>OY728119.1:321570205-323970205 GCA_963277665.1 Viscum album | reverse complement strand
AAGGCATTAATGGCCAAGGGACACCTCATTGGTGGTTTTGGAAAAACCATGGGCTTTCCCAGGGTATTTTTCCATGGTATTGGCCACTTGGGACACCTCATACCTTATATTACTATTAATAAGTTGACCATATTGATTACATACTTAATACATCATTTAATTATGTCATTAAACACCCGTAACTTAAAAACTATATTTTCAGTATTCATCGAAAATTCTACTTTCTCAGAAAAATCCCAAAATTTCACCTTAACCAAATATAGATGCTCTGATTTTAAAAATGAAGTCCATTTTATAAAAATAATTTTCTAAATATTTTTAATTTAATTTTTAATTAAAAAAACACGATTCACTTGAAAAAACTAATACTTGACTAAAAGTTAATGAAACTGTTATTTAACTATTTTATTGAATATCATTACTTAATCAAGGTGCCTAGATTATATTAATACTTTATTTAAGTGATACTACTAATCCATTTGGTCACATTACTAATTCTAAGAATAAAATCACTATTCATAATTTACTATTCATCAAAAAACAAGTTGATCTTATTAGACTCTAAATTTCGTACTGAACATAATTGTAGAAGACCATTTTTTGAAAATCATTACAGATTTTTAATTATTTAAGGTTTACATAAACATTTTTAAAATATCCTTTTTCTAAAATTTATCAAAAATAGGCATACTATATTTTTCCGGTCATTTAAAAATTCATAAACTTCATCAAAAGAAGAAATCCCAGTTTTTTTTTAAAACAAAGGATTACACAAGGCAGTTACGGTCTCCTTACATAGCCCCTTATCACACCACCATAGGACCTAAGTGTAAGGTGTGCTAAGGTGATAGAATCCAAGGGATTCTCAGCTAACATCGCACAAGTAGTAATTTCTATCAGTTTGAACTTCTCGTGAAGGCAATTCTGTTATAACTTCACACGATGAAGTTCGGCTTGGGTTTGGTCCAGAGGAAAGCCCAGTGGTGCAACCTCCTTCCCAAGTTCTGTTAGATGGGCTTCGATTGGTCCAAGACTACTGGGTGAGGCCATCGAATCTTCTTTCTATATTAATTAACCAAGATTACTTGAATTTAGAGACAATAATCGAAACGTTTAGTTTCCAGTAGTCATATTGACCAATGGTCCTATAAAAGACAAAACCCAACGGTCTCATTTTAATTATACTCATGTTATCAAATGAAATAGTTTTTTTGAGTATAAAAAATAAAATAGCACACAAAATTAGGAAACAATATTTATTCAAAATTTTGGGTCGTTACAATAGGTACGAGATACGGTTCCCTGACATGTTGACAACTATCATTACATATCATTAATTTCATTAAAAACATCAAATATGACTGTTAGCATTATTTAAATAATATTGACAAAAAGTTAAGAAACGGTGTCACATTGATTATGTAAACGGTGTCTTCTTCACGGTATATGCTCCACGGTATGTGATTCACTGTGTCTCCATGTCATGGTGTCTAGCTCACGGTGTCTCGGTCACGGTGTGTCCTTCACAGTGTCTGGGTCACGGTGTGTCCTTCATGGTGTCTGGGTCACGGTTTGCCCTTCACAGTGTCTGGGTCATAGTTTGTCCTTCACGGTGTCTATTTGACTGTGACTGTGTCTTGTACACAGTCTGTCTTACTGTATCAAACATCACGGTGTCTCTATACTTATAAAATTGTCTGTATTTAGAATTAGACAGTAATATGCAGAATATGTATTAATCTTAACCGGTAGAGAGTAAGAGAATTTGAATCATAAATAAAGACTTGATAATATAAGTGAGATTGGTGATCATGCATTAGACTTGTAAATAATAAAGTGAGTAATTAACATCAATAAGACTTGCTATTATAAAAACATGATGTGTAGTTATTATTGAGATTGGAGAGCATTAACACTATGGTCAATTAATATTGAGATTAATTAACAGTAATAGGATTTGTGATCATTAATACATGATTAAAGCATGAGGAGTCCAACATAACCATTCTTCTTACATTCATATCTTCTGAATTCTTTTTAATTATTTTTATTTAAAATATTCCTTATATTTTTTTATAGATTACTGTATTTTTTTTTCAAAGATCTAATGGCTTATAATTCTAACATGAATGACTTGAGTCAATATATTTATCTAATGAAACTTTCAGTGTATTATCTTTCTTTTTTTACAAAAATATTATTTTCATTTTTTTCTTATATATAAACTTTTTACATAATTAAAGTTTAAATTAATTAGTTTATTGATACATTTTTGATAGGATTCAATTTCCAAATTTCATTAGACATTCCATTCCATGTTGAGGTTAAAAATCTTATAACATATAAAGCATGGTCTAGTTCAAGAATTGGTTCTCCCAACGTAGCAATGATACTTATTATTTCAATCAATATATCATTTATTTGTGTGATTATTTATACATCATACATTCTAAATGTATCAAATTTTAATTTTTAAATGCTATACCATAACTACCTGACATTTTTGTTCCTTTATAGGATACAATGAATTTTTTACACATTATATATTTTGTAGAACACTGAGAAATTATATGAAATTAATCAATTCCAAATCAACAAACAATATAAATAATTAATATCAAATTAAGATCGTAATGAGTTACTTGAGTGGTATTCCAATTCTTCAAATCTTATTTAGGAATTTCATACAATTTTAATACATTAAAATAAAACTTAATTCCCTGATTAATCAAATAAATAATCTTGTGTTCTTTCTGGAATCCACAATTATCACTATTGAAATATAGAGCATGAATCATCAACATGACTTCTAATATTAGTCATTGCTATTTTAACTTCTTACAGATCTTTAACATCAGACATGTTAGATCTAAAAGGAATATATATCAATTATTATGAACTCAAATACCAAAATATGTTATCAGGTAGAAAAAGAAAAAATTATAAGGATTTTAAAAAATAAATAAATCCAATGAAACCTATCCTTTGATGCCATTTTTTTAGAATAGAAAAGATAAAAACACAAGATGGGTTGAATTGTGTGTTGAGTCAATAAGGGTTCCTTATGACTTTTCAATTCCTTCATGTTTTGAAAATCAAAAACACTCTATCTCAAGGAAAATTTCTTTTCCACTCAGATTTTCCATAACAAGGAAAATTTTCCCTCCCCAAGGAATATTTATCCTTACCATGTTTTCATTTTTCAGGTTTTATTTTCTCTAAATATAACTCTTTTTATTCCTAACTGAAAAATTCGGTTTCACATATAAAACCTCGGAATTCTATAAATACTTAGATATAGAGTATTATGTTTTTAGGATCTGAATTCAGACTCTGAATTCTTTGAAATTCAGACTCCGAATTCTGTGAAAATCAGACTCCATATTCTCTAAAATTAAGTCTCTAAATTCTCTAATATTCAGACTCTGAATTCTCTAAAATGTAGACTCTGAATTCTCTGAAATTCAGACACCGAATTCCTTATAATGAAGACTCTGAATTCATTATAATTCAAACTCTAAATTCATTATAATTTAGGTTCTGAATTCCTTAGAATTTAAACTCCTAATTCCTTATAATTTAGACTCTGAAGTCTATAGAATTCTGATTCCGAATTCCATAAAAAACAGAATCCGAATATCCTTGGAATATAGACTCCAAATATTTTTCTTTGGACTCAGAAATTTATTTTTCCTTAGACTCCAAAAAATAAATTTGGTTGACCAATGACTTTTAATTTATCCTTATTATAGTTATAAAATGATGTTGTGTATTTTGATTCTAACCAACTGTTTTTTGAGTGACACTTGTACAGGTCCCTCTGAAATTCAAGGAAAAATGTGATCGTTGGAGGAGGGAGCTGACCGTTTGAAATGTTCCTATAAATAAAAGCTCATTATAATGAGCTCAATAACTTTTTAAAAAGTTGATTACACTAGAGACCACATATTGTTTAAGTAATTTATAGAGATAGATATACTCTCATGCTTTGTGCATAATAAACATCGTTTTTAGATTGCTTCGTGCGACTCCAATTATTGCAGTGTACAATTTAGGGCTTCCGGGGATAGGAAGACAGAGGTGCTGACTACATTGAAGTTTGAGGACTTGCAGGGATAGCAAGATAGACTCCGATATTCATATCGAGGGCTTACACTGGTGTGGGTAATAATGACTTTCTTGAAAGTATAAATCAAGGGACCTTTATCCAAGCATGTTGGATACCCTACTCTTTGGGTTAAAATATTTCATACTTATTACTTGTATTATTTCAATTTTTTCTACTTAATTTTGATTTTTAAGGTAAGTATAATTGTCTTATACTTTCTCATACTTGTATACTCTGATTAGTAAGATTCTATACGCTTTATGGTAGAATCTTTATCCCTGTAAACTTTTCTTAAGTTTAATTTTTGGTACCATATTTCTGGAATCTAGCATGTTTTTAGAACTAATAGGTCTTGTGAATTTACCATATTTATCATTGTTTAAAAATAAAAAGTTTTATACCATCTTTTAAAGTTCCAAGGGAATTTTTAAAGTATAAAATTCACCCCCCACCTCTTGTATATTGAGAATCTATACCATCATCTTGATCCTACAATTGGTATCAGAGGTAGTCTCTGCAATACTTATATTCACATATAAGTTTTATTGATTAGTTTTCATTGTTATATATTTTCCTTTCTTAGGATATTTTTATCCTTGTTTACAAACTCTTATTACTAATAAGTTTATGAGGAAAGATATTTTCTTTTAGAAGGAAGAATGAATTTTGGTTCAATTGACAATATTAATCCTAATATACCACCTATATTTGATGGGAATGATTATGAATATTGGAGAGATCATATGAAGACTTTTGTCATTAACACTGGAGTCGACAACTTTTAAATGCTTACTGGAGATTACAAGATTCCTGATAAGGAATTCATAACTTTTAATAATCAAGAAAATTCAGAATATAAAATAAACTATAAGGTATGGAATACTTTGTTGTGTTCTAATACCAAGAATATATATAGCCAGATTTCATCTTGTGGAGCTAAAAATTGTATTTTGAGGAAGCTTGAAGTAACTCGCTTTGGAACTTCCAATGTTATCGACACTAGAAGAGCTATGCTTAGAGCTGAGTATCATGGTTTTTTCTTTCCTTATGTAGAACCAGTGTGTAAGGTTCAACAAAGATTTATGACGATTGTTAATAGTTTACAATCCACGGGTGAAAAAAATTTATATGATGAGTCACTTGTGGAAAAGATTATAGATATCATGCCTAATGAGTGGTATTCAAAGAGAACGACTATTGATGGGAATAGGAAAGTCTCACAGATTACTCTTGATGAGCTTTTTGGAACTCTTCTTCAACATGAGACAAGAATGAAAAGATATGCTAATCTAAATAATTATAAGAATAGAAATGGAAGTGTTGCTTTTACAACTACTTCAAATCATATGAAATCCAAAACTCCTAAGAGAGTTACAAGATCCAAAACTAAGAAGACAATTATTCAATCTGAATCTAGTGGAAGTGAATCTTTAGAAAATGAGTTAGCCAATCTTTCCTGAAGGATGAACAAGATTATTGGACAGAAGAACTTTCAATCTAGATACAAAAATAAAGAAAGAACAAAAAATACATATTTGTAACTTTCTATAAATGCAAAAGAGCAGGGCATATAAGGCCAGATTGTCCTATTCTTAAGAGAAAAGATAGAAAGGAAATAATTCTGATAGGAATAGAAATAAGTACTACAAGGATAAATATATGAAAGTTTTGAAATCCAATGACACTTGGAGTGCCAGTGGTTGTGAATCTTCTGAAGAATCATCAGAGTATGGATCTTCTGGTCAGAAGAATCTTGGTTTATTAGCTGATCAACCTATTGAAAATCATTGTTTAATGACTAAGGTACACAATTATGAATCCATAATCAATGTATCCTTGAAATATAATTATATTGATAGTAAATATTATGAATATTCACATGAAGAATCTTCTTCTGATGAATATAATACTTTACCTACTTATGAAGAAGTCTCTAGGTTTGTTAATTTCCTTGAGAATGAAAATTCTAAAGTCAATAAAAATCTTGATAAAGAAAATTTTAGTATTTCTATTCTTACTAAGGAAGTATTAAATATTTATAAAGACATTGAAAATAAAATTTATGATTTTGAAATTATTTCAAAAACCCTTGAGGAAGTTAATTTTGAGAAGGATTTACTTTATATGTATCTAAAAAAAGTAATTTTTAAGAAATTTTTTTTGAGACTAACTCTATTGCTAAAACTAATGTTTTTGAGGATAAAGATTTAGTTATTAACATGAAGTCAGAAATATTTTCCTTGAGGAAGAGTTTAAAAAACATTACCTTAGGAAAGGAAAACTTTGATAAGATGTATTCCCAAATTTGACCTCTAAGGAATAATTCTGGATTTGGTTATACTCATTCAAAATCGATTTTTAGTAACAATTATTTTGTACCTCAACGTGCTCTATTCTGCACTAAGTGTCAGTGTTGTGGGAATTGGAAAAAATATTCCTTAAAAAATCATTAGTTAGGTTTTCATAAAGCTTATTTTTCAAAGAAAATTTGGATTCCTAAAATTTTTCTTTCTGAAGTTTCTGGATCCACTAATGTTTGGGTTCCGGAAGTCTAAAACTCTTATTTTTTGGACAGTAAAGATGGTACCAACAGAAATACATGGTATATAGATAGTGGATGTTCCCGACATATGACTGTTAACTAAAAATCCTTTTAAAATATTATCAAGACGAAATAAGGAAAAGTAACATTCAGAGATAATGCTTAGGGAGAAATTATTGGTATAGGTAACATTGTTCTTCTTGTAAAAACATTGATTTCAAATGCATTATTCATTAAGGGTCTTAAACAAAACCTTATTATCATTGGTCAATTATGTGATGAAGGTTACCTTGTGAATTTTAGGAATTATAAGTGTTTAGTACACAATTTTAATGAAGAGTTTATTCTTTCTGCCCATAGGCAAGAGAATGTTTACACACTAAACCTAAAAGACCTTAGGATCCAAGATCTACCTTGTCTTAGTGAAATAGAAGATCATTCTAGGTAATGGACTAAAAGGTTAGGACATTGTAACCTTACTAACCTATGAAAACTCTCTATGAAAAGACTAGTTAAGGATCTATAGGAGCTTAGATTTGATTTTTTAAAATTTTGTGATCATTATTAATATGGAAAGAAACATAAATCATGTTTTAAATAAGTTGGTGAAGCCTCAACCATTGATGCATTACAGTTAGTTCATATCGATCTTTTTGGTCCAACAAAAACTTGAATAATTAGAGGAAAATATTATGTATTTGTCTTAGTTGACGATTACACTAGATTTACATGGGTCTATTATCTAGCAATGAAATATGAATCTTTTTCTTATTTCAAAATTTTTAGAGCCCAAGTTAAAAATGAGAAAAAAATTCCATTGATTACTATTCATTGTGATAATGGAAGATAATTTTGAAATTCTCATTTTGAAACATTTTTTAGTAGAGAAGGCATTACTCATAACTTATCAGCCCCAAGATCACATCAACAAAATGGTGTTGTTGAAAGAAGAAATAAAATTTTTCAACAGATAACAAGAACCTTATTGAGTGAATATTCAGTATCTAAACATTATGAACACTAAAGATTATCTACACAAATTCACACCAAAATCTGAGGAATGAATTTTCTTAGGATAATCCACATATTCTAATGCTTATAGAGTTTTCAATAAAAATACTTGTACTATTGAAGAAACAGTACATGTTAAATTCGATGAAACTGATCCTTTTGTTTTTAAACAACCTCGACCTACATGATCAGTTGTGTTTTAAAAAAAAATCATTACCAATCCTTGATAGAATATCCTTCTAATAAGTAAAATGTTCAATAAAATGTTTCTAAATCATTTACCCCAGTAGATTTCCTACCCTATGTTGATGAAGAGGTTTTATAAAACCCAAATTATTTTTTTTCTAAAAAATCATCCCAGTGATATTATTATTTGCGATGTAAATCAACCATTAAGGACTATAAGTTCCTTAATAAATGAATTAGAACATCTAGCATTTCTTTCCCAATTAGAACCAAAAGGAACTGATGAAGCTTTAGGTGATGATGATTGGATAGAATCTATGGAAGAAGAGCTAAATTAATTCGAAAAAAATAAATTCTAGACCTTGGTTGAAATACCTAAGGAAATTTCTGTTATTGGAGTAAAATGGGTCTTTAGAAATAAGTGTAATGAAAATGGAATTATAGTAAAAAATAAATAAATATTGGTTGCTAAAGTATATAATCAACAAGAAGTAATAGACTATGAAGAAACCTATGCTCCAGTATCTTGACTTCAATCTATTTGTATTTTACTTTCCGTTGCAGCATTCTTTAATTTCAAAATTTTTCAAATGGATGTTAAATGTACTTTTCTTAATGGTTATATTCAAGAGAAAGTTCAGGTTGAACAACCTATTGGTTTTGAAGATACAAAACATCCTGAACATGTTTTTAAACATACCAATGCTTTATATGGACTTAAACAAGCCCCAAAGCCTGGTATGATAGACTTATAGGATTTTGGCTTCAAAACAATTATGTTAATGGAATTGTTGATCCAATCCTTTTTATAAAGAATGATAAGAAAAAAATTGATTGTTCAAATTTATATTGGTGAAATTATATGTGGTTTAACTCTGTAATATTTAACTGATTCCATTGTGGATCAAATAAAATCTAAGTTTGAAATGAGTATGATGGGTGAGTTA
The DNA here is from genome assembly GCA_963277665.1 of Viscum album. NCBI lineage: Eukaryota > Viridiplantae > Streptophyta > Magnoliopsida > Santalales > Viscaceae > Viscum > Viscum album. The sequence continues at coordinate 323,961,411 of OY728119.1, read as the reverse complement.
ACATTTTTCCTTGGTTTTAAAATTTCTCAATAACCAGAAGGAATCTATATATCCCAACATAAGTATATTAAATATCTTCTCAAAAAATATGTATATGACAACACTAAAACTATAAGTACTCCCATTGGTACCTCAAATTCACTTCATCTTGATGAAGCTGTGAAACCAGTAGATTAAACATCTTTTAGTGGTATGATAGGAAATCTACTTTACTTGACAGTTAGTCATCCAGACTTAATGTTTTCGGTATGCTTACGTGCAAGATATCAATTTATTCATAATGAATCTCATTTAATGGCAATGAAAAGAATTTTTCACTACCTAAAGGGAACCATGGATCAATGACTCTTTTATACTTTTGGAAATGTTTTTTTTAAATTCATATGCTGAATTTAGTGGATGTAGAATGGATAGGAAAATTAAATCTGGAACTTTTCATTTCTTAGGAGAATTAATAGTTTCTTGGTTATGAAAAAAGCAACACTCAGTAGAACTTTCCACTTTTGAAGCTGAATATGTAGTAGCCAGAAGTTTTTGTGCTCAAGTGTTTTGGATGTAACACACACTCACAGACTACGGTATGATTTTTAGCAAAACACAAATTTTTTGTGATAATAATAGTGTCATTTCTTTAAGTAAAAACCCTACACATCACTCTCATGCAAAACACATAGGTATTAGGCATCACTTTCTTAGGGATCACTCATAATAAGTAGATATCATTCTTCAATTTATCGGAATGTAAGATCAACTTGCTGATATTTTCACAAAATATTTACCATCTGATAGATGTGAATACATAAAACAGAAGTTAGAAATGATAACCTCAAGGTAATATTCAATATTAACTTATTTTTGAACCTTATCTCCTTACATTAAGAAACTCTTTTTCATAAGGGGAGTACATTTTCTTGTCAGCCAAAAAAATTTGTAGTCAAAATTTTGGTAGTCAAAATGTTCGTAGTCAAAATTTTCATAGTCAAAATTTTCAAAGTTAAAATTTTCATAGTTAAAATTTTTGTAGTCAAAATTTTCATAGTTAAATTTTTTGTAGTCAAATTTTTTGTAGTTACAATTTCCGTAGTTAAAATTTTCATAGTCAAAATTTTCGTAGTTAAAATTATCATAGTCAAAATTTTCATAGTCAAAATTTTAGTAATGAATTTTTTTGTAGTTTAAATTGTTTTTTGTAATCTAATTTTTCAGAATCTAAAGATCTTCAAGAACAATTTTCCTTATTACGAATAATATTCCAGAAAATATGAAAGGTATGTTTCCATTTCTAATTTTTTGTAATCATATTTTACTTGTTGTAATTCTCTTTTTGTTTTTAAAATTTTCAGATTCACTTTTCTTTAAATCTGAAAGTTTTATCTTAAAAACCTCAAAAGATCATAATGTATCAAAATCCATCTTTAGCTAGAATCTCAACCATTAGATCTTCTCAAGAAGTTTTCAACTGTTGGATCAATCGGGGAAGCTGAACTATCGCTTCAATTTTTTATATAAAGGCCCCACAATAGTCTTCCCACATCAATTTCCAAGCCTTCACGTGATGAAGCTCCGCCACTTGTTTTTAAGGTCGTTCCAATTATTTAAAATTTTCTTAATCCCGAATTTATACTGAAGCCTCTTCTCAAAAAGAAATGTCATCTGTTAAGGAAATCTTCAAGTGGAAAATCTACTGAGAAATCTTAGTCGATATGAAGTTTTATGCCAAGTATGATTCCATTGTTTCTAAGAATATCAATCTGAATAGTTGGGAGAGTGCGTGTATATCAAAACCAAGATCACATGATCCGGTGTATCCGTAATTGCTGGTTTAATACTATGAGACAGTTAGTTTTTTCAATGAAGGAGGAAGAGATAAATTTTCTTTCAAGAGCTATGGAAAGACATACTCTCTTTCTTATAACATGGGAGAAAATCTGATAGGAATTCCTTATGAAGGAGAAGCAAAGTTTTCCTCACACAAGCTACCTGATGAAATAGAATCATTTGACAAGAAAAAGGATCTTTCTTGTATTGGTATTTCAGAGGTAAAGACTCCAGAAATTATTCATCTTTCTATAAATCTTTGGATTCTTCAGCTATGGGTTCAAGGTTTTCTTATTCCGAGAAAAGGGGACAATGATACTCTAAAGAAAAGTGATATGTATGTACTAGATTTCCTGGTGAACCTAAGAAAGATAAACCTGGTTAAGAGTATCTTGGTTACGATTGAGAATATAACAAATAGAAATATGAAGTCTTAGATTATCATGCATCCAACCATTCTTTCAAAGATCATTGTTCTTTGTCTTCAGTCTTTCAAGATTATTTGCAGTTCTAAGCCGAGAAATTGTAAGGTGATTCTTTCGAGTGATGATACTCTAAGGAGGATGAATATTGGCTTTAATAGCCAATCTGGAGAATAATATGATTTGTCAGAAGTAAATGTTGAAGCACTATCAAAAAAGCTGGAAGTGGCTGAAACATCTAAGAAAGGTGGAAAGAAGAGTAAGGTCAAGGAACTAGAAGAGAACAGAAAATCTCCCGTGGCTAAGGAAACTCATTCAGCACCACCAAATCCAAATAAGAAAAAAGCATATCCTGAGGAAGTATTGGCTAAGTGGAGAGAAGATAAGAAGAACAAGAAGGATGGGGAGCCTAAGTTTATCTTGGACCCTGCTGAGGCAAAATCATTGAAGGAAAAGGATGCTGAGAATCTTATAAAGGAACAAAAAGAGAAGAATCAAAATAAGAAGATGTATAAGGTTGAGTTAGTCCAATCCCTTCTTAAGGCTGCTGAAAAATTCTCTGAACAAATTCCAGTACCAAAATCGTTTTTGATAGAACCATTACTAGGAGACTCCAAGAAAGAAGTTAGTGATTATGGAACAACATCAAGAATAAGAAATAGTGCAAGAATAAGAAGTTGAATAAGAAGGAGGAGGAGGAAGTGGTGATACCAAGGATTTTATAAATAAAGTAGAGTATTTCCATGAGAAGCAACGTCCTTTTGATAAATTAACAATTCGAACTTCTGAAAAAGAGTCTTCAAAACGTGCTACCCCAGGAAAAGTTGAGAAGGGTGAGGAAGAAGTGAATAATTTGTCTGAAGAGGAAAGTAGAAATCATGATTTCATGGATGTTGAGGCATCAGGTGAGAATAAAGAAGTTGATGATGATAAAATAGTTCAGCTATCAAATAGTGAACATGAATCTTCTAATAAAGAAGAAATCATTCCAAAAGGATGATAAGGGTAAACAAGTGGTTGTAGATAAACATAGAAACTATATGGTAAAGAAGGAAGATGTCGGTGCTTCATCAAAGAGGAAGGCTATTGAAATAGAAAAATAATCCTCACCAACCGAAGTCTTAGATTCAGAATCATCTTCTCTTGGCCATGACATTGTTGTTCAATCATTGAAGAATCTAGTTGGGTTTATTCCTTTATTCCCTAGTATAGAATCATGGTGTCATATGCTTTAAAATATGTTAAATCAAAAATCTGATTCAGTGTCCATGGTAATGGAAAAATGTGTTAGTCTCAAGGAAGACTTCAAGACCTTTCTCATTGGTTATGAGGCTTATAAAAGATCTTGTAAGAAGATGACAAGCTGGTCAAGGAGTACAATTGAAGAGATGAGAATATTTGATGAATTTCAAGATAGTGTCAATGATGCTTTTGACACTGAATATTTGAAGATCAAAGATCTCACTAATAGTTTTGAGGAAAATTTAAGTCTTGAACAGACTTCTCGGAAGAAAGAAATTTAGGATCTGAATGGGAAGCTAAATTTAGTTGCTGAGAGTTGTAAAAGGGAAAGGGATCTCAGAATTAAGATTGGAGAGAATCTTTCTAAGAAGAAAGAAGTCTTGAAATCCCAGGTAGAGAATCTTATGGCTCAGGAAAAAAAATTATAACCTTAGAGAAGAAAACTGAAGATCAGGATTAGTTGCTCAAACACATGTAATAGGATCACAATGAGCTAAAGAAGTTGAAAACAATAGTGATTAAGCTGTTGTTGAAGGATAAAGAATGATAATCTTTTCCAAATCTGATCTTTTGTTGTATTTCTTTCCTTGTACAAATTCATTAGAATATAATAGATTTTTAGTTGATCTTCGTACATTTTGGTTGTCATGTACTTATATCTCAGGTACCATATTCTCTTTTCCAATCCCTATATTTATTTTTGAAAATCACAAAGGGGGAGAAATGAATGTCAAAAAATAATACTATGTAAAGAAGAAATTTCCATAAGTAAGGGGGAATTTATTTAAGGAGGATTTTTCATCATGAAGATTTTCTTATGCAAGAAAATGAAAAAAACTCATTCAAGAATTTTAGAATATGATCCTTAGAGTTTCTAAATAATAAGGGGGAGTTATTAGTATTCACTTTTATTCATAAGTAAATGGAGATAAGTTTTTCTTTACAAGTCCATAAAATTTCTAAGTCCTTATATTCTTTTTTGTAAATATGTTTGTGCTTTCCATAAAGGGGGAGATTGTTGAGTCAATAAGGTTTCCTTATGACTTTTCTATTTCTACATGTTTTGAAAATCATAATCACTCTATCTCAAGGAAAATCTCTTTCCACTCATATTTTCCTTAATAAGGAAAATTTCTCTTCCCCTAAGAAAATTTATCCTTACCATGGTTTCATTGTTCATGTTTTAGTTTCTCTAAATCTAAATCTTTTTATTCCTAAGTGAGAAAATAAGTTTCACATATGAAACCTAATAATTATATAAATACTTAGATATAGAGTATTCTATTTTCGGGATCCCAATCCAGACTCCGAATTCGCAGAAATTCAGACATCAAATTCTCTGAAATTCAAACTTCGAATTCTAAAAAATTCATACTCCAAACTCTTTATAATTCAGACTATGAATTCCTTGAAATTTAGACTCCAAATTCTCTAAAATTCAGACACCAAATTCTTTGAAATTCAGACTCTAAATTCCTTAGAATTCAAACTCCGAATTCATTATAATTCAGACTCTGAATTCATTAGAATTCAGTTTTGAATTCCTTAGAATTTAGACTCTGTAATCCTCAGAATTCAGACTCTGAATTCTACAGAATTCTAATTCCGAATTCCTTGAAAAATAGAATCTGAATATCCTTGTAATATAGTCTCCGAATATTTTTCCTTAGACTCCGAACATTATTATTCCTTAGAATCCAAAAAATAAATTTGGTTGAGAAACCACTTTTTACTTATCCATGTTATAGTTATAAAATGATGTCATGCATTTTATTTATAACCAAACTTTTTTTGAGTGACACGTATACAGGTCCCTCTGAAATTCAAGGAAAAATATAACCATTAGAGGAGGGAGTCGATCGTTGGAAATATGCCTATAAATAAAATATCATTTGAACGAGCACAATAACTTTTGAAAAAGTTGATAACACTAGAAACCACATGATATTGAAGTGATTTATAGAGAGAGATACACTCTCATTATTTGTGCATACTGAACATCTTGTTTAGATTTCTTCATGAGACTCCGATTTTTGATGTATACAATCAAGGGCTTCCTCGGATAAGAAGACAGAGTTTTCGACTACCTTGAAGTTCGAGGACTTTCTGGGATAGCAAGACAGACTCCGATATTCTTATCGAGGGCTTACCCTGGTGTGGGTAATATAGACTTTCATGAAATTATAAATCAAGGGAGCTTTATCCATGGTTGTTGGATACCCTACTCTTTGGGTTAAAATGTTTCATACTTGTTACTTGTATTGTTTCAAGTTTGTTTTCCTCTCCATTTTGATTGTTAAAAAATTATAACTATCTTATACTTTCTCATACTTGTATACTCTGATTAGTAAGATTCCATACGCTTTAAGGTAGAATCTATGTCCCTATAAAATTTTCTTAAGTTTCATTTATGGGACCATATTTTTGGAATCTAGCAAGTTTGTCGAACTAAGGGGTCTTGTGAATTTACCTTCTTTAACATTGTTAAACAATAGAATGTTTTATACTATTTTTGAATGTTCCAAAAGAATTTTAAAGTATACAATTCACCCCCCCTGTATATTGATCATCTACATCATTATTTTTATCCTACATTGTGTATTTAGAAAACATGATAAATTCAAAATATCCCCTTTGAAATAATGTGATTCTTTCTTTATCTATTAAAGATGAATGAGCATCATAAAATAAAGTAAATAACTACACTTGGTGATGTATATTGGTTCAGGGAATAGTAATACCCTACTCTACACCCCCAAAACTCCTTCAATGAGTTTGGTGATTTTCACTAGGAGATCCTTTTACCGAGGACCTCAAAAACTGAGTACATGCTATTGAAACCTTACAAAGACGCTTTTATATGGCCAAAATAATTATTTTGTAGGGAACCAAGATACACACATCTCATTATGATAAGTGCAAACTACACCAATGATTTAGTACAATTAACCGATAATTTGCAAAAAAATATTTAATAAAGATGTTTAATACTCATTCATATCATATTTGCAACATCTATCCACATATGAAATGATATTCAATAAAACAAAGTATTAGTAAGAAATAATATTCAATATTGAGAATGATTCCTTTTTTTACTTAAATTGTAGTAGTGAAAACACTTTAGAGGATAAAAAACAAGTATGCCTCTAAATTATAGCTCTGATAGATGCTTTGACGAGATGCAACAAAAGATTGAAAAAACATACAACAATTGTATGATGATAAAATAGAAAAGTATAAAAGCATGTATGCCTCTAAAGTGTAGATATATTGAGAAATATATATGACATCACACTATTATCTCTATTATTATTATCTTCAAAAGAAAAAACTCTTGGTATTTAATAAGAAACATGATTTACTTCTGGTGAAATAGATTTATAAAATCATCTAGATAAATCATAATCATGCGACATCAATCATTCTCAGAGAAAATCAAAACTTCCCTTATAAATAGTAATGAATTAATCCATCGAATAATAGACTTTTAACCAGCCTTAAAATATATTTAAATTATAAAAGAACTATTAAGAAACAGTTATAAAAATTTCTAAAATAATTTAAAATTAAAATCTCCTAGATGACTATGTAAAATGTACGGTTTCACAATGTACAGATAATATTAAAAAGTATAGTTGAGAACTTATAAATTATTCCAAAATTTAGGTGGATAACCATAAGTCATGTATGAAAAAGTAGGGAAGCTTAAAAAAAGTATGATTCCCAAACCTTATATTATCTTAAAATTTAAGGTTACAAAATTTGTAATCCTTATAAAAGTAATGTTCATGATCTATACATTTACTTCAGATGTTGGGTTACGAAGAGTGATTCCAAACAACTTTGAAATTCCTGGAATATGTAAGAAAACAATATTTATCTAAATTCAAAACTAATGTGCTTTAAAAATAAAATATTTGTTCCATTAATTATTATCCTTAAACCACTTAAAGAATCATCATTAGTAACAAAAATGTGGGTGTATGTGAGCAATAAAATCAATGAGAAATTAATTAAGTTTTTGGATCAACACATGACCATCACATAAATCTCATGTTATCATCCTTATCAATATTGTTGTATTTATTCATTCATGCCCGGATGAAAAATATATATAAAATTGAAGTGCCCAGATCAGTGTGAATCACTGAGAGGGGGAGGGGGTGAATCAGTGATCCATTTTTAAACTTTTTACTAATTGATTCTTTATCAATTAAACCTCTATGGATGGTTAAAGCCTCGATCCACTCTTCTTGTATCTCTCACCTTTCCTCGAATGATGCAGTAAATATAAAGGCACTGGACACAATGATTTACAAGGTTCGGCACCAAAGTCCTACATCCTTGCCATGCTCTCCCAGCATGGATTCTCCCATTATAATCTGTTAGTATTACAATTGTCGATACAGCTTCCCACTGTATCTCTCCTGAGTCCCACAGGAGGGTCTTTATACTGCTTCACACAGTGTTACCAGAGTCCCACTGCCCTGCTCCAGAATCCCACTGAAGACTACTTCTCCCTGAGTCCCACAGGGTCTTCTCTTGTCTCCTCGAGTCACACGAGTAGCTCTTCTTCTCTTTAAGCTTCTTCAAGTATCTTCAGCAGTCTGGGATAAAGACTGCTAGCCTTGCTCTTCTTCTGATCACTTGTGGTGAACAGGTCTTCTCGTCTTGCTCAGGATTTATCTCCTTCTTCTAAGGATGACCTGGCTTCTCTCTTCAAGAATCTTCAATAGCCTCTGAAAAGGTCTATTGGTCTTGCTCAAATCTTCTGATCACTTCTGTTGATCAGGCTCTTCTCAATTACTGAATACTCAGACAACTGATGTCTTTAACTTCAGTCTGGTCCAGTCTCACTTCAAATCATCTTCATGCACTGAGTGCATGGCAACTCTGCTTCCTCATGCACTGACTGCATGGCCTTCTCAAATCTCTTCTAGATCTTCAAGTCTTGGACTCCTCAGATGCACACCACTGATTTAGCACTGTTCACGTGTGCACGTGCATGCATGCATGCATGCACTCCCCTTCTTCTCTTCTTGGTGCAGTAAACCCTTAGAGGGTGTAGTCAACTATAGAACACACCAGCTTCTCACTTCTTCACACACTTTATTCAATTTTCTTACACACTTGAATGTGTGTTATACTTTAGTGTGGATGTCCTCCCTTTTCTTCTTCTAATTGTATACACACTTCTTAGTGCACACACTAGGTTCGGACACTTTGTTGTCTTTTTGCACACACTTGTGTCACTTTGCTCACTCTTGAGACTTGGCCTATTCTCCTCTTCTTAAGGGTGTTCTTCAAATTGCATACACAAGGTGCAAGCCTTCCTCATTTTGCACACACCCAAGGCTACGGCCTTCTCTTGTTCACTTTGCACACAAGGCACTAAGGCCTCGGCCTTCCTCTTGTTTTGCACACACACAAATGTGGTGGTCTTTCACTCCTTCTTGCACACAACCCGTAGGTGTGCACTCACATAAGGGCTACGACCTTCTTCTTCAAATGCACACACAAAGTGCAAGCCTTGCCTTCCTCCTCTTTGCACACCCACTACCCGTAGGGTGTTCTTGTCTTCTTGGCACACAAGCATAAAGGCTCGACCTTCCTTCTCTTCTTGCACACACCCAAGGCTACTGCCTCTTCTTCAAATACACACACAAGGTGTATTCTTCAATTTGGCACAACCATAAGGTATGGCCTCGGGTTCTCTTTTTCACTTGGAACACACACACTGCCTTCTTCTGTTTTTGCACACACAGCCCGAACTCCTTGGGTGCAAGGAAGCCGTGCAAGTCTCAGGTGCAACCTGTGCAAGGCACGCAAGGCCTCGGGTGGCCACTGCCACGCAAGTGCTTACCGCGCAGGGGGCCACGGTGCACAGAGGGAGCGCGCAAGATCGCGCTACCCAACTTCTCCTTCCTGTCACGCAAAGGGGTAGCGCGCAGGGGACTCCTCACCTCCTTCTTCTTGTCGCGCAAAGGAGTTGCACTCAAGGAACGCCTTCAAAGCCTCGGGTGGCTTCGGGACAACAGCCGCGCAAGTAATTTGCGCGGGGCTTCAAAATCTTCGCGAGGGAGAGCACTCACGGGACTTCGAGTTTTCAACAGATCAGCAAAGCATCACCGAGAGCATGGGCTCTCCTTTTATAGGCAGAGAATTCTCAAAACATCCGCGTGGGATAAATCCAAATCCCCAAAAGTTTCGTTTCTTTAAAATCTTTCCAAATCTTGAATTTACTCTCTGTTTCACGCGGGCTTCTTCCTTCTTTTATTTTTCCTCGGCCTTCTTCACATGCATGCACATTCGAACGTGTGCATGGCCTAACTTTTATAATCCATGGAAAACACGAACTCTTCATAGCCTCGGCATCGTTTCTTGGCTCGGCCAAACTCCAAATTCTCCATATATTGCATGCACACCCATTTTTATGTATGGTTGTGTTCAGTAGGGCCGGACGAACTCCATAGAGCCTTCGGATTCGGAAATGGTGGCCGGGAGCTCAAGAACAGGTGCTCGGGTTGCTCCTGGTTCGACGGACGCATGCGGGAAGCTTTGGCATGGCTCGAGGTTGAGGACGAATGCTGGGCTGTTGGATGCGGTGTTGAGAAGACATCGGACGGCTGGATTAGTTCGCGGCGCGCGGCAGATGAGATGAGCGGCGGAGATCGAGCGCGAGATCGCTCGGACGGCTGAGATTTTCTCCCGGGGATTTTTCCGCGTCCCACATCGAAACGGGGTGCGGTTTTGCCGCGGCTTATCAACCTAGCCGCTCCCAGAGATGGCCAGTTGAATCTCCTCCCCTCTCGGTGCCGCCCCGCGCCGAGTTCTCCCTGCGGGCGCGCTCTGCGCCCACTCTCTGCTCCCTGCGGGCGCGCTACTGGCGCCCACTATGCTTCCTCGGGTGCGCGGGCTTCACCACCGCGTGCCCTCGGGGGCTTATACACGGCCCCCTGCCGCCTTGTGCTTGCACCATGGGATCCCCCATGGGCGTGGCGCCTTAGGCCCACAAGTGCCTTGGGGTTGAACCCGTGGGCTGGCCTTGGCTGGCCTAATTTTTGGCAAAGGGACAGAATGTTACTTTGTCAAAAACAAAGTACTCCATATGAAAAATGCCAATTCTAAATGCCAAGCCATCTTCCTCTAAGCCATTCTTCTTCTACATTTTTCTTCTTCTTCTTAAGAATTCCTCCATTCATCCTCAACATTTATTTATCACTTAGGAATGGAAATTCTTGAAGGTTCTTCATCAACTGAGCTCCTGAATCACAGAAAAATCTCCAATGAGCTTCATTGATCTAATCAGAGATCAATTGGATCTTCTTCACATTCACATGCACTAAGTGTTAGTGCGTGGACTTTATTAATCCACTTCATCCACTTAGAAGTTGTGGATGGATCTCATTTACTTCCTCATGCATTGTCTTAACAATGCATGGTCTTCTATCATTGTTGTGACTTTGTATCATGAGGATACAAGTTCTATGAACTTAAAGATCAGCTCAGCAATCGTCAGATGTACATGGAGAATGTTTCAACCAGAATTTCCAATACCACTTAGTGAATCTCCTAAGTGACATGCATCTTAGTACCATGGCCATTCTCCTTCACCACCAACACCATCACATCCTTTGTCATTCACATCTTGACATTCCTTGACATCCATTCATTCCAAGACAACTTCATGCCTCATTGACAACAAATGAAACACAGTGCACTTCAATCTCCCCCTTTGTATTTGTTGTCAATACACCACTTCAGCACATATGAATGGGTCAATATGTGTGCCACCACTTCAGCACATATGAATGGGTCAATATGTGTGCCAATATTTTCTCCCCCTTATTGGCAATCAAATGCAAAGGTGTGGTGTGGTTCACTTTCAAAAAAAACTTCCTCCCTTTGAATAGCATCTTCTTTAAAAATCACTAGGAGAGGGATGATGCCACATGTTCTCTTTAGCAAAGAACCTTTAGTAAATCAACTCTAAGTCTACTTGGGAAAACCCGGTGTAGAAAACAAGAGTGATGTAACCAAGGAACTCAATGTTGTCCACATTCACTGTAAACATGTGAGATCATGCTTAGGGGTTGAATTTTTCAGATATAACAATGAATTTGCTAAATCCTGCACAACTTCACAAAACTCATTAGAAAGTTCAGGTGAAAATATAAAGCTCCCCCTTTCAACCATTTGCCTTCAATCAATACTCCCCCTTAATTGTCACGATGAATACAATTAAGAAACAAGGGATGAAAGTATGATTGGAATACCTTCACTTTTCTCAAGATGGTATTAAATCTTAGAATCCCATCTTCTCCAGATTGGCTCCCCCTAAAGGGGTGCACTCCATTCTTTCCAAACCATCCTCCAGCTGAGAATGATCATCATCTTCAATTCCCTGCAATGTTAGCACATGTAAATACAAGTGTATAAGGGAATAAGATGGAACCTCTTTGGTTCATCAATGTGAACAACAAGGTTGAGAAGATTCTCTCAACCGAGATGTCCCATTTTCACCATTCTTCACACTTGCACATTTGATCTTCATTGATGATTGTGCTGGTGTGGTTCTCAAAACATCTTCATGTGAAACCTTCTTCTTCCCTTTTGCCTTAGCAATTGCCAGAACTTTATCTTCAGCTTTTTGAAAATCTTTGGCAAGTTGCAACTGATTTGGCCATATGACTAACGAGTCATTTGGAAGTGTGGCCTCAGTTCTGGAAGTTCCACATGGTTCCTTTGATGCTGTCAAGCTACCTCTCTTAGGAAACTTGTTTTCAATCAATCCCTTCTGCTTCTTTTGGATTGATTTTCTGTTTGAGTCCAGTCTGCCTCTATTGAATTTCATGGCTTCTATACAAAGATCCATGATATGTCCATTCTTTCCACAGTAGAAGCATGTTTTCTTGGTGGTCCTTCTGGATGCATCACCCTTCTTGGATTTAGACTCCAAGGACTTCTCTTCATTCTTCAAACTCTTCTTGGGAGCATCTTCCACTTTCTTCTGCTTGCTTCCCAAGGAATCTCTCTTAGCCAGTTTCAGTGATCTTCTCTTCATTTCAGCTTCGGATACATTCGGAGATTGATATGTATCAACTCTTTGACCACTTTTGCAACCATCCCAGATGTTGTCAAGTAATCCAAATCTATTTGCAGTAAACAGATGTCTCTGGACCTGTGGATGTTGCTTCCTTCCTTCTGGCTTGCTCCCCCTTGGCATGGGCTTCCTCTGTGCTTTGGCATTCAGTGGATTGTACCAACAATCCTTTGCACAATGCCCATACTTGTTACAACACCAGCATTGTCCCACGAATCTTGACCTCTTCAGTCCTTCTGATTGTAGGGTACTTTTCTTGACCTGTTGTGCTGTTTCAGGAGAGCTCTGCTTCTTTACTGTCTTCATCCATATTTGTTTGGAATTATTCTTCCATCCTGCACTTTTTGTGGAAACACAATTAGAAGCATCAGTACAAGATGGTATGGATGGTACCTTCTTTCTAGAAGATGTTGCACTTTTATTAGAGGATGTCTTTCTCTTAGAATCATCCTTCTCAAAGCATACTTGAGTAGCAACATGTCTTCTTTCAGCTGACTGGGAGGATTCAGCTTTAGGTGATTGCAGATGTTTCAATATCACCTCCAGTTCTAAGTATTTCATGTTGAGGGAGTTCTTCTCATCCTCAACAGTTCTTAGTTTTCCTTCCCAATTCTCCACCAGTTGTTTCATCTGGTCTTCATGCACCTTCTTCAATTCTTGCAATGAATTGTCCAGCTCCTTCACCAATTTGACTTTTTCTTCGAGTTGAGCATCTCTGACATTCATTGACACTTTGTGCCTCTTTTCCAGTGCATGGAAAACATCTCTGACCATAGTCTTAAAGAATTCTTTCTCAGAAAGGCTTCTTTGCAATTCTTCAATAGTGTCTTCATATCTTTCATTGCAAAGCGATACTATTTCATCTTTAGCCTTCACCAGCTTTCTGAGAGTGTTGGTTATGCCAACCCTTTTAGCCAATTGATCTTCCATTGCATTGGATTCTTCTTCTAACTGTGATTTTTCTTCATGAAGATCATGGATGCCTGTAGCTATACACTTTGCCACTTCCATGGGAACTGTCTTCTGAAGATATTTGAGTGCACTCTGAAGATCATTCATTGTTTCAACTTCATCACAGCTAGGACAGGCTTTCTTCATCTTCTTGTCCTGTTTCTTCTTTCTATTTTTCTGAGTCTTGGCAGATATCTCCATTTGAGGCTGGTCGCTCGTTTCCTCAAATCTGCACTTCATAAAGACTCCCTTGGATCTTTTAGAGGTAACCTTCCTTTGATACCAATTGAAGTGCCCAGATCAGTGTGAATCACTGAGAGGGGGAGGGGGTGAATCAGTGATCCCTTTTTAAACTTTTTACTAATTGATTCTTTATCAATTAAACCTCTATGGCTGGTTAAAGCCTCGATCCACTCTTCTTGTATCTCTCACCTTTCCTCGAATGATGCAGTAAATATAAAGGCACTGGACACAAGGATTTACAAGGTTCGGCACCAAAGGCCTACATCCTTGCCATGCTCTCCCAGCATGGATTCTCCCATTATAATCTGTTAGTATTACAATGGTCGATACAACTTCCCACCGTATCTCTCCTGAGTCCCACAGGAGGGTCTTTATACTGCTTCACACAGTGTTACCAGAGTCCCACTGGCCTGCTCCAGAATCCCACTGAAGACTACTTCTCCCTGAGTCCCACAGGGTCTTCTCTTGGCTCCTCAAGTCACACGAGTAGCTCTTCTTCTCTTTAAGCTTCTTAAAGTATCTTCAGTAGTCTGGGATAAAGACTGCTGGCCTTGCTCTTCTTCTGATCACTTGTGGTGAACAGGTCTTCTCGTCTTGCTCAGGATTTATCTCCTTCTTCTAAGGATGACCTGGCTTCTCTCTTCAAGAATCTTCAATAGCCTCTGAAAAGGTCTATTGGTCTTGCTCAAATCTTCTGATCACTTCTGTTGATCAGGCTCTTCTCAATTACTGAATACTCAGACAACTGATGTCTTTAACTTCAGTCTGGTCCAGTCTCACTTCAAATCATCTTCATGCACTGAGTGCATGGCAACTCTGCTTCCTCATGCACTGACTGCATGGCCTTCTCAAATCTCTTCAAGATCTTCAAGTCTTGGACTCCTCAGATGCACACCACTGATTTAGCACTGTTCACGTGTGCACGTGCATGCATGCATGCATGCACTCCCCTTCTTCTCTTCTTGGTGCAGTAAACCCTTAGAGGGTGTAGTCAACTATAGCACACACCAGCTTCTCACTTCTTCACACACTTTATTCAATTTGCTTACACACTTGAATGTGTGTTATACTTTAGTGTGGATGTCCTCCCTTTTCTTCTTCTAAGTGTATACACACTTCTTAGTGCACACACTAGGTTCAGACACTTTGTTGTCTTTTTGCACACACTTGTGTCACTTTGATCACTCTTGAGACTTGGCCTATTCTCCTCTTCTTAAGGGTTTTCTTAAAATTGCATACACAAGGTGCAAGCCTTCCTCATTTTGCACACACCCAAGGCTACGACCTTATCTTGTTCACTTTGCACACAAGGCACTAAGGCCTCAGCCTTCCTCTTGTTTTGCACACACACAAATGTGGTGGTCTTTCACTCCTTCTTGCACACAACCCGTAGGTGTGCACTCACATAAGGGCTACGGCCTTCTTCTTCAAATGCACACACAAAGTGCAAGCCTTGCCTTCCTCCTCTTTGCACACCCACTGCCCGTAGGGTGTTCTTGTCTTCTTGGCACACAAGCACAAAGGCTCGGCCTTCCTTCTCTTCTTGCACACACCCAAGGCTACTGCCTCTTCTTCAAATGCACACACAAGGTGTATTCTTCAATTTGGCACAACCATAAGGTATGGCCTCGAGTTCTCTTTTCCACTTGGCACACACACACTGCCTTCTTCTGTTTTTGCACACACAGCCCGAACTCCTTGGGTGCAAGGAAGCCGTGCAAGTCTCAGGTGCAACCTGTGCAAGGCACGCAAGGCCTCGGGTGGCCACTGCCGCGCAAGTGCTTACCGCGCAGGGGGCCGCGGTGCACAGAGGGAGTGCGCAAGATCGCGCTGCCCAACTTCTCCTTCCTGTCGCGCAAAGGGGTAGCGCACAGGGGACTCCTCACCTCCTTCTTCTTGTGGCGCAAAGGAGTTGCACGTAAGGAACGCCTTCAAAGCCTCGGGTGGCTTCGGGACAACAGCCGCGCAAGTAATTTGCGCGGGGCTTCAAAATCTTCGCGAGGGAGAGCACTCACGGGACTTCGAGTTTTCAACAGATCAGCAAAGCATCACCGAGAGCATGGGCTCTCCTTTTATAGGCAGAGAATTCTCAAAACATCCGCGTGGGATAAATCCAAATCCCCGAAAGTTTCGGTTCTTTAAAATCTTTCCAAATCTTGAATTTACTCTCTGTTTCACGCGGGCTTCTTCCTTCTTTTATTTTTCCTCGGCCTTCTTCACATGCATGCACATTCGAACGTGTGCATGGCCTAACTTTTATAATCCATGGAAAACACGAACTCTTCATAGCCTCGGCATCGTTGCTTGCCTCGTCCAAACTCCAAATTCTCCATATATTGCATGCACACCCATTTTTATGTATGGTTGTGTTCAGTAGGGCCAGACGAACTCCATGGAGCCTTCGGATTCGGAAATGGTGGCCGGGAGCTCAAGAACAGGTGCTCGGGTTGCTCCTGGTTCGACGGACGCATGCGGGAAGCTTTGGCATGGCTTGAGGTTGAGGACGAACGCTGGGCCGTTGGATGCGGTGTTGAGAAGACATCGGACGGCTGGATTAGTTCGCGGCGCGCGGCAGATGAGATGAGCGGCGGAGATCGAGCGCGAGATCGCTCGGACGGCTGAGATTTGCTCCCGGGGATTTTTCCGCGTCCCACATCGAAACGGGGCGCGGTTTTGCCGCGGATTATCAACCTAGCCGCTCCCAGAGACGGCCAGTTGAATCTCATCCCCTCTCGGTGCCACCCCGCGCTGAGTTCTCCCTGCGGGCGCGCTCTGCGCCCACTCTTTGCTCCCTGCGGGCGCGCTACTGGCGCCCACTATGCTTCCTCGGGTGCGCGGGCTTCACCACCGCGTGCCCTCGGGGGCTTATACACGGCCCCCTGCCGCCTTGTGCTTGCACCATGGGATCCCCCATGGGCGTGGCGCCTTAGGCCCACAAGTGCCTTGGGGTTGAACCCGTGGGCTGGCCTTGGCTGGCCTAATTTTTGGCAAAGGGACAGAATGTTACTTTGTCAAAAACAAAGTACTCCATATGAAAAATGCCAATTCTAAATGCCAATCCATCTTCCTCTAAGCCATTCTTCTTCTACATTTTTCTTCTTCTTCTTAAGAATTCCTCCATTCATCCTCAACATTTATTTATCACTAAGGAATGGAAATTCTTGAAGGTTCTTCATCAACTGAGCTCCTGAATCACAGAAAAATCTCCAATGAGCTTCATTGATCTAATCAGAGATCAATTGGATCTTCTTCACATTCACATGCACTAAGTGTTAGTGCATGGACTTTATTAATCCACTTCATCCACTTAGAAGTTGTGGATGGATCCCATTTACTTCCGCATGCATTGTCTTAACAATGCATGGTCTTCTATCATTGTTGTGACTTTGTATCATCAGGATACAAGTTCTATGAACTTAAAGATCAGCTCAACAATCGTCAGATGTACATGTAGAATGTTTCAACCACAATTTCCAATACCACTTAGTGAATCTCCTAAGTGACATGCATCTTACTACCATGGCCATTCTCCTTCACCACCAACACCATCACATCCTTTGTCATTCACATCTTGACATTCCTTGACATCCATTCATTCCAAGACAACTTCATGCCTCATTGACAACAAATGCAACACAGTGCACTTCAAAAATGATTATAATTCGTTTGTTTACACATCACCCATAAAAATAAGGTTTTATGGGAACATATTTCTTAAATCCTTATGGTGAGAAAAATAAAATACAAATTTGGAAAAGACTATAGATTTTTAAAGGAAATGGGTTCATTACAACATCATTCCAAGAGACAAAGGATTCAATGGAATTTAAATCCACATAATTATATTTACTTAACATATGGAGAGAGATAAATTAGAATAATTGTAAAAATTAAAGTAGAAGTAGTTATATACTTCTGGAATATTCATCATTAAATATAATTTTCCCATTGGACTTGTTGGGAACTAAATACAATATGATTTACACATATTATAATTTGAGGATTAAAAATGTTTGAAAATATTATAATAAGAACTTTGTATTCTCCCATAGTTTGAGAATGAGTTATTCCTATATTAGTAGTGATAAGACACAAATTCTAATTTTCTAGAATAGATTGATTTGAGTCTGTAGTGACTATTACCAAAACATTTATCTCAGCATCTACCTAGACATGATGATAAATTATTTTTCATTTAGAATAAATTTTTTTATGGTTATTTATACTAAATTAATGGTTCTATAAATATTGAATAAAAAATATCTATTTCAATGAATGTTGAATATAAAATATAAGACTCATACACAATTTTGGAAAGATAATTCTTTTTTAAATATAACTAAAATTAGTTGACTTTATTTTCCCAAAAAATTGTTTGACTTTATTAATATAACATACTAGGTATAACAGTATGCTACTTATCATATTTTAAATAAAGAATATTATAGAAATAATGTTACACCATAAATATTTTATTTGGTTCAAGAAGGCCATGTTAAGTAGTTTAAAGCTATAGGTAAATTCATATGCTCCATGAGATTCCTTAAAATATTTTTATAAATTATTAGAGAATTAAATGAGTTCACTTGGTAAAGATAGAGTATCCTATAAACTAATTTATCATATAAAATCGTATCCATTTAATCATTGATTATATACATTGAGTAGTGGTATTTCCAAACTCACATTTCCTTTTATATATCAATATAATTATGGTAGTAAAAGTGGGATAAGTGATGAGTCTTATATATATCTAAAATCCTCTATAATTTATTCCAATATATGTTTTGAAAATAGTAGTAAAAAATAAACATATTCTAACTATGTTGACAAATGGATATCATATGAATTACGAAGAAAATAAGAATCTACTAGGATGTAACAACAAGTGTGCTGAAACCCATTTTTGAAAGTTGGTTTTTCTACAAACAAATATCAAAACACTGTGTGCATCTCAGTTAATAATCTTATAGCCATTTAGAATATTAACGTCAAGACCTAACCGAGAAGATATTTATAAAGAAAATGTATATCTTTATATATAGTGGTATAAGACTTAACTTCAATGGGTTCAGGATCTTCATTCACATGATATGGCATAAGAATGTAGGGATCCACTAAGTTTAGTGGGGGTAGTAGTTCCAGAGACACATACTATAAAAGACAACATAAGCAAATGGGTTTCTCATTTTCATTATGGTGGTTTATACATATGTTATTATTAATAATAAATAGTAAATGGAAACATTGAAAGGTGAGAAAATATGTATAAATTCATGTAATGGGTACCATGTGTCAAGATTTAATGACTTTGTATTATTATTGTTTCAAAGAATTTATACTATTAGTGAGTATTCAAGAGAAACTGGAAATAGATGGTATAATTTGGTACTAATAAAGCATGATTTATTATTGAATGTTTTCATATGTGACAAAACCTATACCCCAATCATCAAGAATAAAATATTTTTGAATTACACTTGTCAAATCACTCCTCTATAATCACCATATTGGGATATTGATTGTCAAGGAGACCTATTTTGGATGAAACCTTACATAAGATGTTTATATGATGTGATCAAAAGGGGACACTATGGTATATATCTATAAAACACAACTAGAAAGGGTTGGTGAAATAAATAAATTCCAATAAGATATATATAACATAAATTCATTTATTGATAAATCATGCACAGTGATCATAGAATATATTTTTTTTTGAAATGAAGCAGTTCCACATGTCTCTAACTGGTTAGTGGGAGTGCTATAATATTTCAATATGCATATGTTGATAACATTGGAAAACAAATTTTATATCTTATGAGTTTTTCAAGAATAAAAAATTAATTTCATTAATAATGATGTAAATTAAAAACCATTTTTAGGTAAAAATATATACAAAAATACATATATGGGTTTTCATTATATTTTAATAGTTTATATATTAACAATGTATTAAAAAAATTATTCTAAAGTAATTCGATGCTAATTTTTTTGGAATATAATCTTCCCAATAGAACATGCATGGGAATAGGAAAAGATTATTGAGATTAAAATAATTTTAGAAGATTAAGTGCTAGAAATGTATCTCATGTTCCATGATACGTACTGACATTTGATATTACTGATACAGGATTAAATTTATTTTAGTATTGAATTTATACAATATAATTACACTGACTTGTAGTTAAGAATATCTGACAGTACATGAAAAAGTAGAACTGGAAGAGTTCCTAATGTCCGGAGAATTTTTATTACTAGTGATTATGGGAATGGAATAGTTTTGATAATTTAGTTCAATTTAATTTATTATCATTATAAAGATAAGTTAATATGATAGAAAAACTTTTTATTTCCAATAATTTATGTATCCACAATAATAGAGTATGTTGTGGCCCTAGATAAATCTTGGAATCCATTTAAAAATGTCCTTCTCATATTTTGGGTCAAATCAAAAGAAATAGTTTTATCATTATTATGATAAAATTAGAATATGTACCTAATAAATATTATAGTTTTATTAAATTGGAATAAGAGGTTAATAAGTGTTAATATAACAACTTTAGTGGTTTTTTCAATGTAGTGATGTTGTAGTAGTTAGATTCACCACATAGACATGTGGCTTTACAAACCTGATAAAACACAACTTTATTGAATATTTTATTGATAATAAATGATATAATTTACTCACATTATGCTAAATATGATCAATTATGAAATATTTGGGATTAGATCATTCATTTTCAAATTTGATGAAAATTCCAGTTTTACCCTTTTAAAATTCACTATAGTATTTTAGGAATAAATAGATTTCTATAAATTATTTTGACTTAATAGTTTTTATATGTGTTTCTGACGTAATGGGATATAATTTCTATTCAGGACATGTGAGCTGGATCATGCATTTGAGTGGAGAAAATGGGCCATGAAAACAAAGATGGACTAAACTATCCAGATTGGATGTCACTTCACCATTTTGGTTGTATAGTCTTCATCCAAGCTTGTATTGGGGCCAAATTTTGAGGGAATATCAGGGAAATGATTATTCACAAATAATCCTTCTATAAGGGTGACCAAGTCACAAGTCTTGGTGGTCAACTATGCGGTGAAACGTGGAATAAAATATTTCGCCGATTTTTCATTTCACACTTGAAAATGTTATGTATCCCTAACCCTCACAAACTCTATTTAAAGGTGGTTTTCACTCTTTGGGAAAGATGGTAGAGGATTTTTGAAGGTGTGGCCGAAATGGGGTTTCTTGGAAGACCCTCACAACTCTTGGAAGAAGTGAGGCTTTGTGA
Organism: Viscum album; assembly: GCA_963277665.1. Lineage (NCBI taxonomy): Eukaryota > Viridiplantae > Streptophyta > Magnoliopsida > Santalales > Viscaceae > Viscum > Viscum album. The sequence continues at coordinate 323,940,328 of OY728119.1, read as the reverse complement.
AAACCTCTCTTCCAAAAAGGCTCTCCTCTCCCACCTTCTCTTTGTATTTATTTTCTTTCATGATTGTATCATGAATTTTTTCTTCAATTAATCTTTTGTTTTATTCACTTTTATTCTTCTATTAATCATCCTAATTGGGTTGGAATCAAGAATGGGGATGAGATTGGGTTCTACCCTTTCAATCCTTTGCTCATGTAAAACGTCTCCACGATGACCACACCACTCATAGAAGAGTAGTTTTCCTAGTGATCGATCTATCTTCTACCCTCTTCATTTAATTATTTTGAATCATTGAGATACTTTAATTAACTTTAAATTATCAATTATGTTTTAAAAATTATAATAAACTAAGCAATAAATTTAACAATTATCACAAAAACACGCGAGGTTGATCTTTTGTGTAAATTGTGAGAGCGTGATCTTAATCAGTAATACAAGACCACATGGGATAAATTTGTGGAGTTAAAATATAATCATTAAACACAATTCATCCTAATTTCAAGAATGGATATGTGCTCTAATTAACCACTAACCATAAGCTAACCTTAGAACAAAAATCAAAGCAGGGTGTAGCGATTGCGTGTTCCGAAGCTAGCCTAGGGTTTAGGTAATTTCCTCTTTGTGGTTAAGTTAAATCTCATAGGGTTTGAGGATTAAAAAATTAGGGGATTATAATTAAGTGGATATTGATTTAAATGATAATTATTAATAAGTAAATGAAGATGTAGAGTTATATCGATTACACCTTTTAAAATATTTTCTAAAAAACATCTTTTTGTTGCATCTTTTCTATCAAACTTCATTTCAAAATTAAAAACAAAAAAAAAATGAAATCTTCTTCCAGAAAACTTCTTCAAGTTTTATAAATAATAAAAAATACCCCCATCCTTTAAAGTAGTGTTTTAATTCTTTTCTATTTTATTTTTATAATACCTTTAAGAAGTTGTTTTAATTTACTTTCTCCTTTGAGAGATGACCTTGGTCAGCCACTCTGATGCACCTAAGTACCCAAAACCCTCTAATCATTTGAGGGCACCCATGATAGTGACCTTTCAAATTGGCATCGTTGACGGGGAGGCATGAAATTATTTCAACCAGTTAGAGGTATTTATTTTATAATACATTTTATTCTCTTCCTCTATTCTTTCTTCCTTCTTTACCCAATCTGAATTTTTTCTTCTTCGTTTATTTTCTTCTTATTCTTTTTGAACCATAAACTCAAACTTCTCATTTTTACCATGGTCCACTTTCATTTTTTTATTTTTATTTGATTTATGACACGAACTAACCCTCAATGATCTTTTAGATCTTGGCCTTGAGATTGAACATATCCTTAGGGCTTGAATCAGACATTCTCAGTCTACGAGAAGTTTCAACATTCAACCAGTTAGAGTATTACTCCAATATCAGAACATTGAAATTAGAAGAAATTGAAATTCAACCATAAAACAAGAAAAATTGGCTTAAAATAATGGAAATTAACTTAATAGAACCATTTGAGAATCGTCTACACCTGATATTAATTATCAACCAAATTGAATTACATATCAAAATCTCGAAACGAACGTTGAACTGAAATATGGATTAATTCACCTGCTTCCAAAATTTCATGGCCTCTATGTTGATGATTCCAATAAAAACCTTAAATAATTTAATTTGGTTTTCTCAACCTTAAAACCATGAAATTTTTCTGAAGATCAAATCAAACTAAGATCATTCCCATTCTCACTTGATGGAGCTGTGAAAGACTAGATGTGTTATTTACAAACAGAATATATAACTTGTTGGAATGATTTGAAACACCTTTTCATGCAGATATTTATTCTAGCTTCAAGGACCACATCCATTTGAAAGGAGATATCAAGGATCAAGAAAGCCCAAGGGGAGTCAATGTATGAGTACTGGGAATGATTCAAGAAGTTGTGTGCAAGCTGCCCACATCACCAAATCAGTGAGAAACTCCTCATCCAATACTTCTATGAAGGACTCACACCTATGGAAAAGATAATGGTGGATTCCTTGGTTAGAGGAGCATTGGTGGATAAGACACCAGTAGTTTCACATGTGTTGATTGACAAAATGGCCCAAAACTCCCAATAATTTTGAGATCGAGGTACACCACATGTCAAGAGAGTACATCAGGTAAGTCCATGTTCTCTTGAAAGTCATTTGATTGATACCATGACGGAAGAATACAAAAACTATGGTGAGGCAGATTGATTTGGCACAAAAGACATCCCAACCCCCTCCTTCAAGGCCTTTTGGCATTTCCACTGAGACAAGCCACGCAAATGATTTTTTCCCACAACTACAAGAGACATAGGATTACACTGTAGTATTCCCAGGGAGACCATATCAACTACAACAACAACAGACATACCCCCAAAAGAATTTTGATTAATTTTCTCCAACATACAACCAAGGGTGGAAGGATCAATCAGACATGAGGTATGGCTTTGGACAAAAACAAAGGCCCCCTTTTCAATAAAACTTCTAGTAGCCTCTGCCTTACCAGCAGGGTTTCCAACAACCCCAAATGAGATTTGAAGCCCAAGAATCAACAAGCTAGCAATAAGGGAATCCCCCTCCCAAGTTAGATTCTAAAACTAATGAGCTTTTTTTAAAAATTGTTCTTAATCAATAGAATGAGATGAAGAGTCATGGTTCCGAACTGAGGGAGTTGAAGACTCAACTGAGCCAAATTGCCATCACCATCCATAAACTGGTAAGTAAGAATTTTGAAAATCTATCATCCCAACCTACTCCAAATCCCAAGGGGAATGTCAGTGCCATCACATTGAGAAATGGGAAGCAAACAACTGATACATATGCACCGATCGTTCCACTGGGATTCAACTCAACCCCGAAGAATCCCCATTCAAAACCAGTTGATGAGAAACCCAAGGAGAAAGATAAAGGCAAGAAAAAGATTAATGATGTTCCTCCTAAACCCCTTTTTTCCCAATAGGTTTGTTCAAAAAAATAATATGGTTGAAGATGTGATGCAAAAAAAAATGTTTTGGATACATTCAAGCATGTGGAGATCGATATTCCTCTACTTGAAGCCATCAAGCAAATCCCAAGGTATGAAAAATTCTTAAAATAACTTTATACCAATCAAATAGGGATTAAGGAAAATGAGAGGATCAATCTTGGAAGTAATTTTTTATTACTCATTACACCAACTCTAGCAATTCCAAAAAAGTGCACGGATACGGGGACATTCACTATCCCATGCACCATAGGGGAGTTACACTTTTTGGATGCTATTTTTGATTTGGGAGCTTCCATAAATGTGATGCCTCACTCTGTATTCTCTTCTTTGCAGGTTGGTGAGCTGAAGCCAACGAGAGTAGTGGTGCAGTTGTAAAATAGAGCTACAATATATCTAGCGGGAGTCCTTGAGGATGTACTTGTCTGGGTCAGAGACATTATCTTTCTAGTAGATTTCTATGTGCTTAACATGGAAGATGGTAATGTAAGTTCTCATTCTCCCATTATCTTAGGTAGAACCTTCCCCAAAATACCAAAAACTATCATAAATTTCAATGAGGTTACACTTTCTAAGGAATTTGGGGATGATGTTCTGATATTTAATGTTATGGATTCCATGAAGTAACCCTCATAGGATCATTCTGCATTTTTTATCTCCTATTTTGAACCACCAAATAAAAACCGCATGGAATTTTATTGTCCTATTATTAAGTAGATTATTATTATTGGTTCTAGTTTGATGTCTAGGAGTACTTCAACACCTATTTCTAATTCACAATACTCTCATAGATTTGATTTTGAAATGGAATCATGATTTTTTATCATGTGAACCTTGATTATGGCATGGCTATTGAGTATGCTGATGGATTTGATGCTTCATTATCTAATTGTAATGGTTTCTATTATGAAACTGATGTTCTTTGTGTACATATTTATGTTCATTCAATGTCTCCATCCATACACCACCCCCCATCATTGGAGCTGAAGCCGTTGCCACAAAATCTCAAATACTCATACTTTTTGAGTGGTGAGAGATTACCTGTTATAATTGCTAATAATATTTATTTTGAACATGAAGAAAAACTTTTTAATATTTTTAGGGAGAACATTAAAGAAATTAGGTGGACCTTGGCTGACATATCAGTTATTAACCCCTCCATTTTCATGCATAGGATTATTTTGGAGGATGGGGCGAAACTAATTAGGCAGCCACAAAGGATACTCAATCCAACACTTTTGGAGGTTGTTAAAAAAGAGGTAGAAATTTTCTCAAGTCAAGTATAATCTATCCCATTTCATATTACTAGTGGGTGAGTCCTATTCAGGTTGTGCCTAATAAAAGTGTTGTTACTGTTGTTAAAAATGAGAAATATGAGTTAGTTCCAATGAGGGTGCAAAATAGTTGATGTGTGTGTATTGATTATAGGAAACTAAATAATTCCAGTCAAAAAGACCATTTCCCCCTCCCATTTATTGATAAAATGATTCAGAGACTAGCGGGGAAGACACACTATTGTTTCTTGGATGGATTTTCTGGATATTTTCAGGTTCCTATAGCTCCAGCGGATCAAGAGAAGACTGCATTCACCTGTCCCATTGGCATGTTTTCCTACCTAAGGATGTCATTTTGACTTTGAAATGCCCCACGTACCTTCCAAAGATGCATGGTGAGTTTTTAGTGATTTTATTGAAACCAGAATGGTGGTATTCGTGGATTATTTTACATTGTATGGGTCTTTATTTGATGAATTTCTAAGTAGTTTGGGAAAGGTGTTGAATCGTTGTATTGAGATAAATCTGGTCTTGAACTTTGAAAATGGTCATTTCATGGTAGATCATGGCATTGTCTTAGGGAATGTAGTGTCCAAACATGGGATAGAGGTTGATAGATCTAAGGTAGATATTATTTCATCCCTACCATATCATACATGTGTGCATGATGTTAGATCTTTCCGAGGGCATGCAGGATTTTATCAGCGCTTCATCAAAGATTTTAATAAGATTTATCTTCCTAGGTCATGATTACATCTAAAGGATTCTGATTTTGTGTTTAATGTTTCTCTCAGGACTTCCTTTGATGATATAAATTAGTGTCTAACCACTCCACCAATCACATAGCCCCCACGGTGGGAGATTATTTTTGAGCTTATGTGTGATGCCTCCAACTTCGCTGTTGGAGTTGTCTTATCTCGGAGGGTGGAGGGATGTTCACATGTGATTGCCTATGCATCGCGGACACTGGATTCATCCCAATCAAACTACATAACCACGAAAAAGGATTTTCTTGCTGTTATATTTACTTTAGATAAATTCTATTCATATTTATTGGGCTCTAAAGTAGTTTTTTTTTTCTGAACATGCAGCTCTGCGGTACCTCATTAAGATTCCAAACGCAAAGCCCAGACTAATATGATGGATGCTACTTCTTCAAGAATTTTACATTGAGATAAAGGAAAAAAAGGGGTCGGAAAACTTGGGGGCAGACAACATTATTAGGCTTACTCACACACTAGAGGATGACACCTTGGACTAGGTACCACTTCGGCAAACTTTCCCCGATGAGCATCTTTATTCCATATCAGGTATGCATCATTGGTATTCGGATTTAGTGAACTACCCTGTTGCATCTGAAATCCCTGTAAATTTAAAGAAACATCAAGTCCAAAAGTTTAAGAGTGAGTCTAGATTTTATGTGTGGGATTATCCCTACTTATGGAGCATGTGTAGTGAAAAAGTTATTAGGAGGTGTGTTCCTGATCATGAGGTTGAGTATGTTCTACAATTTTGTCATACACTTGCTTGTGGTGGACACTTTGGACCCCAACAGATGGCTAGGAATGTTTTGTACTCTTTATTATATTGGCCTAGCTTATTCTATGATGCCCATGTGTTTTGTAAGTTAGGATCTCATTTCCAACACACTAGGAACATTTCTAGAAGAAATGAGATGCCCCAACAACACACACTATTATGTGAGATTTTTTATGTTAGGGGAATTGATTTTAATGGTCCTTTTCCTATTTCCTTTGGTTTTTTGTACATTTTGGTTGTTGTTGATTCTATAAGTAAATGGGTGAAGGCTAAGGCCACCAGGACTGATGATTCTCATGTTGTTGTGGACTTTGTCAACACACTGATTTTTTGTAGGTTTGGAGTACCAGAGGCCATCATCAAAGACCAAGGGAAACACTTCTACAATCAGAATTTGGCTTCCCTCCTTCAGAAGCATGGGGTGTCACAAAAAACATCACACCATACCACCCCCAAACAAATGGGTAGGCTGAGGTTTCAAATCGTGAGTTGAAACCAATTTTGGAGAAAATCGTGTCTCCAAATCGGAAGAATTGGAACAAGATCTTAGATGATGCATTGTGGGCTTATAGGACAGCATACAAGACCCCCATTGGTATGTCCGCATTTCGGATTTTTTTTGGGAAAGCGTTTAATCTCCCCATGAAAGTTGAGCATCAGGCTTATTGGGATATAAAAAAATAAAACATGGATTTGGCCCAACATGAAATCCAAATCAAGTTAAAAATTCAAGAGATTGAGGAGATTTTATTGTATTTATATGAGAACTCAAGGATCTACAAGGAAATATCAAAATCATCTCATGATATAATGATCCAAAAAAGGGAGTTTCATGTTGGAGAGAAAGTCCTTATCTACAGTTCATGATTGAAGCTGCCTGGTAAGTTGTGTTCCAGATTGATCGGTCCTAACCTCATCATCACATGAGCATAACAGGTTGTTCCCAACCATTTCACTTTTATATTAATTGTCCTATTTAAAATTATGAATTTCACATGCATATATCATCTCATGGGTTCACATTGAGGACAATGTAATATTTTAAGTGTGGTGGAGGGAACCTTTTAGTTCAGTAATTTTAATTGTTTTCCTGTTTTTCAATGAATTAAAAAAAACAAAAAGAATTGTGTGTTTTTAAAATTTTGTGTGTTTATTTTTCTATTTTTTGTGTGTTTTTGAAACTTTTGAGCTTAAAAGATTCTCAAAACCACTTTTAAATCCATATCAATAAGTGAAACAATTTATCCCTTGAAACTGATCTTAAATGAATGCTGAAAATGACTTTGTTTTAAGTTCAAATATTTCCTCCAATGGCCTGAAGGCCTTCATTTTTTATAGATTTTTGATAATACACCTTTCAAGGGGTGAGTTGTAACCCTTAAAAGGCCTGTAGGCATAATTATTACATGGCTCGTAGGTCTTAGATGAATTCATTTCCCATAGGCTTCAAACATTACATACAACCCAGACTAACTACTTGGAACTTCTCCTCCCCAGCATCTTCATCATGAAATCAACTCTCCACCTTCTCATGGCTGTTTGGATAGGCATTCCCATCCATGCACATGCCTGTCTCGATGGAAGGTGCCATACCCTCTCATTCTTGCAATCCGTTTAGCTTCTACTGTGGTGAAAGCTCCTTGCTCATCCTCCTTGTAGAGCTTGTTCCTTGTAGGTTGTCTGGTTTTCATCTGCACTTAAAGGTGGCTTGAAGCCCTTGAGGTGTCCCAAAGTCCTTACTGACCCGAATTCCTGGGTGTCCCGAAGGCCTTAAAGGACTCAGGGACCAAATCGGTGCCCCGAAGGCCCAAACGGGGGCATATTTTTGGCTTCTACAGTGCCAAACAATGACTACTACAGTTCCCGCTACAGTACCAGCTACAGTACTACACAGTTCCCACTATAGTACCTTCTACAGTACTACTACAGTACCTGCTACAGTTTTGCTACAGTACCCCAGAAATTTTACCTCCGCCTGGATTTGATCCCTGGTCGCTTGGATGCACTTACGGAGTCCTTACCAACCGGGATACGGCTCATGTGAAAATAATATATTTTTAAATATTTAGTAATTTCATTAAAAGAACACTGAATTTTGAATCCCATGACACATATCACTGTCTTTATATTTAAAATCACTTTCCTGTGTGGATTCTGAACCATACTTTTCATATTCATTACATTTACCTCTTTAACCAGAATTTGATTTATTTCTGTCAAAACTTGAGGGTTTGAGGTACTTATGTTTAAATGATTGAGGCATTTGTTTGGTATTAAAGTCTCTATTTCAAAGAATCCTTTTTTTTAATGGCATACCTTGAACAGTTAATCCTTTTATCCCTTATAATCCCTGAACAACCTATTAGGTTAGCCATATTACAAGATAATTTTCCCTATCCAACCAAATCTTGAAGTGAAATTGCATAATCTAGTTGAACATAAGTGTGGGGGAAGTTGTATTGTGTTGTTCTACCACATTCTATGATATTTTGGGTGAAAAAATAAACTCGGAAGTTATGTTTTTTCTACTGAAAAAAAATAATTGTATTTAAATTTGTTCCTTTTTTGGAGCATTCATGATAAGTGAAGCTGTGCCTTTTCTGGAGCTTCTAATAGAGGAAGAAAGTTGTGCCTATCTGGGGCTTTCATGAAAATCATGTTTGAGAAGATTGAAATTTTTTATGCTGAAATGATGAATGGTTTAAACTTTACATGCCTTTTCTTGATGATAGAGGTGAATTGATACTATGTGGATTAATAAGAAGACCACATTTAAGTGAAAATTAGATTAATGTAATTTAGCTTCAAAAAGAGTTAAGCCCTCCTTTTTCACGCTCACCATTTTTTTCACATCTAAATCCTACCAACAAAAAGCCCCAGAACAACCCCAATAAGTCCTCATGATAAACATATGTCATTGAATCATATCGAGTGGCGATGTAGGAATTTATCAAGCCTAGGGTGACCCTTGTATGAGTTTAGATGAGAAAGACATTGCTAAAAATTGACATTTGCGTGATAATAGAAAATTCAATTAAGGTAAGTGTTTTTTACATGAGAGGATAAATAAAGTGAAAATATATTGAATGATATAAATGAACAACTGTAAATAATGTTTTTTATGAGGCATGATATCTTTTTTTCTTGGTGTGGAATTGGTGGATCTCAAGGATATGTGTCTTAAAATTGGTTTTGATTTGATATTGATGATTACTTGATATGAGGTTTTTCCTAGGAGTACAAAATGGTAAGTATGGGGGAGTTGATAAAACACAATTTTATAGAATATTTTATTGATAATAAATGACATAATTTCATCAAATTATGATAAATATGATCAATTATAAAATATTGGGGATTCGATCATTCATTTGCAAATTTTATGAAAATTCATGTTTTACCCTTTTAAAATTCATTGTAGTACTTCAGGAATAAATAGTTATATGTAAATTATTTTGACTTAAACATTTGTAACTGTTTTTCTGACTTAATGGGCTACAAATTCTATTCAGGACATGTGCACTGGATCATGCATTTGAGTGGAGTAAATTGGCCATGAAGACAAAGATGTACTGAACTATCCAGATTGGACGTTACTTCACCATTTGGGCCGTATCTTCTTCATTCGGGCTTATATTGGGCCCAAATGTTGAGGGAAGATTGGGGACATGATTATACACAAATAATCCTTCTATAAGGCCGGACAATTTAGGCGTTTGGGAGGTCAAATATGCACTGAAACGTGGAATTAAATATTTGGCCAAGTTTTCATTTCACAGTTAAAAAAAGTTATGTAACCCTCGCCCTCACAAAATCTTTTTAAAGGAGGTTTTCACTCTTTGGGAAGGCTAATTGAGTCTTTGGGAAGTTTTTTCAGAATGTTTGTCTCTTGGGAGCCCCTAAAAACCCTTGGAATATGTAAGAATTTTTTCATACCTCTCTTCCAAAAAGGTTCTCCTCTCCCACCTCCTCTTTGTATTTCTTTTCTTTCATGTTTGTATCTTGAATTTTTCTTCAATTAATCTTCTGTGTTCTTCACTTTTCTTATTATCTTAATATTCCTAATTGGGTTGTAATCAAGGAAGGATATGAGATTGGGTTCTACCATTTCAATCATTTTCTCATGCAAAACGTCTCCACGATGACCACACCACCCATGGAAGAGTAGTTTTCTTAGTGATCGATCTATCTTCTACCCTCATCATTTAATTATTTTGAATCATTGAGCTACAGTAATTCACTTTATATGATCCATGAATTTTATTTTAAAATTTTAAGAAACTATGAAAGATATTGAACAATTAGCACAAAAACACGCGAGGTCGATATTTTCTGTAAATTGTGAGATCGTGATCTTAATCGGTAATACAAGACCACACGGGATATATTTGTTGAGTTCAAATATAATCCCTAAACACAATTAATCCTCATTTATAGAATGGATAATGTGATATAATTAACCACTGACCATAAGATAACCTTGTTGGATCGATATATAGATGTATATGTATATTAGATGGAACAATACCAGAGGGGTGTGAATTGTAGGTTTAAAAACATTGTGTTTAAAAACTTAAGAAAATTGTTTTAAATGATCTTAATCTAATACAATTAACCACAATTGTATTGAGTATAAAGGTATGATATGATGTAATACTATGATAAGTGTAAAGCAATTGTATTCAAAATGAGTAAAATAATCAGAGTTATACAATAGTGAAGTATTCTACCATAAAGCGTATAGAATCTATCGATACAATAAAATTCCCTTTCTAAAATAAACAGCAGTGGAAATGTAAAAGTATTACAATTCTTTTATCCCAAATAAAATTGCATCCTTTCACCTAGGATAATAGGTCTTATCTTACGTCCTCCTTGTTGATCCCTCGATATAATGATCGGTAGGTGTGTCTTGCTATCCCCGCAAGCACTCGATTTTGCAGGTAATCGGCACCTCTGTCTTTCAAACACTTGAAAGTACTTGATACGAAGATCGGTAAGTCTGTCTGCCTATAATCGGCAGCCCTCGATCGTTATCACCTAATCGGTGACACAAAGCAAAACAAATCCCTTACTGAAATTCAAAAACCAAGAACTATCAATTCACGTTTTTTAATTTCAAGGATTTCGCACGAAGAAAGAGAGAAGTCACAACATCTCTCTCTAGAACTTGATAGTATCAAAGAATGATCAAAGTCCCTCAATTGTACTTCATAGCTTCAAATGACCTCCTATATATAGGCCTCAGGTCCCAATGGTCACATTTCCTCCAATAGTCATATTTCTCTGGAAAACTCGGAGGTACTTGGACACCTGGAATTATAACGGTCATATTGAAATAGAAAACACGACATCATTTTGATTAGTTTATAACTAACTCCACAACAGCATTTTGGTTAAAACAAAAGATATATGAAGATGATAAACATGAGTAAGTTTGAAATGTGTTGATAAAGGATAAAAAAAAGCATGTGATAAAAATATGAGTACTATAAGTATTACATAGTGTAATGTATTGATATGATACGAGTGAGTATGATGCACAAAAGTCAGTATGATTGACAGAGTTAGTATGATTGACAGAGTCTGTATGATTTAGTCAGTACGATTGACAGAGTCAGTATAATTGATAGAGTCTGTACAATTGAAAGAGTCAGTACGATTGACAGAGTAAGTATGATTGACAGAGTCAGTACAATAAATATAGTCAGTACGATAAACATAGTCAGTACGATAAGCATAGTCAGTATGATAAGCATAGTCAGTAAGATAAACATAGTTAGTATGATAAGCATATATGAATACATTTGTGATTTCCAAAAAAAGACATAAATGTAAAAAGAGAACTTTTGACTCAACAATCTCCCCCTTATTGGAAATCACAAAACATAAAGAAAAAAAACAAAAAGAAATACTTATCTCCCCCTGAGTTATCAGAAATCCTTCTGAATAAGAAATTGAATACAACTAACTCTCCCTTAGGTATGTACTTTCATAAGTATTGTATTCATAAAGATTCATTAATTTATAAGTATTTGATTAAAAAAATCTCCCCTTATAAAACATTCTCCCCCTTTGTGATTTACAAAAAAGAATGGGGTAATCTTGAGTTTCCTGAAAGAGTTAGAGAAAAGAAATGCAATGCAATGGGAAAGATAAAATAAATCTCATTGAGATAAGAAGTCTATAGAATTCTATAAAAGAATACATAAAGATACAAAAAAACACATTTGTTTTCTCTTTCCTTTTCTTTCTTGATTAGCTCATGAAGAACATATTTCATATTTTTGATTTCATTCTTGTCTTTAGAGATAGAATCACCCTGGGATTTTAGAATCTCTTGTTGATCAGCAAAAGGCTGATCATAATTCTTGATAGTCTCTTCTTGGACTCTGTTTACTTCATCAAGAGTATCAATTCTATCTTGAAAATTCTTATTGTCTTTAGATAACAAATAATTTTCCTTCTTCAACAGAACTATTTCATCTTTTAAAAATGAAACCTTCAAAAACTCCGACTAGAAAGCATTCATTCTCTCTTGTAGCTCTTTTATTTAATGGATATCGGCTCCATGAGTTTTTGACACCTGATTCAGACTTTTAATGGTTTCTTTGTCAGGTTTATTGAAAGAAATAGAAAGATCATTTGAGAGCCACCTTAAGTATTCAATTGATATTTCATGATCATTCAATGATCTTTATGTTTTGTATTACCACTTAGTCATTCTATTTCAAGACTTCTTATGAGAAGCTGAAATTTTAGACATTACTTTTAAATCAGCTTCTATTGACAATACTCTCTTTCTATGTTCTCTTACAGAACCAAACTTCTTCCTTTTATTGTCAGTGATGAAATCAATTTTCCCTTCAAGTATAGGAAAATAAAGAATAGTCTTCTCAATTCTCCTCAAAACATGAACAATGAAATCACTCTTCTTGAGAGAAATTGTGGGTTCTGAATCAGTATCCTCATCGTATGAATCCAGTTCATTTGATTGTCTTGAGTCTTAAACTGGCTGTTTTCCATTAGCTTTTTCTTTCTCATTTATTTATTCTTCCACTTTGTCACTAATAATGATTACTTTTTCAGTATGAGAAGATTGATCACCTTGCTTCACTTGGGAAAGAATTCTATCTGATGTTTCAAAAGATTCAGCTGGTGCTTGATTGGCATGAGGAGCCTGTTGAATACCATTACATTGCTTTTAAAAATATTCGTCTCTACTCTTTTTTGAACTCTGAAGAAATTCCAATAGAAAATATTCTTCCTCTTCTTCAACTTACTATATTTCTTTCAAAATTTGTTTTAATTTATCTTTCTATGAAAGACTCTGTATGATAGGTTCTTTATTCACTTCTTCCGTTAGTTGAGCACTAGCCACCTCAACCATTTTCAAGATTTTAGAAACATCAAAGTCTTGAGATTTCCTTTTCAAAAGACTTTTCCTTCTCTTCTCAGCTTGAACAGTATCCTCTACCCTTATTCTCTTAGCCAAAGATTCATCTGGATTAAGACCGAATATAGGATCACCTTCTTTTTTTAGTTATCTATCTTTCCTCTACTTGGTCACAACCTCCTTATTGTATTTAGTTTTCTTCTTTGGCTTAGTACTGGTTTGCGGATCTGAATTTTGAGGAGAAAAAATAGTTGGACTCTCTTCGATTTGCATAGGTGCTAATTGATTTGGAGCCGATTGATTTTCTGTTGATTCATCTTCTATAACTTTATCAAAAAACTTTGAATTCTGATCGAAACAACCATAAAACTTCATCAACATATTCTTACTTATCCAAGAAGGCTTCAATTCTTTAAATTTCCTTTTCCAAGTAATATTAAAAAACATCAAGCTCTCAAGAATGAACTTTGTAAGAATAGAGGGATATATAATCAAATGATATTTAATCACTCCAGACTTGACATTCTTGATTTTTTTCAAAAATGTACCCCATGAGATTTACCTTTATCAAGTTTACAAGATATTCTAGCATAAAGATATCAGATATATTAAGAGTTTCTCTATCCTCTTTCCTTGGGATAAGAAAAACTTGCATCCAAACCACCACAAACCTATTATCTGGAGATAAATGAGATACTTTTCTCTACACTTCATTGATAAGAAATAACAACTATTCAGCACTTTCTTTATTAAATGTACCAACTTCCTCTAGTAGCGGGCTGCTTGTTTAACAGACATTGAGATTTTTCTATCGTACACAGTAAAGTTTATCATCATATTTTTTTCAAAAGACACGGTTTTGTATAATTGACTAACTTCATCAACAAGAATCAGATCTTGAGATATAGGTTTTTAAACACATAGATGTTCCCAGACATGAAACAAAATAATCCTTCTGATTGTTGAATCATATGTGTCAAAGAAGTCCTGAGAAACTAACCTTTCTCTGAAGAATTATTTCTCTAAAATCATTTTTGAAGAAATTCCGGTAGGGGCGTTGGCAGAGGACTGAGACATATATATGCGGTAAAGGTAAGATCATACGAAGTCTTAAAAACAAAAGGGCAGAGCTACACCATGAGATCTTAAAAACCTGAGTGGGTTTGGGGAGGGGAGGGGTCTATTTATAGGTGAAAAAGGATGACAGCTGATCTTCTATGGTTGATATTAGAAGAAAAGAAAATCAATGGTGGGGATTTAAAGGAGATTTTTTGAAAAAAAATGAGAAACAATAAAAATAAGAAAAACAAAACAACGAATGAATGAAAGAATGTACCTGCCAGAGATTCTAAAGAAATTGTTGGTTTAATAGTATTAACATAGTAAAATACAATAGAAAAAAGAAAATACATGAGTTCGAGGAAAAAGAATACGATCAGTTGTGAGACCGATGGAAAACAAATTTATTACCATAGGTTGTCAAGCCGATGGAATACAAAGTCATTACCATAGGTTATCAAGCCGATGGAAAACAAATTCATTACTATGGGTTTTCAAGATAATGGAAAAAATCATTACCATAGGTTGTCAAGATGATGGAAAACAAAGTTATTACCATAGGTTGTCAAGCCTATGGAAAACAAAGCGATTAACATAGGTTGTCAAGCCGATGGAAAACAAAGTGATTACCATGGTTTGTCAAGCCGAGGGAAAACAAAGTCATTAACATATGTTGTCAAGATGATGGTAGTCCCTTTACAAGTCTTTTATTTGAAAGATTACAAATGTTTATTAGGTTGCAGTGTCCTAGTATTCTATGCCATATCCATGATTGGACCTCTATTTCACTTAAGCAAGGTAAATTATGGCTCCTAAGGGCTTCTAAGTTAATAGTGTATACATTCTCTTTCCTATGGGCAGATAGAATGAATTTATCCTTGGAATTGTGAACTAAGAATTTATCATTTCTAAAATTCACAAGGTATCCTTCATCACATAATTGACTTATGTTGATGAGATTGTTCTTAAGACATTTGACAAACAAAACATTTGAAATAAGAACTTTTCCAAGAAACACAATACTACCTATTCCAACAATATTTCCTGGAGAATTATCTCTGAAGGTAACATTTCTACCTTTTTTTCGATAAACTTTTTAAAGAAATCTCTATTTCTAGTCATGTGTCGAGAACAACCACTATCTATGTACCAAATATTCTTGTTGGTACACTTCTTATTTTCTTGAAAAAGAAACAATTAGTTTTTTGGAATCCAAACATGTTTGGATCCAGAAGGGTTAGATAAAAGAATTTTAGGAATCCATATTTGTTTTGAAAAATGATCTTTATAAAATCCTAAAGACTGAGTTTTATTAAGAGAACAATCTCTTTTTCAGTGTCCACCACACTGACACTTAGTACAAAAAGGGGTACTTTTAGGAAAAAGATAGTTATTACTAAAAACCAGTTTAGAATTAGTATAACCAAAACCTGAATGATTTCTCAAAGGTCGAATATTTGAATACATTTTATCAACATTTTACTTTCCATAAGTAATGTTTGAAAAACATGTCTTTAAAGAAAAAACTTATGACTATAGTTTTAAAACTATGTTTTTATCCTCCAAAACATTTGATTTTGAACTAGAGTTAGGCTTGAAAACATTTTTCTTAGAAATTACATTTTCAAGATCCTTAGAAAGTATATTCTTATCCGAATTGACTTTCTCAAGGTTTTTTAAATACTTTGAATATCAGAAGCTTTCTTATCAACATCATTAGAAAGATCTGATACTTTTTTAGTTAAAATTGAAATTCTAGAATTTTCCTTATCAAGCTTTTTCTTGAGTTTAAAATTTTCATTCTCAAGTAGTTTAGCAAACTTAGACACTTCTTCATAAGATAGTAATGTATTATATTCTGATGACGAATACTCATCAATTGAATATTCATAATATTTATTATCAGTATAATTTTTATTCAAGGATACATTTTTAATAGCTTCAACATTGTGTACCATAGCCATAAAACAATGATATTCGATTGGTAGTCTGGCTATAAGTCTGATATTCCTTTTTCCTGAGGATTCATATTCTGAAGAATCATTTGATGAATCGCCACCACTTGCACTCTAAGTATCATTGTCCTTAATGACTTTATTTTTCTTTGTCTTGTAATACTTTTTATTATTTCTTTCATAATATTTCTCCTTTCTATATTTTCTCTTCAGTAAAGGACAATTAGGTATTTTATGACCTACTTTCTTACATTCATAACAAGTTACCTCTGAATATTTATTATCCTTCCTATATTTCTTTTGAATATGTATTGGAAGTCTTTATTTCCCACAATCTTGTTCACCCTTCAAGAAAGATTGGCTAACTCATTATCTGAATGATCACTATCACTTGATTCTGATAAAACAACTTTCTTATCTTTGGATCTTGTTATCCTTTCAAGTGTTTTGGCTTTAGATGTAGTAGTAAAATCTACACTCTCATTTAAATTTTTCTTTTTATTGGAATCAGCACCTCTCTTCATTCTTCTCTCATGCTATTGAAGATTTCCAAAGAGTTCATCAAGAGTAATTTGAGGAACTTTTTTGTTTTCATCAATAGTTGTCATTTTTGACTCCCATTCGTTTGGCATCATATCAATAATTTTGTCTACAATAGCTTCATCATCAAGACCTTTTTCCCTCATAGATTGAAATCTATTGACAATTTTCATAAATCATTGTTTCACTTTACATACTATCTCTCTATAAGGAAAAATAAATCCATGATACTCTACTCAAAGCATTGCTCTTCTTATTTCTATAACCTTAGATGTACCAAATTGTGTGACTTCTGATTTTTTCCAAATACAGTTGGCTGATTCACATGATGATATCTGGCTATATATATTCCTGGTCATAGAACATAGCAAAGTATTGTGTACCTTGTAATTTAGTTGATATTCTTTCTTTTCTTGATTAGTGAAATACTATCTTCTTTGTCAGGAATTTTGTAACCTCTAGTAAGCATAATAAAATTGTTTACACCAGTATTAATAACAAATATCTTCATTTTATCTCTCCAGTACTCATAATCATTCCCATCAAAGATAGGTGGTCTATTTGGATTTAGATTGTCAAATGATCCGATATTCATTTCTGACATCTAATAAAACAAAATCTTTTCCACTCCACATGTTAGTGTAGTAAGTAGTTGAAACATAAATTTGAAAGAAATAGAGATAGCAATACAAATCAATGGAAACTTCCTCTTATACCAATTGTTGGATTTATATATAGATGTATATGTATATTGGATGGACCAATACAAGAGGGGGTGAATTTTAGGTTTAAAAATATTGTGTTTAAGCACTTAAGAAAATTAGTTAAAATGATATTAAACTAATAAAATTCAAAACAAATACAATTAACCAAAATTTTATTGAGTATAAAGGTATGATATGATGTAATGGTATGATAAGTGTAATGAAATTTTATTCAAAATGAGTAAAATAATCAAAGTTATACAATAGTGAAGGATTCTACCATAAAGCGTATAGAATCTATCGATACAATACAGTTCCCTTTCTAAAACAAATAGCAGTGGAAATGTAAACG
The DNA here is from genome assembly GCA_963277665.1 of Viscum album. Lineage (NCBI taxonomy): Eukaryota > Viridiplantae > Streptophyta > Magnoliopsida > Santalales > Viscaceae > Viscum > Viscum album. The sequence continues at coordinate 323,922,517 of OY728119.1, read as the reverse complement.
TATTACAATTCTTTTATCCCAAAGATAAGGGTATCATTTCACCTAGGATAAGAGGTCTTCTGTTACCACCACCTTGGTAAGCCCTCGATACGATGATCGGTACGTCTGTCTTGCTATCCCCGCAAGCCCTCGATTTTGCAGGTAATCCACACCGTTCTCTTTCAAACACTTGAAAGCCCTCGATACGAAGATCGGTAGGTCTATCTACCTATCCTTGGCTTCCCTCAATCATTATCACCTAATTGGTCACACAAATCAAAACAAATCCCTTATTGAAACACAAAAACTAAGAAAGAGTCATTCACGTTTTGTAATTTCAAGGCTTTCGCATGAAGCAAGAGAGAAGTCACAATGTCTCTCTCTAAAACTTGATAGTAGCAAAGAATGATCAAATTATCTCAGATGTACTTCTCAGCTTCAAATGACTTGCTATTTATAGGACTTAGGTTTTAATGGCCACATTTCCTCCAATGGTCATATTTCTATGGAAAACTCGGAGGGACTTGGACACCTAGCATTATAACGGTCATATTGAAACAGAAAACACAACATCGTTTTGATTAGTTTATAACTAACTCCACGACATCATTTTGGTTATAAAAAATATATATGAAGATGATAAACAAGAGTACATATGAAATGTGTTGATAAAGGATAAAAATAATCCTGTGATAAAAATACAAGTACTATAAGTATTACTTAGTGTAATGTATTGATATGATACAAAGTGAGTATGATGCACAAAAGTCAGTATGATTGACAGAGTTAGTACGATTGATAGAGTCTGTATGATTTAGTCAGTACGATTGAAATAGTCGGTATGATTGACAGAGTCAATATGATTGATAGATTCAGTACGATTGACAGAGTTAGTATGATTGAAAGAGTCAGTATGAGAAACATAGTCAGTACGATAAACATAGTCAGTACGATAAACATAGTCAATACGATAATCATAGATAGTATGATAAGCATAGTCAGTACGATAAACATAGTTATTATGATAATAATATTTGAATACATTTGTGATTTCCAAAACAAGACATAAAAGTCAAAAGAGATCCTTTGATTCAACAAACTTTAGAAAAACAATCAAACCAGGGTGTTGTGATTGTGGGTTCCGAAACTAGCCTAGGGTTTAAGTAATTTCATCTTTCTGGTTATGTTAACTCTCATAGGGTTCAAGGGTTAACAAATTAGAAGATCATTATTAAGTGTCTATTGATTTTAATGATAATGATTAATATTTAAATGAATAGGTAGAGTTATATAGATTATACCTTTTAAAATATCTTTTGTTGCATCTTTTTAATCAAACATCATTTCAAAAATAAAAATAAAAAAAATGCAATCTTCTTACAGCAAACATATTCAAGTTTTATAAACAATAAACAATCCCCCACACCATTTAAAGTAGTTTTTGAATTCATTTCTATTTTATTTTTAGAATACCTTTAAGAAGTCATTTTAATTTACTTCCTCCTTTGAGAGACGACCTTGGTCAGCCACTCTGCTGCACCTAAGTACCTAAAAACCAGTAATCATTTGAGGGAACCCAAGACAAAGACCTTTCACAACCCTATTAAAAAAATGTGGTAATCCAAAACTATTTATCCATACATAGTATAATTATGTTTAATATGTGAGACCTAAAAAATCATTAGCAGTTACATCTAGTGAAAGTAGGAGTATATTGGTGTTTTTTCTCAAAAAAAGTACATTATACATTAAATTGAATGTATATCAATTAATTTGAATAATAATTAATATCATATCACATATTGATTATTATTCAATGTAATATTAATGTGATAGTATCCTCGAATATATGTTTTATTTAAAGTGTCATAGTAGTTATCCACTATGTTTAGAACCTTGAAATTTTATGATGATATTATTAAATATTATTCTATGGTCAAACAACAATGCATGATGTGATATATAAAATGTTGGATATCAGGTTCAAGTAATCATAAGTATTTGAAAATTCATCTCAAGAAGTCCACACATGATAATCTCTAAGATGGGAGATTATGGGTACAAACCCACCTATTTGAAACTCACATGTCTATGTTTCATTGGATATTCCTATCTATGAGAATGTGTAATGATACTTGGGAATTAATATCATTATTAATGTATGTCATGACTTGAACACATTGATGTATTATCATAAATTAAGAAAATATATGATTGAAATGAAATTGGTTACATTGGGTGTTTCATGAATGATATGTTATTAATGAATATGTCATGGTAGTATTTTACTCTTCTATCATTATGAAAGCTGATATGGAGGCACTTTGATTGAAATGAAATTGTTACATTAAATTAAATTTCTTATGGTGTAACACTGATCTTATTTCTGATAGTCAAATAATGACATATCAATTTTATAGTTTGATGATATGGGTCTGTAAACTACTTTATGAGATATCATATTAAAGGGAATATATTACACTTTGATCATTTATATGTGGTTTTCTTTGTGATATTTCCTCTTAATCTATGGTTTCCTTGATGCATTGCTAGACAATAATCTTGGTTTTTAGGTAAGCATGCCTAATGAAACTAAGTAAGAGGCCTAGAGAGTCTCACTCAAAGTGTTTCCTTTGACCTCAATTAAATATTATTTATTTTTAATTTTTGAAATAATTAATATTATCCAGACATAGAAGTAATATTTATTTATGATTTATTAAAATTTTGGAAACATTAAATAAATTTCTTTTTCACAATGTAGTGGTATAATTTTGTGAATATATAATATTTATGTATCCCTTGTTTTTTACAAGGTAATAAATAATTATTTATAAATTAATAAATAATTTATTTAATTACATGAATAAAAAATTAAATATTTTATTCACTAGACTGTGAATTTAATATATTTTTATTGAATGTATAATATTTATCCCATGTTATATGCATGATAATAAATTAATTAATCATTAACATATTTATTTACATGAATATTGGAATAAATATTTTTGGTATTTAGTATATATAAATGAGTGTGAGTATATCCCACTATTAGTTCAATGGTAAATACTTATTTACCATACTATAAATAATAACAAATAATGGGTTAGTACATTCCATGGAATAAAATAGTAATACTACTATTTTATATAGAACATGGATCCTTTTGGTATTAAAATTTTATTAAGGTCTATTATGAAATTAGTTAATATGAAATCCTAACTATGTGTCTTCAAATATATATTTATGAGAATTGTGTGAGCTCACTTATTGTTCACAACATTATCCTCCCTACAGAATTCTCTATCAATGAATAATTTATCTTGAGGTTTCTCTCAATATTGATAGATTATATCTTTCTACTTAATTAATAACAATCTAGATTGATCAAGAGAAAATCCTTCTATACTGAAAGGATCATGGTTGCGATCATGGGAATGATGTAAGATGATTTTTACCACTATGTTAGTACATGGAGTACCATTAGTTATGTTCTATGATCAAATGAGTATGTTTGTATCATCACTATAGGGTCTCTACATTGGGTACTTATCAACATAATGAATATATAATCTAATTAATTTCAGATGATTAACCCCACCATTGAAGAAAGAGCACAAAATAAAGGTATTTATTCATGAAATTATATTAATTATAAATTAATATAAAAAAACATCCACTCATTTATTTTAAAAAAATCAATATTCTTTGGAAAAGATTACATTGGTCATGGTGTTCATCCCCATGTACATTGTGAATGATATGCTGAATCTGAAAAAATCAATGTCTTCTATAGGCCCCAATAGATGCATCTGCTATGTTTTGAACCATCAGGAAGTACCATAGGCATCCCATGTAGTATCAGGCATAAAAATATAATCCTTTTAGGTAATCATTTGAATTCCAACAGTATTAGGAATAAATCCAATTTAAAAGATGTAATCATATGAAATCTAAAATTATCAAGCCCAAATACAATTCCTAAATGGTAGGAAATCCAAATGTAGCAGACCCAAATCCAATACCTTAGAGATAATCCTAGGATATTAAGAATTACGAGTCTCAAAGTATATTTCTTGCATAAAATCCTGGGGAATATAGACGTATGGGGCTCAAATCCAATTTTTAAGAGGTAATACTAGTAAATCTAGATGTATCAAGATCAAATATGATTCCTATGAGGTAATCCAATGTAATTTAGAAGTATCATGTGTGAACTGAATATCCTAGGAACTCATTTTTGGTATCCCTTTCAATAAAATTGAGGGAAGAACATCCCTCCATGTAATATATCACATTTTTAATAAACCAAATTTTGGTAATCCAATTCTCGAATCCATTGTAATGTTTCAAGGCTTGAATCTCAGGAACACAACCTTATGGTGTCACTATATAAATGAAATTTTAACACCTTTTGTCATTATGTTCTAATGTGACGCCCAAATTTAAAAACATATAACTTCCCGCAGTAACCCTCTATAGGGGAAACATGATTCTAGTGTACCAATTGAGGTCCTTTATATCTCATTTTAAGTCATAAAACCTATATGAATTCCTTGAATCCGATTTCAAATATCATTCCATACCCACAACTGGGAGGGTATAGAAATAATTAGTGTATCATTACGGGTTGTGATTCATAGTCATAAGAGGACTAATGAGGGTTTCAAAGAATAAATCAGGTTAAAAATCCAATTTTCTGAATTAATTAATTATGTAACATGGCTTGAGGTAGGCGGATCCTCTCCCAATCCTATTATGTACATGGATTTTTTTTTCAAAAAAATCATTTTATTTCATTATGGAAAACCAATAATAATATCTCATGGTTTTTGGTTTTAAAATTTTGGGTTGTAGAGAAGCCCAAAACATGTTCCAAAGAAATTCTAAAATGATCATCTATTTTCAAGAAATATTTTTGGGTGAGAACTTGGAATAAGAATTGTTAGTGTGTTCTCATGATTCTTATTGGGTATTTGTGGGATTGTTCAAGGATTATATTCCTATTTGGGGGAATTATGGATTGTACCACAAAGTGATTACTTGGTTGTGAAGGGATAGGTTCTTCTCATGAGTTTGTACTTTTTATTGGATATGTTGGTTGGGACAACACGAGTTTGGTAACTGCATGGGTGTGTGTGTTAATGATATGGGAGGTTATCATGGTGTGAGTTATATTCACTACATATTCATTGTATCTTATCTACTATATTTTTTTATCCTCTCTATGTTTATATTTTATTATTTTTATGAGATAATTTTTTCTAGTCATAGTGGAGTGTAAGGGAAGTCTTGGGGTTTTCCTACTAGGTAGTATACTTACCCTTGTTTTTACACCCAACTGCATATTAAGATTTTTTTCCATGATATATCTAAGGGTAAGGTTTCATAATTTTCTAGATGATCATCATGATGTTTCAGTCATGTATAATGGGAGGTAGATCATGGATATAGTTTGTAGTGGAGTGGGTTGTGGTTCCACACTAAATCCTTATTAACTTTGAGTCTATGGATTATGTAGAATTATTGGTGTTTGTTTTACTACTATGAATACGAGTCAAGTATTATTTTCTCATTTGGTATTTTGGAATGTTATATTACATACATCATTTTTATTTTGTACTATTTTGGTTTATCTTTTGTAAGTTTTGTATGAAAGGGAAAATCTTCCCCCACTGTTTGGTAATTCACTTAACATTTATTTCCAACCTTTGGTGTCTTCATAATATCACATAAGTTTAGTGTTACTTCATTCATTATCAGGCCAATGAGTTAGAGTCAAGATATTAAACATTACACATATGGTAATCTCCACTCGAACCACTCAAGGAATATCATCTAATACCCATCTCATATCATAAATGATACTAAGTATGTATACTCACCCAACTTATCATTAATAAAGTTAGGGTCTACCAACCAGGGTGATCCTTATCTAAAGGAGATAATCACTCTCCTCATTATCTAATTAGATATCCTAAGGGCTATATAGGATCTCATGGATCCATCATGGCCTACCTAGGCCAAGCATCCGAGTTTTGCACTCTTCTAAATAAGGGGTTTCTAAGGGATCCTATAACAGGGCCATTATGTTCATTCATTTTCAAGATATTTGTACACTTAAAAATCTATATATATAAAGGATTTCATTTTATAATATGGCCTTAAATTAGTGGGTTGGGTGTTAATATTGTGCTCAGGGTTCCATCATGTCCTTTTACACTTTTATCCATTCGTAGGAATAATATTTTAAATAAAAAATTCATTTAAATTAAATTTTGATCTCCCTTATTGGTGAGACCATATTCCACATGCATATATAAATAAAATAAATTTACATATGGGTATGCTCATGGGACACATAACTTTTTCCTAAGGTCGTTTATTTTTAATTAAACCTCTAAGACTCTCAACAATGATCTTCAAAGCCTCACATCATCTCTCCAGAACCAATCTCATGATACAAAATTTAAATGAATTCATTTAAATAATCTATAATTAATTTTATAAATTAATTCCATTTTTAATAATGACTAAAAACTCGTAGGGTCACTTCATAAGGTCTAATCCTTGATAGATTCTGTACATACCTCCATGAGAATCCATCCATATATTTAACACAAATAAGGACTGATTTATCCTTCTAATAATTCCATCTATTTCAACTAAAATTTCCAAAAACCCCAAAAAACATGTCATTGATATAACTCTATGAATATGAAAAAAAAACTAGTGTGATCATTATCATGATACTTCATTTAACTAGGCCAGAAATACCTTGTCTTTCTACGCGATTCCACAATGCATTGCCGGACTCATCACTAAAAACCCTGACCTAATAGGACAAATTAGTGGAGAAAAATGGGAAAAATATAATGGGAAATAATTTACTTAGAGTATAATAATTACTATAATTTGTCCTCTATATCAAATGACACTAAATATTGATAAGAATTGAGGGTGATACTCCCATAGAGATGAATAGAGGGTGATATCCCCATTCACATGAGCCTATTGTGTACAAGGTATAAAAACACACCATAATACTTTAAATAAGTATTTCTATCCTCTTATGTGATATTTCATAAAATTAGAAACACTTATCATCCTTACTCACTTAAGGTTTATTATGAATGAGTCATCTCGAAAGGATAAGGTCAAAAAGGTCATCCATATATGGGTGACCCTATAAGGGTCGTCTCCAGATGGATGATCTTGTAAGGATGAACCCATAAGGGTCATCTATATATGGGTAACCTTGTAAGGATCAAAACATATGAGTGTGACCCCATGATGGCCATCACATTTAAGGGGGGGGGGGGATCATAAGGCACACCATGCATAATGGTCTTCAAGAGACGCTTCTTTAGCGCTGAAATTTTTCAAATTTTGTAAAAGTAATAGACACAAAAGGTTCTTCATTTTTCACATTGATAGATCATTTATCATTATAAAATACCCCTCTCAAGTACCATAGTCATCACCAAGGAATAAAATCATATCCAGAACCATTATCCAGGCATGTACAAACTCTCAAATTCTTGATCTGAATCTCATTACTCAAAAAATCACACTAACCAAAAAAATAAAAATTTACCTCAAAATTAGTATCCCGAAGAGATGAGGGTCTTTAATATTCACATATTTTGGATAGATTTGTATATATATTAGTGTATTTAATTTTTTAATGTTTTTATTTTATATATAAGTAACATTGGGTTATGGAAACTTATTTTTGGAATGTAATTTATTTTGTGTTTATTGGTGGTTCATTTTATTGTTCATAGGGTCTCATGGGGGAAATTCCACCCATATTCTTGTTTTATAATATTTGTTCTTGTATACAACCTAGGGAGAATTAGAGTAAGGCTTCAAGGGTTAATCTCACCTTCTCTACACCCATGAGGGGTTCCAGTTAGTGTAGACTATGACATGAGTGGCCAATTAATGATCCATTTATCTATTTTTATTTCTTATGTATCTTTTAAAAATAGAATTCTAGAAATTGTAGATAATTTTATAGTAAGTGAACTCAAATTAATGGTATCTTATCATCCATTATGAAGAACATCAAAATGAAATCTAAGATTCAAAAGTGGGCAGTATGAATAATTAAATGGTAGATCCTTTCATTGGAAAATTTGATTGGGATAACTATTATTCCAAGGAATAAAACTCAGCTCAAAGACATTAGACATATACCTCCTATCCCATAATGCATTAAATTTAATATTGATTGTGTCACATGGGGTTCTTCTGAACTAATAGGATGTGTTATATTCTTATGGAACTCTAGGGTATTTATTAATGGAACATTCTTTCATTATCTTGGAAATGTTTTAATATCACCAATTACCAATCTACAAAAATTCATGGGATACTCTTTAAATATTGAATGGATTTTATCAACTATCATGGAAACATCCAATTCATGGGACCATATACATAGAATGTGGAAAATATAAGAAAATATATACTTTGGAAGAAATTTTTTGGGAGCTGAGAATCTGTTTGGTTGAGTAGTTTTAATTCTTCTTTCTTCATTTGTATGATTAAAATGTGTAAGTTAGTGGTAACACTCGCCACAAATATTAACACTCACAAAAAATTTCTTGTTGTAAAATAAATTTTGTGAGTATGAAACTTCTTAGTCTACAAGTTAGAGGGTTCAACACCTGATAACCCCCATTTATGATAGATTTCTTGGGGGAACTATAGTAGGGACTGTAACAGAAATGGTACTATAGAAACATGGGTTACTATAGAATATGAGGTATTATAACAGTATTATTATTCACTAAAATGGGAATTTGGTCCATATAATTAGGCCTTTAGGACAAAATGGAATTTTGGTTTTCCAATGCTTTCCCTTTGGGATATTAAAAATTTATAATGGGGAAGCTTTGGAGTGGGTCAACTCTTAGAGGGGGTGTGGTCTATCCTTAGTGGCCTTAGGGTTTTTGATTTTTTTAGTTTCCTTATAACCATACAAAACATTAATAAATTATTATTAAACAAAATTATCATTATCGAATTATAATTAGTTACATTTTATAATATCCCAAAATAACAAGTACATAATCTAAAATATCTATAATATTTATTAGTAACTGAATTCATTATTGTTGTTTTTGTTTTTTAAAATATAATAATTGTTAGTATTATTATTAATAAAAAAATATTTTTTATTTATATTAAAAAAATCTCCATAATTAAATTATACTTGTTTAATAATAATAATATTCCAATTAGGTTTATAATATATGAAAATGGATAAGATACACCCAAACTGAGGTATGATAATGAGATGTACAAAAAACCTCACACCATCCAAATCACTCTCACACAGAATAATGAGTATTAATAATAATTATAATAACATACCTCAAAATAATATGATTATTTGATAATTATCATTAATATTACTTATGTTTAAATTTAATTATACTAAAATACTAATTACATTTATTAATAAAATATGTATTATTTATAATTATTTTAAATGAATTATAAATTATTATTATTATGATATTTAATAAATATAATTATTTTTGATAATATGGAATTAATAAGAATAATAATAATAATATGATTATTATTATTATTAAAAAAACTATTATATTCAATAAAGTAATTGGCCATTTGGTCGAGGCCTTGGCTGAAATTTGTGAGGTCCCATGCTTGAGTCTCCTCTTATTTGTACACATTACCTCGAGTATTTTCTTCACCTTTCTCCTGAATCCCCCAATTCCATTAATTATTCAATACTATCATTTTTTAACAAAACCCTGCATAAAATTCTTGTCTTCTCAGCATAACCCCCCCCCCCACCCACTGAAGTGGGTACTGGACCACAAGTTTAGAGTTCGACCCTTGAATAAGTTGGGTGAAAATATGATCCATATGATTCCATACACAATTGATCGGTTAAATTTCATGATAATTAAATTACCTCGGTTAGAGCCGACTATTGGTGGGAGTCAAACATCGGACCCCGAGGAACCACTCCCCCAACCCTTTCCATTGGCCCAACCCCATGGGCGAAATCAATAAAATCATTATTATTGATATATAATTAGATAATAATTGTAATATTTTATCTAGATGTAATAATATTATTTAATAATTATCATCACAAATATTTATTTATTGATAACAATAGATACATTTAGTGATAATCTCATATAATAATTATCTTTAATACATTTAATAATGTAAAAATGATCATTTTTATATTTAATTATAGATCTCTACTTTTTTTTGAATAAAGGCCACTTATGTTTAAGTGGGAACCCCCACATGCAACCTTTGATTCCAAAACCAAACCATTAAACCATAGTAAAAAATAAAAAAACCAATACCAAGAAAGAATACAATTTCAAAGCTCTAGGGCTAGCAGGTTAGCCTAAATCTCCAATCATTGGACCTAAGTTTGACATGAATTACTCAATCCATGCATTCCGCACAAGGACCAAGGCCTTTTCACCATCACCAATTACTCATTGTGATCCATCATTGTTAGGCCCGCCAACACCACACAAACCTGAACACCACTAGAAACAATGTATGACTAAAACATTCATATAGATTTTTGGGACACCAAAATTACATACATAAATATTACATCATGATAGATGAATATTCATTTAATTTATTAACAATACATGCCCTTGAACCGTAAATTCATAGTGTCAGTAAAGACTAGATACATAATCATATTTTTTCCTGAAATATCTTCAAACTCTCCCATAATGTTCTTCTAAAATAGAACACTTTTTTGTCATACCCTATATAAAATATTTCCTCATAACTTAGAAAATGGAAACATAAGAAAGGGTGAGCTCAGATACTCAGTAAGTGCATACATGGGATATATCAACCAATGATCTTATTTAGGAATATAATGAACATAAGGGTATGATAACATGATATTAACATTTGAAATTAATATCGAATAATTTATATATCACAATCCTAAAAAAATTATTTGGTATATTATAATACATGAATCCTAAAATAATCATAGATCATGAGGTAAGAGATAATATTATAAGAATAATAACTTGTCATAGATATTTTAATAACATGTTTGGAATAATCATAATCATTGAAATAATTTTTCAAGGCCGTCTACCAAGACATTCATCACATGTTGGGATTTGGATAACCACTAGTTTACCCTCTTTTTTCTGGGAATAACCATCCATGTACCCTCTTTCAGGCCTAGGATATCCTCTAGTGTATCCCCTTTTGGGGTTGGGATAATATATTGTGTACACTTTCCATCATAAACATTAATCATTACCCAATTCATTGGATATCTATAACTAACCCACCCGTCTCATAATTTATTCATATGTATTCCACATGATCATGAAAACATTTATCATTTCATCATAGCTTAACCCATGGAAAATAAAATGGGTTTCAAAAATATATTTTCATCATAATCATAAACCATCCAGAGAATGAAGAAATTTAGTACCATTAGATCATATTCACTGAATCATAAGTAACATAAATAGATTTTATCATAGATAAATATACCTTTAAAATATCACTATAACATTTCTTGATAAAAATGTCCCTTTCATTTTAAAATCATATATTTAGAATCTAAGAGTTTATAAAATATTAAGTAAAACATTTTCATTGAAAATTATCATGGAAACTATTAAAGTAAGTTTCAAATAAAAGAGTAGTTATGATGATGGAAAAATCGATACATGTAGTATATATTAAAATAAATATTTTTCCCACACCATTGGTAAAAAGTAACTCATTTAGATAATGAAAATAATATTTATTTTAAAAAATTTATAGAAAATTAAAACATTGTAAAAATTAATTTAACCCATCATTGGATATTAAAAATAACATTCTTCAAAAAAAATGAAACTATTGACAAGGGAAAATTTTCCCGACAAAATAGTGAAAAAAATTCAGTTTTTCACACGAGGCTTGGGTGAGTGGATCAACACCTCTATATGCATCAGGGAAACCCAGGTTCTATTCTCAATAAAATATCTTCCTAAACCCCAATTAAATTGGTAGTTTTGTTTTTGGAATTCATCAAATGACTCTAGTAGTGAATGGTTGGCCTTTGGGTGGTGTGAATAGCCCCCTACTCGACTAAGGGGGTGGAATGGATTTGGGTTGAGAATGTGGCTAGTGTGAAGTTATAGCATGTCTGAAAATCATTCATTGTAGTAGGTTCAATTGTTTTGGGTCGTCCATGATGGCATGCACGACCGACATGGGGTATTTGATAGGGGAAGGCCGAAAACCTATATAGGATGCTGGTGTAGGTAGATCACATATATCTATGGCAGTGATGCATGGCTCCAAACATGGAATGAATAAAAAAGTAGGGGGCCTCCCGATGGTGGTGGGTGCTTCTGTAAGGCGATTAGTGATGGAATGAGGCCCCGCCTGATAGAGGGGGTGTTGTTGCAAGGTTACTGGTGAAGAAGGAGGAATATAAGGGAGATTCTATATGGTATAATGGTGAAGAAAGCCCTAAAACTAGTGGGGAGATGTTTCAATGTGTAGCAAAGGCTATGTGACCTTTGTGGGATGGTGGTGGATGAAGACGTATGCGCAGGTGATCGGGCCACATAATAGGCTATGTATTGTGGGCCTTCAAAGTGTCATTTTATATAGGGGTATCTAGGTCTATATAATATATAAAACAATGTCCTATGATGGGTTCTCATACCATTTTGGGGTTAATGGGAAACATAACATGAGGATGGGCTTATCTTTGTGATTTTTTTGGTTGTAATTGTAACCCCATTATATAATATAATTAAAAAAGTTAGTTTTCATTAAAAATGGTATTTTGGATATTTGATATTTTAGAGAGAGGGATATGATTGTAAAACTATTAATTTATTTAAAAAACATATTATAGTAAAATAGATAATATTTTTGAGAGATATATCATACAATTTCATTATCACAAATTTAACCATAAACAATCCTGGTAAAAGCAGGATTATAACATAAAACCATTTCTATTTCGGTAACATTTGAATCATAACCCCTGTGAAAGAAATAGATTCAATTAAAGATTTAAATACCATTAATATACAAATATTAATGATATGATATTTGAAAATGGTTTCATGTACACTACATGAAACAAATAATTGGTGAATATGACATATGTCACATAGAAACAAAAGTGAGACAAGAAACCCTTTTCTCAAGTTCAACTTTCTTCTTAAGCATTATAACATCAAGTATAATAAATTTAAATTTATTATACTTATATTAAAAAACTATATTTATGCTTATAATTTTGTATATTTTTTACTTATAATATCTTATCCACTATTAATTAACAATTATTTATTCAAATCACTTTTCTGGGGAACAATTGTTTCGTTTATCATGTATGTTCGGTTTCGACTGTTGTGGTGCTTGCATATTGATCAAGGTAAAATAATATAAAGAATTATAAAAACTATATAAATATCATATATATTTATTAAATACATATTTATAACCATCAAAAAAGGTATATGTAGAAAAATTAATTATGTTGTTAATGGAGACGGTAGTTCGTACATAAGCACATTCACTGTTTTCATTCTATAATCAAAAGAATGAAAGAAAGATAAAAAATATTTTATGATTAAATAATTATAGTTAAATTATAAATATAATATATATTTATTAAATACATCATTATATCTATTAATTTTATATGGTGATAAAAATTGAATAATGTATCTACGTGGAGGCGGCAGTCCACATTTATGCACGAGTGATATTTTCATTTCCCATCTGATAGAAAAGAGGTGGAAAATGGTTGTACCATAATAATAAAAACATATGAGTATATTAAATATACTTGATTATTTATGTTATTATTGTAAAATATATTTATCTTAATTGTCATATTATTTAAACTTTTAAAGGGTTACTATAGACGATTACCTATTCTTTGAGAGACCTTAATTCCATTACACCTTTATCCATATTATTATGATCATAGGGTAATAAAATGGACTCAACAATGAATAAATGGGTTCTAGAAAGTTTATTTGGGTAGGAATTTTCTCTACTATATGGCTCCAATTATGTGAATAATGAATGAGAATAGGTTCCCTTCTTATGTAAGGGAAAGGACACACTTGGATTTACTTAAAAGATATAAATATGATATATATTGTAATCTTGTAAAGTGGAACCAAACCACTTAAAATTATTAAATAAGGTGTGATAGTTAAAAAAACACTAAACCAATCTCATTTATACAATGTTTGGATACATTTTATTTCTTATCTCCCAGTTAAATCCCCTTTAAAACCAATTTGACCTTATCCTTGATAACTCATCTTTTACTATGATAACTTAATTATATAATAAAAATAAAAGGGGCCTTCAAAAAAAATATGGAAATTATAATTCCAAATTTGGAATCTATTTTATCAGATTCAAAATCTATAGATGGTCAAAATTATATTTAATATAAGTACACAAAACACATGAAAATGGTTTATTGGAAAATACATAATTTAACCATAAAAATCATTTCTCTTTAAAATAAAGTAATAAGTTTATTTCCAAAAATTTATTTGTTAAATAATAAAATGATATTATTTGAGACTTTTATATCAATCCAAAATCAAATTTCAACTTCAAACCATACCATTAAATTCAAATACCTAAAAATAGTTTTAAATTTGGATAAGATATAATTTATGTTCATAAAAGTCAAGTATGGGTTCCCAAATTCAATAAAATGTTTTAAAATAGATTATTTAGTGTCTTAAAAATATATTTGTTAAAAAAACTCATTAAATAGAATAAAATAAGTGTTAGAGATATTTTAAAGCCTTACCGCATTGTTTTAACCATGTTTTACCCTTACTGAGGTCACAAATGTTTATCATGGTTACTATAAATAATAACCAAAAATAAAAGGGTCATATTTACCAAATTTGAACCACCCAATTATAAATATGGAATCAATTTTTCATGATTAAATTTCATAAAGTGTTGGAAATCCATTTTAATATAAATTTGTAAAACACAATGAAAAACAATTTTTTGAAAATTGGGTTTTTAAGCCCAAAAACAATCTTATACATAAATAAAATATAATGATGATTGCTATTTCATTAATTGGATAATTTATAATTAAATTATACTTATTATAATTTGATATTAAATTAAAAACATAATGTAATTTCTAAATTACTTTACATATTGAAAAGAAATGTCCCTTTTAGAGAAATTGGTATTTTGATTATTCAATTAAAAATAAATATTTTTGAAAAATACCAAAAAATTCAAGTGATATTAATATTTACATAATTATTTAAAAAATTAAATTCATTTACTCAAATAAAATTTATAAAAAATTATTTAAATTACTTATAATTTCCATGCATAAAATGCGATAAAGACCATTAATGAAGAAAACATATTCCTGAACCATAAAATGAATTTACTGAAAATTGAGTAATAATTTTGTATGCATTAATTAATATAATTTAATTATATAAAAACTATATAAATTTTTTTATAATGTGGTCATTCATATTCATAACACTGATTTAGTAGCTTAGATGTAATGATAGAATTTAAATAAAAATATGTTTATAGTATATCGTATTTTGCATAAATCTTGATGTTTCATCTTAAGAAAGATATAAAGTACTTCAATTAAATTTAAAAGGAATACATATAAAATATTAGGGTGTTACATAGACCATCACTAAGTAACATCAAGTCACAACAAAACACTATAAAATAGGATGATCCCTTCAGCCCTGTAAGTGGAGAACCAAGCATCTGATGCATGGACCACTTAGAGCCTTATCCATCCATCACAATACCTTCATCAAACTACATTTACCCACCAATGGTTTTAACTATGTTCATACATTCCACTTCTGATAGAGATGATACCATTGATTAAACTTTACTAATAACTTTAATGTGAGTAGATCAAGAAGACCAAATCAATGAAAAACACACTTGATACCAGTGAAATAGAAAATGTTGAACCTTTCACCATCATCCAAGTAGACTAACTGTGAGATGACCTGAGGAAAAAGACCAGATTCACTGTTATGAGTAGAAAATACAAAAAAATTAAAAACACAATGAATAACTGAGACTCCAATAAAGTTAAAAACCTACACCATTACCACTGATATTTTCTCCATTGCAATACCAAATAGTCATTAGAAACCATTAATTTATAAAAAAATTGATTCTAACATGATGGATCAGATGATAAGAGAAGATGATGAGGTGAACGATAGTAGAAAAAAATCTTACCGAAAATGAAACTTCTTATCCCAAAAACCAGAGTAAAAATGTAAATATCCCAAAGAATGGTGGAAAGAACCACTGATCACTCCCACCAAAACTAACCTAAATAAACATTAGCACCATAATTATTGGGAAATTATGGGGTCAAGTGTGTTGGGTTTTTTAGAAAGAGTAAGGTAAAATGTGAACAAGGTCAATACCAACAGAAGAAGAATAAATCCCACAAAGAAACATAGCAGAGGAGATGAAGGAGACACATGTAGAAAACCAAACACATCCTTGAGACCTAAGATACTGAAGTTAAGGGATACCATGCATGTAAGAAGAGGATAGAAAAGGAGAACCAAAGCGTTAAAACCATCGCCATCATGAGAGTTTCAGGGGGAAACAATTGATCTATTAGAGCCAAGAGCGAGAACAGTCAAAAGAATGTAATTCTATAAAAGAAAAACGAGCACTATATTATATCTAATTATAGTCTAAAATAATAATTATCATTTCTATTAATAATAATTACATTTTAGTAATAAGTTCGTCATTATTAAAAATACTTGAATTAAATAATAACATAAAATAATGAATATCATTATTATATTTTTTATCTACATTAGGGAGAGGGGATTTCAAAACACAAATATATACTCACTCAATCACCCTATTGGGTCAAACCTTATCCCTACCCATAAAGAATGAGAAACACCCACTGGTCCTATTTTATTACATATAGCGGTTCGAAGACCCATTTTTTGATGGGCTTATGGTCCATCTAAGTGTGGACCAAAGGCCCTTAAAAGAGATGATATAAAGGCCCAAATGATCAGTCTTTATCATTCCAAAACTGAGCATGGGTTATGAAAGTATTGGAAGAATCCACATCATACCTTTCATAGGCCTTACTTGTCACAGTATGCATTGTCTAATTGTAGCTAAATTCATGTGTGGAAAGACTCTAACCAACACCGGTCTACATACAATGATTCATGGACACCTAAAATGTAATTATTAGTTTTTAAAATTATTATTAGGATAATTATTTAAAAAGTAGAAAATAAATAATTAAAAATAACTATGAAAATTAGAGTATAATAAAATTAATTAATTACAATTTACATTCTTAAAACATTAATATTTCACCCATATTAAATATAAAGTCTTACATTGGAAGAGTAAGGAACCAAAAACTATTATAATAGTAAAAAGATAAAATTATATCTTGATTGAATCAATTATAAATTTGATCATTTTGAAAGATTTTATATTATAACAATGTTTAAACTTATAGAAATATAGACCCACATACGCACAAAATAAAAACAAAACAAAACAAAATATTAATAAACAAGTGTTATCTGAGCCACTTTCCTAAATAGTTAATTGTTCAAATATAGTAATGAAAATATGTTTTTCTCAATTTTCTAATTGGTATTGTATAGTGTTAGGTCACTCTTCTCACTTCTTGAAGGTAAGAGGTATGATTCAAAACTATAGAATCATGCTTATTGAGTTCTACCCTTTATCAGTGCTAAAAAAGTAAAATGGGGTAAATGTATTACTAATATCAAAAAACATTGATAAAAACAATGTTTATCAATGATTAAAAAATGAAATGTTAAAGGCCACCCTTTATCAACCCTTTTTAACACTAATAATGTCTTCCTTAATAAATTCTTTTATCAATAATAAATTATACCCTTCATAAAAAACAATTATATATTATAAAAACATAATTTAATATATAAGTATATTTATAGGGATGTAGATAGAATATATTTTCTAAAATATGATTTATATAATTGAGTGACTATATTAAATAATAAATGGATCCCTACTCTTTGGGGATCCCATCTTCTCTCCATTCCAGGGTTCCTTCCTAGCTCCGTAGGTCCCTACCTCTCGTCACCACCTTGCAGTGAGAGGTGTTTATCAAGATTTTTTATCCTTCTCTCTCTTTTGCGTCCTATTGTTTTCCTTCTGGGCCTTGTCTGTTCAGAAGTCCTTATTGTTGTTGGAAGCATCGTGAACAAGACCCATATTGGTTTTACTTGATGACACTATGGTTATTTGGACTATTAGTGGTGCACTACTATAAAAACGGGCAAGGGAAGTACTACCCTTTTATCAGCGCTAAAAGAAAGCACTGGTAAAGGGGGCCTTTATAAGTGATAAAAAATAGGTGATAAAGGGGGGCCTTTAACAGCGCTAAAAAATCACTATTAAATGTGACCCTTTATCAGCCCTCTTTTTAGCACTGATAAAGGCACCCCCTTTATCAGTTCTTTTTTTAGCACTGTTAAAGGGGACCCCTTTATCAGTGATTTTTTAGTAGCACTGATAAATAGGGGCTTTATCAGCGCTTTTCCTACCACTTATAAATTTCATGTTTCAAAAAAAATCATGAAAAATAATATATTGTTATATAAGTATAAATATATTGATATAAATATAATATATATTTTTTAAATATGTTTTAGATAAGTATAAATAGACTATTAGATTTTAATATATAACAAATTTAGTGAAAATAGGTTTAAAATATTTTAAAAAATATAATAAATGAATAATTTTCTAATTATCATCAATTAAAAATCATTTAGTAACAATTTTAAGACACAAAAAATCAAAAAAAAAAGATATAAAATAAGTTGAAAATATAACTCAAACTTCAAACGGCCATAACTTTTGATCTGGATGTCCGTTTTAGCTCTACAGTATATCAAATCGAAGCCTGCGATGAGTTCTACGTGCTAGTGACTAAGGCTAATCCTCTATCCCATTTTCGAGGCCAAAAAGTCATAAAAGGCCTCCAAAACTGAGTTTCTTGTTGGGATACCCCAATTTTTTGACATTGAAACAGGTATAACTTTTGTTCTTGATGTTTGTTAGGCCTGTACAACATATCATATCGAAGATTGTTTCATTTTCTTCAATTTGATTATTTTTGGAGTTGAAACGGGCTTCTGGATTACAATTTATGACCGTTTTAACATTCTATGGCTTTTAAATACACATATATATGAATTTATTCATAAATATATTTGTGTGTGTGTGTGTGTGTGTCTGTGTGTGTATTTGTTTGTGTTGTATATATGTATGTATGTATTTATTTATTTATTTATAAACACACATAAAAAACATATTTTATAAATGTATTTAAAACTAATCTTATAAATGTATATTATTATACAAATAAATATATGGATAAAAATTATAACAAAATATATATATAAATAAATATAAATATAAATTAATATACGAATAAATATATATATATACTAATATATGAATATATATATATGTATTAATATAACTAAATATATTTATATTTATATGAATCTATATTATTATACGAATAAATATAACTATATATATATATAAATAAATATTAATATTAATATATGAATAAATATATATGTATTAATATAACTAAATATATTTATATTAACATGAATCTATATTAATATATGGTAAAATATAACTATATATATATAAATAAATAGATATATCATTAAATAGAAAAAAAACGAAATGGCATAGTGGTAAAGGTGCAGGCGTGCAAGGCAGAGGTCACGGGTTCGAGTTCGTGTGGAAGCAAGGATGTGCGGGCAAGGGGGAGGTCGCGGGATTGAGTTCTTGTGGAAGCAAGGATGTGCGCGCGGGGGGCATGTGATGGATGCACGGCCAAGGGCATCACACTGGAGTGGTCCACCTAGCACTGATAAAGGGAGTCAAGCGCTGTTAAAAGCTCCCCCCCGAATTATATATTCTTTTTTATTTTTTTATTTTTTATTTCTTTGTCTTTTATCATCACTCAGAAAAGAACTGATAAAGGGGCATTTTATCAGCTCTAAAAAAAGTGTTGATAAAGGACCACTTTATCAGTGCTTTTTTTAGCACTGATAAAAGGGGTCCTTTATGAGGGCTTTTTTTAGTGCTGATAAAAGACCCATTTATCAGCGTTTTTCTGAGTGCTGATAAAAGGGACCCCTCCCCCATCTATGTCTCTATTTACAACACTTTTTTAGCACTGTTAATTCCCTTTTCTAGTACTGATAAAATCCACATTTGTAGTAGTGGTGGAATCAGGAAAGGCTCCTTTTGATGGATCTACCCTTCCAATGCTCCTCCTCTACCCTTATTGCATTACCCACCGTGCAAGACCCCATTTTTTGGTTAAGTGTGATGGTTCTTTAGGGATGTATGGGATAGTGATGTTGGTAGGGATGAAATAGTTTCCCCCTGGTTTTTTCTATTTTCTTATTTTTTATTTCCTTGAATTTTGATTCCGCTTTTTGGGTTATGATCTTTTGGTGTTTGGTTTCATTATATGTTTATCAGTTTCAGTTCTTCTTGGTTTTTCGGTTTCTGGTTATGTGGCCAAATGGTTATCTGAAGATGCCCCGGTGTTCAGATGGTGGAATGTAGGTAATCTTGCTAGTAATATTCCTTGATACAGACATTGTAGTCTCTGACATGGTCCTCCAGTGAGACCTTCTTCCGCTAAAACTCTTCTCTATTTTCTTAGTCCAACTCTCATTTCCATGTTTGTCTGGTTTAGTGGTCTTCATGGAGGTTTTTGGATGTGTTGTTAGAGCGGCCAATGGTATCCTAGAGGCACACCCGACATGTTGTTTTTACTATGTTGAAGATGATGTTCAAATTTTAATGATGGTAGTGTCTTATGGAGGTGACAAGGGTGTTTTGCAACGATGTGGATGGCGGTTTTTTCATTTAGAGATGGTGATGGTGGTGGGACATGTTTCTTCGAGTTTGTGGGATCTTCTTCTGATGGAGATATCCTTCATCAATGTGCTGGTGATTTTGTTCAGGAGGTACTGATATCAGCTGATTTTCACTTTGGTCGATGACTGATGCTGTTGATGATGATGATTCTTGGAGTGTAGGATGACTGTGATCGATGTGGAAGATAGTTTTAAGATCCTAGATCTTCATTTTTAGGTATGTATCTTGATTTTGGGTAATTTTTGAGGAAAAATGTAGAATTGGGGAATTTTCTAAGTACACGCCGTGTGATTTTGAGTACACTCCATGTACCTGGTTTCCACGTGTAGCCATGTACTGGTCATGTAATGGCTGAGTACATGGCCATGTAGGTGACCTGGAAGACTGCCTAATGTGGAGGGTGGTTGAGTCTAGTACACTATGTGTACATTAAATGAACATGACATGTAATTTTCTTTTTAATTAATGAATCAGATAGGGGTCACGTCTCAACTCCATAACACACTTCTTCTATCCTCAGTTCATATAGGAGAGCGACGAATGGCCAATGAACTTCGATCTCCTCTCGGTTCTCCATCCATGCTCCAATTAAGATGTTGTTGGGTGTGTTGGTTTCCCACCAGTGAGTTCTCTCTTTCCCTAGATCCTTTCTTCCTAATTCCTCTTCTCTCATGAGTATTTCAAGGTTGATCAATTTTACCCTTTTCATAGATCTACATCATTATAGGACGATTCAAGGTCTAAGGTTCAAGATTATCAATCGTACGATATCGAGGTAGGTGGATTGTGCCTTTCTTTGATTGTCTTTGAATTATTTGTCTTAAATTGGCTGAATACCCATGTTTAGGGTACTACATGTTTTGGAATTTAATCCCGTTTAATACCTTTTATTGTTTGTTTGATTGAGAAAGTTTTATTGATTATGTATAAGTTTTTATACCATTTTATGGTATACCTTACAGGTGTGTTCCCCTATTTGATTGTGTATGGCTATTTGGCCTAGGTTACCTATGATTCATACCTTGTTTCCATGCCTTGAATTGGTTTGGATGGAGTTTGACTGATTATATGAGATGCATGTGATTTTCATTGAGAAATTCTTACAAAGGGGAATTTACTACGAGAGCTTCCTGAAGTTGGGTCATTTATGTATAATTGTTATTATGTCAACCCAGAGGTATTGAATGTGAGAGCCATTGGGTGGTCATAGACCAGAGGGGTTAGACTATGAGAGATACACAGAGGGTCATTATTAATTGAATGATAGACCCTAGGGAATTGACTGTGAGATCTTCTAGGTTGTCATTATAATATATTGTTACTATGCATACCAAGGGGGTATTGACTGTGTGCGCTACCCAGGTGGTCATAAGTAAATGATTAGTGATATGTGGGACCAAAGAGGTTAGACTATGTGATATTTTCCATAGGTTCATTATTTATTGATTTGATAAATTGTTAAACTAGAGGGTTCAGATTGTGAGAACTTTCCCATAGGTTTTCTTTTGAATGATTGAATGATTGTGACGAGTCTGCCAATCAAAATCACAAGATTGGACTCAGTTCACTTGTTTGTTTATATGGTCTTCTGAGATGTCTGTTTTGTAACCATTGCACAGGGGGTATAGATCTTAGGCTAGATCCTAATATTTCATTATTCAAAGAATGAATAATTGAAAAATATAATTGAATGAAATGGAAAACTATAATATTTTTTTGCTTCATTTTTACATATTTCTTGCTATATATATTCATTAATAGTTAGGCATAGATATTTGTGTGGCTTCCCTATCGTATTCGTCTCACTCCCTATATGGGTCATTCTTTTGGACCCAAAGAGATTATATGTTTTCATGTATAGACAAGGGAAATCATCATTCTTCATCAGGTACTTGGTTATTGTTGGATCTGGGGAGAATGGGACCAAGATGAGGCTTGCGATGTTATTGGAGTTTACTTCTTTTCTGTACATTGGTTTTATTATTTTATTTCAAGCATTGTGACTTTTTTGGATACTCTCCTTAACATTTGTGACATGCATCATTTTTGTATTCTCTAATTGTTATATTACTACGAGTCTTCCGCTGTTACTTTTGTTGTATGGTATAGATACTTCTACTACTTTTTATTATTGTTTATTCCATTGTGTATACTCTTTCAATGAGGGAATAGTTTCCCCATGATCATACCTTTCCATTTCTACTAGTTGTTAGCCTCTATAATTTGAGTAAATGCACTTGAGGTTATGTGACCAACGGGTATGGGGAACCCTTGGGCGGCACCCACAACCAAGACGTTACAAAGTGGTATCAAAGGGTGGTTCTGATCCTTTGACCTATGGGTAACTCTTCCCAAGGCATGTCCTGATGACGTCCCTCCTATGAGATAACATCCCACCATATATTGGTAGTATCACATAGAATTTATGTCACAAGCTTCACACTCTTCTCTGGAATCATCTCCAGATGCTCAAAGATAGAAAGAATGGCCTCCAACCATGACTCTATAGCCTATGGTCATCCATCCCTTAAAAAATTAGAAGGATTATGCTACTGGAACACCCTCATCCACTCCGCCATAGTCGGGGAAGGATGTGATGCTCCCTAGAAATTCTTCATCATCCTTAAAACGCCTTCATGGAACTGTGCATCAGCACCTTTTTCCGGTATAACAGATGGTGCCAAAATGGTCACAACATGAGGATCTTCTGGTAGTCCCTTATCTATCATTTCTGGTGTCTAATTGTTTCCATGTATCTAGCATACAACTAGAGGACGTCTTGGTGGCATGAAAAAGTTTTCTAGAGCTATCTGGGTACTATAAGTGCTTTATACAGGACATTTCATGCATAGCAATGCCACTGACGGGCCTGACAAAGAAGGGTGGAAAGTACCTGTGGATAGATTCCTGCAATTCATCATTTCTGGAGCTTAAAATGTGGTTGAATTGAGCACTGATACTGATTTTTCCAAAGTCGAGCAAGCATTATAAATTTTACTATGATGCATCAGGTATCGGGTTGGGAGCAATTCTTATGCATGGGGAAGGGGTCATTGCATAAAAGTCTCGACAGTTGAAGCCACATGAGAGGAACTACCTGACGCATGATCTCCAATTAGCTTTAGTTGTGTATGATTTATGATATTGGATACAATATCTTTTGGAGCGTATTTTGTGGTTTACACTAACCAAAAAATCCTCAAGTATATCTTTTCTAAGTGAGATCTGAATTTGAGACAGTGAAGGTGGGTTGAGTACCTTCAATCTTTTGACTTTGAGCTTGCCAACACTACTGGGAAAGAAAACACAGTGGTTGATGCATTGATTAAGAAGACTTAGATATAGAAAATTCACGAGGCCAGCTGTGAGTCGCATTTTTTGGATCTGTTCTCTGAGAATCATTTTGAGGTGCATGAGAAATAGGGGAGGATGTTTTTTTATTTTAAAACTGTTACCTCTACTCTTTTAGATCAGGTGCGAATGACACAGCTATCAGATTCTGAAGGCCTATACTACAAGAGAGTGTATTAGGAAAGGACCCTACTCTTGGGTGGACCGTCGATAAGGATGAGGTCTTGTGTTTTCATGGATGTGTATGGGTGCTAGTAGACATATGTGAGGAGTTGATATGATATTTTCATACCTCAGCATTGGCAGTTCATCCTGTTATCACCAAGATGTGACGAGATCTACACTTTTGGTATTGGTGGATAGGTATGAATAGAGATGTGGCTAGTTTTGTAATGATATGTTTCACCTTTCAGTGGGTGAAGGTGGAGAATCAGTGACTGGCATGTATTTTACGGCAGTTATCTATCCCCGAGTGGAAGTGGAATGATGTCGCGATGGATTTTGTGACGTGTTTACTAAGGTCTTCTCTAGGGAATGATGTGGTTTGGATTATTATTGACAGACTCACAAAGGTTGCACATTTCTTACTGATTAAGGATAACTTCAGTGTTGATGAGCTTGTAAGGTTGTACATCTTAGAGATTGTATGTTTTCATGGGGTTCTTCACTCTATCATTTCAGACAGGGATGCCTAGTTTACTTCTCGTGTCTAGCAGGAACTATAGAGGGCTATGGGTATATAGGTACTTCTTAGTATAGATTACCGTCCCCAGACAGATGGACAGTCCGAGCTCACAATTATGTTTTTTGAGGACATGCTATGAGCATGCATCCAGGATTTCAGGGGTTCTTGAGAGAGGCATATACCCATAGGGGAGTTAGCCTACAATAACAGTTTTTAGGCGATGATTCAGATGGAACCTTATAAGTCTTTGTAAGGTAGGTCATTCTGATCACCCCTATGTTGGATGGAAGTACAAGAGGTATCTCTGTTCGGACCTCTTGTTGTCCAGGAGACCACAGAACAAGTGGAGTTGATTCGGAAGAGGATGGCTACTACCAAGTATCTATGGGAATCTTATGTTCATCGACATAGATGACATTTGGAGTTCGAGATTTGAGATAAGGTTTTCTTACATATCACAACGAGGTTGGGACACAAGAGGTTTAGGAGACATGGGAAGCTTTCAATGAGATACGTCGATCCATTTGAGGTTTTGGAAAGAGTCGGTCCGGTTGCCTATCAATTGTTGTTACCTCAAAGGTATTATTCTATACACAACGTCTTTTATGTATCTGAAGTACAACATTACTTTCCAGACCCATCTCATGTTTTCCAACCAGATTAGGTTGAGTTGGTGGTGGATTCATCCTTCGAGAAGCACCCTATTTAGATTTTTGATCGCAACATGAAGGTACTATGTGGATGGTCTATTCCTCTGGTATGGGTGTTATGGCAGCACGGGCGAGTACATGGAAATACTTGGGAGTGGGAAGTCGATGTTTGATCATAGTGGCCAGAGTTGTTCCTAAATTCTTCTTCAAAACCTTAGAAGGGAAATTCAAGGATGAATTACTTTAAAGGGGGAAGTTTGTAAGAACCTGGATCATCATTTTCAGATGTGGATCATGATTTCGGGTTGTTTTTTAGGAAAAAAGGAAGAATTGGGAAATTTTCTAAGTACACACCGTGTACTTTTGAGTACACACTGTGTACACAGTTGACGCGTGTAGCCATGTACTGGTCGTGTAATGGCCAAGTACATGGCTGTGTAGGTGACCTCGTAGACTGCCTAAAGAGGGGGATGATTGAGGCTACTACACAACATGTACATTAAATGAACCTGCTACGTACTTTTCTTTTTAATTAATGAATCAGAGCAGGGTTGTATCTCATCTCTAGAACACACTTCTTCTCCTCTCAGTTCGTACAGGAGAGAAACGAATGGTGGAAGAACTTCAAGCTCATCCTGGTTCCCCATCTGAGCTCTGATTGAGACGCCTCCGGGTGCGTTGGTTTCACATCGATGAGTTATTTGTTTCTTTAGAGCCTTTCTTCCTGATTCCTCTGCTATCATGAGTATTTCAAGGTTGATCTTATTTACCATGTTCATAGATCTGTGTTGTTCTGGGCCGATTCAAGGGCTGACGTTCAAGAGTATCGATCATACTATATTGAGGTAGGTGGTTTGTGCCTTTCATTGATTATCTGTCAATTATATGTGCTAAAAGTTCTGCATACCCATGTTTAGGGTATTGTGTGTTTTGGAATTTAACCCTATTTAAGACTTGTTATGGTTTGTTTGATTGATAAAGGGTTATTGATTATGTATAAGGTTTTATACCTTCTTATGGGACACCCCATGGTTGCGTTCCCCTGTTTGACTGTTTATGGCTGTTTTGCCTAGGTTTCCTATGAGGCATACCTTGTTTCCATGCCTTGAATTGTTTAGGATGGAGTTTGACTAATTATATGAGATGCATTTCATTCACATTGAAAATGTATGACCAAGGAGAATTTACCACGAGAGCTTCCCAAATTAGGGTCATTTATGTATAATTGTTGTTATGTTGACCTAGAGGTATTAACTGTGAGAGCTGTCAGGTAGTCATATACTAGAGGGGTTAGACCATGAGAGCTACCCAGAGGGTCGTTATTAAATGAATGTTGGACCCTAGGGAATTGACTGTGAGAGCTGTCAGGTGGTTATTATAATTTATTGTTGTTACGAAGACCATGGGGGTATTAACCATGAAAGCTACCCAGGTGGTCATATGTAAATGATTTGTGCTATGTGGGACCAAAGGGGTTAGACTGTGTGAGCTTTCCCATTGGGTCATTATTTATTGAGTTGATGATATGTTAAACCCGAGGGGTTAGACTGGGAGAACATTCCCATAATGTTTCTTTTGAATGTTTGAATGATTGTGACGAGTCTACCAAGCCAAAACACAAGCTTGGACTCGGTTTTCTTATTTTTTTAGATTTTCTTTGTAGATGTATGTTTTGTTTCCATTACCCAAGGGGATATAGAGCATCATCTAGCTCTCGAGATTTCATGATTTAACGGATGAATATTTGAAAAATGTTAATGAATGAAATTGGAAACTGTAGGATTTTTTATTTTTGAGTACTTCCTTATTCATTACTTCATTTCAGCATATTGTCTACTATATATATTCACTGATAGTTAGGCATAGATCTTTTGGTGGTTGTCTACTGGGGTTCATCTCACACCCTGTTTGGGTCATGTTTTTGGGTCCAAATAAATTATATGGCTACAGGTATAGATAAGGGAAAGCGTCGTTCTTCATTTGGTACTTGATTACTGTTGGAGCTAGAGAGCATGAGACCAAGATGAGGCTTGTGATGCTGTTGGAGTTTACTGCTTTTCTATACATTGGTTTTAGTATTGTATTTTTAGCATTGTGACTTGTTTGGTTGATTTTCTAGACATATGTGACATGCATCATTTTTGTATGCTTCAGTTGTTATATTACTATCAGTCTTCTATAGTTACTTTTGTTGTATGGTATTACTACTTCCAGTGATGTTTATTATTATTTATTCCACTGTGTATACTCTTCCAATGAGGGCATAGTTTCTCCACTATCAAACCTTGGCATTCGCTGCTAGTCGGAAGCCTTTGGCATTTGGGAAAATGTTTTTGAGGTTATGTGACCAATCGAGTACGGGGCACCCTTGGTCGGTACTTGAAATCGGGACGTTACAACAGTGACGAGATGATGCTGACAGTGATGTAATTATGGCGTCGATGATGTGGATAATGTTGTGACCTGACATGATAGACCTCGGTCCACGTAGTGGATCTTGCGGCCTGATTTGGTGGTACTGGAATCGAGGAGACGATTTGGTTGTACTGGAATCGAAGAGCTTTTTCTTTTTTGATTATGTGGATCTGGTTTGGTTTAAGTTTTGAATTTTGAATCTGAAACTTTGAAATTTTGCTGTATTTTTATTCAGAACTGTTTGGTTACAACTGAACCATAAAATGTCTTTTAGAAAATTTAGAAAAATAGATTTTTGGATTTATATAATACTAAATATGTAGTTATACTTAATATGTCGTAGATTTAGTGAAATATGGTTTTTAAAATAATTAAAAATTAATATTAATTAAAATTTTCCTAATTATTATTGATTAATAGACATTTAATAACGTTTTGGTGATAGAAAAAATTAATAAACTAATTAATCACTTGTGATAAGTAAAAAATATAACATGAACTTCAAATGGTCATAACTTTTGATTTGGGTGTCTGTTTTGGCTCTGACATGTCAAATTGAAGCTTGCGAAGAGACCACGTGATTCAGATTGAGGAAACCTCCATCCCTATTTTATCTCAATAAAAAGATATTTGGATTGTCTCAAAAATTGATTTTTTTTGTTGGGATACCCAAATTTTTTTAACAATTGATGGAATTTCAGCTTCATTTAAAAGGGTCTTTTTATCTTCTTTCGATGGAGAATGAATTTATTCGCGAGGCTTACATCAATATGTATATCATGATGTTCAAATTTTAACATTTTTCATATTGTAGTGTTATTTATAATTATATAAATATATATACATAATTGTATAAATTTACATATAAAAAATTAATTAAATAAATAAATATTTATATATATTTATATATAAAATATTATATATATATATATATCGTATGTAAATAAAAAATAATTATCCATTTTATTAAAAAAATGTATGAATATGTGTTTACCTATACAAATGTATATAGAATGTTTATATATAAATATGTGTGTGTTAATAAATTGATATATATATATATATATATATATATATATTCTAATATATGTAACTAAATATTCTTTTATAATATATGTAAAAAAATATAAATATAAATATCCTTATTTATATATAGAAACACACGCACATGTGGGTGTGTATATAACACACTCGCAAATACACACACAGACATATTTTATAAAGGTATTTAAAAATAATTATATAAACGCTATGGGTGTCACCAAAGAGGTTTGTGCGAGCCCTGATAAACCCTAGTTTTATCACCACTTTTTTGAGTCCTAATAAAGAGTGTTTGTTAGTGCTATAAAAACGATGATAAAACTAGCACTGATAAAGGCATCGTTTATTAGCGTTTTTTTAACGACGATAAAGAGTGTTTTTATCAGTGTTTTTTCTAACGTTGATAAAAGCGACCAACATTTAAAGACTTGTACAATATCAATGTTTATTTTAGTGCTGATAAACACGAATTCCCGCAGATAAAAGACCAATTTGTAGTCGTGATTCTTGTCGGCAGTCAGTATGGACCGTAATTACGCACCGGAATGGTTTACCCCCATGGCAGCCTAGGGCAAAGTGGAACGAGAAGTTTTACCTCATTCAGTTCTGCAAGATGCATTCTTGTCTTGGGGTTCAATTAGTGCTTTGTGTGGGGAACGGGATATGCTGAGAAGAGCAAGGATTGTAACGGATAGGGGTGGAGGTTTATGTTAAAAAAATGAAAGTGTTTTATGAGAGTAGATTGGTTGGAATTGTTATAAAAAAATGTTTTTTAGGCATTGCTTAAAACAAACCATTTAAAAAAAAGTATTATCCCACAAATTTTCTTGTCAACATCTTCCCCAAGTAATATAAGACTATTTGTGATGAGACGTGAGAGGCTTAGGTTAGAATTGGTAGAGAAAGTGGGGTTTGAAGGGTGTGGTGGTATGGAGGTTGCATGACCCAACCCATACATTTCACGTAGCAATCACACCCATAGAAGAGCGCACCGAGAAACCTGAGAGTGACATAAAAGAAGAGCAACAGCGCCACCCATACAAAACGTGTGGAAACACTGTTTGTTTGAACATTTCAAAGTCGTGGAAAACAGATAATCTGTACATGTGACAGTGTTCATAAACCGACGTCCCGCAGAGCTGACGTTTGATGATGGGCACCACAGGCCTCGAGATGTGGAGAGGAATAATAGTGATTGGGTTTCATTACTGCTCCGCCACAGACACCACCAATCATTGTTATCCCTTTATCCCAAATAATTCATCATCCATGCTTTATTATTCTTCCAATTCTCCCATGACAGGATAAAGAATGTTTCTACGAAATTCAAGATATGGAAGACCGGCAAATGCAGCCTTTAAATCAAAGATGGCTCTTCCAGATATTGCATTCTTTGGTGTAGTATCTGAAGCCGTTAATCCATGCAGCCCAATTTTATAATGTTACGAAAGTGTCCTTTGATTTAACCCTAACAGTCCCCCTTCTTCTTCATCTGCTCATGTCATTGATCCTTCGACCCAAGTCCGTTGTATTTGTGTGTCAACATTATGTGCCATCAAGCTTGTAGTTTCCTACGTTTCCATACTTTGAGATCTGGTAACCAGTAAACCTTTAGCCCCTGTCCCCGCATGTGTGCCTTAACCATTGGCCCTCATTGGTGGATGTGCTAGAACTTCCTGACACTAACAGAGATCAGCACAAGGGTAGCCCTGGTCTTTATTAGTGTTAAGAAAAACGCAATGATAAAAGGGAGATCTTTATCATCGATAGCGAGAAGCGCCGATAAATCTTCCTTTTACTAGCGAAGGTAAAAGTGTATCATTTGTCAGTGTTTTTTTTAGCGATGATAAAATGTTAATTTATCAAAGCTATTATTAGCACTGATAAAAGTTTATAATCAAAATTATTACAATTTATATAAATTTATTATATTTATATAAAAAAATGATGTTTATTTATACACATTAATTAAAAATTGCATCTTTGTAATTAGTATTTACTTTTTAATAATTCAAATATATATATATATATAATGTTTTAAATAATGTATTTGTAAGATTATAAATATAAATTTAAATAATTATAAGATTATAATAATTTTTATTAAACTATAAATATATTTATGATAATTATAATTATATATTTATAATTCTATATAAATACATTTAAAATATATATAATTGGCATCCATATATTATGTATTCATCATGATTTAATGTTCATTTATACATTACACACTTATTATTATTATTCATGTTGTCAATATGTGATGATTCGTTTTTATTATCTTTATACATTACTAGATATATGATTCATTCATGTTACACCCATATGAATCTATTCTCATAAATACTTCTAAAATTACAATAAATATATTTAAATAATAAATATATGTATTATATTTATAATTATAAAATTTTAATTGTATATAAATAATTTTTAGATATAATTTTTATAATTATAATTATAACTATATATATATATATTTTAATAATTATAAAACTATAATAGATACTTCTATTATAATTATGTGTATATATAATATTTATTATTATATAAAAATATTTACTTATATTTATAATAGATACACGCACACTAGGCCTTCGGGTTAAAAATATATGATGTAATAAAAGCCTCTAGTTGGGTGGGTTATCCTTGGGGGGGCTATGACCTGCCTTTTAGGGATGTGTGTGTACGATGTTTGTGTGTGTTGGAATGTAATTGTACACCCAAGTACCTAATATATAATATATATTTATAATTATAGCTATAAATAAATATATATTTATTATAAATATATACAAATATTTAAAAATGAATACAAATATTTATAATTATAAGTACAAATAAATAGATATATATATTTACATAATTATAAAATTATAATAATTATATATATTAGTAAAATTATAAATCTAATAAATATATATTTTATAATTATATAATTATATATATATACTTATATATATAAATCAATAAATATTAATTTCAATTTTTAAATTATAAATAAGTATATATATTTTTATAATTATAATTGTAAATAAATAAATAAATATATAATTAAATAATTATAATGTTAAAAATATATATAATTATATATATATATATATAAATAAAAATATTTATAAATAAATACAATTATTTATAAATAAATACAAATATTTATAAATAAATACACATATTTATAAATAAATAAAAATATTTATAATTATAATTATAATAAATATAATAAATATATATATTTATAAAATTATAAGTTTAATAAATACAGTTCTTATAGTTTTATAATTATTTATATATTTATATATATTTATAATTACAACTATAAATCAATATTTATTTATTATAATTTCTTAAATTGCATATTTATATAAATAAATATTTATTATATATTTATTATATTTATAATCTTGTAAATATATATAATTAATATAATATTAATATATATTTATAAAATGAGAAATGTTGCATTTCTCTCACTTAACATTTCAGCAATTCTCTGATGCTTGAGGTTCACCCGATCCATGGTAAATCAGCTGGAATGCTACTTTGATCCCCTGGATGTTTTCATCCCTCCCTCGAAGGTGACCAAGGTAGGTGTGGTTTCATCAGATCTTGTTATTGAGACAATGAGTGATTAGCCATTGAAAGAGGCTAATATTTTTTTTGATATTATAATATTCATATGCTTTATTATTCATAATCTCCATTTTTAGTGCATTTTACAAATTGAATATTATTTCACATTATGATTAAAATTCCTTCCTAAAATGCACTATTGAATAATAAATTTTTGAACACATCCTAAAACACCAAATAGTCATGATTTTACTTTAACATTTAATTTTCAGGTTTCTCATTCCGTTGAGATCAATTCATACTTTTGGAGTACTTGAAGATTCACATTAGAAGACCACCAAAGTGATCCCTAAACCAACAACATTCTGGGCAAAGTGAATAGGACAACAACCAAATAAAAGTACTATAAAAGGAAATATCCAAGCCCAATGATTCTTAAATTTGATCTAGAGATAGAGGACATAATTGGAAACATTTCGTTAAACATTTTACAGTGCTAATTCTGATGTTTGAAGGGGGTTTTAGAAGGCCCAAGTTGATGATGAAATTTTGGGACATATTCTACGGCTCAGAAAAAATAGACCACCATTTCAACCATATCTAGAAATCCAAATATCCATTTGGGTTGATATTTTAAAGGATGTTAGGGTACATCCACAGTTTAATTTTATTTATCTATGGCCCACCCTAATTCGGCCATCTAAATGGTCATTTAGGCACTTCTGTTTGGTGGATTCAAGCTAGCTTCCATTTCGGGTCAATGGTGAAAAAGTCTCATCTCCATTAACATTCCACACACCTAGGCCCACCAACATTAATTGTGGTGAATTACACTATTGAATGCTCAAACCAAGGCTTTATAAATGACTATTTAAGGCAATTGTGGTGAAGGAGTTAATCATCTCTTGTGCTTTGTTTCATTGTAATGTTATTATGCTTATTGGTCTTTGTAACGTCCTTCTTTCAATTTTAAGTTGCACGAATCACATTAGATTCTTTATAAAACTTCTTATACTTCTAATTTTATATTGTCTTTGTTATCACATTGAAACCATTTTTTCACGGTGGGAATTTATTGACACAGTGATGAGAGAAATCCTTCACACAACAGTGGAGTGATGGTTATTTAATTGTTTTTCACCTCTTCAATTCCTCCCTTGTGAGTCTACTTCCCACTTTAATTGAAACCATATCCTCAATGGAGGGACAAACCACTTATGGTTTGATCCAAGGGAGAAGAAACGGGCTGGATTGGATGTTATGTCTAACTCCATTAATGTCTAATCACTTCTTTTAAATGAGAATTTTGTTTAACGATATTCAAGCTCATTCGTCCTTGTAGAATTTAAGGCCACACACTTCAAGTGACAATACGAACCATTACCTTGGAGTGCTCATAAATATGATCCTCCATGTTTATAGGAAATTAGCATTAGGGTGTGTAGGTATTAAATTAGTAAGTGATGATCGTATTTTTACTTCGTTAAATGAACCGATCTCCAGTATAAGAAATTGAAATTGTCAAAAAATAAATGCATCCAATCCACCCCAATTGATAACCTAGGATCAACTAATTCTTTTAAATTGAATTCACTTAAATCTATAAGTGTTTACTTAATCATATCTAAAATCAACAGAAATTTGTCTTCTTTATATCCAAAAAAATCCACAGAACGTACGTGTCATAGGTTTCTTCATACATCTCTAAGGATTCAACAACCCAAGCTACACTACAAGCGTCCTCTTAACCCTAAAAACATGGGTAAATTTTGGAGAGACCAAATTTTGGTGCCATTTTTGGGGACCTATGTAAGTTATATTAGACACTACAATACTTTTCTCACCCCATATCTCTATTCTCATCATTGATTTCAATCGTATGTAAATCCCTTTTGAATAAATCCAAACATGGGAAACCTCTCTATACTTTGACTATCCCACACCAGATGTGATGTACAATGACCATCCTAGTTTCTATTGGTGGGATAATCAACAACATAATCAACCAACAATGTTTGAACTAAAATTCTTCAAAAAAAATCCCAACATATAATGAGTTTCAATCCCCACAAAGCCAATCTGAACATCATCCTGTGCAATTGCAACAACTTTATTATCCTCCTCAAATAGACCATTTGGATCAACCCCTTATCCAGACTAACCCACAACCATTACTTGATAATTTTTTTTATCAATTAGAGATAATTACTTCAGAGGTTTCATTCTTTAGTGTAGAGCTAAAAAGCATTGAATCAGTCATGGAACTCATTCCCACTCAGGCTATCCATTCCTCAAAATTGATAGAAGAATCTTGTTACACACAATCTTCTCATGAAAATGCTAAAGAAGCATCCTTTGAATCTAAGAGACCTGAAGAACATGAAATAATTTTTTATCAGTCTTTAAATCAGGAAATGGTTGATTTTATGTATTCAAAAAGGATAATTTTACATCATGGATTGAGGTTCCTAAATATTTATCCATTAAATATTTTTTAGAAAAACTTATCAATGAAACATTGTATGAAATCCAAAATGTTGAGTCCATATCCATTCCTGACACTGATATGTCCTATTTAGGGGTTGAATATTTTCTTCCAAATGAACCAATTATATTAAGAAATTTTTGAAATGAAACAAAGATAGATTTAATGTTTCAAATTGTGTCTGAATGTGTTAGCCTACCTGATCTTGAACTTATGAACATTCCATCATCCCCCAAGTTTTTATTTTTTAGGGACATCCAAAGCCCTCCAATTTTAATTCTTTCTTATCTATATACTAATAAAAGTGGAATGATCCTTGAAGTCCTAGTCATAACTATAGAAGCTACTAGATCCACCATTTTTTATATTCGTTGGATTTTCCCACTCATTTCAGAATATATGTTTGTACATGAAACAGTTTACAAACAAATAATCAATCTCAATATAGTAGAAGTGGTAAAAAATGTCATCCTTAAAATGTTGAAAGATGGTATTGGGTAATTTGGGGGGGTCCAAGTCGAGCTAACACCTTTAAACTATGTGATTTTGGGAGGAAACCTAGCATCAATAATATTTTTATTTTATTTTATTTTATTTTTGTTTTTTAAGTATTTGTGTGTTAAAAAAATCAATTTCAAAAAATGAAAAAAAATTCTTTTCAACTATTTTTCTTTCTTTTACCTATTTTTTTTTTCTTATTTTATTTTGTTTATTTCAAATATGTTGTTCGTCTATGTAATATATAAATATTTTTATGTGTTTCCATATATATGTAGTTTTATATTTAACAAAGTAGGAAAAAAAGAAATTATATATATATATATATAGCTGTGCAAAATGCCACACTATAGGTCATTGGGACCACCCCGTTGCATCCAACTAAGTCGCGAGACTAGAACCCATGATGGAAGGGTGACATGGGAGCGCAACTTCCATTTACAAACATCCTATAGTGTTTCATTCTTACACTATTTATATATTTATACATATATTTAATTATTTTTTGTATATATTTGTATAAATATATATTTATGTTTATAGATATATGTATATATATATTTTTTCATTTTCCCTTATGTACCTCGAGTCTATGTTTGATATGCATAATTTAATATGTATGCTTATTTTTATCCTTTCATTTTTTCTTTTTTTAGTTAAGGGGACCTCAAGGGGTTTCAATTAGGTTCTAATTGTTTTAGTGTGTAAGATTCAGGGGATTCTAAGATTGACATATTTTTAGGAAAATAACAGGTACACAAACACAAACTATCATCACTAATAATGCTTCTCTGAGTGACATAAAGATAAATAGAGTAATCATGAGCATCATGAAGTTAAGATTTAAAACCCAGGTGACTTTGTTCCAGGTTTCTTATTTCAAATTCCTTTTAGAACTCCAATCCTCTACCTCTACCCCCTTATAAATTTTATTTTCTTTAAACATTGTAGAGAGTGTTATTTTAAGTGGGGGGGGGGGGGGTTGAGATAAGAAAATTTCATTTGTGGGCATAATAAAATAAAAAAAAATGTTTTGAAAAAATATACATTGATGGAAAATTAATTTAACCATGAACATGATAATATACATTGAAACAATTTAAATTTAATATCAAATAATTTTTCTTTCCTTGATTCTTATTTTAATGAATGATTAAAATCATGAGTATATATTTTTGAAATTGTGGTTGTCTGATGTGATTTTTCACCATTTATAATTTAATTCATTAAAAAAACACAACACACATCATTTCAATTGTGGGGTATTAGTTTGAGTTCTTGGGGTCCCATAATAAAAGGCATGGGTTTTTTGACCATTTTAATTTTAAAACAAGTATTAAAAAAAATCAAAATACAAAAATTAAATTGCACATAGAGAAATGAACTTACCTAATGAATGGCTTTCGACACATGGGGATCATGAATTCATAGTTTTAAAGCCTATACATGGACATTTTACCTCTATTTGTGGTAATTTTAATTTTTTTATTGAGTAACCTCACGATGATGCCCCAGTATATAAACTTCACTAGGTGCCCTATGGTCTTTGAGTTTGGGAGTCATCAACAGAGTCTCGCTACATGGGTTGATGCGATTGAGTTCAATTTCAATTAAAAAGGAATAATTTCAACAAAAAAACAATAAAAAACAATAAAAATAGAAAAAATTAATACTCAACTTAATATTAAAATTTTAGTCCACCTATAACTTCTATCTTTTGTCCACTGAATAAAGATGAACCTCCATGTTTATTTTGACACACTACACATCATCATG
Organism: Viscum album; assembly: GCA_963277665.1. Taxonomy (NCBI): domain Eukaryota; kingdom Viridiplantae; phylum Streptophyta; class Magnoliopsida; order Santalales; family Viscaceae; genus Viscum; species Viscum album. The sequence continues at coordinate 323,885,022 of OY728119.1, read as the reverse complement.
CTTAATTGAAATTGGATGAAATATGGAAATGAATTTGAAAAAAGGAATGGACTTGGGCTTGGGATATGATTTTGAAACTATTTTGTATAAAATTATTTTTATATGTTTCATAATTATTTGGTATGAGGCCTTTTGGTGAGCAATGTGTCTTAAAATGTTTTTGGAAAAGGGAATTTGAATTTCATATTTTTGGGATACATTTTGCATTAGACTAGAAAAAAACAAGTTAAAGGGTTTTATTAGACAAAAAAAAGGCTAATATTCATTTTATATATTATAATATTCATGTCATTTATTATTCATAATCACTATTTTTTGTGCATCTTACAAATTGAACTTTATTTCACATTATGATTGTAATTCATTCTTAAAATGCATTGTTGCATGGTACATTTTTGAACACCTCCTGAAACTAAAAATAGTTATCATTTTGCTTTAATATTTATTTTTCAGGATTTTGATTCCAATGGAAAAAATTAATAATTTTGGATTGATGAAGATTTACATTGGAAGACCACCGATGTGGGCCCTGAAAAAATAACATTATGGGTGAATTGACTTGGACAACAACCCAATAAAATTTATGCAGAGAACAAGATCCAAGACCAATGATTATTAAATTTGATTTGGAGACAGATAAAATCAAGGAGAAAATTTCATTAAACATTTTACATTGCTAATTTTGATGTTTGAAGGGGGTTTCAGACGACCCAAGTTGAAGATGAAATTCTGGGTAAGATTCTACTGTCCGTAAAAAGAGATCACCAATTCCAGCATATCTCAAAATAAAACCATACATTTGGGATGATATTTTAAAAGATGTTATGGGATGAGAGTAAATTTATTTATATATTGGACACGCCAATTCTACAATCTAGTTGTTCATCTAGGCACTTCTAGTTGGTGGATGAAAGTTGGCTGCCATTTCAGGTCAATGGTGAAAAAGCCTTCTTTCCATTGTCTTTACACCCACATCGGCCTAAAACCAGTAATTGGGGTGAATTCCACTACTGAAGAATCTACCCAAGGATTCAAATAATCTTATTTAAGGTAGTGGTGGGTATTTAGTTAATAATCTATTGTGATTTGTTTCATTATAATGTTATTCTGGCAATTTTTCTTTGTAACGTTCATATTTCAATTGTAAGTTGCTTAAATCACATTAGATTATTTATAAAACTTCTTACATTTTACATGTTATATTCTTTTTTTAACATGTTGATACCTTTTTATCAAGGTGTGAAATTATTCACAAAGTGAAGAGAGAAACCCTTCACACAATGGTGGACTGTTCATTATTTCATTTTTTTTCACCTATTCAATTCCTCCCTCAAGAGTCTACTTCCCACTCCCATAGAAATCATAACATCAATAGAGGGATAACCCACTTATGGGTTGACCAAAGTGAGTAGTAAGGGCATGTAATGGATGTTATTTCTCTCTCCATTAATGTCAAATAACATATTTTAATTGATAATTCTTTTTGATAATCTTAGAACTAAATCATACTTGAGGAATTTAAGGCCACACACTTCAAATGCTAATACGAACCTTTATCATCGAGTTATAATAAATATAATCCTCAATATATATATGTAATAAGTATTAGGGTGTATATGTATTAAATCAATATGTAATGATGGTAGTTTTACATTGTTGAATTAACCCATCTGAAATATATGAAAATGAAATAGTTGAAAAAGAAATGCATCCAGTCCATCCCAAATGACAACCTAAGATCAAATCATTATTTTAAACTGAAATAACTTAAGTCTATTAGTTCTCACTTAGACCTGTGTAAAATAAACCCATCTTTGTGAACTTCATATCAAATAAAAATCCATAGAATGTATGTGTCTTAGGTTTCTACTTAGGTCTCCGAGGATTCAACAACCCTAGCTACACTACAAGAGACTGCCTTACCCTAAGAACTTGGGTAAATTTGGGAGAGACCAACGAGTGATGATAGGAACCCTAGGAAGGTCGATCGATCCAAATTTATTTCCTCATAGACAAGGTTCTTCTCTGATATTTAGTAGGATTTAGATCCCCTACATAAGAGGATCACTAAAAATGGGTCTGTTTTGTTTTTTTGCTAACAAGCCTTAAACTTCTTGAAGTCCACAGCATGGAATGTCACTACTCTATTATTTGTTGGATCTTAGGTTTTCAAAGGGCTACACTATTTATGCTCGATGATTTGAGGAACCGATTTCTTCAATGCTAGGGGATTATCAATTAACACCTCATCTCTCTTGGGAAAGGTATGTTTTATATTGCATTTAAATATATAGGGTTGAAACATTTTCCCAGGTCTTCAAACTGGTGCCTTTGAAACATAGATTCATTGTGTTTCCGAAATGGGATCATCTTTCAAATCCCTTTGCAATCAATATCTCCTCCACACAAACGTGGATTAGAATAAGGGGTCTCAACTGCTTTTTTGGAACCCAACAATTCTGCGGGAGGTTGCTTCTACTATTGGGTCTCCGATCAATGTTGATAAGGAAACCGAATGATCTTGGTATGTCCATTTCACTCGTGTGTTGGTTGAGGATGAAATTTCACATGACATGACTGAAATTTTCTTTCTTTTTGCAGGTTTAATCATGAGTTATCAATTTAGTTTGAATGGCGGATTAAATTTTGTGACTGTTGTTATTGTATTGGTCATTATTTTTATAAATGATGAAGGGATCATTAGTGTTCCAATTGTATTTATTTAGGTCACTCCTCTGATCATTATATGAGGAAACAGTCTGAGGATTGTCCTCTAGAGAGTCAGCAGGTCTTCAAGAAGAAGGATGGAAATTTTAGAAGTTCTTCCTTTGACGAGGCTCTCAAAAAAGGCATAATGAAGAAGGATACCACAAGAGTTGTTGATTCTATTTATGATGGTGGTGGTTTGGTGGCCTCTATAGTCCCAACTGCTGGAATATATTGGGGTTCAGATAGTCTTAAACAAAAACATGTGTTGATGTGACTGATGATGATGAAGAGAATCACTATGTGTGTGAGGCTACTATTTAGGATGCAGTCAATTTGGAAATGAATCAAGTAGAAATGGATTCTATTATAAGTAATTATAAGGGGAAGATATTTGAAGCTGATGGATTTTATATATATTTGCCTAAAAAACAAGGCCCCTCTCTGCTGTTTTGATTAATGAGAGGCTTGTGGGCAAGGCGAATAATAGTGTTGAGATTCTAATGGTGAAATCTTTTGATTCTATTCAGATTGAATCTTCTTATATGGTTAGGATTTTGGAGGGGGTTGATCCTATACAAAGGGATCATTTTCGTAGTGATATAAAGATTGAATAACAACCTATCACATTGAAAGAGGTTTATAGGGAAGGTCCAAGTTATGATGTATCTCCCACCAATGTGACACTGTTGGGTCATTATAAGGATAAAATCAATTTTTTCTATATTCTAGACTATATAAACACACCTAATTTTGATCATATTAACATTGAATGCCTTAAGAGTGCATGGTGTCATAATCAGAAGAACTCAGATTGCCCCATATAAGGGGTGGATGATGTCTCTAGAGGTGAAGGTTGTGGATGATGTCTCTCCCAGAAATGAGGCTTCCCAAGAGGGGTGTTATAAGGGATTTAGCTCATGAGGGTACTATTATAAAGCCAACTCACGAGGAGGATTCCCCATTGTTTTTTGATGATACTGCTATACAGGATGTTGCTCAGGAGGATTCTCCACTCCTTGATGATCCTTCTGTACAAGAGGTTTCCCAGAAGGATGATCCCCTGGCTACACAGGATGATCCTGATATACAAGATCTTGTATAGGGGGAGCCTACCAAGGTTTATCCAGCTATGCAGGATGTTGTACAAGATGTCTAGGAGGAGGACATTTTAACCAGAGTCAAATATTTTTCAGCAGATGAGGCACCATCAAAGACGATGCAATGGAGAAGTGGGCATCACATGTCTTCTCCGGGGGGGGGGGGATCTAATAGTTGGGGTTGGTACAAGAAGAGGTGATCTTTGTGACTTGTGTTGTATGTGTATTTTTTTTCTTTGGTGTGATAGTGCTGTATTAGAGCATTTTCTCCTTGCTTGTCTAATACCTTTACATTTAATTAATAAATTTTGGCGACATGGATTTTTTCAATGGCTATGCCATTTTGTTATATTTATAAAATTATAAATATAAGAAATATAGTTGTTATAATTTTATAATGATTTAAATATACATATCTAAATTTATAGTTATAAATATAAATAAATAAATAAATAATTATATAAAATAAATAAATTAATTATATATAATAAATATAATAATTGTATATAATTATAAATATAATAAATATATTAATTATAATTTTATAATTATTGATAGATACAAATTTATGCAAGATTTTTATAATTATATATATATATAATTATATTTATTATATATAAATATAAATATAAATATATTTATATATAGCTATAATTATAAATAAATAAATATAGATTTATTATATATATAATTTTATAAATATATATAATAATATAAATAAATTATTAACATTATAGGTTTATCAACGATTTTTAGCACAAATAAAAGGTGTCTTTATCAGTGCTAAAATTATAACACTAATAAAGACATGTTTTAACAGTGATTTCTAACTAGTTTTGATAAAATCTTAACCTGATTTTATAAATGAACCCTAACAGTTGACTTCTTCTCTTGCAAACCTCAAGATCTCACGGAAGCCAACCCCTGCCACTATCGACCCCTCTTCCCTGACTCCTCCTATTCTACCACCGACCTATACCGCAACCAACCCCTTCTTTGCCACCAAAACCTCTTCTGCCCTGACCTCTCCTCCCCCACCATGAATCCATCATCTGCCACAGAAAATCCCATCTCTTCCATGAATCCCAACTCCATCGCTCACCAAAACCCACCTCTACCATGAACCCCTCCTCCACCGTGAACCCACCTTCACCACGAACACCACCTTCACTGCGAACCCCTCTGTGGCCTCCACCACCACTGCCACCACCACCTACCCCAACTTTGCCACAGCTGGACCCTACTACTTCTGCCAAGCCTCCAAATCTAAGGTATTTTATTATTTGATTGTGAATTATTAGATAGTGAATATTAATTATAGGGGTTTAGTGTTCGAAATATCAGAGAGTGTTTGATCATTATATTATCTGTGAGTATAATTTTCTATCAGCAAGACTAAAAGAACACACTCATTTATTATTGGTTTCATATCTCTTTTCTGGTTCTTTCCCCTATATCCATAAAAATATGTTTTAATATTACTTATTATAGTTGATTGTTCATATACAGATCTGTTTACATTTTCCAATGATAAACCTTTTTGTAGTAAAGGGAATGTTCACTCTATCATTATCTATGTTTTTATGATTGTTTTATATACTATGTGATAGATAGGAATTGATAATAGAGTGTATAATATTGGATGGGTAACCATTACTATTTATATATCTAAGATAGAATTAGTAATACCTAATAATTTTATGGTGTATGATATACACATGTTACATTTATTTTAGATTATTCCTATGAATATAACGTTTTTACTTATTTTCCATAACATTGAGAGGGCCCTGGGATGAGTGACTATTTAATGGTAAAAAATGATAGATATTTGTCAACATTTTTTGATGATATGTTATGCTTCAATGAGAGTGTTGAGTTGTAATTTGGGCTAGGAAATAGATTTTCCTTGTGGGTTAATTTGTGAAATAAGAGATTGGTGGCCTAAGGTACTTTGGATTATCTGAGAGATTATCATTGTGTGGGAGGAGTTGTGTTAGGGGTTGTCAATATCAATACATAGTATAACAATGTATATAATTATTTTCATGTTATATCAGTAAATGGTTATGATTGGTAGACAGTATGAGTCCATTTTTGATATTATTACTTACATTTACTTGTGATTCCATTTTCATATTATATTCCTAGGGGACATGAAATGTTATACCTAGGCCCAAGACAATTTTTAAAAGGAAAACTATATATATGTTGATCATTACTCTTTTTGAGGGATAGATTATGTTATGACTATACCCATGACTCTGATATAATTATTAAAGGGTTGACATTGGTATGTTGATGGATAAACACATCCCGAGGGATTGTAAAATTTAAATATCCTTCCACAACATAGATATACTAACCAAGAGGATGAATATTTTACGTAAAAACATTAACTCTTCCAAAATGGTTGACTATATTACACCAATTATATTATTCTAATTCATGTTACTTTCTAGGTAGAATAGTTGTTATGTTTTATTATTATAATGGTGTAAAATATTTTCTTATTTTGATAGTTAGAATGATTCAACAACAATGTAAAATAATGGGAGGATCATGATTCATAGTTTCCTAACCCGAGTAGAACACATAGAATCAAAATAGTTGTTTGTATTACATCAATCAGTACCTTTTATATGATATTATACATGCACTCACAAATATTTGGTAGGTATGTAGGTTCCGGGCACAGTGGAAGCGCGTTGGTGGGTTTTACCAACTTTAATTTTATTGTTAAGAAAGGTTCAATCCGAGATCTGTCATGATTTAAAACGCCGAATATTTGGAATAGAATGAAGAATGAAAAACTTAAGAGGGAATCCCGAAACCATATAGATAGGATCATCATATGTTGGTTATAATTAAATTAATTAATTCATAAGAATTACCTTGGTGGAATTCTTTCTTCGTTGATGTCTCCAGTCACGATCCTGTGATCCGTCATTGCATCGTAGAATCCAAGTGTAGGATTCCTCTAGCGGTGATCCGCATGTGTGCCACGTAACTCTGGACATCGCCGAAGGGATCTCAAGGTGCTAGCGCGGAAGAGCACTCGCTTGTGGTGTTCGCCTTCAACCGCCTTGATCTGGTGGAGGATCTCGCTCTCGTAACTTGAGGGTGTTCTTGGTGGAATGGGAATTCTCTCTTGGCTTGAGAGTATTTCCAAATCCATTGTGCACAACAAAATGGATCAGGAAAAGTGTAGGGGTTGTGAGGATATTTATAATCGGGTTTGAGGTTAATAGAGTTATGACAATAAATAAACGCGTTACGCGTTTTATTTATTTCATTAACTCTTATTGAAACCCCATGTCGAATTATTAATTCCTTGATATGCACCCACAATGATTATAATTAATATCATTTAATAAAAAAATATTATATCCTCAAAATCCTGACTGGAAAACTACACGGCGTGTAATAATTAATACACGGTGTGTACTTGTTTTCCATAAAACTACACGGCGTGTATATTTAATATACACGGCATGTACTTTTATTTTCCATTTTTATCCACCACATTTATTAGACCTTGAGTAATGACTATTTATTTCTTAAATAAATGTAACTGCAATACTCGCTAATAAATATATTATTTCATCCACAATATATTCTCTCGAATAACTAGTTTCAAAATAAATGTGATCAGACATACTTAAATAATTATTAAACCACAGTTGGGAATACTATTTATTTAACTTGTTGAATTAATATTTAACTGAGATACATGGACACACTTAGTGTGTGACCCTCTAGGCCACATGCAGTGTAGTTTCCGCGTTACACGGTTTCCTGCCGGGTAATCTGTGTACGGGGTACAAGGCCAAACCCTAACCCAAAGGGACTACACGCCGTGTTCATTGGACAACACGGCGTGTAATCCGGAAACTGTGTTCCACCAATTTTTGGTCAACACACGGCGTCTTAAATTCTTAGAAAGAATACAATACACGACCTGATTTGTCGGATCAGTCAATGCATTGAACCTAGACTACACGACGTGTACTCTCGAATACACGCTGTGTATTCTGGTGTTGTATGGCCAGAAACGTTTGGCTCCTCCGAATGAGTTCCTCTATATTATTTTAATCAAAATTAAAAGAAAAATTTGTTTCTATGGGGTGAACGAGAAATGAGGGAGGAGGAACGGATCTCGATAATCAGATTTATAGAATGATTAAACTTGAATTGAAATAACTAAATTATTAAATGAGTAAATCATTAAAAAAAACAAAAAAATTATAATCAACGATATGACCGCTCTGATACCACTTGTAGGTTCCGAGTGCAGCAGAAGCATGTTGGTGGGTTTGCCCAACTTTAATTTTAACGTTATGCAATGTTCAATCCGAGATCCATCACGATTTAAAAGGCCGAATCTTCAAAATAGAATGAAGAATGAAAAACTTAAGAGGAAATCCTGGAACCATATTGATAGGATCATCATATGTTGGTTATAATTAATTTAATTAATTCACAAGAATTACCCTTGTGGAATTATTTCTTCGTTGATGTCTCCGGTCACAATCTTGTGATCCGTCGTTGCGTTGTAGAATCCAAGTGTAGGATTCCTCTAGCAGTGATCCACACGTGTACCACGTATCTTTGGACGTCGATGAAGGATTCTCTGGGTGCTAGTGCAGAAGAGCCTTTGCTTGCGATGTCCGCCTTCAACCTCCTTAATCCGGTGGAGGATCTTGCACTAGTAACTTGATAGTGTTCTTGGTGGAAAGGGAATTATCTCTTGGCTTGAGAGTATTTCCAAATCCTTTGTGCACAAAAAAATGGCACATGAAAAGTGTTGGGGTTGTGAGGATATTTATAATCAGGTTTGAGGTTAATAGAGTTATGACAATAAATAAACGCGTTACGCGTTTTATTTATTTCATTAACTCTTATTGAAACCCCATGTCGAATTATTAATTCCTTGACAAGCTCCCACACTGATTATAATTAATAATATTTAATAAAACAATATTATATCCTCAAAATCCCGACTGGAAAACTACACGACGTGTAATAGTTAATACACGGCGTGTACTTGTTTTCCATAAAACTACATGACGTGTATATTTAATATACATGACATGTACTTTTATTTTCCATTTTTCTCCACCGTATTTATTATACCTTTAGTAATGACTATTTATTTCTTAAATAAATGTAACTAAATTACTCGCTAATAAATATATTATTTCACCCACAATATATTCTCTCAAATAACTAGTGTTGAAATAAATGCGATCAGGAATCCTTAAATAATTATTAAACCACAATCGGGAATAATATTTATTTAACTTGTTAAATTAATATTTAACTGAGATACATGGACACACTTAGTGTGTGACCCTCTAGGCCTCTTTCTCAGTGGCATTAGGCGGAGCCTGCCTAAAGTCTAAGGTTAGCGTCTAGCAAAACTCCAAGGCACCCATAGAGAAAGATGTTAATGCCACAATGACGTGTCAACTCCTACGAATGCTTACCGTGTAATATAATCCCTTTGTCTCAGTATCTCCAGTCAAGCAGGTTGCATGCTAGCACCATCAACCCATGTGCTCGATTATTCTTTCTTTGACTTCCTGGAATTGACCTCACCCATACCTTACCAAGGCCATGTATTTATTTAGGCTATATCAATTCCATCAAAGGGCATGGGATATCTACTTTTGTTATGGAACAGAAGGGACAAATCCTTTCTCAAATTATCTATTAATGCAGTATTACTCGTGACGCACCCAACGTATCCTACCCTGCTGCGAACAGTGTGTCGTCACAGTTTTCATCAATACATCTAAGTGCGCGAGTTTTAATACCCATTAATAATAATCTTAAAGTCTAAGGACAAATACAGACGCCCGCAGATAGGAACATCCAATGACACTATGAAATGTGGATTTCCTACTGGTGGGTCTCATTCTCATAATATCCTCCTGGATATTACCAAGGGCGCACACCATGAGAAGGTTCCTCAATGTTTTATGAGACCTCACCCTTAATGGCCTGTATTATTTGTGTCCCTCAAATAACATCATCCGACCATAAAACATATATTCAAGAACAGTGTTATGGCACTTCTAGGTTCTCATCATAGCAGGGATCTTCTTTGACCCTTTAATGCAATAGCTTTCTTTAAGACATTATCACATGCATTTTCACGCAGAAGAACAAACAAGATGTGAAAAGGCTTTTATTAATGAATAAAGTACAAAGTAGTTGGTTCTAGGCCACCAACTCCAACAAGGTACCCCTTAATGTTTGATGCTTTATATTTTATTATTATTTAATCTTATAGTAGTATCTTGGTAAATTATATTTTCTTTAAAATAAAAATATATGATTTTTTAGTTCTATTTACTCAACCATATATAATAGATTATTTATTAATTTCCCTAAAACTGTAATTGTTTTATTTTTATTAAAAAATTATTTGTATAAAATATTTGAAGATATCCTACTATGCTCTTTGTTCACACCATACGTATACACATTTTTGTGTATATAGACTTAGTTGTATATGATATAGGTAAAAGGAATGGGTCACACTTTTATAGAGGTGTTCCATAGTCACCTATTATAGAAATAATGACAATGGGATGTAGATGTCACAATAGGGCATAAAGAGACAATATTCATTTTGTGTAATTTTATGATATTTACTATAAAGTTCCAATCTTGAAAATAAATTTATTTTTGGTTCACCTTTATATTTTGGATGATGTGTAAAACATTTATAGCTTTATATTTTATTAAATGATGGTTATTTATTATTCATGTATCTTTTATAAAGTGCCGTTCTTGGGATTTATGTATTTGTGAAGATGCCTAAGTGGATCTTTAAATATGATTCAAGTGTTTTGAAATGTTTTTTGTAAAATTATATGTGTTCAAAATACCATTTTGGTTTTAAATTTATTTTAAATTATTAAAAAACTTTTCATGTACTTAGTTTTCATTCCACGTGTTTTTCAACTCACCCGATTGAATTTTATAATGGGATGTGAATGTTTACAAAGTGTATTTAATGATGGGTTCATTTTAACAAGGGGTGTGTGAAACTTTAAATAATTGTTTTTTAAAATTTAGAGGGTTTTCAATCATTTTAAAGGATTAAGACTATTGGGTCATGAAGTTTCCTTGAAGGATATTAAAAAAGTAAATTGTGGTTTTGTGAAAGAGTAATTAAAATTGATTGGTTTATTTTAAAAACGGTTTTTTATTTTAAAGAGTAATTTGTTTAAATGATTGGTTTTTTAATGGGATTTCAAGTATGATATTATAAAAAGTTTTCAAAGGACATCTGAAATGTTGTTTTTCCATAATATTTTATGTTTATATTTTTATAGAACTAAGAAAACCCTTACATTATATAGGGAAGAAAAGTATATCAATAATAACACCAAGGTGAGGGAATGTCACTAACTCTATCAACCCATAGGATATCCGTCATGAAATCCCTCCCAAAAAAGGATAAATAATGTTTAACCACATTAAACAATCTAAACCTAATTTGCATCCAACATCACCTGCATGTTTTAAATTAGAGGAGTAATCTATAATTACATATTCTTTCTGGTTTCTCTTAGATTCTAAAGGGATGAGTCTTAGGGAAAAAATGAATTAATAACTATCATTAAAATGTTGATTTCCAATTATTTGAAAGGCCAATTTTGTGTTTTTATTTTTTTTAAAATATTAACATTATAGAATAGAATAGTATGTATTTGAATAAAGAATGGATGGATGCTAATCGTCAGACAAAAGTGTATGATGATATAATTAAAGATTTCATCATGTTCTCAAAAGATCATGCATATGAACCTTCTCAAATATTTTTTACATGTTTATGATGATTCTATTCAAGAATAATTAGTCTTGGGGAGTTGGGAGAACATTTGAGCTATCATGGAATATATCGAAGTTATAAATGTTGAAATAAACATAGGGAAAAGTCAATGTATCTAGTGACTAGGATAAAATTGCGTTTAATGGGTAATATGATATGATTACAAGTGTGGAAAATAAAGAATATAATATCAAGTATGTGATTAAAGATTTGAATGATTATGTATATCATATTGAGAAATTGTCAAGGATAGTTTAAAATAAACATCGTGATAACCCAAAATTGTTTGAGAAGTTAAAGAGTTGTGCACAAACACCATTGTTTGCTAGTTTCACTAAATATATAGCATTGTCAGTCGTACTGAAGCCATATAATTTGAAAGAAGGAAATGGATAGAGTGATGAAAATTTTATGGAACTAATTTCTCTCTTAAATAACATGCTCAGAGAAGATAATGTGCCCCCAAGACAAACATATGAAAAAAAATGAATGCTATTCTCAATGGGTATGATATCTGGTAGAATAAATATCTGCCTGAATGACTGTATACTATTTCTTGAGGACCAAAAATCACTTATGAAATTCCCATAGTGTGGTGCTTCTCCATAAAAGAAAAATGAATCTAGTCCTATAAATGTTGTATCTTACTTTCAAATAATTCCTTGTTTTAGGTGACTATATGGAAGTGAGGAGACTGTATGGAAATTGACATGGAATGCAAACAAAACAAATAAATATAAGAAAATGTGTCACCCAAAAGACTCGCCTTAGTGGAAGAGAATTGGTCATGAGTATCCGTAATTTTGAAACGAGATGAGAAACCTTAGTCTTGCTTTATCTACAGATGGGGTGAATCCTTTCGGTTTTTAAAGAAGAACTCATAGTACATGGCTGTTTATATTGGTAAATTATAACTTTACGCTGTGGTTATGTATGAAATAAAAATAAATCATGTTATCTATGCCTATATCCAAACCAATAAAACATGGTAATGATATTGATGTTTATATGGCTACATTTATAAAGGATTTGAAATTTTTATGGGATTTATGTTTCATGTTCTGTGATGCTTACAGAAATGAAGATTTCACACTAAGAGACATGTTGTATAGGATGATAAATAAATTTCCTACTTATGGAAATTATTCAGGACATAGCATTAAAGAAAATGAAGGGTGTCCCATTTCCAAACAAGGTAAAAAATCTATTAGGTCAAAAAATTCATCAAAAACCATGTTACTCGGACATCAAAAATTTCTACCATGACATTATAAGTACTAATATTGGAAAAAAGAATTTGATACAAGATTATAGGCATATACAAAACAATCATCACTAACAAATGATCAACTGTTTGAGAAATTAATATATTTTCACACAACATTCGGTAAATCATTTTAAAAATACATTTTTAAAACTGGTTGGAAAAAGAGATTAATTTTTTTTATTTACCATACTAGAACATTCTAGATTTTAGATATTTTCCTGATGTTATGAATGTTGAAAGAAATGTATGTGATAGTGTTATCAACATATTTCTAAATTCACCCGAAAAAACTAAGGATGAGATTAAGGGTAATATGGACATGGTTAACATGGTAATATGAGAATAGTTGGCACCTGTGAAGGGTGAAAATGAATTTATCTTCCTCCATCTACTTACACTCTTTCCAACTAAGAGATATATCGGTTTAAAAACTTCTTGATAGACGTAATGTATCTAGAGGGGCATTCATCGAATATCAAGAACATCATGTCAATGAAATATATGAAGTTAAAGGGTATCAAATAAATTGAATTCCATGTTTTGATGGAAGATCTAATTCTTATTAATTTACATATAATTTTACTAATAATTACAGTTATACATTAACCAAGATCTGTTTCTTCTTTAAATCTATATGTATCCATGTTATAGACCTAGTGAAATTGTCGACAACAGAAAGATAAATTGATGTCATATTTTTTGAATTGGATATGTTATTCCCACCAACATTATTTGATATGATGAATCTTTTGATGGATTAATTAGTGAGAGATATTTGACTATGTGGTCCTATAAACTATAGATGAATGCACTACATTAAATAGTATGTGAATATTTAGAAAGGGTGTGCCAAAAATCAAAGTCGGCCATATGGTTGTATTTTGAAGTAATATATTATTGAGGAAGCCATTGACTTCCGTATTGAATACCTATATGGTGTTGAAATAATTGGTCTAATGAAATCTCATAACAATGGGAAAATTTCAGGTGAAGCAATTTCTTGAAGAGATGCTGTCTTAATCAATTTTATATATTTGGAGAAGGCCCACCTTTACGTTTTACATAACATTTTGGAGTTTTCCCCATCTATTAAAACACAAAATGAAATTCTTATGAATTTGAATCCATCAAGGTATGAAAGATGGATATAAAATAAATATAATAAATAGTATATAGAATTATTTTAGGACCATATTTTTATAAAGTCATATAAATATCCATCTTCAATTTCAGAACGACTTTGATGGCTAGTAGGAGGACTAAGTGTGTATATATTATATTATAATGGTTATGTAATTAATGGTTATACATTCTATAAAAATAAACAGAATGAAGAAATTACCATGAAAAATAGTGGAGTTACTCTTTTGGCTGAAGTGATGCATGTTTCTAGAACTATGGATTGGAATCTAATTTACAAAAATATTTCACAATTTGGAATCTTCAAAAAAATATGTGAGTTGGATTATACAAAATTATTAAGTGTCAATTTTTCAATGCAAGGGGTTGATAATAGAAGTGATATTAAAATAGATGAATTGGGATTCATGAATCTTTATTTTAGTAAGGAAGGGTACAAAGATGAACCATTTATAATGGAATCATAGATAGTACAAGTGTTTTATGTTCCAGATCTACAAAAAAAAGTGGTCAATTGTTCTGTTATCGATCAGAACCACTGAAGGGTCCGATAAAAATTAATCCGAGGTTAACTCGTTCATTGGGACGTCACAATCATTTCATAGAGGTCCCAATATAGAATTCCTTTTTTATTTCATAGAGATGACAATGAATGTATTTGTATATTGGATAGAGGGGTAAAATACCTTTATCCTTAAGAAAGAGAGTTCAATAGTCAAGTTATATATTTTTTGTAATATACATTGTGTTACCTCATGTTATTATCTATTCACTACTGAATTTATGTAATCTAAATTAAATGTTAAACCAGTTTTGTAGATAATGACTTTCATACATGATGGTGCTCCCAATCACAAGGAACAATAGGTCTCTGTGTTTGTTGCTACTCACAGTATAGAGGAACTATGACCTTCTGCACATGCTAGTGCTCCCAATCCTAAGGAATAATGGGGTTTTCAACCTATTGCTACTCCCAGTGCAGAGTTACAATGACCATCTACACATGTTAATGCTACTAATCTAGAGGAACATTTTGACAATGTTGAATCTAGGGAAATGGTATGCAGTAAAGGTCCAGTGACACAAAAAATAGGTGCGTTGTAGTTTGATAGTGTTAGAAAAAAACATTACATAAAAAATAAAAGGAATAAAATTCGAGGTTATATGGAATTTACAGGGCCAACATGTTAACCCCAACATGGTCATGTTTAGTAGATACATTGAAATCATCGCTCGACAACATGTGATGATTGATGTAGATTCATGGATCCATGTTGTGGTCAGGCTTAAGACACTAATTTGGGAAGAGATTATGGTAACATTAGGATAAAATTTATTTATTTTACTAAAAAATAAAATATTGAAACATTGTCTTACACTTCATTATCCCTTGAATAGTATATTTATAATAGATAACTCCCACAAAAAATATGTATTAATGCTTTCTGGAAGGATTCACATAGTCTTTAACAAAATTCTAACGATACATTATCTGAAATATGCTGAAGGGAAAACAAACCTACACCCACTGCTAATATATGCACACATGATAACCTAATAAGCATGGGATGTGTTCACTAGATGATATGAATATCTATCTTTTTAGGTACATTGTGGCTAGTAATACATTGTTTTATGAAATGTTGATTGATCACATTGATTGATTTGTTTATTTATGAAATAAAAATATAGTGATATAAATAAGTAACAAGAATCAAAACCAATGTACCCCTACCATAAATCAATGATGGGGAACACATCACCTGAAAAAAATGGTATTTATTTTAAATCTATCGTAATACTTATATGTGACATAAAACAACAACATAATTATGTTCCTTTATTTATATATTGATTTATGAATCCAAATCCAAATCCACTTCCATCCCACACCATGTGCTGTAGAAGTAGGTATGTGTAAATAATGATTGGATACTAATATATGGAAACACAAAAAAGTATGGCAAACATGTGTAAGTATGACATAATAATTTTTTCCTTAAATCTATAATAATTAATAATGATGACATATTTTACTATATTTTAAATCCTACATAGTGATAGGAATAAGAAACACCTGTATCATATGACCACCTACTATTGGTGGCCTTGAAGTGGCCAGAACAGTATGGCCATGTCAGAGGTGTAGGTTTTGGGGAGACACTCTGAACTTATTTTGAGGGAAAAAACTAGAGGAGGATCAAAGTGATGAAATTAAAGAGATGAAAGAAAGAATAGATACCCTTGAAGAACAATTCTAATGGCAGTGAGAGTTTATAGAGTCTTTTATAAGGGAGGGGGGGGGGGAAGAGAAGAAACAACTTAAGAAAAACCATCACATGAAGATCCCACCCCACCCCACCATATTTGAGGTGATCCATTCCCTTTAAAAAATTAACTTAGTTAAGGTAATCAATGTTCTAATAATATCTTTTGTTAAATATGAATTATATATATAATGATACATTTCTTATATTTATATTCAACATGGTGATAATGGCTATTATTTATATCTATAAATATCGGCCCATTGCCTTGTATTGAGGGCCATGGTGTTCAATATCTAAAAGGACATGCTACACAGCATAACACCTCCAACATGTCATGTGTGTGTTTCGATTATCATAGACCATGATCCGATCACCAAGCTATCTATTCCATTTAATGAGGAAGATATTCACAAGGTCAAGTAAGTTGTTGTAATATTCATCACTTGATCATTACATATTGTAAAAAACATTTCAATATGGAGTTATTTATTTCTAATTTATTTTTGAGGCTAAACCTATAAAAATTAATGAAAAAAGGTCTGAACTGATGTATATTATTACAAATGGAAAAATGAAGGGGTGAAAAGAAATACCAACTCATAACCATCTATAGGTTTGACCAACCAGTCAAACAAAAATCTACCGAAAGCACCTCTACCCCACCTGTTCTATATGTGAATTTATATCATTGAAGGTTAATGGGGATAATGTTGAGTCAATAAGGTTTTCCTTATGACTTTTCCATTCCTTCATGTTTGGGGGAGATTGTTTAGTCAATAAGGTCTCCTTATGACTTTACAATTGATTCTTATTTTGAAAATCACAAACACCTCATCTCAAGGAAAATCTCATTTTACCCTGTGTTTTACTTCTATAAGGAAAATTGTTCTTTCCTAAGGAAATTTATCTTTACCATGTTATTCATTTGTTATTTTCTTGTCTAAGTGTAAAATTCATGTTCATATATAAAACATAGTGATCATATAATACTTAGATTAAGATCATTCTATTTACTGACTCTGAATTCAGACTCTAAACCTTTCTGAGTTCTGGATCCAAGTTCTCTGAATTCAGACTCCAAACTCTTCTGAGTTATGACTCTGAATTCTAATGAATTCAGACTCCAAACATTGTGAGTTCTAACTCTAAATTCTAAGGAATTCAGACTCCGAACATTGTGAGTTCTAACTCCGAATTCTAATGAATTCATACTCCAAATGTTTTGAGTTCTGAATCCAAATTCTAATGAATTCTGGCTATGAACTTTGTAAGTTCTGACTCCTAATTTGAATGAATTCTGAATATGAACTTTCTGAGTTCTGAATCTGAATTCTCATGGACTCTGAGTCCGAACATTGTAAGTTCAGATTCCGAATTCTTGTGAATCCAGATTCCGAATTTCCTTGAAATTCAGACCCCGGGATTCCATAGAATTCTATTTCTGAAATCCTTAGAAAACAGAATCTGAATATCCTTGTATTATAGACTACAAATTTATTTTTTTAGACTCCGAACATTTATTTGCTTACACTCCTAATAATTGATTTTGGTTATGTAACCATATTTTTACTTACACTTGTTTTTGTTATAAAATGATGTTGTGCATTTAGTTACTAACTAACCGTTGTTTGAGTGACATGTGTACAGGACCCTTCGAAATTCATGGAAAATATGACCATTGGAGGAGGGAGCTGACCATTAATGTCATGACTATAAATAGGTTCTCATTTGAAAGAACTCATAAAAAGTTGATCAATCTAGAGATTACATGCTACTAAAGTGATTTCTAGAGAGTGAGAGAGAGGCTTTATTGCTTTGTGCGTACTAAACTTCTTGTTCATATTTTCTTTGTATGACTCTGATTGTTGTTGTGTACAATTGAGGGCTTCCAGGGATAGGAAGACATAGGTGCCGACTAACTTGAAGTTGAGGTCTTTCTTGCTGAGGGAGACAGAGGTGCTGACTACCTTTAAGTTGAGGACTTGCAGGGATAGCAAGACAGACTCCGATCATCATATCGAGGCCTTACCCTTGTGTGGGTAAGACATACTTTCTTGAAAGTTTAAATGAAGGGACTTTTATCCAAGGTTGTTGGATAGCCTTCTCTTTGGGTTAAAAGATTTACTACTTGCTACTTGTCTTGTTATAGGTTTTCCGCTGTATTTTTTTTGTTGAGGAATGTATAACTACCTTATAATTACTTATCCTTGTATACTCTGATTTAGTTTGATTCTATACACTTTAAGGTAGAACTTTGTCTTTGTAAACTTTCATTAAGTTTCATTTCTTTGGAACCATCTTTCTGGATTCATTTTCTCAGAATCGTATTTCTTGAATCAAGCGAGTGTGTAAAACTTTGAGGCTTTGAAAATTACCTTGTTTAACCTTGTTAAAAATAACCATCTTTAAAAGTTCCAAAGGAATTTTTTAAAGTGTAAAATTAACCAACCTTATTGTATATTGAGCATCATTAGATACTCTATTCAATATCTATATTATTTTGATCTAACATTTGGTATGATAGAGTATATCATACTCACACATACCATCTCAATAATTTGTATCAGAGGAGGTGACCTTGAATCCCGAACCAATCTAACAATTGGCTTCAGAATTTTGGTTCAATCTAAATTAATCTCATGATTAGATTTAGAAGAGAGATCTTAACCTTTTTTTTCAGAATCATATTTTAAGACTCATAAAGTCCAAATTCATATTTCTCTTAGAGATACTCTTGTTCTATATTTTTCTTGCTGGGGAATATTTTCCTTGTTTACGAACATTTTCTATTAACATGTTTCTGTGGAAAGAGTTTCTTTAAGATGTCATGAATCATTGTTGGTTCTATTGACAAATTAAATCCAACAAGACCACCTATTTTTGATAGAAACGATTATGAGTACTGGAGAGATCGCATGATGACATTCATTATCAATACTGGAATTGATAATTTTGTTATGATTACTGGAGGATATAAAATCTTTGATACCGAAGTTAGTTTCCTCACTATCAAGAAAATCATGAATATCAACTAAATTATATGGTACACAATACCTTGCTTTGTTCTATGACTAGAAATATCTATAGTCAACTATCTTCAGGTGAAGTTGCAAATTTTATATGGAAGAAACTTGAAGTTACACATTTTGGTACTTCTAAAGTTATAGAGACAAGGAGAGCTATGTTAAGAGATAAATACCATAGAATTAAATTTCCTTGAGGAGAACCTATAAGAAAAGTCCAACAAAGGATTATGACTATTGTGAATAGCTTACAATCTATGGGAGAAAAAGGTTTGGATGATGAGGCTCTTGTAGATAAGATCATAGACATCATGCCAAATGAGTGGGAGTCCAAGAGGACATCAATTGATGAGAATAGGAAAGTCACCAGATTTCCTTAAATGAGCTATTTGGAACTCTTCTTCAGCATGAGACCAGAATGAAGAGAGATGAAGATAATGTTAAAAAGAAGAATGGGAATGGAGGAGTTTATTTTTCAACTAATTAAAATAATTTAAAATCAAAGACTCCTGAGAGAGTTACTAGATCCAAATCTAAGAAGATTGTTATTCAATCCGAATCTAGTGGAAGTGAATCTTCAGAAAATGAGTTATCAAATCTTGCTCACAGAATGAACAAGATTGTTGGACTGACGAACTTTCAATCTAGATATAAGAAGGAGGAAAGGAAAGAGAATAAAGATTCAGAAGTTGCATGTAATGAACGCAAGAGAGTAGGACATATAAGGCATGACTGTCATATGCTCAAAAGAATGAAAAGAAAGGAAAAACATTTATAGAGAAACAAAATGATGTATTAGAAAGCTAAAGATAAAAAATTATTGAAATCTAAGGAAACCTGGAGTGCCAGTGGTGGTGATTCTTCAGATGAATCATCAGATTATGAATATTCTAGACAAAAGAATATCGTTCTAATAGACATATTACCTACTGAAAATCATTCCTTGATGGCTAGGATACACAATGCTAAATCAATTACCAATGTTTCTTTAAATGAAAATTACAGTAATAATAAATATTATGAATATTTGGATGAAGAATCTTCTTCTGATTAAGATAATACTTTACCTTCCTATGAAGAAGTTTTTAGGTTTTCCAAACTCAATGAAATTAAAAATTCAAAACTCATGAAAAAACATGATAAGGAAGATTCTTGGAATACTATTCTTACTAAGGAAATATCAGATCTTTTTAAAGATCTTGATAATAAAATTGTTGATTTTGAAAGTATTTCAAAAAATCTTGAGGAAGTAAATTCTGAGAAGAATAAACTTTATAAGGATTTAGAAAACTTAATTTCTATGAAAAATGATTTTGATCCTAACTATAGTTCCAAATAAAATGTTTTAAAAGGAAAGAACATGGTTATCAAACTGAAATCCAAATTTTTTTCCTTAAGGAAGTGTTTTTCAAACTTTAACATGGGTAAAGAAAAATTTGATAAAATGTATTCTTGAATCCAACCACTAAGGAATAGTTCTGGTTTTAGTTATACTAGTTCTAAACTGATTTTTAGCAACAATTATTTTATTCCTCAAAGTGCTCCATTCTTCACTAAGTATCAGTGTGGTGGACACTAAGAAATGAATTGTTCCTTAAACAAAACTCAATCTTTAGGATTTCATAATCCTATTTTTCTATGAAAATGTGGGTACCTAAAATTTTTCTTTATGAAATTTCCGGATCGAAGAAAGTTTGGATTCAGAAAGTCTAACTCTTTTGTTTTCAGGAAAATAAAGAGAGTACCCACTGAAATTATTGGTATATAGATAGCGTATGTTCCCCACATATGAATGTTAACAAAAACTATTTTGAAAATATTATCAAGATGAAAGGAGGAAAAGTAAATTTTGGAGATAATGCTCAGGGAGAAATTATTGGTATAGGTAACATTGTTCTTCTTGAAAAAAAATTGATTTCAAATGTTTTATTTGTTAAGGGTTTTAAGTATAACCTCATTAGCATAAGCCAATTATGTGATGAAGGTTACCTTGTGAATTTTAGGAATGATAAGTTATTAGTACACAATTCTAGGTAATATTTTATTCTTTCTTATGATAGGAAAGAGAATGTATACACACTAAACATAGAAGACCTTAGGAGCTAAGATCTACCTTGCCTTAGTGCAGTGGAAGATCATTCTTGGTTGTGGAATAGAAGGTTAGAACACTATAACCGTAAGAACCTATGCAAAATTTCTAATAAAAGTGTAGTTAAGGATCTACCAGAGCTTATATTTGATTATTCAAAAGTTTGTGAACCCTATCAATATGGAAAGAAACATAAATCAAGTTTTAAATCAATTGGTGAAGTCTCAACTACTAGTGAATTATAGTTAGTGCATATGGATCTCTTTGGTCCTACACAAACTGGAAGCATTGGGGGCAAGTATTATGTACTTGTTTTAGTTGATGATTACACTAGATTTATGTGGGTCTATTTCCAATAAAAGAATTATGAAGACTTCTAATATTTTAAATGTTTTAGATCCCATGTTAAAAATGAGAAAAATATTCCATTGAAAAATATTCATAGTGATCATGGTGGAGAATTTCAAAATTACGATTTGGAAACATTTCATAATAGAAAAGGCATTACTCACAGTTTATCAGCACCAAGAACTCTTCAATAGAATGGTATTGTTGAAATAAGAAATAGAAATCATCAATAGATAACTAGAACCATGTTTAGTGAATATTCTATAGCTAATCATTTTTGGGATGAAGCTCTAATACTGCTTGTTATACTATAAATCGTGTTTTGATTAGACATTTTCCTAATAAAAACCCTTATGAGTTATGGAATGGTAGAAAACCTAGAATTTCCTACTTCAAGGTTTTTGGATGTAAAGTATTCATTCTTAATACTAAAGATAATCTACACAAATTCTCACCAAAATCTGATGAAGGAATTTTCTTAGGCTACTCCACAACTTCTAAGGCTTATAGAAATTTCAATAAAAACACTTGTACTATTGAAGAGGTAGTAAATGTAAAATTTGATGAAACTGATCCTTTTTTTTAAACAACCCAACCTGCATTTTCAGATGTGTTTTCAAAAACCGATTATCATCCTTTGTTAGAGGATCCTTCTGATAAGGAAAATGTCCAAGAATATGTTTCTGAAGCATTTACCCTAGAAGAGTTTCTACCCTATGTTGATGAACATGTTTTACAAAACCCAAATTAGTTGTTTCTTAATAATCATCCCAGTGATAGTATCATTGATGATGTAAATCAACCCACAAGGTCTAAAAGTTCCTTAAGGAATGAAGTAGAACATCTAGCATTTTTTCCCAATTAGAACCAAAAACCACTGATGAGGCTTTAGGTGATGATGATTGGATTAAATCCCTGAAAGGTGAACTAAATGAATTCAAAAGGAATAAAGTCTGGACCTTGGTTAAAATACCTAAGGAGACATCTTTTATTAGAGTAAAATGGGTTTTTAGAAATAAGTGTGATGAAAATGGAATCATAGCTAGAAATAAAGCTAGATTAGTTGATAAAGGATATAATCAACAAGAGGGAATATACTATGAAGAAACCTATTCTCTTGTAGCTAGACTTGAATCTATTCGTATTTTACTTTCCTTTGCAACATTCTTCAATTTCAAACGTTTTCAAATGGATTTGAAATGTGATTTTCTTAATGGTTTTGTTCAAAAGGAAGTTGTTTTAAACAACCTCATGGTTTGGAAGATACAAAACATCCTGATCACTTTTTTAGACTTACTAAAGCTTTGTATGGACTTAATCAATCCCCTGATCTTGGTATAATAGAATTACATGATTTTTGCTTCAAAATAATTATGTTAAGGGAAAGGCAGATCCAACTGTTTTTATAAATAAAGATTTGAAAAACATTTCAATTTTTCAAATTTATGTTGATGACATTATATTTGGTTCAACTAAGCAATCTTTAACTGATTCTTTTGAAGATCTAATGAAATCTGAGCTTGAAATGAGTATGATGGGTGAGTTAAAATTTCTCCTTGATTTTCAAATTTCATAAGAAACAGAAGGAATCAATATATCCCAACATAAGTATATTAAAGATATTCATAAAAAGTATGGATATGACAACACTAAATGTATTTGTACTCTCATCAGAACCTCAAATACACTTGATCTTGATGAAACTCAGAAACCAGTAGATCAAACATCTTTTAGGGGTATGATAGGAAGTTTACTTTACATGAAATCCAACAGTCCAGAATTAACGTTTTCAGTATGATTATGTTCAAGATATCAATCCAATCCTAAGGAATCTCATTTAAAGGTAATTAACATAATTTGTAGCTACTTAAAGGGAACCATGGATTTTAGACTCTTCTATACTTCTAGAAATGATTTGGTTTTGAAAAGTTTTTCAAATGGTGACTTTGGTTGATGTATAATGGATAGAAAAAGTACATCCAGAACCTCTCATTTCTTAGGAGATTCATTAGTTTCTTGGTCATGCAAGAAGAATCACTCAGTAGCACTTTCCACAATTGAATCTGAATATGTAGCAGCTGAAAGTTGTTGTGCTCAAGTGTTGTGGATGCAACACACACTCATAAACTATGGTATGAGTTTTACCAAAACACAAATTTTGTGTGATAATACAAGTGCGATTTCCCTTAGTAAAAACCCTGCACATCACTCTCATGCAAAACACATAGATATTAGGCATCACATTATTAGGGATCACACACAAAAATGAGATATCATTCTTCAATTTATCGGAATTCAAGATTAAATTTTTGATATTTTTACAAAATATTTAACCTCTGATTGATTTGAATATATTAAAAAAAGTTAGGAATGATAACCATAAGGTAATCATCTTTATTAACATTCTGTTGAAACCAATCTCCTTACACTAATAAACTCCTTTTCATAGGGGGAGTACATTTTCAAGTTAGTTTTTCAAAATTTTCATAATAATGTTTTTGAAGTTTTTTTTAATGATGTTTTTCAAGTTTCTCGTAATGAAGTTTTTCAAGTTTTTCCGTAATAAAAATTTTGTTCTTATTTTGTTTTGTACTTCAAATTTTCGCAATGAAGATTTTAGTACTTGGAATCTTCGTAATGAAGTTTTTCATACATGAAATTTTCATAATGAAAATTTTTGTACTTGAAAATTTTCATAATAAAGATTTTCATAATGGAGTCTTTTTGATTTTTTTCTTAATCAAAATTTTCAGAATCTAAATTTCTTCAAGATGATTTTTTCCCTCAATACGAATAATCTTCGTGGTAATCCGAAAGGTATGATTTATTTTTTATGTTTTCGTAGTCATCATTTCTTTTCTGGTATTTTCTTTTGTGTTTTAAATTTTTTTCCTCAGATTCTAGTTTCCTTAAATCCGAATGTTTTTCTTTAAAACCTCAATGGATCAGATCCTAACAAATTTCCATTGCGTCTATCATTTCAACTATCAGATCTAATCAGTAGGATTTTCATCCATTATATTGAGTTTTTCAGTTCAACCGTCATTTCAATGCCTATATAAAGGACCCCCGAAGGGTGATCCCACATCAGTTTTCAAGCCTTTGCGTGCCAAAGCTCTGCCTCCCTTTCAAAATCCCATTCTAAACCTCTCAAATATTGCTCAAATCTGAATGTCTGGTGAAGTTTCTTCTCAAGAGATGTCAACTGTCAAGTCCATTTAGGAGTGGCAGATTTATAGACAGAGGTTGGTGCATCCCAATTTCTTTACCAAGTATGATTCTATAATCTCGAAGAATATCAAACTCAATGGATGTGATAGTGTTTGTTTCTCAAATCCAGGAGCTCAAGACTTTGTGTATCCAGATTTTTTTATTGAGTTTTATGAGTCAGTCAATTTCATTAAGGAAGAAGGATGAGAGAAGTTTTCCTTCAAAAGTTATAGTAAGACCTATTCCCTTTCTTATACCAAGAAAACTAGTTTGGTCAGAGTTCCATTTGCTGGGGAAGCTGAGTTCTGTTCCCAATAATTTTTAGATGTAAAAGGAAGTTTTATCAAGGTGAAATATATGGATTGTATTGGAATTTCAGATGTCTAGACTCCGAAGATTGCTCTTTTTTCAAAAAATAATCAGATCCTTGAGTTGTGGGTTCATGTTTTTATCATGCTGAGAAAAGGTGATAAGGACACCTTGAAGAAGAGCGACATGTACATCTTAGATTTCCTAGTGAATCTAAGGAAGATCAATATGATGAAGAATTTTCTCATTATGATAGAGAATATCAAGAATGGAAATTTGAAAGCTCAAATTATAATGTATTTGGCTATCCTTTCCAAGCTTATTGTTCGGTGTTTGGAGTCTTTCAAAATCCCCCGCAGTTCTAAGCTGAGGAATTTCAAAGTCATGTTGGTAAGTTATGATACATTGAATAGAATGAATGCTGGTTTCTCAAATGATACCAGAGAATTCTCTGACTTACTAGAAGAGGAAGAAGAACCCGTTTCGAAGAATAAAGAGGTGGAATAACCATCAAAAAAGGTTGGAAAGAAGAGGATGTTCAAGGAAGTGGAAGAAGAAGAGAAAATTCCTAGAGCTATGGAAGCTCAATATGCACCTAAAAAGCCCAAGAAGCATAAAGCCTATCCGGATGAGGTGGTTGCAAAGTGGAGGGAAGATAAAAAGAATCGAAAGGAAGGAGAGCCACCATTTGTCATGGATCCTTCAGATGCAAAAGCTTTGAAAGATAAGGAAAATGATGAGCTTGAGAAGCAATCCAAGGGAAAAAAGAAGAAGAAGAAATTTTCTGAGGCCAAAATTGTCCAATCCCTTTTGAAGGCCACTGAAATAGAATCCATGAATATCCCTATACCGAAATCATTTTTGGTTGAACCCCTACCCGAGACTCCAGGGAAGAATTACATAAATTTAGAAAAAGACCAAGGGAAGTTCGTTAAAGAAAACGTAGATGAAAAAGATAAAGATGATTTGAATAATCCCTCTAAGGAAGAGAGTTATAATCAGCATTTAATTCACCCAGAAGATGATGAGGCAGAAGTTGAGAAGGAGAAGATAGATGGAGATAGAGTTGTTCAGCTGTCTGACAGCGAACATGAATATCCGGATGAGGAATCAGTTCCGAGAACCAATAAGGGGAAATAGGTGATTGTGGATACACCGACCAAATTTTTTTTAAAGAGAAAGGAATATTGTGGATCTTCAAAGAGAAATCTTGTTGATCTATAGAAAGAGACTCTACCAAGAAAACTCTCAGATTCGGAATCATCAGCCCTAGGACATGATTTTTTGATTTAATCATTTAAGAAACTTGTCGGCACCATTCCGATCATTCCAAGCATTGACTAGAGATGTTATATTATTCAACATAGCATGAATCAGAAATCATATTTTGTATCCATGGTGATGGATAAGTGTGTCCAACTTGAGGCTGATTTCAAGAACTTCTTTATCAACTATGATGCCCAGAAAAAATCTTGTAAGAAAGTGTTTATCTGATCAAATAAAATAGTTGAAGACTTGAGAGAGCTTGATGAGTTTCAACATGAAGTTAAGGAAGACTTTGATAATTATGATAGTAAAATCAAGGATCTCATGACTAGCTTTGAGGAAAAGCTAAACTTTGAGAAGAATTCTCAGATTCATGAGGTCAAGGATCTGAATGGGAAGCTTTATTCTGTTGCAAAAAGTTGGAAAAGGGAAAGGGATCATCAGATCGAGATCGAAGAGAAGCTTGTACTGTAAGAAGAGTTGTTGAAGGCTCAGGAAGTAGCTCTAAAGGATCAATATGAAAAGATCAAAGCTTTAGAGAAGAAATTAGAGGATCAGGATCAGATTCTAAAGCAAGTGGAGGAAGACCACAAAGAACTCAAAAAGCTAAAAACCATTGTGAAGAAATTTATACCCAAGAATAATGAAGTAAAATAGATCCAATCTGATCTTTTTGTTGTATTTTTTCTTCCTTGTACAAAATATTCCCATCTTAATGAAAAATTAGTTGCTCGTTTTTTTGCATGCTTTGTACTAATATTTTAGGTACTATAATTTCTTTTACATTACCTTAAATTCTTTTTGAAAATCACAAAGGGGGGGAAAGGAAATAGAATACTAAGAATAGAAGAAATATCCCTAAGTAAGGGGGAGTTTATCTAAGGGGGATTTTTCATTACAGAGATTTCCGTACTCAAGATAATGAAAAATATCATTCCAGAAATATAGAATATGATCCTCAGAGTTCCAAAGCCTAAGGCGGAGTTAGTCATATTCATCATTGTCCATGTGTAAAGGGAGATAAGTTTTATTGTCTATGTCATTTTATTATTTTTCGTATGGATGTTTGTGCTTTCAAAAAAGAATTCGATTGTTGAGTCAATAAGGTTTTCCTTATGAATTTTCCATTACTTCATGTTTGGGGGAGATTATTGAGTCAATAAGGTCTCCTAATGACTTTACCATTCATTCTTGTTTTGATAAACACAAACACCTTATCTCAAGGAAAATCTCATTTTACCCAGTGTTTTACTTCTATAAGGAAAATTGTCCTTTCCCAAGGAAATTTATCCTTACCATGTTATTCAATGCTTATTTTCTTGTCTAAGTGTAAAATTCGGTTTCATATCTAAAAACTTGGAATCATATAATAATTAGATTATGAGCATTCTATTTTCTGACTCTGAATTCAGACTCTAAACCTTTCTGAGTTCTGAATCCAAGTTCTCTGAATTCAGACTCCAAACTCTTCTGAGTTCTAACTCCGAATTCTAATGAATTCAGACTCCGAACATTGTGAGGTCTGACTCCAAATTTCAATGAATTCACAATCTGAACTTTGTGAGTTCTGACTCCGAATTCTAATAAATTATGGCTCCGAACTTTGTAAGTTTTGACTCCAAATTCTAATGAATTCTGACTCCGAACATTGTGAGTTCTGACTCCGAATTCGAATGAATTTTTACTTCGAAATTTGTGAGTTCTGACTCCGAATTTGAATGAATTCTGAATCCAAACTTGGAAAGTTTAGGTTTGGAATTATCATGGACTCCGATTCCAAACATTTTAAGTTCAGATTCCGAATTCTTGTGAATATAGATTCCGAATTTCCATGAAATTCATACCCTGAGATTCCATAGAATTCAGGTTCAAAATTCCTTAGAAAATAGAATCTGAATATCCTTGTATTATAGACTCCAAATGTATTTTGATTAGACTCTGAACTTTTAATTTATTACACTCATAATAATTTATTTCGGTTATGTAACCATATTTTTACTTACACTTGTTTTTGTTATCAAACTATGTTGTGAATTTAGTTACTAACTATCCGTTGCTTGAGTGACATGTGTACTGGTCCCTTCAAAATTGAAGGAAAATATAACCGTTGGAGGAGGGAGCTGACCGTTAAAGTCGTGACTATAAATAGGTTTTCAATTAGAAAGAACTCACAGAAAGGTGATCAATCTAGAGATTACATGCTACTGAAGTTATTTCTAGAGAGAGAGAGGCTTTATTGCTTTTTGCGTTCTGAACTTACTGTTCAGATTTGATTTGCATGACTCCGATTATTGCTGTATACAATTGAGGGCTTCTGGGGATAGGAAGACAGAGGTGCCAACTAACTTGAAGTTGAGGGCTTCCTTGCTGAGGGAGACAGGGGTGCCAACTACCTTGAAGTTGAGGGCTTGCGAGGATAGCAAGACAGTCTCTGATCTTTATATAGAGGGCTTACCCTAGTGTGGGTAAGACATACTTTTTTGAATGTATAAATCAAGGGACCATTATCCAAGGTATTTGGATACCCTTCTCTTTTGGTGAAAAGATTTACTACTTGCTACTTGTCTTGTTAAAGGTTTTATGCTGTATTTTGTTTGTTGAGGAAAGTATAACTACCTTATAATTCCTTATAATTATATACATTGATTTAGTTTGATTGTATACGCTTTAAGGTAGAACTTTATCTTTGTAAACTTTCTTTATGTTTCATTTTTCTGGAACCATATCTCCGGATTCATTTTCTCAGAATCGTATTTCTTGAATCACGCAAGTGTGTAAAACTTAGAGGCTTTGTGAATTACCTTGTTTAACCTTGTTAAATGTAACCATTTATAAAAGTTCCAAAAGAATTTTTTAAAGTGTACAATTAACCCCCCCCCTCTTCTATATTGAGCATCATTAGATACTTTATTCAGTATCTATATTATTTTTATCAAACATTTGGAATGAGAGAGTATATCATACTCACACATACCATCTCAACAATTGGTATCAGAGGAGGTGACCTTGAATCCCGAACCAATCTAACAATTGGCTTCAAAATTTTGGTTTAATCTGAATTTAACTCACGATTAGATTCAAAAGAGAAATCTTCTCCTTTTTTTTTCAGAATCATATTTTGGGACTCATAAAGTTCGAATTCATATTTATCTTAGGGATACTCTTGTTCAATATTTTTCTTGCTGAGGAATATTTTCCTTGTGTACGAACTTTTTCTATTAAAATTGTTTTGTGGAAAAATTTTCTTTAAGAAGGCATGAATCAATGTTGGTTCTATTGACAACTTAAATCCAACAAGACCACCTATTTTTTATGGAAATGATTATGAGTATTGGAGAGATCGCATGATGACATTCATTATCAATACTAGACTTGATAATTTTGTTATGCTTACTAGAGGATATTAAATCTCTGATAAAGAAGTTAGTACCTTCACCAATCAAGAAATGTATGAATATCAACTGAATTACAAGGTACACAATACCTTTCTTTGTTCTATGACTAGAAATATCAATAGTAAAATATATTCACGTGAAGCTACAAATTTTATTTGGAAGAAACTTGAAGTTACACATTTTGGTACTTCTAATGTTATAGAGACAAGAAGAGCTATATTAAGAGGTGAATACCATGGATTTAACTTTCCTTATAGAGAACCTATAAAAAAAGTCCAGTAAAGGATTATGACTATCATGAATATATTATAGTCTATGGGAGAAAAAGGTTTGGATGATGAGGCACTTGAAGATAAGATCGTAGAAATCATGCCAAATGAGTGGGAGTCCAAGAGGACATCAATTGATGAGAACAAAAAGTCACCAGATTTCCTTATAAGAGCTATTTGGAACTCTTCTTCAGCATGAGACCAGAATAAAGGGAGATGCTGATAATGTTAAAAAGAAGAATGGGTATGCAGTAGTTTCTTTTTCAACTACTTCAAATCATTTAAAATCCAAGACTCCTAAGAGAGTTACTAGATCCAAATCTAAGAAGATTGTTTTTCAATCTGAATCTAGTGGAAGTGAATCTTTAGAAAATGAATTAGCAAATCTTTCTCGTAGAATGAACAAGATTTTTGGACAGAAGAACTTGTAATCGAGATATAAGAAGAAGAAAAGGAAAGACAAGAAAGATTTTGAAGTCACGTGTTATGAATGCAAGAGAGTAGGACATATAAGGCCTGATTGTCCTATGATCAAAAGAAAGGAATGAAAGGAAAAGAATTCAGAGAGAAATAGAATGATGTATTACAAAGATAAAGCTAAGAAATTATTTAAAGCTTATGACACCTGGAGTGCCAGTGGTGGTGATTCATTAGATGAATCTTTAGATTACGAATCTTCCAGACAAAAGAATCTTGGTCTAATAGCCAGATTACCTATTGAAAATCATTGCTTGATGGATAAGGTACACAATGCTGAATCAATTACCAATGTTTCTTTAAATGAAAATTATAGTAATAATAAATATTATGAATCTTCAGATGAATAATATTCTTCGGATAAAGATAATACTTTACCTTCCTATGAAGAAGTTTCTAGGTTTTCTAAACTCATTAAAATTAAAAATTAAAAACTCATGAAAAAACCTGATAAAGAAAATTCTAGGAATAATATTCATACTAATGAAATATCAGATCTTTTTGAAGATCTTGATAAGAAATTTTTTGATTTTGAAAGTATTTCAAAAAATCTTGAGGAAGTAAATTCTTAGAAGAATAAAATTTATAAGGATTTAGAAAATGTAATTTCTAAGAAAAATGTTTTCGATCCTAACTCTAATTCCAAATAAAAAGTTTTAGAAGGAATGAACCTGGTTATCAAACTAAAATCCAAATTTTTTTCCTTAAGGAAGTGTTTGTCAAACTTTAACTTGGGTAAGGAAAAATTTGATAAAATGGATTCTCAAATCCGACCTCTAAGGAAAAGTTATGGTTTTGGTTATACTAGTTCTAAACCGATTTTTAACAACAATTATTTTGTTCCTCAATGTGATCCATTGTTCACTAAGGGTCAGTGTGGTGGACACTAGGAAATGAATTGTTCCTTAAACAAAAGTCAACCTTTAGGATTTCATAATTCTTATTTTTCTAAGAATGTGTGGGTACCTAAAATTTTTCTTTCTGAAATTTACGGATCAAAGAAAGTTTGGATTCCGAAAGTCTAACTCTTTTGTTCTCAGGAATATAGATAGAGTACCAACTGCAATACTTGTTATATGGATAGTGGATGTTCCCCGCATATGACTGGTAACAAAAACTATTTTGAAAATATTATCAAGACGAATGGAGGAAAAGTAACTATCGGTGATAATGCTCAGAGAGAAATTATTGGTATAGGTAACATCGTTCTTCTTGGAAAAACATTTATTTCAAATGTTTTATTTGTTATGGGTCTTAAGCACAACCTCATTAGCATAAGCCAATTATTTGATGAAGGTTACCTTGTGAATTTTAGGAATGATAAGTGTTTAGTACACAATTCCAAGGAAGTGTTTATTCTTTCTTCCCATAGGTAAGAGAATGTACACACACCAAACATAAAAGACCTTCGGAGCCAAGATCTACCTTGCCTTAGTGCAATGGAAGTTCATTGTTGGTTGTGGAATAGAAGGTTAAAACACTATAACCTTAAGAACCTATGAAAACTATATAATAAAATTTTATTTAAGGATATACCAGAGCTTATATTTGATTATTCAAAAGTTTGTGACCCTTGTGAATATGGAAAGAAACAGAAATCAAGTTCTAAATCAATCGGTGAAGTCTCAACTACTAATGAATTACTGTTAGTGCATATGGATCTCTTTGGTCCTACACAAACTAGAAGCATTAGAGGCAAGTATTATGTATTTGTTTTAGTTTATGATTACACTAGATTTACGTGGGTCTATTTTCTAACATGTAAGTCTAAAGACTTTTCATATTTTAAAAGATTTAGATCCCATGTTAAAAATGAGAAAAATATTCCATTGAAAAATATTCATAGTGATCATGGTGGAGAATTTCAAAATTCGGATTTTGAAACTTTATGTAGTAGAAAAACAATTACTCACAATTTCTCAGAACCAAGAACTCCTCAACAGAATGGTATAGTTGAAAGAAGAAATAGAATTCTTCAATAGATAACCAGAACCATGTTGAGTGAATATTCTATAGCTAAACATTTTTGGGCTGAAGCTCTAAGTACTGCTTTTTATACTATAAATTGTGTTTTTATTAGACCTTTTCCTAATAAAACCCCTTATGAGTTATGGAATTGTAGGAAACCTATAATTTCCTAATTCATGATTTTTGGATGTAAAGTATTCTTTCGGTATACTAAAGCTAATCTACAAAAATTCTCACCAAAATTTGATGAAGGAATTTTCTTAGGCTACTCCACAACTTTTAAGGCTTATAGTGTTTTCAATAAAAACGCTTGTACTATTGAAGAGGAATTACATGTAAAATTTGTTGAAACTAATCCTTTTGTTTTTAAACAACCCCAACCTACATTTTCAGATGTGTTTTCAAAAACTAATTGTCAACCTTTTTTAGAGGATCATTATGATAAGGAAAATGTCCAAGAATATGTTTCTGAAGCATTTACCCCAGAATATTTTCTACCCAATGTTGATGAACAGGTTTTAAAAACCCAAATCAATTGTTTCTTAAGAATCATCCTAGTGATAGTATCATTGGTGATGTAAATCAACCCATAAGGACTAGAAGTTCCTTAATAAATGAAGTAGAACATCTAGCATTTTTTCCCAATTAGAACCAAAAACCACTGATGAGGCTTTAGGTGATTATGATTGGATTAAAGACCTGAAAGATGAACTAAATGAATCCAAAAGGAATAAAGTCTAGACCTTGATTGAAAGACCTAAGGAAACTTCTGTTATTGGAGTAAAATGGGTTTTTAGAAATAAGTGTGATGAAAATGGAATCATAGTTAGAAATAAAGCTAGATTAGTTTCTAAACTCTATAATCAACAAGAGGGAATAGACAATAAAGAAACCAATGCTCTTGTAACTAGACTAGAATCTATTCGTATCTTACTTGCCTTTGCAGCATTCTTCAATTTCAAAATTTTTCAAATGGATGTGAAATGTTATTTTCCTAATTGTTTTGTTCAAAAGGAAGGATTTGTTGAACAACCTCATGGTTTTGAAGATACAAAACATCCTTATCACGTTTTTAGACTTACCAAAGCTTTTTATAGACTTAAGCAAGCACCTCGACCCTGGTATAATAGACTTAAATTATTTTTGATTCAAAATAATTATGTTAAGGTAAATGCACATCCAACCATTTTTATAATGAAAGATATGAAAAACGTTTCGATTGTTCAAATTTATGTTTATGACATTATATTTGGTTCAACTCACTAATATTTAACTGATTCCTTTGCAGATCTAATGAAATATGTGTTTGAAATGAGTATGATGGGTGAGTTAAAATTTTTCCATGGTTTTCAAATTTCTCAAAAAACATAAGGAATCAATATATCCCAACATTAGTATATTAAATATATTCTAAAAAAGTATGGATATGACAAAAATAAATGTATTAGTACTCTCATCAGTACCTCAAATACACTTGATATTGATGAAGTTGGGAAACCTATAGATCAAACATCTTTTAGAGGTGTGATAGGAAGTTTACTTTACATGATAGACAATCTTCCAGACATAATGTTTTCAGTACGCTTATGTGCAAGATATCAATCCAATCATAAGGAATCTCAATTAGAGGTAGTGAAAATAATTTTTCACTACTCAAAGGGAACCATGGATTTAGGACTCTTCTATACTTCTGGAAATGATTTTGTTTTGAAATTTTTTTTCAGATGCTGACTTTGGTAGATGTAGAATGGATAGAAAAAGTACATCTAGAACCTATCATTTATTAGGAGATTCATTAGTTTCTTGGTCAGGCAAGAAGAAACACTCAGTAGCACTTTCTACTGCTGAATCAGAATATGTAGCAGCTAGAAGTTGTTGTGCTCAAGTGTTGTGGATGCAACACACACTCATAGACTATGGTATGAGTTTTACCAAAACACAAATCTTGTGTGATAATAAAAGTGCCATTTCCCCTAGTAAAAACCCTACACATCACTCTCGTGAAAAAGACATAGATATTAGGCATCACGTTCTTGGGGATCACACACAAAAGGAGATATCATTCTTTAATTTATCAGAATGCAAGATTAACTTGTTGATATTTTCACAGAATATTTAACCTCCAATAGATTTGAATATATTAAACAAAATCTAGGAATGATAACCATAAGGTAATCATCTTTATTTATATTCTTTTGAAACCAATCTCCGTATAGTAATAAAATCCTTTTTATAGGGGGAGTACATTTACAAGTTAGTTTTTCAAAATTTCCGTAATAATGTTTTTGAAGTTTTTTGTAATGAATTTTTTCAAGTTTTTCGTAATGAAGTTTTTCAAGTTTTTTCATAATAAAAATTTTGTTCTTATTTTTTTTTGTACATGAAATTTTCGTAATGAAGATTTTAGTACCTGAAATCTTCATAATGAAGTTTTTCGTACTTGAAATTTTCCTGAGGAAAATTTTTGTACTTGAAATTTTTCGTAATAAAGATTTTCATAATGGATTCTTTTTGTTTTTTTAATCAAAATTTTCGGAATCTTAATTTCTTCAAGAATAATTTTTCCCTCAATATGAATAATATTCTTGGTAATCTGAAAGGTATGATTTATTTTTTATGTTTTTGTAGTCATCATTTCCTTGCTGGTATTTTCTTTTGTGTTTTAATTTTTTTCCCGGATTCTAGTTTCCTTAAATCCAAATGTTTTTCTTTAAAAACTAAAAGGATTGGATCCTACCAAATTTCCATTGCAGCTATCATTTCAACTGTCAGATCTAATCAGTAGGATTTTCATCCATTATATTCAGTTTGTAAGTACAACCGTCTCTTCAATGCCTATATAAAGGACCACCTAAGGGTGATCCCACATCGGTATTCAAGCCATTGCATTCCAAAGCTCTACCTCCATTTCAAAATCATGTTCAAAACCTCTCAAATCTTTCTCAAATCCGAATTTCTAGTGAAGTTCCTTCTCAAGAGATGTCAACTGTAATGTCCATTTTGGAGTGGCAGATTTACAGAGAGAGGTTGGTGCATCCCAATTTCTTTACCAATTATGATTATATAATCTCGAAGAATATCAAACTCAATGGATGTGAGAGTGTTTGTTTCTCAAATCTATGAGCTCAAGACTTGGTGTGTCCATATTTGCTTATCAATTTTTATGAGTCAGTCAGTTTCTTTAAGGAAGAAGTCTGAGAGAAGTTTTCCTTCTAAAGTTATGGTAAGACCTATGCCCTATCTTATAAAAAGATAACTAGATTTGTTAGAGTTCCATTTGATGGGGAAGCTGAGTTCTGTTCCCATTAATTGCCATATGTATAAGGAAGTTTTATCAAGGTGAAATATAAGGAGTATCTTATACATTCATATGTCAAGACTCCAAATATTTCTCATTTTTCAACAAATAATCAGATCCTCGAGTTGTGGGTTCAAGGTTTTTTCATACCGAGAAAAGGTCATAAGGACACCTTAAAGAAGAGAGACATGTATATCATATATTTCCTAGTGAATCTGAGGAATATCAATTTGATGAAGCATATTCTCATTATGATAGAGAATATTAAGAATGGAAATTTGAATGCTCAAATTATAATGTATTCGGCTATCCTTTCCAAGCATTTTATTCGGTGTTTGGAGTCTTTCAAAATCCCTTGCAATTCCAAGATTATGAATTGAAAATTCATGTTGTTAAGTGATGATACATTGAGGATAATGAATTTTGGTTTCTCTAATGATACTAGAGAATTCTATGACTTACCATAGGAGGAAGCAGAACCCGTTCCAAAGAATAAAGAGGTGGAAAAACCTTCAAAAAGGTTGGAAAGAAGAGGAAGTTAATGGAAGTGGAAGAAGAAGAGAGTCCCCTAGATCTAAGGAATCTCATTCCGTACCTCCAAAGCCCAAGAATCATAAAGCCTATTCAGATGAGGTGGTTACAATGTGGAGGGAAGATAAAAAGAATAAAAAGGAAGGAGAGCCATGGTTTGGCCTGGATCCTTCAGAGGCCAAAGCTTTGAAAGAGAAGGAAACCGATGAGCATAAGAAGCAAGATAAGGAAAAAAGTAGAAGAAGAAATTTTCTGAGGCCGAAATTGTCCAATCCCTTTTGAAGGCCACTAAAATTGCATTCGAGAATATCCCTATACCGAAATCTTTTTTGGTTGAACCCTTACCTGAGACTCTAGGGAAGAAGTACATGACTCCGGAAAAAGCCCAAGAGAAGTTAATTGAAGAAAAGGAAGCTATGGAAGAAGTGAAATAATAGGAAAGCAGTGCGGACACAGAAGACCTCATTCAGCAAGTTGAAGACTTTCTTGAGAAGGAATGTGCATCTGAGAAATTATCAATCAGGACATCACATGATGAATCCTCGAAGCTTGCTACTCCTGGGGTAGATGAAAAATATGAAGATGAAGTGAATAAGATCTATGTGGAAGAGAGTTATAATCAACATTTCATTCACCCTGAAGATGTTGAGGCAGAATCTGAGAATGAGAAGATAGATGAAGATAGAGTTGTTCAGCTGTCTGACAATGAACATGAGTATCCAGATGACGAAGCTGTTCCGAGAACCAATAAGGGGAAACATGTGATTGTGGATACACTTACCAAATTTGTTTTAAAGATAAAGGAAGCTGGTGGATCTTCAAAGAGAAAGATTTTTTATCTAGAGAAAGATACTCTTCCAAGAAAACACTCAGATTCAGAATCATCAGCCCCAGGACATGATTTTTTGATTTAATCATTGAAGAAGCTTGTTAACACCATTCTGATATTTCCAAGAATTGACTTGAGATGTTAGATGCTTCAACACAACATGAATCAGAAATCGGATTCAGTATCCATGGTGATGGATAAGTGTTTCCAACTTGAGGCTAATTTCAAGAACTTCTTTATCAACTAGGATTCCCAAAAAAAAATCTTGTAAGAATGTTTTTTTACGATCAAAGAAAATAGTTGAAGACTTGGGAGAGCTTGACGAGTTTCAACCTGAAGTTAAGGAAGCCTTTGATAATGATGATAGTAAAATCAAGGATCTCATTACTATCATTGAGTAAAAGCTATACTTTGAGAAGAATTATCTGATTCATGAGGTCAAGGATCTGAATGGGAAGCTTTATTCTATTGCACAATGTTGGAAAAGGTAAAGGGATCATCAGATCAAGATCAGAGAGAAACTAGTAAATTAAGAAGAGTTGTTGAAGGCTCAGGCAGAAGCTCTGAAGGCTCAAGAATAAAAGATCAAAACTTTAGAGAAGAAATCAGAGGATTAGGATCAGATTCTAAAGCAAGCAGAGGAAGATCACAAAGAACTCAAAAATCTAAAAACCATTGTGAAGAAATTCACACCTTATAAGAAGGAAGAAAAATAGATTCAATCCGATCTTTTGTTGTATTTTTTCTTCCTTGTACAAAATCTTCCTATCTTAATGAAATTTTGGTTGGTCATTTTTGTTTTCATGCTTTGTACTAATATTTTAGGTACTATAATTTCTTTTCCATTCCATTAAATTCTATTTTAAAATCACAAAGGGGGATAAAGGAATAAGAATACTAAGAATAGATGAAATATCCCTAAGTAAGAGGGAGTTTATCTAAGGGGGAATTTTCATTATAGAGATTTCTATACCCAAGATAATGAAAAATATCATTCCAGAAATATAGAATAAGATCCTTAGAGTTACAAAGACTAAGGGGGAGTTAGTCGTATTCATCATTTTCTATGTGTAAAGGGAGTTATTTTTTATTGTCTAAGTCCTTTTATTCTTTTTTCGGAAGGATGTTTGTGCTTTCAAAAAAGGGTACGATTGTTTAGTCAATAAAGTTTTCCTTATGAATTTTCCATTACTTCAGATTTTGGGGAGATTATTGAGTCAATAAGGTCTCCTTATGACTTTACCATTCATTCTTGTTTGTAAAATCACAAACACCTTATCTCAAGGAAAATCTAATTTTACCCTGTGTTTTACTTCTATAAGGAAAATTGTCCTTTCCCAAGGAAATTTATCTTTACCATGTTTTTCATTGCTTATTTTCTTGTCTAAGTGTAAAATTAGGTTTCATATCTAAAACCTATAAATGATATAATACTTAGATTAAGAGAATTCTATTTTCTGACTCTGAATTCTGACTCTGATGCTTTATGAGTTCCGACTCCAAGTTATCTGAATTCATACTCCAAACTCTTCTGAGTTCTGACTCCGAATTCTAATGAATTCAGAATCCAAAATTTGTGATTTCTGACTCCGAATTCTAATGAATTCAGACTCCTAACATTGTGAGTTCTGACTCCAAATTATAATGAATTATGACTCTGAACTTTGTAAGTGTTGACTCTAAATTCTAATGAATTCTGAATCCATACTTTGTGAGTTCTGACCAAGAATTTGAATGAATTATGACTCCAAAGTTTCTGAGTTTTGATTCTGAATTCTCATGGACTATTACTCTGAACTTTGTAACTTCAGGTTCTGAATTCTTGTGAATCCAGATTCCAAATTTCCTTGAATTTCAAACCCCATAATTCCACAGAATTCAGGTTCCAAATTCCTTAGAAAACAGAATCCGAATATCCTTGTATTATAGACTCCGAATGTATTTTTTATTAGAGTCCAAACTTTTATTTTCTAAAATCAGAATTATTTATTTTAGTTATAAACCCATATTTCATCTTACACTTGTTTTTGTTATAAAACGATGTCATGCATTCAGTTACTAACTAACGGTTGTTTGAGGGACACGTGTATAGGTCCCTATGAAATTCAAGGGAAATATGACCGTTGGAGGATGGATCTGACCATTAAATCTGTGCCTATAAATAAGAGCTCATTTGAAATAAATCACAACAACTTGATCAATATAGAGATTACAAACTGCTGAAGTCATTTCTAGAGAGAGAGGCTTTATTTCTTTGTGTGTACTGAACTTCTTTTCCAGATTTGCTTTTTGAGACTTTGATTGTTGCTGTGTACAGTCGAGGGCTTCCGGGGATAGTAAGACAGTGGTGCCGACTACCTTGATGTTGAGGGATTTCTTGTTGAGGGAGACAGAGGTGCCGACTACCTTAATGTTGAGGGCTTGCGAGGATAGCAAGAAAAAATCTGATCTTCGTATCGAGGGCTTACCCTGGTGTGGGTAAGACAGACTTTCTTGAATGTATAAATCAAGGGACCTTTATCCAAAGTTGTTGGACACCCTTCTCTTTGGGTTAATAGATTTAAAACTTTCTACTTGTCTTATTTCAATTTTTTCGCTACATTTTGTTTTTTGTGGAAAGTATAACTACCTTATACTTCCTTATACTTGTATACTTTGATTTAGTTTGATTCTATACGCTTTAAGGTAGAATCTTTATATTTGTAAACTTTCATTAAGTTTCATTTTTCCCGAACTATCTTTTCAGATTCACTTTCTCGGAATCATATTTCTTGAATCAAGAAAGTGTGTTGAACTTAGAGGCTTTTTGAATTATCTGGTTTAACCTTGTTAAACATAACCATCATTAAAACTTCCATAGGAATTTATTAAAGTGTACAATTCACCCCCCTCTTGTATATTGAGAATCATTAGATACTTTATTCAGTATCTATATTATATCAATCCTACATTTGGTATTATAGAGTATATCATACTCACATAGACAATCTCAACAGATACAATGCTAACAAATAGTTGTAGTCACGTAGTTTAATTTGAGTAAAATATCTATGGATGGGAATTTCAATACTTCATTGGTGTTGATTATGTAAGTGAAATCCTCAACAATTATTGGCTAGGTTCTTCAATTGTAAATGTATATATGAGGTATGTTTTCCTAATTTTATTTTTCAAAAGATGATATACTTTGTTAATGTTGAATAAATACATTTTATATTTTTAGAGGACATATATATCAAAAACTATTGAAGGGATTTCCCCATGAATGTTTTTTGGATTTGTTAGTACTGACATATTCCGTACAGAACAACCAAAAAGATAATCCAACAAAAATAATGAAATAGTGGTAGACCTGGTCAAATAGTTTGAAATAGAAATTTATGATGACAAAATATTATTAATACCAATGATGAAGGGGTAAAACTCTACAATTTAATTTTATAAAATAACTTTTCATTTCATCAATTACTTATTCATTGTTTTGTTTTTAGGTAATATTGATGCTCATTATGGTCAATTTAGATACTCTAAATATTTATTTCCTAGATTAAATTCATGGATATCTAACAAACCAAAAACACATGATGCTGTTTTTCAATTTGTAATACACTACATCCAATGATTTCTAATTAAGCATCAAGTTATATAATTTAGATTGTGTTTTAATGAGGATTATGCTATGATAGGGTGGTGTAATAATATAGTGAAAAACAAGGAATGAGGTCAATGGCTAGGCATGAAGAATATTAAATGTTCTATGACTGGACTAGTATCATGTTATATATAATAATATTTCAATATACTAACACATATAAAAAAATTAATTAATCACCTCAAAGTTTCTGTAGTGTTTGAAACAAACATATTGAAAATATTGTGGTTATTATGTTTGTAAATTTATGAGAGAAATAATATTCCATTAACAAGCTAGCATCCCCAAAGAGGTAATTTTAAAGATAGTTACAATTTCATTTAAAATATTTATTAATCCTTTGTGTAATTTTATTTTTCCAGTACTACTACTAGTTTTGAAAAGACTCATATTCACAAGATGATATAGATTTTATTTGAAATGAATGGGAAACATACCTGATAGAAGAATGTAGAAAAATCTAATGAAGACGTGACTTCCATAGAAGTAGTGGAATGTTTTATATTTAATTTTAATTTACTTATTTTTAGTATTAATAACATTATAATTGTTTTCTTATATAGGTGGATTCCTTTGTTTGAGTTGGGGTAGTTTGTTTAAAGATTCTCATGCTCATTAGAGATAGGACTTTAGGGTTGCAACTCATAATTCTATTAGATGGTAATGTTTTTTAATATA
Organism: Viscum album; assembly: GCA_963277665.1. Taxonomy (NCBI): domain Eukaryota; kingdom Viridiplantae; phylum Streptophyta; class Magnoliopsida; order Santalales; family Viscaceae; genus Viscum; species Viscum album. The sequence goes on along the minus strand of OY728119.1, from coordinate 323,843,348 downwards.
ATATGTTTTTAATTATAATATTATTTGTTCTACACTGAACTAAAATAATCTAAGCGTTTTTTTTAAATTTATATTAATTTTCGTAAAAAATACATCTAACATACTAAAGTCTATGAAAACACATTCAGATTATTTTGATACTTTAGAAAAATGTCTATAATTCATTTATAATGTGTAGCAATTATCCAAACATCAATATGATTCATGGTGTGGCCAATATAAATAAAAGTGTCTATTTTTATTTAAAATTGACAATAATTTTAATAAAAAGAACATGTAACATTTTTAAAACCACGAAAACACATTCAAATTGTGTTGGTACTTTAGAAAAATGATCCATGAGAAATGTTTTATGTGTACTCAATCTAATGCACAGTGTGACCAGTATGACAAAAAGTGTCCGTTATCAGTTTAAAATAGAACGTGGCACTCAATGAAAACAAATAAAACACTCTCTTATTGTAATGATAATTTATGATAATGATTCATAAGTCATTTATGACATGTATGAAGAATTATCACGTCAAACCAACGTGCAATGTGACCATTATGACTCAAAATGTGTGTTTCTATTTTAAAATGACATTTTAGTAAAAAAACACAACTGGCGTACTGAAAACTAAGTAAAATGAATAATATTGTTTTGATACTCTATTAAAATTATCCATGAGTCATTTGGGATGTGTAGGAATCAACCACACCACAATCTGATGCACAATGTGATCTGTATTACTCCAAGTGTGTCCTTTTATTTTAAATTGACATTATTTTTAGTAAAAAGAACAAGTGAAATACTAAAAACTAATAAAATTCATTTGGATTGTTTTTATACTTTAGAAAAATGATCCATGATTCATTCGTGACATTTACGAATCAACCACACCTCAATATGATGCATGATGTGACAGGTATAACTCAAAGAGTGTAAGGTTATTTAAAGTTGAGATTAACTTTTTTAAAAAGAAAAAGTGACATACTAAAAACCAAGAATGAATATTCATATTATTGTGATAAATTATTTAAATGGTCCATGAGTAATTTTTACATAAATTAACTACTCCTTAATCTGACACATGGTGTGACCGGTATGACTAAAAGTGTATGTTATCAGTTTAAACTTTTCATTTTAGTTCTAAATGTGTGACTCACTAAAAACTAATAAAACATGATCCAATTGTATTAATAATTTAGGAAAACAATTCATAAGTCCTCATTAACATGTACAAAGAAGTATTAAATCAAACTGATGCATGATACGACTGACATGAAAAAAAATTCATGTTTCCAGCTTGGAATGACATTTTAGTAAAAAACACAACCGATATGCTAAAAATAAAGGAAAAAATTTAAGTTTGCTCTGATACTTTATTTAAATAATCCATGATTCATTTTTGATGTGTATGAATAAACCAAATTTAAATTTGATCCATGCGGTGACCAGTATAACTCCAAGTGTGTATTTTTATTTAAAATTTACATCAATTTTAGAAAAAAGATCAAATGAAATCTTGAAAACTGAGAAAACTCATTAGGATTGTTTTGATAATTTAAGAAAATGATACATGATTCATTTGTGACATGAATGAATCAACCAAACCTCAATCTGAAGCGCGGTGTGAACGATATGACTAAAATTGTCTGTTATCTATTTAAAATTGGCATTTCAGTTCAAAATGTATTACTCAATGAAAAAAAGGAAATGAACTATGATTGTATTGATAATTTATAAAAGTGATTCATAATTAATTTTTGATGTGTATTAATAAGTCTCACATCAAACCGACACACAATGAGACCAATATGACTCAAAATGCATGTTTCCAGTTTTAAATGCCATTTTAGTTAAAAACACAATAGACATAATAAAAGACAAGAAAAACCATTTAGATTGTTTTGATAATTTTATAAAATTATCCATGATTCATTTGGGATGTTTAGAAATCATCCACACCTCAGTATGACGTACAATGTGATCGGTATAACCCAAATTGTATCTTTTTATTTTAAATTGACATTAATTTTAGAAGAAAGAACAAGTGACATATTGAAAATTGATAAAAAACATTTAAATGGTTTTGATATTTTAGGAAACTAATCCATGAGTCATTTTTGATGTGTAAGAATCAACCCAACCTCATTTCGACGCATGGTGTGAAGAGTGTGTCAAAAAGTGTTCATTATCATATTAAAATTTTCTTTTTAGTTAAGAATGTGTCACTAAATTAAACCCAAGAAAACACACTCTGATTTTCATTATAATTTCATATAGTGATTCATAAGTCATTTATGATGTGTATGAAGTAGTCTCAAGTCAAACTGATGCATGATATGATCATTATTAATCAAAATGTATGTTTCCACCTTGAAATTAAATTTTAGTAAAAAAAATGGCAAACTAAAAACCAAGAAAACACATTTGGATTGTTTTTATAATTTATAAAAATTATCCATGTGTCATTTGTGATGTGTATGAATCAACCAAACCTCAATTTGATGCACGGTGTCACCACCATAACTCCATGTGTCTCATTTTTATATTAAATTGACATTTATTTTAGTAAAAAGAATATGTGACATAATGAAAATCATGGAAACACATTAGGATTTTTTTGATACTTCAGGAAAATGATCCATGATTGATATTTGATTTGTAGGAATCAACCACACCTCAATCCTATGCAAGGTGTGACTGGTATAACTCCAAATGTATCTCTTTTATTAAATATTGACATTTTATTAATGTATTATTTCATATTAATGTTTAATTTATTTATTTCTAGTATTACTAAAATAATATTTGTATTTTTATATAGGTGAAATATTTTTCTCAGGATGAGATGTTTTGTTCGACAACTGATACCATGAAAGAACATTTTTGAGAGAGGATCACGAGTTTCAAGAGATGAAACATTAATTATTTTAAATTTTTTCTGGATAATTGTAAATGAAATTATAAAAAACATTTTTGGAAATTTATATAGAATTTTTTTTGGAATATACCATGAGTATACATTTTTTGTATACATAGTGTCACATAATATGTATATATCATTGTTTGAAATTTTAGGTTTTTTTATGGGTGTACTATTATATTAATAACACAATTTTAGCTATCTAGGCCTTTATCAGTGCTAAAATAGAACTAATAAAGCAGGACCTTTATCAGTGCTAAAAATAGCACTGAAAAAGGGGGGACTTCATCAGTGCTAAAAATAGTGTTGATAAAGGGTGTCCTTTATCAATTATAAAATTTCAATTATAAAAAGGTTTATATGTTCTTTTTTTAGCATGGATAAAGTGTCCCCTTTATCAGTACTACAATTAACAACAATTTTTTTAACATTGGTAAAAGAAGTTTTGTTTTCTTTTAAAGGGTTTATGTTTAGTAGAGATAGGGACATCAATATGTTTCTCAACCATCTCCTCCAATTCATCTAGCCACCATCACCTACGATCCTTGTAAACAATGTAAGTCAGAATTATCCCCACCCCATCCTATATTATGCCAATTTTATTACACCTATGAATATATCAACTAGATTTTCATCAATTGTAATTTAGTTTTTTCAAAATAATAACACAAACACACATGCATGCATTTATGTATGTATGTATGCATGTATGCAAGTATGTATGTACACAGGTATATTTATTCTAAATTATATATAGGTTTATGAATTTTCTATTCTTTTTATGTGTTTATTTTTATGTTTATATATATATATATGTTATTGATATATTTTAATTTTTTTTATACATTTTATATTAAGGTTCCTGAAGAAACAGAAGTTCCTTGGTGTGCGAAATAACCATAATGGTTTTGTTGATTTGATAGACCATTCACCAATTTTTCATGACGTAAGCACAATGACCAATTAAATATTTTTACCAAATATTGAAATATGAGAATCCAGAACCTGAAGATGATCTTTTCACATTAAATTTATAATAAATTTCAATTACATATGTTGAAAGAATACCTAATCTTAAGATCTTTCTACAATGAAGAAGTTGATTGTCTGAAACCAGTTTCAGATTACATTTTTTGTACTTGTAGTTTCCAAGTGTAGAATCAATCTAGTGGAAATCCATGCATGAACCTATGATCTCCAAACAATCACCAATGAAAAAATAGGTTCAAGCATACTAGTTCAACCATCTTGTGTTTTTTTTCATCACGATCACTACAAGATCCTTTAAAATTAAAGGATTTTTTCTTTTTCATGAGAGGATAAGAGAAAGAAAAATTCAGTAGAGAAGTCCATTGTGTGCAATGAATCTCAATTCTCAATCTTTCAATTAACCATACACAATAAATATAACTATCTATTTATAGAGAAATGTTTTAGGTTGAAATATTATTTAATTTTTCATTAAACCTTAAATAATATAATAATCATTATCAAACCCCATGTAATATAATAATAATAATATTATTATTATTTTTATTATTTTATGGTGTGCACTTAATGAAAAAATGATAAATATTATTTTTTTGGATTAAAAATTAATTTTTATCATGGGACACGATCTTGGTCTACTCGATTTTATCCACATCATTTATCATATCTAGAAGTTTACTTACCAAATATTTATTCAAAAATAAATTTTATATTTGAAGCATGATGAATTAATATTAATTAAATTTTAAATGATTAAAATAAATATATTTTATTCATAATTTGGAGAAAACATATTTATTTAATTTAAAATATTAATAAAATTTCAATCAAATTATTCATATAACTTGAGAATAATATATACATAATAAATTAAATTAAAATATAATTTAATTGAGATAAAAAAACACTAAGTGGGTAACCCTATATGATTATTTAATTTTGGCATTAAATAATCTCACCTAATGTCCATGATTAGTTTCTAGAAATGAGTCAACACACACAATAGAAAGAACATAATGTAATAACATTAACAACCACATATTAATTCATTATATGAAATATAATCCATTTTTCACAATATATAATCAATTATGTTTTTCAAAATATGTCATAAGCTTATATTCTTGATATGTCCTTCCTTGAATATCTAAAATAAACACACCGTTACACCACAATAATACAATTGTAGGCAGTAGTTCTATTCCAATCAAAGGACCGAGACAAAAACTTAGATAATGATCGAAGAGAAACCCCCCCTCAACCTTTCCATTAATAACAAGTAATTAATGACACTACCAACATACCCTAATTTCTATGAACATATTGTGTCATAATTTTTGTTAGTTAATCTTTGTGCTTGACTCATGTAATTCATTAATGATAATCTAAAATTACCAGGACCATTACAAAATGATCATCAATAAAAAAATTTGAAGACCAAAAAACCTAAGGAATTCAGTATGGAGGGTTTATTCTCATATTCTCCCATCTTGGTGATTATCAAGTGTGAACTTCATGAGTTGATGTTTCGTACTCTTAAGATTACTCACAATCAGCAGTATATATACTATGTACCCTATCACAAAACATTACATGATCATAAAACTATATTTTAGAATATTAGAATAGAAATTCACGGTTCTCAACATAGTGGGGAACTTTTATGACCATATCAATGCAACCAGTACCTTTGGGAATTATTACATGAAGGCTATGTAGAACAATGAAAAATATGTAATAATATTTTTTAATTATATTCAAATATTCTAATATACATTTAATCTAAAGTACATATAGTTGTGTCTAGAACCAACTCTAATGAAGTCCTACATGGACTAGATTCCACTTACTATGAATTTGAATACATTGGAAGTCACATGATTATCATGTTTCTTTAATGTTAGGTCTTTACTCAAGGGGTATGCCACATGGTATTTCATGCATGTTTTTCTCACTATAACATCACCTATCTAAAAAAATACCTAAAGAGATGATACTTCCAAAATATATGCTTCTTACACTGATGTATCCTTATCTCTCAGTGAAAGAAACTACTACAATATTATCAAAATAGAGTGTGATATGGTCATTACTTCAAGGTATTACTTCAATATGTCAGATGATGTTTCATATGAAAGCTGCATCTCTAGCCACCTCAACATTCAAAATATACTTAAAAACTACTATATAATATGTGGCCATAGAATTAATTGAGGTCTTCTATCTCAAAACACCTCCATTAAAAGTGAATATGAATCCCATTTATAATTTCAGATTATCATGATCTTTTTAGAAAATAAAAAATATATATCTCTTGATGACTAGTTCCTCACCTTCTTCATAGAGTAGGAGAACTTCCTTAGTTTTTCTCCAATACTTAAGGATAGTCTTCAGTTCCATCCAATGGTTGAAACCTATGTTAACTTGATAACTATCTCCCACACTCAATTCATAAGAAATATCTATTATATTACATAATATAACATACACGACTGAACCAATAAAATATGAGTATGAAATCCTTTCCATGATTTAAATTTTATAATGTGTCTAAGGACACATTTTTCAAGAAAGATGAATGTAATGTTACATTGGAAAAATCCCACAATATATTGTTTCATATAGAATCTATTCAGTATATTTTCAATACATGTACCTTAACTTAGGTTGAGAAACCTGTTAGATATTTCAAGATGGATCTTGATCCTTAGAATGTATGCTTCTTCACCTATGTACTCTGTGGAGAAGAATTTTTCTAACCAGGATTTAATAGACTATAAGGCTGGTATTTAATTTATAATAAGAATAATATAATAAATATATTCTATTATAAAAATTAACACACTCTCACTGCACTTCTTATAGGAACAAAGTTCAAATTCGTTCTTTATGAAACCAAATTCTATTACGAGTTCCTCAAACTGAATGTTCCATGACCTGGATGATTTCCTTATTCCATAAATGGATTATTGCAACATAAAAACCACGAATATATACTTTAATGTCACGAACACTTAAATTTGTGTCATATTAAAATATCCATGAAGAATTTTTTAAGGAATTTTTTTTTGAAATCTATTTTACACATCTAATAGTTATGGATGAACATAGTGGAAAGTAATATTTTGATAGATTTTAGAATTACAACTGGTGAAAATGCTTCTTCGTAGTCAATCCCTTAATGATATTCAAAACCCTTTGTAACTACTCATGCCTTATATGTACTGAATTTTCCATACATGAAAATTTTATTATTAAATTCGCATTTATAACCAAATAGATTTACATCTACTAGACAATATACCAAAACCTATACATGATTTTTGTACAAGGAATCCATTTCAAAATTCATATATTCTTTCCACATAGAAACATCAGTGCCACTTACTACTTCATTTTATGTTACAAGACCATTATTATCAAATAATAATGAGTCACCATCCTTAAAGACTATAAAAAGATATTTTTATGGTTCTCCAACCTCACTTTTACTCATACATCGTACTTGTGTCTTTCAAACATCTTCTTCTATGGGGATTTGTAGAATCTCATACTATGTTAAGTATTATGTATCTTGAGCCTAGAATTAAAAAATGTCTATCTATCTCACTCTATCTCTTTGGATATGTTCACCCTCTCAAGAAATATGGAATTTCTTGACACTATTACCATTTTATTAGATCTGTTGTATAGGTAATATCCCCTTGTTTCATTAGGGTATCCTATAATGTAAAAATTATTTTATTGAGGTTCATGTTTGATTCATGAAGAGGCCTTAAAAAACTCTTCACAACCCCACACATGTATGTATGAAAACATGAGTTTTTTTTTTCTATTCTACAATTGGTATGAAGGGAATCTTTGGATTAGTTTATCGAATGGATCTAAATAAATCTTTGATCACACTCCTTTCACTTGGTGACTTTATTCCTTCCTCCTTGATCCCTTCATGTGATCGATCAATGATGTTTTTTATCTAATGTGTGGGAAATCTATAGTGCCCACCTTGGGGTTTTTAGAGACTAAATCTTTCAAGGAAAGGTTGGGTAGTACGCTGATGAAATTTGTGAAACATAGCCTTCCCAGAATTCTAGCAATAAGGATTTCACCTAGATGCACTGCACGAGTCTATAGATACCATGTAGTTGATCTATTAGTGGATGAACTTTTTAAGGCTTGCAACTGCCATGATATTTTTGTGGTGGCACTTTTTTGTCATGATAAAACCCTCTTGAGCTTTTCTGGTCATTCATAAATTAATGGGGTCTCTTCTAACTAGTTTCAATTTTTGTGCTCTCATGTTTCTCATTCTATATCCAATTTTTTATCAGGGAGGACTTCAGGCAGTATTGGTCCAGGGAGGGCTGGCACTATGGTGTGTGGTATTTTACGCTTTCTCACATGTCTTGGGAAGCCCTATGTGGCAATGATTCATGAATGAAAGCATTGTGGATCTGATTTCCATATCTTCCATTTCTTTTAATAAACTAGGCTATCTTGGAGTAAGTTGGAAATATAGTGAGAAGAATTAATTAGATGGATGTGAACACCCACTATCATAATGTATACTATAGCGCTCATGATTATTATGATATAAATTTAGACAAGAGGTTTCCTTAAAGTATTTTATTAGGTATGGTGAAAACTTCAATTGGTAGAAATGGTTATCTTATCAAGATCTTCCCAGATTAAGCATGGTATGTGGTTTTTAGGGGAATTCCGTGGATTCATGCTGAAGAAATAAAAAAGGGTTCAAGAAGTACACTACGGTGAGTGGAGTTTCTCCAGGGGACCAATTCATGGTAGAAAACTAAGTGTTCTTAGAGGGACCTAAGGAGTCAGAGATTCAATGGAAGGATCGACAACCATCACATCACTTTGAGGGTGTGGTGATGATGTTATTTTAGGCATTTCAAATTTAAATTTGGGTCCTCACATGCTTGAAACTTTTTAGTGGGATGTAGCTTCACCTAAAACAATTGTAACTTCTATAGATAAAAATGGATATATCCCCTTGAGTCTTGTACTTTGTAACGATGATCTAGTTCAACTGTTGCATGTATGAGGAATCTTGTTCTCACCCACACTCCCCCTAGCCATCAGTGATTTGATTTCATGTAAGACATCAGGATCATATGAGGATTATTCTCATTATCCTTCCTCATAACGTTTTCAGGCAATACCTTGTTCTAATAGGAGTTCCTCAATTATTACCTTTTTCATTACTAAAAGGCTCTGACAGTGCTTCAGATGACAAAATAACTCCACTAAGGAGGACTATGTGAAAGGGTTGTGGAAATAAATGTATGAGTTTTGTCAGTCACTGGATAGGATACTCCTTGTATTTTATTCTTGGAGGGGGTACTTATAATATCTGAGTCTCTACCTCTAATATCTTTCAATATAATCATTTTATTGAATGAATCCATTGTGTTTATGATGCCGATGGATTATTTAGTAGGAAAGCTTCATCTAGTGCAACCCTTATATCAACTGGTAAAGAAGGTAGACCCATAACGTGCTAGGGAGGTATGTAGGGACAACCTATTTTCAAGATCAGGTAACCCCAGTCAAGAGGCCACCCCTTCATTTTTTAATGTTATCTATTATCATATGAAACACTCTAGGATTGGGGGTGAATCCAAGATGTTCATCACCACTGAATCTAGAACTAATCTTGAATCTATTGTTTTCATTTTGTAACTCATAAAAGAGGTGGATCCTATTTATATTTATTCCAAGAAGATAAGTTATTCTCATCACATTAATAATTATACTTTTAACAAACACATCTAGGTCTTCTGGATAAATGGGAAGGAATTTTAATTGTTGGATGCTACGACAAAATGTATCACTATTAAAATTTTCTCAAGAGGAAATGAAATCTTATTATACTTCAATTATGCAAGATGTGAGGCACTAGAGAGACTGGATCATTGGTGTCGTTTGAAGCTGTTTCATCTGGGTAATAAGCCTCATTTTTTTTCTGGGGGAGGAGATTTTAATACTATTTTAGAAGTGTTAGAAAAAAGAGGTGGGGTTGAAGGCTTCACTAGTGCCAAATAAGATTTCAAAAACATCATGGATTATAATGTTCTCATGGATATGAGATTCATCAATAACAAGTACACATTGTGCAAATATCCTAAAGGGATCAATCATATATATAGATTTCATTATCGCTGACTTTAAAAACTATAAAGGAACAGATTCCTTCGGTCAAGCCACAATTTTCCACTTGACTAGAGCTCTATCTGACCACACACCATTGTTGCTGGTGTGGAAGAAAGGTCATCTATGGAATCAACATTTATTTAATTCTTCCTAATGGAATAAGAGGTATGGTTTCTTACAGATGATGAATGTCTCATGGGAGAGTTCATAAAATGTGAGTGCTTGGGTGGGCCTCTCTAACCGCCTTCAGCAGCTCAATAATAACATTTAGTTATGACTGATGGATAATCCAAAAGAGGATGTTAGTCTAGAAGGTCTCAAGGGGTACCTTGAATATTTAGAGGATGGTCTCTAGGAAATATTGGATTATGAAAAATATTATCCCCTAAATGATAAACGAAGCATATTGGATAATAAATTCCTAGATATTGAGAGGGTTTGTAGTTAGAAATCATGATCATTGTGGCTCAAATAGGGAGACTGGAATACCATGTTCTTGCAATCATTATTAATAGAAAAGATGATAAAAGTGAGAATTAATTTATAACAAGAAAATGGTTCCTCCACCTCGAATGTGGATGTAGCTGGGAGATTGGATTTTGAACACTTTACGTCCTATTGGCGGGACCATGTATCCCCAGGGGTGATGGTTTGGGTAGATATAATAAGGGGGCGGATTTTATGGGTTGTATTCTAGGGCTTGGGGGGATCACTGACAATGATGTTTTAGTGGAAGTATCAAAACAATAAGAGACCAACGAGGCCATTTCCAACTCGAAGCCGGATAGTGCTTCAGGCCTTAATGGATTACCAAGTTCTTTCTATATTGTGGCATTGGACTTCGCGAGGGTCCAAGTAATAGGTTACATTTAGGAATATTTCACATATTGTTCTATTATTATAAGGGTGTTTGCTTCAAGGGTTGTTTTAATCCCTAAGGTAAAAGTCTCTAGGACACTTAGCCAGTACTAGCCATTATTCTTATGTATTCTTTCCAATGAAATTATCTCTAGTATAATCTCTAGGAGGATGAGTGTAAATATTCCAAGGCTTTTAATGGATGATTATCATGATTTTGTGAAGGGCAGAGGTATCTGAGGGTAAATTTGTATTTCTAATGCATTGATAGGGGATATATGCAAGAAGTATATCAAATACAATGTTATCATCCATGTATACATAGAAAAATCCTATGAAATAATTGAATGAGGATTTATTATTTGTGTTATGAGAATATCTGTCTTTCAATAATGGTTCTAAAATCTATGCTTCTAGTGATTTTTCTTCTCTAGGGATCTCTATATCACTCACAAGAAGAAGTTTTGGATTCTTCAAAAATACACATGGTGTATGGAAATGGGATCCATTTTCTTCATATATCTTCATCCTATCCTAGAAGACACTTTCAATTAATATTCTCAAAATCATGGAGGAAGGGATGATTCATACTTTTACTATAAAATACGGGAGATATTTGGTTTATCATCTTATATTTTCTAATGATGTTTTATGGTTTAATAATGAAATGTGTATATCACTACAAATATTCACTAGAATCATATCAATTTATGGATAAGTTAGTAAAAAACTCTATCTAATATTAGTAAGGTTTTAATATAAAACAATTTATTTGGAAGACACAATGGTGAAATTCAAGAGATCTTGGTTATAAAAAAGTAACAATTTTCAATGAACTATCTTAAATACTATATATCTAATGGGATAATAAAAAAGTCACTCTTTAATAATATCATCAGAAAGATCATCGGAATAATTTTCAATAGGAGGAACATATTATTATCTTTAAGAGGGAGATTTACATTGATTAATAGTGTGTAAAAATCAATTCCAATGAAAGTTTTATCTATTATAAGCCTACCAATGGGGAAAATCACCAAGATGTAAAATATCATGACTACTTTTCTATGGGATGCTAACCAAGTGGGGCGATGTCACTACACCTCCTGGAAACGCATGGAAAATCTGATCAAAGAGGGTGGTATTGGTCTTAACAATGTTACCAAAATCATACACTCTATACTGTCTTGACTCACATGGGATGTTGTAGATGGAAATTTTGTATGGGTGAAATTTATTTGGGAAAAAATAGTGAAAGATGGGAGGACTTGACATGTCAAAATAGGACGTTATCAAACCTATCAACATGAATGTTGAAACATTTTGAATATAAGCATGATTATACTCATTGGATTGTAGGGAGAGGTGAAATTAACCTAGGTAATGATAATTGGGATGGAGAGAGATTTTATTTATTGAGGTGTCTAGATATAAATATATCTTCCAGGGAGGTGAGAAGGAACCCAAACTTGATAGAGGACATTCTTAATAATGAATATATGGATACATTCAAAATACTCTTTATGGTTGACCGTCTAGATAAATGTTGTTTTATTAGTTCAGGCTTAGGAAAATTTAACAATCGAGATTATAGGGAACTTTTCTATAAATAGAGTGATATAGAAGAGTGTTAAATAAAGTTTTGGTGGGAAAATATACCTACTAAAATGAATTTATTATTCTAGAGAATTATGAACTAGGTGATCCTAACAGATGAGATTGTGAAATGGAAAGGGGTGAATATATATTCTCAGTGATATTGTTGAGAAATACCACATTCAGAATCCATGGTTCATCTCTTTGTTCAATGTGAATGGACAAGAAGGATATGGACCATATTGGGAATCATATGGATATATATATGGATGTGGATTCTATGCACAAGCTTATCACTAACTGGTTCTTGGGAATGATAAACTAAGAAATAGAAATAAAAATATATAGTTTAAATTTCACGACTGTCTGTGGGAATTTGTTGGATGCAAGAAACATGGAGAGAGATGGTTTAAGATGTTAATTCAATTTTATCTAGGTGTGGATGAATGAACTTGTTGCTAATATGAGGTTGAAAATCCAAGGTGGGTGGAACTATGCTATGCTGAGAAGGGTTGACTCAAGGACCTATGTGAAATTTGGGTTATGCAATGAAAATCAAGGTAGATTGGTTAAATAGACCCCACCAAGTTGGGTCCTAAATCTAAAAGTATCTGGTTCATAAATGGATAGGGAGATATGGGGATTACGGCTGGTGAGAGACAATAGTGGTTCGATTGTCATTGGTTTTAGTGATTTATATGGATTGGGTATCTCCTTTTGTACAGAGATCAGATCCATGCATATGGGGATTTTACCATGTGGGAGGTTCAATATTTTAGTCAATGAAATAGAATTTGATTCTAAGGTTTTGGTTTATATTCTTTAAGTGAAATAAGACCCTTTATGGGAGTAGGCTTATTATGATAGGATCTATAGATTAAAAACCAACCGGAGAAGTATTTTTGGATATTTGTTGCGAGAATGAAATTTGTGGAAGATGGGTTATCTCATAAAGGAAGGGAAGATGAGGAACTCATTATCTAAAATAGTGTGGGTTCCCTAATGAATGATTTTAAAAACATTATCCAAGGAGATTCACTCAGGATTTATCATTTCATTCCACTAAGAATTGTTGTATTTATCTCTCTATTTGTTTTTTTCTATTCATTATCATTTTATTAAAATAAATAAATTTTTAGTTAGTCGTAATTGGTATGGTATATTGTCTACCACTTTAGTTGGCAGTTGGTTTAGTATTTATGCTTCTGTTTATAACACTTATCCCCATAACGATAATGAAAGACTCACATGCCTCTTCATTGATCTCACCTGTATATCGAGGTGTGGTTCCACCTTTCACGTACACTATTCATTGGATGTGTATATGGAGGGTTGAGTTGTGTTAGAGTCCCAAACTCCAATAAATAATAAATGAATTGTTGATTATGGTATTCTCCACCATTGTCTAAGAGGGGTTTCATAATATTTTTACCAAGATTGTTCTTAGCTTTATTATTGTATTACTTGATTCCCTTAATGAATTATGACATATGAATCATTAAGTAAACATAACAACATATACTAAAATAATAAGTAAAATTTATAAAGTATGGGTATCCACCCCTTTCATCCACTAGAAATGGTCCACACACATTAGTACAAACAAATTAAAAAGCTCCTTGTCCCTTTCACCTCACTCACTAAATTGGTCTTTGATAAATTTTTCTTGTAAACACATGTGACAAAAAACATGTTGTTTTAGTTCAAAGGAATATAAATATCCTTACTGGTGATATTTAGTTAAATGTTTTTCTTTTATATAACCAAGCTAGTGATTCCAAAGTTTGGTATGGAATGAGTCATGTGAACTAGTTTCCTTATCAATTTCTATGAATTGGATCATATAATCCAAAAAATAAATACTATTATTTAAATGATCCATACCATAAAATATGACATTATTATAAAAGAACAACATTTATTCCTAAAAATTAATATAAATTCATCATAATCTATTCTAGATACATATTATTACCTTTATCAATGTAAGGTGGTAGTCACTAATTCCATGGTAGCATGTATGGCCCCTTTGGCTGCTTGTAGATCTACCTCCCCTGGGTCAATATTTAAGAATAATATTTTTTCATATATTTGAATAAATATGTTATCCCTTTAAGCTATATCTAATACCTAATATATAGAAATAGATATATTACACTAAAAAATAAACACAACTGACCTTCCCCTTGCTTATTTGATTAGTTGCAATTTTTCATCGAGGGGGCCTTTTCACCTCACAAGAAACAAAAAACATCATATTCCCTGGATTGTACCTTGATTATTATTATCATAGAATGGAATTACAAATAATATTTGGACATAGATCTCTTCAACCGACCATTCCTTTGGTTTATAATGTGGAAAGAATCCTTTTTAAGCATTTTATACTTATCAATTCGGTAAAGCATTGTGACTAGATCTATAATAGACTTTTCAATATTTTTCATATCAAAATACACAAAAATGTGTGATAGGATCTGAGTAAATGATGAAATAATGAGATCAACACAAAATATTTAAAAATTTTAAACCCAAAAACCTCAAGGTGCTCAATGTAGCCAATGAGTTTGACTATATGGGGCCCATCCCATTCACCTTATCCATGATTACTCTAAAAAAGTGCCTTGGAAATAACAAACTATTCCTATATTATTCTATACTCATATAAAATAGGAAGATACACTAGAATGATATAAGTATCCATGTTTTTATGAGACTTAAATAGTTCACTAGACACAGATATAAGAAATAAACATTGAATGTTGACCACTTACCTCATTTTTTTATCATATATTATGAACTCTTCATCACTTGCCTCTTTATTATGTGGATATGGTAATGGGTATCTATAAATTAGGATTTCTATTCATGGTGAAATATAACCCAAAATAATTTTAACCATTTATTGAATTTTCTATCAGGGAGGATATGGTATTTTGGAAATATTTATCATGGGGATAATGTGGATAAATAACATGAAATTATTCTAAAATTTTTAAAGAGAAGATTATTAGTACTATTCTTAATTAAAATTCTATGAGGCATAATAATTATATTAATTTTATCAATTTTCCCACTATTTTATTATTTAACAATATAACTCACCATTGAAATCAGAATGTCTAGTTTGTTTGACATTCTAGTGAAAGGAATCCATATTCCCCTTAATATAACCCAAAAAAGAGTTTGTCAAGCTACTTGATGGTATTTAGTTAGGAAGGTATTTTCTAACTATATTCTTGTAGATCATTGATCCATTCAATGGAATCCCCAATATAGGAAATCTTACATGGATTTCATGAACACATGTATTCATGTTACACCATGTCTAGAGAGGACTACTTATATTGATATATGATTGTTAAGTCAACCTAAAACATTCTTAAGAACTCCATGATAATAGTAACCATCCCAATGAGGGATGGTAATGCACTTAGTTATATGGATTTCAATACTAAATAAGTAATATAATATTATTTTGGACATAACATTAAGTTGAGATATTTTGTTTATTATGAAAAAATTTTAACTTGTTTAATCATATAAATTTCTTGTTAATATTAATTGGGTTTTAATTAATTGATTAACATTGTTTTGATAAAACATTTACACATAATCCATTTATTTATATTCTATATTTCAACATTAGTTCAAGAATCTATAAAATAAATAATGAATGATACAACACTAATTAATAAAATATATGAATAAATAAATAAATGACTCGATCATGATATTATCTAACATTTGATTTTTCAAGGAGACAACAAATAAACCTATTAACTATTTAAAAAATATTTTTACTATTATTGATTTGAGTTAGAACATTCCACCTATTCATTTGTGTATCACCTGGGTTAGTATCATCACAGCTCCTTCTTGAACCACCTCTACAAAACTTGGGAAAATCCATTCATTATATGAATTTATAACTCAAATTTAGGAAAGGGGAAACAAATTATTAGTTAATAGGAATTAAATAAACAACCATGGTAATGTAGTCCCATAAAATAAATTAGGGAGAGATGAATTGAGGGCCATCATATTTAATTCAACAATTAACTAATTTCAAACCCATCAAATAAATTAAATTAAATAATTCCAACACATACAAAGGTCTTGGAGAATATCATGAATAATAATACACAAGAAAAAATATGAAAAATTATAGTGGTTAATATTCATTTCTATTCATTATTTATTATTAAGTTAAAATTTCATGAATTAAATAAATGAATAAATAAATATTTCTGTTTTGTCTTAATGAAAACATGAATTATCTTGGAGATATATATAATAAATTAATTTATGGAAAATAAACTAGATAGCCAATAATTATAGATAATTACAATAAATTAATTGATCATTTAAATACTCTTTAAAAAAATTATTATATTTCCAAATTTATCTACTTCCAATCAATATAATAAGGTATTTATGAAGAAATTATTATTTTTTTAATTAACTTAAATAAGTTATTTTAATACTGCATGGCATGTATTACGAACTAATCTCCATATACCTCAAATTCTATGTACCTAGTATAAAATACTAGGGCTTCTATATACACCTCAGATATACTACACAGTGTGTATTAGCAAGATACACACTGTTTATCACACTTTTAGTGCATCTTCACAACCCAGAAAAACACTATGAGAGTTACTAGGATGTAGGGTGACATGATGTGTACTCTTGCTACATACTGTGTGTTCAGCTTATTTTTTATCCACCTGTCTCCCTGATGAAATCAACGTGCACTTCAGACATAGAAAATATTGAAATACACACCATGTATTCCAGCTACATGTCATGTATTTTATTAATGATTTAGGCTGTCAGTCTAAAAAGGGTTTGATTATGTATTTGACCACACAATTAGCATGAATTTCACCCCTAAACCATGTGGACTACATGACATGTACTCCATCTAAATTTCATGTAATCTAGAAAGCCATGTTCTATGTTTAACCATTGTATACAAAATATGTATTAAATTCACCACATGTAATTACTGCTGGGCATGCCATGTATCGTATGACATGTCCAGATATAGTGCACTTGGGTACGCTATGTGTACATTGGATATATTCAATGTGACCCTGTCTTACGCACCAAAATCCTTTGCACTTCCAGATGAAATCTAAGGCCATTCTTCATCTGTTCTTAGTCCTTTAATAAAATAAAACAAATAATGATGATAAATATCTCTAAATAATAATAATTAAACAATATATTAGAGAAAAAATATTCTATAAATGAAATACCTAACCACAACTGTTCATATAGATCAATGGTCAAATAAATTATTTATAATTTAAAATGTGACCACTCGGATTCCACTTGTGTTTTACAGGCACAATGGAGACACATTGGTGGAAAAAATAACTATAATGATTTTTTGATTCAACAGATCAATCAAAAATTTTTAATGACATAAATTTGATGACCAAAAAAACCATTCCACCAAATATTGACATGTGAGAACTTGGACCCCATAGAATACCATTTCATGTTAAAATTGTTATAAATTAATTTTATATCTGAAGAAAGAATACCTAATCTGAGGATATTTCTATGATAATGATTTTGATATTTTTAAACCCTTTTTAGATTACCTTATTGTGCTTAAAGGATCCAAGTGTAGAATCCCCCTTGAAGTGATCCACATGTATTCTTATAATCACTAAAAAAATTGACGAAACTTCAGGTGCTAGCATGGTGGGTCAATTATCTAATGTTGTTCATTTTTATTGCTAAAAGAACATTTAGGATTGAAGGAGTTATTCACATTATTTAGATGAGGAAATAAGGAAAAAATCAATAGAGAAGTATGTTGTCTGAAATGATTATCAATTCTTAATATTTCAATTATCCCTACACAATAGACATACGCATATATTAAAAGATCTAGGGTTTAGGTTAAAATACTATTTAATTTTGCATCAACCCTTAAATAATATAATAATCATTATTAAACACCCTTACATATAATAATAAAAAAATATTATTATTTTATGGAATGCTCTAATGGGTGAAATGAGAAATATTGGTTTTCAAGTGATAAAATTAATATTTATCACCAGACATCATCTTAGTATACTCTAATTTCACTTCAACATTTCTCAAATACCCAAGTAAATATTTATCAAATATTTATCAATAAATAAATATTCTATTCAATGTGTGATGAATACATATTTATTAAATATTCAATAGATAAAAATATATATTTTATTCACAATATAGTGCATAAATATTTAGTTATATAATTATATCAATAAAACATGAATAAAATTATTCATCGCACTTGAGAATAAAATATATTACTTTACAAAACTTGAAATTGAATATAATCGAGACCATGAAAAAAACATTGTGTGTGACCCTATAGGATTATTTCTCATTGGTATTATGTGCGAATTATGAAATTCTAATAAAATTTTCCAGCATCAGGTCAAGGTTTCTAAGTGAAGGAAGTAAATGGCACAACATCGATAACCACATACAAACATTTTCCATGTAATATAATATATTTGTCCTAATGTTTGATCAAGAAGGTTTCACGTCTATGTCATCAAACTAGATGCTTAATACAAATTTCTTTTACTATTTCAAATAAACATGTCATTACACCATGGACATGGAATTTAAGGTGATATGTCTATTCCAATCAAAGGTCTATGATATCAGGTTCTATAAACATGGAAGGGAAAATTCATTACTCAACTTATCCATTGATAACACGTCATTCATGACGCACCGAACATACCCTACATCCTTCGAACATACATTGTCATAGTTTTTTTCAATAAATATATGTTCATGAGTCATGCAATTCATTAATGATAATATTAAATTCTGAGGACCATTACACGTGGCCGTAAATTTGAACATATGATGACCCCAAATCATGACGTTATTCTATTCACTGGTCTGTTCTCATAATCTCTTGACATGGATATTACCAATTGAATACATCATGAAATGAAGTCCTATAATTTTATTATTACATGGATGAGATATGCTACAAACTATGTTCCCTATCATTGTACATTATCTGATCATAGATCTATATTTAATAATATCATTATGACACTTTAATATTCTCATGATTTTGGGGAACTGCCATGATCTTATCAATGTGACAGATACCCTAGGATTTTATTGCATCAAATTCAAGGAAAACAATGACCAATATGTAATAAGACATTTTTATAAATATTAAAATATTCTAATATATATATGTAATTAAAATTAAAAATAGTTGGTTCTAGAACACAAACTCCAAAATTATCTACATTTTATTTGTTACAGATTTATATGTATATGTATATATGTATGTATTAATATATGTATGTATGTATATATATATATGTATTTATGTACATATTGTATATGAATTTATGTATATGTTTTAAACTTTGTGTTTCCTATTGATATATTAGTTGATATATTTATTTATATTTTCATAATGATTGTGTACAAATATTTTCTACAAGATATTTTCATATATGTTATATATTGATTTATGTATACATGTATGTATGTATAATTGTATATTAGGGTTTCTAATATATGTGCACACACACAATACATACATGCATACTTGCATGCATGCATGCTTACATACATGCAGACACACACACACACAAATATGTTTTATTGTATCTATGTGTGGGCATATAAATGTTATTATATATATATATATATGAATATGTCTAGTTTTATATGACCATTCTATGAATGGTAAATCTAGTGAGATCAATTGATTTTGTAACCTTGGGGAGGATGTTAAGGCCCATGGGGTGTGTATTGAGTTAAGAAGCTAAAGATGGAGAATTTCATAGGAGGATAAGTGGATATTGTTCTTGTGTTTTCATTAAATTTAATCCCAAAAATTATTTTGAAACTCATGTTTTACATGGTGTTTAATTTTATGTGAATGTATTTCTATGGATTTGGAGTTACTAAAAGAACATGAATGAAGATTTGATGTAGAAGGGTGGTGTTTGAAGTTGTTTTAAGTGGAGGTGACATGACCAGGATGCGACTATACACAAAATAGACGTAAATATAGTCTAAAAAGTGTAATGGAAAGGCTGATCAAGAATTATATATATTTGGTTATTCATAGTCTGAAGAATAGGACACAACAATGGTTTTGTATAGTGAATAGGATGATATATTATGAAAATAAATAGATCATCCCTAAAATGGGAATTTCAATAGTCATTTTAGTTGATCAATTACTCTATGATAAATACAAAGTATTATACACATCATGGTTGAATCCATGGTATCTAATGTATGATGTACCACATATTTTTAATTTAAATGAATAAAAAAATGCGGTGGTTCACTCATTGTGACTCAAGTATGATTGAGAAGTGTGCAATTAATCTAGATAAAGAGAATAATGATGAGTGTTTTCATGTGAATTACAATAAAATTTACAATTCCATGGTAATGATTTGGTGGCTATTTAGGGATGTAATTTAAATATAGAGGAGGTTTTGAATTATATTAATTTAATGGTTTGGATTTTTTTTATGTTCAATGTAGGGATTCTTATGCCATGGTATATTCTATGGCATGGGATGAAAACACTATCAAAAAAATATAGGGGGGAAGACATTAAGAAACAAGTTATTTTTAAAGTGGTTACAAATTAGTCCAAAGTTGTTAAACTAAAATTGTGTACACCAATCAATTTTGAATTTTGAACATGTCATGCTCTGTGAATATTTCTAGATATTTAGTTGATTTGATGACTCATATCATTTTATACCTCAAGGGATACTCCTATTTTATCTCTAATGTCAATAAATGCATCAACAGGGACTAAGAGGCCTTAAAGTTTCTAAATGAACAAATGAAATATGAATTAATTCATGATTAGTTGATGGAAGGTTTAAATTCGAATTCAAATTTGAAATAAAGAATTGAATGATGCTCAAGTATTATATTTTTCAAGAAAATGTGAAGGGGTCTATTATATTTTAGAATACATAGGAAAGTAAATATGAAGATATATTAAAAAACGAATAGAGGAACATAAGATAACATACTATTGTGCAACTAGAAGAGGAAGATGAAGAAGAGGATATTGTGGAATATGAAGCACACAAAAACATAATGTAATTTTAACTTAGTTAAAGACTCACATGACTATGAAATATAGAAACTATGTCATTTTTAGAGTGGGATCACATTACACATGTTTAGATATACATTGAGTATCACAATTTCAATGATAATCTCTACTAATTTGTAATCTATATTGTTATTTTATTAGAATTTGTGATCATAGGTTTTACCAGATCATTTTATGGTGTATATTGTCATTTATAATAACGTACCTCATAAAAATATTTTTTGATGACTATAATAGTGCCTTGGAGGTTTTCTGTCTTGTAGGAAGCGGTAATTTTTGGTACATTAAAACATTTCAAATGTTGTTTAAGAAGAAATTTAAAAAGGTGTGAGTTCAATAATTCACCCATTATCAGTTAATTCAAAAAAATTATGGGGCCCTTTAAATTGGTATCATAAAATCTTGGACCCCTTCTAAGATGACCATCTATTTACATTTTTAATAGTAAGTGTTCCACTTTGTTTGTAGATCCAGTCACCTAATTTATATTGTGAACATGGACAACATTAATTTAGTTAAAAACTAATGGATTTTAACTTTCAATGTTATGAATTTATATCTAGAATGATCATATGATTCAATATCTTATATCAATCAGTATGGACATATTATAGGATTCCACTGATGGTTTTTTGTCATTATAATGGTACTTCTATGATAAAATTAGATAATTTTTTTGGAGAATGACCGTCATGCTCAAATTTACAATTTATAAGTTTTTTATGGAAAATATTTGTAATAGTTTAAGGGATGAAAACAAAAAAGAAATTTTGGGATAAATCGGAAAATATCTATGAATGTAATGAGAAACTAAACCAAGATAAAGTAAAAATTTAGAGATTTTACTATAAATAACTCAAGATTAATAATGATGTGATAGTGGGTGAATTATTTTCTTAAATAAATGAAGTAGTTAGAAACATTAAAAATTTATGTGAGTAGTTATTGGATTTGATGATTGTTATGATCATAATACTTATTTATCTTGGTACGTCTAATTAAACAAGATCTCTTAATAAATAACATGATCCCAACATAGTTCTATTGGATTATTTTCCTAGCATATTAATTTCTAATAAAATGGTAAAGGGAAGTGTTTTCATTATAATAGAAAGGCTGATAGGGAAGTTTACATTAAAATATAAGGAATGAAATTGATAAAAATAAAGAGGATTTTGATTACTAAGATAATATTTAGATGAAATTTGATAAACCTATTTCATTAATTTCAAATCAATTAAAAATAGGAAAAGGAAACTGTCATGGAATGTTACCCATGAAGAGATTTAAATCAGAGCTATCATACATTTTATAGCTTAATCCCATGGTTGAATGAAAATTATGAGTACAGATATAATGATGATAAGATAAAAAATTCCTCAAGGAAGAAATAAGAATGATTTGACAACTAAAATAAATGATCAATTGATAATGTTACGATTTTATCTAAATTCAAAATTTGAATCTTCTTATTAAACAATTATTCCAATGATAATAGATAAGAAAGTGAAGAAGATGATATTTATTGTAATGTTTTTGAAGCACCTCTAATTTCAATGTTTAATAAATATTAAATTACATGTAATGAGGGAAACAAAGATTGATGTGAGGCGGAATATCAAATAGAGTATAGGAGGAAATGAGAACTCAAGGAATGTATTTCAAAAATATAAAGTATAGATATGGTAAACATAAATTAAATAAATATAGACATTCATCTATAAATAATTACATTTTATATGCTGATAAGGAGACAAACTTGATAAATGAAATAAAAAACGTAAATATGATTCTCATTGAGGCTAAAGGAATAGAAAAGAAGTTTGATATTTTTCAATAAAATTTTATCGATATAAAACAAGAATTTTACTCTTGAAAATATAAAGACAATAATTATATTCAGTAAATTATATAAATATCAATATTTTTGTTCATTAAAAATTTTTATGTAAGGAAAAAGGTTTAAAAAGTTTAATTTTTTACAACATAATGATGTTTTTAGAAATCCCAAAACCATATAAATACAAAATTAAGGGGTAAAACTGCTAAACAATTGATTAAAAAATGGTCAAAAATAAATATAGACTGAATAAAAAAGTGTTAAGATTATTTCATAAATATGTTTCATAAAAAAGGACCATGGTTGGTGGTCAACATCTGATGTAACAACATGAGTGTACTTCTGTATAGTAAGATTTGTTTAAAGGAGCGTGTTATATTTATGTATAATCTAGGTAATTTGGAGAATTTGGGAACATGTAAATGAAATTATATTTCAATTATAAATAATAATATAATACTAGTGTTTATGTGAGATAGAGATCAGTGGGGTGTCATCCCACTCAAAGATTTAATGTTTAGAGGTGATCCCATAAATCTAGGCTGAATTCTTAGAAAAAATTTAAATAATTGGATTAATTATATGGAAGGTGTGGAAAACTGAGTTAATTTTCTAAATATGGATAGAGATACATATAGAGAGATAAATTAATGGTTGTATATTTATTAGAGTATAGTGAATATGTGACCAATTTTTTTAATATGGTGATGCTATAAATTCATGCAACTTGAATATGAAATAAGGTTATGGAACCAAACTCTTGACCATATTGGTCAAAGAAATATGAGTAAGAGTACCCATGTAAAGAGTGTTCATGGTGTTTCTATATTGTATAGAGAGACATATAGACAGATAAAATATATATTCTCTACTTTCCAAGTGGAGAATATTTCCAATTCTTTGAACAAGAAAGTTGATATTAATGTATCCAATCCATTAGTGCTCATTCATTTAGACAGTTGTGGGATTTTAAAAAATAAATCAAAAAAATTGATATGAGTAATTTATTTAATTTATTAATTAAATATCACATATGTTTTTTATTATAATAATGAAAAATAACTAAAAGACCTTTGATATATTTAAGTATTTTAAAAGGAGTACGAAAAAGGGGCGTGGATTCTCCATAAAGAAGTTACAAATGGATAATAGTTATATATAAAATAGTGTAAAATTCAAGGCATGCCACATAATAAATGGTATTCACCATGAAATATGTAAAATATAATCCCCATAATAAAATCATGTTTCTGAAATGAAGAATAATAGTTTAGTGAAATGGATCATAACATATTATAAAAGCATGGTACATCTTGATTTTTCTAGAGGAAAGGAATTGGTACAATACATTAAATTCAAAAACATTGTTTTTATACATACCAATTAAAATGTGACAGCATAAGACATTTATTATAACAATTTCTCATTTTGGATATACTTTAGGGTATTTTATAACCCTTAAAAAATCATGGTGAAAGGGGAAAATCTAGGTAATTTTGTCAAAAAAGGATTTAAATGCATCTTCCTTGGTTATCCCAAAAATGAAAGAAGATATCATTTCTACAAAAGGGTATATGGAAGTAATGGAAATTATTGTTTTGAATGTTCTAGAATACTTAATGGAAAATTTTGAATTTCACAAAGAAAGTTATATAGGTACACTAATACGACATAATTGGTTGATAAATTGGATGAGGATTCTGAAAAAAGTAATGAATTCAAAAGAAGTTAAAGTTAAAGATGATGTTTCAGAAATTTATAGTGATAAATTGAAATATTTATCAACTTATCCAGGTATGATAAATTAGGTGGAAGTAATTAATATTTCAGTATATCAGGTATGTCAAATTCAAAATAGGATAACATTGAAGACGATAATGTAAATATCATTACTTTCTCAGTTAAACTGAAGCATGTGAATAAGACTAGGTGTATCAAGAAACTACATATCATGGTCTCTTTGATATCATCATTATAATGTTATTTAAATTTTCCATCTAGTAGAAATAACTACTTTCATCTGATTATAAACTTTATCTTTCTTATGGACTAAACATCATTTGTTTGATGAACTAAACTCTGTTTTTCGGATGGGCTACACTTTTTTGTCTTATGGAATGAACTTTGTTTGTCGAATAGTCTAAAATTCACTTTTCTAATGGACTATACATTTCTTTTCTAAGGGAATAAGATTTGATCATCTGGTAGACTAATATTCATTCATTTTATGGAACAAAATTAATTTTTCTAATGGATTGAGCTGTTCTAGAATGATGGATTATTCTGAGTTTTCATCCAAATATAATTTTTACATTCATTCGATAATAATGTTTTCTATGTCAGGTAAGATAATTGTTTCATAAAAAATTATAAATCCTGACAATTTTAATGTTATCAAAACATCTTATTTAATAAATTTTAATGTGATTTTGAAAACAAATATTAGAAGTTATAGAAAGTAGAAATTTCAAGTCAAGACAAGTGATATTTGATATCATTGTTCTTTGATCAATAATGATAAAATATATTCCTTAATAGATTTATATCACTTTGATTATCACAATGATATCAAATATCACTTTTCTTGAGTCCAAATTTCTACTTTATATACATTATTATATTTGTTTTTAAAATCACATTAAAATTTATTAAATAATATGTTTTAATAACATTAAAATTTCAATGATTTGTAATTTTTTTATAAAACAGTTATTTTACCTGACATAGAAAATATTATTATGGAATGAATGTAAAATTATATTTGGATGAAAAACATAGAATACTCCATCAGTCTATAAGATCTCAATCCATCAGAAAAAATTATTTTATTCCATAAAATGAATGAATATCAGTCTACCAGATGATAAAATCTCAGTCCATCAGAAAATAAATGTTTAGTCCATCAGAAAAGTGAATTTCAGTCTATTCGACAAACAAAGTTCAATCCACCAGACAAAAAAGTGTATCCCATCTGAAGAACATATTTTAGTTCATCAAACAAAGGAAGTTTAGTCCATTAGAAAGATAAATTTTATAATTAGATGAAATTATTTATTTCTAATAGATGGAAAATTTAAATAACATTATAATGATGATATCAAAAGAGACCATGAGATGTAGCCTAAAATGATTATGATGGGATTTCAGTATTGAGATTTTCCATGGTCATTATAAATAACTTTTAGAATTGTGATATGTGACCATTAGAGGTGTTAATATTAAAATAGGCTCATTAACGGAGCATTGAGTTTATTATTTTGAAACTCTATATGTATGAAGTTTAATTGGTTATAACATACAATTAAATTCACTTTATATATCTTTAGAGATTTTTTTTTCTATGGAATCCAAGTGAGGAATCTAAATTCTATATAACATTTTTCTTTTGTAATCGATGATTCCATTCATGTTGGATTGAGGTCTTCTTAGGTAAGGAATACTAATTAATCCAATCATTATTATTTAGTTCTTCAATGTATTATGAGGAAGATGATATTTTGATCTTTGAGAACGAGTGGTTATTTCTTGAAGAAAGAAAAACATTATAGTTTGGTTAAAAATGTGAATACTTTATGTTTGGGTTATTAAAATCCTTTACACTAAAATTAAGGTGTTATTAAAGGAATTTGGGCCCGCAGTAGAAGTTGGTGAGCTAGATAATATAAAATTCTTATAGATCGGTTGAAGGAACTTGTTGTTTCCTATGATCTGAACCATAGTATGGTCCGATGATCTTGCGTAAATTAAAAATAGCACAAAAATTAAAACTATAAACATAAATTTACATATCTTAATTCTCAGTTAATAGAAACTCAACATTGGTGATCTTTTATTGAAGGATCCATAGCAAGATCCATCTAGAGCATCCAAAAATGCTTCAAAAATACATTGGAGCGTCGATCGTTGGATTCTATGTGCTAGTGCTGTAATCCGACGATGCCTTCGACACCACGATGATCACCACATGATCGATCTTGAAATATGTTAATAAGAAATCGATTAAAAAAATTGATCAACTGATTTTATAATTATGAAGTGAGAGGAGATATAGGCTCTAGACAAAATGTGATGAATGATGATAATCTTGAGACTCTCTCCAAATATAAATAGTGGATGATGAAATTAACCGGATGGGTTCCCCAACCCATGGAAATTTAACATCCACTAAATAATAATTATGACAAACTAAAATAGTCCATAAATATTAATAATAATTTATAAAATACTTGTAATATATATATAATAAATTACATGATAAAACCAAACCATTTAACTAGACTCACCATTCCATCTTAATATTAAACGAACCTTTAATAATAAATTAATATTCATTCGATTAATATTTTATCTTGTTTAAATAACTTGTAAATAGTTTAAATAATTTCATACCAATTATTCATAAAATTAATAACAATGATTTTATTTAATTAACATTGATTTATACCTTGGAAAATAATCAGACCCCATGGCAGGGCCCACCATGCCCAATATACCTACTTAACTAAATAGGGAATATTCTTGAATATGCTAGTAGGTGTGACCCTCTAGACCCTTATCTTGATAATTGTGAATAAAATCCGCATACCAAGAGTGGAGTGTAGTAACCCATCAAGCCCCCTAAAGAAATAAACATAGTCATAGCAGCAACAACCAACCTACAAACATGTATTTTGTATTATAATCTCTCTACCTTTAAATATCACAAAAGCAGGATGAACAATAGTGTCATCACCCTTTCCTTACTTTATTATTTTTTGATCTATCTGGATGAATTTACCTTTTGACTGCTTTGGCCAAAGGCTTATTAATGTATCACCATATTAATCAACCAAGACAGAGACATACAGCTTTCTTAACATTGATTCAAAAAATCCTTTCCTGACCATTCAACCAATGTCATGCCCCCAATGACGCACCCAACACAAGCCACATCACCACAATTTCAATATCGTGGGTTTTTTCCTTGCATAAAAGTAGGCAATCAAATGGGACACACTGGTAAGGAACCCAATCCTGGAGACCAATACATATTTCAGTATATAGGAACTACCAATGAGACCCAAAATAAGCAGTGTTCCTATTGTTGGGTCTTTCCTCTTGATCTCACTATTAGATATCACCAATTGAAAACTTTATGAGAAATATTTTCAATGCTTATATGCCCCCAAAACCTGATAGTAAAACATAAACTGTGTACAATCAATATGATGCATCTAGATCATAAAAACTATATTTAATATTAGTTTCATAGTATCTAGAGGTTGTCATTATAGCCTGACGTTAGCTATAACCTTTTTTATACAATAATAAATCTTTTTACATTACCATTAAATATTGGAGGTAGAAATTTCTATACTATAATAGTAAATAAACATCATGTACAACTAATTGTATACACGATATGGTAATAAAAATTACAACATTGTTGGGTTTAGGGAACCAAATTATTCAACACTACCACTTGAACTAATTTTTTTTATTACCATATTTGTTTTCTACTCACTTGATGAAGATCATGTTTTTGTAGAGTAATAACTTTAGCTACTGGGTCGGCCATGTTTCCGCTGCCTA
Organism: Viscum album; assembly: GCA_963277665.1. Lineage (NCBI taxonomy): Eukaryota > Viridiplantae > Streptophyta > Magnoliopsida > Santalales > Viscaceae > Viscum > Viscum album. The sequence goes on along the minus strand of OY728119.1, from coordinate 323,814,250 downwards.
GCAATTATGCTATATGCGACCTCATATCCTTGAGTAAAATATCTAAAGAGATGGATCCCCAAGTATATCAGGTTGGTCCACTTTCAAAACTTGTCATCTTGGTTAGTAAGAATATCATACTTTACATTATGATAATACTTTACATAGTAGGTACGATTTCAGGAACAGAAATATATCATTGCATTTAACTACTTATTAGCTGCCTTAGAAGCTGCAACATACTTCGTATTTATAGGTATGGCTACCACTGACAATTATGATCTCTTCTTACTCAACACCTTATCCTAACAACAATAAATTATCATATTTATCTTAGAAATAACAGTTTGTGTCCCCGAAAAACTAGTTTATTTTCTTCTCCAGTTACTAGTTACATATATTTTGTACATTCCAAAGTACAATCAGGTAGTTCTGACATCTTTACTTTTATTGATCATGAATATAATTGATATCTTCCTACTATTAAGTATATCCCATCAATATCAATTATTGTACATAACATAGCATAATTTATTGATCTATAATTAGAATGTATGGAACACAATTGACCACTTAATCTAATCGTATGCATTTTCATGTCCTACTTGGATATATTATGCCATTTGAAAATGGAAACAATTCTTACCTTTTATTGTTCCAAATTTTATTTTTCAATACCATGTCACTGTATGTATTATTGAATAGGTCCAAGAAATTGATAGATCTACCTCGATAGATCCTATTCCCTAAATATTAGGTTTCTACTTTAAGTCAATCATTTGAGAATTATTTTTTATTACGATCTTAACTAATTGTAAGACCAACATTGATTTTCCATATGTTACTGAACATATTTCTTTTGGAAAACTCTGGCACTCCCACTAACATTTAGTAGACACATAACAAATATTCATGTTATATGAGTGTTCTAAGATCTTGTTGCTTACTTTAATCCTAAATGAGATTTAAGTAACTTGTAAACCTTAAAGGCATACAATGGTGTCATCATACCTTTCTGGTGGCATCATATATACACCTTTCATCGAAGTTGATCAGGACATCCAATGGCCAATTTAATGATCTTAGAAGATATTTATGATAAGTAAAATTCTAATGGATTTAGGTGCACTGAAATGGTATTACCAATCTATCCATATTGGTAATTCATGTGTACCATCCATGTATCAAATCACATGAATAACCACCACACTATGCAATAAATAATCCCCTTTTCATTTTGATACATGTTATACATTACATAATTTTAATTAGTCCATTCAATCATATATTATTTCCATATAATGATTACTTTATGTATTATTATTCTCAATTAATATTGTATAACTGACCACAGTGATCTCAAAACCATCACCATGGTTTTTAAACCTTCCTACACAGTATGTGTATTTGGAAGATTCTTATTCCACATGTACATGTGGAACTTGTTCCTATGCCAACCATTTGTGAATCTAGAGCATTGACTAAACCCAAGCCAATCTTTCTCCTACTATATTAGGTAGATATGTGAATCCTTTTTATATAAAAGTAATATATCACTTGTGTATCACTTTCTTATCTTATGAATTTATGTAATATCCTCAGAAACTATTAAGATTATTACTTTAGATGCACTTTATGTTTTTACTTGATGCATGTTTGTTTATAACCTAACAAACTCATTGAATCAAAACACATGTCTTACGACATAATGGATTTCCACCATAATATGACTCGTATGATATATATTTTTCATTTTAGTAGTTTTCATATAAGTTATGGGAGTTTTTCAGTTAATTATACCTCACAACGTAAAATATGATGGAAGTTTCAATAGGTTGAAATATTGATAATACTTACACCATTACATTGATGTATTAAATGTGCATTTAAAAATTTGTCCATGATATATTTTGATGATCAATTTTAACATATAATAATAATCATTGATCTTAATTATGAACATCAATTTTTTTATCTAGATAAGGCAATGTGCATTTATGAATTACTACATGCTACATTATCATGATCGATGAATGCATGTTAAAGACATTCTTTGACATAATGATCCAAAGAAAATCATATCTTCTGAACAAGATTATAATTCACATTGATATTAATTAATAACATAATGGAATATTATGGAGTATCATTACCACTGTATTTCCCTTGCAATAGCTCATTTTCACTTGTTGAACTAATTCCAAAAGCTTTGAGAAATACCTTTATTTATAACGGTTTCTTTGTCCAATCTAAATATTTAAATTATACAAAAGGTGTTTATCTGTTTCGGTCCTAAATACCATAATTGGTATATTATAGAAATAGAATTATATTTTTTCACAACAAAGAATTATCTTTCCACTAATAGGTAAAAATTTTACATTTTTTATTCATCACTAATTACCTAGGATTCATGTAAAACTGAAATATTTTATGAGTATGGGACACCACAAACAACCTTCATTCCAAAAAACATGGAATAATGTCTCATTATATCCAAATGTAAAATGAGATAATTTTTTTGGTTATAATCAACAACATGATTAACTATAATCTTTCACATAGCAATTAGAAGTTATGTGTTTCTCACCACTAACTTAGAAATCTCAATTTCTCAGCTGCTTGGAGAAGACACCTTACATCTTGTAATATTTGTATAATTACTTGGTTACTGTATTTCAATACATATATGGGGAAGGAATATTATATTTAATACCCAAGAATTATTTCAGAAAAAATTCTTTTATTCATTGAATATACACTGAATAATAAGATACTACATGGTTATTTAATTATGTTCAGTTAATTTTAAATTTCTAAAGCCTATTTAATAATATGGAATGAAAATAACTTCCTATAAAATAACAATACTCTATCTATTAATGGAAATTATGAAGATGTCATTGGAACGACTTTACATTGTCCTTTTTCCATAAAATTTCTATATATTCTCCCTAAGAACTGAATATGGATCTTTCTTTAATATTCTTTTTTACTTGGAAAACCATACCTAAATAGGTAATGAAGTGTCTAATCCATCCTATTCATTTTTTAACCTAAAACAAAACTTAATTAATTGGGTGTAATAATGAGATACATTGAAATATTGTGATCCATCATTCAATTTGCAAAAATCCAGTGTAATAATCACATTAAAATCTTTCTTTACTTTCTCCTCACAAACAAATTACAGGTGAGACTATATGTGATGTCATCCATGTAATGATGTAGTGACCACAAATAAAACTGGATCATTATGATAACATTATGAAAGAAACATCATATGCTAGATTCATGACTCCCCTATAATCCATTTTACTCCCATTCTTCCTGAGGTGGCTTAATAGGAATATGTACACTATCACATTAAATTTATGATATAGTAGTATTATGCACATGCGCCTATATTACACTTGGAAATTCATGCTAGCTTAGACATTTAACATTGTCCAATATTTATCATAGTTTTTTAATTCTGGTATTGATTTCCATTTTATATACAAAAATAAACTTTATAATATTAGTACTTTTATGTTTATTACCAAATGAGAAATTACCAAATAATTTATTCATTACATGTCTCCCACTATTTTATTGAATTACAGAAAACCACTATGCTATAATGGGAATAATCTATTGCTAGAGTATTCTAGTGGAAAGGATCCCTTAATCTCCCCTCATAGTATATAAACTTTGGCTATAACCCTACTCATACGGACCAAGGTATATGTTTAGATATCCGACCTTATTAACTAAAGGTTCCTAGATCTATTTAATGAAGTCCTAACTTCCAAAATCATGTCCTGATTTACTCAAAACATGCCTCTAAAATTTCAACATGCTAGCTTTGGTGATTTCTTTACTATAATTTTTAGTTTAGTCAAACCACCACCCTCATAAAAACTCCTCGTATTTAAGACATACCCGCATATTTGGCATGACCGGTGCACTGAACTCTCGGGTTTTGTTCAAAATTAAATGATAGAATGTGGTAAATACATAATATTACTTTGATGATTTTTTGTGTTTTCTCTCTTAATGAATGTAATTGATTTCTATTAATCTTTTTCATCTACGTTGTCACAATCACAACTCGAACATTAATAGGAAAACACACGTCACTTCTTTATGCATTTTATTAATTATTATTTTATTTATTTTCACACTATTATAAAATGCATAAAATAATAAATAAATCCATAAAGGTAAACTACTACATGACTGGTATTGAACATCTAAAATGATATAGGGGAATCACACATGAGTTGTCCATTGACTCGTGATGCATCTTACCCTCATCTTTTATGTTCACTTCTCATCAAGAGCATCACCTCATCTTGGAGGGGTCGACATGAAGTATTGGAGTACATCATCATCTTGGTGGTGTCCAAGTCACGTCTTTCATCATCTTTGTCAATGTACACCAACTAATCATGGTGGGGTCTATGTCATACACCGTCTTCATCCAATATACAAGAATACTCACACACAGGTGAGGGGGACGTGGGGTGTAATGTGCATTATATATAATTCAGAACATTGGCCCTTGTACAAATTGACCAGAAAAAGACGATGTATAGACCACCATTTAATTAATTAAAAAAATCTCAAATAGTTTAAAATAAATAATTAAAATAAAATCAAACATACATGGGTAGGTTCTCAAGACCAGTAGACGAGTAAAAAAATGAGCGATTGAAATTAAATTGCATAAATAAGTACGAGGGTATTGATTAAATTAAATGAATTAAATAATTAGAAAAAATTAATTATTTATCAGTCCCTAGTTAATTTAATTTCAAATAAAGAAATTAAATTAAAAAATTAATTGAATTAAATTCTAAATTTAAATTCATTTTATCAGGGTATAAAAATATTTAACTTAAACCCACATTAATACTTTAATTAATATAATTTAAAACTAAAATTTAATTAATTAATTAATATTGGTTTTCGGGCCCTGGAACTTCGTCCTATCCCATTATGGGCCAGAAAAAACCTGCATCGACCCGTGATGGGTTGAAAAAACCCATGTTGGTATTTTATGGGCCATTCTGGTCCACCCAGAACCGTTTCGGGTTGGGTAGACCTACCCGGAACCCTTTTGGGGTAATTCGGGTAGGGAAGACCCATTAAGAACGTACCTCATGGCCCATGCTGACGGGAAAGATATGGAGCAGAATGGTAGGTGTTGGTCCAAGGGGAACATGCCTTTTATAAGATCTTAACTGTGATGGTAGTGGATTTTTGGATCTAGTTGGAAGCGAGCCACATTGGTTGGTGACACATGGGACAGACACTACGAGAAGCGCTAAGAGGGGGAGTTTCATATCAACAATAGATCTAGGACAGAAGTCTAGTGGAGGGCCTCTAAGGATTGCCTCAAGGTGGCCATGGAGGAGGCCATAGGTGTGATCACTAGTCAGGGCGAAGCCGGGTGGCTGGAGGACCACTTGTTGTGGTGGTGAGTGTCACGCGAAAGGAGGTTGCGCAATGGTTCGGTTGCGACAACCGATTAGGGGATAGAGCAGGGAGGTAGAGGAACCACTAGCTCGGATCCATGATGATTCAAGGAGGGTAGCGACCGGACTGGAGCTTATTGGGGAGGAGGCCACGAATGGGCACTGATATTGGGCTTGGTCCCTCAGTTTCCGATGGAATATGAGTGGTCCATAGACCCCTTCTTCCTCTGTATTTTTTTTCACCTTTTCGATATTCAAATGACACTTTTGAAAAAATGCCCCACTTATTTTTATTTTTGTGGAATTATCCAAAAACAACTAGGTCAGGATTATTTACCACAAATAAATGTTTTATTACCTTTTTTAAAAAGTCTATAATAGTTGACTCTTAATAAAATAATAAAAAAATAAATTATAATATTATTAAAATATTTCCACATTTTTGTTTTTGGTGTGGATTTATCCATACCCAGCCAAATAACATAAAAGAAAAATGAAAAAGGCTTTATTAGCCATTTTATTTTTTATATTTAAAAAAATATCATTATCATTATATTAAAATTATAATTATTATAATGATTATAATATAATAATTTTTATTATCACCAAAAATACTATTATGGCCACAGTATCTGACCCAAATAGTGTTGATAAACCAGAACCAAACATAATGGAAGGTTTGAAAATTTAACACCCTTATCCAACTCCAAAACAATCCATTCCAAAAATTTTGAAATTTCATATCTTGGCCGTTTGAAATTAGATTGGTGTGCAGTTTGAAATGTTGGGACCACAATTAAACCATATATTTAATTTAATGAAAAGTAATTTTTATTTCGCTTCGAAAATATGCACGGTCACTCTAATACCAATTTAAGGTATTAGGACCCATAGCGGAAGCCAGTGGGCCGGGGAGTTTAAATTTTTTTTCGAAAGGATGATGGAACTTGTCATCAATGATGATCCAAACCCTAGTATAGTTCTAGGATCTCACATAAATTAAAAAGTGAAAAAATATTAAAACTATAAACATACCTCCAGGGATATAAAGGTGCGGGTGACTTGAACTCATCTTCAATAATTATTGCATAAAGGATCTATAGTAGGGTAACTCTAGATCATCCACAAACACTTCAAAAATCTATTGCAGTGTCGATCATTGAATTCTGTGTTCTAGTGTGGTAATCTGATGATGCCTTTGATTCCACGACGACCACCACATTGTCGATCTTGTGATGTGTGAATAATAACTTGATCAAAACACTTGGATCGACTTCTTCTCTCCCTAGGAAGTCATAGGAGAGAGAGGCTCTAGCCAAAATGCCGTGAATAGTGATGAGCCTGAGCCTCTCTCCAAATATTTATAGTGCATGATGAAATTACTCAGATGGGTTCCCCAACCCCTAGAAATTAAACATTAACTAAATAATAATCATGAAGAAATAAATGGCACTATAAATATTATTAATAATTTATCACGTACTTGTAATATATATAAAATATATTATGTGATAAAACTAATCCATTTAACTCGACTCTCCATTCCCTCTTAATATTAAATGTACCTTTAATATTTAAATAATATTCATTCAATTAATATTTTATCTTATTTACTTAACTTGTAAATACTTGAAATAAAATCAACCCGTTTTTTCATAACTTGAATAGTAAAGAATTTATTTAATTACTGGTGATCGATACCTTGGACAACAGTTGGACCCCATGGAGGGGTCCACCATGTCCAATATACCTATTCAACTAAATATGGAATATTCATGAATACACTATTGTGTGTGGCCCTCTAGGACCTTATCTCGATAGTAGTGAATAAAATCCACAGAACAAGAGCAGAGTCTAGCAACCCATTAAGACCCCTATAGGAATAAGCATAGTTATATAAATGACTTCTATCCTACAAAAAAAGAATATATATTATAAACTCTTTGTCTTTAAATATCTCATAACATAGGACACACACTTGTGTCATTTACCTTTCCTTGCATTATTATTTTCTGATTTATTCCGATGTATTTATCATTCAACTGATTTGGCTATAAGCTTATAAAGGTAGAACATTCTTGATCAACCTAGCATAAGACATATAAATTCTTTAGTAATGAAGAAAAAAATAAATTCTTAACCATTTAAACAATGTCACTCCACCAATGATGCACCCAACACAAGCTACCTCGCCATGATTTCAATATCATGGTTTTTTCCTTGCATCAAAGTATGCAATCAAATGGAACACACTGGTAATGATCTCATGTCCAAATACCAATACACATGTCCATAGGTAGGAACAACCAATGTCAGTCAAAACGTGTGGTGTTTCTACTAGAGGGTATGTCCTCATGATATCACTACTAGGGATCACAAAGTGCGAAATTTGAGGAAAGAAGTCTCAATGCCTACGAGCCACTACAACCTGAAAGTCAAACATCAACTATGTCCAATCAGTATGATTTATCTAGATCATATGATTTTTTTTAATATTAACGTCATATTATCTTGAGGCTCTCATTATAGCCTTAGATCTACTATAACCCTTTTCTATGGAAATTATTCTTTGGACATTACCATTAAATGGTGGATGAAAAAAATTCTACACTATAATGGTAAGTTAAATCTTGTACAACTAACTATATACATGATATGGTAATCAAAATTACTGCATATTTGGGTCTAAGGAACCCACTATTTGAACAATTCCTTTTTATTTTATAAAGTTTCTCATATTTTTACTTTATAACTTTGTAAAGTTATATTTTCCATTTTTTACAAGTGATTATTTACATTGTTAATTTTATAAGAGAAGTCTTATTTTTGAAATTTAGATATCTTATAAACACTAATTACATAAATTGTATCAGTTTGGAGTGAATCTGATGAAAAATCTGATATCATTGAACACAAGTTCCATATAATAGATCAAAATAGTTAAAGGTTTTTATTAGCTCTAATTTTTAAAAACTAAAATTCACCAATATCTTGTATTAATTATTATACTCTTCGATGTTATAAGATCATGACGGATATTGTGTTGTATGAAGTGTTGTATATATAGTGATTTCAATTTATATAGAAAATATAAAATGTGTTTACTAAAAACATACAAAGTATTCATTTCAGAATTTAAGGTGGATGATGGGAGTGAAACCTCACTCCACTAAAGGCTAAGTTAAGGGTACACCTTCCCCTATGATATTGTATTTTGATTGTTACTATCAATGAGGAATTATAAAAATATAAAATCAATGAATATTTATTTCTTTAAAAGGTAATACATATTTATTAGAGCTTTTTAAAAGGAGAAAAATGTGAATCCAACATGTGTGTGTATGAGAGTATTGAACTATTCTAACATGTTTATTGAGCATATATTATTGAACATATTATAAATTGGTTCAATGAATAGTTCTATGTAGTGGAATAAGTATTCCTTCGAGAAGTTAATCAATGTTGGTTTCAAGTTCTTTAAAGATTTAGATACAAAGCACTTTAAAAAACTACATGAAATTATTTTTCAACATCCGTATTAACTACTCTAACATTTTTCACATATATAAAGTTCCCTTGTATTGTGGTTGATTTTGTTGTCAATGTTAAATTCAATGTGTTATAAATTCTGGTGTGATGAAGTGAGTATCCTCTCAAAGGATAAATTAAGGTTCCTCCCATTGATATGGGTAGAGATTAGTGAATTTTCCGCCCATACTCTAATGGGTAATTATAAGAGGACATTGTTACTACCTTTGAAAATACGGTTGGGTAGTTTCTAAGAAGTGTCTATATACATCACATGATTATTGTGCAGGTCATAATGTCAATGTAAAGCACAAATAATGTAAAAGTCTTTTCTAAAATACTTTATTAGAAGTAAATAACATTAAAAAGAATTTCCACCAAACATAATATTTTTATCATGTAAAAATGTATTTAATTAGTGTTAAATAAGTTAATAATGTGTGGGAGAGTATACTAATGTTGAATAATTTATTTTAGGAATAGTGTGATGTTAGTTTGATGAAATCAACATAAAAAATTCTTAGATAAATCTTGAAATGGTTGTTCTTAATAGATAAAATATAAAGCCATTGTATAACCACAAAATAATCTATTTTGAGTATTTATAATTATATAAGGATTTTTAAAAAAATTAAATAATGTGTTTGGATTTATTTTAACAATTACCATAATTATTTAGAGCTTTTCTATTGTAATATGATGTGATTGAAAGGGTATAGAGGTGATTTGAAGAATCTCATACTTCATTTGAAGAAATTTGAAATTTATATATCAGAGCATGAAAAATGTATAAGGTAGTTAACTAATACAACTAATGTAGATGAGAATTCATCAATGCATAAAAAATATTTAAAGTACGTATCATATTTGAGTTTGTAAGATGTCCACTAATAAGGAGATTAAAAATAGAAAATTGAATTATAATATATGTTAGTGATCTTAACCTCACATAAGTAATTATAATTCATGTAAAATATTTTTAAAAAATGTTAAATGGAATTAATATATGTGGAAGTGATTTGGTTGGTGTGTAGGGGATTTTTCCTACATGAAAGTGAATTATTCTATATGAGATGCCCATATGATATTCTTATATCCAATATGAAATTTTTGGATGAAAGAATTTTAGAATAAGGAAATTTCATGTGGTGTATTCCATTTTAATAGGGTATAAAAAATTTATTGTCCACGTAGGATACTTGAGAAGTGTGTGAGAAATTCTGTTTGGGTAGAAATGATTTGATATAACATATTACATTTGAGTTTGAATATTTTATATTTTTTTCTTATAATATATTTTACAGAAAATTTTCCTACATTTAGTATTATTTTATTACACATATGTAAATTTGGGATAGTGCATATGAAGTTTTCTTATATGAAATTGGGGACATACAATGTCATTTTGAGGCATAGAAAAATGAATGAAGAGATCATATAATAATTTTATTTACGAAAGAAAATATGTCCATAATTATAATTGCGATGAGGAAGGAATTTGGTAGGATAATTGGGATGATCATCAAAGACAAATTCCTCAAAAAATAAATGTGATAGAAGAAATGAGTGATTGAGGATATGATCATCAAGTTGAGGGAGAATAAGATAAATTCACTAAGTAATGTATGTAACAAAAAAGTTATGAAATGAGTTTATCCTATTTTCATTAATAATGTAAATTTTTGTTAGAACCAAGTTCTTGATTGAGGTACACAATATTTTACCTTCCATCATTTTTTTGTTTAAATGCTTAATTATAGCATAATGTGAATACCCTCCTCTCCAATTGTTCTTCATTTTTCTCCTGATATGAGTCGTATAAAGAGATGGTACTGGACTAGAACTCTACTATGGAAAAATGGTAGGTAGTATCATTACTTTTCCTTAATGTAGAGTTGTTTATATATATTCTATTGTGTCGTTCACCCAGTTTTTTTATCATCACCCTTTAAATCGAATTTAATCCTTTTTTAAAATGGATAGTTATGACCTATGTAATTAATGATACTATTGATAAATGATTGAATGTTAGGAACCTTTAATTGGAACCAACCCTAGGGTGCACTGTTAAATTAATTTGACCACCATAGGTGGTAGATGAACATGAATACCTTTTTATTGTGTCCTTTTCCCCTTTCCATGTGATGTTAATTGATAAATTTTAATTTTTAATTTAATTTGATTATAGTAAGGAATAGAAACTGTCTACCTAGTCTGTGTTCATGTATTCCCTTGTGTAAGCATGATTTTCCTCTTAAAATGAATTGATCTTGCAAGATAATTAAGATACCAAGGCTTCTATGATTATCTCTTTCTTTGACACACCTTTTGAGGTCAGGTTTAAATGAATGATCACTTTGATGAAATTTGAGATAATTGAATGAATTCTATTAAATTTTTATCATATTCCTTGGGCGACACATGTGTTAATATAATAATTCCATGGAAAGAATCATTTGGATATTTCTATACATATGCTTGAGTTACACTAGAACTCTTTAGAAGACTACCAAAGATGGAATCAGGGATTTACTGATATACACCTGAGTGATATTTGGAATCCTCATATGGACATACAAGGAAGGAATCAAAGGGAAGTTGATTACACATTCAATGGGCGACACTTGTGATCCATTAAAAAACAGCCATGGATGGAATCAGTTAGTGGTGATGTTATACCACACTTATAGCAATACCTAGGTTTTGATGAGGATTTTAGAGATGGGATTATATGGTTTTTGGTTTATGATATTCCTAATGAAATACCTAGATTCAAAATAAGTAATTATAAGGGTTGGAATATGTTCTTAATTAAATAATTTTAAAAATTATTTATATGAAACATATTATGATCCAATGAAAAATCTTGGATTTGGTCAGATACATATACCATTGTTATGGCCATTTTAGGAACCTCTTGATCACATCCTTACAAGGGATGTTGGGATACACACCAGGTCCCAAGACTTGTTAATTAAATGGAAAAAGAATGAATCTTTATTTGGAGAATTTTCAGCTAAGGAAAAAGTAGGTAACAAATGATGAGTGTCTATGGGAACCCAGAACGTTATGGGTTTTTTATTTTCAACACTTACCTTACACATTCTATTACTATATCCACACTGTTATTATTACATATTGGTTTTTTGGATGGAATTAAAAACTATTAGTGGTGGTCTTCTGGGATTTTATCTCACACCTTACTCAAGATACCTTTGGTACCTGAGATGATTATATAACTACATGTATGGATAACATCAAGTTCCCTACTATAGGTTTTTTATTACTACATAATAGAACGGGAGCATTGGAATGAGCTGAGGCTCGTGATGCTTGAATGTATTATTTTTTTCTTTTTTATATTATTTACATCTACTTTATTTTTTGTATATAAACATGTTTTGGATTATTTACAGACACATGAAATAATAAATTATATATATGACATTAATTATGGATTTTGTATATATCTGTCATTGGATATTTTCTATTTTTCAAATGATTTACTACTTCCTAAACTTCTCTATTTATTTTTTTTATTTCTTCTATTATGCTACACTTAGATAATAGCGCATAATCTCCATATAGAAAAACCCTAGGTCATTGCTTCTAGTCAAATAATTTTGGTGTTTGGGGAGATGTGCTTGAGGTTTAGTGGCCAACCGAGCTCAGAGCACTGTTCAATGGCATCTTGGTCCATGACATTACAAACTGGTATCAAAGAGATTCTTTTCTAGTTTTCATTTCGATTTTTAGAATATAATAACGGGTATAAAACGATGTGTTTTCTAACGAGTTGTTCCTAGGAATAGATAACCCATGTACAAGAAAATACAAATTACATTAATGAAAATTGTTTTTTTTCTGGATTTTGGTTATTATAGTTGATTTGATTTCACTATAGGGTGATGAAATTGAATTATGATTTTATCATTGATATTATTGTGGGTTATTTTTCTTTAAACCCTGATAATATGAGGGTATTCTATATCATGAATCTTTTTATACACTTATAGGGATCACATTCAATAAATTATACATTTCCATATAGGATGCATTTCATGTTTTCATGATAATGTGATAGGTTCCATGGTACATATACCAAATATTTTGATATATACGTTTTGTAGGTAATTGGGAAATATGTTTGGCACCTAAAGTCCCTGCCATAAACTTTGCAGTGTTTCCATGATTAGGCTATAATAGAAACCCTATAAAGCCAATTATGGCACATTGAGTCATGGAAAAAGAGTTGCATAGATTAGGATGTATTTTGGTGTGGATTAGTTTGATGCCATATTTTGGTTCATGAGGAATATGGGCCTTTAGAAGTTATTATTTTTTGAACAACTTGGTTTAAACATTTAAAATTAATTGTTATATAATGAAAACGAAATGTGAAATAAATATAAATTAAATTTAAATTGAATTGCTTATGGTATAGAATTTGGGCCAGAGCCAACCTTTATAGTGGGTAGTAAGAAGTATATCATACATTATTATTTTCTTTATGTCACCAATAACTAACACAAGGATCATATATGGGGGTTTTATTCCTATATAAGAATGATTGTACCCATCCAATTCAAATATATTCACTTTTAATTGTGAACCATGATAAAGTTTTTTTATGAGGCATCAGTTTGGAATTGTAGAGACATACCACAACAAAGTCCTCCAATTGGAAACTAAGAGGGTGGTAACAACCTTGCTTCAGTAGAAGTGGTCCATGGGCTACAATTGGATCCTCTTATAGTGCCATCTGTGGAAACATCAGTTTTACTAGAAAATGTTACTGAGGAATAATTTTATAAGGGGATTTTATGCATCATGTAGGGTTTACAAGGAGCACCATAGCCTACCTCATCTATGGATGATATGACACATGTCTTACAACAGCAACATTCACCCAATTCTTCAGGTTATAGAAGACCATACGCTTTAGATTCAGTTATAGAGGCCACACTATTAATGTGCGAGATTTTCGAGACACCTCTTGAGAGGAGGGTAAAGATCGCTACTTATATTCTATTTGATTCCACCAAGAGATGGAAGGATGTAATCACTTAGATGAATCATCATTGGGAGATGGATTTGAGGGATTTTCATATGACCTTATATGATTAATTATATCATATGAATTTAAAGGATGACAAAGCCTAAGAGTTCATGCACTTGGAGCTGTGCATGTTATCAGTTATGGATTATTCGACCCATTATATAGAACTCCATAAATTTACACATATTCGGACGGGTGATGAATTATCTAATTCCATGATATTTTTGAATGTCATTAGGTATGAAATATGATCATAGGTTAATTCCTTTTGGGTGACTAATGTTTCTATAATAGTGAATCAGATTCTTAACATAGAGCGCAACCTGAGAGAGGATGGGGGTGAGGGCCCAGGTGGTTTGACACCTAGATCTGGTACTGTATCAACCAACAATAGGAAGAGTCTTCTAGAGCATCCACATAGTGATATTAGTATCTAGAGAACATATTCATGTATCTTGGTGTGGTTCCACCAATGTGGTAGATGTAAGGGTTGGTGTCCTGAGAACCAACTATTTTTTACATTGATTACATGAATGTTCACTTATTATATGTTGTTCATTGTTCTGCATGACTATAATATAATAATGTCCTGGAATAGTTTTTGTATTGATAAGGTCATGGAAGATCTCTGATGTGATGAGAACCATGAAATGATATAAAAATATTCTTAAATAAAGTTCTACGGTTTCATGACATACTATGATAGGACACATAGTATACAAACCGTCATGTGCGAGTACTCGTAAGAAGATGAGACTCTCTCTCACAGAGTTCGCACTTGGTAATCTCCAAGATGGGAGATTATGAGAACAGACCCGCCAGTAGAAATTCCGCATGTCTTGGTGTCATCGGACATTTCTATCTATGAACGTCTGTAATGGTCCTTAGAATGGACGATTATCATGAACTAATGTCATGACTCGCACACTTAGATTTACTGACAAAAACCATCATGCAGATAGTTGGCGGGAAGTAGGGTACGTTGGGTGTGTCATGTGTGACATGGTGTTAATGGATAAGTCGAGGAAGGATTTGTCCCTTCTATTTATGGAAGTTGATATCTCGACCCTTTGATTGAAATTGAACTATCACATTAAATTCCATGGACATGGTGTAAACGACAAGTTTATTTCTGGAAGACAAAGAACGACAGATCAAGCATATAGGTTTATGACACTGCCATGAAACCTACTTGATGAGATATCGAGACAAAGGGATTAAATTACACATTAAGAATTTTTATGTGGTGATACGTCAATGTTGCATCAACTTCTTTCTCTTGGGTGCCTTGACCCATTGCTATACAGTAATCTTTGACTTTAGGCAAGCCCACCTAATGCCAATGAGAAAGTGGCCTAGAGAGTCAAACACTAAGTGTATTCAAGTATCTCATGTAGAATAAAGATTATTCCCATACGTGGTTTAATAATTATTCAAGGAAGCCTAGATCGTTTTAATGATTGGAGGAAGAAGGAAATGAAAAACAAGATATACACACCATGTATTAAAGATTACATGTTGTGTAGTTTTTCATGGAAAACAAGTACACACCGTGTATTAATTATTACATGTCGTGTAGTTTTATTTATGGAAAGGAAATTAATAAATGAAAACAAGATATACACGCCGTGTACATTGAATGTACACGCCATGTAGTTTTCAATGAAAACAAGTACACTCCGTGTATTTATTAATACACACCATGTAGTTTTTCCAGTCGGGATTTTGAGGATATAATATTGTTTTAAATTATATTTATTATAATTAGCATGGGTGCATGTCAAGGAATTAATTATTCGACATGGGGTTTTAAATAAGAGTCAATGAAATAAATAAAACACGTAACACGTTTATTTTTTTTCATAACTCTACAACCTCAAACCTGATTATAAATATCCTCACAACCTCAACTCTTTTCTGACACAGAAGAGAATCATTGTGTACAACAACGCTGGAGAATTCTTTCAAGGCCAAAAGAACCTCTTCCTCCAAGAATTCTCTCAAGACCGAGAGAGATCCTCTTCCTTCGGATCAAGATGATCTAAGGCGGACAATGCATGCAAAGGTTTCACCACGCTTGCACCTGGAGACTCCTTTACCGACTTCCTGAGATACTAGGTATACGTGTGGATCACCGTTAGAGGAAGTCTACACTTGGCTTCTACGAAGCAACGATGAATCACATTGGGACGTGATCAAGACCATCAACGAAGAAAGAGAACCCAAAAGGCATTTATTTTAAATTGATTAAATTAATTATAATCAACCTGTAATGATCCTACTTTGTGGTTCCAGGACAATCATTTTCTTTGCCCATTTCTATGATTCGATCCGTGGAGACTGGCGTTTATCGTCGTATTGATCCCAGATTGATCATTGTTAATGAAAAAAATCCAAGTGGGCACATCCACCCACGCACTTCCGCTACGCCAGAAACCTTAAAATGGTATCAAAGAGAAGTTACAACGTTGATTATAGTTATCTAATTTTCGTTGATAATTTACTCATTTATATTTGATTCAATTAGAAATAAATCATTCTATAAATCTGAATAAATGAGATCTATTCTTCCTCTTTTGTTTCTCCATTCATATAACAGAAAAAACCTTTTAATTTTAATTTTTGATTAAAATAAAATTGAGGAACTCATCCAGAGGAGCCGCTCTTTCTGTCTGTACATTACAGGATTACACGGAGTGTAATTAAAACTACACGCCGTGTACTTAGGTTCAACGATCCAGCACTGGTTCGCCAAACCACGCCGTGTGAATTGAATATTCCTAAGTATTAATCTCTCCATGTTGACCAAAACTGAAGGACACGTGGAAACCGGAATACACGACGTGTTTGTTGGAGCAACACGCCATGTAGTCTGTTCCGGCCCAGGTGAAACCGTGTATAAAGATATGCCGCGTACCGCGTACACGGGATCGCCAGGCTGGTTACCACGTAACAAGGAAGTACATGCTGTGTATGATTTATCTACATGTTGTGTACTCCAAAATTTCCAAAGTACAGAAAACATGCCAAAACCCCCAGCGTGTACTTTGGATAAAGAGTGAAAAGAAATACACGCCATGTAATTATAAACTACAAGTTGTGTACTTTCCAGAAATGGAATTTAACCAGGTTTCCTCCAATGTACAAAGACTCGTACAAGAAATATGGATGAGAAGAATCTCAAGGAAATTCAGAAAGGAATTTAGATAAAGAATTGATTAATTATAAGATCATAATTAATTTTATTGGAGTGTGACTTATCTTAAATGAATGAACGATTAAAAGAATTTGAATTCTAAATTTTTGTAAATGTCGTTGCATGCTATGGATGATCATGAGCTAGAACAAAGACCCTTTGTATGTGTATGGTTTTATTTAAATTTATTTAATTTAAATTTGTTGGCCTTTGAGCCTTCTTCCACTAAAATGTAGGGCTTGCGTGCCCATGGTTTCTTTAATGTAAACCCATGTAATGGGGGATCACCCAAGCCAGAGGAGATGGTTCAAATCCTGAAGCCAAGGTGAAACCGATGCAAGAAGATACAAAGGTGGATAGGTGGGAGCTGCAAAACACAAACCACCGGGTTCAAGGTGTTTTTCCCTGGGTCAGGGTTAGCTTATCAAAACCGCTAGATAAGCTAACCAATAGAATCTCATGATCATGCCATATTATTTTTTTTCTGTCTAAATTGCACGGTTTATTTATTATGTATGTGTTGTCGCGATCACGTAGTTAATAAAATGAACATGCATGAAAAGATGGAATAAAATAAAAACTAGACTATGCGTAAACACTATCAGAACATGGTTAATCACTTAAGCAAGAATCACTTAATATTAACAAGCATGTGATAATGAAAAACTACACATAAAGGATTAAAATACCTCAATACCATATTAAGTCAGACTTATACTTCCATTACCTGATTAAGGGCAAGACTCAATAAAACTATGTGGTTGAACAACCCTTGTTGGGACACTTAATTTTATAAAGGAATCCCTTATGAAAGGTTTCGGGTTGACTTAACCATATTACATTAAGAGGATTAGCCCTTGCTAGACTTTATGTAATATTGGAGGCAAGAGTTGAGGAAATCCTAGTCAGGATTTCAGGATTGGGGATTCCACTCAACAGATCAAGGAACTATAAGCTCACAGTTGGAAAAGACCTACCTACCTAAATACCTTCAAATAGATTGACCAACCCTTGTTGGGGTTATGCGGAGGGGAATATGGATCCTTGCCACTAGAATGTCAAAGCAACTCGACATTCTGAGTTCAATGGTGAGGGCTATTGGGACTGGATAAAATATTGGGGGACTTAATAAAATTTATTATTTCTCATAAAATTTAATCAAGAAAGTACCGATAAATCGTCTCTTTTAATTTGTAGAATCAAAATGACAAACACATCAACCACAACTTCTCTGCGATCAATTCTGGATAAAGACAACATCCTCACTGGAAGTAACTTTCAGGAATGGATTAGGTGCCTTCGGGTTTATCCTATGCCATGAATGAAAATTTTACATGCTAGAGTCCTCACTTTCTAATTCCCTTGCCCCAGGGGCGAGTGATGAAGATTTCATAGTCTATGATCAACATTTGAACGATGCACTTGATGTTCAATGTTTGATGCTATCATCAATGTCTAGTGAGATCATGAAGTCTCATGAAGACAGCGATGCCTATAGCATGCTCGAGCACCTCCGTGGTCTATACCAGGAGAGAGAAAGAAAGGAAATGTTTGAGATCTCCAAGGCTCTATTTCCGAGAATGCTTGGAGAGGGTGCCCCAGCAGGGCCTCATGTAGTCAATCTCATTGGCTACATTGAGCGCTTGGAGGATCTAGGGTTTAAACTCCATGAAGATCTGGGTACCGATCTCATTATCACATCACTCCCCCAGAGCTTCTCAAACTTTGTTGTGAACTTCAACATGAACAACATTGAGAAGTATCTGTCTGATCTTCTTATCCTTATTCGCCAAGTGGACAATGACATGAAGTGTGGAAATCCTCTTATCCTCATGGTAAATAAAATGAAAGGGAAGGCGAAGAGCCTTAAGCCCAAAGCTTCTTCAAGGCCTTCCATGAAATGGAAGGTCAAAGGGGAGGCAAAGGAACAAGATTCTGTTTGTTTCGCATGTGGCAAGAAGGGCCACTGGAAGAAAAACTACACCCATCCAAGGAAGCAAGGGGAAGCTTTAGGTGCGTTTGTTATTGAATGCAATATATCTATTTATACTAATTGGTTATTAGATACTGCTTGTGGTGCTCACATATGTATCCAAATATAGGAACCAAGTAGATTCAGGAATATTGATCGAGGGGAGGTAGATCTATGAGCAGCCAATAGAGCCAGACTTTCTACTATAGCTGTCGGGGACTACCACCTCACATTACCTACTGGGATGGTCTTGGTTTTGAAAGGATGTTATTATGTACCCTCTATAACCAAAAACATAATTTCATTATCCAGATTAGATACTGATGGATTCATCTTCATTTTTGGAAGTGGATGTTTCTATTTTTATAAAGATAGCATTTGTTTTGGTAGGGCACATTTATACAATGACCTTTATGTGTTAGACTACACAAACTAAGTAATGGCAATCGATAACAAAGTTAATTAACATGACTCATACCACACCCAACTTTGGCATCATCAGCTAGGTCATGTCAATGAGAAACATTTGACAAAATTACATCAATATGGGTATTTAGATTTTTTCAAACTAAAACCACTTGGTGTATGTCATGCGTGTCTACAAGGAAAAATGACCAAAGCCCCATTTGGTGGGAAAGGTGAAAGAGCTAAATAGATTCTAGAATTTTTTCACACATATGTGTGTGGACCACTTCCAGTTGAAGCAAGGGGTGGGTTCTCGTACTTCATAACTTTTACTAATGATTTTAGTAGATATGGTGTTGGGAAAAAATCCTTCAAGGTAACATTGCAGTATTTTTGGGTTGATTGTGTTTGTTGACAAAGCAGGTTTTCATGGATATTTGTCGAGTTCCCGAGAAGTTGTTGACAATCAATGTTGACAATGAACGATGACAAAGGAAAGGACGATCTGGAGGTGGTACAAAAGAGTAGTACAAGGTGGCGCCGTTTCCCAGTGTTTGCCAAATTTTTGGGATCCAAAATTTGGAGTTTGGTGAGCATCGTGAAAAGAGGATTTCCATGAAGAGCAAAATTTAATATGGAAAAGGCATGAATTTCGTGAAGATAGGATGCATGGTTTGGAAATCGCGAAGACCAGAAGAATGGAGGCGGTGATGCTTCGCGATTACGTCAAGCTTCGCGAACGACAGAGGCTGAAGCACATCGCGGTGGTGAAGGGCTTTGCGAGGGAGCTTCGCTGCGAAGTCGCGAAGGTAATTTGATGGTCATTCTTCGCGACTACGTCAAGCTCCGCGAACGGATAATTGCCGTGGTGCTTCACGATTTGGACAGAATTCTGGCGGAATCTTTGGAGCTTTGCGATTTGAGATGACGTGGCGTTGACTCGCACGGAAAGTTAGAGGGTCGGTGGAATCGCCTATAAATAGAGGCCGACCCCTTCGAGCGAAGTAGATAGAATTTTCAGATAAGATCATTTGCTCTCGATTTGCGAAGGTGGTTCGCGAAGCTAGTGTGCTTCGCGAAAGAGGTGCTTCGCGGCGTCTATTGTAGCTCCGCGAAACCTGCGAGCTCCGCGTTGGCTTACTAATATTCGTGAGGGTCATTGCTTTGCGACGGCTTGAGCATCGCGAGAGTGCTTCGCGAAATAGCTTTGCGAGAGAGCTTCACGAAAAGGCAGGAGTTTCACGAAGGCTTGTTTGAGCTTCGCGAAATTGGGAGCCTAGCGAAGTAGGGTGCTTCGCGAAGGTCTTTCCAAAGGTAGTTTTCCCAGTGGATAGTGGAAAACGGGTATTCATCTACGGGTGAAAGTTGAACTTCAACAGAGAATCTACATACAGATAAGGATGAATTCCTTAATGGAAATGAAGAGACCTACATGTCTATAAACTGTGAGTGAATCCCTTCTATAGCATTGAGCTTAGGAAGAGGAAGAAGGTGATCCTCTCCACCGACAGTGAGCCAGAGAGAGAGAAACAGGGAGTGACCCATGTGAAAGCAGTGAGCTGACCCTAAACCTTGTATAGGCAGTGAGTTTGGGCATAGAAGTGATCTAGCCCGAACAATCTAATCCATAGCTAGTGAAGTCTAGTGGAATTTGGTACGAACCGACAACTTGTCGGCGTATGCTCCTTGGACGTAGCCCTTAGCGGTGAACCAAGTAAAAATCTCTGTGTCTACCTGCTTACTACCCTGCATTGCATTCAAAGCATCATCATCAGGTAAAGGAGACAAGTGATCATAGTAACCACACAAGTGCAAACAAAGTGACCCTTGTAACAAAGAGGTCAAGATCCAGTGGGGAAAAAAGAACTTTGAAAAAGAATATCCATACCCTGATTCATCCCCCTCTTAGGGTATATAGGCCCCTATTGGTCCTAACAATTGGTATCATAGAAATAGGATGCTTTTATATGATTTGTTTGCTCCGACTTGGTGTAGTCGATCTGTGTGTTTAAAGAATTAGTCTTCTCTTATCTCGGTGAGCCATGACAAAGGGAAAAACATCCAAGAAGAAGCAGAAGTCATGTGGTACTCCTTAGTGTGGAAGTATGTATGGAAAAAGTGTGATTCAATTAAAAGAATCAAACAGTTTACTGAAGGAAGGTATGGATGAATCTGACAGGGAAAGGATTGATTCACTCAATCATGATGTTGGAATGAGTGAAGTACATGAGCATCAGAGTGATGCTAAAACAGATGAAGAAATTGATGGATGAATAGATATGCGAGCTGAGTTAGAGGCTGCTCTTGAGGAGATAGATGTTTGGAGAGAAAAAACAAAGAAATCCAACAAAGTTGTTCACGATACCAAACTCTATATGCATCAGCAGGAAAAAGAGAAGTCTGAGTTGATGGAAGAAATTGAGAAACTCAAGTTATCAACACGAGAGAACTCAGAATCGGTTAGTGAGTATAAGATTAAGATTGAAGAACAGAAAAGGGAGATTGATGGCTTGAATATAAAAGTGAAATATCAATTCAAAAGCATTGAAGAACCTAATATTCCAAGTGACGTTGGAAACACTGAAGAATCCAAATCTAAAGATATCCGGATCAAGGGAATGGAGATTGAGGTCAACAAGCTAAAAGGCTTTAATCAAAGGCTTATTGATATAGTTAATGACCTAACAGAGAAGAATGATTCACATGCTGAAGAGCTGCAGAAGATGGCTAGAATTAAAGGAAAACAAAAGGCTGGTGATTATGAAGAGAGTCAAAAGTCAGATGAAGCACATATTCTTAAAGCCAGAAATAATGATCTAGTAGCACAGTTGTCTGCAGAAATTCAGAAGAATAAAAAGCTACAACAATAGAATGCGTGTTGCTCTGACTCTGTCTCTCATGAAAAATTGAAGGTAAAAGAGAAAAATGACATGGTTGATAAGCTGAAGCATGAACTGGAGGATGAGGTGAGTAGAGGGAAGCTCTTCAAGGAAGAACTTGATGTCCAACTTGAATCAAGGGATATGAAGATTCAAAAGTTGGTAGAAGAGCTAGAATCAGTCAAGCAGGAAATAGAGAAGTCTAAATCCAAAGATAAGCCCAAGTTGAAGGATGCACTGCACTTGCTATTTGATCATCCTTCGACTGGTGATGATGAAAGGAAAAGCGAATTTGCTATTTCAGAAAAGAGGTAGGGACAAATTTTCTCAGCACAAAGACCATACAGTTTGGGAAAAACTGGTATTGGGTTTGATGATTCCCCTTCCGTTCATGATAGAAAGAGAGCTGCGAACATTTCCATATGTGAAAGAAATCCTATAGGTGCTGGAGGTAGGCCTAAGAGGACAGTTACAAAGATTATTGGTGATATGTGTTATTTCTGTGGGATTCATGGCCACACATCAAGCTTCTGTTCAGAGGCCTTGGAATACATTTCAGGATGTGAAAATAGAAACTGTAATAAATCCATGAAGAAGAGGAAGCATCCAGAGAAATCAGAGAGGAGATTCTCTCCAAGGAAAACATTCATCCGATGCTATTTCTGTGGAAGAAAGGGACACACAATGAGTATGTGTCAGGAAGCTCAGGAGCCCAATATCAAAAGAAGATCTCAAGTTGCATCAACATCTCAGCAGAGAAGTGACGAAATGAGATATGTCTTTGATGGAAGATGTTTCATATGTTCTAATTTTGGTCATATGTCCAGAGCAGTTGAAGTTGGCAAGGCAACTAGAAGAAGCAAGGAATGAGTGTGATGCTCTACAAGAAAGAATCAAAGGGTTGACCCATCAGGATCAACCACAATCCTCATCTTGAGGAGTCCAGAAAGAAACACCCTCTCCATATGTATATAAATGCTATTAACTGATGATCCGTGTGTTTCAGGTTTTAGGGAGATACAATCCAAGGGGAAGTGGCATCTAAGTATGTGAAGTGGAGAAGTGATATGCTCTAGAGTTTCAATTGATTCAAATCAGGTACTAGAGTTGAAGAAGAAAGGGAGAAATAGAGCACAATAGGAAGTGATTGTGTTATTGACTTTACCTCTTGTTTCCTACACCGAGTTTGAACTCAGTAGGCTTAGATATTTTGTTAATGACTCAAATCTGAGTTGAAGATGAGAAAAAATGATGCAGGATGAAAAGACATGTTATGGGTCTAAATTGTTGGGCCAAACAACTGGAAGAGTTGCATAACACAGGGGGAGCATTCTATATCCTAATCAGATGCATGATCTCAATATGTTATGAAGGATGTATGTGTATGCTCATGAAGAAGATTGGTTTTCAGCGTGGGGGATTTGATTACAATCTTTATTTCAACAACAATAGTAATCAAAGGATGGGGAGGCTGGTCAAGGAAGAAGACATAATATTTGGAAGATCAGATGAAGCATAGTTACACAAGGCAGGAATGACACATTCATTTCTCAATCCAAATATGCCAAGGATGCTTTGGAAGGTTTGGAATAGAAAATTCCAAGGAGATGAAGAATCTGATTTCCACCCGGTTGAAACTATCGAAAGATGAATATGGAAAGGCAGTTAATATCACAGAATACAGGCAAATTATTGGAAGTTTGTTGTACTTGACTGCAACAAGGCCTGACATTGTTTTTGCCACATGCCAAGTAGTGAGATATAAAATCAATCCCAAGGAAAGCCACATGCTTGCAGTGAAAAGAATGCTTCGGTATATCCAGGGCACATTGGATTTCAGCTTGACATATACTGACAAATCTCAAACAGAGTTATTGGGATATACTGATGCAGACTGGGCTGGTTCAGCAGATGATAGAAAATCAACGCCAGGTGGTGCATTCTATCTTGGTGGATTGTGTATTTCTTGGCTAAACAAGAAGCAAGAATTCATTTCATTGAGCACCGCAGAAGCTGAGTATATTATGTCCACTCAAGCATGCACACAGTTATTGTGGATGAAGCAGCAGCTTGAAGATATGGGAGTTGAAGTGAAGTCTCTGATCGGAATCAAGTGCGACAACTCAAGTGCTATAAATCTTAGCAAAAATCCCGTCCATCGTTCAAGGAAAAAGAACATTGACATTAAGTATCATTTTATCAAGGAGAAGGTTGAGCAGGGAATCGTGAAGTTGGAGTATGTGCCTATAGAGCTACAGGTTGCAGACATTCTGACCAAGGCCTTACCCAAGGAAGCTTTTGAGAGGCATCGACTAGCTCTGGGAGTTCAGTCGATTCCCCGCACTTGAAATAGTGTGGGTGTGCCCCCCCCTCTCCCCGAGGTATGGTGTGTTTTTTCCCTAATGTGATGATGTGTTCTCTACTCTGTTACAGACTGTGAAGGAGTGACCTTTGGGTTCATTGACAAAGGGGGAGAAATAGTGTTTGTTAAAGGGGGAGAAAATAGTGATTGGGAGACAATGTGGCTATTTGAGAAATCATGACAAATACGGGGAGAAGCTGACAGGTGGAGCAGCCAGAAAGGGGGAGAAATGAAAAAGGGGGAGTGTATTAAATCTGACGATGTTAGAAGTGATCGATCAAAGCATAGAAATCATGACAGCTGAGGATCATGATAAAATCAGAACCGTGGTGTTGGAATGGTGAGAGAAGGTTTCTAGGTATCACCAATTGGTATCAATGTGGTTCTACAATTGGTATCAATTTAAGAATTGGTATCATGGTGGAATCAACAATAGTGGTTGACATGAAGTGATTCATTGATGAAATTTTCATACTACTCTTGTTTCTCACGCCTAGCATTGCTCATGTGGGCTTAGAGTACGTGTTAAGTAAATCCTTGAATGCTATCAGAATCACAAGAGGAGAATGATGGTAGCAGCTGGAAGAAGACTTAGTGAGGTATCAAAGTGCAGAAAATCATCCTGAGCAGAATTGTGAAGAGTTGTCAACAAACCCAATGGGGGAGATTGTTGGGCAAAAATCCCTCAAGGTAACATTGCAGTATTTTTGGGTTGATTGTGTTTGTTGACAAAGCAGGTTTTCATGGATATTTGTCGAGTTCCCGAGAAGTTGTTGACAATCAATGTTGACAATGAACGATGACAAAGGAAAGGACGATCTGGAGGTGGTACAAAAGAGTAGTACAAGGTGGCGCCGTTTCCCAGTATTTGCCAAATTTTTGGGGTCCAAAATTTTGAGTTTGGTGAGCATCGTGAAAAGAGGATTTCCATGAAGAGCATAATTTAATATGGCAAAGGCATGAATTTCGTGAAGATAGGATGCATGGTTTCGAAATCGCGAAGACCAGAAGAATGGAGGCGGTGATGCTTCGCGATTACGTCAAGCTTCGCGAACGGCAGAGGCTGAAGCACATCGCGGTGGTGAAGGGCTTTGCGAGGGAGCTTCGCTGCGAAGTCGCGAAGGTAAGTTGACGGTCATTCTTCGCGAATACGTCAAGTTCCGCGAACGGATAATTGCCGTGGTGCTTCACGATTTGGACAGAATTCTGGCGGAATCTTTGGAGCTTCGCGATTTGAGATGACGTGGCGTTGACTCGCACGGAAAGTTCGAGGGTCTGTGGAATCACCTATAAATAGAGGCCGACCCCTTCGAGCGAAGTAGAGAGAATTTTCAGAGTAGATCATTTGCTCTCGATTTGCGAAGGTGGTTCGCGAAGCCAGTGTGCTTCGTGAAAGAGGTGCTTCGCAGTGGCTATTGTAGCTCTGCGAAACCTGCGAGCTCCGTGTCGCCTTACTAAGCTTCACGAGGGACGTTGCTTTGCGACGGCTTGAGCATCGCGAGAGTGCTTCGCAAAAGAGCTTCGCAAGAGAGATTCGCGAAAAGGCATGAGGTTCACGAAGGCTTGTTTGAGCTTCGCGAAATTGGGAGCCTAGCGAAGTAGGGTGCTTCGCGAAGGTCTTTCCAAAGGTAGTTTTCCTAGTGGATAGTGGAAAAGGGGTATTAATCTATGGGTGAAAGTTGAACTTCAACAGAGCATCTACATACAGAGAAAGATGCATTCCTTAATGGAAATGAAGAGACCTACAGGTCTATAAACTGTGAGTGAATGCCTTCTAGAGCAGTGAGCTTAGGAAGAGGAAGAAGGTGATCCTCTCCACCGACAGTGAGCCAGAGAGAGAGAAACAGGGAGTGACCCTTGGGAAAGCAGTGAGCTGACCCTAAAACTTGTATAGGCAGTGAGCCTGGGCATAGAAGTGATCTAGCCTGAACATTGTAATCCACAGCTAGTGAAGTCTAGTGGAATTTGGTACGAACCAGCAACTTGTCGGCGTATGCTCCTTGGACGTAACCCTTAGCGGTGAACCAAGTAAAAATCTCTGTGTCAGCCTGATTACTTCCCTGCATTGAATTCAAAGCATCATCATCAGGTAAAGGAGACAAGTGATCACAGTAACCACACAGGTGCAAACAAAGTGACCCTTGTAACAAAGAGGTCAAGATCCAGTGGGGCAGAAAGAACATTGAAAAAGAATATCCATACCCTGATTCACCCCCCCTCTTAGGGTATATAGGCCCCTATTGGTCCTAACATATGGATATATCTACTTAATGAGGTATAAGTCATATTATTTTGATTGGTTCAAAGAATACCAGAATGAAGTTAAAAACCAGCATGGTAAGAAGATTAAGTAACTACACTCAGACAAAGGAGGCGAATATCTTAATCAAGACTTCATTGATTTCTTACGGGAGTTTGGGATTCTATCTCAACTCACTCTTCCTTACACACCGCAGTGGAATGGTGTAAGTTAAAGGAGGAACCACACCCTGTTGGATATGGTGAGATCAATGATGAGTCATGCGAGTCTCCCATTATCCTTTTAGGGATATTCATTACAAACAACAATGCAAATACTAAACCAAGTACCAACTAAATCAATAAATGTTATTCCATATGAGTTATGGAGTGAACAAAAATCCATGTAATCGAATTTACATGTGTGGGGTAGCGAAGCATTTGTTAATGTCTCTTCAGGTAACAAACTTGCACCCCGAGGCACAAAGTGTATCATTATAGGATATCCCAAGGAAACAATGGGATATTACCTCTACAACCCCTCAGACGAAAAGGTTATAATGGAAAGACACACCATATTCCTTGAGATGGAGCACATCTCCAAAAGAGATAGTGGGAGAGAGATAGAATTCGATGAAGTCAAGGATCAAGATACACAGGAGTTGGTACAAGAACAGATTCCACAAAGCCCCGTGGAAGAACAATCTATTCTAGAGACACAAGAACTGCGTAGGAGCATTAGAGAGGTGGGAGAAATAGAACGATATGATTTTCTTGTCACCGAGGATGGTGAATCAATATTGGTTGACAATGATGATCCTATTACCTACTAGGAAGCAGTTGAAGGCACAAACGTTTCCAAGTGGAAAGAAGCCATGAATTCTGAAATGGATTCCATGTACCAAAACCACGTATGGATTTTGGTAGATCCCCTAGTTGATGTAAAGCCTATTGGTAATAAATGGGTATTCATGAAGAAACTGGACATAGAGGGTCAAGTCATCACCTATAAGGAACGACTGGTTGCAAAAGGTTTTAGACAGTGTCAAGGAATTGATTATGATGAAACTTTTTCACCGGTTTCGATGCTGAAATCCATCAGAATCATATTGGCCATTGCCACTAACCAGGACTCTGAAATTTGGAAAATGGATGTCAAAACAACAGTCCTTAATGGGAACCTCCAGGAAGATGTCTACATGACACAACCTGAAGGGTTTGTGACTCTAAAGGATTCCAACAAGGTATGCAAGTTGCATAAATCCATTTATGGATTAAAGAAAGTATCATGGTCATGGAAAATTTGTTTTGATAAAGCTGTAATGGAACATGGATTTGTTAAGAACGAATGTGATCCTTGTGTCTAGAAGTGGTTTAGGGGAAGTGCAGTCGTTTTCCTAATAGTATACGTGGATGACATATTAATAATTGGAAATGAAGTACCTGTCTTACAGTCTATTAAGGAATGTTTGCATAAATGCTTCTCCATGAAAGTCTTGGGCAAGGCAGGATATATTCTTGGGATCAAGATCCATCGTGATAGATCCAAGAGAATGATGGGCCTGAGTCAAAGTATAAACATTGATAAGATACTGAAGATATTTAGTATGGAATAGTCCAAGAGGGGATTGTTTCCAGTGTCACATGGCATTCATATTTCCGAGAAAATGTGTCCTCAAACACATGAGTAAAGAAAGAAAATGGAAAGGATCCCTTACGCATCCGTGATTGGGTCAGTCATGTATGCTATGCTATGTAGGATGCTAGATGTTGCTTAGGCATTAAGTGCGGTAGGTTGATATCAAGCTGATCCATGAGACCCCCATTGGATGGCAGTCAAGACTATCCTTAAGAATCTGAGGCGTACTAAGGATATGATCATGGTTTATGGAGGAGATAAGGAACTAGTCACCATAGGACATGTAGATGCTAGTTTCCAGACTGATCATGATGACATGAAGTCGCAGACTAGATACATCTTCAGTTTGAATGGAGGTGTAGTGAGTTGGAAGAGCTCAAAGAAAAGTGTGGTGGGGGATTCTACAGCGGAGTCCGAGTATATCACAGCTTCTGAGGCAGCTAAAGAAGCAGTATGTATGTGAAGTTTCGTCCAAGAGCTGGATGTAGTTCCGATCAATATAGATCCTATCACACTCTATTGTGATAATACTTCAGCGGCGGCAATTGCTAAAGAGCCAAGGTCACATGAGAGGACAACACACATACTTCGGAAGTATCATCTCTTGAGGTATTTTTCTCAAAGAGGTGAAGTTGCAGTGGGCAGTATTTCCACAGTTTACAACATGGTGGAGCACTTGACTAAAGCCTTGACTTAGCAGAAACATGATCATCATGTGAGGACTAGCGAAATAAAAGTCGTAGGCTGTTGGCTCTAGTCCAAGTGGGAGTTTGTAAGGGTTGGTGTCCTGAGAACCAACTGTTTTGTACTTTTATTACATGAATGTTCACTTATTATATATTGTTCATTGTTCTGCATGACTATAATATAATAATGTCCTGGAATATTTGTTGCATTGATAAGGTCATGGAAGATCTCCGCTGTTATGAGAACCTTGAAATGCTATAACAATATTCTTAAATAAAGTTCTACGGTTGGATTAAATACTATGATAGGAAACATAGTAAACAGACCATCATGTACGAGTACTCACAAGAAGACGAGACTCTCTTTCATGGAGTTCACACATGGTAATCTCCAAGATGGGAGACTATGAGAACAGACCCGCCAGTAGAAATTCTACATGTCTTGGTGTCATTAGACATTGCTATCTACGAGTGTGTATAATGGTCCATAGATTGGAAGATTATCATTAACTAATGTCTTGACTTGCACACTTAGATTTACTGACGAAATCCGTCACACAGACAGTTGGCAAGAAGTAGGGTACGTTGGGTGCATCACAAGTGACATGTTGTTAATGGATAAGTCGAGGAAGGATTTATACCTTCATTTATGGAATTTGATAAATCATACCCTTGATTGAAATAGAACTGTCACATTAAATTCCATGTCCATTGTGTAAACGACGAGTTTATTTCAGGAAGTAAAAGAACAGTAGATCAAGCATATAGGTTTATGACACTCCCGTTGATGAGATATCAAGAAAAAGGGATTAAATTACACAGTAAGCATTCATATGAGGTGATACGTCAATGCGACATCAACTTCTTTCTCTTGGGTGCCTTGACCCGTTGCTAGACAGTAATCCTTGACTTTAGGCAAGCCCGCCTAATGCCAACGAGAAAGAGGCCTAGACGGTCACACACTAGGTGTATTCAAGTATCTCAAGTAGAATAAAGATTATTCCCGAATGAGGTTTAATAATTATTCGAGGAATCCTAGATCGTTTTAATGATTGGAGGAAGAAGGTAATGAAAAAACTAGATATACACGCTGTGTATTAAAGATTACAAGTCGTGTAGTTTTTCCTGGAAAACAAGTACACACTGTGCATTAATTATTACATGACGTATAGTTTTCTTTATGGAAAGGAAATGAATAAATGAAAACAAGATATACATTCCGTGTACATTGAATGTACACAACGTGTATTTTTCAATGAAAAACAAGTACACACCGTGTATTTATTAACACACGCAGTGTAGTTTTTCCAGTCGGGGTTTTGAGGATATAATATTGGTTTAAATGATATTTATTATAATCAGCATGGTTGCATGTCAAGGAATTAATTATTTGACATGGGGTTTTAAATAAGAGTCAATGAAATAAATTAAATGTGTAACATGTTTATTTATTATCATAACTCTTCAACTTCAAACCTGATTATAAATATCCTCACAACCCCAACTCTCTTCCGACACACAAGAGAATCGTTGTGCACAACAACTCTGGAGAATTCTTTCAAGGCCGAAAGAACCTCTTCCTCCAAGAATGCTCTCAAGACCGAGATAGATCCTCCTCCATCAGATCAAAACAATCTAAGGCGAACAACACAAGAAAAGGTTTCTCCATGCTAGCACCTGGAGACTCCTTTGGCGACGTCCCAAGACACGAGGTACACATGTGGATCACCACTAGAGGAAGTCTACACTTGGCTTTTGTGACACAATGATGAATCACATCAGAACGTGTTCAAGAAAATCAATAGAGAAAGAACACCCAAGAGGTATTTCTTATAAATTGATTAAATTAATTATAATTAACCTGTAACGATACTTCTTTGTGGTTCTGGGGATTTCCCTTTCTTTGTCCATTTCTATAATTCGATCCGTAGAGACTGGTGTTTATCATCGTATTGATCCCAGATTGATCATTGTTAATGAAAAAAATCCAAGTGGGAACATCCACCCATGTGCTTCCACTGTGCTCGGAACCTTCAGTAGATTTGGACATACAAGACATCGGTGCGTGAGAGACCTAGTCGAGTGCTGATCTTGCAGAATGATAATCCATATAGAGAAATTTTGTATAACTATTCCTTCATAAAAGAGTGAGATATGATTTTAAAAGACTCTACATGAAGGAGTAGGTCAATAAATTCTATTCAGGTATAGATCTTGATTATAACTGGTTGATTTGGTTGAGGCAGTGGTTGTGGTAGTCAGACCATAGATTTTTAGTGATAGCTGAGTGGATCCACTCAGGATAGCAAGGCTGTATCATAGGTCTATGAACCAGGCTAGATATATGTAGTAAAACTAACAACTAAGGATAAGAATCTCAAACATTTTTATTGTGAGAGTTACTATTATATTAGCCTCTACTTAGAATTTTTTTTTGATTTAGGTGCTTTGCATAGATTTATATCTATTCCTGGTATGGTGAGCCTTGGGCTCAATGTTTAGTGTTTTGATGGAGTTATGGTGATTTATAATCCATTTGTGTTTCAAATGGAGGATGTAAATTGGTGCGGGGAGCGACCCCTTGAGATTGAAAGGTGTCACTTCATATATGACCTCTTTTTCCTCAAGATTTCAGGTTTTGAAACCATTCTCAGGACAGACTGGTTGCTTTAATTCCATGATTTTATTGATTTATATCATCGAAGGATGACCTTTACATCACTAGAGGGTGGAGATTTTATTCAAAAGGGTGATTGGGTGGTCCAGGCGAGCCGATTAGGACCTCATCATCATGTGTTGGGAGGGATGATAACCAATTTGTGAGTTTATATATGGATGATTAGGAAATACATAAAAAATATTTCCCTCTAGTGGTTGATCCTTTTATGGACACTTTCCAGGATAACATTTCAGGTCTACCTCTAGTATGAGTGGTAGAGTTCTCTATCTATCTAGTGATAAGAGCTGCACTAATATCGAATCCACCTTACAAGATAACTATTACTGAGATTCAAAATCTCAAGAGGAATATAGAGGATTAATATACAAAAGGGTTCATCTGTCCAGTACTTCCCCATAAGGTTTTCTGGGCTTTTTTTTAAATGGATGATGGTACCCTTAGGCTATATATGGATATCTAGAAATCAAACCAGCTGATAATTAAGAACTAGTATCCCTTTGTATGTTTATACAACCTCTTTGACCAACTACTCAAATATTTGGTGTTATAGAAGATTTATTTTAGATTTGGTTATCATCAATCATGTGTTATACTATCAGACATACCTCACGCAAAATTTCATATCATGTATAATCTATATGAGTATTTGGTTATGCCTTTTGATCTGACAAACACACAAACAATTTTCATGTAACTAAGGAACTGGGTTTTCCATCCTTCTAGATTTGTTTTTCATGGTACACATGGATTATATCTTGTTCAATTCTATCACTTGACATGAAAATTCCAAAAATCTTGATACCATATTGGATACATAGAAAGAGCATTAATTATATGATAAAATCACTAAGCACCACTTCAAAATGGATCAAATTTACATCCTGGGTCACATTATCTCAAATATAGTAGTATCAATTGACCTAGAGAAGGTAGGATTTATAGTTTCCTTATATTATCCAAAGAACATATTTGAGATATAGAGTTTCTTGGGGAAGGATGGATATTATAGGAAATTCATACAAGACATATCATGCCTAGTAGTTCCACTCTTGGGATAGAATAAGGAGGTTTTGATGTTTGTATGGTCAAATTCACATGATCCATCCTTTTAAGAGTTGAAAGGAATATTGAATTTAGAACCAATACTAGTTTATCCATAGAAATAAAGGAGTTAAAATGTTTACTATAATGCACCATTTATCTGGCTAGGAGCTGTTCTGATGCATGAGGATGGAGTCGTGGCATAAAAGTATCGAAAGTTGGGGCCACACAAGGGGAATTACCTGATACATGATCTTGATTTAGCTAAAATTTGTCATTATTTCTACTGTGAGAGAAATTAATTAATTAGAGAGAAATTTTTAGTGTACATGAACCACAAAATCCCCAAGTATATATTTACATAGTGTGATATGAATATGATGAAATGAAGGTGTATTGAGTACCTATAGTATTTTGACTTCGAGCTTGCTTATACCCCTAGTAATGGAAATGATGTTTCCGATGTACTGAGCAGTAAAAATAAGATGCATTCATTTTATGAGGTGAGTATTGAGTGGTAGATTAAGTATTTGTTCTCGGAGATGCACTTGGAGGTGAATGAATGTTATGAGAAGATGTTTATTTTATCCTTGGTTGTGGCCTCTACCCTTTTGGATAGATTGGGGATTAGGAAAATATCAGATTTTGAGGACCTATTCACTTTGAAGAGTATGGTGGGTGATGATAGTCATCCTGGTTAGAATATAAGAATGTACGAAGTTCTATGTATACATAGTTATGAATGGGTTTTATTAGAAATGCGTAAGGAGGTGATGCGAGACCTTCATGGTTGATCTTGGGCAGCACATCTGAGTTTCACCAAAATGTATATGGATTTACATCATCAATAATGTTGGAAGGGTATAAAAAGAAATGTAGCTACTTTTTCCATAAGGTGCTCCACCTATGAGTAGGTGAAGACAGAACACCAGCAACAAGTTTGACTTTTACAATAGCTTCCAAAACCTGAGTGGGAATGGGTTGACATTATGATTGATTTTGTGACTAGGTTATTGAAGTCACCATGAGGCCATAATTCCATTTGTTTTGTTATTAATAATATCAAAAATTTATATAATTTCTAACCTACCATGTAGAAATTTTCATTAGAATAGATTTGGTGGTTATTTGTTAGTGAGATAGTATGACTTCATGGGGTCCCCCATACTATCATTTTAGATAGGGATGCCCATTTCACTTCACGGTTCTAGAATGGGTTTCATAAAGATTTGGTATCCAGATGATTTTGAGAACATCATACCACCCTCATACAGATGACTAGTTAGAGTGCATGATACAAGTGATTGATGATATTCTACAGGCATGAATCTTGGATTTTTGTGGCTCTTGGGAGATGAATATACCCCTTGATGAGTTTTCCTACAAAAATATATTTCAGGATACAATATAGAAGGATCCCTATGAGGATTTTTATGGTAAGAAATTCCAATTACCCATATGGTGGTTATATGTAACATATGAATCTATGCTTGTACCACGTCTCTTAAAAGAGACTATGAAGCAGGTTCAGTTGATTCTGAATTGAATTATACTACACAGTCTCGACATGAATCATATTTCAATCACCATAGATGACTTCTAGAGTTAGAGGTTTAGGATTCCATATTTTTATGTGTTTCATTGAGGATATAAACAAGTGGGTAAGGAGATAAAAATTTAACTATGACATGTTGAGCTATTCGAGATTTTGGAGAGAGTCAGGCCGATAGCCTATCTGTTGTAGTGGATTTAGAGGTACCAATTCATACACATTATCTTATATTTATCATTACTACACCATTATCATTCAAGCCTATCTCATTATTTTCATCCTGATTTGGTCAATTTAATGGTATATGCATCATCCAAGGAGCATCATATTCATATTGTAGATCCTAGCATGGGAGTTCTCTAGGGCTGGTCAATTCTTTTATTATAGAGGCTATAGTTGAATAACCATGGATATGAAGATACTTGTGAGTGAGAGGTCAATGAATGAGCACAGTGGATGATGTTTTTCATATATTATGATTCACCACCCTTGGAAGGGAAATTTGGGGATGAATTACTTTAAGGGGAGAGGTTTTTGAGAACCTGGTTCTTTCTTGTGGTATGTAATCTTTTAACTTCGATATTTTTGGTTTAAATGATTAATTACAGCCTAATGTGAATAAACATTAAGGTCTTGGGTATATAGAGGGTGTTTAGAAAATTTTTAGAGCCCAAATCCAAAACTTTTGTCAAATATGGATAGTCCATACGGGTAGTATAAACCCTGTGGTGTAGGACACACTATTAATAATAAATGTTCAAGGCTTGATTATGGGAGCTACATGCTGGATGGTTGGAGGAAACCATATGGATAGAGGGACTTTTCAGTTTTTGATAGTGGTTGTGGGCATCATATGCACATGGTTAGTAAAACAGTGCACACTAACCATGTGAGGTTCCCCTTTTATCATCAGTGTGCACACAATTGGTGCATGGTTTGGTCAACTATGTGGTAATTGATTTTTTTGTGAAATTTATTTTTTCCTATTAATTAGTTTTAAAACCTAATTTTATTTTCAATTATCCTTTCCCATTAGACAATATCATCATGGGAGATCCCTTGAATGAATTTGGGTAGTTTTTATAATGATTCTCTATCTGATATTGGAATTGAGCACTGATCATCACGATGTATATTCACTGGTGAGTACTCAATTCCTTTTGTGTCATTATTATGTCTTCTTAGTATCAGCTACTCTATTTAGGTGAAACATAAAATTCATTATTTTAGGTTCCTTTTCCATTCATCATTTTTCTCCAAATCCGAGTTGAATCAGAAGCTGATAATGGACTAAAACTCCACTACAGACCTACGATAGGTGGTGTTGTGATTTTTCCTCAATATCAATATGTTTATATATTTTATGTTATGTTGTGTGCCTGATTTTCTGAGAATCTCATTTAAAGTGTAATTTAATACTTATTTAAAATGTATAGGTATGACTTACATAATTAACGAGATCATTGAAAATGATTAAAGGTTATGAACATAGAATATGAACCAGCCCATAGGTATGTTGTTTATCAATTAGCCCACCACAAGTAGAAGATGAACTTGAATACCTTTTTAGTGTTATATTTTCTCATTTCCATGGGATGTTCAATGA
Organism: Viscum album; assembly: GCA_963277665.1. Classification (NCBI taxonomy): domain Eukaryota; kingdom Viridiplantae; phylum Streptophyta; class Magnoliopsida; order Santalales; family Viscaceae; genus Viscum; species Viscum album. The sequence goes on along the minus strand of OY728119.1, from coordinate 323,777,966 downwards.
TAAATTGTAAATTGTAATTTAAATTGACTAAAGGAAGGGAGTGGAAGACCATTTACCTAGGAAAGGGATATGTATCACTTATTTAAGAATGATTTAATATTATAATGGAATTCCCATGTGAGATAATTAAGAGACTAAGACTTCTAAGATTAGACCATACATTGAGACACCTTATGAGGCGAGGTTTAAAGGAATGACCATGGTGATGAACTTGGAAATAATTAAATGAAATTTATTGAATGTTTATCATCTTCCTTGGGTGACACATGGGTTCTTATACAAATTCCATGTATGTCCACATTAGTCTGTTTCTCTATATATGTCTAAATGAAACTTGGAATCCTTATAGGACTACCAAGAATAGACTTAGGAAATTTACTGATATACACTCAAGTGATACTTTTTCCTCTTATATGGATTCAAAATTGAGAACTAAAAAGGAATTTGATAATATACACCATTGTTGATACTTTGGCTCCCTTAGGGGAGTTCCAAGGATGGAATTTGAGAGTGGTGATGTTATACCACACCTGGGTTATGATGAGGATAAACAGTCATGTGATTGTAAGGTGTCTGTTTCATGATATTAATAGAAAGATACCTTGTTTCTAAATAATTAATTCCAACTATGAGAATAGGTTCTTAATTGACTAATTAAGGAAATGATTTATACGACATGTATGCCAGGCCAAAGAAAAATCTTATATTCATTAAAATACTTATACCATATTAATATCCTTGTTTGGAACCTCTTGATCACATCCTTATGTAAGAGACTGGGCTACATTACAGGTCACAACACTTCTTAATTAAATGAAACAATATTGGATGCTAATTTAGATACTTTTCGGCAAAGGTTAAAGTAGGTAACCATAGAAGACTATCCTTGGGAACCCATAACGTTATGAATTTTTTAATTTAATCACTTTCCTTAAATATTATATTACTTCTATTAATCTATTATTATTATATATTCCCTATTTTTATGGAGTTATACACCATTGGTTGTACCCTATTAGTATTTTATCTCAACCCTACTTGGTATACCCTTGATACTTGATAAGATTATATGATTGAAAATATAGATAAGGGAAATACCCCTGCTATATGTTTTTGATTTCTACTTAGATGTATGGGAGAATAAGTATGATATTATGCTTGTTGTTCCAACAAGGATAGTTTTTTTGTATTATTTTTATTTTTTTACTTGTATTTTATTGTTTTATGTAAAACTATGATGGATACTTTGTAGAAACATGACATGATCATCATTATATATGAGGTTACTTCTAGATTTTGAATATATATATCTTTTTATGGTATCTATTGTCCGATTGAATTACTTCTTCCACTACTTATCTATTGATTTGTATAATTTCTACAACTGTTTTAAACTGATAAGGGGAATACAATCTCTATAAAAATACCCTAGGCCCTCACAACTAGTTGATAACCTCTAGAAATTAAAGAGATTCACTTGAGGCATTATGAGCAACTTGGCTTGGAGCACCATTCAATAGAACCTGGGTTTGAGATGTTACAATATTGATGAGTTGATGGTCAAGCTACACAAAAAAATATTAAGTAAATTTGGAATCATGCTATTTGATTGAGGAAGAAGGCTTTGAAATAATGTTTGAGATGTATAGATTCATGTGGGAATATGTATTGGGGTTTTATAAGCTATTACACTATGTATAGAGTGTTCTATGTTGAAAATGTAGTATTTTATATTTTAATATAGCTATGAATATTGAGGTGTATATTTCACAATGGTATATTTTCGAATAATTTCAAACCCATCCTAAATAAGAATAATAGTAAAATATATTTTTCAATATGAGGATTGTCTATTAATGGTATTCATAGAATATTATTTCATTCTAAATAAAGGGAATGAGATATCATGGAAGCTAGAGTTAGGAACTTATTATTATGGTTTTGTTGGGATCCATCATAATAACTATAATTTTCTATTTATGGAAATAGGAAATGAGACAAACCATTTAATACTTCCACTCATGGATGCGATAAATTGAGTATATAGAGGAAGATACAATATAAAAAGATGATGGGGTCACTATAGTTGGATATGAACTGAGAAATCCTATAAAACTAAGTTCACTTTAGTAAAAAATAAAGATTAACCCAATAGATATAGAGACTATCAAAGAAGCAGAACCTAGATGATCCACTATAACCTATAGAAAGGAAGCATTAGTAAATCAATCCCACACAACTTTCGGGGTCTCGATGAATGATAAGAAGAAGAGAAGTTCCTAAAGCTAGGATTTAGTGTGTAATGAAATGTTTTCTATCCAAAGCCTACATTTTTTATATTCTAATATGAGATTTATTGGAATCTTTTTCAATATATAATCCAAGAGTTGAGAAATTAATAATTTCTAAGTGGCATGAGTTTATTTTTAATATATAAAGGAATTCAATGAAACTCATGTTGAGGTAGATGATCATTATTTTTGGGTACATATACATAGTTATACAGGTTATTTATCTCCTTAAAAATGTAAGAGTAAAGCTAATAACCAGTTGGTGAAATGCTTGTGTGAAGACTATGGGAAACATAATAAAGATACCTTCACTTGTGTTTTATACAATAGCTAGACTACTTCTATAATATTATGATAAAAGATTCATATAATATGTAAATACTTGTTTTATGATGATCCCTATACACCATCTATAACTGGTAATAAGATTATTAATGGTGAATCCAAGACATGTACATCCCCATCATGACAAGGAGTAGGTTTTCTTAATTTGGTATGAACTTTGAAAAAAAAACTATTCGTAATTAACTTTCATTATATAAATTTCATGTGGGTGTATTGAAGATTAAAAAAATAGATCAATTTATTTCCTAAACAGTGATATATGACAACATCCAAAAGGTATTTAAAGTAACTAAAAAATAATTTCTATTTTGTAAAAGAATTTATTCAAACCTGATTCACTCCCCATTATTAGGGCTGTAAAATAGTATCATAGATAGGTTACCAATGAGAAATATCTATGATAAAACTTAGTTGTTTTCATTTTACATAAATTGAGTACATATTTGAAATAGAAGATCCTAAAATGGATAAATATTCCCTTATTCATCCTATTATTGAAATAGATATTTCATCAGAACTATTGAGAAATATAAGAATTAAAGTATCCAAATAGTCGAGGAAGAATGTAAATGAGTAATAAGAAACACTACTAGTTAAAGGTAGTTTAAGTGGTATCTACATAGCTAATTATGTTAGTCAATATTTCTATAGGGAGGAAAGGTAATACTATGTTGGTGGTTGTATTGAAATTTCCAAATACCTATACCTTGAGATTATGGGCCATCTGAAGAATATTCTTATTTAGGTGGAGACCAATATATTAAAATTTATCAGTGGGCATCATGATAGAAATTCATAGCTAAATGTCAAGATTAATGCTACGAAGGAATAATTAGATTGTAAAACAAGTTTCTACAACACTCACACAATGCCAGTGAAATTCCAAGAATAAACTACGTCATATTACCATGATATATTCACTCAATTTGAAGAATAATTTCAATTTATTTATTTGATAGATATATTTTCAATAATATTTTATGGAGGTTATCTATGCAATGGATAATAATCATAAAGTCTTTATATGTGTGTAGTCTAACCAATGGGAATTTAAATATAATAGGGTGAAAGATATGGATAATTATCTAGTAGAAAAAATCTAAATTCATGTGGATTAAATACATAAGATGAATAATGATTTTGATGATAACATAATATAAATTGATAAGTATAATTTTTCCCTAAATATGAAATGTCATGAACAAGAAGTAAAACTAAATAATATAATAAGTAGAAAACATAGAACTTCCCAACATGTTGAGAAAATAGATGCTTCTAATAAATATTCTAAAATGTGTCTTTTATCATATAATCCTTATGATAGCATCTTATTGATATTTAGATCATCTCGAGAAGAATCCATATATAGATGATACAAAAAAGGTATCCCATAATCCTATTTATTATGTTAACACAGAACCTATTTTTTCTTCATGTACATGAAAAAGTTTAAATTATGTATAATGGTATATGACTTAAAATTATGATAAATCCACCAATACATAATGGGTGGAGGTGGGAAAGTTTATGGAGATAACATCTTAAATTTTATCTAAACAAATTGGTGAAAATTTCAAAAAATAGCATACTCATTAGGATATATTCACTATACCTACATGAGAACAATCAAGGAAGATTGGAAGTCATGGATTCCCTTGGAGATCCTTGCATAGAGAGAATAAGTTTTGGTGCATTATGATAGTGGAAATGGATTTAAAATCACAATATAAAGGGAGATACAACCATATATATGAAGGAACCCTACTGGAGTGAAGTATGAATCATAAAAAAGGAAAAAATCTCTATGGAGAATTTATTTGTTATTTATAAAAATATATATAAAATGTGTAACATTGGTGGTCACTACGGGGAACAATACTATTAAAAAACTTCCAAGTATTGTTAATTTACATAATGGAACACAAAACCACTAGAGACTGAGAAGAAGGAAAATAAATAAAATAATCCTACTTTTTGAGTGAAATAAATGAGGTGAAATACTCCCTACAAGATCGTGAAGATTGCTAAATAGAATGTTCAATCAATATAGAAGATATGATTCTATTATGGTGGGAGAGGTTATAAAATATTTGATTTCTAGATCTTCATGAATCTCAATATATAAGGAAGAAATATGAGAAATAAAATGTAACCAATCCAAAATAAGGATAACAAGATTGGTTTAATTTTTTAAACTCCATGTGAAGAATTTGAGAATGTCTCTAAGAGGGAATGTTAAAATCCCACAATGACTTGTGTCAAAGGTGAATCTGGGCAGGATTCATGGATAATAGATGTAAAACTATCATTCTTGTGTAGATTATAATAAAATGGAATTAACTAGGTTCTTTATGTTTTTATACAACTAAAACAAATAAGGTGTACACACAGAATAAGAAGGGCAACTACATTTCAAAAGTGCACTTGGAAATTTAGTAAACCCTGTTGGAGGATGATAGGAGGATGTAGAAAGCTGAATAGAATCAAACTTTTCAATTTGATATGGTATATAAGGCTATTACAACTTAATAGAAATATTTTTAATGAATAAATCGATTCTATCCAAAAAGCTATAGATTTAAAAAATCAAGGTGAAGGAAATCATGGAAAGTAAAATACACTTTAGAGCATCATATAATGGAATATCTAGGATGAGAAAAATGTATCAACCCTAATATAATCAATGAGGATATTATGAAGATCCATCACATTCCCATATATTTTTGGTTGATGTTATGTTATAGTAATTGAATATGATGAAGTGTTGAGAGTGTCCCCTAAGGGGGAGCTATCAAATGAGGTGAAGCTTATTTAGATTTATAATTTCATAAATATTTTTGAAATATATATAGCCCCATTATAATTGAAGAATGGGGTATGATTTTCACTAATATACTATTATTTTAAATGATATAAATTATGTTTATAAATGGGTATTGATTATCTAACCAAATGGTAAAATACAATATTACACCTAAAATATTTTAATGTTTTTGTTCAAGTAATGAAAATGTTCTTGAGTTGCTTCAAATATATTTAAGTAGCCTATAAGCTATAAAATATTTGGTTGGTTCCACATTAATGTGAGTAAAACAAAAACTTTAATATCCAAATTAACAATTATTATTCTCTAAATTAGGGGATCCCAGGTAGACATGGAGTTGGATGGCGGATGGAACATTTCTTTGAATAATGTGGTATCACTCTTCTCTAATGGGAATAATTATGAAACTAAAATAGTGTATTAAAAAATTAGAAGAAGAAATTTTTCTTTAAATTATAAAACTTTAATTGGATGTGAGAAAACCTATCCAATAGAATTAATAAGAAGGGGGAAATATTTCCCACAATTGAATTTCATGTCAATAAGGGGGAGAGAAAATACACTGACTTTGTATAAATAGTTTGTTCTGATGAGAAATATAATGGAAGTGGTTAAAGTAACATTTATATTTTGATTTTATTTTTTATTTAAATTTAAAAGTCAATGAGTGATATAATATTATGTGATATAATGAATATAAACCAAAGGAGAAGGGAAGGTGCCTCCTTGTGCTTTGAGTAGAGGTTGGTGAAGCTGCTTCCTATACACTGATGGACAATTAGAAGAAGAAGATTTTATGGCCAATAATGATTTCTCTGGATAGTTTCCCAGTAGTTTCAATATACCTTCGAATATTTTTAATTGGTAATCTCATAAAATACAAGTACCAAGGATTTGTAATTGCTGTATATAATTGTTTATAATAAATATATAAAATTAGGAGGATCTAGCTACAATAGTAAATAGAAGAGTCTAAAGTTGATTTGAAAAAAATCATGCTTCATTTGAAGATATGGAATACCTATACTGAAGCACAATAAATATCAATATAAATGATCCTTTTTGGATAGGCTGTAAGTGAATTCAACTATATATAAGGTATTTTCAAACCATTTAAGACATTTTAGTCTAGAAGAAATATCATATAGAGGAGTTGAAAATATAAAAGGGAATTATGCTATATGTATGTGATTTTAACCCCATATACATTATTGTGACCCATGTAATACATTTTTGAATAGTGGAAATGGGAATTAATATATACAGAGGTGATTTAGTTTGTGTACAGGTGATTTTCCTCACATTTGTGTGAATGGTGCTATTAGAGTCACCTGTATGATATTTTGTGTATCCGGTGTGACACTTGAGTTTAAATGCATTTCGACAAATCGAAAATTTATAAGCCAAATAATATTTTAACATATAAAATGATATTTATTGGTTACATTAGAGATTTAAGAAGGCCATAATTTTTTTATTTGGGAATAAGTGATTTGAGTCAGCGCATGACACTTTAGTTTTCCTCATTTTAATAAATGCTGATCCAGTATGAAATTTTGGATTGCATTCTCCTATGCATAGGTGAATTGTCCGATTCATAAGTGATTTGGGTAAAGTGTGTAAAAAGTTTTCTTATAGAAAATTATTGAAATATGATTCTATTTAGTGATAAAGAAAAATATACTATAAAGTCTGTGTGGTATTTTTCATGGTGAAAAATGATATTTTTAGAAATATAATTTTGAATAGGAAGATAATTGGCATTATTATTGGATTATTGTTCAAATGTAAAATCATCAAAAAAAATAAATGTGATAAAATTTAGGATTAGATAAGGATATTATCTTGAAGTCAAAGGAGAATAATATAAAATCATGAAGGAATTTCTGCAACATCAATGGTTATTAAATGAGTTTACTATATTTTAAGAATAATTCGGCCATTGATGAGTCAAATACCAGGTTATTAATCAAATATTAAATCATTAATTGAAAATATATTTGTTTGAGGATGAAGGTACTGGGATACTATCTGATATATATAGATTCATGTTAGAAGATATACTGGGTTCCTAGAAGCTGATACACTGTGGATAGAGTGAACCATGTCACAAATGTTAAGTTATATATTTTTTATAACTATGAATATTGAAATGATTATTTTATTATCGAATATGTTTGAGGAAATTAAATTAAAGACATTAGAATTATAAAAGTGAAATATATTTGTCCATGGAAAGAGTTAGTATTAAGGGTATTATAGTAACATCCATTGATTTCAAAACATAGTGAATGAGATATTGTGGAACCCAATATGGGTAATTTATTATTATACTTTTGACATAATATATGATAAAAAATTTACATTTTCTATTTTTAAAATTGGAATCAAGATAAAACATTTAATATTACAAATAATTCTCATGGGAAATTGAGTTCATCATGAAAGGTCAAATAAATTATGAATATGGAGTCACTTTTCTAGGATTTGAACTGATTGAGATAATTAAAATAAGTTATATTGAAAAGAAGAAGAATAAAATTAAGGATTCAAAGACTCTCAAAGAAGAATAACTATGAGGAGTTTATGTGACTAGTAGTGAGGAAAATGACGACAACCAGGCTAGTAAAAACTATTGGTTGTCAATGAAATAGATTAAGAAGAATAAGATAAGTTAATAAAGTTAGGGTTTTATGTGAATTTATATATTTGAATATTAAATCTTATAGTTTTAACATTATGAGTTTATATTTACAATATTTGGCTTCAAGATAGAATCATAGAGCTGTTTAGTAAAAAAATGATGAGTTACATCTATTTGACATAAAGATTTAAAGGTAGTTGAAGACTCTCAACTTGAGGAACCTTATCTTTATTTTTCAGTATAGAGATATCCCTATACTGGTTTCTAATCTATTTTAAATAGGATAAATTTATTTGATAACCTTATGGTGCGATTCTAGTGTGAATAATGTGGGAAAAAATTTATTGATATCTTTATTTGTATTATATAATAGAGGTGACTCACCTCTATACTATGCTGATCAATTTTATACGAAATATAGAATTAAATGTTTCAAAATGATCCTTTTAGGCCTACTATAATTGATAAAAATATTATTAGTAGAGAATCAGTTACTTAGACATCTCAAGAAGGAAAAGGAGTATGTTCCAACATTAAAACCAAACCTTTTCAAAACATGTGTGACATCTTTACTTTTAGAACCAAAATTTAATATTGTTGTATGAAAGGGTAAAAAAATAGATCCATTTATATCATAACATGTTACAAAGGTAAAAATAAAAATTGGGTTTAAACTAACTAAATAATAATTTTTTATTTTTAAAAGAAATTATTTACACCTGATTGACCCCCATGAATTTCTACACCGGTCCACTAGACCTAAGAATTGGTATTAGAGCCTATGACAACCCATATATTTTATAAAAATTATTTCATTATTTATTAGATAAAGAAACACATAATAGAATCCCAAAATATTTAATGGAATAACATATTTCTCTAATTAAATACACAACATAATAAATTGATGGTGGGGTATAATTGAATTATTTTAAAACATCATAACATGCCCTTAAGTTCCCTTGATCTTCTAATTTTACAGAAGATAAACTAGTGACATACATAAGAAATAAGTGATATTTAAATCATGTTAAATGAATTAAAAAACAAAACTTGATTAAAGTAAAACATATGAGTCAATAGGAATATCACGGTAACATAAAATGGTGAGAATCATATACTTGAACATCAAAGCCTGATATATGATGATAACATCAAGGAAACATAGGAATGTAGAAAAAACATAAAACATGACAACATATGCATATGTCAAGGATAAGAACATATCATGAAAACATAATGTACTTAAGAGAACCTATAAAAGACCATATATGACATCTTATTAGATAAAAACATTATTCAATGTATTTATAAGATATATAATTATGAACCCACTTTTCATATTCATATTATGTACATAAATTTGTGTTCCACATAGATCATATAACATAAGAATGACATTCATAACTTTTAATAATAAGATTAAAGAGTGTGGGTTAAATACATGTACGTACCTAATAAATTATGTTTGGTTACATCATGGTGAATAGCCTTGATTGGAAATGAGGATGGTTATTCACAACCCAAGCATTTTACATGGAAATCACTAGATAATTTTAGAAACATAGAGGGTTTACACAAATTTTCTTGGAAAGTTTTAATGAGAGTGAAAAGGGACATGTCATTACTATAGAATAACAAAGATATTAAAGGCATATGTAAAAAACATTACAACATGGAAAATTGGAAGTCAAATCTATTAGTATAATGAATGTACTTGAAATTTAAATGAAGGGAATATGATCACTTACCTTGTGAGGGAACTTATAAAAGATTTAGTGGATATTATTGAGAGATTAAGAACCCCTTGAGAGGTATTTAGAGAGGTATAATGAGATTAAATTAAAACTACATGAGTTTTGAGTGAATAGTATAGGGAGTTGAGTGTATATTTTTAGAAAAAGAGATGATAATTCTCTATTAATCATTAATATATGGTTTTAGTTCTTTTATAATAAAACAATAAAAATAAAAAACCCTATCATGTTTCTGCATTTTTTCTACCATAGAGAAGTGGTTTATAATATTTAATAAGAAAAATAGACAAACATATTAAAATAATACCATTGGTGATGTGGATGTTAGTCTTGTTCAAAATGAATTAATTTTAAAACCATAATATATAATATAGGTTTTTGGAGAATTCATTAAGGGATTATAAAAATACTCAAGTAACCTAAAACACACATGATTTTATAGGGAGAATCTATATTTGGTCATGGATGCATTTTATGGTATTTTTTACATAAATTTTTTCCTATTATGTTGTCATAATAGATATTGTATATTTATATTGTATTTATTTTTTACGAAAAAATTTGGCTGTGTTAGAAAATTATGAAAAATTTACCTTTATATATTTTCAACCTGGAGATTTCAAAAATAATATTCATTATACAATAATATTTTTCTAAATATAATAATTTTCGGTATTAAATGATATATTTATTTACTAGAAAATACTAGTTTTAATATCACTAAAAAATTTCTGACCCTTATATAAATTACCTTTGACATCATTAAATTATATTTTCATTTATATTTATATAAATATTATTTATTAATGTTTTTTTATTAAAATAAAATTTATTTCAAAAATTATAAAATTTATCAAATGAGTGAATTAGTTGAAACTTTATATTTCCCAAAAATACAACATGATTTTTTTTCATATTGAAATCAAATGTTTATCAAAATAATTATTTAATCATATATATATATAAAGTAATAATAAAAAATGGGATAATTACTCAATATTTTATTTTAATGAAAATATAAAAATTCATTCTACTCGGGATTAGATATATAACAACTTATTTCATGAGTGTACACCCTAAGCATAAGGTGTAGTATAGAGGTACTTGGGGAGTTTCATCGAACATGGTTTGGGTCTTGAGCTCAATAATATTAAAATTATCTCATAATTAATTTCACTCATGTTTTAGTTGTTTAATCTCTTCTTGGGATTGGTCAATGTGATTTCTCTATGAAGAAAACTATCCAGGAGTTCCGTTAAATGGGTTTGATAGTGTACGATACTACTGGACGAGGCTATATCTTATTATGTCTATGTCAAATAGATTTTACCATAACCCTTAATATATAATAATCATAACGATTACAGTACAATGAATATATTATCAATATTTACTATTCTTAATGGTATTTTAAATATGATATGCTATATTTTATAACAGTCCTAAATAATCAAAGTATTTTACTGATTTTATATGACTAAATTACTTAATGAGGCATTTATTAATTTTCTACGTAATTTTATTAATAAAATATTACGTCATTACATTATTCCGCCATTAAAAAATTTCACCATCAAAATATCATTTTATGTACTATAAAAATTAAGATTATATTATTTCATAATCTCTTTACATTCCCATTTTTCTTCCCTAAACCTATGATTCCACTATAGTACATTGACCATGTGAGTTTTTTATTTCCATAGAATTTTTTTATAATTTAAGAACATTAATGGATACTCTTTGTATGAAAGATCAATATCAGAAGATTCCAAAACTTGATTTAGTACATGTGAGGGGTCTAGAATGTACTTCTTCTGGAGGGATACATGAATCATATCATATACTTGAGATAGGTTTGGTGGGAGTACTAGTTGATAGAACACCACTATTATGTGATCAAAAATAAAAAATGGGATGATGTATCTAGGACTACGATTTCCCTTCTTCCCATATGTTATGAATTTATTCCAATGAAATAAATAAATAACACCATGTATTCAACCTCAAACACCATGTATTTTCAATGGTTATATCCATATAATTTATTTCCTCTCTTTTTTAAATTTTATATGATTTTTAATGGTTTGAACCATCTCTCACATCTTGATGATAAGATTAGGTCCCATAAGATTACGATCACCAACATCATTCTATCATGTTATATTTTGAAACTTCTTCCCATATGGAGCCTCATAAGGTGACTTTTGAATACTATAATGGATACTATTATTATATAAACTGCATGAGGGGATGGTGTTGATCCAAACATCCTTGTACATCCATTGAACTTGATCTGAACACATCTGACATTTATTGAATGGATCTCTCATAATTACCATCCATCTAAGGATGATAAGAAGTATTAAAAACCACCTTTTTATATAATTATTTCTGAAGTCTTCTCTTTAACCATAAGGTAAATTTTGGGTCTAAATTTGGTATTATGTAGATTGGAACTCCATGGAGTCTTATTACTTACCTTATGTATATCCTGTAAGTCATTCAAAAGATAATTATTCCTTTATAGAAGTGAAATTCATCGAATTTTTAAGGTGATTGACTACAACCCAAATGGTATTTTTTTCTTTTAGATGACAAGATGAGTCTGATTAAAAGTCCACGGTTATTTTTTCTTATTTTTTTTTTATCATTTTGGTAAATGGTTATATCATACCCTTATAATTATTTCATTCATCCTTGACTTTTTGGCATGCCAAGCATGGGGATACAAATTTAGTAATCTCACTCTATATAATAATAATTTCTAATTCATTTCTCTACACATGTTAGTGATTCCTGGATGAATAGAGGAGGCTGAGTTATGTGCATCATCCTAAAGTTACCTCTTCAACTTATGTTTTTATAGGACACATATCAGGGTTCCAAACCTCATAACCCCATTTTTATAAAAGATGTACTTTGTGATATTCACTACCATTTTTTGTATCTCCTAATCACCTTTTGGAATTCCTTGTCACTATTATGAATGTATTTTTAAAAATTTATTTAATAATGGTATGAAATATACCCTTTTATTATCCCTAATTCCATAATATACATGACTAAGAAGATTGGATCCCTCTCAATACTCATCTTGGATATTGATTCAAGATCCTTTAAACTCATAACATCTACCACATTATTTTCCTTCCTAGTATGGTAATGGATTGAACAATAATAATACTCGATCAACTATAACCACCCTCATTGTAACATATTGAGCTCCTTTTTCATGAATCTATAATTGAGTATTTTATGATTTGTATATATTCCACACTTCTCCTAGTAGAGGTAATGTTTCTAAATATTCAATACAAATGTCACAACAACAAATTATAGATAATGAATTGGGTATTTCTACTCATGGATATTTAATTAGAGGGATATATAGGATATTTTTTTTAAGAATACAAGAGTACACAACCCAACCATTTTATAGATGCATCACTGTAGATCAAAACTCCTTCCTTGATGGTGGGTAATGTGAGAACAAGCGTAATGATTATCCCCTTAATTAACTCATTCAATATATCATTGAATTCATAAGTCTATAAAAACATCATTCATTTTATGTTATATTTGTTAGTGGGATTGACAATAATTATACGTTTCTCAATAATCGATGATAATATATAGCTATTATAAGAAAATTATTGATCTATATCACATATATAGATCCAAGCTATCCTTAAATTACATATATTTTTGAATGTCTAAAGATATCCTATTATTGATGAAAAAATTCCATAGTAATGTTACTTACTACATCAAAAATCCACATTTACTTTACATCACCTATAAATTTTCATTTCACATGGTGTTCAATGAAATATTCTATTTATCCTCAGGTTTCTATATTCTATTGGAGTAGATAAGAATATTTACTATAAATAATACTGTATATTTTTTAGGGTAATCTGAAAAAATCTATACATTATGTCCATGAAGATATTTGGAGCATTCATGAGTCCAAATGAAACCACTATGAACTTATAGTGCCAATTCCTTGTATGAAATGATGTCTTGGGGATAACCCCCTTCTTTACCTTAACAAGATAACATCCTGATGGAATATCAGCAATAAAGAAGTATGTGTATCCATATAACTGATCAAAAAAGTCATAAATCCATGATAACATATACATTTACTTTATTACGGTCTTTCTAATATCACAATAATCAACGAAAAAGTGGATTGACCAATCCTTCTTCAATATTAAAAGTATCTAAACACCCCACGATGATGCACTTGGGTGTATAAACCCTTTATATAGTTTCTGTTGTAGTTTCTTATTATGCTCTTCATGTTAAAATGTGTCTATTCAATATGGAGTCTTTTATATTGGAAATGATTTGTATATAAGTTCTATTGAGAACTCAACATCTTGGCTAAGAGGAAGCCCAATAAATTCTTCCTGAATCACATCAGGGTATTCCCTCACAATGGGCATTTATTCAAGGATGATATTTTCATCTTTCTCAATCCATTGAGAAATATAATTTTTTATAAGGAAATAATACCTATTATTGGGAGGATTATTCCAAAGGATATTCAACCTTATCATTTCACTTAAATAAAATTGAATGATGATTCAAAATACAGATGGTTATTAGTTTCTCATAGTAATTTGTTATAGTACTATATAAAAAAATCCAATCCATACCTAGAATAAAATAAAATTCTAATAAAGTGAGTATCACATGGTTCATTGGGAAGTTCCACGAGAAAATATAGAAATGAGATAAGTTATATACTTAAGATTCGATAATGGCCCCATTTTCCATTTTCATAGATAACACCACCTCTATATTTGTGAGGCGGTGTTTATATAGTATCACTAAACATGCGTTATATGAGTATGTTGGTCAGATTGGATAAATCATTTGGGGTGGGGGGTTTAATTGAGATTCCAATTTAAAATTTATATATAAAATAAATTTAAAATTCAATCCCCTATTTTTAAATATATCCATATTCATTAGTACGACATGTATGTCTATTATAATTCTTATAAATAACCTCAGAAATTTTTTATCAAAGCACAATTAGAATAATATTATGACTGTAATAAAATTGTGGGAGTAATATAATTATATTAAATAGTGTAAATATCAATTTTAAAAATAAACTATCAAAGTGTTGTTTTTTAAAAATATTTTTTTAAATAGAATATTGATATGGAAGTTCACAAAGGAATATAAAAATAAGAGGTGCAGTCTCAAGATGAGACCTATTCATCTCCAAAAGTTATTCACCCACTACCATTCATGTTTATTAAAAATTAATAAATTATTCACAACCTAGATCAAGTTTTACAAATAGTAGCTCATATGGCTATCTCTACTACATACAACCTCTTACATAGTTTCACATGGGATAGAAGTTTTCAAAATAAATTTTATGAGGGTAAGAAAGTACTCTATAATTTATTGTAGGGGATTTTTGTTAAAAAATATATATTTATAGTGTGCACTACATGAAAGAAAATTAAACAGGTATGGAGAGAATGATATAAGAGAAAGATCGATGTAGAAAAATTTTTATTTTTTCTTATTCTATATATGTATCATTTTTTCTAGATTTCATATTTTAGTTTTTCTGTGAGGTTTGAAGATAAGAGAATGTTATCATATCATGAAATTAAGTTCCCATGAGAAAATAGTGTCATTTCATCAAAAATATAGATATAGTTCATGTAAAAATTTTCATCATAAGTTACGCTAATTTTCTCTGACTTCTATAAAATAAAAAATGAAATATTGTTCAAAAAAATCCATTGTAAATTTATCATCATTAGTAGCCATACTTGTAATGAGATATGGGTTAATTAATTTTTTATTACTAGAAATTAATTCTATGCATGAAATGATTAGTTTATATTATATTTATAAATAATAATCACTCTTAAAGATAGTCATTTTAATTGCACCACATTATATCTTCCATTGTAACTATAAAACTTCGTGAAAAACTTGACTGAATTTCGGGGAAAGTCATATGTATTATTTCACTTGAACTCATGGTAAATTTGGAAATTTGAAATATTCTATCTATATAACATGATCAATTAAACTAAATATGCAATCTATTGAAGTTCTTACAATCACTTCATTACATTTCCAAAATTAAGATTTCCATGGTGGCCACATTCCTTCAATGTGTGGTAGCATGAAATATCACTAAAGCTCTAATTTATTTTTTTCAAAATTTTCAAAACTATCATATTTTCAACTAGAAATCATTATGTAGCCTCTCTATTGTTTTTCAACAATTTTTACATAAATATAAGACATAAGGTTTCATAAAATTGGACTTACAGTCATTTTGTTTTTCATGAAACCAATTAAAGAGTTAGTGATAAATATTTCATGTTAATAAAATAGTCATGTGATTAATCCACCTTCCACGATGTGAATATACCTTTGATGCAGTCAATTGAACCCTTTTCGAATATTCTGAGTGTCATTGTCACTTTGAGATACAACATGAGGTCTCACTGATTGGTATTCTAGTCACTCTAGTACTTTATGTAATCTATATTCTACAGATTTCATTATATGATCTACAATTTTTTTTTGTTTATGGTCAATAAATTCCTTTTTTAAATAACTCTTCTAGATATAAGATCAGTTTATAGATTCATAGTCGATAGTTTAGCTTGATTAGCTTTACTGTGGCTTCCTATCATAGGTAAATATCCCAAATATCTAGAATAATATTTTACTTTCATAAAAAAAGGATTTTAGAAGAAATAAATTAACCATTTTTTTTATTATTAAAACAAGGAATTGTTTTAATCCAACAATATCTCCCTTTTTTATTATCACAAATCATTTCATAAATATCAATACATAATATACTAAGAAACAAATTAAATATTAGAATATGGAATACTATTAAAGCATGACATTCTTTATTACCCATTTTAATATTATAAAAAATAATATAGATTTTGTGAGAAAGTAAAGTCTAAAAATAAATAAATAAAATTTAGTAAATAAAGAAACATAAAGTTGAATAAAAAATATTTCATTGATATTCAAAACTAATGTATTACGAAAGTACTACTATAATGATTAGAAATCCTAATAAGAATCGGAATTAGAGTATTGTAATGTTAAAGGTTAATTTTGGATTTTCTATTTCTAATAATTAGAGTTGGAATATGTATAGTGTGGGGATTTGAAAAAACACCTAGAATCTCATGTGATTTCGAAACTGGTATGATCAATCCATGATCTTGAGGGTGGTTGAGGAAAAAATTTCCTGTATGAGGTATAACAGGAGAAACTATAAAGGAAAATATTATAGATATATCTATAAAAAATAATAATACTACTGGTGTAGTGACATGTGAAAAAATAGATAGTGAAAATGGTGATTTAGAATGGTTAGGAGAAGGATAAATGATGGGAATTTGTAGTGTTTTTGATTCTAGAACTTGAGCATTTGAAATATATTATATGGCTATAAGAGTAGGGAAATGTTTTTCATATCACTGTAACCCTGATAAATTGTGTACATAGTTGTATCCTTATCGTATGTGAACTAATCTAGTATGGGTTCCATAATAAAGAGATTATCCGTAATGCCTTTAAAATATATAGTTAGTGGATGAATTTTTGATCCCTTACCAAAGACTAAAACCAAGTTTTTAATTCTTTATTAGTCTAAATATTATTGACATAATAATTTACATATCCAGTGATTATGGAATTTTCCCTGGAATCCATAACTGATTCCAATTTAAATATATCTGAAAGCCTCTCCCCATATGAAACCACATCCATTTTTACGTGCTTTCTGATATCCTTAACGCTATCTTGCATACAATGAATTTTATCTTAAAAAAGTCTTCTGGTAAGGTATTAATAAATATAAATATAAGCTAGAGTAGAGGAAGAAAGTATGGATGATTTATGTGTATCTTGAGGAGATGAGTTAAGAATTGTGTTGGGATATGAGTCACTAAACCCCAACTCTTATTGTCTTAACATTGATCCCTCTTTGCATGAAAATATATTATGGTGATTATTTATTTATTGAAGATAACTTTATAAAATATTTACACAAAAATGATAATTATGGGATATGATTCATAAACAATATCTCCCTCAAATAGATTATTTGATTCATGTACTTGAGAGGAAGGTTGATCCAAATGTTATTAGAATTTAACATAAGGATAAAGATTAAATTCTTCTTCCTGAATTGGTAAGGAGGATCTTGGTATAACATAAACTTATAGTCCACTAGTATTGGGTGTAGTATCATAATTACTATAATAAAATTTATAAAATTTATGATATGGTTGATCTAAGTTAAATAATTTCTTTTTGTAAACCTAAATCTTCCACCGAAGGTATGGAATCAAATATAGAATCTCATGAAATATAAATCATGGGTGTACTTTCTATTTTGGATATTTATTATCCTCAATATTAGATTCCTCATGGTTCTATACAAATAGAAGAGATATTGGAGTCCCCTTCCTCCCTCAGAAGTTACTTCTCCTTATACTCGTACTAATTAATCTTTTACTGGAACAATTAAAATAATTGCAACTTTATTTTCATAAGATCACCCCATGATTTTTTCATAATCACTTATAAATTCTTTAACTACATTAATAGAAGTTGTAGATTCAATCTATCTTGATGAGTAGTCAGTATCAACTATCTAATTATTATCCAATCATAAATCAATGGCATATCTCCACCTAATAGGGTTTCTAACTAGATTGAAGTACTCATACAACATTTTATCATTTGGTACACATATTTTCTTACAAGGGTTCCATTAGATATTAATCCTTATTTCATGTGGTTTGATTAATACAAATACAACAAAAAAGGGTTAACTTATTCACTCACATTAAGAATAAATAATTTTTTTCAAGTAGGTAAAATATTAACACGGGGTATTGTAGAGTATTAATCCAAGAGGTCTTGGTTCCTTATCATGCTAAAATACCCATTTCTAGTGAATATTATGTGATGTATAAATTTCAATAATATCTTATACTATCCATTCAGTTAACTAGAACATGGAATTTAATAGGTTCTATCCCCATTATTTTACTTAAACACATTTCCAATTTCAAAATGTGGATGATTTAAATGATAATAGATATGATAATCTCTATACTCCCCTTGCCATGGAACTTTAAGAATTAATACTAGATTGTTTTGGAGAACTCAAATTATTTATCATCCAATTAATTCATGATGTAATCCACTTTATCTCATGTAACACCCAAATATTATTATGAAATAGATTTTTAAATTATTTTATAACTTGCATTGGATAATTACACCAGGTTAATATTGCATTTCACACTACAACGACATAGATTATGTTACACACAACACTAAATTTTTTATGAAAAATCATTTTTATTAACATTTAAATAAGAAACTTATAACCCAGTCATCAGAATAGATGGTATAAAAAGAATAAAAAAAATGAAAATATGAATTCTTTGATGACCGATTTATTTGAAATAAATTGAGAAACCAATTTAATATTAATAATGTGTTTTTATGAAAAAGTATTCTCAAAAAAGAATTTTAATTTTTTAAATGAAATTAATTAAAATTAGTGAATGAAAAAAATTAATTTTTTTTGAATTTATCAAATACATTTTACATGCATACATTAAGAACAAACCCATTTATAAGAATAAAAAGCTATATATTTCTAAAGGTAGTTTTACCACCTTTTAATGGAGAAACTTTTTAAATAAACATTTATACAAATTTATTTTTTATATTTGAATAAATAAACATACTATTTTAATTCCTAATATAAAAATTTACTTTGGTATATTTTTTAGTATTTTTCAGATGAGTTTCATTTTTTATTGAATAGGGAAAATACTAATTTTTATTGAAATCTGTATTTCATTTTTTAGTCATTACAAGGAAAAATTATGTTTTGTATTAGTTTTAAATTTCAATTAGTTTATTTTGATATATTTATTTTTTTGAAATGTATTTTATATGTGAATTTATTATAAAAAAAATTTCATTTTAAAAGTATATTTTACGAAAAACTATTTTTCATGGAATTTTACTGGTTTTTTTAATTTAATTATGAATCTTCTATGTATATAATTTTGAAAAATTTATTTAATATGAATTTATTAGGTCCAAATTTGTTAAGTTGGATCCTTTTCTTTTTACCCAATACAAAGAGTAAAAATTATAAATTTTGTTAGCATAATAAAGGGTAAATTTCAAAATTTAGGTTAAAATTAAAATATAAAGGCTATAAAATGACCCAAAAGGGTACAATTTTATTAAATTAATGAAATTACACCCTTATCAACTAAGTATCTAAATTATTTCATATAATGGACAATTACCCAAGAAAATTATTTAAATAATATTTAAATCAAAGAAAGACACAAAGTGTCGTTTTATCTGTCTTTAATATATATTATGTGCGAACATGGGAAAAATTTATTTTATGAATTAATATAAATATAAAATTTTAACTTAAGAGTCATATATCAGTGTTAAAATTTTATTTTTGATGTTTTGGGTGACTTGTGTGGAATTACGAGATTTATAATGTTTTATTTATTAGAATTTAAATGATGTTATATTCAAGTTTTAGTAAATATATCTTTTTTAATATGTATTTATACATAAGATAAATAATAATATAAAAACTCATTAGATATATAAAATGTTTTTATTTTTCATGAGAATTTATTTTTAATTTTTATGAAAAAAATAAATACCTTAGTGTATTATACATAGATGATTCAAATATTATTTAATTGATGAACAATAAATAAAATAATTTTTAGTAAAATGATAATAATCATTAAAAGATACAAAAACTAGACCAAATATTATTGGTTGAATATGTATCAATGAAAAAAATCTAAAATTAGAGTTATTTACTAGTTGGATCTATATGGAAAAGATTATGGCAGTTATAATATTTAATTAAAAGTGTTGCTAAAGTTGTCGCATTCAGGTTTTATTAAAAATAACATTTTTAATATAGGCTTTCCCAGGAGATATATTCTAATGTTAGAATTATTATAAAATATAGGGATATGTATTTATCATATTATTTTAATTTTTTTATTCAACAATTTAATATATTAAATAATTACAAAAAAACTGCTGTTGAAATTATTTTATTAAAAGAAATATCAAACTAATGATATTAAAAATATTAAAATAAATATAATTTTGGATAATTAATATATCCAAAAAAAATTTTAGATGAAATTGATCCATTAGGGATAAAATATAATATTTATTTCTACGATAACATATTATCTTGATATTTTTAAAAATCCATGATATGAATAGTGTCAAAATTGACACTATTGATGTTTTTTCAAATTAATGTTTTATTTAATTATTTAAAAATAATAATTTTTTAGAAATATATAATTATTATGATATGGTCTAAAAATTTCTAAATTATATATTCTTGATCTAATTTACATCAAATAAGTAAATATTTTACCCTTTTAATTTTTAAATATTTGTTATCTCTAGTTAATAGTTAATAGAATAACTTAGTGCTAAATTAAAATGATATGGTTTTTATGGTTAAAAAAACCTGTCTAGAATTTTTTTGTAGATGATATTAAAAGTTTATCTGATTTAGTATTATAAATTATAAAATTTTATAGGTTGTCATATGTGGTTTGATTTTATTAAAAATTAATATTTTTTGATATTTCAAATGGGCCTCCCAGCTCAATTATAAAAGAGAACATCCTCCCTCACAACTTCACTTCACATTGTGCCTTAAATCTCATCTATCCCCATCCCATTTAAATTATAAACATCCCTAGTTACATAAAATTGTTTTTGGTATTCTCAAAAGGAAAAATCTAGTGCCTTTAAGAGCAAATCGAGAGGGAGATTGTCAAAGAAGAGGAGGTTCAGACACATACAAAGGATTCCAGACTTAAGGTACGAGATAATTTCACAAAATCATTATTTTCCATGATTGATTATAAATAAGTATTTACTGGGGTATATTTATCATCCATTTCTATGTTTCCTGAATATACATTCCAAAATATTCTTTCGATTCTTTAACAATTATTTAAAATCAATTTTACCAATGAGTTGATTTTTTTAACTGGTATGAAAACAATATTTTGTTGTTTTGGAAATGAGGTAGTTTTTGAATTTCTCAAAAAAGGAAGAGAAGAATTTTTTCTTATAAATTATACAGCATGGATAGATTTTTACATTTTCATAATGCCTTATTTCCATAAAGCTTGATTTACAATATTTCAAGGCTATTTTCTAATATTTATTTTTTAATTACATGGAATTTTGAGAGAAGAAAAAAAAATTTTAAGAAGAAAGGATATTATCCGCAAGAATTACTTTCAAGTGTTATATCAAAATTATTTTCCATCTATGATGGAATTATTTAATAGTGTTATTTTCAAAAATATTATCCCAACTATTTATATGGTTTATCATTCTTATGAGGGAATGTTATTTATGAAATCCATTTATCTTAAAAGGATTATGTTATAATATAATGATGTTTAAGAAACCAATTTTATTCATTGGGTTATGATGTCATGAATGATTTACGTTTATGTGGAACACATAATAAGGATTTCATTATGAGATGGGTGGGACCTATATCTACATTCTATGCATTGAGAAAAGATTTATATCTCATGAGATAGTCAGTTTTGGAATAGTAAATGATATAGGTTCAGTAATACAGGGCTGGATTGACATGTAAACCCAATTCATTAATACATGGATGGAATAACAAGTATTTATAGATCAGTAATACAGGGCCAAAACAAGGAGTAAAATTAGTTTAGTAATGGTTTTTTCCACTATTATGGCCTTGGAAATGATTCTTGACTAATATGAAATGATTTTCTATCCTTATGTGTATGGAAGAAATTCCATGTCTTATGTTATGACTTATGGGAATATTTTTATTAATTATTTATGATCTTTTATGATTTATTCCATAACTTGATACTGTGATCTATGATATGCAGGATAAAATTTTCAATTGTTATGTTCATATGTATTATAATTATGATATGATTTATATCTCCCTTGTTTACTCTTACTGAGAATTTAAGATCACCCCTTTTATGTTTCATTTCCCTAAGATATTAATAAGGGTATTAAGTAAGATGTTTCAAAAGGGGTTCCAATTATGAATGAAAAAGTAGGATAAGATGTATATTTCTTACGAACCAGTTGTTTACATTTTATCAGTTTCCGAAGATAATTAAATAAAATGGTATTTGGGTGAATTTTTCTTTCATGTATTTTTATATTCTACAAATTTAATTTAATTTCCAAGTACATCTAGCTTGGGTCATTACAGTTTGCATTAGTGTGAAGGTTAAGTCAATCTTTGGAAACTAGGAAAAAGAACATTAGTGAGATCCCTAGAGATATGTTAAAGGATATGTCAATGGATTTTCTATGGATAAATCTATATATAGGTTTCAATATTAGTGTTAACTGTGATAAACATGAATAACCTAGGATTGACCCTAATATATCATAGATTGAGATATATTAAGTAATTTACCTTACTTATGTGTTTTTAATCTCTAATTTGTATTTCTATCAATATGCTTTCTAGTCTTAGTAAATATGTAAAACTAGATAGAACATACTTAACCATAAATGTTTTAAATGTGGAAAGGTTGTGTATTAGGAAAACTGATATCTTATGTGGAAATATCATAAGGGGAATTATTAAGGTGGTAATAATATTGGTTACACTATTAAGGATAAAGATATTGTAAGGGACATGTGAAAGGTATTGTATTTACTATCACTATTATTTACATTAAAACTATAAATATTTGTTATATTATGTTTTCATAACCTTAAGACATGATTCATATTTTAGGAAAGACTAAGATGATATATCAGGAGTAATGGTTTAAGAAAATAGTTGGATGATTGAGGTTTATATGTTTTCAAATTTAAATCTTATATGAATCATGATACATATAAGTGTTTTTAGTATATTTTTATCATTAAGTATTTGAAAGGATATATTGAATAGTTCTCAATTCCTAGAAACATTATTTAAGGGTAAGAAAATATATTTGGAGAAAACATGATTAATGGAAAGATAACCCTTAATTTTCCTTTATGTTAAGATAACGATGTTTGGATAAGGATATGTTGGTTATGAATATGTCATTTGGAAGGAAATGAATTCATTAGAACTAATTAATGATTTGTTGAAAAGTTTTCTATGCTATCATGGATGATGTTTATAGCCATTTGGATCTATGAATAAAATAACATGCATGTTTTCAATAAGGATATATGGTAATTCAGGCTATTACCATGACTCAAGAGAATACACGATGAAGGTGTTCACATGTTTGGAATGTGAAAAAAATAGATACCTTATAATATATGGGAGATAAATGTTAATCTTAGTTAGTGAACATCTTTATATTGTTTTGGATTTTCAGCTTTTATAAGGATTATAAGGTTGTCAATTTTTAAAATATTTAATTTAAAATTTGGATGCGGTTTGTTAGAATAAAGAATTATCTCACCATAGTTGGACTTAGGCTTATTTAGTAAATGTTTCTGACTTATTTATTGTTATAAAGTCATATTTAATGAACTATCATTATATTTATGGATTGCATGATGTGAAAACACTTTAGTAATGACAAATTTATCTTCATTTCTTTAATAAGAGATGAAGTGAAAATTTTGTCAAGGCATGAACAACGGTGATATTGTACTGAAATTAAGTAAGTATATCTTATCATTAAAATTATTCTACATTAGTAAAATGGATAGTGATGTAAAAGGTCATACAATTATCATCATTTTTATGATATCAAAGACCTATTTCACACTTCTTTCATTTATAGTTTTGTAATTGTAAAAGATCTCTAGATCACTCATTTTCTTGTGATCACTAATCTTTATCAACCTCTATGATTATATATGCTTTTCCTCCATGCCCAAATAATCAAATATTTTTTTATACATAGATACCTAGTCATGATTTACATTGGGAAACTATTTTTATCAAATATTACTTTTTAAAAAGATCTTTTAGACAACCTTTTTATGATGTGGGTTTTTATGAAAGAAATTTTTTAGTATTTAGCCTTAGAAAACACAAATTAATTTTTATGGAGAAATTAATTTTAATTGGTTTTAAATTTAACACCCAAATATTTTTATGAAATATATTTTTAAATAATTTGATAACTTTCATTGCACTATTACACCATGTTAAGATTGTGTTTTACACAACAACGGCTTATCTTGTGATTCACATGGCACTATGTTTCTATGAAAACTCATTTTATTAATATTTAAATAAGACAATTACAACCTAGTTTTTATAATATAATTTGAAATATGATTAATCCAAATATGAAATTGATGACTGATTTATTTGAAATAATGATAGAAATCAATTGAAAACTAATAATGAGTTTTTATAAGAAATTATTCCCACAAATGAATTATATTTTAATAAATGAAATTAATTACAATTATTGATGATATTAATTAAATTTTTTGAAGTTATCCAATACATTTTATAGGCGTCAAATAAGAACAACCCCATTTTAAGCATAAAAGCTATATTTTGCTGATGATAGTTTTAACACCTTTTAATGGATGTCATTTTTTAAATCCCAATTTTTACACATTTATGTATTATATTTGAAATAATAAACATCATATTTTAACGTATAATATAAAAATTTTCTTTGGTTTAATTTTTTGGTATTTTTCTGATCAGTTTCATTATTTATTAAATAATAAAAATACATAATTTTATTGAAAATCATATTTTATTTTATAGTCTTTACAAGGTAAAATTATATTTTTGAATAGTTTTAAATTTTAATTAGTTCAATTTGATTCAATTATTAGTTTTTAAATGTATTTTATACTTTAATTTATTATAAAAACTTTTTCGGTTTTCAAAAGACATTTTTTTTGAAAAATAGTTTTTCATTACAATTTAAAGGCTTTATTTTAAATTTAATTCTATAAATTATTTGTATTGAATTTTTTAAAATGGATTAAAATTTTGTTTCATGAGGTCCATACTTTTTGAGTAGGTTCCCTTTATTTTTGTTCAAATTGAATAGTAACCATGGTAAATTTTGTTACCACGGTAAAGGGTAAATTAGTTAATTTAGGTTAAAAAATAAAATTATAAAGACAATAAAATGACCATAAAAAGTTTTAAAACTTCATATTATGAATCATGTTAGACCCCTAACAATTAAGGATTTAAATCATGTCATTTAATGAACACTTTCCCAGGAATACGACTTAAATAATTTTTAAATCAAATAAAGACACCAAGTTTCATTTTCATTGTCTTTAATTTCTATTTTGTGTCAAAATAGAGATAAATTTATAATATAAACGAATATAAATAAAAAGTTTGTCTTTAAGAAACATATATTAATGTTAATTTTTTTTTCTTTTTAGGCCTCTTGGGTGGAATTGTGATATTTATATTGTTTTATTTATTAAAATTCTAAAGATGTAACATTCATGTTTTAATAAATATATCATTTTTAATATATGATTATACATTAGATAAATTAGACTCCATATAATTATTATAAAGATAATTTTTTTATTTATAATGGTAATTTATCTGTAATTTTTAGTAATTAAATAATTATATTAGAGTCTTATACATGGATGATGCAGAAATTATTTAATTGATGAAAAATAAATAAACTAATTATCATTAAAATGATAATAACCATTAAAATCCACAATAACTTGAAAATATCTCATTGGTAGAGTCTATATCAACTAAAATATTCTGAGGGTAGAGTTATTGACAATTTGGAGATATATGGAAAAGATTACAACACTCATTATATTTTATTAAATGTGGTGTTAAAGTTGTCACATTCAATTTTTATTAAATATAACATTTTTAATATAGGTTTTTCCAGGACATATATATTTGAGTACAAGTATTATTATAAAATATAGGTGATTTATATGCATCATAGTATTTGATTTTTAATTTATATTCAATAGATAAGTATATTAAATAATTACACAATGGTGATGTTGAAATTATTTTATTAATGAAAATACCGATTTAGTGATATTAAAAATATTAGAATAAATATAAATTTGGATAATTAATAAAAGAAATGAATTTAATAGATTACATTGACCCATTCATGATACAATAAAATATATTTCATGAGGATAACATTATATCTTGATATTTTTAAAAATATCAGAAAAGAAGTGTCAAAATTGAAACTATTGATATTTTTTCAAAACAATGCTTTGTTAAATTATTTAAAAATCATAAAACATTTTAAAAAATATATAATAATTATTATATGGTCTATAATTTTATTAATTATTAATTTATGGTATATTTGAAATCAAATATGTAACTATTTTACCCTTTTAATATTAAAATATTTTTTCCCTAGTTAAAATTAGATTGAATAACTAAGTGTTAAATTAATATGTTAAGGTTTAAATGAATTGAAAAACTTTTCTAAAATTTATTTTTTGATTATATGACAATATTACCTCATATCATATTCTAAATAATAGGTTTTTTGATGTTTTTTGATTTTATTGTATTTTATTATAAATTAATATTTACGGAGATTCCAAATATTCCCTACACCTGATTATAAAAGGGAACATACTACTTCACAAATTCACTTCACTTTGAGCCTTAAAGCTAGATATACCCTACCCATTTACCTTATAAAATTCAATAGATATATACTAGAGGTTATTTTCTTTTCAAAATACCAAATCTAGTTCATTAAAAGGATATCTAGAGGGAGCTTGTCAAAGAAGAGGAGGTTTGAATATGTTTTATGGTTCCCATACCAATGGTAAGGGATAATTTTGAAATCTCTTTATTCTCCACGATTTTCATAAATAAGAATTTTCTAGGGTATATTTATCATCCATGTCTATGTTTCTTAAATATTTATTCCAAAATATTCTTTCTATTGTTTTACAATTGATTAATGTCAATTTTACCCATTTGGGAATTTTTATTAAATGGAATAAAAAGGAATATTATTTTATTTTCAATACGAGGTAGTTTTTGGCTTTATGAAAAAATTACAAAAAGAATTTTTTCTTTTATATTTTATGGAATTAATGGATTTCTAATTTTTCATAATGACTTATTTCGAGGAAGATTTTTTACAAGATTTCAAGGTTATTTTCAAATAAATTATTTTCTTTTAAAATTGAATGGATTTGTTATATAATAAAATGTTTTTTTGAATAAGAATGTATATTTTACCCAATAAAAACTTTCAAGTGTTATATCAAAATTAATTACCATATAAACTTGAATTCTTTAATAGGGTTATGTTTCAAGTATACTATCCCAATTATTCCTATGTATTATTATGTTTATGATGGAATGCTATTTATGAAATCCAATTGTTTTATAAGAATTATGTTATAATGGAATGTTGTTTAAAAAAAATTTATCCATTAGGTTATGAGGTGATGAATGATTTATGTTTCTTGGCACACGTAAGAATTATTTCATTATTAGATGAGTGTGAATTATATCTCCTTCTAATGAATTGGGTAAAGATTTATATCTCATGAGATAGAAAATTTTGTAATGTGAAATGATATAGGTTAAGTAATACAAGGCTAGAACCAAAAGAAAACCAGGGTCAATAATACATTGGTGGAATGAGAATAAAACCCAGTTCAATAATAAAAGGATGGAATGAGGAGTCAAATTGGTTTAGTAATGGAATATTTACAATATGATGGTCTTGGAAATGATCCTTAACTAAGATGAAATTATTTTTTATGCTTATGTGTATGCTACAAATTCAATGTCTTATATTCTGACTTTTGGGAATATGTTTATTGATTCTTTATGATATATTATGATTTATTCCCGGACATGATATCATGATCTATGATATGTAGGATAAAAGTTTCAATTTTATGTTCTTATGTATCATTATTATGATATGATTGATATCTCCCTTTTTTACCCTTACATATAATTTGAGATCACCCTTTTTTGTCTCATTTTTCCCGGATATGAAGAAAGGTATTATGTAAGATGTCTCAAAAAGTGGCTCTAGTTATGATTTAAAAAGAAGGAGGTGATGTTTGTGTTTCATGAAATAGATTTTAATGTATTCCGAGTTTCCTAAGACACCAAACTAATATGGAATTTGGTGGTATTTTGTTCTTATATGCTTATATTTCTCAACAATAATGTACTTCCCTTTTACATAAATATTGGGTCGTTATATCTCTGATTTAAAAAAATATTTTCATAAAACTACATAACTAAAAGAGGATAAAAAGTTCAAACTTAATTCCATACCACTCAGTAAAACCTTGTCATGGTATAACTCTCAAGACTAGAGGAAAATATTTCATAAACCATTCTACATCAAATTTGTTATTTGGTATGACATCACATGATAAAAGATGTGGATTTGAGAGTTTTTTAGAACAACTTGATCTCAATTTTGATCTTCTTTAAAAATCAGATGCTTCAAGAACATATTACTAAAAATATCTCTTTATCTTCACTACTCAAAAAGGTGAATCAAATATTAGAAGGTTGGAGTTTTAGTATAGGATGGGTCAAATATGGGATTAGTTATTATTAGAAAAGGGACATGATGATTCAGATTCTAATATGTGATATTAATATCATTTAGGGATCTATGTATTATAACACATATAAAATAGAAAAATAAACATAAAATAATTTAATACTCATAAGATATCATTAAATAAAAATAACTAATGAAACATTCATCATACTAGTACAAAACATATATTTTAAGTTAGAGTTTTAATATCAGTTATAAAGGAACCAATGTTAAAAACATTTTAACATCAGTTATAAAAAATAATTGACATTAAAAACAAGAAAAAATCATTTTTCACATTGGTTATTCAAAAACTAATGTGGAAATTCATGTTTCACGTTTTTTCTTCTAAAACTGATATTGGAAACTCATTTTTCATGCAAGTTATTCTAAAATCGACATGTAAACATAAATTTTCATGTTAGTTTTAAAAGAACCGATGTGAATATTTAATTTCTTTTGTCTATTTTGGAATAATCGACATTAATATCTATATAAAATAAATTAGTTTTCATGTTGGATTTAAAAAAACCAACGTGAATGTCAAAATTTCACATCACACCAATAAGGCATTCAATTTTTTGACAACGTGACATTGAAAATTTCAATTATTTCACAATATTTATTATACTTTGTTTTTATTTTCTTGTTAATTTTATGTTTTCATGATCCACATGTATTTATTTTATAATCAACTCTTTTAACCCTCATCATTATTCCACTGATTCAACTCTTTAAATGTTTATCATCGTTCGACCGATTCTTCTTTTGAAAATCTTGTTATGGTATGTATAATTATATTTCTTTGATTTAACGTGTTTATGATTAGTGGTGTCAATTTATACCCATTTAATTATTGCATTTTTCTTCTTTTAAGTAATCCTTATTCAGATCACATTAAAATGAAAAATGGTTTTTGTAATCTAAAATGACTTCTAAGCGGCATCAGATTATTTTTTTGGATTATATATTCCGTCTAAGGGAAATTATATCGGAGAATAGTATGGAAATCTTTAAAATTATGTCAAATATTTTGGTTTCTTTGTCTGGATTCTATTAAGTTTTTGTAATTTTTTTTCCTTTTAAGTATAACGTATTTTCTTCTGATAGAGTAATGAACCTAAAAAAATATGATTTTTTATGTCATTTAGTTTATAATATATGTACAAAGTGATGAGAAACACCCTTTTTAATGCCAGTTATTATATAAGGGAAGTAAATGACCAGTTTTTAACATCATTTATAAAATAACCAATATAAAAAAGGGTGTAATCTCATTTTTTTACATTGATTATAAAATAACAGATGTGAAAACCTCTAAAATAATAATTTTTATGTCAGTTATATTAACTACTATTAAATCAGATGATTTTTTACATCACTAAAGATAACATTGCCTTAAAAATTGATGTAAAAACCATAAAAAAACTAACGTAAATTTGTTTTAATACTTCTGTCAGAAGAATAATAATATTATTATTTAAAATTTAAAAATAATTCTTGAATATATAATAGATAAAAAAATAATAATTATATATTGCTGATCAACCATAACTCATTTATGCTATAATTTGAACGTATCTTAATTCATATTATTTTTAAAAAAATTTGAATGTTGATGTTCTATGCCAATTAATTCAAGAACGATGTTGCCTTTTTAAAAATGATTTCTCTATAAGTTATGAAATATATCAACGGTTTTTGTCCTAGAATGATATACAAGAAACTTCAAAATGTTCATATCACATTTACTATCACAATTTATAAGACATGTATGGATTGATGTCCACTATCTAGTAATGTTTGTTTCAACCACATAATATATGAATAAAAACTTTTAGTAAGTATATATTCAGATTCAGTAGTAGAAAATAAAAAAGTTTATGTTTCTTACTACACAATTACAGTAGTTACTTTCTTAAAAAGTAAAAATTTCCAAAGTATATTTTAAAAAATAAAATAAAATTGGTAAATTAGAATATGAATAAAAAATTAAATCAAACCATGTCCTTGAGAATATAATATTTCTAAAATAGATTTTTTTTTGATGTATTTGAAAATTTACCAACAATTGAATGAGATTTTATGGGGGTTTCATGCAAATGGTCATACATACACATACTAAACAAAATTTTAGATCAGCTAAATTCAAAGCATAGAAAACTCATATTCATAGATCAATAGGAAATTTCATAAAATGGTTTTCTAGTTTCATCAAAATATAGTTTACATGTGGTGCTGATTAGAGTGTCTTTTCCTTTTGAGTAATCAAAGACAATTTATTTTAAAAACATTATTTTTTTTATTTGATTTAAAATAATTCCTTATTTATTTTGAAATATTTAAAAACCAAGAATTAATTTATCTTTTCACATTAAAATATTTTCATTTTCATTTTTCATTATTCTTGAAAATTCATTACCAAAATTATTTTTTAAATAAACAAAAAATATCATCAATATAGATTTTAATAACTATAACATATTTAAAAATTATTTTTATAACTAAGTTAGGATCAACAACACATTTTTTGAAACCATATGAAATATATAAAGTGATAGCCATATCATACCATGATTTAGGATCTTGTTTTAAACATATAGTGATTTTTTCAAATTTGAATCATGATTTGGAAAATTATTGTTTGAAAATATTTGGGGTTGTTAAAAAAAATACCCAATAATATAACCATTTAGAAATAAAATATTAACATCCATTTGATAAATTTTTAATTTACATGTGCTTCCTAAGAAAATAATATTATGATAGATTCAAGTCTAGCTACTGGTTAAAAAATTTCCTTAAATTCAATCCCTTATTCTTCAATATATCCTCATTCAACTAGTATAGAATTATTTGTTCTAATTGAACTAGACACATCATTCTTTTTCATAAACACCCACTTGGTTCCAATATTTTGATATAATTTAGGTATTTTTATAAGTTCATAGGATTTATTTTATGGAAATTAATTCTATTATTCTGGAATAACCAACACCCAATGTTAATAATTGATTTATTCATTGATATAAATAGGTTCAGGATGTGAAAATTAGGCTTTATGTTTTATCTAGTTTCTTAGTGACACTTAATTTTTATTAACATTATTTATGTTTCCTATAATTTCATCAAGGAGATAGTTTTTCAGGGTTATAATTTTTATGAGGACTAAAGTTTGACACCCTATGATTTTAAAATAGGAAAATCTTATTCAATAACATGAAAGAAAAAAAACAGCAATATTATAAGAGGATATAAAAACATAATACTTTATGATATATTTGTTTCTAAATACATATAATTTATTTGTGATCTTGTGGTGCACACAATATAAGGTTTATTTGAAACACAACACTCTATTAATGTTTTATTTTTGAACCATGAGAAAAGATGGCTCAAGGGGAACCAGGTGAAAACCCTAAGCCTGATGAAGATGATGATTCCTCAAATCCCACACAGGGGATGCACACAGATAATTCTAGTGATGAGAGACCCTATGATGAGCCTATCAGTCATAGGGAGATGTTCTTGATTGCAAGGAAAGGTTAGGCTATCACGGTGGTCTCTTCGAAGGAACCTGTAGGGATTAAGAGAAATTTTGCGGATTTGGTGAGAAATGCGGTGGGACCATCCTTCTCATACTTCAAAGAACCCCCACTTGGGAGAGGGATAAGGAAGGGGATGATTGCCCATGTATCAACCAATCAGGAAGCAGTTGAGGAATAGGTAAATCTCTATCGGTATTCTATTATTGCGAGAGTAATTATTTTGAAGGGTGAGCGTCTATGGAAATTTCAGGATCTGACTAAGATGGTTTTAGAGCTTTGGGGTTTTGATGATTGGAGAATGATTATTATGGGAAGGGGATATTACCATGTGGACTTCCCCCTAGATGAGGGTAAGCGGAAAGCATGGAGCGAGGGCACTATCTCCTTGAACCCTGGTTTTCTGAATGTCTGGGAATGAGACCTGAATTTTGATCCCATGAATGTACAGAACACTCACACTCAATTATGGATCCGAATTTACAAGCTAAATTGGTTGTATTGGCATCCACGGATCCTATGGGACATTGATTTTTCTATAAGAAACCCCATTCAAATGGACCGACAGATAGACAATCTGAGGTTTGGACACTATGCGAGAATCTTGGTGAAAGTTGACATGTCGAGTACGCTGGTTAAGGAGGTGGTTCTTACAACAAGGGATGATAGCATGAATATTGATATTTTATATGATAGGAAACCAAAGTTTGGTTTGATCTTCTTATTATTTAGGCATATGACTACTGAGTGTAGAAGGGACAAGGAATGAAATGTCTGTAAGATGAAGGGCCATGATGAGAGTATGTGAAGAAGAAGGAAGGGGAAGGAGAAACATTCATTGGAGCCCCTTAAGAATAAGGGTGGTATCCAAGGAATTGGTCTTAGGTAGCATGAAGCTTTGAATATGGGGGGCTCTTCATATGCAGCCAGGGAGAATGATCTTCATAACAATGGGGCAGAGATTGGGTCTGCATTTGATGTGGAGGTCATAAATGAGGAGAATCCGGTGACACATCCTTCCAATAGTGGTCCTGTGGTGGTCAGGCCGACTGTCCTACCTCAGTGTGCCACTACAGATATGTGTGCATTTGATGGGCCGGGGGATGAGAATGTTGAAACACGGTGTGGATAACCTACTCTAGTAGAATCTGAAGAAATTGGCAGAGGTTTGGATCACCATCCAGCTTCTGACCCAAGAGGGAGTTTCACCAAAATTTCCTCCTCCAAGGCTGTCCGAAGGAGACTTATGGTTGGCATTTACCCCCTGTCAATTATGGGAACACCTTCTTGCCCCTGAGTGGAAGGCTATGGGATGATGAGGTGGAATAGGATCAACTTAATAAATCTGTTATGCCCATTATAGGGGGTGATATTACAGCCTATAGTGGTGGGTAGGATGGATGACCGGTTGAAGATAATGGTGCTAGGCACAGTGAAGAGACAACCTACCCAAGAGAGACTACTGTTGCATCCAGTGGTTGTGTCAGTGATGAACTGTTTGGGCTAGTGAATGATGGTAACAAGGACAAGAAGATGAAGGGAAACCAAGATGTAGAACGTGTTGCAGTCGACCCAGGTGGGGATGATGCTATCCCCAATGATAGATTGGAGAAGACTGCTACTTATAACCCACAAAGTCAATACATTGCTCAAGAGAAAGGCAGCAGTGGGGCACACAAGGTGACCAAGGAAACTCATAACATCATTTCCCCTGGACAGAAGCAAAGGAAGGGTGGTCAGGGGAAGAAAAGAAAAAACTGGTCTTGCTGGAAAGAAAATGGGGGCCTTTGACAAGAGGCATGGTCAGTAAAAAATGAAGATTTTTATTGGAATTGCCAAGGGCTAGGAAATTCCTGCACAGTCAGGGCCCTTTGACACTATCTTTTTATCTACAAACTGATGTTTGTTAGTATTACTAAGCCAAAATCCCTCTTTCAAAACTAGAAAGGATTCAAATTGGGCTCTTTAGGGTACAACTTTGTCTCTAATAATCAGCATGCATCTCACAATTACAAATTATGGGTGTTAAGTCATGATGACATTAATATCACTTCCTATGATAGTGGACCACAAAGTGTCCTAGTTAACTGTATCTTTGCTGGGCATGACGTTTTAGTATCTTTTGTTTATGCCTCCAACTCTTATATCATGAGGAGGGAGTTATGGGAGGAACTCAAAGCCACCTCTAGGAGGATGGAAAAAAAATCGATGCTTATTGGTGACTTCATTACAATGATGAAGCCTGAGGAGAAAACTGGAACAAAATTCAATAGGGTTGCTGATGTTGAATTCTCTGAGTTCATTGACTATTGAAACCTAGACCATGTTCCCATAGCTAGTTCATATTTCACTTCATGTAGATACATGTGGGAGGGGAAGCAAGCTTGTAAGCTTGATAGATTCTTCTTCTGTATTGATGATCATGCTACGAATCATGGAGTTTCTAGATTCACACTTCCTAAGAATCATTTTGACCACAATCCAATGGTTATTGGTGTCAATACCCAGCTCAAAAGGTCATCCCCTATTCCCTTTCGATTCAACAATGGATGGCTTGTGACTCCAGGATGCAGGGAGATTGTCTTGGAGGCATGGAATTCTGAATTCATTTGGAGTCCTCTGCCGAGTCATGCTATGAAACTCAAACACCTTAAGGGGATATTGAGGAAATGGAGTAAAAAATATTTTTAAAAAATTGATGAGGATATCATGAAGTCAGAGGAGGATCTGGCTAGGATTCATATTTTCCATGAGCAGCACCCAACCTTATCCAGAGAGGAAGTAACAGCCCATAATAGGCTTGATTATATTTTAATGGTAAAGGAAGGACTGGTTAAAAATCAACTAAATGTGAAATGGTTAAAGGATGGGGATAGGAACTCCAAGCTCTTAAACATGTTACATAAGGAAAAGAGGGAGCATGCATGTAATAGGGTGATCAGTATTGATGGGCACCCGTACAATGACGAAAATGTGATTTCTCAAGCTGTTGTTGAAAACTTGAAGGAAATTTATTCTAATAATGGGAAGTCCAACATTCACTGCATGGTTGATAACATCAGTCCTTGTATTTATAATCACTCAAATCAACTTCTAATTGCTTCCCCATTCAATGAGGAGATCAGATCTTCTCTCCTATCTCTCAATCCAGAGAGTTCCCCAGGTCCTGATGGATTCACTAAAAAACATTTCATGTTCTATTGGGACATTTTTCAGAATGATATTGTGCAGGGAATTAAGGATTTATTTTTGCACTCATATATGCCCCATGGAATGAATTCATATTTCATTTCTCTCATACCTAAGGAAGATAATGCTCTTGACATTAAGGATTTCAGGTTGGAATCACTTGGGAACATAATACCCACACTTATCAGCAAGGTTTTGGTGAACAAGATGAGTGTGTTGGTAAATGGCATAATTACTACTAATCAATTTGGTTCTCTGGGAGGAGCATCCAAATGTTCCTCTTTATGGCCTATGAGAGTGTCAACATTAGGAGAAGGAAGACAAAGGATGGGAATTTTTTCCTCAAAATTGATATTTCCAAGGCTTTTGACACTCATAAATAGAGCTTCCTTCTAGATATCCTTAGAAGGTATGGCTTCTTGAATGGTTTTGTGAATCTGATTCGTATCATACTTGGTTCTTCCAGGTTATCAATTCTTGTCAATGGTTCCCTGAGGGGATTCTTCCCTTCCACCAGGGGGTGTAGAAAGGTGATCTACTTTCTGGTCTTCGTTTTTCCATTACAGAGGATTACCTTAGTAGGTGTATTAATGAACATGCCCAAATGAGACTTTATAAGCATATAAGGGTTAGTGTGAGTGAGCATGCCCCGTCTCATCAATTATATGCAGATGACATCTTGTTCCTTGGTCAAGATTCAAGGAAAACCATATCCTCTATTAAATCCATTTTCAGTCATTATGAGGAGGTCTTAGGCCAATCCATTAGTTGGAAAAAATCTTCCATTGTTTTTGGGAATCTAATTTTAGTTGGGAAAAGGAATAGAATTGTTAGGCATCTTAGGGTGAAGAGGGGATCCCTACCTTTCCAATACCTTGGGATCCCACTGTTTTGGGGAAAAGTGAAAAGAAAGTAATTGGAAGGAATATATGCTGGTATTGTACATCATATGGCCAGCTGGAAAGGGAAATCTATGTCCATGGCTGGGAGGGTATATCTTGTGAACTCAGTGATCACATCGAAGTTTGTCTATTCCTTCTCTATCTATCGATGGATGAGAGGACTTCTCAAGGAAATTCAGAGCATGGTACGGAATTTCATATGGATGGGGTCACCACATGAGAGGAAGCTGATTACAGTTTCATGGAAAGAGTGCATCAAGCCTATAGATCTGGGGGGCTCGGACTCAAGGATCTTCATACCTTTAATAAAGGCTTGATTGGGGAATTTACTTGGAACATTCTTTCTCATGAAGCTGACAATGAATTTCTTTCAAAAAGAATCACAAGGAGGCTTTTAAATGGATACAAATATTATCATGCCTCATCGGTTTGAGCCTCCATCAAGAAAAAATATGTCAGAATTATGCAGGATACCAAATTGCAAGTTTGTAGGGACTCCACACTGAATTGCTGGAACACAAAGTGGCTCACAAAACCCCTTTGTGATCTAAAGGTGACACATGAAGCATCCCATTGGTCTATTTCGGGTTTACTCTCACAAATGAACTCTTATGTTTTTAGTGTTCCTGTGTAGGTGGAGACTCAAATCAATAATTATGTCTTTATGGAGCATGACACTTTGATCTGGATCCATATTAGAACTGGGAAATTCAATTACAAGGATTAATATAGGAACATATGTGGGGGTCAATCTCCTCCACCTTCTTGGCTTATGAAATTTAGTTCTCAGTTTATTAGACCTTCCAGATTCTCTCTAATCTGGACGATCTGAAAATATTGACTTCCCACAATTGATGTTCTTAAGAGGGCCGATATTCAGATGGCTTCCATGTGCTCCATCTGTAAAACTGATGTAGATTCTATTCATCATGTTTTTATGGGCTGTTTTCATGCCAAAAAGTTGTGGGCATATACTTGCCCCTTGTTTAGAGTTGTTTATGACACAGGCTGATTGATTCTGCAACTGTTTTCCGATTTGTCTCATGGCCATTTCAGTGAGAAGATATCTAACCTATTTTTTGCTGCTATTGCTGCTGCTATTGTAGCCATTTGGGAGGCCTAGAATGCTGCAGTGTTCACTAGTGTGCACTCCACGGTTCAGCAAGGAATGGTAGCGGTTCATAATGATGTTTATGCTGCTTCCCATGTGAAGGATGACGCCATGTCTAACACAATTTCTGATCTTCAAATTCTGAGAACGCTTGGTGTTTCGGGTCGGTCACGCAAGCCTCAGATGCTAATGTATATTCGATGGATCCCACCCATTGGGCCTTACCTCAAGGTAAATGTTGATGGGGCTGTGTTGGGTGCACCAGGCCCGTTGGGTTGTGGGGGAGTTTTCCACACCTATCATGCGTTTGTAAAAGGATGTTTCCACTATACCATTGGAATTGGCACTACCTTCGAAGCAGAACTTTGGGAAATGATCTATGCCATTAGGTACGTTGTCTAGTTTAATTGTTAATATATATGGATTGAATCTGACTCTCATACTACAGTTCATTCCTTGAGCACCAAGATGTGCTAGGTCCCTTGGTGTTTTCTGCCTCAGTGGGTTGGTTGCCTTAGTGATATTGCTCATATGCGAGTGGACATTTCACATGTCTAACGGGAGGCTAATCCGGTGGCAGATGCACTGGCAAAGCGGGCGCTCATTGATCTTCTAGAGATGTGGTCTTTCACAGCCCCGGACTACTGTGCCCCACTGGTGGAGGCAGATAAGTATGGTGTGATGCACACTCATTTATGTAATAACCCCTGGCTTTCTTGACTCGTTTCTTTTTTTATTTAATTTTATTAGGAAAGGCTTCCAACGGCTCCTAGATTTTTTGGTATTATTTAAACCCTAACCACTATAACATAGGGATTAAGTTGGAGGGTATGAATAAAATTAAATAATTTATGAAAATATATGGTTCAAATATTTTCATTGTTTATCTATTTATTGTATATAAAAATAATAATCATTTTATTTAAAAATAAATGTTTTATGATAAACTGTATTTTTTAAAGGATATGGTTGCGTCGAATATTGAAAACAATGTTAAAATTAATTTTTGGCACTTTTAGAAAATATATTTTATATAAATATATTAATTTTTCAAATAATCATATAATGTTATCTATGGTTTATTTTTTTTGATTTTTATGAACAGTTGAATTTTTTGATGAATAGTAAAAATACTGATTTTTATAGAAACTACCTTTTCATTTAAAATATATACAAAAATAAATTATATTTTAAATTGGGTTTAATGTAATATTATTTCAAATATATTATAATAAATAAAATTTAGTTTAGTGGAATCTATTTCACATTTAATTTTCAATTTAAAACATTCAATACTGATGATAATTATCTCTTTGGAAACCCACTTTCTCACCGTATCTTTGGGTATAATATAAAATTATATTCATCTATTTATATGGATATAATATAAAAAAACATATTCCTTTTTTTTAATCAAAATAATTTATATTATGTAATATTTTAAACTTAATATTTTGACCAAAATAAATAGTGAAAATAGTAAAATGTAATTACTATGGTTATAGTAAAATAGGATTACCGAGGGGTTAGACAAAGATGTTAATGGTAAAAATGTCGTGACCAATTGTAAAAAGTTTATTTTATGGAAGTATTTATACCTTATCTATTCCAAATTAGAATCTATTTTCATATGTAATCATTTTTATTTGGAATTACTTTAATATTTTGGGATTACTTTGGGGAATTTTAAAGTAATTTCATAGAGGGTTCCATTTCACCACATATAAAAGGGAACTCTCTATCTCATCAATTATTCACACACATCAAGTAAATTTTAATTACCAAAACTGAAAATATATCTCTACATAATACTTAGGCACATTATATAATTTGTTTTCTTCCAATAGACCATCGCTAGGGTCTTTAAGAGGAGAACCAAATGAGG
This sequence comes from Viscum album, assembly GCA_963277665.1. Lineage (NCBI taxonomy): Eukaryota > Viridiplantae > Streptophyta > Magnoliopsida > Santalales > Viscaceae > Viscum > Viscum album. The sequence continues at coordinate 323,737,827 of OY728119.1, read as the reverse complement.
TTTTTCTTAGAGAATGAAATTATCTTAACAAATCCCTTTCATTAAATTTCATATTTACAAATGTAAATTATATTTTAATGATTCAAATATAAATACAAAATTACATTCCATATACTTAAATTTTATTATGTTGATGGAATAATATTTATCAATCTCTTCTTCTAGAAAATGTGAAATGAAACTGTCAATCATGTGTACAGTTGACTATCACCTCACAAGCCAATATAGTTCATTTTCCATATCAAGCTTTCATGTATGGATATAGTGATATATATAATATATATGTATATGATAATTAGGAAATTTTAATTATCATTTAATTATCAAATAGCACATACCTTCTTACTTTCCATTCTGTGAGGGATATGCTAACGTCTCTATTGTGTACGTCAGACTACAACCTCACAAAGTGAAATGAAATTTTTTGAATTACACTTTACAGAAAATGTATTAGGGTTGAAATTAATGAGTATATGTGATATTTATGACTTTTAAATAATTTTTGAAATATAATATAACATTTAAATTCTTACCTTCCAATCATTTGGTAAATGATAACGTTGCTTGTGCGTACGTGTGACCTACCACCTACACATAGCATTGTGAATTTTATTTCATTTTATTTTTACATGGATGGTGATAAATATTTATCATATTAAAAAATGATATATATTACATAATAATTAGTATGTAAAGAAATATAAATATTTATTTTCCTTTTACTCTTTCTGTCAAAAAATAGAAGTAGTGTTCATGTGTATGAATGAAAGACCATCTCCATGAATGGTGTAATCAATTTTCTATGTAAAATATAATAAATTATTCATAATACATATATAATGAATATATATGATATTTATATCATTTTCAATATTTTTTTATGTATCCATGATGAAATTAAAAGGACCAAAATTACCGAACGAAAACATACATGAACAATGAAGCAATTATCACTTGAAACAAAACATTTAATAATGCATTGTATATAAAAGGGTGATAAAAGTCTCTAAGTAAATAATATATGGTTTGAAATATATATTTATAGTTATGAAATAGATTTATAATAAACCTATATTTAATATATAGGTGTTTAAGACACATTCAAAGTAAATTGAACATGGGGTATGGGTTTCTCATCACTCATTTAATTCCTTGATACATATACCATATTCACCAATTGAATCAAAATTATTTTTTTTATTTTCATAAAAACCACTTTTAGGGTATAGTGGGAACCCTAAAAACATCCAATAACTACATTCCAGCAGTCCAAACGACCACATATTCAATAATAAAAAACCTAAAACCAATCCAATCATTATAGTGGGAAAAAGATCAGTGATTCAAAATTAAAACTCTCAACAAAGACACCCAAATTGAGGATGCAGTGAACCCTGAGACACTGATGATAGTCGGTGTCATGACACTTTCCGTATTCCATCATCAACATAGTAATCCACTATATATGCCATCACCATCCATCAATGCTGAAGATGATGACTAGAAAAAACCATTAGAATGGAAATACCATCACACTAGTGAAGTACCTTGCGGTCAAGAAGAACCCACAATACATAAAAAATACATCAAAAAATAATTGACAATACCAAAGGAAAACTGGAAACAACAGGAAATAGAACCTCCAAAATGGAGAATAACCACTGAGAGAACCGGAAGAAAATAAGGCATCTTCAAGACCTACCTCCGGCAACATCTGCTACTCACACAGAAACGTCCTAGAACATACCTTGAAACATCATACCAAATTGACATAGAAAAGAGTAAGAGTTCTGGAATCAATATCGGAGTAAGAGTGGACCAGACCTCTATAGAGATCCTTGATGAAGATAAAATTGACAACCCTATAGAAAAAAAATTTGGCAAACCATTACTGATGAAAAAGAGAGCATGAATTCATATGAAATAACCATTAAAGGACCAAAGAAAAATCATCCTAAATAGGATGAAACAATATGAAACGAAAAACTTGAACCATTAGATTAAATATGAACAAAGAGGGAGAAGAAGTTGAAAAAGGGGAAAATGAGGTATCCAAAGAAGAGAGAGGAAAGTGAGAAGGTCAAAAAATACATAGATTCTAGAAGAATATAATCGTAATGATTATTAATGAGATAGAGAGGAGAGACACTCTGAATCTCAATGTAATATCCTTAGATAGTGGTGAAGTGGTATCAAGAATAAATATAGACATATTCTATTTTCACCACTTATTACTTCGTGTGGTTTATATACATACCATTTTAATATTTTATAGAATGATTTTATTTCCATTGAATGAATTTAATGTAATTTTTTTCATGGGTCTTATGATTCAAATGTTACCAAATTAGTAAGGGTTTAATTCACAATCTCATCATTATAGGGGATTGTTTATGTTTAACACTCCCTTGAGGAAATTATTTAATATTTATATCTTGAAATAAATATATTCCATTTTCCATAGGTTATTCATGAACTTTTTCATGTAATAGTACCAATTTTTATAAATTTTTTTATAAAATTATTGAGAAATTGTTTTAATAATATATTACTTCATTTATCTCTTTGGTCGAAAATCCTTTTTCATCAAAATCCATGTTTTATAAAAAAAATTAAAAAAAGTTTTTTTTCTTTTCTAAATGATTTATTAAAAATGTTTTTACCCTTTTGACTATTTATAAAATATGATGAATGTAATCTCCATGTATTGTCGAAAAAAATCCCCATTTGAAATTTACCAAAAATTTCATAGGAATATTTCTGTAAACATGTACAACATTAAAACAAATTCCACATCATTGCCACTCCATATGTAAAATATTATTTCACAAGTTTTCAGTGGTTATTTTCATAGAAAAGTATTTACATTTTTTTGAACATTTAGTTTAAAAATAGATATTTTCAATATGAAAAGGTTATTTTCCTAAAAACATATTTGTAATGAAATTATTAAAATATTTATATTCATCAAATACATCAAACCTTCATTATAATTATGTTATATAGGGGATATGATATATATAAATCATCTTTATTCATTCTTTAGATAATCTACAATCATTTTTACCGAGGATGTATAAGATTATTACTATTAACCATATTTCCCTGGAGTGTTTATGATTATGTTTATTTTATTGAGGTAAGTATTATAATTTCATAGGTTAGTTTTAAATACAAATGTTTATGCTGATTTTGATTCGCTACTTTTATATGGGGAATTAATGTTAAATATTAATTGACATGTGGGGACTAAATTCACATTGCCACTCAAGGCATCGATATATATCATGAGAAATATTTTTATTTTTATTTGGCTGAGGACTTACCCAGTTTATATATGGTTACTTGGCATAAGGATGTTATTGTAATAATCCATGGAATGAGGAATTGACTGTATGTTTAAAATTACCACAATTATGTATTATATTATTATGAATTAATTTATCAACATTATGTGTGATTATTTTATTCTTTATAATATCTGTGATTATGTTTCAAGATCATGTGATTATATAGATGGAATTATCTAATCACAATTTCTTCCTTCTATATTATGAGGAAGTTATTGTTTAAATGGATTTTTTTTGTTATTTATCTTTTAATATTTTTCATTACTTATTATTTCACAGCTTCTGATATGTTCTTACCCATACTAAGAATCTCAGATCACCCATTTCTTATGTTTCATTCTTCCCAGGATACTAAGAAATGTTTTTTGGTGGAAATATATGGATACACTATGAGGAATAATGTATTTATCAAAGATATAACTTCGTGAATTTAATGTTCACCTATTTAGTCAGAATTTAGAGTATGTATCTTGTTTACCAAAAATAATACAATATTTAGTACTTTGGGATGAGTTTACTTGTATCTTATGCTTATGTAATAAAGTTGAAATTGACTCTGGGTTACTAGAGTCATGGTTGATACAATTGGTATTGGAGGTGGTTTAATAGAAAACGTGAGAACTATATTTTAGAAAACATCGATTATAGATCATAACCTTATGATATAATTTGAGTATAATTTTATAAGATCATACTAACGATTTTTTTAGAATGTTATTATGTGTTTTTTACTAGAAAATACATCCATTTTTGGATACTAAATGTAGATGTGGTTATGGAAAAGATGGACCTTGGTGTAATAAATCTGAAATGGGTACATTAGGATTGACCTTATCATCATTTGATGTATAACAACAAGTATTTATGTAAAAATAGTTTAAAAGTCCTAGAGAATATGATTAGGATGATTAAAATTTATTTACAAATAATTATAAAGGATTTAAACATAAAGATATCACAAAAAAATGATATTTTTATTACGAGATTATATATGTATAATGTTTTCAATTTATGTTAACTGTTTCACTAGTTTTGGGAATATACATTATGTTTCAAAATATTATGATCTAATCTAGTGTAATCCATTGTCTTTAAATGGATTCTAATAGATGGAATGATAATTGAATCAATGAACACACTCAATGTAGGAATTTCTATCATGGGAAATATAATAAAGCCAAATATGGAACAATAACTAGATCTAATCAAATTATACCCATATTGGAGAAGCTAACACAGGTTATGAGTAGTAAAAATTATCATATGAATTAGACTATTGATCCAACTTGTGGTGTAACAATTTTAAACTGATTTATGTATTATAACCATATATCATTCAATGGGACTACAAATCCATTTTAGCGGATCAATGTATTTTCTACTCAGATAAGACATTTTTAATTCTAGGAATTAATGAAAGGTATAATATTTTCATGTAAGTTTATCATATCTTAAGAGATGCCGGTCAGTGGTGGCCATTGGTTCAAAACACTAAGGATGAATAATAAATATAAAACCCAAAATAAAAGGTATTCAAGGCACTCTTCTTGGAAAATTATTTTTTTCAAAAGCATCAAGAAGATATAGAAAAACAACTATTGAGTCTAGGATAGATAAAATATTAAAATGTTACTAATTATTAAGATAAATTTACATTATTAGAAAATAAATATATATACTATGTATATAATCTAAAGATAAATATTTTCCATTTCATTGATGAGCTTAAACAGATCCTTTGAAGTGAACTAGTCTCCCAAAATATCTCAACATACGAGGAAATAGTATCATATGCCATCTAGATATAGAAATAATTCTCGAGTCTTATGGATCTGATGGAAAGTAAGAGAAGGAGAGTACTAAGAATAAAAAAATAGATAAAGGGAAAAATGAAAATAATAATTTTTCCACCTGTGATACTTATGGAAAGAAGCACATTTTTAGATACATACAAGGAAAATTAATTTTCTTCATTTTTTGAGAAAAAGGACATCATGATCATGAATCAATGGTCAAGGGAGAAGTTATCAATGTAAAGTTATTTAAATATAATAATATGAGGAACTATTCTAAGAAATTCCCTAATCATTAAAAGAATATACCTTAGAAGAATCTAGGGGATCAAGGTCATGTTTATTCTATTGATACAACCAATGTGGTATGATTAATGTTATTCTGTATTTAGTTCCAATAAATATGATTTTAAAATATTTTATTGATGATATTATCATTATAAATATAATTAAATGTATTAGGGTTTTTTAATATTAATATTTATTTAAGGATTTTAAAATCTTATGAAGAATGATACAAAGAAATGTGATTCAATGTCAAACTATTTTTTTGAAATTAGATTAATATGAAAATATAACAATTAATATGATTTATAGGTTGAAATAATAATGAAAATGAAAATTTTATGGTTTGATATTGGTGACCATAATCTTGGTTTGTGATTTAATGGTTATTTTATCTTTTCTAGAGTAAACAACATGTTTAGATCTATAAAATATATTCAACAGTTTGAGATTTTATTATTAAAATAATTCATGTTTTCATTAATTTTTTAAAGTGATAGAGGTATTAAAATATTTTGAATATTCCATTTAGATCCACTTTATATTATCATTGAAATATAATGTTGTTTTGGTGACCTTCCATATAATTGTTTTGGACATTAAATTCCGCTAGATATATTTTGGATGAGTCTTATTTTAACTATTTATGACATGGATTATGTTGAGTTTTGAGATTACTATTGATGAAATATAGATTATTATATTATAGTGGAAAAATTTTACAGAACATTTTGGTTTTGGAAAATTTCTATAGATAGATAGAATGTTTTTTCATTCTTTTATTGATTGATGATCTTTATTACTCTCTATTAACCAGTTGGCATTAGTATTCTAATCTATGTCTATGTTTTTGTTCTCCAACATGGAAACCTAGAAATGTGGATGAAAATCATAGTTCCATTTTTGTCTTATCAACTAGAGGTTTTATTAACAGTTTTTATGATGTGGGTATCCAATAAATGTATTTTTGTATTTCAAAATTCTAATTACCATAATCAAGATTAAATTGCGAGGATGAAAATTATTTTAAGGGGTAGAATTTAACACCTCGAGATTAGAAAATAGGAACAAATTTTTTGATATCATTTATGACACAAAAAACCATTATTAGAAGAAAATTAAACACCCTGAGACTTTATGATATATTTATTTTTAAATAAATTTAATTTCTTTGATAACTTGCGATTCACACAACACTTCGTTTAAATAAAACAAAATACTTTACAAAAATATTATTCTTTAATACAAGATGATTATAACATAGATTTTTTAATGACAGTTAGAAATAAAATAATTAATTTATGTAAATATAATGTTAAATTTATTTTTATCTTTTTATTATAAATAAAAATAATAATCATTTGAATGTAAAATAAATGATTCCAAAAAAACCGTTTTTTCAAAGAAAATGGTTTCGTCTCTTCTTCCACACTTATGTTAAAAGTAATTTTGAAAACATTATGAAATTTATTTAAAAAAATTAACCTAAAATATTTTATATTTATTTAAAAATTATCATAGGCCTAATATTTGGTATTTTTCTAAAACCATTCATTTTTTTGATGAATAATGAACAATACAAATTTTTATTGAAACATGCATTTTATTTTAAACAATTTACATACTTAAATTATATTTAAAATTGTTTTTAAAGTTATATTAGTTCAATAATATTATAATAAATACAATTTGGGTTGTTGGGTTCAATTTTATACTCAATTTGGATATTAAATCCTCCCATACTTATGAGAATTTTCTCTTTGGAAACCCGCTGTTTCATCACATCTACGAGTATAATTATTAATTAAATGGTACAATTTATATGAAATGATTTTAAAAAAATTGATTAAATATTTTTAATAATAATAATATATATTATAAAATATGGTAAAATTATTATTTGACCAAATTAATAGTGAAAACCGTACAAATTAGTTTCCACATTTAAGGTAAAAATTGGTTTACTAGGGGTTAAACAAAGAATATAATGGTTATAATGACCTTAAAACCTTTAAAAATTTTATATTATTGACATATTTAGAACTTAGAAATCCAAAATTATAATTTAATGTCATTTATATGAATTTTTCTTTGGAGTCACTTTATCATTTTGGATTATTTTGTGAAATTTCCATGTAATTTCCAAAGCGCTCCCTTTCCCCACTTATAAAATGGCACTCCCTCCCTTAACTCATTCACAAATCTAAAGACAATTGTATTGTGAAAACATAAAAAATATTTCACAAACATCCTTTTTTACATTATAATGCTTCTATTCCTCCAAAAATACCAACCCTAGGGTTCATTAAGAGGAGAACCAAAGGAGGTTTCACTTAGAGAAGGTAATTATCTCAAAAAAGTTATTTGATTTTATTTATTCCTTTAAAAAATTAAATTATGTTTCAACACATCCAATATTATAATAAAATTATCTCTAATATATTGTGATATTATTATTTTTATATAATAATAATTATCAATCTCCTTTTCAATCAAATGGGAAAAGAAATTTTTGATTGTGTGTATGAAGAAATACCTTCAGACAAACCGATATAGTTTGTTTTCCATCTCTATATTTTAAGGATGTATATAATTAAGGATCTAATATATATATATATATATATTATTTATGAAATTATTTTAATTATGTAATTTCCATATCATATATAATTTATTACTTTCTATTCTGCAAGAGATACGATAAAGTCACTCGTGTGTGCGGCAAACCACCGCATCGTGAAGTGATGTGACTTGTTTTTCACTTATGAATTACAAGAAAGCTCGTATGTTCAATGAATATATTCAATATTTATGACCCATACATAATTCTATAAATATAATTTCACATCTTACTTTATACCTTGCAGTTTTTTTGGAAAATAATAACATCTCTAGTGCATATGTGTGGACTACCATAGTCATGTATTGATGTGAAAATATTTTTAATATTGTAGACACCATGGAAAATGTTTCACGAACCATTATGAAAAATGTCCTCAATTAGGTTCGAAAAGTTTGCAATGGGACTATGCATTTTTCATGGGAGTCTGTTATAGTTACAAAGGCACTGACCCAAAGGACTGGGGCCGAATCTTGGTAGCAATCACAAGCATGGGTGTGGGGGCACAACCCCCACAATATAGAGAAATTATTTTGGCAGTTTCCCCAAATAGGTTTCCAAGATACATATGCGCAAACACTTATTTGCCACTATGAAGGATATGAATGAAGTAATTATTTTGTAGAAGTCCTCAAAGCGCTTCCCCAGTATAGCCAAAACACGACCAACACACAATGTACTTGCGCACCCAATCACCTTTCTCCCAGGGTCCTATTTTTTCCAAAAAATAGACCATTGGGGACTTCATTTGTACGGAAAAATTCACCTAAAGCTTAATTTCTACTCTAGTTAGGCTATTTCTTTTCCCAAATCTTTCCAAACTCTCAAGGATGTTATTTGAAACCTAGAGAGGAGAAATTGAAGGAGGATCATAGGACTTATGTTTATTTAGTGTTTGAAATCCATAACACTTGTGCACCTAAAGTTCCCAACCACCATAAATAAAAAACACTTGCATGCCACATATTCCTCTCAAAGAAACTTGAGTGCCCACTTCTAGGAATACCTATGAATACTCTTTAATTCTTGAGTAATGTCTCACCCATGCATTAACATCCTGGATGTTCGTCATGTATGTGAACATTAGGTCTCCCAAGCCTACTTCCGTGAACATAATTGCGTGAAAGACACTTACTTAGGAACCCTTCTTTGATTCACCTACTACCTTGAGTCAATAAGCCATCCAATCTTCTTCAAATTCATTCATGTAGAGGCTTATTCTTCATTGGACACCTTGTATGAAATGGGTTATATTTACACCTCTGTCAAAACCTCTTGACATATCAAACATTTGGGAAAGGAACATCAGTGTGTCTCCAATTTGGGGTTTTATATCCATAGTCAGAGGCTTCTGACACTTGTTTTTCAATGAGGTTAGGATTTAAGGAGTATCTAAGGGTTTATATATCCACAATCACAAAGACCTTTATCCAAGGAATAGTGTTGGGATGTTCCCATTTTGGGGGATTAGGGTTTGGGTTATGTCCTCCCCTTTTCATCTCTAAAACCCGAAACCTCGGGTATCTTGTAGAGAAGGTTCTGTTCATACATGCTTCTCCATTCAAGAAAATGAGAAGTCTTCCTCCCCTACCAGGACCAATTTTTGGGTAGCAAACCTAATGTAAGCCCCTGACCTTTAAAGTAGGAGGTTTCAATCTTTCTCTTCTATACTTACCTCACCTTCACTCCTTCCTTACATTGGACCCTTGTCCAATGTAAATAGAACCAAGGGAAAGATTTTTGCCCCACCTTCTCCCACAGTCGCCTCAGCCTCAACCACCATCACTGCCTTAGGCACATCCTCTTTCACCAGCAGTGGAGGAAAAGTGTGGGTGCCTTTGGGGAGTTTTTCATATCCTCTTGTTTCTCACACCGAGCATGACTCACTTGGGATTAGTGATTTGTGATGAAAAAACATCCACACAACCCCTAAATTAAAGAACTATGAGAACTCTGATTCCCACCATTATTGGGATACATAGGAATCCTTCTTAGGGCCTGATATCTATCTCATTTCATCCATAAATGGGCATCCTTTTTAGGAATAAGCCCAAATTAAAACCCCAAAATCACTAAGGCATCCTTTTTAGGAAGTAATCCCAAAATCATTTCTCTCAAATGAATATAATCTCCCATGAGACTCATCAAGCTATGTAGGGTTTTATTTCCATCCAAATGGGATATGTAGGAAGCCTCTCTAACGTTGAAAGCCAACACTTCAAATCAACCTTGTTATTCATAGGCCATATTTCTAATAGGGTCTTATTCAACATGGAAACCCATATTATTTCCATGTTTCTTGGGATATAAAGAAATATGTCCCACACCAAACCACAAATAAGAACCTTTTTTAGATGTGCTTACCCAATGACATTAAACTGTATGGCTAGGTCCTTATCACTTGACCTTAAATGGTATGATGTGTCCCATTAAGTGGCACTATACTATGAGGGTTCTGATTCCTTTCATAAGGATACATAGGTAGCCCATTTTTTGGTGTGATCCCAACAAAAAAGAACCTTTGTCCCACTATATGAAAATAAATTCAAGATTTCCCCATTGAGTGGATTAAAAAGATGTATCATCATAATGATGATTAAAATAATCTCTAAATAGTATATGATAGGATACCATTGATGGAGAACTTCAAATACATAATGATGTATCCATTAATAAAGAACCTCAAATACATACAAATGATTAAAAATTTTACACATGCTAATAATTGATTGAAAATTCCAAATGAAACCTATGTTATACTAGGTGAATTCATAATGACACATAAAAATATCTCAAATCTATAAGAGACTCCCGGAGTAGGCAATAATTCCCCCCAAAAGGGTGTGATGATTCTTGACCTTCCATCAACTTGAAAAATGCATGTTCTTATGGATCGTATGTTAAAACATAATGAATGATTGCCTTTGGAACACATATCCCTTTTGGATAAAGAACTATTGGTTGATTCCAGTTCCAAAAAAATCCAATAGATACTACCTAGAAGTAGTGATTCCAAACCTGAACACACATTCTAAGGAACTACAAAAATACGGTGAACTTAACATGAACCCATAACCAGGTAAATTATTTAACTCACCTATTAGGACCCTATCAGTTTATAAAAAAGTACAGATAAAGGAATCAATCATGCATGTATCCATCTAAAAAGATATTGATTCAACAGAGTTCATTGTTTTTTCAATTTTTCTCAGAACTCCATTCACTCCAAATTGCTTCCTTTATGTTTGCATCCGTAAATGACTTGGCCACAGCTCAAGGTGGATCCTCATCTGCTTGATAGACATCATCACCAACTTAGCATCTTCAACGCTGGGTCTCCAATGTACTGGTAAGGGAATATTGTCAACATAGTATTATCCCAACCATGGAGGTTTCCCGATAGTCTCTCCAGGTTAAGAACAACCCTCAGTTGTATGGTCAGTGATGAACGATGGTCAAGAAGCATACAGTGTAGAACACCATCTTCAATAATTACAGTTCCTTATCCCCAGGATAAAAAAACCATTACATCCCATACAATAGATAGGTGGATCAAGAGGTCAGCCATGGACTCAATTCGAATACACAGGGGTCCTTCCCATGGACTCCCACCAACAATTTCAATTTGCAGAATCACATGGCAGTGAACCCCAATCATGATGAGGGTGTTGACTTAGATTGTTCAGACCAGGTCCCTCAGACTTGAGCATGCATTAAAAACTAATGTGGGAATCTTCTGGCCAACTGGGTACATGTTCTTTCCTTTTCCCACTGCAGATAAGTCCATCAACCTAAATTGATGGAAAACAATGAGCATGCCCATACACGTGTCCGTCCCAATTCCACTGGCCAGCAGACTCATCTAGCATCAACCCACCAATCCCACTAGTTAATTCTGATGGAGTAATATGAACACGCACATACTCCTATTTACATATTATCAGCCAGTGAATAGGTTTTTTTGATTACATTATCCAAATCCTTCCAATAAAATGTGGTGGAAGCTGGTAAAAAATCACACACCTTCTTACACTCACCAATTCTTCCAGAATTCTAGTTTTTTAGAATTGTTAGAAATTCATTAACCATGCTTGGTGGAAAATATCCAATAGACACATACACCGGACAACATTTATCAATCCTACCAATATTATCCTTTGGTATAACCCAAGGAAGTCAGTCAGAAAGCTCTGACGACAAATCTGGGCCATCCTCAACTCTCTCTAGACATACATATATTCTGTCAGTATCACTAATTCGAAAAATAGGATAGAAGCAGATGTATAAACTTACTCTAGATATAGAATGGAGGTATATAACTATTCTAACTATTGATGTCACCAAACACATCTTAGAAATGGTGAAAGAGAAAATAGAAATTGCTACCCATATTCTAGAATCATTCCTGAATATCATAACAACAACTTCAACAGTAATAGGGGAATATACACATAATTATTTCCCCACACTTAAGATGAAAAATCTGTATGAAATCCTAGAAAAAATACACACATCTGTTCCAGTCTTGGAGGTTTATGGGTCATACTCCCCCATAACATATGGACAACCAGATCGGGAACATACACCCTTTCTAATTAGAGGTAATCATCCCATTCCAATGACCACTCCAAGGCAGACAGATACACCTGCCCAAGATAACCACTTCTCTCAGAAATTATCCCCAACTAAGTGTAAGAGAGAATCCATGAATAAGTCTCACCAAACACAGTTGTAAAATCAGGAGCCAATCTAGGATATGGATCCTCATAATGCTGATGTTCTTGAATCCCTCAGACATTTATCTGTTGCAGCTTAAGATACTACCCTCCCATTATCAAATAATGGGAGTAATAGCAGTAATTTTTATGTTCCCCATCAAACACTTCATCATGAAGGATTTATTCCTAGAAATTAAGTAAATATAGAGATTCTATCTCTGGATAAGAGCCACGCTAACCCTACATGTGGCCAGAATAAAAAAAAGAAACAGGGTTTATACCTTTCTATAATACACCATTCTGGTTTTCCCCATGATGGAATTTTCTATGAAATTTTTCTCCATAGTAGTGTTTTGAATTGTCATGATAATTCCCTAATAGAAAATGTTGAAATTAGAATGCCCTCTTATCTCGAGACACTCTCCAACACAGGTCAAATCACATTTGACTCATTTTCATTAATGGGTGAAATTACTCCTCAATCAGAAGACATATTAAGGTGACTATCATTCTCTGAACCTACTTTATGCCATTTTTCTTCTAATATAGTGTAGAAAAAAGCGACTAATACCATTATTTGTAACAAAACAATCCAGAAGAATCCAATTTGGTGGGAAGAAGTGGAAAAACTTCCAATAAAATATGATGTAGATATGTTGAACATGAGAAAAAAGCTGGCTAAAGGTGAAGTACTGTTCATGTTTTGGCCTTTGGAAAACTCGTAATACAAAATTCCAAAATTGATGGAAAATATTGCATTCATGATATCCGCCTCAACTTATAGAAGCCTCTTAATTATTTAAAAACCAAAGTATTACCATATAATGAATATCAAATTCAGGTAAAGTAATAGAAGGGTTGAAACACCTAATCGACTAGGCATCCCTCTCATTTTCTTGACATCCAACGATTGAAAAGCAGAAAAAACCCTCAGTGTGCCTGACTTGATGAACTAAAGATTCTACGCCAGTTAATTTATGACACCCCATATGGAATTTGTATTAGAGGATGTGGTGCACATATAGTATTGCATTTCCCTACGCTAAAAAATACGCAAAGATCGCCAAAAGTGGTCTCATGTAATGTTATTGCCCACAGCCAGATACAATCATCATATTTTGTTTGTAATCAAAGTTACGTTCAAGAACTTTACTCAACTATCTCTCATTGGAGTCAAGTACAAAGGGAACAAGATATTGATATAAAACTGCATCAAGCATTTGAAAATATTAATAAGGCCACCCGCTTATTGAATTTCTGTCATAAGATGACCCAAATGTCTGAAATAGAACAATGATCTTCTGAAATATAAGATTTTATTGGTTGTTAGATAATTCACCCAGCTAATGTTCAGAGCAAAATTTGTAAAATCATAAGAGCATCTTTGTGAATATCAGCTATAGTAGTTCAAGAGCCACCCTAGCCTACAAGGTTGGGGGATTTTTTAATTCAAAATTTAAATTAAATAAACCAAGATCGAAGGTTTGGAGGAGAATAATAGGAACATCCCCAATATATAGGGATGAGGGATTTTTCATATCTAAAATCTCCTCAATAGAATTCAGTTTTCTCCCAATTATGGAAAAATCCACAAAGTGAACACACAACAGAACTATACAAGGATTTCCTTCAGGTTACTATCATTAAAATTGTTCCTGAGAATTCATCATATAAGAGAACAATGTCTCATGGATGATATATAAGGATACAATCTTAAAAATATACTAACATAATTCCATCAATGCATTATGCATTTTTAAAATTTTTTAATACCATTGAAGATGATCCTATAGAGAATGAGTCCAGTTTAGGGGAATCAGAATATGATGTTCTTATCCATAACCTGGTACACACTGAAGCAAATAAAGGAGTAGTGTGTACCCGAAATCAAAGGCTTAACCATAATATTCGCATTCCATCAAGTAACCAACTCCGACCCCTCTGAAAGACATCTAATATGGAGAAAGGTAAAAGTCAGATCACATCTCACTTTTACACTTTAGAATGTCATTATCTTTTTCTTAAATAAAGGTTTTTCTAGAAATAAGAGGAGATGAGGGAGTTGAAGAGACTCAATATAGAGTTACATCGATGTAGCATTTCTGTTAGAAATGATCCCTAAGAAGATCCTCAACTTGTACATCCTGTAGGAACTCCTCAACAAAGAGGATTTTTTGTATCAACAGATATAGATAATGAATTCTCTCCAATGGTTACACAACCAGTGAAAGATCAAACACATACTTATAGGCCTGTCCCCATGGTTTATTCAAGATAAATACTAGTTGAACCACCACTAGTGGTTCTATTAGTTGTTGTTCTAGTTTAAGATCCATATTCTGTACCTGTATAGGTCCTAGCTCATCTGGATGTTCCAAAAAATTTTATAAATACAATTAAGGCATTAACAACTCGATTGGAATCTATGGAAGAATGGCATGAACCGGTGCTGCTGAAAAAGAAAGATTACCCGAATGGGTGGATCTGATCCCTCCCCCACCAATCATTGTGAATACTACATTCCCTATCTTTAATGGTTCAGAAGATCTGAAACAACACTTAATGCATTTTTTTCTCATTGTGATCCCATGATGGGGACCCCTCAACAACAAGAATCAGTGAAGCTCAGATGCTATGTAAAATCATTTCAAGGACCAACTTTTGTCTTGTATAAACGTTTGAAATCTCAATCAATTACTAGGTAAGAAGATATCTGTCAGAAATTCCTTCTTCTATTCAGCTCAATGCTACCGAAGAAAAAAAAATTTATATTAAAAATTTTAAAAAAGGGAAAAAGAAATATTTTCAGATTTCATTGCTTGATGGAAAGGATTAACATATTCCTTAGATCTGGAACTCCCTTAAGAAGAGTTTTCACAAATTTGTGTGGAAAATCCTCATGATGAGTTACTCACACCACTGATATCTGTGAAATACACAAGAGGGTTTTGAGACATTACTTCAATCTCCCAATAGGTGGAGGATTCCATTGTGGAAACTAAATTTAAATCTTGTGTAATTTCATTAGATCTAGGAAGGATAACAGGGAATGTAGATGCTACTCATGTCACACTAAATCAATTAATTATACCTGTGACTTTTTCAAATCCTTCATCTCATCAAAGGGATTCTCATCTTGAGCATCAGAAGCAACGAATCCTCATCAAGATGATAAAAAATATCAAAGGCAGAAACTATTTGAGGAGTTAAAGAAAAAATATTATTCTTTTTGGAATGAATAGGTTTCTAGTTACTTCATCTCATTTTGAAAAAAAATTGGTCAGTTTCCAAGGCCGATGCAATAAAACAAAGAAGGATATTAAGATCATTTGAATTATTTTCCCTTTCACCAAAAGTTGGGGCATACTATTCAGGAGTGTTATGTTTTTAATGAACATCTGCAAATAATGGTAGACTCTGGACAAGTGCAACTAAAATGTTCTTCTACCCAAGTATTATGTGTTACTACTACTGACCGAGAGGAAGAAGGTGAATGGTAGGAAGTCAAATGAAAAAATTAGAAAATGTATGATAACTGGATGATCAGAGAAACAATAAATCAAACTCATTCATTTTTATGAACATAGTTGAAACAACCAATTGTGTCTTTTGCCACTTCCACCACAACCAAATCACCTTTATCAAAAGATCAGTCTTATAAAGGTTATCCCTCAAAGAAGTGACATGATTCAAAGTTAAAATAGAATTCAGAAGAAGAAGAGATCATTTAAAGTCCAAAGTTGTCCTTGACTCTAGAAAATTTCATACCATCTACTTCAAAAGCACGGGCACCACCCCTCTAAATAGAATAACCAGAACTGACCAGTCAAGCAGAATCTTAATTAAATGAAGAATTGATCCTTGGTTCAAGTAACATTATCCACTTAATGGATCCCTATTCAAATGATTATTCTGGTAATGATGAGCCTAAATTCATTATAACTAACTGGGTAAGTAGAGAGGAAATCCAAGTTTGAGGATACAGGGGAAGATGTGGGAATGCTAGAGGCCTCTATTTTAACTCTACCCCTGATTGAACTGTATATGTGGAGGAAAATCATGGGAAAGCCCTTTAGAGGGATCAACAAGATCAAGGAGATTCCCCCGAGCATTACAGGATGAATCCTAACATGATTATCTTGGAGGACCCATTTGAGGTTACACCATATTTCTCTTAGTAAGAAAATATACCTAGTAATTTTAATCTACCAAATGAATAAGTATTTCCTTATTTTTCCCCGACATAGAGTACATCTACATCTAGGGCATCAACGTCCTAGGCACCCGAAAACCCAAATCTCCATGCTGAAAAATGCAGATCATGGGACCAAAAGTACGATGTTTTGAAATATAAATACCAAGTATTGTCCATGTTGTCATTTTTTGGATTCTATAAATTTGTTAAAATATATTTGAGAATCACTTATTCGGGTTTTGTTAAGTCCTCAAGAGTTTGAAACTAATGTTACTGCTGATGAGGTGTACTGTACAGAGAATAAACCAGTATAATGTCATGCAGTTATATATTTTATCAATGAAGATAAAGATGATGTTTTACATGGACACATTTGGCCCCTGTATCTATCTAGCAGGCTCAATGATATAGACATTTGATGATCCTTCATTGAAAATGGATCAGAAGTAAACCTTATTCTTATCCATACACTTTATTGTTTGGGTCTTACAAAATCAAATTTATCTCCTTCCACTTTGATGTTGCATGGTTATGAAAATATTGAGAAAGAACCTCTAGGTGAGATTGAGCTCAGAACTTAGTTTGAGGATCTTCTGTCTAATTCTTGTTTCATGGTTGTTCGTCATGGCAGAACCTTCAATATTCTTCTTGGAAGGGCTTGGCTATATCAACATGTGGCCATTCATTGGTCATATCACCAATGTCTCAAGTACCTCTTCAATGGTAAAATTGGGAAATTTTATGGTGACACGGATCTGTTCAAAATGTGTGAATCTCAGTATATTGTGGAATAATTATATCACATAAGTAGAATGAGCCCTGTGAAAAAGGAGGTAATGAAAATAAATGATCCGAATGTCCTGGAAATGATCCCATCTAATCTGTTCAAACATTTGAGTATGGATCATCTATTTTTCCTCAATCAAATTGAAAGGATATACCCAAATCCGATCACTCATACAATGACTTTCATAATGTAAATTATGGAAATGGAGCCTGATAGCATGGGAGAAATTATTGATTCACCAAGAAGTAGAGGACGCTTAAGTAAAGATGTATTCATTTCATCCACCGAACATCATCATGTCTCTTCTTTATCAATCGAGATAGAAGAAGTTTTCACAATACTAGAGTAAAACACAGATGTTTATTTGTAACCCATCATATCCTCTTCTATTTTAAAGGAAGACCCTTCATTATCAGTGGGGTCAGAAATGGTGGCTTCTTCTTTAGGATGTTCAAATACTAACTCCTCCCCTAGCAAAAAATGTTTTTCTTCACAACCAACTTTGAATGTAGAAATAAAAAAAGTGAAATGTATAGAAGAAGAAGAAGTAGATCTTAGGGACACTCCTCTAGTAATTGAGGAAGGTGTCTCCACCATTGTAGATGAGCTCAGAGAAGTAAATCTGGGTACATAATAAGATCCATGCCCCACTCTAATTTGTGCAGTTATGACTTTTTAAGAGAAAGAGGTGTATAATTTAGTTCTAAAGTGACATAAAGATATATTTTCTTCAAATTATTCATAAAATTTAGGCATTAATCATGATTTATCCACACATCACTTGGGTTTCCCAGAAGAGCATCGAAGATTCAATAAGTAAGCAAGAAGAACACACCCAAATCATGCCTCTAAAATTGAAAATAATGATGACAAGATTATTAAAGATATATTTTTCAATGAAGAGAAATACCAAAAATGGTTATCAAAAATTGTCCCAATGAACTAGAAAAATGGGAAAATCAGAGTTTGTATTGATTTCAGAGATATTAACCATCATTTTCCTAAAAATTAATTTCCAGTTCTTATCACAGAGAGTTTCATTTATGCAATGACTAGATATGAAGCTATATTATATATGGATGTCTACTATGGTTACAATCAAATCCACACTGCTCGAGAGGATGAATAGTATAAAGCCTTCATAGCCCCTTAAGGTGGGTTTTTCTATAAGGTAATTCCCTTTGGCTTAAATAATATATGTGCATTGTATCAATGTGTCACACACCAACTCTTTAAAACCATATTTGGAAAATTTTCCGTGTTATGTAGATGATTAATTGGTTAAATCTAGAAAACATTCCAATCAATTGGTAGAGATGGAGACCATATTCAGTAATCTTAGGTAACATGATTTGAATATGAATCCCCTGTAATGAGTTTTCAGGGTAACCTCAGGAAAATTCCTCAGTTTCATTGTACGCCATAATTGTATCTAAGTTGACCATAAGAAGACAAAAAAAATCCATGGAATTTCACCCCTTGAAAGTAAAAAAAAAGAGGACTTCAAGGACACTTTTCTTATATTCAGTTCTTTATTGCCAATTTAGAAGGCTTGTGTTTACCCATCACTAGGTTAATGAATATGAGAGTTAGCTATCAATGGATTGAAGACTGTCAAGATGCATTTGACACCCTTAAGAAATTTCCCTTGAGTCTACCAGTATTAATTCCATCTATTGAAGGAAATCCACTTATTCTCTATGTGAATTCTTTAGAGTGATCATTTGGTTCCTTAAATTCCCAAAATAATGATGCTGGGAATGAAAATGGTTAGTAGTTTCTCAGTCCAACTATGATTGACATAAAGGCTAAATATTCATGTATTGAGAAGTGATTCTAGGAATTAATCATTACAGTTCATAAATTAAGTCACTACCTACAACATCATGAGTTCCAATTGGTATCTCACAATTACCCACTCAAATATATCCTTAGTTGTACTATTATCATAGGGAATTTGGCATGGTGGGAAGTTATTTTGAAACAGTTTGATATCAGGTTTATGCCTCATAAATCAATAAAAGGCCATGATTTGGTAGATTTTCTGGCTGAACAGTAATCTAGAGAAGATACATCATTGAATAGTGAACTTTCTGATGAATAATTATTCTCTATTTAAGATAATCCCCAAACAGGGGAAATGTACTTTGATGGTGCTTCCAAAATTCCAATGAGGAGGAGAATAGAAAACCCTAAGATCAAAAATGATAGGTTAGGAATTGTAATTATCTCCCCAAAAATGGACGTGCTTCCATATTCCTTCCTATTATCAAAAGGAAATACCAATAATGAGGTAGAATATCATGATCTCAATGCAAGACTAGAATTGGCACTCCCAGTACTAGTGAACCCCCTAAAAGTGAAAGGTGATTCAGAGTTGGTAATCAGAAAAATCATGGGGGATTATTCAATTAGAAAAGAAGTGTTAATCTCATTATGTGATTATGTCAGAGGTTTAATGGCTGAATTTCCCTCAAAGCCAACAATGTATTTTTTCCTGTGATCACAAAATGAAAAAGCTGATACACTGTCTAATGCATAATCAACCCTAGAAGATCAAAACCAAGATGAAACAATCATCAATATTTCCCATCGTCGTGTGGTTTCACCTTTCTTTCGAACTATAATGGTGGAAATTAAATAAATGTTTTTCTATTTCTAAGCTATATGGTTATACCATGAGATGGATGACACCCATCATGGAATACCTTCAAAATGGAGTACTTATACCGAATAGAGCTGAAAAAGAATATATCCAATGATGAGTGGACAATTTCACTCATTATGATGGTCCATATCAGAAGAATATCTTTTACAAACAAGGATTTGATTGAATCCTCTTTAGGTGTACTGATAGAGAATAAACATCAGCCATCATGAAATAAGTACATACAAGAGGATGTGGTGCTCACCTATCTGGGCATAGGCTTTCTCATCAAATTTGATAGCTTGGATACTTCTGGACTTCAATAATGCATGATTTCACATATTTCACCAAGAAATATCATTCCTTACATGTGCATGACAACTTTATTCATCAACCCCCGGAGTTTTTACATTGAGCTAAATACTCTTAGACATTTTGTACATGGGAATAGATGTAGTATAACCTTATCCTCTAGATACGACTAAGTAGTTTTGGTATATTCTTACTCCTATTGATTTATTCTTCAAATGGGCTGAGGTAATACCTCTCAATGAATTCAGATCCAAAAGCATTGTTAGTTTTTTAAAAGTTTACATCAACACCGGTTTTGGTGTCCCTCATACTAAATTAATTGTAAATGACACCAATTTATGTTCTATTAAGGTAAATAAGTTATATCATGAGAAAAAAATAAAATCCAACCATTCATCTCACTATCATGAAGTGGCCAATAGATAGAGATAGGCTTTCAATAAGACCCTATGGAACATAATACAGAAGATGGTGAATAAAGATAAGAAATATTGTCCTAAAAAACTTTTGTATGATTTATGAGATTATTGGATTACTACCCATACTGCTACTCAGGAAACTCCATATTTATAGGTGTATGATATAGAAGCAGTTTTTCCAATTGAAGTTCAATTACCTTCACTCCATGTTGTAATATGCGATGAGTTATCTACAGATGAAAAGTCTCAGAAGTGATTTGATTAGCTGGAACCATCATAAGAAAAGAGACTACATACATTGCATCATTTAAGAGTCTATCAGAATAGAATAGAAGGATATTATAACAAGAAAGGTAACCTTAACTAATTTATTCATGGAGAATTAGTATTGGTCCTCAGGACTCCAATGATACCAAGAAAGAAGCCTCCAAAGCATTAGCAAAAGTGCTAAAGCCCTTATTCAATATACAAGGCATACTCAAATGGATTTTATTCCATAATATCAATGGATGGTGAACTTATTAGAGCTCCAACCATTGTGAGATCGTTGAAGAAGTACTTTGTGAAACTGCAAATCACCCAATGTCCTCACTACATGACACTAAACTGCAAAACACAAAGACCTAGTTGTAAGAAATTAATGTTCATGATAGCTATTTGCATCCATGATACATGTTGTTAAAATTTATTGAATATTTTTCCTTTCCGGATGAAATTAAATTAAATGAAATCATTTTTCCTCATTGCGTGACATTAAACTACATGGTTAACGTCATCATTATTTGACGTTAAGAGCATTCATGTGCAATAATCACATACATCTTTGATACTCATTAACTGGAACATGAGTTCCTTTTCTCCCTATGTCTGAATCATATCTGCATAGGGACCTCAGTTCAAGAACTACAGGTGGCTTGATTCCCATCCATATGAGATATGTAGATATTCCTAGATATCCAATCAAGGGCCCAACCATAACCACTAATAATTTTCATTCCATTTTCTCTTTCTATATATGAATCATATCTATTCCGACTACTCTTTCAAGATATATGGTTTTATTTTCATGACATTTTGTGTCTTAAGTCTAATCATTCTTCCTTTGGAATATGTTAAAATCATCTATATCCCACATCAAACTCAATTAGTGTCGGAAATTATTGTTTCAAGAACTATGTTTGGATTGATTCTCATCCAACTGAGATATGTAGAGATGCCTAGATCTCCAATCTTGGGCCCAACCATAAAAAATAACCCCCTTTTATTCCCTCTGTATGAATCAATTTTATATAAAGAATCTTAAAATAACTATATATGGCTTGATTTTCATCCATATGAGATACGTAGTGACACCTGGGGTTAACTGCTTGGTTTATCCACAATTTTTCTTTTTCACATCAAAATCACATAATTTACTCACATAATTACACTAAACTGTGCAACATAATGTCCTTGCTGTATGAAATTAAAATAAAAAGCACCCAGAAAACTACGTATGACTTGATTATCATCCCATTGAGATACGTAGTGAAAGTTAGGCCTTAGTTCCCAGTCACATCCCTAGGATAATGTTTTATCTCACTTCCAAATATAATAAATAGTTAATGTGGAAGCCCTCGTTTTGGGTTCTCTCCATAGAGAGCCCACCAAGGAAACAAGAAATGTCCCCATTTTACATATGAGTCAGATCTATGTAAAGGAATCCAAAATCATGGAAAATATTGATTCAAATATTTCACTTATATATTGAAAATTACCCCTTTTTTGTATATCACACTCTTAATCCTGAATTCATCCAAATCTTCATAACATTTCTTACGGTTTTTGGGGGTAGAGTTTCTGATATATGAGAACTCTTTTTATGGACTATGCAGTACGTTCCCCTAGAGGCCATTCATAAACATTTCATACATAGTAGGCCTATTAGTCAAAATATGACACCATTTGGATATGAAACATATTCTATATTTGGCCCTACATAATAAAACCCCCATAACGGGTTCTTCAACTAATGGTAACATAGTTCTTGTTTTATGTGCCTTTTGTCTCTTTATATTTTGATAATAATATACAAGAATCTATATCTTAAATTAATATTCTGTGTATATTTATCATTACCTTTCTCTTGATATGAAATTCTTCATGACCATGGTTTACACATTCCCCCCACCATGTGTTTAAGGCAATATGATATAACCATAGATTATTGACCAAATATCATCCATTGTTTCCATTTTGATCCAATTCGTATGATCTAAATCTAAAGAAACCATACTTACTACATTTGGTTAAGACCTTATTTGAAATCCTATCCCTCTAGTTATTTTGAAATTACGAATGGAAATAATCTTTTCGTATTCAGGTAGCTTTATCCATAAAATGAACTCTATGCGGTGAAAAAATTTGAATCTCCATAAACTTTCTTCGGATTTTAGCAATTGAATGTAAAACTTTTGAGATCTATTTTTCCAAAAAAATGCAGTATGTTCCCTTAGTTGTCCTTTCATAAGTTTCCCACATAATAGGCCTATCAATCAAAATATTCCATTGTTTGGCTATGTAGTATAATCCCTAGTCTACCCTGCATAAAACAACCCCCATAATGGGTTCTTCAAATAATGGTAACTTTATTCTTTGAAAAGACTTCCTCTAATGACATTTATTCCTTTTTTCATATCACTCTTCAGATCCAATAATTCCCAAATCACAGTTTTCAATTCTTCTTTTATATACTTGAACATGGTAATATGTTTTGAAAAAAATTATTAGGAAATTTGAGAGTCTCAACCCTTTTTTCCAAGCTAAACACCTTAAATTAATGACCCCCAATGTCTTCACCGTGTTATTTAAAACTGCACAGTACAGTGTCCCCACTGTATAACATAAAACTGCATACTATAATATTTGAAATCTACTGTTTTGAATAATTTTAACCATTCCTCACACACCAAAATTTTTTAGAGGTGGTTTTCCCATTCATGACATATGTCAGCATAAATAACCCTTTATTCTTAAAATCCATTTCCTTGGAAAAACTACCAACTGTGGTCTTAAGTCAACCAAATCTTATTTTTCCTTGTCTATCAACAATAAAATGTCAAATTCTTGAGAGCACATTTACTTGACTATGTAGTACAAGCCCCCCCAGATGGATTTCATAAAATTTACCTACATAATAGGATTTTCAGTCAAAATATGCCAATGTTTGGCTATGCAGTATATGCCATAGTTGGTCCTCCAAAATACATCCTGCATAACGGGTTCCTAAAAATAATGATAACATCATTTTTAAAGAGGACCCTCTTTATGGTTATACATGCTTTAGATTTTATGACCATAAAAATCATGACTCAAGATTCCCCTAGGAAGTATTTAAAAATTATTAGAGAAATTCCATGACATTGATCATTGTTTGGGATCTAATTTTTAAATTTATGGTCAAAGTTATTTGAACTTAAATGCTATCATTTTTAGTCCAACATGCATGAATATAAACTACCAATAACCAAGAGACATAGTACTCACCAGATTGAAAACCTACAATGGGCACTTTGGAAAAGCATTTTGTCTTAGATCCCTATACTTACATTCTTTTGTGGTTAAGTAAATATTGAGAAATAAAAATGAAAAAGATACAAAGTTTGTGGGGTTGTTTGCATAACTCTAATAAAAATGATACTAAGCTCTCTTGGACCCATGGATTAGGAAAAAATTAGAGCATCCTTCCAAACATGACGTAACTATAAATCTAACCTAATGATGATTGTATGCATCAATGTGACCTATGTTTACCTTAGAATAAGATTTTTTTCATTCCGAATGAATAAAATTCTAAGGGGGGTGGGAATTTGCTGACACCATGAAATGGGTTCCATGAAATTTTCTGAAAAATGTCCTCAATCAGGCTTGATATGTTCATTATGTGACTCTACATTTTTCATGGGGGTTAGTGACAGTTGTGTAGAAACTGACCCAAAGGGCTAAGAATAAATACTTTTATGGATCCCAAGAAAGGGTGAAGGGGTACAACTCCCATAGTATGGAGCAATTATTTTTGATAAGTCCCCAAATAGGAACCCAATACAAATATGCGCAAACACCTACGTGCCACCATATAGGAGATGAATGAAGTAATTATTTTTGTTAAGTCCTCAAAGTGTCACCCCAGTCTAGCCAACACACCACGGGTGTACAATGTACTTGGGCACCACAATTCCGGCTTGCAACCCACTTGCGCGCCCACTCTCCTTTCGCCCAGGGTCCTATTTTTCCCTATAAATAGATCATTGTTTCCTTCAATTGTACAACAAATTTCTCTGAAGCCTAATTTCTACTCTGATCACTCTAGTGCTTCACCTAATTCTACCTAAACATTCAAGGATGTTCTTCAACACCTAGTGTGATGGAATTAGAGGGGGATCATAGGACTTAAGTCTTTTTAGTGTTTAAATCCATAAAACTTTCATGCATAAATTGCCCAATCTCCGTAAATCAGAAACACTTGTGCACCAAAAATTCCTCAAAAAAGAACAAGAGATACCAACCTCTATAAATACTTATGAATACTCTTGATGTCTTTAGTGATGTCTTTCCCAAGAAATAAAATCCAAGATGTTCATCACACAAGTGAACATCAGGCCACCCAAGCCTACTTGCACACCCATTCTTGAATGCCAGATACTTACTTGGGTTACCCCTTTTGATTCACCTACTCTCTTAAGTCTATAATCTGTCAATCCTTCTTCAATTCCATTCATGGAAATAATTATTCATCATTGGCTCCCTTTTCTAAAAGGGATTATGTTTAAACAACTACCAAAACCTCATTACATATCAAAACATTGGGAAATTCACATCAATGTGCATCCTATTTGGGTTTGTATATCCGTAGTCCTAGGATTCTCATAATTGTTTAATAATGTGGAAAGGATTCATGGAGTGTCTATGGGTATGTATATCTACAGTCACAAGGACCATTCTACCATGACCAGTGTTGGGATGTTCTCTGTTTGGAGGATTAGGGTTTGGGTTCTGTCCTCCCACTTTCATCTCTAAAACCTGAAAAACCAGGACTCTATTAGGGAAGGTATGGTTCATACATTCTTTTCCATTCTTGTAATGGAGAATTCTTCCTCCCCTATCAAGACAAATTTTAGGAAAGCCATACTAGTTAAATTCCATACCCTTTCAAGTAGGAGGTTGCAGTCTTTCTATTTTCTACATCCTTTACCTTCACTTCATCCTTACATTAGTCCCTTTTTCAATTTAATAGAATAGAGGGAATGCTCATCACCTTTCCCTCTTCCCCAGTCGCCTGGGCCGCATCCACCGTCGCTGCCATAATAGAATCCTCTTTCACCAGAGAGGAAGAAATGTGTGGGTGAATTTTTTGAATCTTTCACATCCTCTTGTTTCCCACATAGAGCATGACTCACGTGGGCTTATAGATTTGTGATGATCACAACATACCCACAACACATAAATGAATGTACTGTGAGAACTCTGATTCCCACCATTATTCGGATATGTAGGAATCCTTCCTAAGGCCTAAGATCCAACTCATTTCATCCTTAAATGGGAATCCTATTTAGGAATAATCCCCAAATTTAAACCCCAAAATCACAAAGGCATCCTTATTAAGAAGGAATCCCAACCTCATTTCACTTAAAAGACTATACTCTCCTATGAGACTCATAGAACTACATTGGATTTTATTCCCATCCGAATGAGATATGTAGGAAGCCCCTTTGAGGTTCAAACCCATCACTTCAAATCAACCATGTTCTTCTTGGTCCATACTTCCAGCAAGGTTAGATTCAACTTGGAAACCCATATTATTTCAATGTTCCATGAGCTACTTAGGAATAAGTCCCACACCAAACCTTGACTAAGAACCTTTCAATTTGATGTCCTCACCACATGACATTAAAATATACAGATAGGTCTTTATCACATGAAGTAAAAAGGTATGATGTGTCCCATTAATCAACACTGAACTAAGAGGGTTCTAATTAGTTTTACAAGGATACATAGGTAGCCCATTTATGGGTACGATCCCAACATCAAAACAAACCTTCATCTCCCTAGATGAAAATAAATTTTTGATTTCCCCATTGGATTCCTTAAAAACAAGTATCATCATAACATTGGTTAAAAGAATATCTAAATATTATATGAGAGGATACCATTGATGGAGAACGTCAAATACATAGATATGTATCCATTGATTAAGAACCTCAAATACATACAAGTGATTATAAATTTCACACATGATAATAATTGATTGAATATTCTAGGGGAAACATATGATATTATTGGAGAATTAGTAAGGATTCATGAAAATATCTGAAATCTATAAGGGAGTCCTGGAGTAGGAAATAATTTCTTCCAATAGGGTGTGATGAGTATGACCTCCCCTACACTCGAATAATGCATGTTCCTAAGTATCGTAAGTTCATACTTAACGATGAAATGCCTTTAGAAAGTAGGTCCCTTTTGGATAAATAATGGTTGTATGTTTCCAATACCATAAATAAATCCAATGGAAACCACCTGTAAGTAGTGATTATTAACCATAAGACACATTTTGAGGAAATATGAAACATAAATGGTGAACCCAAAGTGAATCCTTAACCATAATAATAGTGTTACACACCTATCAGGCAACAATCAATTGATAAAGGAAGGCCCTATAATGGAATCAATTAGGAATGTTTCCATCTTAAAATATTTTTCTTTAAATGAGGTAATTGATTTATTCATGTTTTCTCAGAACCCCGTTCACTCCAAATGGATTCCTTCATGTTTCCATCCATGAATGCTCTAGACACTACTCAAGATAGATCCTCATCCACTAGAAGGACATCATCACCAACTATGTATCTTTAACGTTGGGTCTCTAATTTAATGCTATGTGAATACCATCAAATTGTTATTATCTCATCCTTGGAGGCTTCCCAATAGGCTCTCCGGTTTAACAACAACACTCGATCATCTGGTTCGAGATGATCGATGGTAAGAAGCAGACGATTCCAACCACCATCTCCATCTGTTTCAAGTCCGTATCCCTAGAATACAAAAAAAATGTCCCCCCATACTACAGGGAGGTGGATCAATAGGTCACTCATGAACTCAATTCCAAGATATAGGGGTCTTTCCCAAGGAGTCCCACCAACAATCACTATAAGTATAATTGTGCAGAAGTGAACCCCCAACATGACAGGGGTGTTGCCTTAGACTGTTCAACCCAGGCCCCTTAGACTTGGGAAAACAAGACGAATCACTAGGGACAATGTTCGACCATCATAGAGGAGGTTCTTACCTTTTCCACCTCTATATAAATCCATCTATGTAACTTGATGGAAAACAAAGAGCATGAACAAACACCCATCCTTCCTAATTCCACTGTCTAGTAGACTAATCTAGCATCAACCCACAAATCATGATATTTAAATTTGGTGTAGTTCCATGAATAGGAACATACACCTATTTACAAATTATCAACCAGTCAGCAGAATTGTATGACTACATTCATGGAATCCCCCCAATCAAATGAGGTGGAAACTGGTTGATAAGAACACACACCTGCTTACAATCCCCAATTCGACCAGCAGTCTCATCTGTCATCATTGGAAGAAATCTATCAACAATTCTTGGTAGAAAAAATCCAGCATAAACACGCAACTTCTAAAATTCATAAATCCTACCAATAGTCTCGTTTGGAAGCACCCAGGGATGTCTGTCGAATAGATCCAATGACAAATCTGTGGCATACTCAACTATTTTCCCCAATACACAAGTTCTATTAGTATCCAATAACAGGAAGTGGAGTACAAGAGTAGGCACATAAACATACTCCAGATACAAAATGGACGTATATTCTCATTCTGACTATTGAAGTCACCAAAAAATATCATAAAATGGTGAAATGGAAGAAGAAAATTCCTGCCTATATTCTGAAAGCATTCTAGCATATCATAACAAAATTTTCAGAAGTACGATTGGAATTTTCACATAACTCTATCCCC
The DNA here is from genome assembly GCA_963277665.1 of Viscum album. Classification (NCBI taxonomy): domain Eukaryota; kingdom Viridiplantae; phylum Streptophyta; class Magnoliopsida; order Santalales; family Viscaceae; genus Viscum; species Viscum album. The sequence goes on along the minus strand of OY728119.1, from coordinate 323,708,674 downwards.
ACACCATGATAACACGTCATCATGCTATCCCAGATTAGATACATACCTCTGTTTTAGTCCAAGAGGGTTATGGGGCATACTAACCTATATCATACAGACAACTAGATCGGGAGCATACACCCTTCACAATTGGAGGTAATAGAAACATTCTAATGACAACTCCAAGGCAGGAATATACACCTAAACATGATAACCACTTCTCCAAGAATGTGACCCCAACTATGTGTAATAGAGCATCCACAAAGAAGTATCATCAAACATAGTTGGAAAATCAAGAGCCAATCTACGATTTGGATCCTATTAATGACAACGTTCTTGAAGCCATCAGAAATTTTTCTATTGCAGCTCAAGATCCTATCCTCCTATTACCAAATTATTGGAGTAGTAGGATAAATTCTGAAGTTTCCCATTAGAGACATCATCATGAAGTCTTGCTACATGAAACTTTGGTCAATCTAGAGATTCTATATCTTGATGAGAGACACGTTTACCCTCAGTGTGGCCAAAATACCATAAAGTAAGACGATTTATCCCTTGTTATAATCCACCATGGTGGTCCTATCTATGATGAAATTTGCTATGAAATTTCTCTCTAAAGTAGTGTTTTTAATTTTCAAGATAATTTTCAATTCAACAATGTAGTAATAGGAAATCTCTCTTATCTCGAGGAACATTATAACCCAAGTCTAGTCATGTCTGACGCCTTTTCTTTAACAGGTGTAATACTTTATCAATTAGACGACATTTTAAGGTGATGGTCATTCTATGAGCCTCAATTAGGTCATATGTCATCTAATATAGTAGTGAAAAAGTAACAGATTCCATTATTTTTAGTAAAATAATCGAGAAGCATCCACGTTGGTCGGACCAAGTGGGGAATCCTATAGTTAATGATGATGAGGATATGTTGATCATGAGAAAACAATTGGATAAAGGTGAAGTACCCTTCATGTTTTGGACTTTGGAAAAATTTAAATAAAACATTCTATAATTGATGTTAGAAGATTGCATTCATGATGTCCCTCTCAACATATAGAATACTGTTTTTCATTTGAAAAACAAAGTATTACCGTATTATGAATAGAAATGTCATTTAATGGTAATAAAATGGTTTCAATGACTAATTGATGTCATATCTCTCTATGTTTACTGACATACAAAGGTGAAAAGCAGCAAAGAACCCTTTAGTGTGCATGCCTTGATACACTAAAGCGGATACACTAGTTAATTTTGGATGACCCATCTAGTGTTCATATTAGAGGATTGGGTGCACAAAGAGAATTGAATTTCACTATGCTCCAATATAAACAATGCTTGCCAAAAGTGGTATCATGAAATGTTATTTCCCACGACCGGATACAATCAACATATTTTGTGTGTAATCAAAGATACATTCAAGAACACGACTCAAATAGATCTCATAAGAGTTAGGCCTAATGAAAACAAGCTGTTGATATACTGTTGCATCAAACATATGATAATCTTAATCGGGCATCCTGCTTAGAGGATGTACACCATCATATGGAAAAATATCTAAAATAGCACATCAATCTTATGAAGTAGGTGATTTGGGTGGTTGTCTTATAAGTCACCCAACTAATGTTCCGACCAAAATTCATAAAATCAAATGAGCAGCTGCATGGATCTCATATATAATAGTTCAAGAGACATACTATCTAGTAGGGCTAGGGTCTTGTTTTATTCAACCTTTGAATTCAATAAAGAATATTTGAAGGTTTGAAAAATAATAAATGAAATTGCCCCATCCTGTAGGGCTGGGGTATTTTTAACATCTAAAATACACTCCTCAAAAGAAGTTAGTTTTCTTTATATCAGGGAATATTCCACAATGTGCACACATAACTGAACTATCCAAGGATTCACAGTGGGTTACTATATGTCAAATAGTTCATGAAAATTCAGAATTAAGATAACATAGTCTTATGGAAGATACCTTAGGATATGATCTTAAAAAGATACCGACAAAATGCCATCAATTCATTATGCATAAATAAATGTCATTCATACAATTATTGAAGAACACCCAGAGTATAAGTCTAGTTTATAGGAATCCGAAGATGATGTTTTTATCCATAACATGGTACACACTAAGGAAAATGAAGGGGGTGTGCGTACTCGAAATTAGAGTCTTACCCAGAATCTTGGTATACTCTCATGTTACAAAATCCCATTTTTCCGAAGGGCATCTAACAAGGGGAAATGTAAAATTCAGATCACATATCACTTTTCCACTAGATAAAGTCAATATCTTTCACTTGAAGAATGGTTTTCCAAAAAATTAGAGAAGACGAGGGAGTTGAAGAGACTTAATACAGAGTTACTTCGAAGCTGCATTTCTTCTAGAAATAATCCGAAAGAAGATCCACAACTTCAACATCCTATTGGAAATCCTTTGTGAAGATAATTTTTTGTAACTAAAAATGAGGATAATTAATTTTATCCATTGTGTACATATCCATTCCATGATAAAAAACATCATTATAGACCTAACACCATGGGTTATCCAAGAAAAATACTAGTACCATCAACCACCAGTGGTTTTTCTAGATGTTGTGCCAGATCAAGATCCAATTGTTGTACCTATAAAGGTCCCAACTCATCTTAATATTCCCCAAATTATTATGATCAAAGTTGATGAATTAAAATGTAATTGTATTCTATGGAATAATGGCATGCGCCAGTGCATCTGGGAAAGAGAGATGACCCAAATCGGTGGATCTGATCCTTCCCCCAATAAACATTGTGAATACGACATTCCCAAACTTAAATAGATCAGGAGATCCGAAATAACACATAACACATTTTGTTTCTCATTGTGATCCCATGATGGGGAATTCTCAACAACAATAAGTAGTAAATCCTAGATGAATTGAGAAATCATTATAGGGACATTCTTTTTTCTTGTATAAAAGTTTTCAGTATCGATAAATTACTGGATGGGAAGATCTCAGTCAGAAATTCCTTCTTTAATTTATCACAACACAACTAAAGAAAATAGTTTTGATCATAAAAATTGAAAAAATGGGAAAATTAAAGAGTTTCAGATTTCATTGCTTAATGGAATGGATTAATATATTCTATAAATCATGAAATACCTCAGGAAGAGTTTCTATAATTTTTTGTGGAAAATTAGTGTGATGAGTTACATGCACCACTAATCCCTGGGAAATACAGAGTAGGGTTTCGAGACCCTACTTAAATCACCCAATAGGTGGAGTATTCCATTGTGGAAACTAACGCTATATCACATGTAATTAAATTACCTATAAGAAGGATAATAAGGAAAGAAGAGGCTTTTAGAATCAAACTCAAGCATGCACCTGTACCTGCTTCCACTTAAAAAACATCACCATATTGAAGGCCTCTACCTCCCAAGCATCAGTAGCATTGAATGACTCATCAAGATGATAAAAAAGATCAAAGGAAAAAACAATTTGAGGAGTTAAAGAAAAAATCTTCTTCATTCCAGAATGAATAGGTTCTTGGTTACTTCATCTCGGCTTTTGAAAACAAATTTTTTCAGTTCCCAAGGCCAAAGAAACCAAACAATGAATGAGATGAAGGTATTATGAATTAATGTACCTTTCACCAAATGTTGGGGAATCCCATTCAGGATTGTTTTGTTTTTAAATATCTTCTATAAAAAATGGTAGACTCTAGACAAGTTAAACAGAAATGTTCATCAGCCAATGTATCATGTACTACTAATAATGACCCAGAGGAAGAAGGAAAATGGAAGGATGTCAAATGAAAAAATTTGAAAAAGTATGATGATTGGATGATCATAAAAAAAACCAGTGAAACTCATTCTATTTTACCAACACAGCTGAAACAACCAATTGTGTCTTTTAAAACTTCCACTACAACAAAACCACTTTCGTCAAATGTTTAGTCTTCTAAAGGCCAATCCTAAAAGAAGAAATGGGATTAGAAGGACAAAGAGAAGTTAGAAGAAGATGATCTCATTTCAAGGCCATAGTTTTCCTTTACTCTAGAATATTTCATGCCATCTATTTCAAAGGAAAGGGTACTACCACACCAAACTGCACAACTAAAACTAACTTATTATGTATAATCTTCATTAGATGATGAATTGTTTTTTGGTTCTGTTAACATTATCCACATAACGGATACCTATGACAATATTGACTCTAGTTATGATGAGAATGAATTACTTGTACCTAACTTGGGAACTAGAGGTAGAGGCCAAGGTATAGGATATAGGGTAAGACATGGGTATGCTAGAAGCCACTTTTTAACCCTACCCCTGCTCAAACCGTATATGTGGAAGAAAATCATGGGAGAGACCTTCAACGGGCTCAACAAGAATAAGGAGATTCTCCCATGCATGATAGGATCAATCCTTACATGATTATCTAGGAGGAATGATTAGAGGTTGACCCATATTTATATCAGAAAGAAAATAGACCCAGTCAGTTTAATCAACCAAAAGCAAAACTATGTAAAACTTCTTCCCCGACACAGGGTATATCTACATCAGGGGCATCAAATTCCAAGGACCCTATAAGGATGAATCTCTATACTAAAAAATTCAGTCCTCTAGACCAAAATTTCAATATTTTGAAACATATAGCCCCATTACCATCCAATATTTTCATTTTGGATGCCTTAAATTTGTCAAATGATATTTGAGAAGCACATATTGATGCTTTGTCAAGTCCTCAAGAGTTTGAAACCGAAGTCACTGGTGTTGAGGTTTACCATATAGAGAATGATCCTATATAATTACATGTAGTTATATCTTTTATGGATAAAGATGGATATGAAGTTTTACATGGACACATTAGGCCCTTTTATCAATCTAGCAGGGTCAATGATATAGACATATGATGAGCCTTCATTGATATTGGATTGGGATTCAACCTTATTCTCATTCATACACATATTTGATTGGTCTATACTGAATAAGACTTATCTTATTCCGCATTGATGTTTCAAGGTTATGAAAAGAATGTTCAAGAACCTATAGGTGAGATTACACTCATAACTCAGTTTAGAGATATTTTGTCTAATTCAGATTTCATGGTTGTCCGTCAAGACATACCCTTCAATATTCATCTTGGAAGGCTATGGCTACATCAACATGCATCCATTTTTTGGTCATATCACTAATGTATCAAGTACTTCTTCAATGGTCAAATTGGGACCTTGTAGGATGACATGGATCTGTTAAAAAATGTGTGAGTCTTAGTATATCAACGTTGAATTCTATCACACAAAGGGAACAAGGCCCATGAAAAAAAGAGGTAATGAGTATAAATGATTCGAATATCCTAGAAACAATATCGGCTAATCCATTATAATATTTGATTATAGATTATGTGTTTCCTATAAATCAAATTGAAAGGATAGAACAAATTCCAAGCACTCATTCATTGAAGACCATAATATCAATTATAGAAATCGATCTTAACCACAAGAGATAAATTGTTGATTCATTGAGAAGTTGTGAACGATTAAGTGAAGATGTATTTATTTCATCCACTGAACTTCAGTAATTATATGCTACATCAATCAGGATAGAATAATTTGTCTTAATACTAGAGGAAGATAAGGATATTGATTCCCAAACCATTATACCCCTTTTAATGCTCTAAGAAGACCCTTCATCATTAGTAGGGTAAGAAATTATTACCTGTTCTCCTAGATGTTCAAATACTGAATCCTCCCATATATATAAAAGTTTTTCTTCATCACCTACTATGAAAGTAGAAGTAGAAGAATTGACATGTAAAGAAGAATACGAATAATATCTTAGAGACGCTCCTCTAGCATTTATGGAAGGTGTCTCCACCCAAATAGTTTACCTTACAAAAATAAATCTGAGTACATATTAAGATTCATCCCCCACTCTAATTATCGATGTTAGAAATTCTGAATAGAAAGAGTTGTATACTTCATTTATAAAGTTTCCTCGAGATAAAATTTCTTGAAATCATATATAAATTTCTATCCTTAATCACGATGTATCAACCCATAACATTGTTTTTCTAGAAGAGCATCAAGGATTCATGTAGGAAGCAAGAAGAACACACCCAACTTATGGATCAAAAAATGAATCTGAAGTCAAAAAGATTAATAAAGCTAACTTTTTTAGATAAGTGAAATACCCAAAAGGGTAACCAACATTGTCCCAGTGAAAAAATGGACCAATCAAATTTTGTATTGATTTCATAGATCTTAACAGGCATTGTCCTAAAGATGACTTTATAGTTCCAATAACATAGCTTTGGATTGATGAAAAAACCAACTATAAACCTTTATCCTTCATGGATGGATACTCTGGGTACAATCAATTCTACATGGACCAAGAGGATAAAGACTCTACAGCCTCCATATCCCCTCAAGGTGTGTTTTTCTATCATGTAATTCCCTTTGGGTTTGAAGAATGTAGGTGAAATGTATCAATGTTCTATGCAATATGTCACCAAAACCTTCTGAAGAAAATTTATCGAATGTTATGTGGATGATCTGGTTGTTAAATCTAGACAATGTTCCAATCACTTGGATAATCTAAAGACCATATTTAGTAAACATTGGCAACATGATTTAAGGATGAATACCTTGAAATGTTCATTCAGGGTAACTTCTGGAAAATTGCTTAGTTTCGTTGTATTCCATCATGGCATAGATGTTGAACCTAATAAGACAAAACCAATCCATTGAAAGTCACATCCTAAAAATTTTAATGAATTAAGAGAACATTAAGTACTATTGGCCTATATTTGGAACTTTATCATCAATTTGGCAGGGAACTGTTTACCCTTCAAATGGTTAATGAAGAAGAGAGTCACCTATCAATATATTAAAGACTGCCTAGTGACATTTTATACCCTCATGAAATATCAATTGAGCCCATTAGTATTAATTCCACATGTTGAAGGAATTCCAATTATTCTTGATGTGACAGATTTAGAGAGATTAATGGGTTCCTTCCTTTCCCAAGAAAGAGATACTTGGAATGAAAATAGCCTTTACAATCGCAGTTGAACTATGATTGATAGAGAGACTCGATATTCAAGTATCAAGAAGTGCTACATGGCATTAATCTTTGTAGTAAATAAATTGACGCACAACCTACAACATCACGAGGTCTAATTGGGATCTTTCAATAACCCGCTCAAATTTATCCCCAATCGTCCTATAATCACAGGGCGTTCGACATGATGTGTATTTATTTTTCAACCATTTAATATCCATTTTATGCCTTAGAAGGTAATAAAAGACCAATATTTAGAAACTTTCCTTGCTAAACACCCATATGAAGAATATACATCATTGAATAATGAACTTATTTATTAATAGGTCTTCTCTATTCAAGATAATACCCTAACATGGGAAATGTACTTTGATTGTTCTTCTAGAAGTCCATCATGGAAGAGAATGGAAAACCCTAACCTCAACAAAGATTGTTTAGGAATTGTAATTATCTCCCTATAAAGGGTAGTGTTTCCATATTCCTTCTTATTATCTAAAGGTGGTACCAATAATGAGGCTGGATATCATGCTCCCATCACAGGCTTGGAATTGGAAATCTAGGTACAAGTGAACCACCTGAAATTGAAAGGTGATTTAGATTTGGTAAACAAACAAATCAATAGGGATTATGATATCAGAAAAGAATAGCTAATCACATTATGTTATTATGTCATAGGGTTAATTGTTGAATATACCTTAGAGCCAAAAATGTCTTATGTCCCACGGTCACAAAATTCCCAAGCTGATACATTGGATAATGCAGACACAACTCTGATAGATCCAAATCGGGATGAAACAATCATCAGTATTGCCCATCATTGTGTGGTTTTGCCTTTCGCTCAAACTAGAATTTAGGAAATTAATGAAATTAAACCTATTTCTGATCTATATGGTCATAAAATATGATAGATGAAACCCATAAAGGAATAACTCCAAAATAAATTAGTTCTGTCAGATATAGCTAAAAAAGATTAGATCTGGTGATGAGTGGAAAATTTCTCTCTTTATAATGGTCCAGATCACCAGAAGATCCTCTACAAACAAGACATTGATGGAATAATATATAGGTATTTTGATGAAGAAGAAAAAACATTTTTCATGAAATAAGTACATTCAAGAACTTGTGGTGCTCAGCAGATTGGGCATAAGCTTTATAATCAAATCTAAAGGCTTGGATACTTCAGTTTTCAATGATGTAAGATTGCACATATTTCACAATGAAATTTCATTCCTTCCAAGTGAATGAAAACATTATTCATCAACCCCAATATTTCTTACATACTAATAGATAATATTGGCCATTTTAAACATGGGGAATTGATGTATTATGACCTTATCCAATTGAAATGGCTAAGTAGTTCTTGTATATTCTTAATGTTATTGATTTCTTTTCAAAATGTGATGAGGCAACACCACCAAAGAAGTCAGGGCCAAAATAATTTTTTGTTTTGTCAAAGCTAACACCATTACAAGATTTGGTGTACCTCATACTATATTGAAGGAAAACAATACCAATTTATATTCTACTTTTTTAAATAAGATATATCAGGAGCACAATATCAAATTCAACCATCCATATCACTATCAAGCAACGACCAATGGATAGATAGAGGATTTCAATAAGACTCTATCGAAGAAACTCCATATGATTTTGGATAATGATAATAAATCATGGCCTAACTAAGTCTCACGGTGTTCTATGGTGATGGCCTATCTAGGGCTGGCGATGGCTTCAGCCTCCCCCCTTCCATTTGAAAGGGGGGAGAAGGCTCCTTTTGCTCAGTCCTGGATAACTCCCTTCTCCAATCTGGATGATTGACCAATTTTTTCGCCTATTTCTCTTAGCCTGAAGGTTCTAGGTTTTCTTGATGGTTTACCTCAAATTCCGTTATCACTTTTGGAATTTTTGGAAGCTTCTAGCCTATTGAACCTTACTGTGGTGGCTCAGTTTCTACAACGACGACCTACATTTGATGATTTTGACCAGTTTGTTTTTGATTCATAAGGGTTTCATGACCAAGTGACTGTGGAGATTCTTGATAAGATTTAACTGATGATTCTATTTGTAACAAAGGATGACATGATTCACACCCTATCTTGTGCTTCGTTTAAATTCCTCAGTTTCTAGTTCTTCCTTTTTCTGTTGGAATTTTGATTTTCACATGAAAAAGGTCCCGCCTTATGTTCCTCTATGGATTAGCTTCGCTGAATTACCACTATTGTTTTAGAATCCCTCTATCATCAAAATTCTAGGGAATATGGTCGGAAGGTTCCTGTGTGCTGACAATGGAACTCAATTGGTTAGCCACCCGATTAAACCTCAGATTTGCGTGGAGGTGGATGTATCCAAACAACCGGTGGAGTGGGGTTGGGTTGTAATTGGTGAATAGTATAAGTGCAAAAATATTGTTGTCTCTGAATCATGGGTGGATTTTTGCTATGTTTTTATGCATTTGGGGCATCTTATTTCTTGTTATAGGTGTTGCTCAAGGCAAGGGGACATGAAGCAGAAGGATAGGGAGATGGATTTGGCTCCCAGTGTCAGTAATATGGTGTATACTGAAATTTTAATGCAGAAGAAGTATCCACTAGATCCTTCGAAGGGACATGAGGTTCATGATTGTGAATCTGTAACTCACTCAGTGGTTGTCCCATTCCAAAAGGTTATAACTTCGGAGGCTATTGAGGGGTATGAAGGTGAGAAGGACTAGGTTGTCTCAAAATTGGGTATTACAGTGGAGTTGGAGGGACATAAAGGTGTTGATTCTTAACTGATATGTATTAAGGAGGGGATTTTGGTTGTTCCAAGTAGGGATACCGGGGACACCCCTTCCATACTGGCGGGTCATGGGTTCACAGGCCAGTGACAGAGAGAGAGGAACATCCAAACCTATAATTGTTTTGTTGGTCTAGATGGCTTGGTTGACCAAGAGAACGGTAGTTAGTGAGAAACTCTTGTGACTTATTGTTCATTCAGAAGAAGAAATGATGGAGAAGTTTCTTTGTATCATTTCTACCCACGAAGAGGCAGACAAGATGATGGGTTGGACGATTTGAGTGGCTGTAAATAGTGAGCAGTATGCATGTATTGAAAAACATATTATTATACTAATAAGGGGTTTTAACGAAGGGAAGATATGTAACAAGGAGTATTCTAAAACATGGGATAAGTTTGTAGATTTTTTTGAAGACCTAATTACTAATAATCTAGATACACAGGTGCATGCTATCTCATGGAAACTTTTTAGGGAGGAATAAGTTAATATGATTAAATTCTATTTCATTAACTTTGTGATATCTTATGAGGCATGTCCTCCGGTATGAATGTATGCGGTTTCTCAATTTTCCTTAAAAGTGTCTGCTAAATAAAAATTTAATTTTCAGTCAATAAATCAAGGTGTAAAGAGATTTTTTATTCTTTATGGGATTATTGGATTACTACCTGTACTGCTACTTAAAAAACTAAAAATTCATTTGTGTACAACATAGAAGCAGATTTTCTAATTGAAGTTCAATTTCTTCCACTCCGAGTACAAATCTGTGATCATTTATCTATAGATGAAGAGTCTCAGAATATATCTTATGAGATAGAACTATTATAATAAAGGATAATACATACATTTAATCATTTAGAAGTCTAGTAGAATAGAATAACATGACATTTTAACAAAAATGTTTGCATTTTATCATTTCTTCATTTATAATTGCTATTGGTCCTCATGACTCCAATTATAGCCGGAAAGAAGCCTCCAAATCATGAGCCAAAGTGTAAAGGACTTTATTCCAAATATTATTTCTACTCAAATGGAGCTTACTACCTAATCTTAATGGATTTTAAACATATAAAAACTCCAACCAATGTGGGATTCTTGAAGAAGAGCTTTTTCTAACTGCCCATCACCCAATGTCCTCACTGCATGACTCTAAACTGCATAGCACAAAGTACTAGTTGTAAGACATTATACAACATAACAGACATATGAATCCATACTGCACAATGTTAAAATCCATATAATCTTTTTCCTAATCTTACAACATTAAACAACAAGTCACCATTTGTTCTCACTGCACGACATTATAATTTATAGTTAATGTATTATTTCTTTGATGTCAAGATATTTCATGTGAAAACATCACTTACATCAATGATACTTATTAAGTGGCACATGAGTTCCATTTCCCAATATTTCTAAGTAATATCTTCATAGGGACCTCAGTTCAAGAACTACATGTGTGTTGATTCTCATCTATATGAGATACACAAAGATTCCTAGATCTGTAATCATTGGCCCATCTTTAAACAAATTGTAATTTATTTACCTGTTCTCTTTCATTATATGAATTAGATCTATACAGATTACACTTTCAAGATACATGGTATGATATTCATACCAATTTGGGTCTTAAGTTTAACCATTTTCACCTAGAATGTGTAAGAAGAATCTATCTCCCAAATAAAACTCAATTAGTGTGGTAAATTGTTATTTCAAGAACTACGTTTGGCTTGATTCTCATCCATATGAGATACTTAGAGATGCATAGATCTCCAATCTTGGGACTATCTCCCTACATACAAATCTAATCTGCATTTGTAATCTTCAAATAACTACGTATGATTTGATTTTCATCCTTATGAGATAAGTAGTGACAAATGGGTTTAATTCTCTAGTTTAGCCCCAATATTCATTTTTCACATTGGAATCACATAATGTCCTCAGAACATGAATCTAAAATGCACAACATAATTTCCTTGCTGCATGACATTAAAATTAAAATCACCCAAAGAACTATGTATGAGTTGATTCTCATCGCCTTGAGATAAGTAGTGAAAGATAGCCCATAGTTCCTATCTCAACTATAAGATAAATTTTAATCTCTCTTCCACATATAATTAAAAATCAGTGTCGAAGACTTAATTTTTGGTCCTCTCCTTAAAGATCCCACCAAGGAAACAAGAAATTTATCCTTTTTACATATCAGTCAGATCTATGTAAGGGACTCCAAACTCACAGAAAATATTGATTCAATTATTTCTCTTGTGCATTTAACATTAACCCTTTTCATAAGATACACACATAACCCTGAATACTTTCAAATATTCATAACATTCCTAGTGATTTCTAGTGGTGGATTTTCTGATATTTGAGAACTATTTTTCCTAACTATGAAGTACGTTCCCCTGGAGACATTGCATAAAAATTTCCTACATAACAGGATTATCATCCAAAAGATGCACTATTTTCATGGGCATCATATTCCCTAGTTCTCTCTTCATAATACAACACACATAACGGTTCTTCAACTAATAGTAACTTCATTATTTTTAAAGTGTCTTTTTCACCTTTAAACTTTGATGTCAATATACAAGAATCATTATCTTAAAATAGTATTCTGTGTATATTTGCCCCATTAACTTTCTCTCGATATGAATGTCTTCTAGACCATGGTTTACAAATTCCCCCCTCTATATGTATCCAAAGAAATATGAGATAACCATTGAACATTTTACCACATATCAACTACTATTTTCATTTTGGTTGAAGTCATATGGCCTAAAACTAAAGACACCAAATTTTCTATGTTTAGGTCAAACCTTTTTTGAAATCCTATCCCTCCAGTTCTTTGGAAATCATGACTGGAAAAACAATTTTAGTATTCATGTACCATTATCCATAAACTTAACTCTGTGATGTGAAAAAAATCCGAATCTCCATAACCATTCTTCGGCTTTTAGAAAATGAATGTAAAACTTTTGAGATATCTTTTTCTTGACTAAGTATTATGTGTCCTTAGGTGTTCATGCATAATTTTCTTACATAATAGGCCTTTCATTCAAAAGATTTCACTTTTTAGATATGAAACATATACCTTAGTTGGATTTACATAATACAACACCCATAATGGGTTGGTCAAATAATTGTAACATCATTCTTTGGAAAGAATTCTTCTAATTCCTTTTATCCCTTTTTCATATCACTATTCATAATCATAAATTCTCAAATAATAGTTATAAAACTTTTCTTTTACATTATTGAACATGGTAATATGTTTCCGAAAAAATTATCAATAAAATTAGAGAGTCTCAAACCATTGGTCAAAACTAAAGACCTTAAATTAAATCCACCACATGTCCTCACTATATGACTTATAACTACTTAGTACAATATCCACACTACATGACATAAAACCGCATCACATGATATTATAAAGCCCCCTTTATAAAAATTTTTAACCATTCCTCACACACCAAACTTGTTTAGAGGTGGTTTTCACTTTCATGACATATGTTAACATAGAAAACCCTATATTCTTAAAATCTATTTTCTCGTAAAAACGACCCACTATGGTCTTAAGTCACCTAAATAATATTTTTCCATGTTTATCAACAATAAAATGTTAAATTCTTGAGAGGTATTTTACTTTAATATAAAGTAAGTTCCACCAATAGGCCTTCCATAAAATTTTCCTACATAATAGGCATGCCAGTCAAAAGATTCCAATGTTTTCCTATGCAACATATTCTATAGTTGGTTTTGCATAATACAACCCCCATAAGTGGTTCATCAAATAATGGTAAATTCATTACTAGAGAGAAACCCCTTTATTTTTGTACAATATTTAGATTTTGTGACCATAAAAATAATTACTCAAGATTCTCCTTGAAAGTAGTTAATGAATATTAGATAAATTTTTAGAAGTTGAGCTTTGTTTGGGATCTAATTTAAAAATTTATGGTCAACGATATTCGACCTTAAACTCTATCCTTTTTAGTCTAACATTCATGAATATAAACTTTCAATAACCAAGAGGCATAATACTCACCAGATTGAAAACCCGCAATGGGAACAATGGTAGAAAGTCAATTCTCACCTCCCTAGACTTACATTTTTGTATGGTTTAGAAAATATTGAGTAATAAAAATCCAAAAGATACAATGTTTGTGGGTTTTTTTTTCATAACTCAAGTAAAAAATAAAACTATTCGCACTAGGCCCCATGGATTAGGAAAAAATTAGAGCATCCTTCCAAATCTGACATACCTCCAAATATAACCAAATAATGTTAGAATGAATCAAAGTTCCCTACCATTAACTTAGAATAATATTATTTTCATTCTGATGATGTAAAATTATATGGGGGAATTTTTTAGACACCATGAAATGTGTTCCATGCAGTTTTCCAAAAATGTCCTCAACCAGGCTTGACATATTTGTGCTGCGACTCATCATTTTTCGTGGGGGTCAGTGATGGTTGTGAAGGCACTGACCCAAAGCCGGGCAGTGATCCCAAGTAGGGTTACATGGGTGTATCCCTTGCAATATGGAGAAATTATTTTAGATAAGTCCCCAATAGGAACCCAAGATACCTATGATTAAACACCTACGCACCACTATGGTGAAGATGAATGAAGTAATTATTTTGGCTACGTCCTCATAGTTTCTCCGTAGTCTAGCTGAAACACTACCGATACGCAAGGTACTTGTGCGGTACAATTCCGGTGCACAAGCCACTTGAGCATCCAATATGTTTTCACCCAGGGACCTATATTTTCCTATAAATATACCCTTGTGGTCTTCATTTTTACAGATGAATCGTTGTGATGCCAAATTGCTACTCTCGTCTCCCTAGTGCTTCTCCCAAGTCTATAGAAACATTCAAGGCAGTTCTTTAACACCTAGAGTGGAGGAATTGATGAAGGATCAAAGGAATTAAGTCTTTTAGTGTTTAAAATCCATAACACCAGTGTACCTAAAGCAACCAACCTCCATAAACTAGAAACAATTGTGGGCCACCAATAATTATAAAAATAACTTGAGCACCCCACATCTAGGAATACATATGAATACTCTTGAAGGATTGAGTCAAGTCTCACACAAGTATTAACATCCAGGTTTTTGATCACTAAAGTGAACATCAGGTCTCCCAAGCCTACTTTCTCTCCCATAATTGCATTCTAGATACTTACTTGACTACCCTTCTAGGATTTACCTACTCCCTTTAGTCTAAAATCCATCAGGACTTTTTCAAAGCCATTCATGGACATGCTTATTATTCATTACATCCCTTGTATATAAGGGATTATGATGAAACCTACACAAAAAACCTCCTAACATATCAAACTTTTTGGAGAGGCACATCAGTGTGTCTCTTATTTGGATTTGTATATCCATAGTCAGAGGTTTACCACATTTGATTAAAAAGGGGGTTTGGATTCATAGAGTGTCTATAGGTTAATATATTCATATTCACATGAACCTTTCCCCAAGGAATAGTTTTGTGATGTTCCCGAATTGGAGGATTAGGTTTTGGGTCCTCTCCTCCCCTTTTAATCTCTATAACCCAAAATATCAAGTCTCTAGTAGGGAAGGTATGGTTCATACTTACATTTATATTCAATAAAAGGAGAAGTCTCCATCCCCTACCAGGACCAATTTTAGGGTAGCCATCCTGGTGTAATACCCTATCCTTTTATGTATGAGATTTCAGTCTTTCTCCCCTCTACTTCCTTCAACTACACCATTTCCTTATACTAAACCCTTGTCTAATGTTAAAAATAGCAGAGGGAAGGCTCTTCACCTCGTCCAATTCCATGATTGCCTCAACATTGTCCATCATCACTACTGTAAGAGCATCCTCTTCCACCATGGGAAGAGGAAAGGTGTGGTTTACTTTGTTGAATATTTCACATTCTCTTGTTTATTATCACACCAGGTATGACTCATGTGGTATTAGAGATTTTTGATGACCACAACATCCACACAACCCCTAAATGAATTAAATATGATAAATCTAATTCCCACAATAATTGGGATATATTGTAAGCCTTCCTAAGGCCTGAGCTCCAACTCATTTAATCCATAAATGGTCTCCTCTTTAATAATAATCCCCAAATTAAAACCCCCAAATCATCAGGGAATCATTTTCAGGAAATAATCCTAAACTCATTCCTATCAAAGGACTATACTCTCCTCTGATACTCATCAAACAATGTGGTATTTTATCCCCATCCAAATGGGATAGTAGGAAGCCTCTATGAGGTTCAAACCCAACACTTTAAATCAACACTGTTCTTCTTGTGCCATATTTCCAAGAGGTTCTGATTCAACATGGAAACCCATATTCTTTCCACGTTCCTTGGCTGTTTAGGCATAAGTCCCACAACAAAACTTGATAAATAAAATTTTTATTAGATGTCCTTACCACATGACATTAACCTGCTTGTCTAGGTATTTATCATATGAACTTAAAAGGTATGATGTTTCTCATTAAGCATCACAAAACTATGAGGGTTCTGATTCCTTTCACAAGGATATATAGGTAGCCCATTTATGGGTAAGATCCCAACATCAAAACTAAACTTAATATCCCTAGACAACAATAAATTACAGAGTGCCCCACTGAGTTTCTTAAAAAATAGTATCATCATTAAGATGGTTAAAAGAATCTCTAAATAGTATATGATAAGATACCATTGATGGATGAACGTGAATACATATGGTTGTCTCCATTAATGAATAAACTAAAATACATACAAAAGATTCTAAATTTCACACATGATAATATTTAATTGAAAATTCCCAAGGAAAACTATTTAATACTTGGAGAATTAATATGGATTCATGAAAATACGTCAAATATATAAGAGAGTCCCGGAGTAGGTAATAATCCCCCCCAAAAGGGTGTGATGAGTCCAACCTCCCATGCTCTCAAATAATGTATGTTATTAAGTATCATATGTTAAAACTTAATAAATTCCTTAAATTAGAAAGAAGTTACCTTTCAGATAAAGAACTATTAGATTTATCTAGTTACATAAATAATTCCAGTGGAAACCACCTGGAAGTAGTTATTCTTAACTAGAATACATGTTACAAGGATCTAAAAAACAATTATATTTTTACATGGTTCATAAAAAGGATTGATTTTATTAAAATACATGATATATATTAAATAATAACAATTCTATAATTATGAATTAATATTTCATTTCTTTTTCTTCCATCTATGAGAACAATGGATGTTGAATTCAGGCGCTTATACGACCCACCATCTCTATGAACAGTGTAATCAATTTTCTAATATCTAACTATGATATATAATTATAAATAAATATGTAATAAATATATATTATATATATACCATGGTTAAAATTCTCAAGATTATGTATCCCATATCAAATTAAAAAGGACCAAAATTACCAAACTAAAACATACAAGAACAACAGAGCAATTATCACCCGAAAAAGTGATTTAGATAAAGAATTGTTAAAAAAGGGAGATAAAAGAATATAAGTAAATCATACATGGTATATCATGTATTATTATAGTTATATAATATATAAATATATAAAAAAACTATATTTAGTATACATTACTTTCACAAACATATGAAGGAAGACAATCCCAATGTAATGGATTCTCATATGACTTTTACTTCCACGAGACATAATATATATTCACCATTTATTACATTGTGTAAGGTATATAATTACCATTTTTATATGTTATATCATTAAAATATTTCCCTTAATTTAATTTAAATTTTCATTTAATCTAATGATTTTAGTGGGTTTTATTATTCAAATGTTAACAAAGTGGTAATTATTTATATCACAATCTTAATGTCATTTGTGAATTTCCTTATTCATGTATCTATTGGAGGAATTATTTGATATTTATATCTTGAAATAAATTAATTTTTCTTATAATCTAGTTATTCACAAGCTTTTTCATGTATTAGTACCATTTTAAACTCTTTTTTAGTTACGACGATTGGGAAAATTCTTTTAAGAAAATTTGAAATTATTTCTCTCTATGGTTGATTTTTTTACCTATATCATTGTTTTCTAAAAATGTATTTAGATTTTTTTTTTATATTTTAAAAAATGATTTATTAAATACATTTTTATCCATTTTTACTATTTAAATTTTTAAAAGAATAATCATGTCTTTTTCAATATAAGGATCGTTTGGCTTTTATTGAAAATGTGAAAAGATTATTTGTTTTAATGTGTATGAAA
The DNA here is from genome assembly GCA_963277665.1 of Viscum album. Classification (NCBI taxonomy): domain Eukaryota; kingdom Viridiplantae; phylum Streptophyta; class Magnoliopsida; order Santalales; family Viscaceae; genus Viscum; species Viscum album. The sequence continues at coordinate 323,690,635 of OY728119.1, read as the reverse complement.
TTAACATTGTTTTATCCTATCGTGACCACTTAGTGTTTTAAATATTATTTTATAAATTTAATAGGGTTATTTTAAATGAAATTTATATTCAATTTGGATAGACTTTTAGTTTTAAAAATAGTGAATTTCAATGTGAAACGTTTATTTTCATAAAACAATTATTATGATGAAATTATTACAGTATTTATATTCACCAACGACATAAACCCTTTATTGAACTAATGATCCAGAGGGGATATATTGTGTTTATATCATCCTTATTATTTACTATTATGGTTTTTTATCTATTTGATTGAGGATATACAATTTTATTATAATTCACTATAATACTGTTGACGGTTTATTATTATATTGATTTTATTGGTGTAAGTATTATCATTTCAAATGTTTTATTTTCAATAAAAATTTCTATGTTGATTATGTTTCACCCATTTTGTTTGAGTAATGTGTTAAAATTACTATGTGATGGGTAGGGAATTGAATTACATAGATACATGATGCATATGTAGTTTTCATTATACAAATTATCTTGAGTATTTGGATTACACCTTACACACTTATGTAATATGTCTTGGAATGAGGACTTGATGGTAAGATTTCATAGAATTTTTCCTCAAAGGATTGTTTAATATGCCCATAATTATGCATTAAATCATTATGAATTTACATGTTGATATTTCATGTGATTATTTGATTAGTTAGAATATCCTTGGTCAAGTTTCAATATCATATGATTATCAATATGGAATTAATTGATCATCATTTATTCATTATATATTATTTTTAACATATTTATTTAATTTATTGTATTTTATTTATTTACCATTCCATATTTATTATTCCATATTCTTTCATAGATTCTACTATACACTTATGGTTACGAGGAATTTTATTTCGCCCATTTCTTATTTTTTATTCTATCTATGAAACTAGGAAGTGTTTTGTAATTGATATATAGGGATTCAGTAAGAGGAATAATAACATTCTCAATGACAAAACATTTTATTAGTTTTAATTGTAATGAAAATTTCATGTATTCATCTTCTTTAGAAAAACTAATAAACTATTTTTCCTTTTAGGATATTATTCACTGTATCATATGAAAGTGTAATAAAGTATAAACCATATCTGGTTTACTAGGGTCAGAGTCAAAACACAAAGGATTTGGTTGTTCCAAGTCTTCTTTTAGGATAATAAGTATTAGATGTTCTCTACTAGGGTATTTTCAAGTAATTCAATTAAAGGATCATCAGATTTAGAGGTATTGTTGATATTCAAATTTCATATATCATCCTCAAGATTTTCCATAGAAGGATTGAGTATATATATATTAGTCTTATTAAAAGTTACATGAATAGATTCTTTTACAAATTTTATTTATTGTTAAAGACTATATATGATTTTCAAGTGGTTTAATAACCATGAAAAATTCCATCATATATTTTTTGTGAAAATATGTCAAAAGTATCATTTATATCTATAATATAGAAAATTCATCCAAAATATCTAATGTGATTTACGTTTTGGTTTTGTATTATTCGATAATTAATATGGATTTTTTTATGATAGGACTAATAAGGACTCCATTAACTACAAAAAAACATGTGTTAATAGGATCATCACAAAAGTACCAGGTAAGTCATTCACTAAGCATAGTTCATGAAATTACCTAAAGATTATTATTTCTTCTTTAGGTAATCTCATTATGTTGAGGAGATCAAGGTGTATAGAATATGTTATTATATCCATTTTAGTAGATATTTTCAATGTATAGATTCTCAAAATCTCATCCATGATCACTTGTTAATGATTGGATAGTGAGATAACCAAGGTTCTCTATTTATTTTTCATATTTTAAAAAACAATACGAAGAATAAATTTTATTAGAAAGGGAAAACATCCTTGTAAATTATGAATAATTGTAAACAATAATATAAAAATAGTATTTTCCAATGAAATAATATATAGTTTAAGGTCCAAATAAATCTATATGAATAAGTTTGAGTGGTTGGGAGGTAGATAATTCTTTCTTTATATTGATAGATACATTGTGTTTCATTCCATTTTTACAAGTATTACCCACTTTGTATTTAATAAACTCTAGCTTATAAATATCCTTGAATAAATACTACTAATTTATATTTTTTATCTGAATTTATATTATAGTGGATTAGTCTCCTATGGGGAAACTAAAATTATCTATGAAAATAACACAAATGAGAATCATTTTGAGAAAATAAATAATATAAATTTACTAAAAAAACCTTTTTATTTCATACAATATAAAATACTATAGCATTCATGGAATCATAAATTTAATAGGATTTTTTTTCAATTTTAATAGTAAAATAACTGTCATAAAACAGGGAAATACTAAGTAGGTTATACTTTTAACTATTAATAAATAAAACTTCTGAAATAAGGATATTTCTATAGTTACTATTTTTTACATTTCCAATAATATTTCATTTTTCATTGTAATTGAAAGTAAAATGTCCACTAGTTAATTTTCTAATGTTCATGAAGCTTGAATAGTCTCCAGCCAAATGTTTAGAACATTTGCTATCTAGATACCACAGACTTTTCATAGGTATTTGGATTCATTTTTCCTATGAATTAAAGTAAGAAATTCTTTTGGTGCCTAGTGGTTCATGGGTCCTGAGAAGATAAGTTATTTGGAATAAAAATTTATTACATAAGCTTTATTTCAACAAATATATCATATTTAGATAGAATATATTTTGGGGTTGAACTGTTTTATAAATATTTTAATATCTAGTAGTTTATTTTTAAACCAAAGTATTTCATTTTGATTTGGGAATAATTTTTTAAATTTTTTTCACATGATGACCAGATCCATACCTTATTCAAGATTTGGATTTTTTATTTTTTCACCCACAATAATATAAAATGTTATTCTGATAAAAAAATAATGTTCCAAATATTTTTTAACATTTTTGTATACTAATTTTTGTTAGGAATTTTCATTTAATAGATTATAGTTCATTTACTTTTCTATATTAATATCATATTTATCTACAAAAAATCAAACATTGTTATTATATTAATATTTTATATTAATATTTTAACTATCTCAAGGTATCTTCTAGAATAGAATAGTACCCCTATAACTCAACATTTGACATTATAGAGTCTAAAAATATAAGAGTAGAAAAAACATATGGTACTTTAGAAGAATTATACATACAATATAAGATTTTTTTGCTTTCACATCTTCTTGAATAGAATATGATTCACTATATTTTTCCTTACATCCACTCTAGGTTTCCTTAATTTCTTTGTTTAGTATTTTCAATCTATCCTCATATATTTTATTCTAATTGAGAATCCTAGAATAAAAATTTATTCCACATTTCTTCTTAAATAAATAGCCTTTAATATCATTATAGATTCCATTGTGTTTCTAATATTTTCTATAATTTCCACTTTTATCATACCTTCCTTTATAATGTGACTTATGAAAGAATTTATTCTTTTTCAAAAACATCATTAATATTATGGATATCCAAGAAATTTTCTATACACTATTTGTATCATCATCACTTTCAACATATACTATTTAGTTTGAAAACATCGTTGGATTTGTATTTTGATTATTTAAAGGTGAAAAATTTAATTTTGGTTTCATTATATTTATTTTTACCATTATCCCATATTTATACATCATTAGCTTTCCAATTACCTCCTTGACTAGTAGTTTATTGATGTTACATTACTTTTTAATAGATATTATAGTACATACCTAATAGTATAGTAGGAATATCAATATCCTTATCACTTGAAGTTTGTCATCCATCTTTTTTTTCATGTGTAATAATAGTGTTTATGGTATCATTAAACCCAAGATACATTTAAGAGAAGGATTCATCATTAATTATTTATAATGTGTCATACATAGTAGTATATGTATATATTCCATTTTCCTTAACAACAGATGGTCCATCATGAGACAAATAATAGATATCCCAAATTTGATAAGTCTTATCCTAGGAAGATATCCTGATAAATTCATTATCTCCTATGGAATGAAAAAGTGCATCTACAGCTTTATAACATGAATCATAAGTATCATTAACTAGAAAATCACATTTCATTATAGTATGTTCTGGTTTTATATATTGATATTTAATAGATCCCCAAATATCTGAAATCATACTCTCAATACGAATTATCATTTTTATTTTCATCTAAAAAAATTAATTGTTATATTATGGAGGATTGTTTTTAGCATAACCTTATAAAATAACATCCATAATAATATATTAAACATAGAAAAAAAATTTATAACAAAAAAATTATTAAATTCAATGGTAAGAAAAGTGAAGTAAAAAATAAATCCCTGGATTAAAATTTTAGTCAGAGTGGACAACTCAACTAGGGTTTTAATTGAGATTTCAACCATTTTTGTTTTTTGTTTACACACAATTTAATACATAATACCCTAGTTTGAAATGAATCAAATTAATCTAATATTATAGGTATATGAAATTTATTTATTTTAATTAAACATTAAAATATATGATCAATACCTAGATAGAATTATCCCATAACGATCCTAAAATTTTGAGATTAGTATACTTACATTAAATACTATAAATAACCCTTGTATAAACTAAATATAAAATTATAATTTTTTGATTTATTTTAAAAATAGATTTAAACATTATAATAAAAAAATGAATTACATAGTGGGATATGTGAACAAGAGGTTCGGAATCATGTCCAAAACTAATCCTCTTTACTTATAAGTAATCCACTTATAATAATGTTTATTAAAAATAAATAAACTATCCACAATGTAGATCATATTTTATAATTAATAGTTCATATGGATGTCAAGGGTACACATATCCTCTTCCACTGTTCTTTTTTAGATATAAATTTATATAATAAATTTTTAGGGAGTATTAGAGTACCCTATAATTCGTTTCATGATATTGTACTGAAAGATATATAGTTACATTTAGTAAAACTAAAAATAGTACAACTCATAGATAGAGAAGTGAGAGATTGATGCAATAAAATATTTTTTTTTAATTTTTTAGAGTCCTCATATGTTTTTAATATATTTTTTTAGTTTGGCTATGTTGTATGAAGGAAAGAGTATATTATCATATGATTCCATGATGTTTCTATAATAATTGTTTATTTTTTCTTCAAAAGTAGATAATTAGTTTAGGTAAAAAATGTCAACATAATTCTTGATAATTTACTCTATCTTCCATCTTCTATAAAAAAATAATTCTCTAGAAAATCCATTTGATATTCATTATTATTAATCCTAATAATTGGAATGAGATCCATGTGTATAAAATTCCCCTAACCAAAATTTAAGTCTTTATATAAACTATTTGGAATATAATATATTAATATATATTTTCCATTTTATACATATTATCTTTTATTCACCATGTCAGATATTCCAAGGTAGGTTTATCACATAGTTAAATATTTGACTGTGATTCATATGAATCCATATGGTCTATTAATATTATAATCATTGTTGATCTGATACATTAAAATACTCTAACTACTTGTTATGTTTGATTCAGCTGATCATACAATCTCTTGAAGTCCACACGATAACATTATCATTTTTCCAAAATACAATTTCCCAAATAGTCACATCCCTTCAATATAAATTATCATCAAGAGTCATTTATGCACAAACAATTTTCAAAATTCTAAACACATTCATGTGGTTGATTAGAAGGAAATTTTTTATCACTCCAAAACATTACAACTATTCTAATAGGTAGTAAACATATATGGTCGCTTCACATTTTCCTTGAAGTCACTTGGTTCTTCATGCATTTAAATGAAGAGTTTCAAATAAATCTACCTTTTCTGATCAAATAGTTGTGGGATTGATCCACTTTTCTTGTATTTAATCCACTTGGAAAGTGTTTTATATAGCCGTTTGATAATATTTGTTGATCCCTAGTCACTATGTGAGACAATATTTAGTTTTATTAATCATTCATACAATTTATCTAGTAGTTTTTGAAAGATATCCACTCCATATTTCTTCATATGATTGGTTGTATTCTCAATATGGTGAATTGAGTCATTTGTGATATTACTTTTTTAGACTCACGATCAATTATCTCGCATTATGATCGATAGTTTGGCTTGCTTTTCATTACAGTTTCATCTATACATAAGAAAATTAATAAATTATATAGAATAATATTTAAATTCATAAAAAATATAATTTTATTAGAAAATTATATACATTATTTTTTATTATTAAAAATAATAATTAGTACACTAATCCAACAAAATGAATTTGTAGAACCAGAATAAAATAGTATGTTATCCATCGTTAAGTGAATACCTAGCATACCTATCATCACATCAGTATTTGGATACAAATTAGAAGTTATTATGGAATATTCCTTCCATTTCTATCTATGATCTGAAGGTTATTTTCATCAGTTATCATTAAAAACACTAGTTATAATGCCTGAATTTTCATGGTATCCTTATTTCATAAATTATAAATATTCGACAATAGGATGATGGTTGACTGGAGAATTTCATTCTTTTATCAAACTAGTAGTATTATTCTATTGATATTTTCAATTTATTTTTCAATCCTTCACATGCCTAAATCATTTTCATGTCCCCCTACAAGAATATTTTACAATCCTTCTTCCCACACATTTTATAAGTGTGTTTTTTTACTTTCTTGCCATCAGGAGAGTTCTCCATCACTCCACCTGAATTGAAATCCATTATACCCTTCCTATCTCCCAACCTTGATATACAGTAACCTAAATTTTTAATATAAGGGTACATCGAACAATTTCATCATAAATATAAAATTATTGAATCACTAAATCAATTCATATATTTGGATTTGGTTCTTTAAATAATGGGTCAAATTTAATTTTGGCATCAATTAAAAAAATAGACTAATATCGAAAAAGTATTCTGATGTTTTCATCATACACTATGACAGATAAATAATTATTTTTCTTGAGTCTAATAAACTCCCTCTCAGCATTTATTCATTGAGTGTGTGGTATACATTTTTCAAGAAAAAGTTTCCTAAAATACTTCTATTCCTCACATCTATATCCTGCTCTAGATTTCTATTTTTATCAGCATCCACCATTGAAAAGATTCCCACTCTATATTATAAAAATCCAAAAAAACTATATCATACTTAGTGAATTGAGGATTGAGAAGATATTTTCAATATATTTGATTCATGTTTCCGTGATTAAGGAATCAAATGATCACCTGATATTCTAAATGATTTATCATATAAATGTCTCAATTAAAACACGATCTTTCACTGGGGGATGTAGGGTTTACCCTTGATTCAAGTTTATATTTAGACCATGAGTTAATTGAGTCAGTATTTCCCTGAATTTCTCTAGTACTTATCCAATTAGGTTTGGAATCCCATTTGAGAAGTCCCCATAGTTCCCCTCACAATGGATATTGAAACAGTTACTCCTATTTCCATATGTAACTAAAATAAAGTATATATTAGTTATGATATTTCTCAAAATATTGAACACATATAATGGAAACTATAAAAATTGTAAGGATAACTTAAAATGACAAATATTCCTTAACCTATTTATTTATATATCTCAATTTATGTTATTCGTGTTCTATTTCATAATATAAAATTTATTTGTAATTTTTGGTTCCCTTCATAATGGTTCATAAAGAGAGTGTGAATTTATAAAATAATATCCATTTGGAGTGTAAAAATTTGTGTGTATCAAATATTCTATGGCATGAACTAGGTGATGATCAAGTTAATACCCAATTATCCCTTTTTGGGTTTCTTTTCCCTATTCCCATCTATTCAATAGACACATCCACTTTTAGTCATAGATCATGATTTTATTAATTAGGTACAAATTAATCTATAATTTACCAAAAATTATGGTTTTTTTTATATTTTTAGTATTATCAATAAGAATTAACTATTGGTTTCTAATCCCAATCCCAAAAAATTACTTGGCCTTTCTGTGATACCAACTTTGATGACCCATATCATTTATAAACATTAATTCAAGATTTTTTTTAAAAAAGAAACACCTAATACATTCCTAAAAGATAGAAATTATTAGTGTATATTGGTAATTATATACATAATATAGTAAATTGATGTAGTAAAATAATGATATTATTCAAAATCTCTATAAATTGTTCATAATTTCCCTTGATCTTCTAATACTGTAATGGATAACCTGGAGATGCACATAAGAAATGGGTGAACTATTAATCATAGTAAGGTAATAATAAAATAATGATATGATAGAAGTAGAACATGTTAATAAAGAGGTATATCAAGGTTACCCAAAAGTGTTAGTATCATTAACTTGAACATTAAATCATGATATAATATTATAAAATTGGGGAAGTGTAGGAATGTGGAAACAACATAAAACGTGACATCATAATCCTAATTCATGGATAAACACTAAGACATTATAACATAATGTGTTTAGGATAACCTCCATTTTTTATATATGTTATATACTGAGATAAAAACAATACTCAATATATTTTAGGGTTATGTAATTCTTATACCACCCATAACATTCAATTCACCTACAATCATTTGTACTCCAATAAGATCATACGACTTAAAAAATGAACTTATTCACATTAAATCCCATTTTTAAAAAGGGTATGTTAAATAAATGGAAGTTATAAATAATTTAAGTATGGTTAAATCCAGGAGAATACCTTTTATTTGAAATGATTACGGGTGTTCACTACAAAAAAGTATTGAATGAAAAATTGTGGTATAATTTTGGCATCATAGTGGGTATAAATAAAGGTTCAAGGAAGGTTTTAATGTGAGTCAAAGATGGACTCTCATTACTTGGGAATCATCAGTATAATAAACAAGAGGTTAAAAAACATTATGGAATAAAAAATTGGAAATAAAAAGGATTCGTGCAAAGAAAGTAGTTGAAATATAAATAAATGAATGGGATTACTTACCTTGAGATGGCACTTCATATAGATAGGGTACTTGTTATGAAGTGTTTGGGAACACCTTGGGAGGTATTTAAAGAGGGTAAATGAGAGTAAATATTTAGTCAATTGATTTTTATTGAAGAATAGTGGGAATTTTGTTTGGTATTTATTGAAAAAGAGAGATGAGTTCTTTATTAATTTCTAAAATTAGGTTTAGGACTCTATAATAAAATAATCAAAACCCCAATTATTAACATATTTATCTTCACTTTTTCTACCAAATAAGAATGTGTTACATAATTTTTTAATGAAAATAACCAATTATATTAAAATTATAGCATAGGATATGTTTAATTGAGTCATGTTCATAAAGAATTTATTTGAAAACATTAAAATATAATATAAGTTTTGGAGTGTTTATTAAGTGTTTATAAAATTAATATAACCACATAAGAACACATTAATTTAAAAGTTAAATCCATTATTGTCATTGGATTCAATTTATTTCATTTATTACATTACTTTTGGGATATTATGATGTCATAATTTTGGGCATATATGTATAGAGTATTTATGTTTTATAGAAAAATCTTAGTATATAAAAAAACTCAATAAAATTCATAATTTGTTAATTTAAACATCTTGATTTAAAACAAATACTATATATTTTTCCATTATATTTTTCTAAATATTAGAATTTTCACATTTATTTATAAACCCTTATTTACTATAAAATACATTTCTTAACAACATTAAAAACATTATAATCCTTATAAAAAATACATTGGTATTTATTAAATTATATAATAATTTATATTTAAATAATTATTTTTTTATAAATAAATTTTTATTAGAAAGTCTTTATTTAAAAAATTATAACATTTATCAAAAGATAGACTTCATTGGAAAATTATATTTCTCAAAAAATACAATTTGAGTTCCTTAATATAAAAATATAAATTTTATTACCCATTATTTAATCATATATATATATATAGGAGTTAATAATTAAAATATAATAAATAATTATTATTTTACTATATATAATATATACTGATTCATACATCTTAAATATAAATACATAACCACTTATTATAAAAATTTACACACTAAGGGTATGATGTGTGACAGTGGTAGTTTCTGGGGATGGCTCAAATATCTGGGTTTGGGTCCTATTTTAAAAAAGTTTGAACTTCTACTATATATGGTTTATATCATGTTTTAGTTATTGAATATTATATTGGGCTCGATGAAGTGAAAATCCTAGTGATTCCATCTCCCTCAGAAGCTTCGATAAATGTGTTTTATTGGGTATGATCATACTAGTATATTATAAGACATCTTATGTCAATTTTAAATGGATTTTAGCATAACTATTAATATTTAATAATAATAATAATAATAATCACTATAAAATAGAAATATTATCAATTGTTATAATTCTTAATATTCATTTAAATATAACATGAAATATTTATGTTTTTCCAAAATAACCAAACTACTACATGTGTTTTCCATAACAACATTTATTAATGAGGTTCTTACTCATTTAAATAAAATTGCATTTAAAAATATTTTTGTTATTAAAGAGATAGGTTCTCTATTATTTGAATAATATATATATATATATATATATATTATATAAATGTAATTAATATCACAAATTGAAAAACCTTTATTGGAGAAATGTGTCTCTAGTACTATTGCTATTGGAATAAATGTTTTATCCAATACACTATGAGAAAATAGAAATAATAAAGAAAAAATGATTTGTAATAGTAAAATGGTGTTGGAGATAATACCACAAAATTATGTTTTTATGAGTTATAAATACTTAATGAAACTTGTTGATGATTATTTATATTGTGATGAAAGGTAAAGTTGTGATGATTGTTGCCTTGAATCTTGAAAGAACATCTACCATTAGGTTAAATACTATATAATTAATGTTACTATTTTGGTGGAGATCTATATATTTAATTTCTACGTGGAAACTTATGATAAGATATCATAATTAGATTCCCAGACTAAGGCTATGGAAAATCCATATAAAATAAAATGAGCTTCTACAACACTATTATAATGCTAGTGAAAAAACTAAGAAAATGACTCAATTTTAATGGAATATTATCTCAATTTGATGATGAATTTGAAATAGATTAATGTGGTAATGAATTTTTAATAAATTATTTTGAGGAGGATATCTATAAATTGGATAATATTTATATAGTCTTAATGGATATCAATTCTACCTAATTAATAGTTATATAAAAAAGGTGAAAGACATCATAATTCTATAATGGAGATAAGAAAAATAATAGAGGATAAAATAAAAATTTTAAATAAGGATATAGAGGATTTATTGAGATAATTTAATGAAGAGAAATATTATGTCAATATAAAATATCTTGATCTAAAAGTGAAATTGTAAAAATTAATAATAGTAAAATTTTAGAACTTCCAAAAACCTGAGAAAGGAACTTATGTTATAGAAAATTGTGAAATGATTCTTATATCAAGAAGAATAAAAATGGTTCATAACTGAGATTAAAATCATCTGAAGAAGAATCAAAGCCTATTTCATACAATAGGTTATCCCACATTATAATTCATTCATTTAACACTAAAATATTTTTTATGCTAGTGCCAGTCAAAGTATAAATTAGGTGAAAACTTCTAAGAGGAAAGATATTTAGAAACCCACTAGTGAATCAAAGATGGATATATATATTATTATGATTATTAGATTCCTAAAACAATATCAAAATGTTAATTAAAATGTCAAAAAATTATTGACATGTCTGGTCTTACAGACTATACCAACGTAAAAAAGAATAAATATTATTAGAAGATATCGGTGCCACCAACGATTTAGGCTTTGGGAGATTAAGATTTAGTGAAATATGATAGTGATTGAAAGAATTAAAAACCCTAGATAAAAGGGGTTAATATCTGAAGGGATAAATAATCATACTAGAGTGAATGAGACCTCATAATGATGGAACAATCTACCAAAATGGAATAGATTATAAATCAGTGAAAATTTATGTAAAATTTGAAACATTTTTGTACAATACTATGATATATAATAATAAAACCCTATCATATATCATTCGTATATCCATGTTAAGGAAAAGTGACCACTGTCTATGAAGTTGAAAAATAAGTGAGACTATTTTTCCTTAGAAGAGAAATTAGTGAACAGAAGTACTTCTATGAAGAATATGGAGAGAAAGAACAAATACCATCAATCAATTAGGAATATATAATTCTATTCTAGAAATAGAGGCCACATAATGGAACATTAAAATATGTCCATGAATCATAATAAATAAGGGATAAATATGAAAATTAAGAGTGAACCAATCAAAGAGAGAGATAACTAGATTAGTATAGTACATTGTACTGCTTTTGAATAATTTGATAAGTATCCAAATAGGGGAAAGTCAGAAGTTAATAAAGAGGTGTATAGTATGTGAAACCAAACATGGAACATGGTTTCCATATGTATGATTTTCATTCTTGTATATATGAGAAACACTGTAAATGTACCAAATTTATCATGTTTTAAGATATATGTTTTAAATAAGTTGTCCTCACTAATGAATAAGACTAACCACACACCAAAAAGAGATTCCATATATTTAAATCCCATTTGGATGAGGTTCAGAGGGTGGAGAAAGCTGAAAAAAATCAATCATGTCAATAAGTTAAATAATTCTATTATAAGCAAAGGGAAATTTGACATAGATAATAAATTTGGGCTTCCTAGGTAAGTACATATTTAAAAAAATAGGGACAATGAAGGGGATAAGAGTAATTGACCGCTTAAAAAAATGAAATAATATAATTTTTGTATTGATAAACAAGTTTTTCTAATGATTCAATAATATAGTATCGTATATATATCCACTATATTTCTTCATATGGTTGGTTGTTCATATGTTCTGTGAAGTAAATTTGATGAATTTTGGAGATAATACCTTGGGAGTGTGCTTACAAATGAGGTTAAGATTCCATAGATTTATCATTTTTTGACCAATTTAAGAATATAAATATCCCTTTAATAATTAAAGTATGAGTAATGATTTTTAATTCCCATAATTGTTTTAACTCATATACATTATGTATATCATGGGGATGAGGGTGATTATCTAACCGAAAGGGTGAAGAAAAAACATTCACTTGAAATGTTTGGATGCATTTGTTACAATTAAGTACATGTTCTTTAAATTATTTCAAATATGTTTTTATATTACCTGAGAAATGAATGGTTGAGTTGGGGCCATGATGAAGTGATTAAATAATCATATTTGTTATAAAAATTCACCAAACTTGTTTTGTACAACGAGTTTTCCAATTTAAACGTATAGTTACTTGCATGATGAAACATTCAAAATAATAAAATGGTAACACCCTTCTATAATGTAATTAATTGTTAAAATAGGAATATATATCAAGATATGGGAAGAATTCGAGTTTTTTAAAATTAAAAGAGTAATTTGGAGATGAGAAAACCGTCCATAAAATGTCATTAACTAATATAACATCTTTAAATCTTTTATATTTCTTGAAAATGAGGGAAACAAAAATGAATATATTTTTTATTTAATTGTGGTATAGAAAAAATATTCATAGGGGTGAATGATGTACCCTTTATATTGTGATTAATTTTATTGTTGTTATTAAATTAAATGCAGAATAAATTTTCCAGTGATGGAGTGACTATCTATATAGAGGAGAAATAAACCTTCATCCATGGATTTGAATAGTATTTAGTTATGTAGCTTAGAATACAATTAATCAGTAATCAAAAGAGGATACCACTACTATATATTAATATATATTCAAAAAACATCGAGAAGTGGATATATAGATCCGAAGATTATTGAGATGATTATCATTTCAAAGAAAATGACTAAGGATGTGGAAGTCTTATTCAAAACATTTTATAAGAAATAGAGGAAATTAAAAGAACTTAGATATTAATATTAATATAGAAATATTGTATAAGATACATTTGTAGACATTTAAGCAATTTCAATGTAATTAGGATGGGAATTTGACGTTGAAGAATCCATCCCAAAAATGGTGCTCTTGAAAGTCAATGAAATCAATATGAAACAACCATGGATAAATCCTGAAATAGTGGAGTTTAATGAATTAAATAAAAAGGAATTGGATATCATGGAAAGAATATATATTGAGTTTTAGAATATTGAATGGATTTAGAATAAGAAATAATGGGTTTGGAATTAATCTAATAATATCCAAAATTATTCTAAGCTATTATAAAGTGATTTGATGGGAATCTAAAGGTCCTATGTTGATTTTCAGAAGCACAATATTTATTTCAATAAATTTGGGATTACTATACTAGAGTCAGAAAAATTTAAAAAGAAAATTTCATATGCAATAAATGCATAAGAGAATTTATCTACCAAGGATGTATTTTATATTTGAGTATGATATTTTTGTTTGAATTATCTCCAGTTTAGTTGAGATAAAAAATCAGAAAAGGAATTGTCTAACATGTAAGTGATATTAACTATGTGTAGGTGATTCTACCACATGAATGAAATTTTGGAAAATTTTAAAATTTAATTCATCTAATTATTTGGTATGTGACTATAAGATTATCACTACCTATATGTTATTAGTTATAAATATTTTTGTGTGATATTTTTGATATTTTGTATGATTTTTGAGAATAAAAAATATTCTGAAAAGATAATAGTCCTATAAAGATTTATATTTCAATATGAAATGAGTGGGTTTTCTTTATGATAATAGATATGTGAATGTCATTATAAATTCTATCTAGGAATAAATAATTTGATATAGTGAATGAAAATTTATTTTTCTAAATTTTAATAAACATTTTTCCATGATAAATTATAGAGATAACATTTCTATGCATTTTAAATTTATCCCATGCATAAACGAATTATTTTGAGAACATATAATAATTACACATTAGAAATTTGTGACATCCAAAAAAAAGATGAAAAAATATAATAACCTATAGAGTGCATGTTATATGTTTATTGGTGAAATTATTATAATTTTAATGAGGAAGATATTAGGGATATATAGAAGCCAATATTCAAATAAAATAATATCATAAAATAAATAAGAAAAATTTATTAGTGATGGAGGACATAATTTTAAATTTAAAAGATAATAAGATCAAATTATTATGATATGTTTCAAACATCCATGGTTTAGAAATTATTTTATCATATTTTCATGAATATTGAAGATGGTGATGAGCAGAAGTATGATCTGTTCACCAATGATTTTTTTTTTATTATGAAATAAGATATTTAAAGGAGGAATAAGGTTCTAATCAATAATATGATATGTTTACATTTATATTAGAAGATACAAAAGGTTCTTAGATGCTGCTACACCATGGATAGAGTATTCTATGTCATAAATATTTTTTTAGATATTTTTATATAGTTGTTATGAATGTAGTGAGGATTTAAGAATGGTATATATATTATTGGAATATAAATCCAAGTATTTTAAAAATTAAAAAATATATTTATCCTTTTGGATCATTTATTAATTTTTCTATTGTTATATACTCTCTATTTATTATAGTGTGCATGATATGTCATGGAATACAAAATGGTCAATTTAATATTAGGCTTTTGGTGTACCCCATAATAAATATTACATTTTCCTATAATAGAAATTAAAATTTAAAAAAGCCATTTAAAATTAACAATCATGCGTATGAGAAACTGAGTACATTGAGGATTACTAAAAAAAAGATAATAGAGATACAATTCTAGGTTGAGAAAAGAATTAGACCAGAAACCTAAGTTTCCTAAAAAAGGGAATGCTATGAGAAATAGAGACTCTCAAAGAAGAAGAACTATGAGGATCTACTACATCCTATAGAAAACTAGAAGAAGCGAAAAAATCTTACGCAGCCTCATGGGTTTCATTGAGTGAGAAAATCAAGAAGAGATTTTTTTAATGGTGATGATTTGTGTGGAATGATATATTTTTATACCCAAGAAAACAATATTGAGATTCTGAGTTGAGATGTATAGAAATCAGTTTCAAGAGATATTATAAGAGTTATATAGTAAACATGGGCCTTATTTCACGACTTTTACTTACAGACTTGAAGGTAATTGAAGAGATAATGGTTGAAGAATAATATCCTTTTTAAGGGTATAGAGACATTCCTTGATAGACAATTGATTTACATCAATTTATAGAAGGAAGATGAGAATTAATTAGTGTGATGACAATGTGAATACTATAGGATTTAGTATTTATATCCCTCCATCTATATAATATAGTTGAGTTAGCCCACCATTATAATATAGGTATCACTTGTCTATATAATTTAGAAAGATAGGTTTTAGGATAATCTCTCTACATCCATCATAATGGATAAAAATATTATTAGTGGATAATCCATGACTTGGAATTCCCATGAATGGCATGAATTAGGTTTCTCGCAATTGGTTTAGACCTTGTAAAAAACCTAATTTTGTCATCTTATTTGATATGTATTTCATATATGTTTATTGTAGGGTAATAAAAAATCCATTTATATCCAAATAAATAGAAAATGTTAAAAACTAAATAGATATTAAAGTTACTAAAAACATTTGTTTTTTAAATTAATTGTTATTTTATAACTGGGTTGATTACTTATCTTGGAAAATATTTAGTTTGGTTAATTTCTTACTGTAGAAATTAGAAGGCATAAAAAGTATGGTTAATACATGAAACAATTATTGGGTACCTTGTTCCCTTTATTGATTCAATTTTAATACTGTCCATAGTTAAATATATATCTGGGAGAATTAGACAATCAATAATCATAGGATATTATTTATTATGCAAAAAAATTTAAAAATAATGTTTACAAAAATTCACCCCTCTTATTTTTTCCATGTAATCTGTCAAAAACAATATGTAATTTTAGCTGTGTATTTAGAATTTCTAAGATATACTCTTTATGAATTTTAGGTTATTTTTTCCCACAAATGTTTCATTTAGAACACAAGAAGGATAATGAAGTCTTGAATTTAGCTAATCCATGTATATAAATAAGAAACAACTAATGGTTATTCGTGATATTCACAAATATATTTTGTATGAGTAATTTTAAAATTATATTTTTATATTGGTGTTTTCTTGAGTAATAATTGGAGGAAAATTATGGTATATTTATTATAACATGGGGGAGTACGTCAACAAACAGTTTTTAATGATACTTTGAAAGACGTATTCATGAATCTCAATGTGATTTTATTCTAATTATATTATAGATTTATAGAATGGTGATTTATTTCTAAGTGCGATGATTATGATGTGTGATTTATCATAAATTATTTCCAAAAAAACAAAAGGGGAGATTGTTGAGATGAATAATGGATAAGATAGTGAGATCAAGAGAGGTTGCAACCTGTGGGAGGATATTTAAACCTAAGCAGAGTTTATGATGTTTGGAAGAAGAGGAAGTATAAGAATAAGAATATTTTTTGAGGAGAAGAAGTGAATATGATTTTTTCATCAAATGTTGAATGATTTCATTAGGGAAGTAGAGAAGAGTAAAAAAACAAGTGAAGTCATGATAATAAAAAATAATTCAAGACAAGGGAATTAACCCTCACTAGTCCCACACACTCAGAGGAAGGGAGCATGATCTAGGAAATAAAATTAAGTGATCTTGTTGAGGGATCTAAGAAGAGATAAATTTAGAAACCATATTACCTTTGCACCAATTGTGAAAAACCTTGACCCTATTGTTTAAAATAAATTTAATTCTCTAAATGAGGTAGCTGATGGTCTATGGAGTGGAGGTAGGCATATGAAGGGAGTTTCGTATGATAAAAGAGTTCATCTCCACTGAATCCAAGGATATCTACATATATTATTAAAGATGAATATGATTCAGTATTTTAGAAGACTCCAACTGAAGGGAGTCACCATGATTATAGATATAAAATAAATCCCTGATGACCAAGCCCATGGTGTCATGTATTAACTCACCTACCCACCTGAGGCCATTCATACAAGAACCATCAGAGTTATGTTTTAGTTATTTTGTAGGAGGAAACCATTTCATCCAACTTCCATGGATATGCATATTTAGAAGTTAGTGGGTGACATTCTACTGGCCACCAGATTCCTCAGAGAAGGTGTCTTTTCCAAGGGATTTAGAAGGACACCAATCTCCATCACCACACGATGTGATCTGAAAATCCATTCCTTTAATTTTATGGGGTTACATTATGTAGATCCTTATTTATAGTGGTCTATATGTTCCAACATCCCAATTCTTGGAGAGACACCCTTGATTTATACTTGTACTTATTGTTGCCAACACCTAGAAACCAGCTATGAGGGAACTCATTGATAGTGAAACTATGTAAATCATCATTTTGTCTGTGACGCTCTTAAAACATGCCCACCTTGAAGCATGGAAAATGGTCATATGCCCAAAATATTATATTATATTTGTCTCAAAATATATATCATGTTTAAAAACAAGTGTTTTAATGAGTTTAATTTAAAATAAAATTATAAAAAAGAGTTTAATGTGATTTAAAGGACATGGATGGAGTTTAAATGTTGAAGAGTCGTGTTCTAGAAAATTTGAATGCATGTGACATCACTATGACATGATTATAATGAAAACCTTCATGATGTTGGTATAGAAGGTAAAATAATAGTAATAGTTAGTAATTAATGATTTTTTGGTTTGTTGTAGTCTAAAGATGAAGATCTATCCATGCCATGTTGTTTTGAAGTACAATCCTTAGTCATGTAAATAGGTATATCATTCCAGAATTAGCATTTTATAAGAAATTTTTGTTTATGAATTTATCATTTGGAAATAGTGAGTCTTTTACAAAATGTGGTCAAAGGAATAGTAGTTTTTATTTGGTGTCTAATATATAATTAATTAGAAGGAGGATTTGAATTTAGTGGCCCATGTATAGTTACCCATGTGTGATTTAAATACATATGATTAATTAATAGGAAGATGAAAATGAAAAGTGTTTTTCTCTAGATCAAAACCACTACCACCATGTCACGATAATACTCTGCTGGATGTTATGAGTAGTCTATGAAACATTGAGGTAGATCGTACTCTGGATAGCGAAACAACATGGTTTTTTCTGAAGATCATAATAAGGATTATAATTAAATGATATATTCTATGGTGTTAGAAGATAATATATATCCAAATGGATAATGGGATAACACACTTTAGAATAAGGAATATTGAAATTGGTTTCAAATAAATTCATTGTGAATGAATTGAGATTGTGTACAACTCACCATAGTGTATTTTGAACATTCCATAATCAGAGAAGAGTTCTAGATTTTCGGTGAATTTGATGTTTGGGATTATTTGATGATTTAAGGGACACTCATACTTTATCTATAATGTATCTAAATATATAATTTGTGAATAAGAGGTACATAATGATCCAAATTCATAAAATTAATTAGGAGGAGTTTTAGAGTTTTTTTATAGATGTTGTGAATTTGAATTTGAATTTGAAAATCAATTTGGAATGATTCTAACATATTGATCTATAGAAGAATTTTTTTTGATGTGGTGTGTTATATGTTATAAGATATAGGAATATAAAAATAAAGTTACCATAAAAAATAGTTAAGTTGGGAAGATTAAATGTTGATATTTTAGTAGAAGAGGAAGTGGAAGAAGAGGATTGAGATGGAGCAGAAACACAGTGATATCTCGATGGAAGTCTAATTTAGTATAAGACACACTTTTTGTTGAAAAAAAATTCTATATATTTTTTCATTTCAGTGGGAGTTTGTTACATTTATTTAGAGAAAAAAGTTTTTATTATGATTTCAAGGATAATACTTAATAGTTTATTGTCCACTTGTTTATTATTTTTGAATGTGTGATCATTGTTTATGCTAGTTCATTCAAAGGAGTAGTTTCTTCTTTTGAGTAGTAAACATTATCAAACTATACTATTAAAATAGTATTAGTTCCATGGAGTTTGTTTAAATGTAATTAAGTGATATAGTTAATCAAATTAATAGGTGTCAAATATTTTTAAGGAGAAATGTAAAAATTAGTGAAATCACAAATTCACCACCCTGTTAGTGAATTCTCACTATCCATGAGAGCCCTTTTTATATTTATAAATATATGTTTTTCATATATATAAATTATGTATACCTTTTTAATGAAATTGGTTGAACATTAATTGAATGTGGATGTATTCTAATCATATAACTGGACTGTATGATGAATATGTCAAATTATTAATCAGATTTTTATTATAATATATAAATGAACACTATTAAATGATCTGTATTTATTTATATTATAGTTTCTCAAATTGAAATTGTCTAACTAAATTGGAAGATAATATTTTCTAGGATGAAATTATTGGGATTAATTAATATTATAAAAAACATAAAAAATAATTAAATGCATGCAGCATATAGAATGATAATAGATTTTATAAATCATCAAATATTGGTACAAGTGTATATGATGGTGAATATATTTTTATAGAAATGAAAATGGTGATTAAAGATAAACATAGATATTTTATAAATATTTTTTATAAATTAATTAAGTATTTTATATATATCATTGTGTAATGGTTTTATGAAATGTACATTTCTATAATAAAAACATAAACAATATAACATAAATGAAATAAATGAGGGGAGTGATTCTTGTTTCACTAAGGTGATTTCACCATTAAAGGATATGATTTTAGATAACAAAGGTCATTATTATAAAAAAATATAATTTTAAATGATTATGATAATAAATGGGAATGATATATTACCAAAATACATTTTTCCCTTAACAACTAAATATTATTTTGATAAGAGTAAAAATTATCAAAGAAATGTTGCAAGTACGATTCTTATCAATATAAGAAAAATAAATCAAGTCCATCAAAAATTATGTGGTACACTCTAGTCGTTAAATGATTTTGACATCCATATGAAAATTTGGAGACTTTATGAGAGTTATCATTAAAAATAGATATATTATTTTAAAATGGTAAATAGTAAAACTTAATAAATTCTCCCAAATTGATGAGAATTTACAATACATAGGTTAAATTTTGTATGGTGTTTTGAAAATTAATACATTAATTATCTAAAAATGGAATTAATTAAAAGGTTTTAAAATTTATCAATCATATTAAATGGATATTACTATTGGTAAATTATTATTTACTGCTATAGTTATGTGTAGAGTTCATGTAAATTGTTTTTATGTTGTTTATTGTTAGGACCAGAAGAGCCTTATAATGATATTTATGTTTATTTGAATCCAATTATTAAATGTTTTAAATTTTTTATGAAATATGTGTTTTAATATATAATTAAGAAAATGATGAATAATTATCATTGAAAAATATATTGTTTGATGTGATATTTTATTTACAGTTTATGGAAATTTGTCATCGTATAACATTAATTATTGATTAATGTGTTATATGAGTGAAGAAGGTAAATGATCAATTAATTGAAAAAATTGTATAAATATTATGTTCCTTGAGTATTGAATGTTTTTACATTGATAATATTGATACTAATTAGAGATGAAAACATTTGAAGGAACTTGGATGAAGGTTTATCAACTTATAAATTAATTGGTGGATAAGTAATTGATAAGGTAATTCAGTTTTTCATTGTTTTTTATAGTGATCCAATCCCTTTAAACATATTTTTACATGATTTTTAACCTAAATTTCTAATAAATATTAACCAAGGATTGAGAGGCCAAGATTGTTTAGGAGACATCATACGAAAAACAACAACATTAAACAATAATAAAAAATCATTATTTCAATATACATAATGATATCCTAAATAACTATTGGATCCTAATAATATATTGGATAACAGTGGGAATACATAAACAAAAAGGGTGAGATACAAAGCCCAATATTGGAATAAACATGATAAAGAATCATATCATATGAGTCAAAAACCAGAACATGGTATCATTAATAATAAAGATCATGAAAAATAATATTTGAGAAAAACATAACTAATATAGAATCATAAGAACATGTAAACATAGGAATGTGGAAACCAAATAAATCCTTACAGTAGTATATGACAATTCTAGTTTCCGTGAAAACATCACATGGTGGAAATGGTACCACTGTGGATTTGGTTTATACCCTAATCCCATCGATATTTTCTCATGAGAAATAAAAAATATCCAATTCATTAGAGTTATATATATTTGAACCCTTGAAAACATGAGCATGTATATGTAAGCTACATAATGAATCAATGTTAAGAAATAACAAGAAATATTACCCATTTAAATAAATGGGTTGTACAATTATATATTATATCAAAACAAGATAGAATATTATAATGGTTTATAGGAAATCATGGATTTAAATATTTGGATATTTATAGAAGGAAAAATAAAATGGATAGTAAAAATTGTTATCTATGTGATGTTAATATATGAAAGATATTTGATATGTAACTTTGAAATTGTACCTTTTAATTGGGTTTTAGAGAGATTCATAAAGAGTCTTTAAAAATGGAATGAGTATTTTAATTTCCAAAAAACCATAAATTAACAAAAACGTTTTTTCCATAATAAAATTTTAATTTTTTGTAACCAAGGATGGTTTAAAACATTTAATTTAGTGGTACATGAAATTGGGTAATCGATAAAGAAGTTCCCTTCAATCGGATTTTCGTAATGATTGAATTTGAGAATAGAACCTTTAAAAAATGTATATCTTCATCAAATAAAGGTGAATTAAACTAGTTATATATGTGTGGAACATATATATAAGATATATAATAAGTAATTATGAAAAATAAAGAGATAAATTGAGGTAAAATATATATAGTGTATCCTAAAGAAAAATGGGTGGTTTAGAGAGATCCCATAGCATTTATTACATAATAATTTTGTAGATTCAATTAATTTCTTTTTAATGACCCCAAAATTCCATTTAATTTTTGTAAAATGATTTGGGATTTTTATGAGTTTGCGAAAATATACTGCGTGTGATTATGAGCCCCGGTGTGCCCAGAATGAATTTCAGAACTTTTTTAGGTATGTTCAGTAAATGTGTAAGTGGAATTTTTTATATTTTGAACTAGTGCTCAGATTAAAAATCCAAAGGCACTGTTGAATATGCAGCACCAGGATTCGCTTAAGGAAATCATCACTTCGACCATAGTTGATCGGGAGAAAAAGATAGTTTTTGGACGTTTTAATGAATAATAAAATAAAATGTAATTATTATTTTATTTTGTTTTTATCCAACGGATGAGAGGTAGTGATGTGACTGCTGACTTGGAAAGCTATTTAATTGATTGACTCATCAACTACTTAACTCTATCATTGTAAATTAACGGAGTTTCATTAATTTATTTAATTAACATCATTAATTTTTCAACGCGTTAATCACCTTTCTTACTCTTATTTAAATGGAGATATGGGTGGGGTTTTGGCATGTATTTTTCAAGAGAGGAAACACTAGCAGAGTTCTGAGGAAACATCCATCAACGGAGGATGAAAGGTCTGGCGACAATGATCTAGGATCGACGAACGCTGATGACTCCATCCAATGAGGACACTCCTCCTGTGTAACACCCCGAGCTTCCACGATACGCCTCTCTTTCAATAATGCAATAGCTTGCATTGTACGCAAGTTCGAGTTCTAACACACCGCAACTAATCAAAGTAGCCGTTATGAATAGTAATAACCACCTTTTAAATTTATAGAAATTTTAAATTTCAAAATGGACTTCATTTTTGTATTCCTAATATTGAAATTAGCCTATGTTGAATTTTTTGTAATTTTCCGAGAACTTCCAAATTTTTATGAATAGTGAAAAATACTTAAAACAACTTTTTTAATCAAAATAATTTATAGTGATAAGTTATACTATTTAGTGGTTTTAAGGTATAATTAGAATATATTTTTACCATTTTATCCAATGGTGGTCATTAGAATTAATTTAACATTGAAATTGGACATAAACAATTGCCAATCTTTTGATATAAATTGTTTCTTAAAAACACGCTATTTGTCGTAACAGCGGGAATTAATTATAAAATTAATTAATGCAACTTATATGTTTGGAATTTTGTAAAATATACATCATTTTTGAATTCGAAATATCAATTATAGCTTAGGGTGAAATTTTGGCATTGTTCTGAAAAACTTCTATTTTTGATGAATAGTGAAACCACTAAGTGGTAGTTAAATAACTGATTTTTCGTTTAAATGAAATATTACCACTTCTGTGGTTTGATTTTCAAAAATCCGACATACATGATTGTCATTAAGAAGTAAAATGTGGTTCAATGAGATTAAAATAATTTTTTGGTGAAAAGTAACCTTTAAGTTCTTAATCGCGATTAGAGGTAATTAGTGTAGTTTAAGGTACAAATAATGTATTAATAATATGAGATGAGCATGACACTTGTCCTACTCCTATTGGATGAGTCATGGCCGACCAAGACAACCCATGGGTCAACTTGGGGACCCCATGGAGCCACTTTAGTTGGAAAATGACATTAATATATATTTATTTAATGTTAAAATTAAATTGATACAAACATGAGTTATTTTACTAAAACAGTTTTTAAGTGGGGTTACACAAGTCCAAAGTTTGACTATAAATATTAATTAGAACTATAAAAAGCTTTCCTACATCATAGTATTTTTTTTATAATTTTTAGACATTAAATAAATTAAATTATTTATGACATCATGATGATGCAGCTATGACCTCATTATTTAACGATTTAAATAAAATGAGAAGATAATGCAAAATCCAAGGCTTACACTTGTCCAAAGCCTATTAGATGAGGAGATTTCGGAACCTTATCACCTTAGCCTCGAATTATATAACTGTGGAACCTTTAGAATCCGAAAAGCATTGTGAAATAATGTAACATTTCAATCTTTCCAAAAGTGCCCCTCCTCTCCACTTATAAAAGGCCCCCACCTCTCCCACCTCATTTACACTTTCAAGCCATTTGGCTCGGCCACCATCTGCCCAAATACTCTCCCAAATTCCCCCTCTTACTCCTAGAAGCCTTACTTTGGGCAGAAATCTTCCCAAGGAAGCCTTTGGCTCAAATCAAAAAGAGTTACCCGATTTTGAGGTAATGTCCTCTCTAATGTTGTTTTGTTTTATTTTTCTTCTCCAACCCCCTAAACTCTTTTTATTCATTTCTTTTGTAACAACACCAGTATCCTCATTATACTAGGATGTTGTTATAAGAAGTATTCGAGCTACACTTACACACACCTACATCTAATGGTTAAAGAACATACGGTTTCTGTGGATGGAAAATTTCTTCCTCACGAAACGATGATTGTTCAACACTCATATAACACCTTCAAAGGTGGCCATTAAGATGTCACTATTTTTATATATGATATATAATATGTTAATGTTTTACTTATGCTTCTGTATTTCTCATTTATGGCATACTTTATGATTTCCATTATGGGTAAAACGCGATAATTTCATTTTAGGAAGTGCGGACTACCGCCCCCTCAAAGTGATTTGAATCGTTAATGCCATATGTGGGATGTATAAAGGATGGAGTAAATGGTATTATACACTATATTATACTGGAATTATATTATACATTTATATCATTATGATTTAGTTCCATTAAATATGAAATTGAAATGAAAGTAGCGTTCATGCGTACGTACGGCTTACCGTCTCCATGAACGATGCATTTCATTTCTTACCTCTAAATGTTACGTAATATTATAAATGAATGTATATACTGGATATATAAGATATATATCACATCTAAATCATGAATATAATTCTTGATATAATGGATATTCTACCACATGAACAACTTGTAATTATAAGAAGTTTATTGTTGACTCAAGTACCAAAGATCGACAAAACGACCGTTATTAAATTAAATAATTACATAATGTTCATAACATTGTAATAAGTGATATAAAAAGGATAATGAAATTGAAAATGGTTCTTAATAAGGTAGATATTAACTCTAGTTTATTATTCAGGAGGTTAAAGAACGGTTGAGTCATGTCGGACACAAGGTAAGGGAATTTCTTAACCCAATTTCCATTCTTTGGGTTAATCTCCTACTTTCAAATTATGTCATGATATTATTATGTCCTATATTGTATTTGTACTTTATTTATGTGTACTTATAGTGAATACACATAATATATCTATTTTAAAAATGATCTTTGTATGGGACTTCGTCTCAATCGCCTTTCATTGAGGCATATTTGGTTTTATACACAACTTTCTTTTATACGGTGTATAAACCCCTTTGACTTTTATGTTTATTCAAAAAGAATCTTTTTTATACGAAGCGTTTTGCTAAACGACAAAAGGGAATGTTTTTCTTTCCGTACATATGTGGCGACAACAACTTCTCCGCCGCCGTGACCATTATTTGAGTTTTGGATTCCTCTACAAGCCATCATTTTTTTTAATGAAAAATAAATACAAAGTTTTAACATTCTTTTATTTTGGTATTGAAAATGGTTTTGAAAGCATTTTTATTATATCAATGTGTTGTATTGATATCTTGTGATTGAAATGTGGAAATGTTATGTTTCCTTTATGAATGTTTTATGTGATACGATTATGTTATGGTTTATGATATGTTTAAACCTATTCATATGAGGAATGTATTGGACTTAATAAGTGACGGGTGGAGCCCGCTATAGCTCCTCGATGCATCGATAGGTCTCATGAGACAACTAGACGTGGAATTGGCTGAGGCCCTTTCCCAATTTCATTTCTGGTTTTGGCCGAGGCCTTAATCATTTTAGACGTCTTGGCCGAGGCCTTGACAAAATGTTTCAGGATGTCTAGCATTATACATTCCCTCATTATGAAAGTGGTTATTGAAATTGCATGTGATTATTCGACCAGTAGAATATCCATGTGAATAAGTGAATGACATTATATCATTTTACTTTTTCCATATTATGTTGATGTTCAAGTTTAAAAGGCTTTTGTTTTAGTTATACATTGCCTTAAATGTTAATGTTTATTTATGAAAGCTTCCGCAATATTGTTATCCTTACTGAGGATCTGAGCTCACCCCTTTCAATGTTTTAATATTTTCCAGGATGTGAGGAAGTATTTTATGAATGACCTGCAGGGATAGTCCGAAGAGGATAAAAGTGTGGACTATGGAGACTTTGTTATTGTAGTTCTTCACTTTAAGATGTAATGTAACGTTTACGAATGTATCTAGTGTTTCCAAGGCTACTAAACTAATCGGTCTTTCAAGACGTGATCTTTTGTGATCATGCCAATGTTACGAAGTAATGCACCGACTCTGGGTAGCTGGGGTCGGGGCATTACAGTTGGTATCAGAGGCAGTTTAGTACTAACCTTGGAAGCTAGATTTAGATAAACTCTGATTAGAGCACATATCCCAAAGATAGACTTTGAGGATTAGTATAGAAGAACTTCCTAGAATTTTGTTATTGTAGAGATTTTGTGAGTTTTCCGAGCAATACATCCCTGTCTGGATACGAGCAGGTAGAAGCGGCTCTTGCACAGATGTACCTAGGGGTAAAACCCGAAAACACCGCTTTGAGCTAGACTCGAACGGGAACTGGTGCACGACAACGGGCCTTGCTGTACTCTTGGTTACGACACTCCCGGGGGATATGCTTAGGATAATTATCATTTTCTTTACAAACCACTATGAAGGGTTATGAGTATATACTTCCTCAAAGGAAACATTTCTTTTTATGATTATGGATTATATCCATAAATAGTTCAATTTATGTAAAGTGTTTTACAAGTATGGAATTATGTATTTTGATTCATAAACTAATCTAGTTTATGCCATTGTTTAGAAATGGCGCCTAGTGGAAGGAATAGAAACCGTATCAATGAACGAACTCCGTGTAGGGATTGCCCTCCTGCTCAAGATAATTATAGTGGATCTGGAGATTCAACTGGTGCTGATCAACTTATTACCATACTGGGACAACTCACTCAGGTTATGAATAATAACCTTACTCGTATAGAGCCCCCTGATCCGCAATGTGGAGGATCAATGTTAGACCGCTTCATGAGGCAACAACCACCAACCTTCAATGGGAGTACAAATCCTATAGTAGCTGAGCAATGGATAAATTCCTTAGAGAAAATATTCCATGCCTTGTGGAGTAGTGAAAGGGAGAAGGTTGTCATGGCAGTTTACCGCCTCACTGGAGATGCCGATCAGTGGTGGTCGCTGATTCAAAACACAATGGAAGATGATGACGTATCAAATATGGAATGGAGGGAGTTCAAAGAGATTTTCTTAGAAAAATACTTTCCTCATGACCATCGAGCAGATATGGAAAGACAATTTCTGAGTTTGAGGCAGAAGGAGGATGATAATGTCGCAAAGTATGAGGCTAACTTTACAAGGTTAGCGAGGCATGCTGCCGATTATATACGTAAACCAAGGAGTAAGATTGATCGTTTCTTTGATGGGTTAAAACCATTTCTCCGTCGAGCTTTAGTATCACAATCCTTCTCATCATACGAAGATATTGTCTCGTGTGCTATCAAGACAGAAAAGGAATTCTCTAAGTCTTATGACAACAAAGTAAAGCAAGAGAAGAAGAGAACGGCGGAACAAGAGACAGATAAAGGGAAAAAGGGAAAGAAGGATTTTCTATTATGTGATAATTGTGGGAAGAATCACCCTGGTACTTGCCAAAAAGGAATGGGAGTTTGTTATAAATGTGGAGAAAAGGGTCACCAGGCTCGTGATTGCAAGGGAAAGAAAGAGGCTGTCAAAGTTGAATTCTACAATTGTAGGGAAACAGGGCATTATGCAAATGAATGTCCTAAGCGTCAGGGAAACATACCTCAGAAAAGGCCAAGGGATCAAGGACAATGTTATGCTGTTACTACAGTTGAAGCAGAATAACTAATGTATTGGTGATTTTGGACTCATGGATTATATTTTGGTTATTAGAATAATGTGATATATATATATATAAGGATTGTACTGCAGTACTTGTTGATTTCAGTAAGGTTTTAATATGATAAAGGTAATTATATTTTTAGTATGTGACAATAAGAGAAACTTTACTTTGTTTGGGGAATCTGATAAATTGATTTTGGAATTAAGAGACCTTTTAGAGAAAGTCTGGACAGAGGTATTTTGGATAACTACAATGGTTGGAGTGGATTAAGTTGATCTTTGGATAGTGTTGTTTAAGGTTAAAAAATTTATGAAGATTATTTTTGGAATATTATGATACTATAGTTTTAGGAAAAGGACAACCTGCAGTGTGGGGCATAACCCGTCGCGTCGGACAAAGCTGCAGGAATCGAACCCACAACCATAGTGCGACAAGCCTTTATTTCCTACCACTAGCCTACAGGATGTCCCTGGTTATTACAAAATAGTTTTACTAATCTAAATGGTATGTGTTAACATTTGGAACCTTATACAATTAGGATAAATAGAATATTTTTGAGTTCCGTTACCATTTGGAGTAAAAGTTGGGTTTGTGGTAAAAATTTATTAACGAATGAAAGTATACATAACAAGTATGTATATTCCCTTACGTTCTTAGTAAATCTCCTAAATAAATTCCTCATCATTATAAAAGGTAACATAAAACAAAAATGTTGTCGGTTAACTTTTCCAACTGGGGATTCAATGACCGTTTAACCAATCACAAGTTTGTGATTTTCTTGTGGTTAAACTTTCCCCTAATCCTATTTTCTATAACTCCTCATCAGACCTTGATGGTTTGTTTCTCCTCCATATCCATATTTTCATAGAATCCTATAATGGGCTATATCGGGTGACCTTTGTACTTATCTTGCTTTCTTTTAATGTTATATATTTATTAACCTTATTTCCGATGTGGGTTTTCCTCAAAGGTATTTTCTCTTTTCAACCTTTTATTTTCAAAGAAAAATTTCAAATTGCGAGGACGCAATTTATTGAAGTAGGGGAGAATGTAACACCGCGAGCTTCCACGATACGCCTCTCTTTCAATAATGCAATAACTTGCATTGTACGCAAGTTCGAGTTCTAACACACCGCAACTAATCAAAGTAGCCGTTATGAATAGTAATAACCACCTTTTAAATTTATAGAAATTTTAAATTTCAAAATGGACTTCATTTTTGTATTCCTAATATTGAAATTAGCCTATGTTGAATTTTTTGTAATTTTCCGAGAACTTCCAAATTTTTATGAACAGTGAAAAATACTTAAAACAACTTTTTTAATCAAAATAATTTATAGTGATAAGTTATACTATTTAGTTGTTTTAAGGTATAATTAGAATATATTTTTACCATTTTATCCAATGGTGGTCATTAGAATTAATTTAACATTGAAATTGGACATAAACAATTGCCAATCTTTTGATATAAATTGTTTCTTAAAAACACGCTATTTGTCGTAACAGTGGGAATTAATTATAAAATTAATTAATGCAACTTATATGTTTGGAATTTTGTAAAATAGACATCATTTTTGAATTCGGAATATCAATTATAGCTTAGGGTGAAATTTTGGCATTGTTCTGAAAAACTTTTATTTTTGATGAATAGTGAAACCACTAAGTGGTAGTTAAATAACTGATTTTTCGTTTAAATGAAATATTACCACTTCTGTGGTTTGATTTTCAAAAATCCGACATACATGATTGTCATTAAGAAGTAAAATGTGGTTCAATGAGATTAAAATAATTTTTTGGTGAATAGTAACTTTTAAGTTCTTAATCGCGATTATAGGTAATTAGTGTAGTTTAAGGTACAAATAATGTATTAATAATATGAGATGAGCATGACACTTGTCCTACTCCTATTGGATGAGTCATGGACGACCAAGACAACCCATGGGTCAACTTGGGGACCCCATGGAGCCACTTTAGTAGGAAAATGACATTAATATATATTTATTTAATGTTAAAATTAAATTGACACAAACATGAGTTATTTTACTAAAACAGTTTTTAAGTGGGGTTACACAAGTCCAGAGTTTGACTATAAATATTCATTAGAAAGCTAAAACGATTTCCTACATCATAGTATTTTTTTTATAATTTTTAGACATTAAATAAATTAAATTATTTATGACATCATGATGATGCAGCGATGACCTCATTATTTAACGATTTAAATAAAATGAGAAGATAATGCAAAATCCAAGGCTTACACTTGTCCAAAGCCTATTGGATGAGGAGATTTCGGAACCTTATCACCTTATCCTCGAATTATATAAGTGTGGGACCTTTAGAATCCGAAAATCATTGTGAAATAATGTAACATTTCAATCTTTCCAAAAGTGCCCTCCTCTCCACTTATAAAAGGCCCCCACCTCTCCCACCTCATTTACAATTTCAAGCCATTTGGCTCGTCCAACATCTGCCCAAATACTCTCCCAAATTCCCCCTCTTACTCCTAGAAGCCTTACTTTGGACAGAACTCTTCCCAAGGAAGCCTTTGGCTCAAATCAAAAAGAGTTACCCGATTTTGAGGTAATGTCTTCTCTAATGTTTTTTTGTTTTATTTTTCTTCTCCAACCCCCTAAACTCTTTTTATTCATTTCTTTTGTAACAACACCAGTAGCCTCAATATACTAGGATGTTGTTATAAGAAGTATTCGAGCTACACTTACACACACCTACATCTAATGGTTAAAGAACATACGGTTTCTGTGGATGGCGAATTTCTGCCTCACGAAACGATGATTGTTCAACACTCATATAACACCTTCAAAGGTGGCCATTAAGATGTCACTATTTTTATATATGATATATAATATGTTAATGTTTTACTTATGCTTCTGTATTTCTGATTTATGGCATACTTTATGATTTCCATTATGGGTAAAACGCGATAATTTCATTTCAGGAAGTGCGGACTACCGCCCCCTCAAAGTGATTTGAATCGTTAATGCCATATGTGGGATGTATAAAGGATGGAGTAAATGGTATTATACACTATATTATACTGGAATTATATTATAAATTTATATCATTATGATTTAGTTCCATTAAATATGAAATTGAAATGAAAGTAGCGTTCATGCGTACGTACGGCTTACCGTCTCCATGAACGGTGCATTTCATTTCTTACCTCTAAATGTTACGTAATATTATAAATGAATGTATATACTGGATATATAAGATATATATGACATCTAAATCATGAATATAATCATGGATATAATGGATATTCTACCACATGAACAACTTGTAATTATAAGAAGTTTATTGTTGACTCAAGTACCAAAGATCGACAAAACGACCGTTATTAACTTAAATAATTACATAATGTTCATAACATTGTAATAAGTGATATAAAAAGGATAATGAAATTGAAAATGGTTCTTAATAAGTTAGATATTAACTCTAGTTTATTATTCAGGAGGTTGAAGAACGGTTGAGTCAAGTCGGACACAAGGTAAGGGAATTTCTTAACCCAATTTCCATTCTTTGGGTTAATCTCCTACTTTCAAATTATGTCATGATATTATTATGTCCTATATTGTATTTGTACTTTATTTATGTGTACTTATAGTGAATACACACAATATATCTATTTTAAAAATGATCTTTGTATGGGACTTCGTCTCAATCTCCTTTCATTGAGGCATATTTGGTTTTATACACAACTTTCTTTTATACGGTGTATAAACCCCTTTGACTTTTATGTTTATTCAAAAGGAATCTTTTTTATACGAAGCGTTTTGCTAAACGACAAAAGGGAATGTTTTTCTTTCCGTACATATGCGGCGACAACGACTTCTCCGCCGCCGTGACCATTATTTGAGTTTCGGCTTCCTCTACAAGCCATCATTTTTTTAAATGAAAAATAAATACAAAGTTTTAACTTTATTTTATTTTGGTATTGAAAATGGTTTTGAAAGAATTTTTATTATATCAATGTGTTGTATTGATATCTTGTG
Source organism: Viscum album (assembly GCA_963277665.1). Lineage (NCBI taxonomy): Eukaryota > Viridiplantae > Streptophyta > Magnoliopsida > Santalales > Viscaceae > Viscum > Viscum album. Next base: position 323,657,700 of record OY728119.1, on the reverse strand, counting down.
ATTGAAATGTGGAAATGTTATGTTTCCTTTATGCATGTTTTATGTGATACGATTATGTTATGGTTTATGATATGTTTAAACCTATTCATATGAGGAATGTATTGGACTTAATAAGTGACGGGTGGAGCCCGCTATAGCTCCTCGATGCATCAGTAGGTCTCATGAGACAACTAGACGTGGAATTGGCCGAGGCCCTTTCCCAATTTCATTTATGGTTTTGGCCGAGGCCTTAATCATTTTAGACGTCTTGGCCGAGGCCTTGACAAAATGTTTCAGGATGTCTGGCATTATACATTCCCTCATTATGAAAGTGGTTATTGATATTGCATGTGATTATTCGACCAGTAGAATATCCATGTGAATAAGTGAATGGCATTATATCATTTTACTTTTTCCATATTATGTTGATGTTCAAGTTTAAAAGGCTTTTGTTTTAGTTATACATTTCCTTAAATGTTAATGTTTATTTATGAAAGCTTCCGCAATATTATTATCCTTACTGAGAATCTGAGCTCACCCCTTTCAATGTTTTAATATTTTCCAGGATGTGAAGATGTATTTTATGAATGAACTGCAGGGATAGTCCGAAGAGGATAGAAGTGTGGACTATAAAGACTTTGTTATTGTAGTTTTTCACTTTATGATGTAATGTAACGTTTACGAATGTATCTAGTGTTTCCAAGGCTACTAAACTAATCGGTCTTTCGAGACTTGATCTTTTGTGATCATGCCAATGTTACGAAGTAATGCACCGACTCTGGGTAGCTGGGGTCGGGGCGTTACATCCTGCCGCAACTATGACACCTCCAACAGATCTCGAGGTTGGGGGTTTATGATTGGATGTTGTTTAATATTATGGAAATGTGATGAATAATTATTGAAGCTTTTTATAATGGTAACATAGAGGGGATGATCCAGACGAACAAGAACCATACCCTCCGCCACTATTTTTATCATTGCATTATTCAGGGGTGGTTTTCCCAATTTGATATGAACACGAGATAGAGGGTTACGCTGTGACGATGATAGTATGGGAGGCCCGTACGTGTAGACAAGAATAAAAACAGAGCTTCAGAGGATTGTCGGAGTCCCGCGGGAGCTCCATTGGATTGACAGAGCCGGCAACCATTACTGGCAGTGGAGATGGTGTCTAGTACTCGCTAGCCACATAAGAGTGTCTTTCCACTCAGTGCCATATTGTCTAGATAGGCAGCTGACAGCAGGCCAACCATGGCTATAACACCCCAAGCTTCTACGGTACACTTTTCTTTGAATAATGTGATAGCGTGTGTTGTACGCAACACCGAGTTCTAACACACCAAAACCAATCAAACTAGCCTTATGAATAGTAGTACCTACCTTTTGAAATAATATATAATTTATATTTCAAAATGGATTTCATTTTTGGATTCGGAATATCGAATTTAGCCTAAGATAAAATTTTTGTACTTTTCGGATAACTTTAATATTTTGATGAATAGTGAAAATTACTAAATTTTAATTAAAAACAATTTTTTAATCAAAATAATTAATAGTGATAAATTATGAATTTGAGTGGTTTTAAAGTATATTTAAAATATATTTTTACCATTTAATATAATGTTGGTCATTGGACATAATTTTACAATTAAACCGAACATAAACAAGTGTCAATCTTTTGATAGTTATTATCTCTTAAAAACACGCTTTTTGTTTTGACAGCGGGAATTAATTTTAAATTAATTTATTCCACTTCTGTGTTTTGAAATTAGAAAAATGGATTCCATATTTGGAATCAGGATGTCCAAATTGTGTAAATAGGTAACTTTTATTTTTATACGTTTTGAATAATTACTGTGGTAAATATTTTATTTACCATGGTTAAGGGTAAATCTGATAAATAAGGGTCAACAAATAATATTATAATAATACTAAATTACCCTAAAACGTGTCCTAGCCTTATTGGTTGATACATGTTCGACCATAGGAATCTTTGGGTCGATTTTGGGACCCCATGGTGCCACTTTTAGGTGATAGGGACACTTTTTTTTAATTAAGTTAAAATGAATAAAAAAATGACACAAGCATATATCTTTTAGAAAAACATTTTTTACATAGGGTTATATATGTTGGATTTTAGATTATAAATATTCATTAGAAATATAAAACGATTTCCTACATAAGGATAGTTTATTTATAATTTTTAGACATTAAATATTTTAATTTATTTATGACACAATGATGATGAATTAATTACTTTAATAGTGAAAAATTAAAATAATTTATATTATAAATACCCAAATAAATATAATATGAAACTTTTAATTAATTAAACTAAATTATAGGATAATATGATATATTAGGATTTATTTAATTGAATTTTTTCTAAGTAATCAATCTGTTATGAGTTTCACAAAAATCAACTATTGAATAGTGTCAAAATTGACAAAAAAGAGTTCTTAAAACAAATATTATATTATTACTTGATATTAAATTCCTAAAAATCTAAGGTTCGGCCAAGATACTTATATCATTATAGGTTCATAATTTATGGACCACTTGGGGGTCTCTTGGATGTATGTAGTAAGTTTATTAACTATATATTATAAAAATACAAAGTGACATGGTAAATGTCAAACTAATTAACTAAGAGTTAAAACTAAAAGATAAGGTTAATATAGTAACCCAAACCTATCTAAATTCTATTGGTTGAATGGTTTTAAACCCAACCCCACCTTAACATTTGAATAATAAACTTTTGAGCCATTGGAAACCGAATATGAATTTATTATAAATTAATATCTCTAGCTTTTCCAAAGGTGCCCCTCACCCCTCTTATTAAAGGGCACACCTCCTTCTCATTTCTTCACACCCTCAAAGCCTTTTGGTTCGGCCAAACTCGGCCCAAATACTCTCCCCACTTCCCTCAATACAACCTAGGGGCCTTAGTTTGATCAAAAATCCAACCTAAGGAGCCCTTTTGATCAAATCAAAAGGAAGAAACCGAAGAAGAGGTAATGATTTCACCACCCTTTTCCAAGTTCATTTCTTCTTCCACTTCTTCTTCCTTTATTGTTACCATTATAAAATAATAACTCCAGTATCATATATATACTGTGATGTTATTATAAATATGGTACAACCATATTCAGTATTCTATCCACCCTTTGAATAACATGTCACCATACGTGCGTACGTACGGCTTACCGTCTCCACGTCGCGGTGTAATTGTTATTCAATATAATATTATTTGGATGAGTATAATAATGATTTGTAACTCATGTAAATAATAAATATAACATGTTAATGATTCTGTATATATTATATACCATCCATTTATATATTATTTTAATATCAAAAGAATGATATTGTCGCTCGTGCGTACGTACGGACTACCGTCTCCACGAACGCGATGAGATTCATTCTCCATCGTAACCATTAAAGTATAATTATCATTTGATGATTTAAAAATGAGGTTTTAGGACTTGATATCATTCTGGATATGAATAATATACAACCTATCCTTTACAAACATGTCTTACATAACAAAACATATAAAAGAAAACAAGTAAGTTAACACCCGAAACAACGATAATACTAAGATATTATTATCAAATCTATATTAAAAGATCATATATGATATCATATTAATGTATATGATTATTGTATAATTTAATAACAATTATTTCACCATTATACAGGAGGTTAGCCTACCCCAACCAAGGAAAAGTACAAGGTAAGGGGTTTTCGTCTCACTCCTTATTGCCGTGAGATTCATGCCATATTGCCACCATCACCTTTTGTGTGGTGTATGTACTGCCCATAATTATATTATTTGTGTAATACACTCTAATTTATGTGTATTTACATTTTCATTGCTTGATACCTCTTTCATGGGTTGTATGTTTCATAAGTTACCAAATTGGTAAGGGTTATTTCACAATCTCTTCATTATCCGAGGTTGTTTATATGTAATAATCTACTGGGATCTCTTTATCATCCACATCCATGTTTTCTTAAAAATGTATTTCAAAACTTTTTTATTATTTACAAGAATATCGGTTAAAGTCATTTATACCCTTGTTTGACTTTTTATAAGAGTAATCTTTCCGTCGTTTTTAAAACAATGTCCTTTTTAACCTTTTCGACAGAATTAAGGTAAGAATGTTTTCTTAACTTATACGACGGGTGCAGGTATTTTCCGCCGTTATAAAATCTTCAAAACTTTCCTTACAAGAATATAAGAATATTTTCAAGAAAATGTTTTATTTTATATGGCTCTTAAATGATTTCAAAAATAGAAAGAGATATTTCTCTAAAAAGTGTTTTGATTTCATCTATGTCAACATCCTTTGATGGATTTTACACTTATTTGAAGTTGATTTATTATGATACAAAACTTCTATAATGTATTGAAGGTTTTGTGATATGTTTTACTGTGGATGTGCTATTTTTATACCATTCATAGTTTATGGTGAAATTATTGACATTTCGTATGCTAGTTTTAATACGAATGTTTATGTTATGATTAAACATTTTCATATGGGAATGCATTGGACTTAATATGTGACGGGTGGAGCCCGCTATAGCTCCTCGATGCATCGGTAGGTCTCATGAGACAAACTAGTGTCTTGGCACATGGCCTTGAAAAAATATTATTTATAGTCTTGGCATGAGGCCTTGGCTATATGGTTATGATAGTCTGGCATTATGCATTCCAACATTATGAAAGTGGTTATTGATATTTCATGTGATTATTCGATTAGTAGAATATTCATGTGAACAAGTAAATGGCATTATTTCATTTTATTTATGCCATACCATGTTGAAAGTTCAAGTTTGAAAGGATTTGTTTTAGTTATACATTGCCTTAAATGTTTATTCTTATTTATGAAAGTTTCCGCTATATTGTTATCCTTACTGGGCATTTGAGCTCACCCCTTTTCTATGTTTTATTTTTCCCAGGATGTGAAGAAGTAAGTTATGAATGACCTGCAGGGATATTATGAGCGGATATGAGTGTGGATTATGGAGACATTATGTTGTTGTAGTAGTTTTTCATTTTATGATGTAATGTAAAACTTATGAATATATCTAGTGTTTCCAAGGATACTAAACCAATCGGTCTTTCGAGATTTGATCTTTCTTGTGATAATGCCAATGTTATGTAATAATGCACCGAATCTGGGTAACTAGGGTCGGGGCGTTACAGTTGGTATCAGAGGAAGTTTAGTACAAACCTTGGAAGCTAGATTTAGATAAACTCTGATTAGAGCACGTATACCTAAGACGAACATTGAGGATTAGTATAGAAGAACTTCCTAGAATTTTGGTATTGTAGAGATTTTGTGAGTTTTCCGAGCAATACATCTCTGTCTGGATAAGAGAAGGTAGAGGCGGCTCTGGCACAGATGTACCTAGGGGTAAAACCCGAAAACACCAGTTTGAGCTAGACTCAAATGGGAACTGGTGCACGACAACGGGCCTTGTTGCACTCTTGGTTACGACACTCCTGGGGGATATGCTTAGGATAACTCTCATTTTCTTTACAAATCATTATGAAGGGTTTATGAGTATATACATCCTCAAAGTAAACATTTTTATGATTATGGATTACATCCATAAATAGTTCAATTTATGTTATGTGTTTTATAAGTATGGGATAATGTGTTTTGGTTCATAAACTGATCTAGTTTATGCCATTGTTTAGAAATGGCGCCTAGTGGAAGAAATGGATACCGTATCAATGCACACACTCCATGTGGGGATTGCCCTCCTGCTCAAGATAATTATAGTGGAGCTGGTGATGCAACTGGTGCCGATCAGCTAATCACCATACTGGGACAACTTACTAAGGTTATGAATAATAACCTTACCCGTATGGAGGACCCTGATCCACAGCATGGAGGATCAATGTTAGATCGATTCATGAGGCAATAACCACCAACGTTCAATGGGAGTACAAATACCTTAGTAGCTGAGCAATGGATAAATTCCCTAGAGAAAATATTTCAGGCTTTGTGGAGGAAGAGAATGAAATAACTGTCGGTGAGGAAAGGAATGTTCAAATAGAGGATGTACCTATTGTGAAAGAATTTGTAGATGTATTTCTGGAAGATTTACCTGGACATCCTCCAGAATGAGAAGTTGAGTTTTCCATTGATTTGATTTCTGGATCAAGGCCTATATCGAAGACCCCTTATAGAATGGCCACTGTAGAATTAGTTGAACAAAGAAACAACTAGAGGAATTGAGTGATAAGGGATTTATTCACCCTAGTGTTTCTCCATGGGGAGCCCCTGTTCTTTTTGTTAAAAAGAAAGATGGATCTATGAGGTTATGTATCGTCTACAGGGAGATCAATGATATAACGATAAAGAACAAGTATACCCTACCTCGTATTGATGATTTATTTGACCAACTTCATGGAGCTTAATACTTTTCAAAGATTGAACATCGATCTGGATACCATCAGTTGTGTGTGAAGAAGGAAGACATTATTAAAACAGCATTTTGAACCAGGTACGGGCATTAAAAGTTTACTATAATGCCATTTGGATTGACTAATGCACCCTCTGTATTCATGGATCTGATGAATAGAGTTTTCAAGGAGTAACTCGATGAATTTGTGGTGGTATTTATTGATGATATATTGGTATACTCCAAAACCTACGAAGATCATGGAAATCACTTGCGCATTATCTTGAAGACTCTGAGGAGGCCTGAATTATATGGAAAGTTTAGCAAATGTGAATTCTGGCTTCATGAGATTTCTTTTCTTTGCCATATTGTCTCTAAAGATGGAATCTCTTTTGATCCTTCTAAGACCAAGGCAATCCAAGAATGGCCATCCCCTACGAGTATAACTGAGGTACGTAGTTTTATTGGTTTGGCAGGCTATTATCGACATTTCGTCTAGAATTTTGCCCGATTGGCTAACCCATTAATGAAGCTCACACATAAAGGGGTTAAATTTGTTTGGACAAAAGAGTGTGAAGAATGATTCGAAGAACTGAAGAGAAGTTTAGTCAATGCTCCTATATTGACTCTACCATCGGGGAATGATGGGTTCGTTATTTATAGTGATGCATCAATGAAAGGACTTGGTTGTGTCCTTATGCTGAATGATAGAGTTATTGCCTATGCATCACGACAGTTGAAAATTCACGAACAAAACTATCCTACTCATGATCTCGAGTTAGCAGCTGTGATCTTTTCTTTGAAGATATGGAGGCACTACCTCTATGGTGAAAAATGTGAGATTTATACTGATCACAAGAGTTTGAAGTATATCTTCTCACAAAAAGAACTCAACATGAGGTAAATGAGATGGCTTGAATTACTCAAGGATTATTATTGCACGATACACTACCACCCAGGGAAAGCAAACAAGGTGGAAGATGCTTTGAGCAGAAAAGACCATGGAGTTTTGAACAATATGAGAATTGAAAGGGTTCCAATTTTCATGGATCTAGTGAAGATGGACATGGGAATAACCAGGGAAGGTGAAACATCAATGATTTTTCAAATGGTTGCCAAACCATCTTTACTAGAAAGGATTAAGAGTTCTCACAACGATGAAGAATAATTTCAAAAGAAGATTAAAGCTATGAATGATGGGAGTTTGAGAGACTTTGTGTATGGAGATGGAATTTTGAGATTCGGGAAGAGACTTTGTGTTCCCGATATACCTGATCTAAAAAGTGAATTGTTGGATGATGATCATAGTTACAATTTCTCTATACACCCTGGGAGCACTAAAATGTATGGATATTTGAAGGAACATTTTTGGTGGGACAACATGAAGAGGGAGATTACTGATTTTGTGTCAAGATGTATGGTTTGTCAACAAGTGAAAGCAGGAAGGCAACAGCCTGGAGGAATCATGCAACCTCTTCCCACACCGGAGTGGAAATGGGACAATATTACGATGGACTTTGTCATGAGGCTACCAAAGACTCCTAGAAGGAATGATGCAATATGGGTTATTGTTGATCGTCTTACCAATTCAGTACATTTTCTTGCTATAAGAGAAGATCTACCCCTTGAACGTCTAGAAAGACTATATATTAATGAAGTTGTGAGACTTCATGGAGTACCCCTATCAATTGTTTCTGATCGTGATCCCCGTTTTACTTCAAGATTTTGGAAAAGTCTTCAGAAATCCCTAGATACTGAACTTCATTTGAGCACTACATACCACCCTCAGATAGACGAACAATCAGAACGGACTATTCAGACCTTAGAAGACATGTTGAGATCTTGCTCACTTGACTTTTAGGGTATGTGGGATCAATATTTACCACTGGTAGAATTTTCCTATAACAATAGCTTCCATTCGAGTATTCAGATGGCACCATATGAAGCGTTATACGAAAAGAGATGTCATACACCAACCTGTTGGGATGAAGTTGGTGAAAGAATACTTGTAGGCCCAGAACTGGTGGAGGAAACGATGGAAAAGGTGAAGGTAATCCAAAATCACATCAAAGCAACTCAAAGTAGGCAGAAGAGATATGTTGATAATCGAAGGAAGGATTTGGAATTTCAAGTCGGGGATCATGTTTTCCTGAAGGTATCTCCATGGAAGGGAGTCATACGTTTTGGTAAGAAAGGTAAATTGAGTCCCAGGTACATCGGACCTTTCGAAATTCTAGAACCAATTGGGGCTGTAGCTTACCGATTGGCAATGCCGCCAAGTCTCTCCAAAGTTCACGATGTGTTCCACGTATCTCTATTGAGGAAATACATGCCTGACCCAACACATGTAATCACCTATGAGGAATTAGAACTGGAACCCGATCTTTCATATTGTGAAGAGCTCGTCATGATTCTTGATACGAGAGAACAAGTACTGAGAAACCGGACAACGCGCCTGGTAAAAGTTTTGTGGAGAAACCATAAGATGGAAGAGGCAACGTGGGAACCCGAGGAACTTATGATGAAGAACCACCCGAGTCTTTTCATGTGATAAGTATTCTAGAAATTTTGAGGATGAAATTATTTGAAGGAGGGGAGAATGTAACACCCCAAGCTTCTACGGTACGCTTCTCTTTGAATAATGTGATAGCGTGTGTTGTACGCAACACCGAGTTCTAACACACCATAACCAATCAATCTAGCCGATATGAATAGTAATACCTACTTTTTGAAATAATATATAATTTATATTTTAAAATGGATTTAATTTTTGGTTTCTAAATATCAAATTTAGCCTAAGATGAAATTTTGGTACTTTTCGGATAACTTTAATATTTTGATGAATGGTGAAAATTACTAAATTTTAATTAAAAACAATTTTTTTAATCAAAATAATTAATAGTGATAAATTATGAATTTGAGTGGTTTTAAAGTATATTTAGAATATATTTTTACCATTTAATATAATGTTGGTCATTTGACATAATTTTACAATTAAACCGAACATAAACAAGTGTCAATCTTTTGATAGTTATTATCTCTTAAAAACACGCTTTTTGTTTTGACAGCGGAAATTAATTTTAAATTAATTTCTGCCACTTATGTGTTTTGAATTTAGAAAAATGGATTCCATATTTGGAATCAGGATTTCCAAATTGTGTAAATAGGAAACTTTTATTTTTAGACATTTTGAATAATTACTGTGGTAAATATTTTATTTACCATGGTTAAAGGTAAATCTGATAAATAAGGGTTACAAAATAATATTATAATAATACTAAATTACCCTAAAACGTGTCCTAGCCTCATTGTTTGATACATGTTCGACCATAGGCATCTTTGGGTCGATTTTGGAACCCCATGGTGCCACTTGTAGGTGATAGGGACACTTTTTTTTAATTAAGTTAAAATGAATACAAAAATGACACAAGCATATATCTTTTAGAAAAACATTTTTTTCATAGGGTTATATATGTTTGATTTTAGATTATAAATATTCCTTAGAAATATAACAATATTTCCTACATAATTATATTTTATTTATAATTTTTAGACATTAAATAATTTAATTTATTTATGACACAAGGATGATAAATTAATTACTTTAATAGTGAAAAATTACAATAATTGATATTATAAATACCAAAATAAATATAATATGAAACGTTTAATGAATTAAACTAATTTTATAGGATAATATGATATATTAGCATTGATTTAATTTACTTTTCTCGAAGTAATCAATCTGTTATGAGTTTCACAAAAATCAACTATTGAATAGTGTCAAAATAGACATAAAAGAGTTCTTAAAACAAATATTATATTATTAATTGATATTAAATTCCTAAAAATATAAGGTTCGGACAAGAGACTAATATCATGATAGGTTAATAATTAATGGACCACTTGGGGGTCTCTTGGATGTATATTGTAAGTTTATTAACTATATATTATAAAAATACAAAGTGACATGGTAAATGTCAAACTAATTAACTAAGAGTTAAAACTAAACGATAAGGTTAATATAGTAACCCAAACCTGTATACATTCTATTGGTTGAATGGTTTTCAACCCATCCCCACCTTAACCTTTTAATAATCTACTTTGGAACCATTGTAAATCGAATATGAATTTATTATAAATTAATATCTCTAGCTTTTCCAAAGGTGCCCCTCACCCCTCTTATAAAAGGGCACACCTCCTTCTCATTTCTTCACACCTTCAAAGCCTTTTGGTTCGGCAAAACTCTGCCCGAATACTCTCCCAACTTCCCTCACTATAACCTAGGGGACTTAGTTTGATCAGAAATCCATCCTATGGAGCCCTTTTGAACAAATCAAAAGGAAGAAACCGAAGAAGAGGTAATGATTTCACCACCCTTTTCCAAGTTCATTTCTTCTTCCAATTCTTCTTCCTTTGTTGTTACCATTCTAAAATAATAAATCCAGTATCATATATATACTGTGATGTTATTATAATTATGGTACAACCATATTCAGTATTCTATCCACTCTTTGAATAACATGTCACCATACGTGCGTACGTACGGCTTACCGTCTCCACGTCGTGGTGTAATTGTTATTCAATATAATATTATTTGGATGGGTATAATAATGATGTGTATCTCATTTAAATAATAAATATAACATGTTAATGATTCTGTATATATTATATAACATCCATTTATATATTATTTTAATATCAAAAGAATGATATTGTCGCTCGTGCGTACGTACGGACTACCGTCTCCACGAACGCGATGAGATTCATTCTCCATCATAACCATTAAAGTATAATTATCATTTGATGATTTAAAAATGATGTTTAAGGACTTGATATCATTCTGGATATGAATAATATACAACCTATCCTTTACAAACATGTCTTATGTAACAAAACATATAAAATAAAACAAGTAAGTTAACACCCGAAACAACGATAATACTATGATATTATTATCAAATCAATATTAAAAGATCATATATGATATCATATTAATGTATATGATTATTGTGTAATTTAATAACAATTATTTAACCATTATACATGAGGTTATCCTACCCCAACCTAGGAAAAGTACAATGTAAGGGGTTTTCGTCTCACTCCTTATTTCCGTGAGATTCATTCCATATTGCCACCATCACCTTTTGTGTGGTGTATGTACTACCCATAATTATATTCTTTATGTAATACACTCTAATTTATGTGTATTTACATATTCATTGTATGATACCTATTTCATGGTTTGTATGTTTCTTAAGTTACCAAATTGGTAAGTGTTATTTCACAATCTCTTCATTATTCGAGGTTGTTTATATGTAATAATCTACTGGGATCTCTTTATCATCCACATCCATGTTTTCTTAAAAATGTATTTCAAAACATTTTTATTATTTACAAGAATATGGGTTAAAGTCATTTATACCCTTGTTTGACTTTTTATAAGAGGAATCTTTCCGTCGTTTTCAAAACAAGGTCCTTTTTAATATTTTCGACAGAATTAAGGTAAGAATGTTTTTTTAACTTATACGGCGGGTGCGGTTATTTTCCGCCGTTATAAAATCTTCAAATCTTTCCTTACAAGCTTATAAGAATATTTTCATGAAAATGTTTTATTTTATATGGATCTTAAATGATTTCAAAAATAGAAAGAGATATTTCTCTAAAAAGTGTTTTGATTTCATCTATCTCAACATCCTTTGATGGGTTTTACGCTTATTTGAAGTTGATTTACTATGATACAAAACTTCTATAATGTATTGAAGGTTTTGTGATATGTTTGGCTGTGGATGTGCTATTTTTATACCATTCATAGTTTATGGTGAAATTATTGACATTTCGTATGCTAGTTTTAATATGAATGTTTATGTTATGATTAAACCTTTTCATATGGGAATGCATTGGACTTAATATGTGACGGGTGGAGCCCGCTATAGCTCCTCGATGCATCGGTAGGTATCATGAGACAAACTAGTGTCTTGGCACAGGGCCTTGACAAAATCTTATTTATAGTCTTGACATGAGGCCTTGGCTATGTGGTTATGATAGTATGGCATTATGCATTCCAACATTATGAAAGTGGTTATTGATATTGCATGTGATTATTCGATTAGTAGAATATCCATGTGAACATGTAAATGAAATTATTTCATTTTATTTATGCCATACCATGTTGAAAGTTCAAGTTTGAAAGGCTTTTGTTTTAGTTATACATTGCCTTAAATGTTTATTCTTATTTATGAAAGTTTCCGCTATATTGTTATCCTTACTGGGCATTTGAGCTCACCCCTTTTCTATGTTTTATTTTTCCCAAGATGTGAAGAAGTCAGTTATGAATGACCTGCAGGGATATAATGAGGGGATATGACTGTGGATTATGGAGAAATTATGTAGTTGTAGTAGTTTTTTATTTTATGATGTAATGTAAAACTTATGAATATATCTAGTGTTTCCAAGACTACTAAACCAATCGGTCTTTCGAGATTTGATCTTTCTTGTGATCATGCCAATGTTATGTAATAATGCACCGACTCTGGGTAACTAGGGTTGGGGCGTTACAGTGGCGGTGAAGGTGGCATGCCATCACACGCCATGTTGAACGGGAGTTGCAGCTCGAATCTGGGGAATACTGGAAAGGGACCTACTTCCTACGTGTCCCTCGGGTGACAAGGCGTCACCACCTAGTGCCACCCTAAAGTGAAACTGAAATGATTTGTGAGCCGTTCAGGAGGTAGACCGCACGCCATGTGCGGGGCGCACCAACAGGATGGGTTGTGTCACCCAATGGGCCAGCCCAACCGGCAGGCACGGCTGGTCCGCTGCCCAACATACCGAGCCTTCCACTACCCAGAACTTCAAGGGTAGGCCAGGCCAGTCCAAGGCCCAGTGGGTTGCGCCTGCCATGGCCCAGCCCAACCGGGCCAACCACGTCGGACCGGACCCAGACCCATTTCAAGCCCTAAAACGCTTAAGGGGCCATAACATGAGAACCAAGTGTCTATTTGATGAAATTTATATGGATCTGGGATCTAGGGAGTGATACGATCCTTTCGAGATACTCCACGAGAGATTTGGAGAAATTTAGTGTATGGATGGGTTGGATCGACTTTGAATCCAACCAAGCCCTCGACACAAAAATTCCAATAGCTAATAAACCAGGCATCCGATCGATGGGACATCTATGTAACAAGGAACCTTGTGAAAAGGTGATCCTTTGGATATTATATAAGTGAGTTATGAATGAGTTTGACATGTGACCTGGGTTGGATCAGATTTGAATCAAACCAGGTCCTATTTACAAAAGTGCCCAAATCTCACAGATAGTGCATCCGATCGATGCACCTTCTATCACGTTGGGTCACCTATGACGGGGAGGTCTCCTGGGTATGATATTTTAATGACTTCGTATCAGTTGAAATATTACTGATGGCTTGTGGATAAGAGTCTTCTGGAGATCAGGTGTGCTTCGTACAAGAATCCAGTGGCTGGTTCTAACATGGAGAAAAAGAGCGACCAACACGGGTCAGCATTAGAAACATCAGAGTGGGATGATTTAGCTACACGACTAATTATACTTACCTCTATACTGGGTACTAATATTCACTACTAGAAATAGATGAAATACCCAATTATATTTCCCAATGGTTTATGAAAACCATTGGAATAGGGATGTTGACAGGTCTTTACGCAACAGTTTCAATAAAAAATTGGAATAGAGAATTTTAAATGAGTTTTAACCAGTGGTTCTATAGAACCATATGGATATGTGAAGATTTAGGAAGCCTTTTCAAACTATTTTAAAAAATTGTTCGTAAAGCTTACCTTTCCCAACAGTTTTAAAAAACCGTTGGGAAAGTTTTCCCCTAAAATTGTCACCAATCCCAATCCCCCATCTGCTCTATTGCAGACCTCAATCCCAAGACATCAAGATCTCTCCCTTGGAAAATTCATCCTCCCTTAATCAAATAGTTTTTTCTTCACAAAAAATATTTATGTGGTACCTTAGGTTTAATGTTTTCCATCTATTTTTTTATGTTTTGATTTGGCCTAAAACAGAGGCCCATGCGCTATGGTATACCCAATAATTGTAATTTGATATGTATTCTGTTTTGGTTATACACTTCAACTATTTCATCATGTTGAAGATATTAAAATTATCTAAATATAATATAGTTATATGTTCTTTAGTATATATTATCTTATAATCCTCGAGGAGTAGATACCCAATGGAATTATTGAGACCCTTTCCTCTAATGATGATACGATGAGTGTATGATAATGGGAGTTTTGGCATAGACCCTTATGTTTGGAACTTCTATTGACAAATAGTGCTTGATCTATCAGCATTTCAATATGAAATTTCAATAGGATTGATAAAAACATATTTAGTGTCATGTTTAACATAATTATATTCTTATTCACAAATACTAGGAGTATAGAACTAGACCACCTATTAATATTTAAATGTTAGAAGATGTGTTTCATCATCTATATCAAGAGTGCAGTCATTAGAACCTAGCCAAAATTATTTAGACGAGGATGAAATCATATTGATTGTGATGGAGGAAAACTAATGATCCTCCTTGGGATGTGATATATTTTGTTAATATGGTTATCATCATAATGTTTGTTAGTTTATTAAATATTGCACCACTTAATGGTATGGTTCACATTGTATATTTTGGTGCAACATTTTTCAGTATATCGTTTTGTGGGTTAGTGATTGTTTGATCAATTAATTGGTTTTCACCCATAGAACAGTTATATAGGATGATTACCATTCATTACCATTTCAGATAATGGCCGATAGATATTTTTTCTATTCCATGGGATTGTGAAATAGAGTTTTCCAATCATTAGTAGTCCATTCTAGAAAATATTTTATAGTAAAAAATTCATAGATTGTATGAAATTCTATATCATTGTAAGGTAAATATGATAGGTTGTTGTTTACCCATGTTTTTTAGGATTCATATTTTTGATAAATGTTATAATGTTGTTCCATAAAGTAGAGATTATGTATATTAGAAGCTTACCATCAATGAAGGAATAAATTTTATTCACTATGAATTCAATGTTATTTTGAATCAAACATTTTTTATTGTGTGTAAATGTAGATACATTTAAATTCCAAGTGTTCCTCGTTCATGATGACAGTTCTCAGTGTGGTATTTCATATTTTTGGTGAATAACACCATTGATTAATTATAGTTGGGTCTATCAAAATATATTTGTTATCAATAATTTTAAAAAACCCTTGGAAAATTTTTCCCCTAAAATTGTCAAAAGCCCCAATCCCCCATCTGCCCGATTGCAGTCCTAAATCCTAAGACACAGAGCTCTCTTGCTCGAAAAATTCTTCCACCCATCAATCAGATAGTTGTTTTGTTTTGTACTTCAAATTTGTTAGTGGTGCCTTAGGTTTAATGTATTCCATATTTTTTTTGTTTTATGTTTTGTTTTGGACTATAATAGAGTCCTGTGTGCTATGGTATACCCATGAATTGTAATTTGATTTGTTTTCTGTTTTTGTTCTACACTTCAACTTTCATGATTTTTTAGTCAGATTTTATGAGTAAACATTTTTTTATGTATTTATAGCCACTAATTCGTAGAGTTAGTGAACCATACGAACAGATTGTGTCTAGTTAGAGTAGGGGTGCAGGTGGAGGTGAGGAGGGGGTGGGCTGTGTAGGGTGGGGGTGTTAGGGGAGATATGGAGAGGGAGTCTTCTGTGGTGAGGTGGGTAGGTGGGTGTGGGTGTGTGTTGGGGGGGGGGGGGGGTCTGTACTGGTGGGGGTGGGTGTGTGGGGGGGGGGGGTTATAGTGGGTGGGGGAGGGGGTGTGCTAGTGGGGGGGATGTGCAGTGGGTGAAGGGGGTTGTGAAGGTAGAGGTGTGTAGTGGGGGGGGGGGGAGCTTTTTAGGCGTGATGTGGGGGGTGTACAGGCGGGGATTGGGGTGGGCTATGCTGGTGGGGGTGGGGGGCAGTGCATGTGGGGGTATAGGTGGGTGGGGGTTGTGAATGTGGGTGGGGGAGGGGCGAGTGTTCAAGTGGGTGGGTGGGTGGGGAAATGTAAAACTAGATTATTTGAAAATTATTTAATTGAAATGTAAAACTAGATTATTTGAAAATTTAATGTAAATAATTTGGTTATTTTGGTTATGTAATCTTATTATGGAATCATTAGTGAGACCGTATTAGGATATTTATGTCACACAATGACTGTGGATTTTGGTTTCTGTAGATTTTCAACTTCCTTGTTTGGGTAGGGGAAAGTCACCAATTAAAGGTATTTCTATATGTTGACATACTAATCTGGTGTTATACATATCTTTGGAATCTGGAAGTTTTTCTTCCTATTTTTATGGTAATGTTTTGTGGCCTTGATCTATGTGCAAGTAAATTCTGTTTACTTGCAAGGGACTGGCCTAAATGAGGTTTAGAGCTTGGAGCGTTCTCATTCTCATTACTTTTTGGAATTGGATGTTTGAGAGGGTATGGTGTTTGCCATCGGTACCGGGCCCGTGCATTTTTTGCACGATACAGCTAGCCGAGCTGCGATGGGAAGGTGAACGATGATCGTACTGTTTCACTTCTAGGCTAGGGATAATCCATTCTCTTGAATTGGAGTGTATTTTCTCTTGATGATCCTGGACCGTGGAGGAATGGTTGTTTTTTATGTCTTTGATGTCGTTCTGGTTTACAACATTTTCCTCAAAAGTGATTTTGAAATAAAAATATAATTTTCAGTCCTATTGACCATCCCAAGGGGATCAGGAATCCCCGTCGATAGCCTTCCCATACCCTAGACACCACTTACACCCCTAGATAGCTCTCCAACCCCGTGGACATCCTACACCCTGGACACCCCCAATGCCCCTAAACAGCCCTGCGACCCCTGTGGAGAGCACACACACTCCCTGGACACCTTGTACCCCCTGGACAACCCTGCCTCCCCCATGGATAGCTCGTTCACCCCCTAGACACCCTTTACCACTAGATATCCCCCCAACCCCATTGACAACCCGCCCACCCCGGGACACCCCTACCCCCTGGACAACCCCCAACCCCGTGGACAACCCACCCCCAGGACACTACATCCCCCTAGAAAGCCTCTCCACCCCATGGTTAACATGCCCACCCCCTGGACACCCTGTACCCCCTGGATAGCCCTACCACCCCGTGGACAACTCTTCCACCCCCTGGCCACCCCATACCCCCTTGGACAGCCCCCAACCCCTTAGATAGACAGCCCACCCCCCCAAGGACAGCCCACCCCCAAACACCCCCACCCCCCAGATTCCCCCCATCCCCCCAGACACCCCCACCCCCTGGACACCCCATACCCCATGTACAACCCCTACCCCCATGGACAACCTGCTTACCCCCCTGCACACCCGTACCCCCTGGATAGCCTTGCCACCCCTGTGGACAAACCCCACCCTAGTGGACAGATAGACCAACCCCTTGGACACCCCCTAACCCCAGGTCATCCCTCCCACCCCTGTGGATAGCCCCCCACACCCCTGGACAACCCACCACCCTTGTGGAATACCACCCTGCCCCTGGACACCCCCAACACCTTGGAAATCCCTCAACCCTGTGGACAACCTATCCACCCTCCCTAAACACCCCCACCCCTCATACAACCCCATCCCCCCATCCCCCCAGACACCCCCACCCCCTGGACACCCAATACCCCCAGGACAACCCCCACCCCCGTGGATAGCCCACCCACCCCCTGGACACCCCTACCCCCCAAGACAGCCCTTCCACCCCTGTGGAAAGCCCCTCCACACCTGTGGACCGCCCCCACCCCATAGACACCCCCACCCATTGAGTAGTGTATGTGATCACTCAAATAATCTACTAAAATATTACATTTTTTCGATCTAAAATTTACTCAACTCCAGAATAATTCTCCTCCACAAGTGTACATGATCTTGTACACTGATGTATATTTCTTCATTGATATTTTGTTATAAATATATATTTTTTAGTATTTTATATTATGATTCTCATATAGAGTAGTGTGTTAGTTATGGATTCATATAAAGTGAAAAATTCTCATTTATAGCATTTTTATTTTTTTTATTTCTTCCAAATAGATCTTAAATAAAATTCAATAATTATTATTAACGAAAAACAAGAAAAAATTTCATTTAAATATCACTAATGTGATTAATTCCATAAATTGGATACTCATCTAATGAGTAATCATCTTTTGGTAATTTTCTAATGTACGATCATCCATGATAGGGACCCGCCTCTAACTTTGTGGCAACTCTAGCATTCTATCCAATGTACAGCTCGTGCTTATTATCTCTCTAAAGCTCACCTAAATCTTTTATATGTGCTAGCCATGAACCCTCACCATTGGGGAAATTAAACTGTTTCTAACACCAAAATATTAAATAATAGAAATAAAAAATAATAATATATTACATTAAATACAACCGATTAATTTACCCATATTTGTTCCGAATATTTATCTTAAACTTCATTTGGCAGGTGTCTCCATGAGAGCAAGATGAAAGGAATTATGTCAGAGTATTTGGAAATCATCTCCAAAAAATTCCAACATTGCTGCCCCTGATTTTTGAATCATTTGACTATCTTCATTGTACTCCACCATCAACTTTGTGTGGCATCTCCACACCGCATGCATGCATGTATGCACCTACCCCCACCTCTTATCAGTATATTATCTGTTATGAAGTAAAAAAAAATTTATCAATAGATTTTATAATGAAATTAAATAATGGTGTAAATTTTTCTTCATGTTGTATATGTATACATGCGGTAGTCTGATCAATGGGCGCCACTCAATCCACAAAAACTAAAGGAACACCCTATATAGATGGAATGAGTCTTAATGTATGCTCCACAGGGACAAACTCTTGTGGAGCAGGAGTCTATGAAGTTGGAATATAAAATCTCAGAGAGAAGGAAGTAAAAGTAAAAGAAGATGACAGTGATGACTAGATGAATGCTAGATGGGGAGTGGGAATCATCATCGGATATGGTACAGACAGGTGACGAGGCTCAGATGTAAAAGATGGTGAAAAAATAGGAGGCCTAAATATTCTGTGTGTCCCTAACAGAACACTGGGATCAAAATGTGGAATGGATGGAATGTTAGTGGGAGTGGAAGGGTCTAATCGAGTATGCTGACTAGATCATCTAGCTCCATACCCCCCCCGTATGAACACCCCGAGTACTGGGACCACTACTAGGATTCTCATCAAATAACTGTTGCATAATAGATATATCCAAAAAAAATTTAAAAAATTAATCACATGACATTATATATTACTTAAATAAATATATTTGAAATAACATACTCACTACAGGCACTAGTGGTGGAATGCCTAGCTCAGTCATGCAGTGATTGTTGTCCATAATATTTTTGTATCGCCTCTCTTCAATGGGTTTCATTTATTGCATTTGAAAACATAAATGGAAGTAAATAGAAAAATATAACTAATGTGTAACTCAAAAAACAAAATAAATGAGAGGGAATATGGGGCATTCAGGGATAATTTTACTATCCATTGTTTTAAGTGAGCTTGAATAAATATATAATGAAGTTAATAAATCGTACAAGATGTAATAAAAATTTAATTAATTTTTATTAGGATTCTTATTTATTAAGTGTCATCAGTATATTAAAATCATGGAACATTGATTCTACTGTATTTATAAGGGTTAAAGCAGTTGTCAAAATTATGGAAAATTTTATTTTCATTAGTCCAGGTATATAATGAAGGTTTCAATACATGTTTTTCAGAAGAATACAAACCAACATGTTCATTACCTAGTAAAATGTTAAAGACAGAAATTAGAGTTTTAAAAATTTTATACAAATCACAGTTCAAGAATTGAAATCTTCACCATGTTAAAAATGTTGGTTTCGTTGGTTTGAATACAGTTTAATTCCAAATTAAAAAATCAAATTCAAATAAAATGGAAACCAATAAACATTGAAAATTCACATAACAGTCAGGTCAAATACAACATATTTTTAATCAATATTAAATCAATTCCAATAGTACCAACCTTAACATCCCATGTCGAGGTAAACCAAAATAATTGAGATCATGAATGTATGATTTGATATATTTCCCACCACAATATCATGTTCACAGTTGACTCTGACAATTGATCAATCAAAATCATCAAAAGTAATAAATGGAGTTTTTCCATTGGTAGTAGGGATGGTGTCAATTCAATCATCACCATCATCAAAAATATGTATTAGAATTACTTTAATATTGACAACAAATTGAAGTCGAAGATGATCTTTGACAAAAAAACTTGTTTCACCATTGATGCCAATACATATGATTCATCGGTAGCAAGAGTGCAGGTCATATTAATTACTCAAAATCCAAAATGATCAATAAAAATTCACTTCCTATTCATCAAATCAAACCATTGGATTTTTATTATCGTGACTCATCCATGACAATAATAATCCAATATTTTTTTATGAAACATAAATTTTCAAATCGTAGTCTACTATCTAATGCACTAGCATAACAGTATATTTTGGCAGTAACCATAGCACCATCATGTTCTGTTCTCATGTTATTTTATCATTAAGTAATAATAAATCTATACCCATTAATAACAAATGATTTACAGTCATGAACAATGGTATTAGGACCAATTTCCCATGCTCTTATTTCCTCATAGATAGAGTCAGAAGGAAAACAAAATACCTGAAATAAAAATCAATATTAATCTTAATTAAATATAGTTTTAATTATTTTAAAAAATAATATTATTACCTTCAATTTTAACAAAGAATAATACTCGTTTCTATGAAAAGTCTTCCTTGTTATCAAAGATAAATAACGATTCTTCTTATTTATCATCACTTTATGTTCCCTATAGATAAAGATATGAATATATTAACATATATATATATATATATAATATACATATTGAATTTACGTACAAGATGTAGTCATCAAACAAATCACAGTTGAACAAAGCTGTGCAATGTTCCATCTCCTGCTCTTCAAGGATTAATGTCGTCAATGTATATGATCTAGGAATTCCTTCTATTTGAAGAAGTTATGGAATATAGGGTTCAATTTTCTCATACTATTCTTATTCCTTTATCATTGGTCTGTTTATTCTTGTAGTATAATCAGACAAATATATAGAGCATAAATCTATACATTCTTGAGCCATGTAACCGTTCATGACAGAACACTCAGGCTGATTCCTGTTATAGACATAATAATTTAGTGTGTACATATTTCATTCAATATCATACATCCAATGAATAGAAATAGGTCCTCTGAAAAGTATTTTAGTTAGAATATGGACTGTCAGATGCAGCATGCATGTGAAAAATGATGGAGGAAATATTTTCTCTAACTCACACAAAATTAATGGTGCATCTGCCAACGTATTTTGAAAGAAATACTTGGACAACTCTTCATCACAAAGATCTCTAAAAAATAGAAGAACCGAGTAACATATACCCTTACATTATTGGTAAGAATATAACGAATTTATACTAGAATCAACTCATGTTGAAGTTTGTGATAATCATGATTCTTCAAATATTTTAACATCTACTCTCTCTGGTTGACCGATTTGAATATGTTGCTTTAATATCCATCAGTAACATTAACATTTTCTATTAATTTCAAAAATTTCTTTTTTCTGTAGGTTTCATCACATAAGAAGTACTTGGAAATTTCCATTTATTTTTACTGATATGCATAGGATGCGATTATGATCTGATTCCCCAATCCACCAAGTCACACCAAGACTGTAAATAATCTTCTATCATTCCCTTAATATTTAGAATGATCAAAAGAAATATTTCACATATATTTTTTTCAATCTACATTACTTATAAGCAATGATGTTACAAATTGGTTGACCAATAAGGCAAATAAAAGAAGATACTTCTCTTCTTCAAATTTTAATAGGTTTCAGTGGAAACATTCTTTCTCTTTCTAGATTTCATTCAACCATTCCAGAATGAAAAACTAAAATCTTTCAATTCATTAAGCACATAATTTCTAGACATACGCTGAGGTGGATCATCAGTCTCTATGGTATTGTCAAATCTTCGATGATTATTTCTATATGGATGGTCTGTTGGAATGAATCATCGATGTCCCATAGAACTGAAACTATAATGATGTTTTAGTCTTCTGGATCGTGTATTCTTCATCCAAACGGGACATGATAGTTTTCCCTTCATACTCCATCCAGACATCATGGCATAAGAAGGAAAATCATTGATCTTCCACATAAGCATAGCACGCATCAGAAATATGTCTTTCAAACATGCATCGTATGTGTGCACAACCACATCCCAATGAAAATTCAACCCTTTTTTAAAGGCTTCATGTATATGTCAATATCATTTCTGAGATTAGAAAGGCTAGATATATGTATACTCATGAATGTTAAAGGTTTTTTCATACACACCCATGGGGGAAGATTATAAATGTGTAAAAAAAACTGTCCATGGGTTGTGCGACATAAGATTTTTTCCAAACGGATTAAAACTGTCACATGAAAGACCCAACCTCACATTACACACATAAAATGAAAAATCAGGATATCGAGCATCAAACCTCTACTATGAAAATCCATCTGCAGGGTGAACCAACTCATCATTGGTCTTCTTTCTCTTGGTATCATTCCATCACATTTTATTGATATTTCATCCGACTTAAAAAGATTTTGGAGTCTAGGGATTAATGAAATGTGAAAAATTACTTTCTATGGAACACGGGATGGGGTTCCTACAGATTTTGGCTTCTAGTGGGATGTGCCACATTTTATAAAATCATTTCTTTCAGTATTTTCTTACCAGAATAAACTGAAATCTTTTGGGCAAGCATGAATTTTGTTTCTTGAAAATACAAGTTCCCTAAATAACTTCCATTCCATACAATGGTTTGAGGGAATATCTGCATCATCTCCATGTAATTCCAACAAAAAGGTAAGAATGTAATCGATGGATGTATTAGAAATACCATACATATTTTTCCCAAGAAACAATTAGATTAAGAATTCCAACTTTTTCATTTTATCTAATTATCGATATACTTGAGTCGTGGAAGCAACATTCTATTTTTTCACATGACAAAAATCATCATTTTCATTAGATGCCTAGTGTGTGCCTATATCAAAATCTTCTCGTGTCTGAATCCCTTCTTTTTCATGATGAAGAATAAACAGAAAGCAGTTATATAACAAATTCTCTAATCCAGCCCTCTCATTTGGATCATCAGTAATTTAAGATATCATTTAAGATATCATTTTCTCCCCCAGACACCCCCACCCCCTGGACACCCCATACCCCCATGTACAACCCCTACCCCCATGGACAACCTGCTTACCCCCCTGGACACCCGTACCCCCTGGATAGCCCTGCCACCCCTGTGGACAGACCCCACCCCAGTGGACATCTAGCCCAACCCCTTGGACACCCCCTAACCCCAGGTCATCCCTCCCACCCCTGTGGATATCCCCCCGCACCCCTGGACAACCCACCACCCTTGTGGAAAACCACCCTACCCCTGGACACCCCCAACACATTGGAAATCTCTCAACCCTGTGGACAACCTATCCACCCTCCCTAAACACCCCCACCCCTCATACAACCCCATACCCCCATCCCCCTTAACACCCCCACCCCCTGGACACCCAATACCCCCAGGACAACCCCCACCCCCGTGGATAGCCCACCCACCCCCTAGACACCCCTACCCCCCAAGACAGCCCTTCCACCCCTGTGGACTACCCCTCCACACCTGTGGACCGCCCCCACCCCCTGGACACCCCACCCCTTGAGTAGTGTATGTGATCACTCAAATAATCTACTAAAATATTACATTTTTTCGATCTAAAATTTACTCAACTCCGGAATAATTCTCCTCCACAAGTGTACATGATCTTGTAAACTGATGTATATTTCTTCATTTATATTTTGTTATAAATATATATTTTTTAGTATTTTATATTATGATTCTCATATAGAGTAGTGTGTTAGTTATGGATTCATATAAAGTGAAAAATTATCATTTACATAAATATATTTTAGATGAAACTACAATATTATTGAATTGTTTTTGATGAAATGACTTATAATTTTTTTATAGAATGGATGATGTTGGACGTATGAAACCGATAAGCTCAGAAACGATTTTCCAAACAATTTGGATAGTTTTTTAGATTCTTTATTTAATAATGCTTTAGATAGTGGTCACATACACTGCCCCTATTACAATTATGTTAGAAGACCTCGGTTGATCCATGAAGAATCAACTACCATATAACTAAATATGGTTTTCAAGAAAACTACTATGTGTGTTATCACAATGGGGAGAAAATGATATCTTAAATTACTGATGATCCAAATGAGAGGGCTGGATTAGAGAATTTGTTATATAACTGCTTTCTGTTTATTCTTCATCATAAAAAAGTAGGGATTCAGACACAAGAAGATTTTGATATAGGCACACACTAGTCATCTAATGAAAATGATGATTTTTTTCACGTGAAAAAATAGAATGTTGCTTCCACAACTCAAGTATATCGATAATTCGATAAAATGAAAAAGTTGGAATTCTTAATCTAATTGTTTCATGGGAAAACTATGTATGGTATTTCTAATACATCCATCGATTACATTCTTACCTTTTTGTTGGAATTACTTGGAGATGATGAAGATATTCCCTCAAACCATTGTATGGAATGGAAGTTATTTAGGGAACTTGGATTTTCAAGAAACAAAATTCATGCTTTCCCAAAAGATTTCAGTTTATTCTGGTAAGAAAATACTGAAAGAAATGATTTTATAAAATGTGGCACATCCCACTAGAAGCCAAAATCTGTAGGAACCCCATCCCGTGTGCCATAGAAAGTAATTTTTCACATTTCATTAATCCCTAGGCTCCAAAATCTTTTTATGTCGGATGAAATATCAATAAAATGTGATGGAATGATACCAAGAGAAAGAAGACCAATGAAGAGTTGTTTCACCCTGCAGATGGATTTTCATAGTAGATGTTTGATGCTCGATATCCTGATTTTTCATTTTATGTGTGTAATGTGAGGTTGGGTCTTTCATGTGACGGTTTTAATCCGTTTGGAAAAAATCTTATGTCGCACAACCCATGGACAGTTTTTTTACACATTTATAATCTTCCCCCATGGGTGTGTAAGAAAAAACCTTTCACTTTCATGAGTATACATATATCTAGCCTTTCTAATATCAGAAATGATATTGAAATATACATGAAGCCTTTAAAAAAGGGTTGAATTTTCATTGGGATGTGGTTGTGCACAAATACGATGCATGTTTGAAAGACATATTTCCGATGCGTGCTATGCTTATGTAGAAGATCAATGATTTTCCTGCTTATGCAATGATGTCTGGATGGAGTATGAAGGGAAAACTATCATGTCCCGTTTGAATGAAGAATACAAGATCCAGAAGACTGAAACATCATTATAGATTCAATTCTATGGGACATCGATGATTCATTCCAACAGACCATCCATATAGAAATAATCGTCGAAGATTTGACAATACCATAGAGACTGATGATCCACCTCAGCGTATGTCTAGAAATTATGTGCTTAATGAATTGAAAGATTTTAGTTTTACATTCTGGAAGGGTTGAATGAAATCTAGAAAGAGAAAGAATGTTTCCACTGAAACCTGTTACAATTTGAAGAAGAGAAGTATCTTCTTTTATTTTCCTTATTGGTCAACCAATTTGTAACATCATTGCTTATAAGTAATGTAGATTGAAAAAAATATATGTGAAATATTTCTTTTGATCATTCTAAATTTTAAGGGAATGATATAAGATTATTTACAGTCTTGGTGTGACTTGGTGGATTGTGGAATCAGATCATAATCGCATCCTATGCATATCAGTAAAAATAAATGGAATGTTCCAAGTACTTCTTATGTGATGAAACCTACAGAAAAAAGAAAATTTTGAAAGTAATAGAAAATGTTAATGTTACTGATGGATATTAAAGCAACATATTCAAATCGGTCAACCAGAGAGAGTAGATGTTAAAATATTTGAATAATCATGATTATCACAAACTTCAACATGAGTTGATTCTAGTATAAATTCGTTATATTCTTACCAATAATGTAAGGGTAGATGTTACTCGGTTCTTCCATTTTTTAGAGATCTTTGTGATGAGAAGTTGTCCAAGTATTTCTTGCAAAATATGTTGGCAGATGCACCATTAATTTTGTGTGAGTTAGAGAAAATATTTCCTCCATCATTTTTCACATGCATGCTGCATCTGACAGTCCATATTCTAACTGAAATACTTTTCAGAGGACCTATTTCTATTCATTGGATGTATGCTATTGAAATAAATATGTACACACTAAATTCTTATGTCTATAACAGGAATCAGCCTGAGTGTTCTGTCATGAACGGTTACATGGCTCAAGAATGTATAGATTTATGCTCTATGTATTTGTCTGATTATACTACAAGAATAAACAGACCAATGATAAAGGAATAAGAATAGTATGAGAAAATTGAACCCTATTTTCCATAACTTCTTCAAATAGAAGGAATTCCTAGATCATATACATTGACGACATTAAGCCTTGAAGAGCAGGAGATGGAACACTGCACAGTTTTTTTCAACTGTGATTTGTTTGATGACTACATCTTATACGTAAATTCAATATGTATATTATATATATATATATATGTTAATATATTCATATTTTTATCTATAGGGAACATAAAGCGATGATAAATAGGAAGCATCATTATTTATCTTTGAGAACAAGGAAGACTTTTCATAGAAACGAGTATTATTCTTGGTTAAAATTGAAGGTAATAATATTATTTATTAAAATAATTAAAACTATATTTAGTTAAGATTAATATTGATGTTTATTTCAGGTATTGTGTTTTCCTTCTGAATCTATCTATGAGGAAAAAAAATCATTGGAAATTGGTCCTAATACCATGGTTCATGACTGTAAATCATTTGTTGTTAATGGGTATAGATTTATTATCACTTAATGAGAAAATAACATGAGAACAGAACATGATGGTGCTATGGTTACTACAAAAATATACTATTATGCTAGTGCATTAGATAGTAGACTACGATTTGAAAATTTATGTTTCATAAAAAAATATTGGATTATTATTCTCATGGATGAGTCACGATGATAAAAATCCAATGGTTTGATTCGATGAAGAGGAAGTGAATTTTTATTAATGATTTTGGATTTTGAGTAATTAATATGACCTGCACTCTTGCTACCGATGAATCATATGTATTGGCATCAATGGTGAAACAAGTTTTTTTGTCAAAGATCATATTCGACTTCAATTTGTTGTCAATATTAAAGTAATTATAATACATATTTTTGATGATGGTGATGATGGAATTGACACCATCCCTACTACCAATGGAAAAACACCATTTATTACTTTTGATGATTCTGATTGATCAATTGTCAGAGTCAACTATGAACTTGATGTTGTGGTAGAAAATATATCAAGTCATACATTCATGATCTCAATTATTTTGGTTTACCTCGACATGGGATGTTAAGGTTGGTACTATTGAAATTTATTTAATATTGATTAAAAATATGTTGTATTTGACCTGACTGTTATGTGAATTTTCAATTTTTATTGGTTTCCATTTTATTTGAATTTCATTTTTTAATTTGGAATTAAACTATATTCAAACCAATGAAACCAACATTTCAAACATGGTGAAGATTTCAATTCTTGAACTATGATTTGTATAAAATTTTTAAAACTCTAATTTCTATCTTTAAAATTTTACTAGGTAATGAACATGATGGTTTGTATTCTTCTGAAAAACATGTATTGAAACCTTCATTATATACCTTGACTAATGAAAATAAAATATTCCATAATTTTGACAACTGCTTTAACCCTTATAAATCCAGTAGAATCAATGTTCCATGATTTTAATATACTGATGACACTTAATAAATAAGAATCCTACTAAAAATTAATTAATTTTTATTACATCTTGTACGATTTATTAACTTCATTATATATTTATTCAAGCTCACCTAAAACAATGGATAGTAAAATTATCCTTGGATGCCCAATATTCCCTCTCATTTATTTTGTTTTTTGAGTTACACATTAGTTATATTTTTCTATTTACTTCCATTTTTGTTTTCAAATTCAATAAATGAAACCCATTGAAGAGAGGCGATACAAAAATATTATGGACAACAATCGCTGCATGACTAAGCTGGGCATTCCACCACTAGTGCCTGCAGTGAGTATTTTATTTCAAATATATTTATTTAAATAATATATAATGTCATGTGATTAATTTTTTTAATTTTTTTTTGGATCTATCTATTATGCAACAGTTATTTGATGAGCATCCTAGTAGTGGTCCCAGTACTCGGGGAGTTCGTACGGGGGGGGGGGGGGGGGTATGGAGCTAGATGATCTAGTCAGCATACCCGATTAGACCCTTCCACTCCCACTGACATTCCATCCATCCCACATTTTGATCCCAGTGTTCTGTTAGGGACACACAGAATATTTAGGCCTCCTATTCTTTCACCATATTTTACATCTGAGCCTCGTCACCTGTCTGTACCATATCCGATGATGATTCCCACTCCCCATCTAGCATTCATCCAGTCATCACTGTCATCTTCTTTTACTTTTACTTCCTTCACTATGAGATTTTACATTCCAACTTCTTAGACTCCTGCTCCACAAGAGTTTGTCCCTGTGGAGCATACATTAAGACTCATTCCATCTATATAGGGTGTTCCTTTAGTTTTTGTGGATTGAGTGGCGCCCATTGATCAGACTACCACATGTATACATATACAACATGAAAAAAAAATTACACCATTATTTAATTTCATTATAAAATGTATTGATAAAATTTTTTTTTACTTCATAACAGATAATATACTGATAAGAGGTGGGGGTAGGTGCATACATGCATGCATGCGGTGTTGAGCTGCCACACAAAGTTGATGGTGGACTACAATGAAGATAGTCAAATGATTCAAAAATCAGGGCATCAATGTTGGAATTTTTGGGAGATGATTTCCAAATACTCCGACATAATTCCTTTCATCTTGCTCTCATGGAGACACCTGCCAAATGAAGTTTAAGATAAATATTCGGGACAAATATGGGTAAATTAATCGGTTGTATTTAATGTAATATATTATTATTTTTTATTTCTATTATTTAATATTTTGGTGTTAGAAACAGTTTAATTTCCCCAATGGTGAGGGTGCATGGCTAGCACATATAAAAGGTTTAGGTGAGCTTTAGAGAGATTATAAGCACGATCTGTACATTGGATAGAATGCTAGAGTTTCCACAAAGTTAGAGGCGGTCCCTATCATGGATGATCGTACATTAGAAAATTACCAAAAGATGATTACTCATTAGATGAGTATCCAATTTATGGCATTAAGCACATTAGTGATATTTAAATGAAATTTTTTCTTGTTTTTTGTTAATAATAATTATTGAATTTTATTTAAGATCTATTTGGAAGAAATAAAAAAATAAAAATGCTACAAAATAAGTTCACACATTGGGATGTACTACGATGCCATATCATGAGAGGCATCAGGTATGACAGTTTATAATTTTTCATTACTAATTTTACTTTATATTGCTACCTCCAAAATTTATTCGTTTGCTAAAGTTGTTATATAATCTTATTCATGCAATTAATTATTGGTATTCTATTTTAAATTATGGTTTCATACATTCAATGTCATTTTAGAGGCATAAATCTAATATTTAAGGACGTATTCTTTGAGAAAAACTGTTTTTCTCGAGTACAAGGAAGAAATATGGAAGTACTGTTAATGAACCGACTCTACAGTAGATTGTAAGTTTTACATTGTAGATTTAAAATTATAATCTTAATTTTATAACTTATTAACATATGTATATTTGTAACATGATTTTTTATAGGCCCTTGATACTGAGGAACCTGAACATTTTGCGCCAAATGATCACTTACATCAGGTGTCCGGAGATGAGCTCCCTAGTATAGTACGCTACTAAACTGGGAAGAGTATAGTTATGACAAGGTATTGTCCCTCGTCAGGTATGATTTGTGGGTCCACTGAGTTCTAGAAGGTTAAGGAACATGCATAGGAGGATGAAAAAAGGTCCAGAGAGACGGTGGAACAGTCTTCTAGGACAACCACTGCATTTATAAAACTAATGGATGCTTTACATCCAACAATTCCACCAGAGGCTAGAACTGCTTATGATTAATATATTTCATCAATAAATTCTATATATGGTGCACCAAGTGGAATTTCTAGTGGAGGTCAAGAAGATGGTGAGGAGGAGGCCGAGGCAGAGGAGGAGGAGGGCGAGGAGGAGACCGAGGTGGAGGAGGAAGGCGAGGAGGAGGGCGAGGTGGAGGAGGAGGCCAAGGTTGAGTGTGATGGTGAGGAGGAGGGTGTTGCAGACGGTGGGGAAGATGATGAGGTCAAAATTGAGGATGAGGGTGAGGGTGATGATGATGGTGATGATAGTGATGGGGATGAGGGACAGATTGATCCGTGACATTTCTGATTGATATTACTGACCTTTGATGTTTATTGATTTGTTGTTCTTGAATGTATTTGTGATTAGGTGGGTCAAATTATCTTTATTATTTACCTATAAATAATAAAACATGACTTGATGATTTGTTGTGACTGATTCCTCCCACACCCTAGATAACCCCCACCCCGTGGACAGCCTCTCCCCCATGATAGTCTCCCACCCCCGTGGACAATACGCCTGTACCCCCCTGGTTGGGGAGAAATGATTCCAAACCAAATATCTCCATGGTACAAAAACAAATTTTTACCTAGGATCATCTCAAACCATGAGATTGGGGAACCCATCATATCTATTCCATAGAATCATTTCACAATATCTTCCATGCTCACACAAATAAAGGATCTCTATCCTGATATCCATGAGATTAGTAGAAACGAAAATTGGTGTATTCCATGATCCATTAGATATTATTTCCACAACTGAGGCAAACATGGATATCACTGAATCATATATTATGTTGTCAAATATAGAGAAGAAAATTGGTCCCCCAAGAATCCAAGAATCAAAACATAAGAAAACAAAAGATACATTCACTACCAAAATGGAGTTGGTCTCTATGAAGATCTCATAGCCCCAACACTTTCCTCCATGTCCACGACAAATTCCATTGGACTTTTCCACCCAAAACTTGGTTCGACCAACTAAGAAAATGTGATCCTAGTTAATCATAAATGAATAAAAATTAGGATTTAAAATATCCCAAACATTTTTAACCATGAAATAATTATTCTAGTGCTCATCCCACTTAACACCTAAGAATCCCTCCTCCTTGGTATAATTCATCAATTCTAACTCCACTTGATCCCCAGAAGTAACACCATAATGGAATTTTGAAAGAATTATCTAATGATTTCATTTAATATATTTAACCAATTTATTTGGTCACATGAAGTGATAACCCCAATCATCTTTCATCCAAAGTATAAAAGACTGAACAAGTTGTAATAGTCCAGCAAAGGAAAAAAAATTATTTAACCAAACATTAATTCTTCTAAAAATTTTCTCATCCAAAACCATAAAAACTATGGATCTATGCTTGGAAGTCATAAGGGGAACCCTAAGGTAGAGAAGAGGAAGGGATCATCCTATAATAACCATAACATCATCAAAACTATCCCAGACATTAGAATAATTTCCATCGAAGAACATCATGGCATTTGAATGATTAATAGCCAATCCATAAAAGGAAGAGAATAAATCTATATCGTATTTCAATATTGATAAATTATATATATTTCCAAATGAGATCAATAAAATATTATTCACAAAACAAATATTGGAGATGTATGTCTTACCCCAACTCTAATTGAACTTGAATGAGCATGAAACAGAGATTTGAGACTTCATAATGTGACAAATGTCCTGTATGAAAGTCACAAAAATGAGAGAAGATAGAGCTTCCCCTTGCCTCAAACCTCTCTTACCATGAAAATAATATAGAAATAACCCATTTATATTCATAGAGATCATTAGATAGGAGAAAAATAATTTAATCTAGGAGGAGGATGTGGCAGGAAAACCAAGAAGGTCTAAATCATTCCACATGATCCCCTGTATATTTCTAATGATTCAAAGATCTAGAAGGAAAAGAGTGACATACCTCACTCGGGATAGCCTGCCCACCCCTTGGACACCCCTACACCCGTGCACAGCCCCCCCCAACCCCCCATGGACAGCTTGCCCCCAGGACACCCCCAATACCCCCTGGACAGCCTGTCCGCCAACGTGGACAGGCCGCCCACCCCGTGGACACCCCATACCCTCTGGACAGCCCGCCCACCACTGTGGACACTCCGCCCACCCCCTAGACACCCCTAGCCCCTAGACATCCCCGCCACTCCTATGGACAACCCCAACCCCCCTGGATAGCCCCCAACCCCCTTGACACCCCCACCCACCCCCTGTGGACATCCCCACCCCCCTGTGGACACGCCGCCCACCCCCATGGACAATCGTATACCCCGTGGATAGCCCGACCACCCCTTGGACACCCCTACCCCTTGGACAGCCTGACCACCCATGTGGATATCCCACCAACCCCCTGGACACCCCTCCACCCATGGAAACCCCCCCCCCCCCACAACTGTGGACAGCCTGCCCACACCCCTAGGACACCCCCTACCCCACTAGACAGCCCGACCACACATGTGGACAGCCCACCCGCCCCCCTAAACACCCCGTACCAACCTGGATAGTCCGAACACCCCTTGGAAATCCCGTACACCCCCTGGACACCCCGTACCACCTGGACAGCCCCACCCACCCCCGTGGACAGCCCGTCCACCCCCCTGGACAGCCCGACCCCCCCCCCCCCTCGTGGACAACCTGCCCACCCCATGGACACTGCTCCCCCTGTAGAGAGCCCCACCCCCGTGGATAGCCTACCTACCACCTTGAAACCCACATCCCCCACGAATAGTCCGCCCACCCCCTTGGACACCCCTCCCCCTGTGGATAGCCCCCCCCCACTATGGATAGCTCGCCCACCCCCCTTGGACACTCGTACCCCCCTGGACAGCCTGACCACCCACGTGGACAGCCTGCCCACACCCTAGACACACAATACCCCCTTGATAGCTCTTCCCACCCCTCGTTGACACACCATACCCCTTGAATAGCCCTTCCCACCCCCATGGAAATCCATTACCCCTTGGATAGTCCCACCACCCTCGTGGACAGCCCCCACCCCCTGGACAACCCCCACACCCCTTGGAGAGCCTCGACCCCCATGACCGCCCCACCCCCTAGAAACCACCCCACCCCTGGACATGCCCACACCCATGGACACCCCTACACCCTATATAACCCCACCTCGTGGATAGCTCGGCCTCCCCCTAGACAACCCATGCCCCCTGAACAGCCCCACCACCCCCGTGGACAACTCACCCACCCCCTGGACACCCCGTACCCCCATGGGCAGCCCCCACCACCCCCTTGGACTGCCCGACCACCATCTTGGACACCCCATAACCCTCTAGACAGCCCCACCACCCCCATGTATAGACCTACCACCCCCCATAGTCACCCCCTCGATAGCCCCCCACCACCGTGGATAGCCCGCTCACCCACTAGACACCACCTACCCCCTGGACAGCCTCTCCACCCCCGTGGAGAGCTCGCCCACCCCCTTGGACACCTCTCACAACACTGGAAATGCCCACCACCCACTTTGACAGCCGCGACCCCCTGGACACCCCGTACCCCCTAGATAGCCCATCCACCCCATGGAAAGCCCGACCACCCCCTGGACACCCCATACCCCCTAGACACCCCCCATCCCCATGGAAAACCCACCCACCCCTAGAAACCCACCCCACCCTACTCCCCCTGAACAACCCCCCTCCCACTCCCCCACCCCCGTGGATACCCCGCCAACCCCCCGGACACCTCTACACCTAGGGATAGCCCCCCTACCCCATGGAAAACAACAACCACTTGGACGAACCCACCCCCTGGACACCACTCCTCCACCTAGACACCCCCACCTGCTGGACACCCCCACCCCATGGACATCCCCCCACCCCATTGAATGCCACCCCTGTACACAACCCCACCACCTGGACACCACCCAATCCCCAGATTCCCCCACCCCCATGGACCACACCCCACCTTGGACAAACCTCCCTCACCCAACCCCCATGAAGACCCCACCCTTGGACATCCCGTACCACCTGGACATCCCCCACCCCTGGACACCCCTACCCCCTTGGAAACCCACCCCAACCACCTGGATAGCCCCCACCCCTGGACATCCCCTACCCCATTGGACAACACCCTCAACCCCTAGACAACCCCCACCCCCTTGACATCAGTAGATTATTTCACTCCTCAACACTATATAATGACCAAATCATTGATAAAAAAATCAAATCTATAAAAACATATATGTCCCCCTTTTTCTTTTTTTTACAATACCAACAAACAACTCTTACAACAATATGTATGTATCTTTCTCCACATTATTCATAATAAATACAATGGATATATTGGGATCTTCTAATGTCATATAAAATTTCTAAAAAATACCATCGTAACCCTATTTTACTCAGAATTACATCTTGCATCACCTTTTGAGAGAATGAAAATTTCACTGACAACTTACCTAAGAGACTTTGGTTAATCTAATTTATATCTACATGGGATAACATCAAAATAAGAGAGAATTAACTAAGACATAAAGGATTTACATTAATAAACTCAACATGTGATACCATTTTGAAATTACTCAAATTAGGGGTTATATAACAGATCCCACGTAAAGAAATATTTTACGGTCAACTCAACACATAGATTATAAAAATCAAGAATAATAAATAATATGGTATTTTATGATTTTGAATGGGCGAGATCATTATAAGCCTCAAGTGAATTTATTGACCAGTGGTATAAAATGATAGGTATTCTATATTGTGAAATATATTTTATTCTATATGTAAATGCATACTGCTTCGGGAAAAATTGTAGGCATAGGGAAGCTACTTTCTTCTGGACAAATTACAGGCTCTATACCAATGGTTTCCAAAATAGTTGGTATAGAATTTAATAACCCACTCTTTTCCAATGGTTTACAACCATTGTTAAATGTCTTAGTTCAGCCTTTAACAAAAGTTTTTGAAACCATTGGTAAAGCCCTGGTATTCTCAATCTTTAACAACAGTATTCATAAACCATTGGTAATGATCTATTGAAATGGTTTTGAAACGATTGGGAAAGATAATTCTTTTTCTGGTGTATTTTCCCAATGGTAATATGATAACCTGTTGGTATAAACCTATCCCCATGGCTTGATTGCCAACAGTTGGATAAACTATTGGTATATGTGTTACCAATGGTTATGAAACCTTTACTAATGGTTTAAATCCATTGGAATATACTAAATTTCTAATAGTGACTGGTCAGCACCAACGAATAATACAGGTCAGCACTAGTGACCAATATAGGTCAACCCCATCGACCAATATGGGTCAACACGAACGACCAATACGGTTCAGCATATAGCGACCAATATGGTTCAGTATCTAGCGACCAATATAGATTATCAGAAAGTGACCTTTATGTCTCAGTAGTATATTTATAATAGATAAGATGATCTAGCTTTAAGCTTAGTCATTCCTATCCTAGTATCCTTGATGTTATACTGTTAGAGTGAGTTATCTCTTTTTCTTTCTGTTTGTTGATTTAGATCATTCTTGTGATATTATTTTTGGGGTGTTTATGGTGATGTTTTATTTTTTAGATTACCGAGAGACCTTTAGGAGTCTCGAGGACCCCTAATGAGTTGTTATACTCAGCTCTACATGGGCTCCTCCCGCACATGTGTGTCTGGTTCATACTATTGACACTCTAAGGAAGAATTTGGAGGTTCAGAACTTGGTTGATCGTAGTGCGGTGAGAGCAGTCGAGATCCTCTTCTTCAACTTTAGACATATAGTGATTACCCTCTAGGTAGAGCACCATGGTAGAGGTGACAACTGTTTACATTCATTACAGTTTCTAGGGATTCTATTCTGGCCCAATGTTTTCAGTTTATAGTTGTACCTGTTGTTGTACTTTACTCTCAAGGTCATACCTTACTTTTGTTGGTTGTTTACTTCAGTTTCCTCTTTTTAGTGTGTACAGATCTCTTGGGAAATGCCATCTATGTTCAAGAAAATATTTCTAGTGCTAGTCCCCAACCCATGTCCTATGGAAGGCGAGCTTGGGGTGGTCATGTCCGGGCCCCATGGGATGTGTCATGAAAAAGTGTTATCTAAAGGTGGTTGGTTCTACCAGAATAAATAAGAGTCTACTTTTAATGAGGAAATGGTGTAAATGTCTTGATTTTGGTTTTCAGTACATGGACTCTAGTATTGGTGTTGCGGCCGATATATCCATACACTAGGACCTTTAATTATATTTTCCGACTCGATATATGAAAACCCCAATTGCTAGTGTTTTAAAAGGTTTTACTGATCTTTCTTGAGTCAGCTCACTAGGTATAAATTGTTGACCATGGAACATCAGTTTCCTATAGGAAGCCTCCACCAAGATAGCCTACCATGATTCCACTTAGATATCATGAGAGTGGCCCACTGTGAAACATGGTATTAGTACTGGGACCACTCACAGTGATGGCACCATCGAATGGTGTACCAGCACCACCACCACCTGTTGAGAATCAGATGCTATCAGGGGATCATGCACTCAAAATGAGCATGTCTCATGAGTTTTAGAGATAGATTCCTCTAAGGATTAGAGGCGAGATAGGCTCCCAGGCCGTAGAGGACATGCTTGAGGCAGTGTTGCGTGTCTATCTATTAGTAGAGACACCCGCCGAGCAGATAGAGATCTTGGACATAATCCTTTTTCAGGGAATCGTAAGACGGTGGTATATCTAGACTCTCTAGGTGTATTAAAAGACAAACCTCACCTATCCATACTTTGAGAGCCTTTTTAGGGCGGATTTTATGCCAATGACACTATGATTTGGGCAGATGCAAGAGTTGTTGAATATGTAGTAGGGAAGAAAAATTGTTGCTCAGTACTCGGTGAGATTTACTGACCTCTCCTGATACTCAACTAACATGGTATGGGACCCTTTCTTTAGGGCCCAGACCTTTGAGCAGGGGCCCTGACAAGAGATCAAAGCTGCGACAGTTTCTCTAAGCATCCCTACATAGGCTAGGGTGCTAGTATGAGATTTACTGATGGAGAGCTTCCTTTCCAAGCATGCACTGACAGTTATAGACCCTACTAGATGACATGTAGAAGAGTCATCTACAGTAAGCAGTAGATAGATGAAGTAGAATCCCAAGAGGGCTAGATCATCTAGTGGGTGACGTAGAGATGTAGGGTCCGTGATGCGAGGATCGAGAGGATGAGGGAGACACCAGAAATGCATGGTCTGTTTTTTCCTGTGGGGATAGGGTCCCAGATCTCATGACTATCTGAATCCCTATGCAGATGATCGGGAGACGGTGGAGGGGACACCGAGGAACTATTAATATTAGGAGCCTGAGCATCAGCTAGGCGGCTGATG
This sequence comes from Viscum album, assembly GCA_963277665.1. Classification (NCBI taxonomy): domain Eukaryota; kingdom Viridiplantae; phylum Streptophyta; class Magnoliopsida; order Santalales; family Viscaceae; genus Viscum; species Viscum album. The sequence goes on along the minus strand of OY728119.1, from coordinate 323,619,634 downwards.
AGGTAGGAGAGTAGGATGTGTAGCAGGAGGTGGTCAGGCTCACCAGGATCCACCACCACCACCCCAAGGTGGTCCACCATGAGTTTAGGGAGCAAGTGGATGGGGACAAGCCCAACTAAAGGTAGTAGTGGATCATGATCCTGAAATCCCTAAGATTATATGAGGTATGATTTGTAACTTCTATAATTTATAAGAAGTACATATCGAAACAGGTTCTAGAAATTGTTTCCTTGTTGCAGACTTAGTTTGAGACTTTGAGATTCTGACTGAGATTTTAGATTGACCTTTGCGTTCAGATACTCTTACGGGAGTAGATTCATCGGTCACACACTAGTGTCGATAGTGTGGTCTTAATATCATAGGAGATTGTTTCATATGGGATCTTCTAGTATCGGCATTGAATCCCTAAGACTTCATTCTAGGCATGGATTGTCTATCAGCAGTTCACACACAGATTGACTTCTTTAGACATACAGTGCGATATACGCACAGAGATGGAGGCCAGTTTTTATTTTTTGGTGAGAAGGAAAATGGAGTAGGATGAGGTGGAATTGCACTAAGGAGGGTTTAGCCAATTACATATCATCTGAATTACATGAACATTGACATAGTGGATTAGGCGAGTCTATAGTTCCTAACAGTCATGGATGAGTATGAGGATGTCTCTCTAGAAGATGTCCCAGGAATACATCCTCCTAGAGAGGTATAAATCACAATTGATTTACACCTAGGAACAACACTGATATCTAGAATATCATATCAGATAGCCCATATGGAGCTCCAAGAGTTGTGGGTACAGTTGGAGGACTTATAGAGGAAGGGATTCATAAGGCCCAGTGTTTCTCCATGGGAATCCCTAGTGTTGATTGCCAAGAAGGAAGACCAAAGTTTGAGGCTATGCGTGGACTTCTGCCGCCTAAACCAGGTGACCTTGATGATTAAGTAATATCTGGTGAGTATTGATGATATCTTTCACCAGTTGAAGGGATATCGTTGGTTTTCAATGATAGACCTCATATTAGGCTTTCACCAGCTCAGGGTACGAGACGAGGATGTACTAAAGACATCTTTCAAATGTCAGTATGGCCATTTTGAGTTATTGTTGATGCCTTTTAGGGTGACCAACTCTCCAGTAGTGTTCATGGGGAACATGAATAGGATCATTCAGCCATACCTTGATTGCTTTGTGGTGGTCTTCATTGATGACATCTTGGGGTACTCAGCGTCTGAGGAAGAGCATGCAGTACACTTGAGGATAGTTATGGAAAAACTCTGGGAGTACCTGTTATATGGGAAGCTCGCAAAGTGTGAGTACTAGATACAGAAGGCCCACATCTTGGGACACATCATCTCAGAGGCTAGAGTTGTAGTGGATCCAACAAAGATCAATGAAGTACTTGCTTTGAAGCCACCTTGGAGTGTTACTTTGGTGCGAAGATTCCTTGTAATATCAGGAAACAATCAGAGGTTCTTACATGATTCTCTAGAATAATAACACCTATTACTGACCTGATAATGAATTGGATACCATTCATGTGGTTAGAGATAAGCTAGAAGTTTTTTAAACAGCTGAGGTAGAGCTTGACCAGTGCTCCCATCCTGAGGTTGTTGGAGGAGGGCACTGACTACGTGGTTTACTATAATGAATTAGGGAACAGACTCGGTTGCATCCTAATGCAGGGTGATGCAATGATTTCTTATGTATCATGATAGTTGAGGCCCCCTGATAATTATTATTTGACTCACGACTTGGTGTTTGAAGAATTAGTCTTCACACTGAAGATATGTCGACACTGCTTGATGGGAAAGTGGTTAATTGTTTACTTAGACCACAAGAGTCTCATATATATCTTCACACATAATGATCTGAATATGATATTGAGACAATGGTTAGAGTTCCTCCTGGACTATGAAATTGAGATAGTCAATACTTAAATTAAGGGAACGTAGTTGTAGATGCACTTAGCTGGAGATCGAGTTCGCATCTATTTAATGAGGATTCAGAGCTATTATCCCCGCTTTAAATATCTTACATGGATAGAGATGAGATAGTCAACCTCTGGTTGAGGGTAGTTTCCCCACCAATCCACCAGCGTTTCAGGAGGCGCAACTCATAGATAACAGCTACGAGACTACACATTCTCAGAAATCCTCAGTCCATGCACATGAAAAAGTTTCTGAAGGTGGGGAGCACACTATTCTTTTTAGAGGACATATAGATATTCTAGTGGTAGTAAAAGAGTAGGTTATTAGGGATTTCCATACACCCCCCGTGTTCGTACATCTAGTCATGATGAAGATTTATGAGGACCTTCGACATCAGTACTGGTGGCTAGAGATGAAGAAAGCTATGGTAGGGTTTGTTTCTAGATGTGTCACTTTCCAGCAAGTGAAGGCCAGGAACTAAGTACCAGTAGTCCTGACCCAACACCTAGAGATACATGAGTGGATGTGAGAAGGGATATCGATGGAATTCATGATGGGGGTACCACGTATGTCCATAGGGCACGATACTATATGGGTGATCATTTACCGACTAAGCAAGTGGTCCCTTTTTCTTGCTATTCTAGGGAAGGGTTTAATGGAGAGTTTAGAACGTATCTACATTCAAGAGACTGTGAGACTTCATGGGATGCCTTTTATGAGTGTCTAAGACTACGATGCATGCTTCACATTCTGATTGTGGAAAATATAGTAGGATGCTTTTGGGACTTAGCTTTTCTTGAGTACAATATTTCACTCACGGAAAGATGGTCAGACTGAACTGACCATCCAGACCATGGAAGATAAGATTCATGAATGTGTCCTAGATTTTGGTCATAGTTTGGAGGACCACCTACCCTTGTAGGATTTTATTTAAAACAACAGATATCACTCCACCATGGGTATGGCCCCTTTAAAGAAACATACAGATGACCGTGCAGATCGGCCTTATGCTGGATAGATTTTGGAGAGCCTGCACTTGTGGGTCTAGAGATGGTATGGGGTACCACTAAAAAGGTACAGGTCATCCGAGAGCAGATGAAGACTACATAGAGCTAATAGATGTTCTATGACGATAGGCGATAAAGACGACTAGATATCCAGGAGGGGGACTATGTATTGTTGTGTGTTTCCCCTAGATAAGGACTATAGATATTTGGCAGAGGTGACAAACTCTCACTATGGTTTACCAGACCATTCCTGATACTTTGGAGGATTGGTAAGGTGGTGTACTGCTAGGCACTACCACCATATTTGTAGAGGGTGCATGACGTCTTCCATGTATCCCAACTAAGGAGATATGTGCATGACCCATCTGATGTCATCGACCATGGAGAGCATTATATTGACATTGAGGAGACATTATCGGAGTCCTCAATGGAGATAGAGGATCAACCAGAGTGGATCCTTAATGGGTGGTCGATACCTCTGGTGTGAATTCTATGGCAACACGAGAATCTCCAAAAGAGCACATGGGAGAGAGAGGCTCATATGCATTCCCAATACCCATATTTTCTTGTATATCCTTTTTTTATTTCGAGGAAGTAAATCCACAAGGTGGGGAGGATGTAAAGACCCCAAAATTGCATGTAATGTTTTTTATTTCAGATTTTTACGAGTCTGCAAAAATTTATGGCGCATGATTCCAAGGTCTCGCATATCCGGAATTAATTTCTGATCTTTTTTTAGATACGTTCAATAAACACATGGGCGACATATATTATCTTTTGAACCGCTGCTCAGATTAAAAATTTGAGGGCACCGTTGAATCTATAGTACCATGATTCGATTAAGGGAAGCTTCACTACAACCACAGTTGGTTGGGAGAAAAAGAGTGTTTCTGGACATTTCAAAGAATAATAAAATAACATTTAATTTATATTTTATTTTCATCTCCTCTAATGGATGAACGGAAGTGGCGGGACCTATGACTTTTCAATCCATTTAATGGGTTGACTCATCTACTATGTAACTCCACCATTGTGAATTAAAAGAGGTTCATTAATTCATTTAATGAACCTCACTAATAATTCAACACGTTACTCACCTTTCCTCCATCTATTTAAATAGAGCTCAGGGTGGCGCTTGGTCATGACTTCTTCAAGTGAGTAAACTCTAGCAGAGTTCTACGGCAACATCCACCAATAATGGATGATATCTTGGGCAGCAATGATCCAATATTGACGAACGTTCACAACTCCATCCAACATCGATGCTCCTCCCACCGCAACTACAACAACCTCAACAATTCTCAAGGAAGTGTTTATATTTGAATTTGGTTTAATGTTATATAAATATGAGAATAATTATTATCACTTGTATTAATGATAAAACGAATGTTCAAGGCCAAACGAACAAGGTCCAGATCCTCTGCCACTTCATTTATCATTGCGTTCTATGGGGACGGTTTTCCCAATTTGACGACAATGTGAGATAGAGGGAAATGTTGTGATGGCTGTATTCCAGGAGTACCATAGGCGTAGATGATAATGGATGCAATGATATGAAGCATCATCAGAGCACCGAGGAAGATCTACCTGCATGGCACCGATGATCGGTACTGGCGGCGGAGACAGCGGCTGGCGCTTCACCAGCTGCAGAAGAGCACGATGCCGCTCGATGCCACGATGGATGAATAGGAAGCTGACAGCAGGGCAACCATAGAGGTGGAGGTAGCGTGCCGTCATGAGCCGCTTTGAAGGGGATCCGGGGCTCTAAGTCATGGCCTGTTGGCAGGGGACCCGCCTCCAGCGAGTCCCATGGGTGACAATGGGGAACCACCTCGCAACACCCTTAACTAAAACCAAATGACTCTATGACCCTTCGGAGGTAGACTACATGCCCCATGTGGGGCGTGCCAGCTAGCTGTGCTGCATCACCCGGCGGGCCAGCGGACCAGGTCCGCGGTGGCCCAGCCTAGCCAAGGGGGGCCTGGCCGGTCTGTGACCTACTGGGCTAAACTCACCATGGCCAATCCCAACCGGGCCAACCCAGGCTGGTTTGAGTCAGGCCAGGTCAGACATGGACTGCGTCAGGTCGACCCGAACAGGGTCGGGTCGGTCGAGGATTGGTCAGAACAGACCCGGACCCCTCTCACACCCAGAAAAGCTTAACGGGCCACAACTGGTAAACCAGACGCCTGTTTGACGAAAGGTCTATGAAGCAGGGATCTATAGAGTGATACAGTGGCTTTGAGATACTCTACAACTGTTTTGGAGAAATTTTGAGTACCTCTTGGTTGTATCGACTCTGAATCCAACCGGGACCTCTGTACTAAAATGCCAATAACTGATAGACCAGGTGTCCGATTAACGCGCCGTCAGTGGAATAAGTTCCCTCGTGAAAATGAAATAATTTAGAGATACTCTAAGTGTGTTTTAACGAAGTTTAACACTCTACCTAGGTTGGATCATATTTGAATCTACCCATGACATTTTTACAAAGGTGCCCTTATCTCATAGAGCAGGCGTCTGATCGACGCGTTGTTTGTCATGTTGGGACCCCTATGATGGGGTGGTCCCTTGGGTATGATTTTTGTGGGACTTAGTACCCATTTAAATATTACCAATGGCTTGCTGAGAAGAGTCTTCAAGAGATCAGGCATGCTTCGTGGAGAAATCCAGTGGCTGGATGTGACATGAAGAAGAAGAGAGACCAATATGAGTCAGCATTAGAAAATATAGAGTGGGATGATCTAGATTTATGACTAATAATACCCTCCTTTGTAATAGTGACCAATACGAGTCCGCACCGGTGACCAATATGGGTCATCATCAGTGATCAATAAGGGCCAACACCAGTGAACAAAAGGGGTGAGCACTAGCAACCAATTCAGGTCATCATCTAGAGACCAATACAGGTCAGCATCTAGCGACACATATAGGTTAGAATATGGTGACCTATAAAAGCCATACATAGAGTTATTAAGGATAGGATGATATAAGTTTACGTCTAGTCATCTCTATCCTAGTAACCATGAAGTTATACAATTAGAGTGACATGTCTCTTCATTTTTTGCACTTCATGATTTATATTGTGCTTGTGATATTACATGTGTGGTATTTGTTATGATTATTTTCTTTTTGGATTACTGAGATACGTTTTGGGTCCTTGGGGTCCCCTACTGAGTTGTTATACTAATCCATACCCATGCTTTTCCTGTACGTGTGTGTCTGGTGAAGACTACTGATGCTCCAAGGAAAACATTGGAGGTTTGGGACTTGCTGGGGCTTGGTGCAATGGGAGAGTACAAGATCCACTTCTTAGACTTAATACTTATAGATACTACCCTCTAGGTAGAGCTTCAGTACAAATGCAGTAGTTGTTTACATTCTTCTCAGTTTCTACAGCTTGTATTCCGACCCACTATTTTCAGTTTATAGTTGTACTTGTGGTTATACCTTACTATCATGGTTTTACCTTAATTTTGTTGGTTTTTTTACTTTAGTATACCCTTTTGAGTATGTAATTATCTCTAAGTAAATGCATTATCTATTCACAAAAATCCTTCAAGTGCTATTCACCAACCACTGGCCTATGAATGGGGGGCTTGGGATTGTCATGTCCCGGTCCCATGGGACAGGTTGTGATAGTCCAAAATAATAAAAATAATTTTATATTGAGAAAATTTTCCGTATATTTTTTATTTAATATAGTTGTATTTCATTCATTTACCACTATGATAATGATGTATATGGTTTTATTTCACTGTTATGAGGGAATTCATTAAATGGTTTTAGGGTCCGTTCACTTGTGGATAGTTATGGAAATTTTGTAAACTAGTACTAAAAATCAAAACATGAAATGATATAATATCATGTTAATATATAAATTCAAATGGCTCTAAATAACCATATATGGAAGGATAATTTGTAAAAATTTTAATGTTAGTTGGTTAGTTTATTTTGGGGTTTTCACTAACAATCATGAACTAGTTTTATTTTAAATAATATTATATCCATATATTTAATAAATAATGTGAAAAAATATATTATCTACATATTCAGGTTACTATAAACCATTATAAGTGAATTTAAACATTCCAACAATGTTGTAATGGAAGACAAAATCTGCTCATCCACAGACATATTAAAAAATTACTTATGGTATTGTAAAATTATAAAATCATTATGAATAAATTTAAAAGTAATTTGTAGACCATTTTTATGAAAATATATATTCTTTTAAATAATTATATTACTTATAAAAATTGAAATAATTTTTCTTTCAAAAATAAAAACTTTTATTTTATGATAGTAATACATTTATTTATTTTTATCACAATATAAATGTGCAATATTTTAATTTTATCACATAAGAAAATATAATTTTACCCTTAAATAGGACAGTATACTATTTTAATAGTCAGTTTACTGAACCTAATGGTCATATTATTATTCCAATAATTAGATAACTATTCAAATAGTCGATTTACTATTCTAAGAGATGTATATATAATAATCATATAGGTTCCCTAAATTTTATAAATTCACTTTATTTAAATCATTATTCATTAAATTATATTCTCTATTAAGGTTATTTTTACTTTAGATTTCATGATGAATACTATTTAACTAATATTTTTCTTCATTTCTACTATGTTATTCGTGATTGAAACTATTCTACTAGATTGAGCATATAATTGTTTTACATTTTAATTATCTAATTTTATAAATTTTCTTCCACTGTAATATATTTAATTATTATAGCCATATTAATTATATAAATTTATTATTAAAATTAATATATTGAAATATTTTTTGACTCAACATGTGGTTTATGTTATTCATTCTACATTTCTAAATATAACCCAGTTATAAGAAGAGAATTTCCAATGATAAAATTATAGTTGGTTACATTCTTCCCTCATTAAGTAATTATTCCCTAAAAAGTTCATTTTACATACTAAGGTGAAAATGGATAAGGGTAATTTTACTTCCTGGATTCATCCATTTCCCATGTCACATTCTCATACATATGTATTTCCTATAGTACTTTTATTAGGTGAGTAATATTATTTCATAAAATTTTATCTCTATGGTCTATGATCTTCACTGGATTATCCTCATAAGATGTAGAATTTTTTAGCTATAAAACCTCTCAATTTAGTACATATGAGGGATTTGTTTCATTCTTCCTTAGTAGACATGTTTAGAATATTTTATTTACATGACACATGGTTGGTGGGAGTGCTAGTTAATAAGAAACAACTTTAATTAGATCAAGTATATCAAAGGGGAAAATGTACCTAAGACATAAAATTACCTTATTACCAAATCTCATAACCCTATAATAAAGATACATGTAGATGAACACTTTGTATCTGATCTCAAAATTATGGTCTCATTGACCATTTTCAGTATATCTCTTATATAAACATCAAGTATTCCTAATGTGTTCCTAAATGGTTTTCCTTTTTCTACCACTTCATTGACAATTTTTGGCCCCAACATCTTCTTTTCTCAAACATCATAATATAACATAGGTGTTCTACATATTTAATATTAGAAGGATTCATTAGGATTCATTTGGATTCTTTAGTTAAATATATTATTGTATAATAACGCAACTAGAGGAAGATTCTAATCCTATACACCTTTCAATTCCATTGATCGCGATATCAATATGTCTTCTATTGTCTGTATAGCTTGCTTTTATTTTCCATCAGTTTGGGGATAATAATTCATTCAAAAGTTCAACATAGTGTATATATAATGTTAGAGACTCTTTCATAACATCGAGGTAAATATTAGATCTTGATCAAATAGAATTGATAATGGTATTAAATTTATCCTTCCCATTTATCTAATTTATATCAGAGGAATTTGATCAAGTGACAAGTCCTATCATATTTTAATGAATTGAGTAATCCATGTAAGATTGTCCAGCATAATCGATATAATTTTATTTCCATTGGATGTCTTTAAAAGACCCATTAAAAAATCTATAGTGATGTTCTCTCATTCCCATTTGGGAATCTGTAATGTTTGAATTATCTCCTTGGAATTTTTTCCTTTCAACCTTCACTTGAAAATGTACCTGGCAGTTTGGTGTATTTTATATGATCACCTTCTTCATATTATTTAATCAGTATCTCAATTATCTATCTTTATATATATTCATGCTCCATGGGTTGATGGATAAGGTTGAGTTATGTGCATTACTCAACAACTCTTTATTTATCTTAGGATTTGATTATATAAATAGTCATGACACAAATCTTATAACTCATTATTCATCAATATTGAACTCTGAGAATTTATACATTCTTATAGCTTTCACATACTTCTGAATTTTCACATCATCTCTTGGAGTATACAATACCTTCTTTAGAAGGGATGGTTGAGTAATCACGTGAGAAAGGAATTGTAACGACCCAAAGTTTCATTAATGGAAAATCCCTCTTGATCCAGTTAAATGTTTCTTTATGAAAAAAATGTTTTTATAGGATGTCAACTTCTTTAGTTTTATGTTAAGATTTGTGACCGTTACTTTTATAGCCGTTGAACAGTGATCATCTGAGTAGTATAAATATAAGGCTTTAACGAAACCATTTCTACTCAGACAAAGGAAGCGATGGCCTCATCCAGTAGACTTGCCCCTTACGAAGCCCATTTGTCGGAGCTTGGAAAAGAGGTGGCGTCTTTGGGATTTTCCCTTGACCAAGCCCAAGCTGAGCTTCATCAAGTCAAGCTCGAATGTGATCGTCTACGGGAAAAATGGAAGTTGATAGAGATTACCACTCGAGCGATGTTATCCGAGCGGCCCCAAGAGTCTATCACCATCGCGCACCTTACCCTTAGGTCTTATGCGGCTATTTTAAGGGGTTATGTAACAAATAAGTAGCACCATGTTCATGTACATTATTTTCTGTGTATAATAATTAATATATTTTTTTTAATACATTGTAATTAGTTTTTAAAGTACAAATGGTGTTTTTAGTTATTATTTAATTATGAATTATATTTTATTAAATTAAAGGATTTTTAAATTAAATAATATTTTAATAAAATATTATTATTAATATTAAATTAATTTTTATTAAATATAAATGATCTTATAATTTTATGAATGCAATTAAATTTTTTATTAAGGTTTGAAAGCCATTTCTGTCAAAACCCGTGAATTTTTTATAAATGTCGGTTTTTATTTTAAAAGTGAAAATTAACATATTTAGAAAATTATTTAGATAAAATAAATATTATTTTTGGAATCCTGATGTTGAAATTATCCAACGGTGAATTTTTCATAATTTTCTGAGACAGTCAAATTTTTGTGTAAAAATTAAATACCATTTAAATATATAATGTGTTTTATGACATCATAATGACCCAATGGTGATGTAATAAAATACCATAATCCTTATGTTCGGCCAATATGTGTTTTATCATTAAAATAATGAGGTTTTGGGTTTGTTTGACTTACTTTTCAAAGCATTAATGGAGCCCTCAAGACTTATTCAACACTTTGCCTTTTTAAATTAATTTCCATGGGAGTGTGACTCACCTCTACATAAGCAACCCTAATTTTATAATAAGTTCGGACCTTGGACTTGTAAAATATTTTTTTCCTCTTTCCTTTTCCAGAAACCATGGGCAAATACCATGGGATGGTTTGTGGTTTGGATTATTTTAATATAAGGGGTCCCAAACCTAAATAATAAAGAATTCTCTCACCTTTCCTATATAAACCCACCCATGCTCCCACTTCCTCCTCACTAAAATCCCTTGGAGTTCGTCCAACCTCTTCCCTACCCTCTCTAGAATCCTCCCAAGGTGCCCCAAGCTCCCAAGAAGCCTCTCACAAGCCTCTCTCTAGCCTTTGGAAGCACACTTCCAAGTAAGGGGTTTTCTTCCTTTCTCTTTTTTTGTCAATTTTCTTTAAGTTGTATTGCCCTTTTAATTTCAATTATGAATGTTGGGGTATGGTTTCGCACCCCCCCCCATACTACCCTATTATTGTTTGAATAATGGGAGAACCCTTTCTCTCTCATTAAATGCCTCCCATGTACACCCGTTACTATGCCGAAATTCCGAAAGGAACTTCTCTCTCTTCTTTTACATTCAAGCAATACTTCTGTATCATGAATCTAAATTCCATTTCTATTGTTGGGACATGTATATATGTGATATCCTTACTGTCCATTACATGTAAATATGATGAGGAACCCATTTCTCTCTCATCAACCTCTTTTTATGAATTCTTATGTCATGCCGTTACGCTGCCGAAATCGCACCGATTTTCTAAGCCAATGTCTTTGTGTAGTGAATACCATGCCCATTTCTCCATCAAGGGTATTCACCTTTATCCACATTTACATATTGATTATAAAGTTTCATGTACGAATTCCACATTCCTTTATCGTGGAAGAAATTATTATGTTTTATGAATCCATGTTTTATGATCCATGTGGCACACTTATGCATGAAATGAAATGTTTAAGAAGGGTGCGCCCTTTATAGCGCTCAAATGCATTGGGTAAAGTATAGTATCATGATACGTCATGTGCAATGAGTGTTTACTCATTCTAATTCAAGTGCAACGAGGGTTTACTCGTGCTTCAAGTGCAATGAGGGTTTACTCATGCTCCATGTGCAATGAGCCTTGGCTCATGCTAATTCAATGTTAAGTGTTGTTGCCACATTTCCATGCTATGATTATCATGCTTTATCATGCCTTTATGATCATGTTTCTCTTATGATCTATTGATATGCCTATTTCCTAACATGTATTTCACTCCTCATGTTATTCATTGTTTACTACCTTACTGGGCTTTATAGCTCACCCTTTTCTTATGCCTGTCCTCAGGTTATCCCATGCAATGCTAAGTACGAAGGAATGTAGTGGTCATGTAAAGGAAGTTTTCAATAAGGATTTTGTATTTCATGTTTAAAGTTTTTATGTAATGATCCTAAGCCCCAAAGACACTAAACCTCTCGATCTTCTTTGTTGGATCAAGTGATGTTTTATGCAATAAAGCATGTTTAAGTTGTAATAAAAAGCAGGGTTGTCATAGTTGGTATCAGAGGATAGGTTTAGTTATTTTTGGGATTAGGAAACCCTAGTAAAGCCTTAGATACAAGACTAAGCATAATAAAAACATACCTAAGTTTTGGTAAATACTAAGTAAGTGGTTTATCAAACAAATACATCCCTGTCTGGATACGAGCAGGTAGAGGCGGCTCTGGCACAGATGTATCCTAGGGGTAAAACCCGAAAACACCGCTTTGAGCTAGACTCGAACTGGAACTGGTGCACGACAACGGGCCTTGCTACACTCTTGGTTACGACACTCCCGAGGGATATGTTATGATAAATTTACAATCTTAGTATGAACCCTTATTAAGGGAAAAATGCCCCTAAGAATATATGTTAGAAGGAAGATCATGAAAAGCCTGGATTGAATCCTATAGACTCATGAGTTAAAGAGATTAATGTTTATTTATAAGTCATCAACTTTTGTCTTTGGATTACCCTTTATGTGTTACCCCTAACTTTCCTTTTATTCCACCCAATGGCTGGTAATAGGAGAACTCGGGCTAACAACCATTGTGAAGATCAGTGTGATGATTGTACTTATGAGATGCCCAATCCAATGTGAGCGGGAATCGCGAACATTGTCACGCTTCTCTCTCAGCTAACTCAAGTTTTGAATAGAAACACTGGTCAAGAGGAACGTTCAACCCCCCCCCCCCCCTAAGAAATAACAAGTCGCTATTGAAAGCTTCATGAGACAAAGGCCTCCTACTTTTAGTGGATCATCCGATCCCACGATCGCTGAACAATGGATCAACTCCATTGAAAAGATATTCTCCATCCTCCAATGCTCTGAAAAAGAGAAGGTTCTCCTGGCGGCTTATCGTATGGAGGGTGAAGCTGATAAATGGTGGACGTTGATCAAAAATACGAAGCCTGAGGAGGAGATCGAGGCTTTGGAATGGAAGGAATTCCGGAAGATGTTTTTCGATAAATATTTTCCGCGCACCCTCCGTATTAAGATGGAAAGGGACTTCCTTTCCCTCAAACAGAACGATGAGGAATCTGTGGGAGCGTACGAGGCAGACTTCACAAGGATTGCACGATATGCTTCCGGCTTTGTCGTTACCCCCGAATGCACGGTTGACCGCTTCTTTGGTGGGCTGAAGCCTAGCATGCGGAAAGCATTAGCAATCCATGACTTCGACAGCTATGAGGAAATTGTCCGATGTGCCCTCAAGGTTGAAATGAAGATCGGAGAATCACAGGGGTATCATGGGGACAAGAAGCGTAAGGTGGACTTCAATGCTGGTGGTCCGATGGGTAAATCCAACGGCGCTAAGAAGTTACAGCACCCCACTTGCCAAATGTGTGGAAAGAAGCACCCTGGAAATTGCCTTAGGGGGACAAGAAAATGATTCAGGTGTGGAAGAGAAGGGCACCTAGCTGTTAACTGTCAGCAAGAAGGACCCGCGGCTCCGACAGAGGGGAGGAACGCTCCATTCGAACCTCAACGCGTTGTTCAATGCTTCAAATGCAAAGAACCGGGTCATTTTGCGAATCAGTGCCCTAATCCAAGGGTTATCGAAGGCAACCAGCAACCTCCAAGACAGCAAGGAAGAAACTTTTCCATCACTTCTGCCAAAGTGAACCCCGCCAACGAAGTGGTGACAGGTACGCTAGTTATTCATTCAAGAATAGCGAACGTACTTTTTGATTCAGGTTCTACGCATTCTTTTATATCTCAAAAGTTTAGTAGAAAAATCTCTGCACCACCACAAATCATGGAAGTAAAGATGTCGGTGAGTACGACAAATGGGGAAATCATTGCATCCCATGAGTATAAGTCCTCCCCTGTTATAATATGTGGATTGAATTTCCTGGAGAACCTCTTTATACTTCCTTTGGTGTAATTTGATGCAATTCTTGGCATGGATTGGCTTTCCTTATATAGAGCCAACATAAATTGTCGGGAGAGGGAAATCACACTCCATATGGAGAATCGACCCTCGATTCTTTACAAGTTTCAGGAGGAAGATGAATCTCCTTTAGCTCCATCATCTCAAGCATGGATATTACTGCCTTATGAGCACGCATATCTGGCTCAGATGATTGAGTCCAAGGAAGAAACCACCCTTGAAGAAATGCCTATTGTGAGGGAATTCGCTGAAGTATTTCCTGAGGAACTTCCTGGTCTTCCTCCAAGAAGATATGTTGAGTTCTCAATTGAACTTATACCTGGGGCGCTACCAATATCCAAAACTCCATATAGAATGGCTGTTGTTGAGCTTGAAGAGCTGAAGAAACAACTACAGGAGAATCTGGATAAAGGGTTTATACGCCCAAGTGAATCACCATGGGGTGCACCAGTCCTCTTCGTCAAGAAGAAGGATGGGTCAATGCGGCTTTGCATCGATTATCGTGAACTTAACAAAATCACGATAAAGAACAAGTATCCTCTCCCAAGAATCGATGACTTGTTTGATTAGCTGCGTGGAGCACAATACTTCTCCAAGGTCGACTTGCGGTCGGGATATTATCAAGTTAGGGTGAAGAAGGAAGATATCCCCAAGACTGCTTTTCGTACAAGGTACGGGCACTATGAATTCATAGTAATGCCTTTCGGAGTCACCAATGCTCCAGCAATATTCATGGACTTGATGAATAGAGTCTTTAGAGATTACCTTGACAAATTTGTGGTAGTCTTTATAGATGATATTCTAATATACTCCAAAACTAAGGAGGATCATGAGGAGCTTTTAAAAACTGTACTAGAGACTTTGCGCAAGGAGAAGCTCTATGAAAAGTACAACAAGTGTGAGTTTTGGTTGAAGAAAGTCTCATTCTTGGGTCATATCATCACAAGGAATGGGATATCTATGGACCCCTCCAAAACAGATGCAATTGAGGGATGGCCAAGGCCAACATCGGTAACTGATATCCGTAGCTTCTTGGGGTTAGCTGGATATTATCCACGATTTGTGAGAAATTTATCAAGATTGTCCAACCCTCTTACCAAGCTAACTCGAAAGGGAGTAAAGTTTTCTTGGAGTGATGAATGCGAAGAATGCTTCAAGGAGTTAAAAAAGAGGCTTATCACTGCACCCGTGCTCACTTTACCCACAAGTGGGGAGCTTTTTGTGATATTCAGTGATGCTTCGAAGAAGGGATTAGGATGTGTGCTGATGCAGAATGATAAAGTGATATCCTATGCCTCAAGGCAGTTGAAAATCCCTGAGCAAATCTATCCAACGCATGATCTGGAGTTGGCGGCGGTGATCTTTGCCTTGAAAATCTGGCGGCATTATCTCTATGGAGAGAAATGTGAGATATATACTGACCACAAGAGTCATAAATATATATTCACACAGAAAGAGCTTAATATGCGCCAGAGAAGATGGATAGAGCTCATCAAGGATTATGACTATTCAATACATTACCACCCTGGGAAAGCGAACTAGGTGGAGGATGCCCTAAGTAGAAAGGATCCAGTGATTCTATCAATGATGAGAATTGAGAAGGATCCAATCTTCTTAGACTTGATGAAGATGGACATGGGAAACATAAAGAAGGGAACATCGTCAATCCTTTCACAAATGATTTCTCAACCATCTCTTTTGGAAAGGTTAAAGGATGCTCAAAAGGATGATGTGGGAATTCAAGGAAAAGTGGAAGCTATGAAAAAGGGGAAATCCTCGGAGTTTAATGTTAATGAAGAAGGAATTGTGCAGTTTGGGAAAAGACTATGTGTTCCATCAAGTTCGGAGATGAAGAAGGAACTTTTGGATGATGCATATAGTTCAAATTTCTCTATTCACCCAGGGAGCACAAAGATGTATCGAGATCTCCGAGAAAACCTTTGGTGGGATAATATGAAGAAGGAGATCGCTGAATATACATCAAAGTGCCTGGTGTGTCAGCAAGTGAAGGCAGAGAGGCAGAAGTCTAAGGGGATGATGCAACCATTGCCCATACCACAATGGAAATGGGAGAACATCACCATGGACTTAGTCACTGGACTTCCAAGGACATCCAAAGGCAACAATGCAATCTGGGTTGTTGTGGATCGTCTTACAAAGACTGCACACTTCGTTGCTATTCGAGAGGATTTCTCTTTGGATCAACTGGCACAGATATATATCAGGGAAGTGGTACGGTTGCATGGAGTACCACTATCTATTGTGTCTGACCGAGATCCAAGATTTACCTCTAAGTTTTGGAAGAGTCTTCAACATGCTCTGAATACTGAACTAAACTTCAGTACGGCCTATCATCCTCAAACTGATGGCCAATCCGAGCGGACTATCCAAACACTTGAGGATATGTTGAGATCGTGCTCAATGGACTTTAAAGGAGGATGGGATCAACATCTTCCTCTAGTTGAGTTCTCTTATAATAATAGTTTCCACTCGAGCATCCAAATGGCACCATATGAAGCCCTGTATGGGAAAAGGTGCAGAACACCTGCATGTTGGGATGAGGTCGGTGAACGTAAGCTGCTTGGACTAGAAATGGTCGAAGAAATTGTGGAGAAGGTGAAAACCATTCAACATCATATCAAGGCAGCCTAAAGTCGACAGAAGAGTTATGCAGATAATCGTCGACGAGACCCTGAGTTTAAAGTCGGAGACATGGTGTTTTTATGCATATCTCAATGGAAGAAGGTCAGGAGGTTTGGGAAGAAAGGGAAGTTAAGTCCAAGGTACATCGGCCCCTTCGAGATTCTTGATCATGTTGGGGTTGTGGCCTATCGACTAGCACTTCCACCTACTATGGCCAAGGTGCATGATGTCTTCCATGTATCCCTCTTAAAGAAGTACATACCAGCCCCTTCACATGTACTCTCTTCTGAGGTGGTACAATTAGAAGACGATCTTTCTTATGAGGAGCAACCAGTGAAGATCTTAGATCGTAGAGAAAAAGTTCTATGAAATAAGACAATGCCCCTCGTCAAGGTGTTGTGGAGAAACCACAAGTTTAAAGAAGCAACTTGGGAGTCGGAGGATATGATGAAGCTGAGTTACCCACATTTGTTTTAGTGTGGGGAAAGGAAAATTTCGAGGGAAAAATTTCATAAGGGGGGAATGTTGTAACGACCCAAAGTTTCATTAATGGAAAATCCCTCTTGATCCAGTTAAATGTTTCTTTATGAAAAGAATGTTTTTATAAGATGTCAACTTCTTTAGTTTTATGTTATGATTTGTGACCGTTACTTTTATAGTCGTTGAACAGTGATCATCTGAGTAGTATAAATATAAGGCTTTAACGAAACCATTTCTACTCAGACAAAGGAAGCGATGGCCACATCCAGTAGAATTTCCCCTTACGAAGCCCATTTGTCGGAGCTTGGAAAAGAGGTGGCGTCTTTGGGCTTTTCCCTTGACCAATCCCAAGATGAGCTTCATCATGTCAAGCTTGAACGTGATCGTCTACGGGAAAAATGGAAGTTGATAGAGATTACCACTCGAGCGATGTTATCCGAGCAGCCCCAAGAGTCTGTCACCATCGCGCACCTTACCCTTAGGTCTTATGCGGCTATTTTAAGGGGTTATGAAACAAATAAGTAGCACCATGTTCATGTACATTATTTTTTGTGTATAATAATTAATATTTTTTTTTTGATACATTGTAATTAGTTTTTAATGTACAAATGGTGTTTTTAGTTATTATTTAATTATGAATTATATTTTATTAAATCAAAGTATTTTTAAATTAAATAATATTTTAATAAAATATTATTATTAATATTAAATTAATTTTTATTAAATATAAATGATCTTATAATTTTATGAATGCAATTAAAATTTTTATTAAGGTTTGAAAGCCATTTCTGTCTAAACCCGCAAATTTTTTATAAATGTCGGTTTTTATTTTAAAAGTGAAAATTAACATATTTAGAAAATTATTTAGATAAAATAAATATTATTTTTGGAATCAGGATGTCGAAATTATCTAACGGTGAATTTTTCATAATTTTCTGAGACAGTCAAATTTTTGGGTAAAAATTAAATACCATTTAAATATATAATGTGTTTTATGACATCATAATGACCCAATGGTGATGTAATAAAATACCATAATCCTTATGTTCGGCCAATATGTGTTTTATCATTAAAATAATGAGGTTTTGGGTTTGTTTTAATTACTTTTCAAAGCATTAATGGAGCCCTCAAGACTTATTCAACACTTTGCCTTTTTAAATTAATTTCCATGGGAGTGTGACTCACCTCCACATAAGCAACCCTAAATTTTTAATAAGTTCGGACCTTGGAATTTTAAAATATTGTTTTCCTCTTTCCTTTTCCAGAAACCATGGTCTAATACCATGGGATGGTTTGTGGTTTGGATTATTTTAATATAAGGGGTCCCAAACCTAAATAATAAAGAATTCTCTCACCTTTCCTATATAAACCCACCCAAGCTCCCACTTCCTTCTTACTAAAATCCCTTGGAGTTCGTCCAACCTCTGCCCTACCCTCTCTATAATCCTCCCAAGGTGCCCCAAGCTCCCAAGAAGCCTCTCAGAAGCCTCTCTCTAGCCTTTGGAAGCACACTTCCAAGTAAGGGGTTTTCTTCGTTTCTCTTTTTTTGTCAATTTTCTTTAAGTTGTATTGCCCTTTTAATTTCAATTATGAATGTTGGGGTATGGTTTCTCACCCCCCATACTGCCCTCTTATTGTTTGAATACTGGGAGAACCCTTTCTCTCTCATTAAATGCCTCCCATGTACACTCGTTACTATGCCAAAATTCCGAAAGGAACTTCTCTCTCTTCTTTTACATTCAAGCAATACTTCTGTATCATGAATCTAAATTCCATTTCTATTGTTGGGACATGTATATATGTGATCTCATTACTGTCCATTACATGTAAATATGATGAGGAACCCATTTATCTCTCATCAACCTCTTTTTATGAATTCTTATGTCACGCCGTTACGCTGCCGAAATCGCACCGATTTTCTAAGCCAATGTCTTTGTGTAGTGAATACCATGCCCATTTCCCCATCAAGGGTATTCACCTTTATGCACGTTTACATATTGATTATAAAGTTTCATGTATGAATTCCAAATTCCTTTATCATGGGAGAAATTATTATGTTTTATGAATCCATGTTTTATGATCCATGTGGCACACTTATGCATGAAATGAAATGTTTAAGAAGGGTGTGCCCTTTATAGCACTTCAATGCATTGGGTAAAGTATAATATCATGATACGTCATGTGTAATAAGTGTTTACTCATGCTAATTCAAGTGTAATGAGGGCTTACTCGTGCTTCAAGTGGAATTAGGGTTTACTCATGCTCCATGTGCAATGAGCCTTGGCTCTTGCTAATTCAATGTTAAGTGTTGTTGCCACATTTCCATGCTATGATTATCATGCTTTATCATGCCTTTATGTTCATGTTTCTATTATTCTCTATTGATATGCCTATTGCCTAACATGTATTTCACTCCTCATGTTATTCATTGTTTACTCCCTTACTGGGCTTTATAGCTCACCCTTTTCTTATGCATGTCCTCAGGTTATCCCATGCAATGCTAAGTACGAAGGAATGTAGTGGTCATGTAAATGAAGTTTTCAATAAGGATTTTGTATTTCAAGTTTAAAGTTTTTATGTAATGATCCTAAGCCCCAAAGACACTAGACCTCTCAATCTTCTTTGTTGGTTCAAGTGATGTTTTATGTAATAAAGCATGTTTAAGTTGTAATAAAAAGTAGGGTTGTCATAGGAATGATGATGGCCCTTTATTTTTTATTCCCATATCCATGATTTTCATGACTAAGATGATCATATATGTATCAATTCTCAACATTGATAAGGTTACAAGATTCTATGTACTTATAGAATCCACCACATTATTTTCGTTCCAATGATGGTAGTGGATTGAGTAGTCATAGTACTAGATCAGCTCTAACCATACTTTCAATTGCATACTAATATCCAAGGGTGTGAGTATATATTTCTAGGTGCTTGAAATTGATATATATTTCAAAATTCCCCCCATAGAGATAATGTTGGAAAATAATTAATGCATAGACTATAAAAATTATATCTGTATCATGTGTTGGATAGTTTTTCTCATGAACCATTACTTTACTTGAGGTGTAGGATATCATTTTATCATTCTATATTAGTTCACAACACATGCCCATCATTGAAAAAAATTTACATCATGAATAATTCCCCACTTATGGTAAGTGTTAGAACTGGTACAGTGATAAGCCTATTGTTTAATTCATTGAATCTATGTTTGTAGTAATTAGACACAAAAAAGTACCCACTTACGATATAGCTTGGTAAGTAGGTTTTACAATCATAATAATTTTATCCCAAATCATTGTTAACACATATCTAGTCCATGAAAACTATATATATCCATTAAAAATTATGATCTTGGCTACTCCTCCATTTAATTTACACTAGAAGGGTCCATTGATATCCCTTTATATGTTCTAACATTCCCCAATAATGATACATTCTATATAAGAACCCAATATTTTAAAATAAGACTATGTTCAATATCATATTCAACACTGAACACTGAGTTTAATCAAGCCGTGATATAATACTAAAATATTATATTTTGAATATGACTATTATAGACAAGACATAACATTAGCTAGTATAAATATTAATAAATAATTTATCAAATATATATAAATATCATACTCAATAAAAATTTATTAAAATATTATTATCGAATAAGAACCAAACTTTTATAATGTTATTTTACTCAATACAAAAATTAATTCCCTAAAAAATGTTTTTGTTTTTTATGAGAAAATATTAGAATTTATTTTTGTCAAATTTAGAAATTTTATTTTACAAAATGATATTAATTTATAAATTCATCACATTGATATAAAATTAGGGTGTATGTTTTGGATTTTTAGGAAAATATTTTATTATTGAAAAGTGAAAAATATAGAATTTTTAAAACTATTATTTAATTTGAATGAACTATGTAAATTTAAAGTCCCATAATTATTTTAATATAATTTAAAATTAATATAATTATTATTTATTTATATTTAATCTAATTAATTAAATTTAAATCTTATTTATATGAGAATTTAGTATAAAATTTAACTTTGGTTTTAAAAACACATTTCCGTGACAACTTTTTTAAAGTGAAAAGTGTTTCTAGATTTTAATTAATTCAAATAAAAAATAATGTGGAAGGTTTTAAATTAAATTAATGGATTATATATCTATATATGATAATTTTAATTCATAAAATTATCATTTCAATTCAAACAGTTAATATAAGCCTATCTTTTTCATAAAAAATACATTTTTTAAAAAACAATTTTTTCATCACTCTTAGAAGTTATATTTTAAATAATTATTTTTCAATTCTATAAATTTAATTTTATAAAATTTATTTATTATTATTATTAATGATAATTTATAATATAAAATATCATATCATAATGTTTTTTTCATAATGAAGAGTAAAACTACTAAAAAAATTGTTGTTGTGTTAATGAAATGCAAAAAGTTGCTAACCTTAGAGGGAAAAAGGATAACATGTTTAAAAATGTTAAATTTGAATGTTTGAGGTGTGGATCTGAATTATATCTACTAAATTCCTTTATATATTTATTTTTGAGGCACTTTTATTGAGGGTGACACCCCATTATTGAATAGTTTTTTGTATTTACAAGAATGCCACTCCTCCCTTACAAAAGGGCACCACTTATCCTCTCCTTTACTCATAGCCAAGTACCATTTATTTCCAATACCCAATGGAATTAATTTATTAATTTCATTTCAACATCCTATATGTTTTATTTTTATCAAAAAATATCAATCTATGGGTGTTTTATTTATAATTCTAAATATGTGGTCGAAAGAATGGGAAATGTTCTTAATCAAGCACCTTGTTTTATTTCTTCTTCCACCTCCTTCAAAACCCAATATATATTTATCATATAAAAAAATATGTATCTTTAATATAATATAATTTTAGTTTGTTAATGTAATAACTTAATTCCATCTCCACTTCCATCAAAATGGGAAATAAATCCCTCGATCATTAGTAGGATGGACTGCAGACTAACAGACCGATGAAATTCATTTTTAATCATCTCCCCTGAAAAACTTAGATGATGATGGATTTAATAATTATATATAATATAAATGATTTTTTAGTATTTATTAAAAATAAATATTTCATATAATTAGTTACCTTACCATCCATTGTAAATGAAAACATCATTCGTGTGTATGGAGGAAAATTGCCTCATGAAGCGACGTGATTCACTATTTGTTATGAAAACATATGGTTGGTATATATAATTGTATTTAAAAAATAAATATAATATTTTTAATATTATTAAAATTATTTAAATAAAAAATAACCCTTACCTTCATTTCATCCTTATCAATGAAGTGTAGAAGAGTTCTACATGCATACTTATGACATACTATCTCCATGATTATAAGGTAATTCATTTTTCAAAACAATAATTATTGGTAATTTTGAAAATAATAATTTATAAACATAAATTATTATTATTTAGTTATTATTGTTTCTGAGAAGATGTTGAAATATTAAATTTGACCATAGTCAACATATCGATGCCTTTCGGAAATTATCAACCAAGGGTTCTAAAAAACATTCTGCGTAGACATAACTATTTGTGTAGTTAAACACACCATTACCATGAATTAAGTAAATGTATTAAGTATAGTTCATTAAACCTATAATTGGTTCTTATGAATAAAAATAATTTATATTAGTTTATTATATTAGTGATAAAATATAAATATGGTAAGGTCTAGACCAATGGTAAGGGTTTTTTCTCAAAACCTCCTTATTTGAGATGCAATTTTTTCAGGCCACAATATTTATTAATGGTGTATGTAGAACCCATTTCAATTATAAATAAATAATTATTTATCCACAATGATTTATTGAGTTATAACTAACATAATTTTTTCATTTGAGTTATGATTCAAAAGTTACCAAGGTGTTATGTTTTTATTCTTCTATATCCTTTTAATCGGGATGGATTATGGTTGAATTTTCATTGAAGGAATTAATGTGATAATTATCTAATAAATGAATTTAATTTTATTCCTCTCCATTTATTCATGAAATTTCTAGTAATATTAATAGTGTTATTTCTTTGTTACATAAATTTACTGAGTAATATTCTCAAGGAAAACATACTTTATTTCTCTCTTTGGTCAAAAACCCTTTCTCTTCCATGCCCATGTTTTTTAAATGATTCCCAAAAAGTGTTAATTTTATTATATTATTTTCTAATTCAAATTTTATCTTGGTTTTATTTTTTAAAAATGGTTTAAATTTAATCATCTTATTATTTTTTGAATAATCCATTCTTTTATCATTTTTATAAAAATGTGACATGAATGTTTATTTTAACTTATATATAATTTATTAAATTACCAACCATTATAAAAACTAAAATAGTTGAAAAATAATTTATATTTTTACATGGTTATATTTAAATATTTTTATTAAATTTGGGATTTTTTAATATTTTTTAGAAGTAATTTAAATTGAAAATTGTATTTTTTTAATTTTTTTCCATGTTATCTTTTAAAGATATTATCATCAATGATGAAAACCTTTGATGTTATATATTTCTTATAAATTATATATATGTGTGTGTGTCACATATATACCTACCTTATCATCCCTTATTTTATTGAGGTAATACATGAATTATGTTATTTTCCAAATTTCCTTCATTATTAAATTTATTTTGGTTATTATACAAGAAATGATTATGCAACACATATACTTCCATGGGTAATTATTTTGTTTTGGACTTATAATTGATTTAAATTTTTGGAACACATAATCATGGACATACTATGATGGGCATGACCATATAGCGCTCTAATGAATTGGGTAATTTTATAGTATCACAAGCCACCGTGTATGGGATTATGTAGTAAACCTATTCCATTAAGGACATGGTCTCGCCAAAATTTAACCATTATTTTTAGAGTTATGTGGTTACATGTAGTGTAGTTTGGGTTTCCAAATCCTCAGAGACCTAAGAAGAAAATTACATAAACTTACATTCTATGAATTATTTTTGGCTATAATGTTTCCTAATTTGGGTTGATTTTAGATGGGTATAAAGGATCGCTAACAAATCTATGTGAATTCAAATTAATAGAATGAGTTAATCCTTCGTTATCACTTAAAGTTGGATTGGATGAATTCATTTTTTTAATAATTTCAATTTCATTAACTCGAGTAGGATTCATTAAATGAATTCAAAAAAGCCACATAACCTATTGTTTAATAACCTTAACAACCACAATATAATAACCTATACACATGTAGGATCATTTATATGAGAAATCCAAGCTGAAGGATCTTATTATCACATAAAAGTAGGGCGATAAAATTCAATAAGGAAGAGGAAGAGAGAAAATCCTTGAATAAAAGAAACTCATGTAAAATAAATCAATAAATATTTAGAGAGTGAGAAATAACATCCAATACAGAACCTTTCCACTCCCTTGGATAAATCTATAATTGAATTAGTCCTCCATTGATGACATGTTGTCAACGGATGTGGGAAGTAGACTTACAAGGATGGAATTGAAGAAGTAAAAACATAAAAATTCCGACCAATCAACCAATGTGTGATAAATTTCACAAGGTATAGTGTGAATAAATTCACATCTTGAGGAAACAATATCAAAATTATTTGGAGAATAATAGAATAAGATGAGAATAATAACTTTTATTATGAATCTAAGATGAATTGAACAACTTATATGAGGAAGAAATGAAATTACAAAACACAAGGTAACAACATAAAAATATAGTTAATCCAAGAACAAAATATGAACTATTCCTTCACCACCACTGAATTATATAGGAATTTCAAGAGGATTAGGACGATATCCTAATATTACAATGAATCCCACTTGAGTATGGTCGGCCGAGGTTGGTGGAAAGTAAGAGAGAGAGGAATTTTTATTATTGACACGAAGTGGAACCCAACTTGCATCCACCGAAAAGAGGTGCCTAAATGACCTTCTCAATGGCATAGTTATAGTGATCCATATAAGAAGAAAATGGATCCCAAGATGTATCATAATATCCTGTAAAATGTCATCCCAAATAGAATTTGGGTTTTCGAGATATGATCGAAATGGTGGGATGTTTTTCTTGGCTGTGTAATCCAGCCAAGAATTTCATCTTCATCTTGGGCCACCTATAAATCCATTTAAAAATCATAATTATCTCTATAAAATGTTTGATAAAATGTTAATATTTATTTCATCTATATTAAATTCAATTTTAAGATATATTAGGCTTTGATATTCACCGTTACAGTGGTTTTATTGGTCGGCTCTCCAGTTTAGTTCTCCCAGAATGTTGTTAGTTCAAGGCCCAATTTTTTGGTCTTCCTATATAAATCATCAGGTACTCAAAAATTATGAAATTTTCCCAATATAATGAAAAAAATTAAAATTAAATATTTTAAAAAATCAAGATCATTAGGTATTTTATATGTTGTTCAAAAATATACCATGTATTAGTGCATTTTAAGGAGTTAAAATCATAATGTGAAATGATGTTCAAAGTGTAAAATTCACTAAAATGTTATTTATGAATAATGAACCACATGAATATTATATATATCAAAAATTAATATTAGACTCATTAAGTGGATAATAACACCATTTTCTTATGTTTTTCTAGTCTCGAGAAAATTATATCTCTAAAATAAGAATTTTGAATGCCCTTTTCTAAAAGTATTTTAATTCACAATGATCACAAAAAACCCTTATACTAAACAATCATGAAACCCATAAAAATATTTTAATATAATATTTTTTCATAAGAATATTCTAATCCCAAGTCCATTCCTTTTTTTAAATTCATCTCCATATTTCATCAAAGATCAATTAAGCATGATGATGTGTTGTGTATCACAAAAGACATGTGGTTCATCTTTATTCAAGTGGAAATGATGGAAGAACTATGTGGAATAATATTTAAATATTAATATTAGTATTCATATTTTTATTTGATATTTTTTTATTTTTAGTTTTGTTTTTGTTTTTTAATGGTAATTGAAATTGCACTCAATAAAGTCAACCCATGTAGAGATACTTTTCAAATGACTCCCAGGATCAAGGACCTTAGGGAACCATGTGAAACCCATATACTCAGGAATTATCTCGAGTCAACTTAGTCAAAAAGAAATTAAAATTAACACAAAAAGAGATAAAATTACTAATTCTGGGCTAGAAACATATTGAGTCACGATCCCCAAGTGGCGAAAACCATGTATTATGTTATTTCATTACTCTAATCGCAAATTTATTATTATTATTTTTATTTTTTTGTTGTATAAAATAATAAAAAATTAAATTATCACAAAACCTATGATATTTATTTGGGGTACCTCATTAACTCGAACTAACACCCCACTATCCAAAGGATGTGCATTGTTATTTTTTTTATTTGGTTTAAAATATAAATAATGAAATATCACATTAGACAACCACACTTTCTAAAATATATGTTCATGAAATAATACATGGATTAAAACTAGAAACAAGGAATTCTAAATTATTTGATTTTTAGTTTAATAGTTTTCAATGTGTATTATCATTTTAAATTTTAAATGAATTTTTCCATTCATTTACACACATTTTTATTTCACAAGATTTATTTTTCATTCCATTCACCCCTCCAACATAGAATAACATGGTCCCCAGTGTTTAAATAAAATGAAACATAGAAGGGGGTAGAGGAGAGGAGTTCAAAGAGGATATTGAAAATGAGAATCATGGAATGAAGTCACCTAGTAGTTGAATTTTAAGTTCATGATACTCAAATTTAATGCTTTGATATCCATGACACTCTCATATTTCCATAGTAGAATATGGAAAAATCTAAAAAAACAAACAAAAAATAAATAAATAAATAAATATATATATATAAAATAATGAAAAATATAAGTACATATAAAAAAAATTAAATAATAAGAAATAACTATAAGCCATAGGTTAGGGGAAATAACATGTCCCTATCTCCCTTAGATCCTTTGTTGAAGTCCCTATGGCTTTTACAGTAGTGATGGGGTGTTACCCATGACCAAAAGTGTGTCCTTTTATTTATTTTTAATTATTATTATATTTTTTGTAATTTTTTATTTAATCATAAAAACACAAAATATAATAAAATATAATAATGATATATTTCATTATTTTTTAATTTTTAGGTAAGGTATTACTAAGGGATCACACCATGTGAAATAGATTAATATAGTTCTTTAATTACAAATCATTCCATACTCATAATAGAAGATCATTTCAATAGTCAAAGTTACTATCATATTCAAATTTAAGTGATTAAGTAATTTTTTAAAATATCAAAATGATTTATTAATCATTTTTGGAAAATAAAAATGGTTCACAATTATTCGATACACGAAAAGCATGGGTGCATCCCTTGCAACACTTTTGTTTAACATCACAAGCTCGACATGAATCCACCTAAATTACCCAATACCAATATTCAAAAATTTTAAGGACCGCATTTTCACCACTTTTACTATGTTGAGATTAATTTTATTATTATA
Source organism: Viscum album (assembly GCA_963277665.1). Classification (NCBI taxonomy): domain Eukaryota; kingdom Viridiplantae; phylum Streptophyta; class Magnoliopsida; order Santalales; family Viscaceae; genus Viscum; species Viscum album. Next base: position 323,592,075 of record OY728119.1, on the reverse strand, counting down.
ATTTGTTTCATGAATAAGACTATGTTCTAAAATGAGTGGGTAAACATAAATAATATCAGAAATGGTGGATCTTGTAGATTATGTACTCTAGTATAAGACATATATGATCATTCCTATTTCATTTATATCAAGAGAGGAAACTATGAAAACATAAAGGTGTTAAACATTCCCAATGAATGAAAAAATGTGGCATGCTGGAAATGACATATGTTTAGGTTTATGTAGGCTAACACTTTCATACATATGGTTTAACTTTGAAATGAACATAGATTCATTTTCAAAATTTATCAATATTGTTGATTTCTATTGAATAGATGATTAAACCAAAATATTTGAAATATTAGTGTTATTAATTGGTATAGACTCAAAGATGGTTATTTCTTCCAATGGTAATGTGAAAGGAGTTCTGAAAAATAACTAATGAAGTTATATTCAAGAGACACAATACATGATGTAAAACTATTAAATTTTGAATCCAAAACATTAATTTCCTCTTGATTTAAAGACTATAAAAAAAAGTTACGTGACCTTATTCATCTATCCCAAATCCAATGGTTGGTTCTTCAGTAAATTCATGAGAGGTTTTTGGGAGAGAATATTCTCTTATTAGTGACAAGGAAGGGACAACATAAATGTGTATGGGTTCTATAACCATTTCAATGCTTTATAGTTCTACTCTCAAGGATGAAACCTGATAATTCATTCTCTCTATGATTTTGACACAATATCTCAAGCAGTGGTTGTGGATTAAGATGCACAAGGGTTTGATATATATGGTTTATTCTATGAGGATAATTATGTTGTTGGAATTCCACTAGAGGATATTCATATTAGACATGTAGGAATTGGAAATCATTATTGTTTGGAAACTTTTGTAGAGAATATGAGTTCAAAAATTGTCGATGATTATATTATTGATTATAGCACTAATAGAAACTAGGATGGTAATTATTCATCCCACATGGTCTCGGGTAGTTAGATTAGGGAGATGATCCCCATGTTTGTAATTGTTCAAAAGTTATTTCCATAGGAGTGAAATAATGGATGAGAGTAGAGGTGTTGGTTGGGAATAATAATGTCGTGTCTAAGATAATTTACTTATGTACCTAGAAATGACACAAAAATTTGGTCTCACCCAAATTTAACCATGTTTTTAGGGTTAAGATGTCGCTTGTAGTGTAGATTGGGTTGTTGAATCCTAAGATACCTACGAATAAACCTACAGACACGTATATTCAATGGATTGTTTTTTGCTATGAAGTTTCCAAAATTGGGTTTATTTTAGACATGTTTAAAGGATCAATATTAGATCATGGTGAATTCAAATTAATAAAATGATTTTATCCTAGGTTATAGCTTGGGGGGGATTAGTTGAATTTTTTTTTTACAATTTCAATGTCATTAACTCGAGCAGGATTCATTCAATGAATTCAAACTAACCTCATGAATGACAGGTTAAACACCATAAAAAATAGATTCTAATCACTTATGCACTGGTAGGAAAAATTTAATGATCACTCTTATCTAAATGATATTATTATAAAATAAAAATAGGTCAATAAAATTCTATAGGGAAGAGGAAGAGAGAAAATCCTTGAATAAAAGAAACTAAAGTAAAATAAATCAACAAAAATTTAGAGAGTGAGAAATAACATCCAATCCAAACCGTTTCTACTCCCATGGATAAATCTATAAAAGAGTTATTTGTACATTTATGAAATACTCTCAACAGAAGCGGGATTTAGGCTTACGAGGGTTGAATTGAAGAAGTAAAAACAACTAAATAACAACCAATCCACCGTTGTGTGATAAATTTCAGAAGGTATGATGTGAATAAATTCAAAACATGAGGAAACATTATCAAAGTGATATTGAGAAGAAAAAATAAGATGAGAATAATAACATTTTTTTAACAAACTAAGGTGAATTAAACAACTTATATAAAGAAGAAGTGCAATTACAAACACAAGGAAACAACTTAACAATACAATTAAAACAAAAACAAAAGATGATCAACTTATTCACCACCACTGCCTTAAATAAGCATTTTAAGAGTCATGGGTAGAGTTTCCAATAGTAAAGAGAACCCCACTTGAGTATGGTAGGCCTATGGTGGTGGAAATTAAGGTAGAGTGGACTTTTTTATCCTTAACCCGATGTGGCATCCAACATGCATCCTCCGAACAGAGGCGCTAAAATGACCTTCTAGATGGAAGAAATAGAGTGGGAAATAGGAAAAGAAATGGGATCCCCAGATATATTATAATATAATGGAAACTTTTATCCCAAATAAGTTTTTTTTCTTGATATGATCTAAATGGTCGAATATTATTTTGGGCCGCAGAATCGAGCCAAGAAATTCATCACCAAATTAGTCATCCTAGAAATCCATTAAAACACCTAAATTATCTCTTGTACCTATTTGATGAAATGTTCACATTGATTTTATTTATATTATGTTCAATTTTTAGATTTATTGGGTTAGTATCTTGAACAATACAAAATTTTTATTGGTCTAATGTCCAGTTCACATCACCCAGAATGTTGTTAGTTCAAGACCCACTTTGGTTGTCTTCCATTGTTAATCTTCAAATACTCCAAAAGTATGAGTTTTTACCAATTTAATTAAAAACAAGAAAATTAAATATGAAAATAAAATCAATATAATTGGGTATTTTATATGGTGTTGAAAAATGTACAATGTAATAGTGTATTTTAAGAAGGAATTACAATCATAAAGTGAAATGACGTTCAATGTGTGAATTGAACTAAAATAGTGTTTATGAATAATGAAGTATTTGAATATTATATATATTAAAAATTAATATTAGACTTATTACTTGGATAATCACACCCCAAACATATGTTTTTCTACTACCAACCAAAATATATCTAAAAAATATTAAATTTGAATTCCCTTTTCCAAAAATATTTTAATACATAGTGATCTCCAAAAACCCTTATACCAAAAAATCATGGAACCCGTAAAAATATTATAATACAAGATAGTTTCATAATAATATCCCAATCCCAATCCCATTCCTTGGTTCAAATTCCTCTCCATATTTCACCGAATATCAATTAAGCATGATGATGTGTTCTGCATCACAATAGACATGGTGGTTCATTTTTATTCAATGGGAAAATGATGGAAGTGTTGGTGGAATCAATTTTCAATATTAATATGACTATTCACTTTTTTATTTTTTTATTTTTTAGTTTTTTTCCCTTAGTAGTTAAAATTGCACTCAATTGAGTGAACCCATGTAGCGATACTTTTCCGACGACTATTAGGCTCAAAGACCTTAGGGCATCACGTGAAGCCCAAATACTTGGGAATCATCTCGAGTTAACCAAGTAAAAAAATTTAAATTACCATAAATAGAGAAAAAATTACTAACTCAATGAAAGAAAAATATGGAGTCATGATCCCTAAGTTAAGAAATCCACACATTAGGTTATTTAATTTCTCTACACAAAAAATTATAGTTTTTTATTTTATTTGATTTTTTATTGAGGACTCATATGAAAAATAAAATGATCACCAGAACTATGTTATTTTTTGGGGGAACCCATGAACTCAAACTAATACACACTATCCAAAGGATGTTCCTTGTGATTTTTTTTATTTGGATGATAATATAAATAATGAAATATCACATTATACATCCACACTATCTAAAATATATGCTCATGAAATTGTATATGGATTAAAATCTGAATCATGGCCTGTTAAATTATTTGATAATCAGTTTAAAAGTTTTCAATGTTTATAATCATGTTCAATGTTAGAGGAAAATTTCCTTCCATTTACACACATTTTTTATTTCACATGGATTTTGTTTTTCATTCTTTTCACCCCCAACATAGAATAAAACTTTCCCAAATGTTTATAGAAAAGAAAAAATAGAAGGAAGAAGAGTATAGGTGTTCAAATAGGATAATAAAAATGAGAATTAGTGAATGAATATGGGGATCACATCATATGTTTGTTTAATCTTTTTATTTATTATTATATTTTTTTGTATTTTTATTTTATCCTATGTACATATAAAAACAATATAATATAATGATAAACTATATTATTTTTAAATTTAGATGTATGGTATTACTAAGGGATCATACCCCATGACACAGATAAATATGGGGCTCCCCTTTGATACCCATCTATACTCATAACAGAAGAACATGTCAATAGTATAAGGTACTATCATATTAAAAGATGACTGATTAAGTAATTTTTTTTGAAATTTTAAAATGATTCATTAAGCCTATTTGAAAAATAAAGATGATTCACAATGATTGGAAACATGAAAAACACAGGTTTCCTCCCATGAAATGCATTTGTTTAATGTCACAAGATTGACATAAACCCCCCAAATTAACCAATACTTATTTTCAAAATTTTAAGAGCCACATGTTTCAAAACATCAACTATATTGAGATTTATTCAATGTTTATAATTTTTTTAATGCATAATCCAAGGTTCATAAATGAGTGGGTAAACCCAAGGAATATCAGAAATAGTGGATCTAGTAGCTTATGTTGTCTTTCATAAGACATATAGGATCATTACTATTTCATTTATATCATGATAATATAAAATTTAAATATGATGGTTTTGGACATTCCAAATGAGTAAAAAATATGGGATTATGGAAAAGACATATGTTTCGGTTTAGGTAGGATAACACATTCATATATAGGTTTTAACATTGAAATTAAAATAGATTAATTTTCAAAATTAATCAATATAGTTGGTTCCTATTGAATAAATGATTCAACAAAAAAATTTGAAAGATCATTGTTAATAATGGGTCTATACTAAAATATTGTGATTTCTCCCAATGGTATAGTGATTGGAGTTTTTGAAAAATCACTAATTGAGTAATATTCAAGATACTCAATCCATGATGTCCGATTATCCACTTTTGAATCGAAAAAATAAATTTCTTCCTAATTTAAAGACCCTTAAAAAATTTCTTGATCTCATTTATCTATCCCAAATCCAAAGTATGGTTCTTCAATAAATTCACGAGAGGTTTTTGGGAGAAAATATTCTTCTATCTATGATGAGGAAGGGACAACATGAGTAAAAATGGGTTCTATAACTATTTTAATGATTTGTAATTATACTATCAAGGAAGAAACCTCAAAATTCATTCTATCCATTTTTTGAATGAATTTATCAATTAATGGTTTTGGATCAATATGATAAGGGGGTTGATATTGATGTTCAATTCATTTAGGATAATTAAGTTGTTTTAATTGTACTAAAGGATATTAAAATTAGATATGTTGGGATTGGAAATCATTACAGGTTGGAATGTTTTTTTGAGAATATGAGTTCAAACATTGTGGTTTATTATGTTGTTTATTATCCAGCAGATAGAAAATAGGGTTGTCATTATACATTAGACATGGTCTAGGGTAGTCAGAGTAGGGAGATGTTCCCCATGTTTGGATTTGTTTAAAATGGGTTTCCATAAGAGAGAAATCATGAATGAGAATTGATAAGTTGTGTGAAACAGATACGGTAGTGTCTAAGGTAACTTTCATAGACCCCCCAAAATGGAAAAAAATTTGGTCTTGCCCAAATTATCTAATTTTTTAGGGTTAATCAATTACTTGTAATCTATCTTGGGTTGTCGAACCCTCATAGACTTAAAAAGAAACCTACAGAAACGTACATCCTATGGATTTTTTTGACTATTATGTTACCTACATTGGTTTGATTTTATATGGGTTTAAAGGATCACTAATATATCTAAGTGAATTCAAATTATGATAATTATTTGATCCTAGGATATCACATGGGGTTGGATTCCATGAATTACTTTTTTTTACAATTTAAATTTCAATAACTCGAGTAGGATTCATTCAATTAATACAAACTAAACACATCAATTACTGGTTAAATACCTTTACTAACACATGAAAATCACTTATACACTTATAGAATCATTGTCATGGGCATTCCAATGTAAATGATCTTATTAGAACATAAAGGTAGGGCGGTAAAATTCAATAAGGAAGAAGAAGAGAGAATATCCATGAATAAAAGAAACTCATGTAAAAGAAATCAATAAATATTTAGAGAGTAAGAAATTACATCCAATCCTACTCCTTGATATTCCCCTGGATCAACCCATAAAATATTTATTTCTCCATTTATGACAGATTCTCAATAGAAGTGGGAAGTAGACTTACAATGGTGGAATTGAAGAAGTAAAAACAACAAAATAATGAACAATCCACCGTTGTGTGATAAATTTCACATGGTATGGTGTGAGTAAATTTAGAACAAGAGGAAATAGAATCAATGTGTTATGAAGAAGAAAAAAATAAGAGGATAAGAAGAACTTTCATTATGAAACTATGGTGAATTGAACAACTTACATGAGGAAGAAATGCAATTACAAACACAAGGTGAAAACATAACAATACAATTACACCAATAACCACAGATGATCATCTACTTCACCCCCAATTTCTTAAATATTAATTTCAATAGTCATGGGTCGATCTCTAAATATTACGAAGAACCAAACTTGAGTATGGTAGGCCTAGGGTGGTGTAAAGTAATGGAGAGTGTAATTATTTATCATTTACTCGAAGTGGCATCCATGTTGCATCCACCAAACTGAGGTGCTAAATTGACATTCTATATGGATGAATTAGAGTAGACAACAGAGGAAGAAAATAGATACAAGTATACATACCATACTCTTGTAAACTTTCATCAAAAATAGATTTTTTTGAGATATGATGAAATTGTGGGATGTTTTCCTGGGCTTCAGAATGTAGCCTATAATTTCATCTTCAAATCGGTCTTCCTTGATCTTCATTAAACATCTGAATTTTCTCTTTTCACTGATTGATTAAATGTTCTCCTCCATTTCCTCTATATTCAGTTCAATTTTCATATTTATTATGATTGGATTGTAGACACTACTATAGTTTTATAGGTTAGATTTCTAGTTCACTTTTCCCAAAATGATGTCAGTTCAAGGCTCACTTTTATAGTCTTCCTATGTGAATATTCAAGTACTCAAAAGTATTAATTATTCCAAATGTAGTTGAAAACCTGAAAATTAAATATTAAAATATAATAAATATCATTAGGTATTTTATTTGGCATTAACAAATGTTCCATGTAATCGTTAATTTTAAGAAGGACTTACAATCATAATGTTAAATGTTGTTCAATGTTTAAAATGAACTAAAATTTTTCTTATGAATAATGAAGCACATTAATATTATATATATTAACAATGAATATTTTAATTAATTAGTTGCTAATCAGGACTTTTTTGACCATTTAACATTTTCATGGCAGTTAGCCTTGAATCATTTTTACATTATGTTATATGTTTATACCACATTTTAAATGATTACATGATCATAGATACTATGATCATTATTTTACGATTCAATGTGATTACGTAGGTGCCTTCTATTTTATTTTATCTTGTTATACCTTTAACCCACATGTTATGATTTATTATCATGTTAATCCTCTTACTAAGATATTTAGATCATCCATTTTGTCTGCGTATTCCCCTAAGTATGCAATGTTGTTTAATAGATCAAAATTATTTAGGAGATCACTATCGAGAAAAAAAATAAAATTTTTATTTTAGTATTAAATTTATGTATTATAAACCTATTCTTCCAAAGATATTAGGCTATTATGATCTTTCAGTTTTATTAATGGATACTTATTCTTAAAAATAATGTGATAATATGTGTAGAATTCTTGGATTACTATATCCTCTATAAAAAACTCACATTTTTTTGTTATTATTCAAATATACTCTCCTTTAAAAAATTATTTATAATAATATTGAAATTATCCTTATGCATATCCTTTATTTTGGAGTATATCATAATGTAATTGACAAAAAATACCACAAATATTGTGAGGTAATCTATGAAGTTACTATTAATAATGTACATGAATATTTCTGGACAATTAGTGAATTATAATGGAATAAATAAGACCCCATATTGTCCAAACATATTTTGAAATGTAGTATTCCAATGATCTTCCCACTTATGCTGTACTTGATTATATCTCGACTGAAGGTCCACCTAATAAAGGTATTGGGTACCACATAACAGACCAAACAAGTCATAAATCATTATAAGATGAAACTTTTACTTTATTTTGATTTTATTGATTACATTATAATTAATGGATAGGTTCATTGATCCATCCTTCTTCTTAAAAAAGTTGAAAATCACACCCCACAGTGAATTAATTAGGAATATATAAACATTTTATAGATTTTATTGTAACTTCTTATTTAGATACTCTAAATTAATTGTGGTAATTTTGTAATTATACTTGGATATGTGTAAATATAAAAATATAATATCAATTGAGAAATAAACCTCTTAGTGGGGAGTAATACTAGGACACTATTCAAGGAATACAAAAAATATTTTTCCTTATAGTGGGAATTTCTTCAAGCATTATTCTACACCTTTTCTCAATCATTTAAGATATATATTTTTTCTCATTAAGAAATAATACCCACACTTGAGATGAATATTACAAAATAGATCCATATTTCTTAAACTTATATGGAATGAGTGGAAAAATTAGGATATCAAGAGTGATCTCTCAACTCCAAGTAGATAACGATGGTTTTATATATTTAAAGCTAATACATGCTTGATATACCGTTAAATTCTACTAAAGGATGTGTAATGAGATTTACTGGGATGTTTAGTCCTCAAATATTGACTAGGGAGGTGTTATTTAACAAGTATGAAAACATTTGTCCATTGTATGTTTTCATAGATAGCTTAACAATCATGTTTTTAGGTGGTTCTTGAATAGTTATATTAAACTTGAAATATTTGAAATAATGTGAAGAGCCAAAAAGGTACATTCAATATTATTGAATGATTAACTAGTTTACCTATAACCACATCATTTTCTAGATCCAACTTAGTAGGAGTGAAAATTAATTCAATTTATCTCTCTATTCGTTAGAGGCTATTATCATTTATTATCCATGAAAACCCTTATGTTATGTAATTATCATTCATAACTCCCATGTTCCAAGAAATTGAATCATTTTATTGTAGAATGAGTGTTGATACAAATATTATTTTTATCTAACTCATTAGTGGGTTTCTTCATCCATATTTGGTATTGATTATCCCAATGACCCTATTTTACACATTGGAATATCTTCTCGTTCAATTGAGATAGTTTCTAGGAAACTTCTTTCCATATTTTCAATTGGTGCGAATTTTTTTTGGAATCCTCCATGGGATTTATCCATTAATTCTTCTGAATTTAAATCCATATTATGATTTTTACCTCCAACCTCACAAGACAACTAAGAGTCACTGATCTCTATCTCTACCATAAGGCTAAAACATGAAATATCATCATAGTTATCAAGGTCACATATCAAGAAATATTTCATAAACATATATTTAATAAACTAAATAATTAGTCATCATTACTTTTAATGTTGATGATAAATATGGAGGCATACCATGAATTCCTTGTGAATCTGGACCCATATTCTCTAATAGAATCATCTTCTTTTTTTATTCTAATGAACGTATTCTCCATTTAATAAGGATAGTTTTATGAAATAATTTACTGAAAAATATTTTCATGAATCCTTCCCATTATAATAAATGATTTTAATATTTTTTCCTTAACTTATTGATTAGTGTACACAACTGATTTGATTTCCCCTCAATGTGGTAAACATCTAGTATTCCATTGTCTTATTATGATCATTAGATTACAATGAATATATTCTCAATAGAGTTAATAAACTGATTTAAGACGATTTTCTTTGATGTTCCACATAAGCAAGAAGTAATTTTTCACAAAAATACTATATTAAAACTTACTCTATTAAAAAAAGGATGAATTTCCACTCTATTCAATTTATTATTCACACCGTGAGTTAGTTGAGCTAGTACATCCATGATGTTCTTATATCCCACTATTGTTTGGTTAGGTATATCATTAGAAAAATCATAACATTTCATATCACTTTGGATGTTGGTTATTATTTCCATTAAATAAAAAACAATTAGGGTTGAGAATACACAAAAAAATCAAATAAAATATTAGATATAAATTTATAAGGACTAATATATAAATGACACATCAATCCTAAATTATGAGTTCCTCTGTTTTAATGAAGGTTATCCATAGTATGTTTTATAAGGTTTTCTAACCTAACAATATTTTATATCCCTTCATTAAATTTAATATATAGTTTTTTAATTTACCAATGAACCCCTAGGAGTTTTAAAATATGTGTGCATCAATGCCTCTTTTTCATGAACCAGGTGATGAATGATTTAACACACATTCATCTATTTTTTGGTGGTAACCCATAGGTATAATATTTTTAGATCCATATCCACTTTTCATATCTAGATAGGGATGAAATTTCTTAGAAACCACTTTATTTATACATTAAAAACTTTTAAGAATATTCTCCTATACATAGAAAAATCCCTAGTGTTCTTACTGAAGTAATGTATCCATAATACCCCAAAATAATTATACCTACTAACAATACCGAATATGATGAACCAATCCTTTTACAAATATTACTATATGATTTGTAACATATATATCTAATAAATATGAATGAAGGATCAATAGGAAGAATTCATTTGGAAGAAAATATACGTGAAATAATAACATAAAACTAAAATAAAACTTCATAGATTAATTTTCTATAATAAGAACATAAATAAATTTAAGCTCCTAAAACTATATAGGATAATATTGGGAATATAAAAATCAATGGGTTGATATATAAAGTATTGTAATTTAATAAACATGATAAGGAAGAATAACATAAGTGTAAAAATGAATAACATGATATCTTTAAATAACAAGATTGTGAATAATCATATTGGAGAATAATATAACTAACATTGAATCACAATATCATATAAACATAGTAATGTGGGAACCACGTAAAATATAATACAAGCACGAGTCTAGGATAACTATCAAGATAACATCACATGGTGGGTAGTGTCCCTTTGTGGATTTGGTTTACTCTCTATTCAAATACATATTGTGACGTACCAGAACCAGATGTTACTTAATAGGTGCGGCAAGCATGGTGGGCCACATGGCCTCAAGCGTATCTCCCTGAATGCTAGAGGCTACCTACAAGCAGCAAGGGCCAATGGTGTGTCCATGGGGAGACTATTCCCTCATTAACAATGTGTAGTGCATAGAATGAATGTAAACATGTGTAAATAATAGAATAAATATAAGTAAATAGAAAGAACATCTAAAAATAGTGAAAACAAAACCAACAATAGCTGAAATCACTAGAATAGAATTCAACTATAGAGGATCGGCCATGTCACTAGAAAACTAGAAAACATGGATAAAATACAATAGTCATCACCCATTCCACAAAGGAATAAATTAAATCAAAGATAATTCCAAGTATCTTAACAAAAATCTCAGTCCTCAACTATCAAGCTCCATCTAAAACAACATGAAATCAAGTGCTCGAAGAATTATGCTTCCCTTTTTCAACACTTTCATCCATTTAATGTACTCTAGGAACAAAAAACACATGGATAAGTTGTGAGACAAATCTCAGTGGGCACCATAAATAGTGTTAATAACATCCAGACCATGTAATGTAAATGAAATACTATGAAATCATGTATATAAAAAGTAAAGTAGTACAATGTAACTAAATTAACATGTGCCTACTTCATCCCTTAGCTAGTGTCTGAACATGTCAACAATTCCTTATTTTATTATTTCATTTTTTTAAATAAATAACATGTTAATAACAATGATGGTTCCAAGATGTAACAAGGAAACCTGTCATGATATTCAACAATGAAGACCCATGGTAATAAATAATGTGATGTAGACCTCAAGGGTCACCGACTCAATAATAATTGTAGTTTTAAATGTGTATGAGTTTAATCCTAGTAGCATGATCCAAGGAATTCCACAATATGGTGCCTACAGAATCCACGGTGATTTTCTGACGTAAAAATATTCTAAGCAGAGATAGGGCCCCATGGGATGTAACCATGGAACCAACCCATCAATGATGGATCCAAGGAGTGTATCCAAGGAATCCTATGATGATATGTAAAGAATAATTTAATGTCATATCAAGTATCCAAATAATATATAAGGGTCAAGATCTAGGTGGATATCAACCTAAAAAATTTGTATCCTTGAATCAGAATAGGGTTCCTGGGTGATCTTGGCATTCTACGATGAGAATCCAAAGCGATCTCAAGTTAGTCCATTCCTATTTAATTATGAGGTCATGTAACATTCAATTTGATTCAAGAATTTCCTTTCATTAGTGTGATAAGGTCAAGTAGTATGAAACCTTTTAATAGTCATTTGGTCCAATCCTTTCATTTGAATTGTTTGACAAGCCCATGTATCATGAAATCATTCATATAATCAATTTAAATCACATTCCATATTAACGATTCATTCTGATACCTTCCATTAATGTGTCATGGGGTTCTACAGATTTTAAACCTACTATTAATTTACAATTAAGTCCAAGTCATATAATTAGTATACTTTCTAATTCACATATCACATTTTATTGTCAAAATAATGCACTTACCTTTGATGGGTCAAGTAGAGATAATACCTGGTACTTTCCATTATACAATTCATAATATATACAAGAAATTTAATATATCAATTATTTCCCTTATAAATTTCAAGCCAAAAATCACATGAACAGTGGCTCAAACGTGTGGAAACACTAAATCCACAATTATAGCATAACATATAACATGTGATGAATGGATTTGTGGGTGTAACCACCAAAAATTAATCACATATATCTAAAAGAGTATATCAATATGGTGGTAATGATTATTATAAAGTCATATAAATTCTATAAACGAAACCTGATGAAATCAGTGGGCCCCACATGACAAATCCAAAATCAATGAACTTGAGAGATGCGTTATAGACCACCCAACATAGGCTTTTACAACTTTCCTCTTCTGTTATTGGCCCTTGATTTGGCTCAGATCAGTGTAGATCTTAGAAAATGAGAGAAATTTTCTTTGTTCAATAACTCAATCAAGAGAAAAAGAGAATGAGAACATCTCAAAAGGACTCAAGTACATACCGTTGTGCATCCAACGTGATGATCAGAAGCTCGATTGGATCCAAGATGAAGGAGATATATTTATTCCTACCTTATCTTCAAAGGGCTCCAAAACGAAAGGAAAATAGGTTAACGCAATTGGTTTTTAGATTAGAGAGGATGGAGGAGGGTTAAGAGATCATTAATAGGGAAAAAGAAAAATTACACTTAATTTATCATGTTCATGGTTTGTCTACACGGTTTGAAAAAATGTGTTCCAATTGTGCAAGATTACCTAGGTAGAAGGGGTTCTCACATGGTTAGGTTTCATGGTCATGTGCAAACCATGTAATACCTCTCTACCTAAATCAAGGCAATCTGCATGGCTAGGAAGACCATGCGACAACCATGTTCCAACCATGCGACAAGTAGTATTTCCCAAAAAAGATGGGTTCTGGTCTAAAAAATTTCTCAAACACCCGTAATACCTTATTAACTCATTCGGAATACATATTAGGTTCAATTTAATCATATAGGCTTAAATCTAAAGGATCTATACCAGAGTCACAAACTGGGTTCTTACAGTCTTCCCCCCTAAAAAGAACTCATCCTGATGTGCACCTTCCAAGGTTGTAGAAACACTATTTGAGAACAACTATAGACATTGGACATGTACATTGGCCTCCCACTCCCATGTCTCATCCTTCATGTGGACATGCTACCATATCACCCATATTTGAGGGTTATATCAACCTCAAAGATCCTTTGTGATCCAGTCAATGATGAGTACTGGATTCTTGTCAAAGGTACCATCAAAATCAAACCCAAAATCATTGGGATAAAAGGTATGAGATTAGATAGTATGATATTTGAGAAGATATAAAACATGAAGATGTCTTACATGGAACGGTACCTATGAGGTAAAATAACCCAATAGGGTACCACCCAGAATCTCTCTAGAATTTCAAATCGACCTACATAATGAGAATAAAACAACCATTTCTTTCATAACCATCTATGGAATAGACTGGGTGATACCCAAAAAAAAATACGATCCGTGATCATGAACTCAAGAGGTCATACAAGGGAATTATCAGTACATTTTTTTCAAGACTGAGCAGTGGTCATCTGCTTCATTATTAGCTGAAACTACTTCGAAGTCTCCTACATGTGATGAGGAACTAGAAGGGCTGCCTCACATACCTCTAACTAGAACATGGGTGAACAGAATATCCAACAATATAAGGCCTCAAAAGGATCTTTCATAGATGTCACATGAAGTATTGTCTTATAGGCGATGTCAATGAGAGGGATATGATTTTCCCACGAATCGATGGAATCAAGGACACCTGCTTGGAGGATATCCTCTAGAACCTATATTGTCTATTCATTTTTTTCATCAATCTAAGGGTGGAATGATATTATTATAAGTACCGGAGTCACCATATATTTATACAAACCTTAGAAGAACTAGGAAGAAAAATTGGAATCCCAATCTAAAACAATAGCACGAGGAACCTTGTGAAGTTATACGATCTCATAGACATAATTTTTCTCAGCTCTTCAATTAAAAAGGTCTCTCGAATGGGAATAAAGTGGGATGATTTTTTAGTCATTTAATGACAACCAATATTGCATTACTACCCCTTGACGACCATGGTAATCAAACAAAAAAAATCCATAAACATGTCTTCCCATTTCTATTTTGGGATTGGAAGTGGCTATAATAAGATCATAGGTCACTGGTGATTTTATTTCACCTATTGATAGGTAGAACACCAAGTGATAATGCCTGATATCTAACGATTCATTCCAGGAAACCAATATTGGTGTTGAGTATCTCGATAAATTTTTGGGATGCCTAGATGAACTTCTCGCTAAGAAGCGTGGGGATCTTTCATCAACTCCTCTCTCAAATCTGGAGGAAAAAAGATACATCCACATAGACGCAAGAAGTAATCTCTTTCTATAGAATAATCCAAAGGCAGGTTTTTTACTCATATACTCTCATATGTAACCAATCCTTTAGTATTTGAAAATTGTCTACACTTTACCTTATTAAAGAGGGAAGAGGTTAATGACAATAATGATAAGTAATAATACTTGTGACTATCATGAAACACTAGATGTAGCTCAGAAAAGAGGGCCATTAACGTATATTCATCCATGGCTTCCCATACGACCTGTGTTTGAGTTTTTTTGACTTAATGTATCTATAACTATATTTCCCTTCCCAGGCATATAAGAAGGCTCAAAATCTAAGGATTGTAGATATTTTACCCATCTCCTATATCTGAGGTTCAAGTCGTGCTGAGAAAATATATATTTGAGGCTCTTGTGGTCTTTGTACACCATAAAGTGCTCACCCAATAGAGAGTGTCTTTACCAAAACATGTCATAGAAAACTTATTCTCATTCAAGGTCGTTCATTTGGTAGTTTCCCTCATGATGACTCAACTACCAAGATCCATATGAAATAAAATTTTCCTCCTTCATCAACATTTCTCTTAGGATGATGAGAGATGCATCCCAGAAGACAATATAACCTATTCTTTACTTTGGAAGAATTAGAATAGGTGCTGAGTCAAGAATGTACTTTATCTATTGAAATAATTTCTCACATGCCTCTGCCCATATGAACTTGATAGACTTTTTTGGATGACTATTAATAGGTGAATAAAGACATGATATGTTCTATATGAAATGACTATAATGCACAACAATCCCTAAGAAACTCATGTTATCAAATACATTCTTGCACTGCTTATTAGAAACTACCACACAATCTTTTTTTGGGTCAATAGATACAACATATACTGATATTATATGATCTATGATGTGATCATTGTCATTGTAGAAGGGGAACTTAGAAATTTTGGTGTAATAATGATGTTCTCTCAGTGTACCCAGAATGATCTTAAGATGTTTGGCATGGTCACAATGAGTGTGAGAATACACCGAGATTTCATCCACAAAGACCATAATAAAATAATCTAAATAGGGGTTAAACACATTATTTATCAGTGCCATGAAATTGTATGGTGTGTTCATAAGACTGAATGACATAACAAGGTACTCATATAGACCATAACAACTATGGAATGATGTATGAGGTATTTCTGATGCCCAGACTCGCACCTGATGAAAACTTGATTTTAGGTCAATCTTAAAGAAGACATTTTATATTTTATGTTGGACAAAAAGATCATATATTCAATGTGTGGATACTAGTTATTGAATTTAATTTGGATTAACTACCTGTAATCAGCACAATGATATAAGTTTCCATCCACCTTCTTGAGAAAATCATGGGTGAACACCTTGTGGATGTACTGGCTTGTATAAATCCTATGGACAATAAATCATATAACTAATACTTGAGTTTTTCATGCTCTTTAGGTGGAATCATTTATGGAGGAATGGAAATTGGTGCTACTCTTGGAATATTCTCGATTGTAAAATATATCTCTCTCTCAGGAGGTAATCTAGAAAATGTTTCAGGAAAACCATCCGTGAAACGATCCACTATAAGAGGGAAATCATCATGGCATAATACTTAATCCTACATGAATAAATTTTCCATCTGATCGGCCACTCCAAAATTCCCATGATTCTTTGGTCCTACATTAACATCATGGGTATCACACTCACGCTT
This sequence comes from Viscum album, assembly GCA_963277665.1. Lineage (NCBI taxonomy): Eukaryota > Viridiplantae > Streptophyta > Magnoliopsida > Santalales > Viscaceae > Viscum > Viscum album. The sequence goes on along the minus strand of OY728119.1, from coordinate 323,575,311 downwards.
ATGTAGATAATTGCTTCCCTCTGATGATGTTAATGATACCCTACAGTGATAAAATTCTACAAAAGCATGATAGTGAACCAAACTGTCCACTCCAAGAATGACAAAGAATCATTTTATCTCAAGAACAAAGATGTTCCATAAGAATGGGTAACTACCTACCTCAAGGGGAAAATCCATATACTATCATATTCCCTCTTTTCATGCTCTTAATAAAAAATCTAGGGTCATTACACCATAGTGATACTGTATCTCTAGTCCGAAACATTCCACGATAGATACAATGATAAAAGATTTAAAATAACCTTTATCAGATAATGTAGATACTATAGTAGATTCCAAAATAATGGTATCTTGTACTATATATGGTTCCACAGCCTGAACCTCATGCATCAATTATAGTGCATGCAACAGACTTGTTCCATAACCCTTTGCAATAGATGGGCCACCACGATCCTAAATACAATGCTGGCACAACTGGAGATTAGTGTTTTGGCAACCATGGAGATAACCACCTCCTTGGGAAGACCTACCGGTGATATTCCAACTCCCCACTTGACAGAACGTTAAATAACCCAATCCTGATGGGGGAGTCGGCGGATATCCTTTTCCACCCGAAGCTGGTGGAAAGGTAATGTAGAAATGATAAAGATGGCCTATACGGACACAATAACAATACTGATTGGGCCTCTATTTAATTTAGGATTCTTATGCCCTCGTCATCCATAGTAATGAAACTCTATAGATCTACTGAAATGGGCACTATGGTTGTCATTTCCCTGATAAGAAAACTCAAGGGAATGTTTACTACCATCGGAATATCTACTGGCCTGCTGCGACACTGATCCTCAATACCCAGTAATATTTCCATCCATAAGGTTACACCCAGTGACAAGAGTCTAAGTGAATATTTAGGGAAAGGTAGGATGGTGAACGATATTCATCTACATATGGATTGCATTTTGGAGCCCTTGCTCGAAACATCTATCATGTTAAAACTCATCACCTTCTAGAATCGGTGGAAAGCACTAAAACTCCATGAAATATGATGAATTTCTGATAAGTAACATAGAACCATTCTATAGATGCATGAACTCTCTATATCTATCATCTATCATCATCTGAGGAAAGAACCAATCATTTAAGGTCATATATAAATCAACCAATAACATGTTTCGATGACGACTCCCCTGGGTAATCAAATTTCAACAACACATAGACGAATCCCAAAGAATGTAAGTAGAAAGCTTAAATATCTCTATACAGGAATTTCCAGGTACTCAAAGATAGAGAGAGAATCATCTTTCCAAGACTTAGTATCCAGTAGACCGCCATACCCTAAAAAGGTAGGAGGATACTAGTGCTAAAACTCATGATTCAGATAAGCCATTATAAGTGAAAGTCATGGAGTACCATGAATGGATTGAATCAGATGTAGGAAAGTATCACGAACTTTGGAAATTAGTTACCAAATTAGGTATAGTGGGTAGTTACTCAAGAGGAACTTCTAAAGGAAATACTGGTAGCTCAAGAACCACCACCTCTAGAGTATGGTCTTCATCACCCTCCTGGTGTAAGACATGAGGACATCGACATGGAATTGGTCTAAACATTCCAATCACATGCATCAGAACAAAAATAATAAGATATATAAAATCAATTGTGGATTCTTATTTCAAGAAGACTCACTTACCCGGGTATACCACACCCAATACTCATATAGAAATCAAGGTATTGGTAAAATCTCAAGAATAACATTCATTTTGTTTTACATTTACTTACCAGGTTCTCTCATTTACCATTCATAAACCTAAAATGGATGGGTAAGGATGTGAAACAAATTTATTTTAGATGTCACGACTTAGTTTATAATGGATATTAATTTCTAGTGAATCGGTTCCTATTCACCTATCACTAGAATGGACGTTGATTTATTTATTGTAAAATGGATCAAATCAGTAAATTACTCATCCTAGCCCATGAGGTCCCATACACCTCTTGAATTGAGACATGAAATCATTCAATCTCTACCAAAAGTAATAAAATCAAAATTTAACTTTCACAGCATCACTCAACAATCACAATCATATTAAGAAATGAGAAATTGTGAAATTCACCTATATGGCATGGTAATATCATGACATGAGAATTATGGGTTCCTATAATGATGCATTTAAAAATTCACCTTTCCCTTATATCATCAGGATAAAGATCAAAGAATATCCTCAACAGAAATAAATTCAAAAACAACACACATCATATGCATTAACCAATGGTTAAATAATATCAATTGTAATTGAAAAAATCAGAACAACAATTATAATTTAGGTAACTCGGTTTTTACATGGAACATGGGTTTACAAAACCCAATCATGGCTTAATACGATGTCCCAAGTGTTATTAATCTCTAATATATTGTCTCTAAATAGTAAGGAAAGAAAATAAATACTTTGATTCCCTATTGTGATGTCTCAGAACCCGATGCCTTTTAATAGGTGCCCCAATCCTGGTGGGCCACAAGGCCTCAAGCGCATCTCCCTGAACACTAAAGGATGGTGATTAATAACAAGGTCCTAGGATGTGTCCATGAGGAAAATATGCCCTCATTACCAAAGTGTCATTTCGTAGATGAATGTAAACATTGGTAAATTGTAGAAGAAATATAAGTAAACATAAGGCTGATGATATGTCATTTCACAAGATAACTGGAAACCATGGATACAATAAGTTTGGAATAACATGTTTTAAAAATGTATAAAGGAAATAAAAGACTATCCCAAAAATCTCGATATCCAACTCAATCCTCTACTATCATGATCCATCCAAAACTATAATAAATAAAGTGTTATAAGGCTTATGATTCCCTTTTTTAACACCTTTAACCATGTAATATACTTTGGGTACCAAACCACACGTAGAGAGGGTGATATAAATCTTAGTGGGCCAACAACGAAGGTGTCTATGACATCTAAACCATGTAATGGAAATGTAATAGTGTTCAAACATGGTTATACAAAGTAAATAAATATAATGTAACTAAATACCCATGCACCCGCTCTATCCCGAAGCTAGTGTTTTAACATGTCAACAATTAATTATTTAATTATTACAAGTTTTTGAATAAATCACATTTTAATAACAGTGAAGGTTATAAGATGTAATAAGGAAAAATATAATGATTTTTAATAGTGATTTCCCAAGGTAATAAACAAGGTGATGTAGACCCCAACGATAACCAACTTAGTAATAACTATATGATATAATGATTAAGAGTGTAATCCAATGATAATGATCCAATGAATTCCACAATAAGGTTCATACCTAATCCAATGTGATTGTCCATTGTAAAACGAAGATAAGTAGAGACAAGGCCCTATGGGATCTAACAAAGGAACCTACATGTCAATGATAAATCTAAGGAGTGTATCTATGGCATCATATTATGATATATAAGGGATCCTATGGTGTGATTCTGGGAATCCAATAAATATAGAAAGATAAAGATCTAGGTGCATATTAACCTAAGTAAGCTATATCCTTGAATCAAGAAAGGGGTTCTTGAGTGCTCTGGGAATTCTCTTACCAGAATATAAGCCGAGATTGTGTCATACCATTATTATTTTTTTATGATGTCATGTATTATTCTATTGGGTATAGGTATTTTTTGTGTGTGTGATAAGGTCATGTAATGTGAAACCTTTTAATCAAGTCATTTGGTCCAAGCCTTACCGTTCATTAGTGTGACAAGTCCAAGTAGCATGAAACCATTCATTTAATACATTTAAAGAACATTCAATATTCTAGGTTTATTCTTCTACCTTCCATTTTGTGGTAAGGGGTGATATGAATATGCACCCTCCAATTTATTTACATTTAAGGCCAAGTCATATACTCGGTATACTTTACAATTCACATTTCAAATTTTATTTTCAAATTGAAGCACGTACCTTATGCGGGTCAAGTAGTGAAGATATATGGTAATTTACATTATGAAATTCATAAGTTTCAAAATCCATTTAATATATAAAATCTTATCATTATGAAGGTCAAGCCAAGGAACACCCGAATTGTGGCTCAATGGTGTCAAAACACTAAAACGAAAATTATGGAATACCATCCTATATTGGATGAATGGTGTTTTGGGATTAACCATAAATAGTTAATCACATATATTTAAAGAGAATATCTGAATTGTTCTAATGATTATATGAATGGAATATAAATTCTATAAACATCGCCTCATGAAATCGGTGGGCCCCACACGTCAAATAAATATTAATTAACATAAGGGAGAAGTTATAGAACACCAAATATAGGATTGTTAGGCTCTAATACTCTAATATTGGCCCTTGATTTCAATATTATTAGTGTAGATCAAAGAAAGTGATAGAAACACTCATATCATGATAACATGCTCGAGAGAAAAAGAGAAGGGGAACAACTATGGATGACTCGAGTAATTACCATTGCACATCTGATGTGATGAATGAAAGATTGATAAGATATAGGATGAATAATATCTCTTGATTCCTACTTTAGATCTTAAAAGGGATCCAATATGAGATGAAAATATATTAATCTAGATAGTTCTTAGATTAGGGAGGAAGGATGAGGGTTAAAAGATCAGTAAGGAAAAAATAGTAAAATTTCCCTTAAAATAGAATATGTACGGTTTGAAAAACCATGCAGCAACCATGCACTGTTACCTAGGTATTAGGGGTGCTCACACTATTTGGCCACATAGTCATTTGATAACCAAGCAATACTTCTCTTCCCAAAACAATACTATTTGTATAGATAGGCAGACCGTACGCTAACAGTGCAACAAGTCTGGTTTCCCCAAAAATATGGGTTTCAAGCTCCAAACATACCCCAAACAGACCTAAGGCCTTTTCTAACTAACTAGGAATCCATGTTAGGTCTTATGTAATTATTTAGACCTAAATTTCAAGAATTAATACCTAAGTGAAAAACTGGGTTCATAATGTCTTCCCCCTTTAAAAAAACTCGTCCCTTAGTGCACCTTCCTGGGGTGTAAAAACATTGTCTAAGAAATACTCTAGAAAATGGGAACATACATGATCCTCCAACTCCTAAGTCTCATCTTGTATGTCGCCATGCTTCCATATCACCCCTATTAGAGGTACAAACGAGCATCCTAGAGCTTTTGTGCTCCAGTCAATGATGCATACCGGATATTCCTCAAAGGTACCATTAGCCTCTAACTCAAAATCCTTAGGGTAAAGGGTATGATAACAGTGTACATGATACTGGAGAAGTTGTGAAACATTCAATACATCATTCCTAGAATGCTATCTCTGAGGTAAAATCAATCGATTGGATACTAGCCCATATTTCTCTAGAATCTCAAATGGACCTACATAATGAGGAAACAACTTCCCTTGCTTTCTTTACCATCTACTCCCTAGCCTTGGAGATACCCTAAGAAAAATTTGATCTCCAACCTCGAACTATAGAGGTCATCAATAGTAATCGACCAATTTGTTTTATAGGCCGAGCAGTAGTGATATGCTTCATCTTCCGTTGAACCTACTTTGAAGTCTCCTAAACGATATGAGGACCTATTATGGCTGCTTCACCGACCTCTATCCCACACAAGGGTAAATGGAATGGCTTACTGTATAAGGAGTCAAAAGGAGACATCTGAGATTTATCCTAAAAGCTATTATTACAGGTGAAATCAATGAGGGGGATATGATTTTCCTATGATCCACTGAAATCAAGGACACATGCTCAGAGTGTATCCTCTAAAACAAGTATTGTTCGAATGGATTGTCCATTGGTCTGAGTGTGAATTTTTTTATTAAAATATCCCAAGTCCCTATATATTTCTGGAACCCTTCTAGAACCATGATGTAAAATAAGAATCCCAATCTAAAAGAATAGAATGAGGGAACCCGTGGAGTCGTACGATCTCATAGACATACAGTTTTCCCAAATTTTCAACTAAGAAGGTCTCTCAAATAGGAATTAAGTGGATGATTTCGTTAGTCTTTCAATGAATACCCATAATGAATCATTATCCCTTAGCGACCTTGGTAAGATGACTACAAAATCTACAACCATGTATTCCCATTCCCATTACATGTTTGGAAGTGGTTGTAACAAGCCCACATGTCTCTAGTTATTTTCCTTCACCTATTGACAACTGGAACACCTTGTGATAAAGCCTTCAATGTGATGTTTCATTCTAGGCCACCAATACTAGCCTCACATATGTCAATACATCTTTGAGATTCTTGGATGAACTATCCACTAAGAACTGTGGGACTCTTTCATCAACTACTCTCTCATATTTGGAATAACCCATATAGGTCCACATAGACACACGATATCATCTCAATCCATGGAATAATATGGAGATGGGGTTTCTCTTGATATAATCTCATAGAGAACCAATCCATCTGAATCTGAAACATTTCTACTCATCACATTCTCAAGGAGGGAAGAGGAAACTGACAAGGATGAGTGATTAGACTACTCATGACTGTCATGAAACCCTAGATATAGTTTATAAAAGAGATCCATTAACTTCAATTCATTATTATCTTCTTGTACGACTAGTTTTTGAGTTTTTAGACTCAACACACATATAACTACATCACCATTACCAGGTGTATAAGAAAAATTAAAATAAAATAACTATAGATATTCAAACCATATTCTATATCTGAATGTTAGGTCATTCTAAGAAAACATATGTTTGAGGCTCTTGTTGTCTATGTACACCATAAAGCGCTCACCCAATAGATACTGTCTCTAGCAATACGATGCATAGACAAATTCTTTAAGCTCAAGGTTGTTAATTGGGTAATTTCTCTAATGAGGCTTCATCTACCAAGATCCCTATACAACAAATGTGTCCTATTAAATTAGTAATTCTCATAGGAATGTTCCTAATTCATCATAGAAGATAGTATAACCTATTTTTAGCTCTAGAAGAATTAGAAAAAAATGCTGAGACAAGACTTCCCTTCATCTCCAGAAAGTTTTTCTTCCATGATTCTAAACTTATGAACTTGACACCATTCTTTGTTAGAGTAATAATAGGTGAAGAAAGATGTGAGATGTTCTATATAAAATTCACATTATATCTAAAATCCCCAATAAACTCCAGATATAAATACGTTCTTGGTCTTCTCTAAGGAAACTACAACACCAACTTTTTTTGGGTCAATTGATACACCTGATTATGATATTATATGACCTAATAAGTTAAATTTTATTGATCCAAAAGTGGCACATAACAAGCATGGTGTAAATATTATTTCCTTTCAGTGTGCTCATAATGATCTCAAGATATTTTGAAAAGTCCCTATGAGTGTGAGAATACACGAAGATATCATCCACAAAGACCACAATAAATGAATATAAATAGGAGTGAAACAAACTATTCATCAGATCCATAAAAATGGTGGGCACATTCATATGAACAAATAACATAACATGGTACTCATATAGGAAATACCTTCTACGAAATGATGTATCGGGTATGATTGTTGGTCTGACTCAGACATGATGATAACCCGATCTAATGTTGATCTTAGAGAAGACCTTTTATACCTGGAGCTATCTGAAGAGATCATCTATTAGAGGAAGTGGATACCAGTTCTTGAATATAATATGGTTCAATAGCCTATAATCCATAGAAGGACATAAGGTTCCATCCTCCTTCTTGGTGAAAATCATGGGTGAATCCAAGGTGGTTGTATTAGGCTGTGTAAAGCATTTGGACTCTAAATCCTCTAAATACTACTTGATCTCCTAAAGCTCTGTAGGTTCCATCATTTATGGAGTAACGGACACTAGATCTGTGTAATAACTAGAACCTTTTTTTCATTTTTGGTTTTTTATTTCCTGGCATTTTTGAGAAAAGAGGAGTTTCTGGAAATTTTTTAAGTACTAGGTTACCGCGGGTAGCCTTGTGCAAGCCATGTAGCTGCCTTGCACAACGACATGTGTCATGACCCAGAGGCTGCCTAATGCAGAGTACAGAAATAGAAAGTACATGCCATGTACTCCAAAAGTACACACCATGTATTTTGTTTTTTCATTAAATTCATCGGGGTCACGTCTAACAGATAGAACACCCTACTTTTCAACCTAGTTCATCCAAGAGCATCGAGAAGCCAAAAATATTCAATGAGCCCCCGAGATTCCATCCATCCTCTGATTCAAACACCATTTATTGTAATGGAATCAAATCAGTGAGTTCTCTCTTCTGCTGGAACCTCATTTCACAATTTTTCATCTTTTCCAATTTATCACGGGTTGAACATTTTAGACGTTTTCTTAGATCTGTAGCCTTATAAAAAGATTAGGGATTCAAGTTTCACTTCTAGAGATCTCCTAACACCTAGGTAGGTTTTTTGTGACTTTCTTTTGAATGTCATTGAGTTTTATGTATAAATTTTCCCAATACCCATGAACGGGGTATTGGGCGTTTACCGTTTTGGCCCTATTGTTTCTCTGCTGTTCTGGTATGCCAGATTAGATGTTTATTGATTATGAATAGGGTTAATTGTTGTGCTTTGGTTGTATTTCCCATGATTTTTTCTCTTATTTTGACCATTGGGTCTTGGTTTCCTGTTAGGCTACTGTTTACGTTCCCATGACTGGTGTTATAGGATGGTATGCATGTTGTTCTAGTCTCCTATTGTGCTGTAGAATTCTAGTCAAGTAGTCCATGAGGTTTAAATTGGCCGGTGCGTGCTGCTACACTTTATTGACTTACATAGGGCCATGAGAACCTGGTGTATAGACCATATAGAGAATGTATGTTGAGGGCATCTCTAGAGTGTCTTTATAATTTACTATGAAAGACCACATTAGGAATTGATGTTTAGTGCTTCCTTAGAGTGTCTGTAGTTCCTCAACGTGGGCCATAGGGGGAATGAGACGTTGAGTGCTTCCCCAGAGTTCCTTTTGTACCATTACAAGAATATAGGGGGGAATTGATAGTGAATGCTTCCTCAGAGAGTCTATGCATAAGCTGAACCAGAGGGGTTAGACTGAGTGTACTGCCTAGAGTGTTGCTTGTACTTGTTAGGCAGGACTAGAGGGGATAATCTATTTGTACATCCCAAAGGGTTACATTGGGGTAGTTTCTTGTTTTTTATTCTAGGTTGGACTAGAGGGGACAGGTTGTGGGTACTTCCCATAGGGGTACCTTTGTTTAACTATTGCATGCCGTGTTGTGATTTGAATGCTTTAAAATTTGATTTTTTTACTTAATAGTGCTATCCTGTTTACTGCTCTCTGTACCTTTACCTACCATATATTCACTGAATGTTAGGAACATATCTCATGGTGGTTGCTTGCTGGGATTTAGTCTCACACCCTGTTTGGGCCATGCTTTTGGTCCCAAACAGATTATATTGTTGCCAATACAAATAAGGGAAAGCACCTTTCTACTTTAGGTACATGACTTGCTGTGGTGATAGAGAGCACAGGACAAAGCTTTGTCTTGTGATACCGAGTAGTTTATCTTATTTCTTTTGCACTTTGTTTTAGAACTTTTGTATTACAACATTGTGACTTGTTTGGCTATTTCCTACACATATATATCATGCATCATTTTATATATGTGTTCTTCAGTTTACACTTTCAGTCTTCTGCTGTTACTATTGTATGCCATTATTACTGCTTATACTCTTATATGCATTTTTTTACTTCCGCTGTGTACTCTTCCAATGAGGGCATAGTTTCCACACTATAACACCCAAGGCCCTCACTGCTAGTCGAAAGCCTCTGGAATTCATGGAAATGCACTTGAGGACATGTGAGCAATCGTGTACGGGGTGCCTCTGGGTGGCCTCTGGAACCGGGACATTACAAAGTAGTATCATAGGACCCCTCTCTTCGTGAATTACAATTTGGAGCTTATATCCAAGGATATGAAGGAATTGGTACTTGGAAATATGTTGTGCCTGGGAGTAGCTAACCCGTGTATAGGGAAAAGCTGATCTTCCTCGTTTAATTTTAATTTTTTAGGTTTTTCAAATATTACAGATGATTTTACTTCATCTTGAGTGATTCACATGATTTGTGATATTATAGTTGATTTTATTGAGGTTCTATTTTTGTCGCATCCCAATGAGATGAGGGTATTCCATCTTAGGCATCATATAGGCACTTGTTAGATATCCCATGTCATACATTCTTTCCATGCCATTTAAGATGCATTACCAATTGCATGTTGTTGTGAAAGATATTGTGTAGAATATTCATGTTTTTGTTATATATACCTTGATTAAAATTCATGTTTTTTGATGGGGTATTGTTTTTGTACGGTTTTGATTAAATGAAATCCAACATTTGGTTCTTGAGGTGTTATGGGCCCTCATGGACCTGAATTTGGTGGATCATTGCCTTTTTCCCTTATTATAACATGTATAAGATGCCAAGCTTTGATTCACGGGGAGTATGGGCTCTCACAGATCTGAATTTGGAACTTTCAGTGTTTATTTCATTGTTTTCTGGGTTTTGGAGTAGTTTAGGAAGCTTACTGTCTGGAAAAACCCAGAATACACGCCATGTAGTGTCATGTACACACCATGTGTTCTACTATTCGAGAAGAAACTATTTCTCCTTTGTACATTCCATGTACATTATGTACATGCTACGTAGTCTCTAAACATGTCATAGGCTGTTTGGGCAGAGACACAGGATGTGGAAAGTCTAGTTGGAACATGCCGTGTTCCAGTCGAACACGCCGTGTAGTGTCGACCTTGTGTACTCCTGTATAACTAAAAACACAAAAAGATAAGACCATAAGCTATACATGTCGTGTACCATATAACATGTCGTGTATTCGGACTTAGGTACCTGGCCATGTCACGAACCACATGGGTCGGTGTTAACTTCTCACATAAACACCGTGTCCATCTAGAACACACCGTGTATTGTGAGCTGTGTGTTGGGATATATCACTAACAACACGGGCCAGGTGATGCTTGTCTATTACACGCCATGTCTATGTTGAACACACCGTATAGTCATGTTTTAGGAGAGTCGTGTGGATTAACCATGTAGAAGGAATAGGGCAGTGGAAACAGATTGAAGTACACACCATGTGTTAGGACAACACACCGTGTGGTTTTGGTTTAACACGAATAGTTTTGGCAGAGGTGCACACCCATGTAAATGACTTACGGGAATATGCCATGTAGGAATTAAAGACATCGTGTAGTCATGTTTTTTGAAACGTTAATTCTTTCTTCATCATGTTCCCTTCTTACGATTTTAGATTTTAGTCCATGTTCATCCTGATCTATGGTGTGCGCTTTACCTTGCAGAGTCAAGTCACTAAGATATACTCCAGTTGTATTTCATTTTCCTGGATGTGATTAGACACCTGACATGGCCAATTAGGGACTACCTGTAGATCCTCCAGTTGTGGCAGCCTTGGAAATAGTTGTTGTACCTAACGTAGGTGCAGATGCACAGTTCAGGGAGGGATTCTTGAGGATGATGAAGAACTTTCAGGTAGCGCCGCCTCCTACCCCGTCAAAGGATAATTAGACTCGGGCCTTCCAGAAGCCTCCTCCTCCCACTTTCTCAGGGGACGGAGGAACTTAGGCTACTGAAACATGGCTAGAACCCATGCAGACAATATTTTTGTATCCGGAAAAGCCTCCATAGAGGATGGTCAAGCTCACAACCTATATGCTTTGGGACTCCACCATGAGGTGGCAAGATGTGATCTCATAGGTGGGATGCCATCAGGTTATGTTGTGGGATGAGTTTTAGTGCATCTTCTTTGACTACTTCTATACAGAGACCCCGAGGGCCGATCGAGCCTGGGAGTTTATGAGTCTAGAGAAGGGTACTCTTTCTGTTATGGATTATTCCTATAGCTTTACTAAGGTTCAGTTCTTCACACCTATTCCAGGAGTTGATCAGCTGTTTATGGAAAGGTAGTTCAAGGATGGTCAGGGGGATGACATCCGATCGCTAGTGAACATCTTCTGGATGACTTCTATTACTTCTATCATTATCCAATAGTTTATGATAGATCAAAAAATGAATGATTTTGGAGTTGTGTGACAGGGAGGATTATCATCTGGAGTTAGCATTCCTCTAACGGACAATAGGAAGTGTCGTAGGGAGTCTTCGCGTAGTGATCTGAGGAGGCGAGACACTTTTTCTGTTAGCCAGGTGGTGTGCCACCAGTGAGGAAGGGGCAGGCATACGAGGCCACACTTCCAAAGAGACCTTGTTGAGTGCCTATCATGCGGCAATTTGGGTCACCTTAAGCACTTATATCAGATCTTTTTACCAGCATTTGGTGACATGGGTTATTCTATGACTCCTCATTCGAGAGCAGCATGACTAGTTTCTCACCAGTTTGGGAACTAGTGTTATTCCGGCCATTCAGGCCGAGGTGGAGGTCATGGCTGTGGTAGCCAGTAGCCCGGTCTTCAGTGAAATTAGGGTGGATCAGCTCAGAGTGGTCAGGCATGGTCACAGGGCCATGTCACATGGAAGACTTTTGCAGTGGAGTAAACCCAGCAGAAGCCGGATCCCGGACATTCCATAGTTCGAGGTATGATCTTAGTTGCATTAGTTTTAGCTTCTACTCTTTTTGATACACGGGATTCCTATTAATTTATCTCTATTGATGTTGTGGAGAGCCCCAGTCTTTGCATATTTTCTTCTGCTGATATCTTGACACTAGACACACCATTGGGGACTAGAACGGAAAGTCTACATCAGTGTAAGGAGTTCCCTATAGAATTTGGTGGGTGTCACTTATTAAGGGACCTCTATGTCCTAGTTATGATAGGCTATGATGTCATTCTCAGAATGGATTGGTTAGTTCACTTCTAGGTAGTTGTCAACTGTTACCGCCGCAGGGTGAGTTTCATATCACCAAAGGGTGGATCTTTTCATCATAGGGGTGAATGGGATATCAGGGTTTTGAGAGTGGGTCCATAGCATCATGTGTTGCGAGGAGTTATATCCCATATTACTTGTTATTATCTAGATGTCTGGGGGACTTCAAAGTTAGACTTTCTTCTAGCAGTGAATCGTTTTAGAGATGTCTTTTTAGGGGACTTTCCAGTTTTTCCTCTAGAGCACGAGGTAGTATTCTTGATGGAGCTTGTGCCTAGAACGGCATCGATGTCCATAACTCCTTATAGGATGGCTACAACTAAGTTGTAGGAACTCAATAAACAGTTAGAGGAGTTGCAGGAAAAGGGTTTCATCCGACCAAGTACTTCTACTTGGAGTTCGACTGTCCTGTTTTCAAAGAAGGAAGATGGTACCCTCAGGCTTTGTGTGGACTATCAAAAGTTGAACCTGTTGAAGGTCAAGAACTGATATCCCTTGCCTAGGATTTATGATATATTTGATCATCTTCAAGGATCCCAGGTGTTCTCAAAGATTGACTTGAGGTCTTTTTATCATCAGTTGCATGATAGACCATCTGATATAACTCTTACTGCCTTTAGGAGAAGGTATAGTCTATATGAGTATTTGGTTATTCCGTTCGGTCTCATGAGCATGCTTGCAGTTTTTGTGGCACTAATGAACTAAGTGTTCCATCCATACTTGGATTCCTTCATGGTGGTCTTCATAGACGATATCTTGTTGTACTTTCACACTTGACATGACCCTGAAAAAAATCTTGAGATCATTCTTAGTACACTGAGGGAGCATCAATTAAATGCTAAGCTCTCAAAGTGACACTTTTGGATAGATCAGATTCAATTCTTAGGTCATATTATCTTAGAGGTAATAGTATTAGTAGACCTATAGAAAGTGAGAGAAATAGTTTCCTAGGAGAAGCCGAAGAATGTCTTTGAGGTATGGAGTTTTCTAGGGCTGGCTGGATACTACAAACATTTCATACATGACATTTCATGATTAGCAGCACCACTGACAGGTCTGACTAAGATGGTGTGTAGTTATTATGGTCAGATTCCTGTGAGTCAGCCTTTCAAGAGCATAAAGGAAGGTTGACTTCAGCACCGATACTTGTATTTCTAGATCCAAGAAAGATATATAATGTCTACTATGATGCTTTAGGTATCAGGATGGTAGATGTTCTTATTCAAGAAGACGAAGTCGTTGTGTACTAGTCTCGGCAGTTGAGGCCACATGAGAAGGATTACCTGACACATGATTTGGAGTTGGCTGTTGTTGTTCATGCCTTATGCTTCTGGAGACATTATCTTCTGGGAGAGAATTTTGTGGTTTTCAACAACCACAAAAGTCTCAAGTACATCTTCACTTAGTGTGATCTAAATTTGAGACAGCGTAGGTGGGTTAAATACCTTTAGTCCTTTGATTTTGAGCTTACTAATATTCCTGGGAAGGGAAACACAGTGGCTCATGCATCGAGCAGGAGGACTCAAGTACATGTATTTCAGTAGCCACCAGTGAGTGGAAGCTTATGGCTCTATTCTCTGAGATGCATTTGGGGGTGCACGATAGTTAAGGTCATACATTTTGATCTTCTGAAGATGTTACCTCTACACTTCATGATCGAGTTCGAATGAGGAAACTATTAGACTCTGAAGGCCTAGTCCTATGGGAGAGTGTGTTAGGAGAGGACCCTATTTCTGGATGGACCATAGGCGAGGATGAGATCTTTCACTTCCAGGGGTGAATATGGGAGCCAGCAGACATACACGAGGAGATGATGTGGGATTTTCATTCCTCAGTTTGGGGAGTTCATCCTGGTGTCACCAAGATGTATTGTGATCTACACTATCAGTATTGGTGTCAGGTATAAAGAGGGAATTTGTTGGTTTTGTCATAAGGTGTTACACTTGTCAGCAGGTGAAGGCAGAGCATTAGTGACTAGCATGGATTTTACATCAGTTACCAATTCCTGAGTGGAAGTGGAATGAAGTCGCAATGGACATCGTGACAGGCTTTCCAAGGCCACCTCAGGGGAATGATGTTGTTTGGGATGTCATTAACAGACTCACGAAGGATGCTCACCTCTTGACAATCAATGAGACCTTTAGTGTTGATCAGCTGGGATGGTTGTACATACGAGAGATTGTACGACTTCATGGAGTTCCACACTCTATTGTTTCAGACAGGGATGCAATATTTACTTCTCAGCTCAGGAAGGGGCTTCAGAAGGCCTTGGGTACACATGTACTTTTGAGTACTGCTTACCATCTCCAAACTGATGGTCAGTCCCAACATACGATTCATGTGTTTGAGGCCATGATCTGAGCATGCATCCTGGATTTTGGAGGTTCTTGGGAGAATCCCTTACCTCTTGTGGAATTTTCCTACAAAAACAGTTTTCAAGAAACTATTAAGATGGACTATTAAGAGGATTTGTATGGTAGGCCATACTGATCACCCTTATGTTGGATGGAGGCAGGAGATGCAGCTTTGCTGGGACCTTATCTTGTTCAGGAGACCATAAAGCAGATAGAGTTGATTCGAAAGAGTATGGCTACTACACAGTCTCCAAAAAAGTCTTATGCTGATCTGTAGAGACGACCTCTAGAGTTTGAGGTTGAGGATCAAGTTTTCCTACATGTCACCCCAAGGTTGGGACACAAGAGGATTAAGATATAGGGTAATATTTCACTGAGGAACATCGGGTTGTTCGAGGTGTTGGAGATAGTGGGTCCGGTTTCCTATCGGTTACAATAACCTCAGAGGTACCAAGACATGCACAATGTCTTCCATGTTTCTTAGCTTCACCGTTACTTTTCAAACCCATCTCATGTCTTTCAACCCGAAGAGGTTGAGATCGAAGTGGATGTGTCTTTGAGGAGCATCTTATCTGGAGTGTGGATTGCAGTACAAAGGTTCTTCGTGGCTTTTTTGTTCCTCTAGTATGACTGAGATAGCAACACGGGCGGGTGAAGGATGAGACTTGGTAGAGGGAGTCCGATGTACGAGATCAGTGGCCGGAGCTGTTCGGTGTTTATTCTTCTTACACCGCGCTATGGAAATTTGGGGACAAATTTATTTAAGGGGGGAAGTTTGTAAGAACCCAGACCTTCTTTTCATGTTTTTTCTTCTTCCTGGTGTTTTTGGGAAAAGAAGAGTTTCTGAATTTTTTTATGCACACACCGTGTACTTTATGAGTACACGCTGTGTCCTAGGTTAAAATGGGTATCAGTTTGCTGGACATGTTACGGCCTTGCACAATGCCATGTGTGATGACCTGGAGGCCGCTTAATAATGAGTACGAAAACCGAAAGTACACGCCATGTACTTCAAAAGTACACATCATGTATTTTGTTTTTTCATTAAACATACCGGGGTCATGTCTGACGGACAGAGCAACCTCCTTCTAAACCTAGTTCATCCGAGAGCACCGAGAAGCCACAGATCTTCGACGATCCCCCATGCCTTCATCCATCCTCCAATTCAAACACCATTAATTGCTTCAGAATTGCATCAGTGGTTTCTCTCTTCTGCTGGAACCTTGTTTCATGATTTATCTTCTTTTCCATGTTATCTTTTGTCGAACATTATAGATGCTTTCTTATATATATGGAGTTCTAAGGAGATTAAAGATTTGAGGTTCACTTATAGAAATCTCCTAACCCCGAGGTAGGTGTTTGGTGCCTTTCTGTTGAAGGTATTTGAGTTTTATGTGCAAAAATTAACATTACCCAGAAACAGGTATTGTGTGTTTACCGTTTTTGCCCTATTATTTCTCTACTATGCTGGTATGCCTGGGTATATGTTTATTGATTTTTAATATGGTGAATTGTTGTGATTTGGATGTATTTCCCATGCTTATTCAGCCTGTTTCGACATTTAGGGATTGGTTTCTTGTTAGGCCACTGTTAAAATTCCCATTCCTGGGGTTATAGGATTGTGTGACTGTTGTTCTAGTATGTTGTTGTGTTGTAGAATGATATACAAGTAGTTCAACAGGTTTACCTTCTCCGTTGCGCACTGCTACACTTGCTTGACTTACACAGGGTTGTGAGAACCTAGTGTATAGACTCTATGATGAATGGATGTTGAGGGCTACTCTGGAGTGTCCGTATAATTTATGATGCGAGACCACATGGGGAATTGAAATTGAGTGCTACCTTAGAGTGTCTATAGTTCCTCAATGTAGGCCACAGAGGCAATGAGACGTTGAGTTCTTCCCCAGAGCGTCTTTAGTACCTTTATGATACTATAGGGGGAATTTATGGTGAGGGATTCCTCAGAGACTCTATGCTTAAGTTGAACTAGAGGGGTTATACTTAGTGTACTTACCAGAGGGTTTCTTGTACTTGTTAGGTAGGACAAGAGGGGATAGGATGTGAATACTTCCCAAAGAGTTACCTTGTGTTAATTGCTTGTTTGTGCATCTAGGTAGGGCCATAGGGGACATGTTTTGGGTACTTCCCAGAGGGTTACCTTTGTTTAGCTGTTCTATGCTGTGTGGTGATTTGAGTGCTTTAAACTGTGAATTTTTTACTGCTTAGTGCTATCATGTTTACTACTTTTTGTACCTTTACCTGCCATATATTCACTGACAATTAGACACAGATCTCATGATGGTTACCTACTAAGATTTATTCTCACACCCTATTTGGGCCATGTTTCTTGGGCCCAAAAAAATTATATTGTTGCAGGTATAGATAAGGGTAATATCTCTTCTACTTCTGGTACTTGACTTGATGTGGACCTGGAGAGCATGGTACCAAGGTATGGCTTGCGATGCTGAGGAGATTATCTGCTTTCTTTGGCAATTTGGTTTAGCACTGTTGTATTCTAGCATTGTGACTTGTTTGGTTGTTTCCTAGAAATATGTATCATGCATCATTTTATATATACGTTCTTCAGTTTATACCTTTAGTCTTATGCTGTTACTGATCTATGCCATTATTTCTGCTTCCTCTCTTTTACAAAGTTTTTTACTTCTGCTGTGTACTCTGCCAATGAGGGAATAATTTCTCCACTATCACACCCAAGGCCCTCGCTGCTAGTCGGAAGCCTCTGGCGTTCAGGGAAATGCACTTGAGGCCATGTGACCAACCAGGTATGGGGTGCCTCTATGTGGCTTCCAGAACCGGGATGTTACAAGTTGTTCCTGGAATAAGCTTGATTTTAAACACTGCCTCTCTCAAAAGAGATAATCCAGAAAAATCATTGGTTAAGACATTTGTGAATCGATACACTACTTTATGGGAATCAACTTGACATAAGCCATGATAATCTATGAAGAGATTTTTAATCTGTATGGTCACTATAACTAGCCCTTGATGGTAATTTCCCACTCAACTATCCTAGACATCCCACACACCATTATGTATATTATTTCTACCCTCTGGTGATGTAAATGACACCCTGCTATGATAGTAGTCTGAAAAAACACGAAAGTGAACAAACGAGTCCATTCATAGAATGACATCAAAGCCCAAAATATCAAGAACTAAGAGGTTCCATAAGAATGGGTAACTTCCTACCTCAAGGGGACAGTACATGTACTAGTGTATTCCCTCTATTCATACCCTTAATGTCTTATCCAGGTTCATTACACCATAATGATACTGTATCTCTAATATGATACATTCCATGATAGATAAAGAGATAAAAGAAATCAAATAACACATATCAAAAAACGCAGATACTGTAGCAGATTCCACAAGAATAGTACCTTGAACTATAGATGGTCCCGTAGAATAATCTGTGGGTATCCGGTGTAGGTAATGAAACTGGCCTATTCCATGAAACAATGAAAAAGATGGGCTATCATGATCATAACTACTCTGATGGCCCTCCTAGTTATCATGGGTATGACTACCACAACCACAAACTTCTCCTAGGATAGACATATCATTGCTATTCCAACTCCCTACCTAACGTGGAATAAAACAACCTGTTCTGATGATGGAGCTAGCACAGATCCTTTTCCATTCGAAATTGGTGTAAAGTTCATTCATAAAAACTGATGATGCCCCTAAGAGCCTCATGCTCGACACTCCATTGGGACTCTATTTCATTAAGGATTCTTGTTACCTTATCATCCACACTGATGAATCTCTACAGGGCTATCAAAATGGGAACTCTGGTTGTCACTTCCATAATAATAAATCCCGAGGGTGCATTTCATAATGCCAAAATAACTACACCCCGACCACGAAACTGATCCCAATACCAAGTAATATTTTTATCCCTTAGGTTTCACTTAGTGGTAGGAGCCCGATTTACAATTTAAGAAATGGTATACAAGTGAAATACGTTCATCTAAAAACAGATGGCATAGTGGATCCCGTCCTCAAAACATCTACCACGTGAATGATCGTCACTAAATAGAAGCTGGGAAAATCACTAGAGCTCCATAAAACGTGATGAATATTCCCTAATTGACATAGAACCCTAATCGAAATTCTTGAACTCTCTCACTCTGTAAAATATAAGAATCTATGGAAAGAACTGATCATAGATGTTAGTCTAGAAATCAATAGATAACATGACATAATGATGAAATGTCTGGGAAATCACATCACAAAAATACTTGGATGAATCCTGAAGAATTTAAGTAGCAAGATTAACTATACAATCTGGTGGTGTCTATAGATGTTCAAAGATAGATAGTGTTGCCTCTATCAAAGACTCTGCAGCCTACAGGCTACCATCCCCAGAAAATGTAGGAGGATGTGTCTATTGAAACTCTTGAGTTTGATCAACCATCATAGGTGCAAGCTGTGGAGAACCATGCAGGTACTGAATCAGACATAGGAAACTATCACAAATTTGGAAGCAGTTCCAAGACCAGGTACATTAGGTGGTTCCTTATATGTCACTCATAGAGGTATGAATGGGGGATTAGGGACCACCAGGTCTAGATCATGTTCATTTCCACCCTTCTTACATACGACTGAACGACGTTGTGATGCCAGTGGTCTACAAATTCAAAGAAAACCCCCTAGAACAATAATAAAAAGATAGATCTTTTTTCCAGTAGACTTTGAATGCAAGAAGAATCATTACCGAAGGCATACTACCCCAACTACTCACTTAGACTTCAATGTATTAGTACATGCTCAGGTATTGGTTTCTTTTTTGTTTTACATTTGATTACTTGGTTAACCCCTTTAAATTTCAAAAACATTACAATACGAGATAAGGATGTGCAACCAATTCATTTTAGCAGTCTTGACTTTTTTTATAATGGATATTCATTTTCGATGAATCCATGCCCATAAACCTATCACTAGAAATGAAACCCATTTATTTATAGCATAATGGATCAACTTGGTAAATTACACATCCCATCCTAGGAGGTCCCATACACTTAATGAATTGAGGCATGAAATCAATAAATCACAAAAAATAATAAGACATGCATAAGTTAACTATCACAACTTCACTCAATAGTCATAGGCATATCAAGAAATGAAAAACAGTTAAATTCCCCAATATGGAATGGAAATATGCATGACATGTGAATTATTGGTGCCTATAATTATACATGTAATAATGCTCATTTCCCTTATATCATCGGGAAAATGATGATAGAAAATCATCAAATAGAGTAATAATCAACAACACCACACAACATGTGCATCAACCAATGGTGAAATAATATCAACTGTAATAGAAAACCCAGAACACCAATTATAACAAAAGCAGTTTGGTTTTTACCTTAATCATGGGTTCCTAACACACAATCAGTACTTATGACCAATTCCCAGGCTTTTAAAATCTTCAATCTATTTTCTGTAAATAAAAAGTCATGGAAAGTACTCCTTTGATATCACTTTGTAACATCCTAGACCCAGATGGAACATAAAAGGTTCCCTAAGACCCATGGGCCATAAGGACACAACCACATCTCCCTGAATTCTAGAGGTTTCCAATTAGCAGTGAGGGCATAGGGTGTGTCTGTGGGGAAAATATTACCTCAATACCAAAGTGTAGTGTATTGGATGAATGTAAACATGATAAAATAGTGGAAGTTGTATAAGTAAATAGAAAGAACATCGAAAAAAGTGACAATAATATCAACAATAATTGAAATCACTGGAATAGTATTCAACTATAGATGAATTGTCATGTCACTAGAAAATTTTAAAACACAGATATAAAACAACAAGGATAACATATTCTACAATGGTATAAAGGGATTTAATAAATATACCAAGAATCATGAGATAGAACACAATCCTATGCTATAAAGATCTATCTAGAACAATAAAAAATCAAGTGTTTGAATTCATATGCCTCTCTTTGTCAACACCTGCATCCATGTAATCTACTCTAGGTACCAAACGTCGCCCAGAGAGGGTGTGCGATCAATCTTAGTGGTCCACCACCAACAGTGTCTACAACATTTGTCACTAGTACTAAAAATGTAATAGTATACAGAAATGCATATAAAAGTAAGGTGGTACAATTTAACTAAATACCCATGTACCTAATTCATCCCTCATATGGTGTCGGAACATTTCAACAATTCATTATTTTATTTTTACCATTTTGTAAGTAAAACACCTTTTAATAATATTGAAGGTTCTTAGATGTAACTAAGAAATCTATAATGATCTTTAACAGTGATGTTCCAAGGTAATAACCAAGGTGAAGTAGAACTCAGGGGTCTCCAACTTAGTAATAAATATAGGCTAGAAAGTGTAAGTATGTAATAAAATGATCATGTTCCATGGAATTCCATAATACGATGCCTACTTAAAACATGGTGATTGTCTAAGGTAAAATGAGGCTAAGTAGAGACTGGGCCCTATGTGATGTAACATTCGCACAAACATGTAAATGCGAGATCCGGGGAGTATATTAAAGGAATCCTATGATGATATATAAGGGATCATACAGTGTAATATTGGGCATCCGAAAAATAAATAAGGATCAAGATCTATGTGGTTATTAAGCTAACAAATAAGTATCCTTGAATTAGAATGGGGATATCATGTGCTCCTAGAATTATATGATTATAATCTAAGGTGATCTCTAGTTAGGAAATTAATATTCTATTATTAATTCATGTAATATTCCATTTGTATCAATCCAATCCTTTCATTAGTGTGATAAGTTCTAGTAGCATGCAACCATTTAATCAAGTCATTTGGTCCCACACATTCCTTTCATTTGTGTGAAAAGTTCATGTAGTATGGAACCATTCATTTAATCTCTTTTAATAACATTCCTTATTCAAAGTTCATTACGCTACCTTACATTAATGTAGAAATTTTTTCTATGCATATGCATTATATTATTCATTTACATTTAAGGACAAGTCATATACATATTATACATGCCAATTCACATTTCACATTTTATGGGTAAAATTGAAGAACTGATGTTATGTGGGTCATGTGGTGAGCAAAAATTGTAATTTCCATTATGAAATTAAAAATATAAAAAATCCATTTAATATATAAACACCTAACCATAACTAGGTCCATGAAAAGAACACCCAAACAGTGGATCAAGCGTGTAAAAATAGTAAAATGAAAATTATAGAATAACACACAATATGGGTTTAATTGAGTTGTGGGAAAACCCACCAAAAATAAATCACATATGTAGAAAAAAACATCTAGAATTTTTTAATTATTATATGCATGGAATATGATTTCAATAAATGTCACTAAATGAAATTGGTGGGCCCCACATGACAAATTTAAAATCAACGAACATGAGAGATGAGTTATAGACCACCCACATTAGGCTTTTACAGCTCTCCTCCTTCAGTATTGGCTATTGATATAGCTCGGATAGGAGTAGATCTAAGAATAGGAGAAAAAATCTCATTCCCTGATAACTTAGTTGATAGAAATATTGAAGGATAATGGCTCAATAGGACTCGATTACTTACTATTGTGCATCCAACATGATGATAAGAAGCTCGATCAAATATCAAAAAAATGATATTTCTTTATTACTACCTTTGATCTTCAAAGGCATTCAAAATGAGAGGAAACCAGGTTAATTCCACTGGTTCTCATATTATGGAGGAAGGAGGAGGATTAAAAGATCATTTAGGCAAAAATATTAGAAATACAATTAATGTAGCTTGTGCACAGTTTTTCCACACAGTTTGAAAAACTGTGCACTAATAATGAATGGTTACCAAGTTATATGGGGTTCTATCACAGTTAGGTCACACAATCATATAAAAATAGTGTAATACCTCTTTTCATGAAACAAGACCATCTACACGGTTAGGAAGAGCATGTGCCAACTGTCCGACATGCCATGTTTCCCCAAAAAGTTCGGTTCAAGGCTTTGAAATTTCCCCGAACACCCATGATATTGTTTCTAACTCAATAGCAATCTATATTATGTCCAATGTAAATATTTAGACTTTAATTTAAAGGATCCATACATGAGTGAAAAACTGGGTTCTTACACATATCATTTCATGAGACCTAAACATTACCCAATTCATTAAAGTGATATATAGGAACACACATGATAACATTTAAATGTATATGTGTTTTAAAACATAATCCAACATAATGACTAGACATGAAGAATACCCAAGGAAGGAAATGTATTTCATAATCATATCTTATAGCATAGTTGTATGGAATATCATAATGAATTTGATGAAATATTTGATTAAAACATTAATGGATGTTCATAGAGGAAAAATAATTATTTTACATGAAAACTTATTCCCATGATAATTTAATATGTAAAATATGAGGGATATGTATCTTTATAAATATGCTTATTTAGTGGTGTTTTAGGGAAAATGGTAATGAGTATTTAAAAAGGGAAAGACCAAGTTTATTTTCCTAAAATGAAAAATTAAATTAAAATTATTTTACATAATCAAATGGGAAGTTTTTTTAATACAATTATTGGTTAAAATATTTCATGGAGTGGCACTTTAAATTGGGTAAGAGATAGATAAGTTCCATGCAATTGTGTTTACTAAATGAATAGAATTTTAATGGAATCATTAAAACATGTATATCACCATAAAATTAAGGTTAACTAAAATATTTATATATATGAGGGACATATATATAAGGCATATAATAAGGTAATAAAAAAAGATAGAAAGTGATGAAAATAGAGATAATGTGTATCCCAATGAAAACAAGGTCGTTTTGAGAGATCCCTTACCATATGTTCCCGAATTATTGTTCAATTTATCTTAACTTCCAAAATAATAAATTTTTTTTAATAAATTAATATCATTTTTTATGTATATTTTATTTACCGAAATTATATCTTGTTTAATTATACCCATTTCAATGAGATACAAAGTTTATTTTACTTTTCCGAGGGTGTTCGATTCATGATTCTAGGGATCGATCATATGTTGATAATTTTTTGGATTCTTGTAAAAAGGGAATAATACTTCTAAGGTGAATGAAATGATATTAATTTAGTTGAATATATTTAAATGGTTTTAAATACCCATCAATGGTAGACTTATTTAGTCAAAATTCCAATGTTATATTGTTAGTTTTTATGGTGGTTTTACAGACCATAATGAAGTAATTTCATTTTAAATAATATTATGGCCATATATTCATTATAGAATGTGAAAACATATATCATATACATATTGATATCCTTTTAAAAAATTATAAGTGAATTTATAATTTCCATAAACATAAAAATGAAATAAAAATATTAATCATCCTCTAAGACATTGAACTGACATAATTGGGAAATTGGTTTTCTTATTAGTATAAGAGACAAAGAAGAAGATGTATTGTAGATACTACATTATCAATATATATATCTTGTATATATAATATACTGGAGTTATTATTAAATTTTGGATTAGGTATTTTATTATTAGGATAAATATTGAATACATTTAAGAGATGTACTTTGATGATATTACATCATGAATTTCATATCATTGAAAAACTACTAAAGACACCTAGAATTGTTTATTTGGTAAGACCTGTAACTTTAGGAGATGAGAGAGAGAATTGGGAAGATAATTGGATTGAAATTTTGAAATATTTGGTGATTAGAATATTTGAGGGAAATGTAATATGGGGGTGGTATTTATAAGGGGAGGACATGGGTGTTTTTTGAACATTAAATTAATTATTTAATGTTTTTCTCAAGAAATCCAATATTGTGGACTATTGTGACTGCCTGGAGTAAATGGTAATTCTACATTAGAAATAATCAGTTCAAACATCAACTACGATTTAAAGATTACTATATTTTTCTAATAATGTTTTATATCATATTTTTTAATATTTAATTATTCACAACAAATTCAATTATTTTAGAAATATAATAAAAAATCACAGTAAGCATTTAACAATGTGTAGATTTCATAAATCGAAATAAAAAATGTGTTGATAAAAAAAATAAAATCTATTTTATGAAAATAATTTAAAAATATGATATATAAATTTTTTTAATTAAATCCTCATTTATTAGAGAAATTTAAATATTAATTTTAGGTTCAATTTTCTTACCTTTGAAAAATTAATAATACTGTGATAAAATAATATAATAATTATGATACAAATTAATATTAATTTTGATACCAATTTTATTAAAATTAATAATGGTTTAATCCAATAATATATGTTATAAAAATTAAAATAAAACAGTTAAGTTTCATCAATATACAAACACTAATTTTATCATTTTTAAAAAATTTATTTACTTGTATCAGGATATAAATGTTTTTAATTTTCATTCTATAAGTTATAAAATATTATTATACCCAAAAATAATCAAGGGTACTATTTTAACATTCATTTCACTATTCCTAATTGTCAAATTTATATTCTAATTGTTATATTACTATTTAAACAGTAAGATTACTATTATAATGGTCTAATTTTTTACCCTCTGATTGGTTACCTAATTTCTGAAAATATCATATATTTTATTCATTAATAATTTAATTTTATTTTCTTATAAGGTGATATATATTTTAAATTTCAAGATGAATATTCCATTAAAAATATTTTTATTCATATATACAGTGTTGTTCTTGAGTGCAGTTATTCTGGTTGGTTGAACATATCCAAAGTTTCAAATTTTAGGTTTCTTATTTTTAAATTTTTTATTCAATTTTAATATTTTAAGTTATTATAGACATACTTATACTATAAATGTATTTTTAAAATTAATATAATGAAATTTTATTAGTTTCATCATATCGTGCATGTGATTTATGATGCATTATGTCTTCAGAGTCAATTTCGTTCTTCTGTGATAATTGGGGGCACCATTAATATCACTATCCTTTGAATCATCATGTTTCTTAGTACTTGGTAGAGAGATTACAAATGGGTCATATATTGGATAAGCCATACTCTTTTCACTTCAACATTGCAGTAAATTTTGGAGTTTTTTTAGAATCACATCGAATGATATTTGAATTTAATTATTTAATATTTTAAAGAAATTTATGGAATGTAAATTCTAAAATGAAATGATTTTTTTAAGAAAACAAATGAAATTATTTACCATGATGTTCCTGTCTTGAAACCTAGCTAAGGTAGAAGTAGTAGTTGAAGATATTTGGCCCTAAGTGAGGATGATGGTTCTACTTTGGCTTCATTCAGTGGTGTAATTATATTTTAGAGTTATATCGTATGGTTATTAGGGATTCCATATAATGTACTAAAAAAAGGTATACATTTTTTAATATTTATTATTGTTTTTATGTTCCTAGAACATAGAACTATTTCTAAGAGTTTTTTTAGATTTTGGAATGGGTATTTCCACCATGACCATCTTACATCATAAATGTGCAGTTTATGGAATTAATGTGTCAATGGGAAGAACACCTAAAATGGTTTAGGAAATATTACTATTTTAGGTCGTAAAATCTTTTTTTATTGCTTAAATTCATTTTACATCTTAATATCTACTTTTATGTAGTAAAATAATTGATCAATGTAAATTTAACTAAAGGTGATGAGGTTTCCACTATACATGAGTTATGGAATATTTAGGGAATAAATTACTAATTAACATCAAAACTCATTTATCCCAATATTTTTAAGTCACACTGTACTTCTGACATTTCACATTATTACTTTTTAGCCATTCTTCATCACCCCTATGGTTTCTCCAAGTGCATTTGGGTGTTTCCTATCTTTTTGAGTTCGTCAATTGAATGTTTGATCTCTATGATATTTATGTCACTTATTTGTGGGATGCAGTATTTATAATTTATCATTTTCTATGGCTACGATAGTTGCATGGAATGGTGTTCTGGATTCATTGATTGTATGGATATGATTTCTTTAATCATTGCGAGATCCATTTTCAAATCTTCTTCTAAGGGTTGGTTCTTTATTGGTTATGGTGTAATGAGTGTATGTTTATTGAGTTATGATATGTTCAACCATATCCATCATTTTTTTGTCTATGAAAGGTAAATTTAGGATGTGATAAAATATTTTAGACCATCCATTTCTGTCTTTGTGTTCCATCATTTGTTGTTAGATCTTGTTTTGGGCTTGTGTGAGCAGAGGTTGTAGAAGGAGGTTTCACCTTTATATTATAATAGATGAAAACTTAATTCTCTATTTTTATAAATTATGTTATAAATAAATTAGAATAATTTAATGAATTTAGTTTCTATAATTCTTTTTAGAATACATTGTTGTTATAATTTGTGTTAGAAAAAATGGCATTTTTTAGTATTTGAAATGGATTTCTAAGATTAATTGCGAAGCATGATTTTGATGAAATGATTTTGAAATTTTTTATCCTGGTATGCCTTTCCTACTTAGTTGTAAGGTAGAGAAATATTCCTCATCTATTATTATTATTGGCTGGTTCACTCATGGGGTGTTCCTAGAATCCCTAGAAGAAGTGTCCCAATGACTTATTAGACAGTATATGAAGGTTCACTTTCTATGTTTATGCTCTTCTCCCCAGATTCAATGCAGTCATCTAAGGGCATGATTCATGAAACATTCTATGTTTGGGTATGCATTTTATATCTAGGATGAACAATAGTGATCATTTTTTTGATATACCCGTGCATTGGGTTGTGTTACTTTTCATTTCTTACATGTCTTGTTATATGAGATATGCTTTAAAACTATTTTACCATGATTATTAGAACTGTTGATAAATAGAATGAATTAGAATATTTTTGATATAAAAAATGGTTAACTATTTACCATGTTCTATTTTTCATTACATTTAAATTTTTTTTTGGATTTTTATAAAAATAATTATTAAGGAACACCTGGGTAGGAACCTACTAAGCCTTTTAAGCTCACACCCTACACACCCCTTCGACAGTGTGTAGACCTAATTATATCATTTGATATATTGTAAATAAATGTTCCATATTTTGGAGGCTAGGTTATAGTTTGGTGGTCTTGGGTAGCTGACAGTTAGATATCGGGACATCATCCGCTTATCATATAGAGTAACTATATCTTATTTTGGGTTTTATATTTTGTTATGGTACTCGTTTCATGGAGTTTTTTGCTGATTTTGAGTTGGATCACTTCTAATTTTTTATTTTGGTTATGGAATATATATTTATATATTTTCATATGGTGTTTCATTGTTATATATATATATATTTTTTATTCTTTTTTAGGTTTTGTGAAATTGTTGCCTGTAGTTTTTATTGATGCATGGGTGAAAGTCTTCAGCCCATGGGGATCATGAATTCCATTTTGGTATGTGGTGTATCTGGTATGGTGATAGTTTGTGGGGGGGGGGGTATCCAAAGTCATCTCATTACAAATTGTTATCATAGGGAGGTTATTCTGATTCTTGTCTTTTCTTTTAGATTAAATATATTATTATAGAAACTTTTAGGTTGTTTATGGTGAGTTCATAGCCAACTATTAACACGAAGAGTGTCAAGTATCCATCAGATATTGGGATGTGTTTTTCTTATGTTTTTTTCTTCTTAATATTATTATTTTTATTTATTTTTTGTGTTTTAATGGATATTTTCTTTTTTTCTAATAGTTTTTTCAATTTTCAATGTGTAGTGATATGAATATGAGATGTCTCTCATCAGCTCCATATGAATACGCAACAAATGATCCTCAATGA
Source organism: Viscum album (assembly GCA_963277665.1). Lineage (NCBI taxonomy): Eukaryota > Viridiplantae > Streptophyta > Magnoliopsida > Santalales > Viscaceae > Viscum > Viscum album. Next base: position 323,546,358 of record OY728119.1, on the reverse strand, counting down.
ATTCAACTTTTGAATCAAAATATTATAGTGGCTACCAAGAGAGAAATTCATTCTATGGAACAAAATGTAGTATAAATCTATACCACAATAGTTGAAATATATCATAGAGATGGAGGGGAAATGGATCGATATTGGGAGTTATTACCCATGAAGCCCATATCAATTAATAAGATTAATGATACCTAATAGGAGAAGGAATGGATAGATAATATTGAAATGATTAATATGTCTTGGATACAACTGAAAATATCTTGGTTATGTGTGCACATCCATAATCGAGAGTCCCTGCAAATGATGATAGGATTCCATGATGTAGGATGAAATGCACTTGGGGTTTAATCGGTTGGGTTTAAAGAACTTATTTTTTCAATAGGTGTATCTAGAGATTATAATGATTGAAATGTCTTTGGAATAACTCACTTTGTAGCAGGGGATGAATTCAATGTCAACATCCCCCCAATAAATTTAAAAATCTGGTTTGTTTTTCTCTAGAGGTAGTGAAGTTTTATTTGCTAAATCCTTATAAGTACCACTAGGGTTTGAATTTTAATATAAGACAACATGTATTCATGAAAAATATTTCCACCTATAACAGCCCAAGAATTTACAATATGTATTTTTGTTTAAATAAATTCAATATATTTGATATCTTACTCTACACAAAAAAATGAGATGAAATGAACTCGAAAATATTATTATTTTGTCACAAAATTTATCACCTAGCCATTAGAATGGCAGAATTTAGTGAGATTAATTATATTGTGAAAATAGTTTTTAAAAATGTTTATAAAAATAATTAATTGGTCATCGAATAATTGGTAAAAAACCAATTCAACATAAAAGGATGTGTTTTTTTATAAAAAAACATTTTTTGCTCATAATGCAGTTTTGTCTTAATAAATTAAATTAATTACTATTAGTGAATGATCCTAATGAAATTTATATTTTATATACTCAATAGTATTTTTCAAATTCTTCCAATATTTTTTAAAGTCTTATTATAATAATAATTCAAATTTTATTCATAAAATCTGTATTTTGTTTTCTAAAGGAAACTTTTCCACCTTTTGATGCCACACCTATTATAAATTTTTTTTTTCACATTTATATGATTAATTTGGGAAAAAATAATTCAATTTGGAAATTGGTATATTAAAATTATCATAGGGTAATGTTTTGGAATTTTTCTAGTACGTTCCATTTTTTAATGAATAGTAAAAAATATTCCATTTTAATTGAATACATCAATTTATTTTTATATACTTATATACATAAAATATATTTTTATTTTTTAGTATAATTTTTTCAACTATACATCCAAAAATCTATGTTAGGATTTTGGAATCATTTTCAAATTGAAATTTGATATAAAAACATTTCAATCTTTTGAGGTATTTCACTTTAAAAAACCCACATTCTCATTGCATCTACAAGACTAATTTTAAATATAATTTTGAAAATTCTATAGAATGAATTTGATAAAATGGGGCCCATATTTTGAATCATAATTTTAAAATTAGGTAGTAAGGTTAGTTTCATTTTTTTTAAAATTTTTTCTGTGGTAAAAACTCATTTACCGTAGTATAGGTAAAAAAGTGAAAGAATATAATGTTAAATGTAAAAGACTTAAAATAACTAAAAACTATAAGATTTAATGGTATTTTGTGGTATTTACCAAACCTAAAAATCCTCAAAAACATTAATTAACAATATATTTAATGAAATTAATTCCACCTCAATGTGGTTGGATTTAATTATAAAATAATCATTATTATATCACTTACAGCCACATCTCCTCAAGTATAAATACCACTTCTCACCACACCCTTTTGAATAAAAATCCTTGAAGTTCCTAAAATTTCCACCCAAACCTCTCTCTCTTACTCCACCCATGTATACGTGCTTCTAGTCTGAAAAAATACGAAATACGAGGTCATCAAGGGGTCCTTCAAGGAGGTGATACCCCATAAGAGGTTAAAATATACAAAATTAAAAGAAATTGTGAGGTAAGGGTGTTTCATCTCACTTTTTCTTCTATGAGATATAATTATTATTGTAAAATTATATCATGTGTGTGGTTTATAAATTTTCCTTTTATTTATCATTTCATTAATCTAATTATACTGAATTTATTCAATGTTTTTCTGATAATTATTACTTTTATGGGAATTTTGATTCAACAAATTTATAAAGCAAAAAAGAGAATTATTAACTCAATTTCCATTAACTGGTTTAAAATTATACATAATCAATTATTTCATGCTATGATTATGTGTGGGTTGAATTTTTATTATCTAATGATGCATTACAATTTTTAGGATAATTTATAGTGAATACACATAATCATATATTTTTATTTGAACTTTAATGATATGATGTAATTGAGGAATTTTCATATAAAAATTATATTTTTAGAATTTCCATTAAAAAAATTCAATTTCTGCCATGTATGTGTTTTTTAAATTTTCTTCCAAAAATGTATTTAATATTAGAATAAAATTATTTATATTTATTTTTAATCATGTTTTATTTTCAAAAATGAATTTAAAGGACTCTTTTTGTCATTTTATAAATAAGGATCATTTTTTTAGAAAAATACAAAAGAAATGCTTTTATCTTATAAAAAATTCATGGATTTTCCCTCCATTATGATTCCCTAATGTCTCATTTTTTAATTACAAGATGATTAGGTTATTCTCAATGGAAGTGATTAGTTTATAATTTCACAACATTTAAAAAAATGTTTTCAAAACAGAAGTGAAATTTTCCTCAAGCATTATTTCAGGTGATATCTCAAAATTATTTTCCACATAAGATAAAATTATTTTATATTAATTATTCTTTACTAGGGATATATTTTAAGGAGATTATAATTATTATTTTATTAGTGGTTTTTTATATTTATAAAACACTTTTATTTTCCATGGGTTATGCTATGATGAAATATTTATGAAACCTATTATTTTAATGGGTTCTGATATTATGATTAATCAATTTTCATATGGATTAGTGTTCTTGGGAAATATGTATTATTGGGCCAATAGGATTCTCTTATGACTTCATCATTTCTTATGTCTTTATGTTTTGAAAATCATAAACACTTTTTCTTATCTTCCTAATTTTACATTCTATTATACTTACTGATTTTTCATTCCATTATACTTAAAAAATTTTCATTATGCTTACTTACAGATTTATCATTCCGTTTTACTTACAGATTTATCATTTCATTATAGTTATAGATTTGTCATTCAATTATACTTACAGATTTTTCATTACCTTTAATTTTAAATTTATCATTTAGTTTTACATATAGATTTTTAATTCCATCATACTTAAAGATTTGTCATTTTGTTATACCTACTGATTTTACATTACGTTTACATACATATTTTTCATTCGGTTTTACTTATATATTTTTCATTACAATATATTTTTCATTACTTTTTAACTACATCATTAACTGTATTGTTTACTTAAAATTCTGAAAAATTGTTTTAATTAAGCCTACGTGATACCATTTTTCATGATACCGAAATTAGTAAAAAGGTCATACTGATTTTATGATACTAGTACCCAAAACAACGACATAGTATTTTTCGATCCTTTTTTCATTTTCTTAGGAATCTATTTTCTTGATACAGTTAGTGTTGTTTAATATTTGATTCTAATATTATTGTATTTTATGTTTTCTTATATATAACATTTACCATAAACTTCACATAGTTTCTTATACATGAAAGGATATCATTCAATATATTATAAACTAACCATTTTTTTTATACGTGTCTAGGTCCATCCAAAAGTTATGAAAAATATGACCATTGGAGTGAAGCCATCCGTTGAGATGTTTTTCCTATAAATAAGAGTTCATTTGAATGGGAAAAGTACAACAATGAAGTTTTGTGAATAGAAAAGTGATCAATGTATGTGAATTGATTTATATATAGAGGATATTTCAAGTGTAAGTGCTTCGTGTAGATGTGTTGAACAACTTGTTCAGGTGTGAACAACTAGTTTAGACTTTTTGTGCGTGCAGAATCCGATCGTGCTGATCGTGGGATTCTTGGTTTGGAAGACAGAGGTTCTGATTTCCTTCAAAATTGAGGACCTCTCAGGATAACCAAACATATAACAATATTTGGATTGAGGGCTTACCTAGGTTTGAGAAAGACATTAATTCTTGAATGTATATATCAAGGAACATATATCCTTTGTTGTTGGATACCATTCTCATTGGGTTAAAATAATATTATTGTTACTTGTTTTCTATTTCAAGTTGTTTTTATTTAATTGAAATTTTAACTTTTTTAAAGTTAGAAAGTACAACTTTATTATAATTTCTAATTCTGTTACAATGATTATATTAATGATTCTATACACATCAAGGTATAATATTTATTTTTAAAAAATATTTCTTATGTTTTCATCTCAAGATTGCAATGTCTAGGAAAATATTTCCTTAAGAGGGTTTGTGAATATTTGTTTATCTTTGTTAAGCTATGTTTTTTTAATGTTAAAAGAAAAAATTAAGAAACTTATTCCCTTATAGTTAAGAAATATTCTTTAATAAAGTTCTATAACAACTTTAATGGTTACAAAAGAATTTTTATATTATACAAGTCACCCACCCTTGTATGTGATCATCTCATTATAATATTCGATCCTACAATTGTTATCAAAGGAGGTATATGAAATACTTATATTCACATATAATATTTATTGCTCAATATTTTTCATTGTTCTTAACTCATTTTAATTTTTTTTTGTTTACAAACTTTAACTGCTAATAGGTTCTTCTGAAATAAATTTTATTTTAGTATGGTGGAAATTCATGTTGGATATTTGGAAAATCTCAATACTACTAGACCACGGATCTTAGATGGAAATGAACACTAGTACCAGAGAGACAAAATGAAGACATTTGTGATGAACACACATATAGAAAATAACATTATTTTATCTGGAGATTATAATATTCCTGATGAGTAACTTAGAACATTCACTAATCTATAAAAGATGGAATACCAGCTGAACATTAAGGTAAAAAAGACATTTATTTGTTCCATGACTAGAAATATATATATATATATATGTCTATATATATATATATCCAAATTTCATATTGTGAACCTGCTATTATCATTTTGAAGAAGCTTGAGGTAACTCACTTTGGAACATATAAAGCCATTAAAATTAAAAGAGCCATGCTCAGAGATGAGTATCATTGTTTTTTTATGGGCAACCCATATGTAGGGTAGAAAAAAGATTTATGACTATCATTAAAAACTTACAATCAATGGGTGAGATTGGTTTAGATGATGATAATTTTGTAGACAATATTATAGACATTATTCCTAAAAAATGGGAATCCAAGAGGACAATTATATATGAGAATATGTAAGTTACTCAGATTTTTCTTAATGAGATTTTTGGAACCCTTATTCAACATGAAAATAGAATGGAGAGATATTTATATGATATTAACAAAAAGAATGGAAATGATGGTGTTGCATTTACATCTACTTCAAATCATATAAAAGCCAAGACTCCCAAGAGAGTTACAAGATCTAAAACTAAGAAGGTTGTTAATCAATCTGAATATAGTGAAAGTGAAGCTTCAAAAAACGAGTTAGCTAATATTGCTTGGAGGATGAAAACGATTTTTGGGAAAAAGAACATTAAATATAGACACATGAATAAAGATTAAAAAAAAGAAAGATAGAGAAGTGACACACTATTAATGCAGGAGAACCAGTCATATTAGACCTGATTGTCCCTTACTTAAGAGAAGAGACATGAAAGACATGAATTCTTTAGTGGAACAAGAAGAAGTTATACAGAGCAATTAATATAAATTTCTTGAAATCCAATGACACTTGTAGTGAAAGTTGTGGAGTCTCTTCAGATGAAACATCAGAATATGAATCTTCTGAACAAAATAATATTGGTCTAACATCCAGAACTCCATTTCAAAATAATTGTCTTTTGGCTACAACATGAACTGCAAAATCCTTAACCAATATGTCTTTAAGTGAAAATTTTCATGATAATGGTTTATCTTTCAGATGAATAATCATCATCATCAGAAAATAATAATGATTTAATTTCCTATTAGGAAGTGTCTATATTTGCTATGTTTCATGAAATATAAAATTGTAATGTCTCTATGAAACATGAAAAAGAAAATTATAGAGAATTTATTTTAACAAAAGAAGTTTCATATCTTACCAAAGATCTTTATAAGAAAAATAATGTTTCAGAAAATATTTCTTTGAAACTTGGGGTAGATAATTTTGGTAAGGACAAACTTTCTAATGATCTTAAAAATTTGTTTTAGAAAAAAGATGCTTTAGAGGATAATCTTAACTCTAAATCTTTTATTCCTGAGGATAATAATTATTCGTGGGACTAAAGTCTGAAATATTTTCCTTAAAAAAACATCTTGAATGTTTTACTTCTGGTAAGGATAATTTTGACAAGACTTATTCTTATATCTGACCTCTTGGTAAAAATCAAGGATTAGGTTATTCTCATGAAAACCCAATTTTAAAAAACAATTATTTTGTTCCTTCCAAAGCTCCCATTTGCACTAAATGTATAATTGGTGGGCATTGGAAGAAGAAATTTTTTCAAAATAATTTTCAATCCCTTGGGTTTCATAATTCTTACCTTTCTAAACAAATGTTGATACCAAATATTTTATTATCAAAACAATTCCAGATCAAAGAATGTTTGGATATCTAAAACCTAACTCTTTCTTTTTCAAGATAATGATGGAAGTACCAACAACATATGGTACATAGATATTGAATGTTCATAGCACATGAATAGTAAAAAATACTATTTCAAATAGATTTTAAAGACTAATGGAGGAAAAGTAACCATTGGAGATATCTCTCAAGGGGAAATTTTTAGTATATGTAACATTATTAATCTTGTTAAAGGTATAATTTCAAATGTTCTTTTTGTAAAAGACATTAAACCCAACTTCATTTGCACAAGATAATTATGTAATGAAGGTTACCTTGTGAATTTTAGAAATAATAAGTTCTTAGTTCACAATTCGAAGGATGATTTTAGTTTTTTTTTTCCTTCAGCATGAGAATGTGTACACAGTAAACATAGAGGAACTTAAAAGTCAAGATCTACCCTCCCTTAGTGCCATTGAAGATCAATCTTGGGTTTGGAATAGAAGACTAGGAGACTATAAATTAAGTTATCTTATAAAACATTTCTAAGAAAGGACTTGTTAAGGACCCTCCTGATCTTTGGTTTGATACTTGAAAAGTCCATGATCGTTGTCAATATGACACAAAACATAAATATAGCTTCCAATTTATAAGTGAATTTTCAACTTAAAATTCATTATTTTTGGTGCATATGGACTTATTTGGTCCAACCCAAACATGATGCATTGGAGTAAAATACTATGTGTTTCTCTTAGTTGATGACTAAAATAGATTAAATTGTGCCTATTTTGTTGAAAACCAATCTAAAGCCTTTTCTTATTTCAAAAAAATTACAACACAAGTTAAAAATGAGAACTATTCATAATGATCATGGTGGATAATTTGAAAATTTAGACTTTGAAACTTTTTGTAGTATGAAAGGTATCACTCACAAATTTTTGGCTCCCAAAAATCCTCATCAAAATGGTGTTATCCAAAGAAGAAATCATATTATTCAAGAGAGTACAAGAACCAAGTTGAGTGAATATTACATAGCTAAATATTTTTGTGCTGAAACTATATGTACTTACTTTTATACTATAAATTGAGTTTTAATAAGAACTTTAATTAATAAAACACCTTATAAGTTCTGGGCTATCAAAATATCTAATGTTTTTTAATTCAATGATTTTTGTGGCAAAGTATTGATCTTGAATACTAAATACAACCTATATAAATATTCACCCAAATCTAATGAAGGAATTTTTATAGTATACTATACTAACTCTAAGTCATATAATATTTTTAATAAAAACACAAGTATTTTGGACGAAAAAATACATGTTAAATTCAATGAAATTGAACCTTTTGTTCTCAAAAAACCTGATCATATTTCTGATATGTTATATAAAACTGATCACCAACCTTAGATAGACGATCCTTTAGATAATGAAAATGTTCAAGAAAATATTTTTGAGACATTTAATCTGGATTATTTTTTACCCTATGTTGATGAAAAAGTTTTACAAAACCCAAGTCAGTGGTCACATAGGAATCATACCAATGATAATATCATTGAAAATGTTTATTAACAAGTAGGAATTAGATGTTAATTAAGAAATTAAGTTGAACATATTTATTTTATTTCCCAATTTTAACCAAAGACTCATGATGTTTCATAAGGTAAAAAATATTAGATAAAGTCTATGCAAGAGGAACTCAATGAATTCGTAAGTGTAACACCCCGGCCCCAGTTACCCAGAGTCAGTGCATTATTACATAACATTGGCATGATCACAAGAAAGATCAAATCTCTAAAGACCGATTAGTTTAGTAGCCTTGGAATAACTAGATTCATTAATAAAGTTTATAACAATGTAGTCTCCGTAGTCCACACTCTTATGCCCTCAAACTATCCCTACAGGCCATTCATAAATTACTTCTTCACATCCTGAGAAAAATAAAACATAGAAAAGGGGTGAGCTCAAATTCCCAGTAAGGATAACAATATAGCAGAAACTTTCTTAAATAAGAATAAACATTTAATGAAATGTATAAATAAAACAAAATCCTTTTAAACTTGAACTTCAAAATAGTAAGGCAAAAATGAAATGAAATAATTCCATTTACTTATTCACAAGGATATTATACTAATCAAATAATCACATCCAATATCAATAACCACTTTCATAATGATGGAATGAATAATTCCAGACTATCATAACCACATAGCCAGGGCCTTGTGCCAATACAACAAATAATATTTTGTCAAGGACATTTACCAAGACACTAGTTTGTCTCATGAGACCTACTGATGCATTGAGGAGCTATAGCGGGCTCCACCTGTCACATATTATGTCCAATGAATTCCCATATGAAAAGGATTAAACAAGCCATAAACATTCATATTAAAAATAGCATACGAAATGTAAATACTTCATCCATAAACCACAGATGGTATAAAAATAACACATCCCTAGTCAAACAAATCACAAAACCTTCATTACAATATAGATGTTTTGTATCATAATAAATCAACATCAAATAAGCGTAAAGTCCATCAAATGATGTTGGCATAGAATAAATAAAAACTCTTTTTAGAGAAATATCTCTTTCTATTTTGAAATAATTTAAGAGTCATATATTTATAAAATAGAATTTCTTTTGAAAATTTTTTTATAAGCTTTTAAGAAACGATTCGACGATTTTATAATGGCTTAATATAGCCGCACCTACCGTATAAGTTAAAAAAACATTCTTACCTTAATTCTGTCGAAAAGGATAAAAAGGACCTTGTTTGGAAAAAGACGGAAATATTCCTTTATAAACCACATATAAAAGTAAAAAAGGGTATAAATGAATTTAACCCATATTCTAGCAAATAGTAAAAATGTTTTGAAGTACATTTTTAAGAAACATGGATGTGGATGATAATGAAGTCCCAGTAGATTATTACGTATAAACAACCTCAGACAATGAAGAGATTGTGAAATAAACCATTACGTTGTACTAATACATGGTTGGGGTAGGTTAACCTCCTATATAATGGTGAAATAATTGTTATTAAATTATAATATAATAATATATATTAATATGATATCATATATGATCTTTTAACATTGATTTGTTAATAATATCTTAGTATTATCGTTGTTTCGGGTGTTAACTTACTCACTTTATTTTATATGTTTTGTTATGCATGACGTATTTTTCATGGATAGGTTGTAATCTTAATCATATCCAGAATGATATCAAGTCCATAGATACTATTATTAATCATCAAATGAGAATTATACTTGAATGGATACGATGGAGAATGAATCTCATCGCGTTCGTGGAGACTGTAGTCCGTACGTACGCACGAGCGACAATATCATTCTTTTGATATTAAAATAATACATAATTGGATGGTATATCATATATAAAGAATAATTATCATCTTATATTTATTATTTAAATGAATTACAAATCATTATTATACCCATCCAAATAATAATTTATTGAATAACAATTACACCACGACGTGGAGACGATAATCCCTACATACGCACGTATAGTGACATGTTATTCAAAGGGTGGATAGAATACTGAATATGGTTGTACCATGTTTATAATAACATTACAGTACATATAAGATACTAGAGTTATTATTTTATAATGGTAATAACAAAGAATGAATAAGTGGAAGAAGAAAGGAACTTGAAAAAGGGTGGTGAAATTATTACCACTTCTTCGGGTTCTTCCTTTTGTTTTGATCTAAATGGCTCCTTAGGTATGCTTTATTACTAATGTAAGGCCTATAGGATGAGGTGAGGGATGTTTAGAGAGTATTCTAGTAGAGGTTTTCCGAACCAAAAGTCTTTGAATGTGTGAATTAATGAGAAGGTGGAGTTCCCTTTTATAAGAGGGTTGAGGGGCACCTTTGGAAATGCTAGAAATATTATTTTATAATAAATTAATATTCAGTTTATAATGGCTCAAAGTAGAGTATTTAAAGGTTAAGGTGTGTATGGGTCGAAAAACACTCATCCAATACTATTTAGAAAGGTTTGGGTTAGTATATTAACCTTATCTTTAAGTATTAACTCTTAGTTAATTAGTTTCACTTTTACAATGTCTCTTTGTAATTTTATATTATATGGTTAATAAACATTCTATATAAATCCAAAATACTCCCAAGTGGTCCATTAATGATACATATATCATGATATAAGTCTCTTGGATGATCCTTAGATTTTTAGGAATTTAATGTCAATTAATAATTTAATATTTGTTTTAAAAACTCTTTTATGTCAATTTTGACACGATTCAATAATTGATTTTTGTAAAAATCATAACAGAATTATTACTTCAAATAATGTTAATTAAATAAATCCTAACATGTCATAGTATCCTATAAAATTATTGGTATTTATGAAAAGTCTCATATTACATTTATTTGTGTATTTATAATATCAATTATTCTAAATTTTCATTAATTAGGTAATTAATGAATCACCATTATGTCATAAATATATTAAATTATATAATGTCTAAAAATTATAAATAAAATACCATTATGTAATAAATCTTTTTATATTTCTAATTAATATTTATAGTCTAAAATCCAACATATATAACCCCATGTGAAAATTGTTTTTCTAAAAGATATATGCTTATGTCATTTTTGTATATATTTTAACTTAATAAAATTAATGTGTCCCTATCACATACAACTAGCTCCATAGGGTCCCAAAACAGATAAAAAGATGCCCATGGTCGGACATGTATCCACCAATAAGGTTAGGACACGTTTTAGGGTAATTTAGTATTATTATAATATTATTTTTTAACCTTTATTTACTAGATTTACCCTTTAACCATGGTAAATAAAATATTTACCGAAGTAATTATTCAAAATATCAAAAAATAAAAGTTACCTATTTATACAATTTGGAAATACTTATTCCAAATATGGAATCCATTTTTCCAAATTCAAAACATAGAAGTGGCAGAAATTAATTTAAAATTAATTCCCGCTGTCAAAACAAAAACTGTGTTTTTAAGATATAATAACTATCAAAAGATTGATACTTATTTATGTCCGGTTTAATAGTGAAATTATGTCTAATGACCAACATTGTATTAAATGGTAAAAATATATTCTAAATATACTTTAAAACCACTCAAATTCATAATTTATCAATATAAATTATTTTGATTAAAAAAGTTGTTTGTAATTAAAATTTAGTAATTTTCAGTGTTCATCAAAATATAAATGTTATCCGAAAAGTTCCAAAATTTCACCTTAAGCTAAATTAGATACTTGGAATACAAAACTGAAGTCCATTTTGAGAGATAAAATTTATAAAATTTCCAAAGTATGTATTACTATTCATAACAGCTAGTTTGATTGGTTGTGGTGTGTGTTAGAACTCGAAGTTGTATACAACACACGCTACTCTATTATTCAAAGGAAAGCGTACCGTGGAAGCTTGGGGTGTTTCATTGTATATTTTTGATGTCCCCATTCTAAAAAGTAAATTTATTTAGTCAAATTGAATATACAAAAGTTTAAAATATTGGATTTAAAAAGGGTTCACTATTAAAAGATGGTAAAAGTGCAATACTGAAAATGAATTTCTTCTTACATTATGTATAAGAAACTCATAATATGGATTCTAAAATTATAATGATTATATAAAGTTTAAAATTTACTTAATAATATTCATAACCTCTTTTGAACAGCTTGTTTGGTAAGTCATGGTGCGCTTGAACTCGGTGTTGTGTGTAGTGCAATTTATTGATTTATTTTGAAAAAATAACACACTATGAAATCTTGGGGTGTTACATTCTCCCCTCCTTCAATAAATTGTGTCCTCACAATCTGAAATTGTTCTTCGAAAATAAAAGGTTGAATATAGAAAATATATTTGTGGGAAAACCCACATAGAAAACTGGGTGAATAAAATTTAGTCTCAATAAGAGGAAAATAGAAAATAAAGGGTCACCCCCAAATTATGATCTCTATTCAGAGAAGATTGGTTGTAATTAGAGACATATAATTGGAGGAAAAACTGAAATATTTATAGGTAGTGATTGAGGTCATCAATCACAAACAAGTGTAAAATTGAGGGCCTTAAATTCATCAATCTATGATGATATAAAATACCATCAGTTCAGCAAAGCATATGGTTTTAGGATAACACATTTTTTGTTTTAAGATCCCTTCAATAAAGTATAAGAATTAATTTCTTCATTTAATAAGAGAAGAAGAAAAATATATAATTGACAAGTAGAGTCTCATTCTTTAACTATGTTCTACCACAAACTCATCTTTCACTCTAAAAGATAATAGAACTTAAAAATAATATTCTATTTATCCTATTCGTATAGGGTTAAAAAAATGAATTTATAATTCATCGAGCAGAACCATTAAAAAACGAAATTATTCAATCCAGGACATCACGTGGGTCAGTGGTAGGTGATACACCCTTGTCGCCATTCGGTTGTGGGTTCAAGTCGCACGGCCTTGCCGGACGCGACGGGTTGCCGCCTGACCTCCAGGTTTTCCTTTTAGGGCAATCCAAAATGATCCAAACTAGAACTATCCAAAATACTTTAGTCCAAAATTTATAAGGAAGGTAAATACAATGAAGATCCTTTTTGACGCGTAATAACATGTGAACACCTTCATCATGTATTCTTTTAAAACACTATAACATCCAGAATTACCATAAAACCTTATTGATTACATTCATGATCCCTTATTCCTTAAAGAATAATAGATATACTCCTTCAATCCAAAAATGTTGTAAACCCCAACAATGATGGAATATACAAATCATTAATCAGTTTCAATGTAGTCAAGAATATCCAATATAATTTATCCAAATCAATCATGTATTATTCTAAAATCACTACCTTGGTATCAGAACCATATTATGGTTTATCTTTCTCTCAACCATATATTTTCCAAAAATTTAACCTGCTATTGAGTCACTTTTCTTTTTTCCAGACAATATCAAGTCCTTAATGGAATAGTACTATAGTACAGTCATTATATACACCATAATTATTATAACAAGTAAATTGTTGATACAACCCTCAAATGACATAATCAATATAAGAAATATAATCATTCCTCTTCATCTGTGGTAGTATCATAACTTGATTATTATCCAATAGCATAATTTGTGGCATTGTCTGATGACAGGGACATAGGTTCACGTAGTGTCTAAACTCCTTGCAAATTAAGCATTGTACATTTGAAACCATTTTCTTACCTTTACAGTCACGTAAATTTTTCCCTTTTCCTCCACACTTATAACAAACTCCAATTCCTTTCAGGAAAGTTCCAGGGTGTTTCTTCCCATAGTTATCACATATTAGAAAATTCTTCTTTTCCCTCTTCCCTTTATCCATATTTCTCTCTTCCATCCTTTTCTTCTCTTGCTTCCCTTCAAAGCCATATGACTTAGTAAACTCCTTACTTATCTTATTAACACATGATATTATTTATTCATATGATGATAATACATGGGAGACTATTTCTCTTATAAATTCTAACTTAAGAACATGAAATAAATGATCCTTCTTTCACTTTGGATCATGTGAATAGCTGGAGTTCTCATTACTTCTACTAGGAGCCATTTCTAAACAATGGCATACACTAGATTAGTTTATGAATAACAATACCTAATCCCAAACTTTTAAAACACATAACATAAATGAAATAGTTTACAGATATAATATATAATCATAAAAATGTCTCATTTGGGGAAGTATATACTTATAAACCCTTCATAATGGTTTTTAATGAAAATGAGAATTATCCTAAGCATATCCCCCGGGAGTGTCGTAACTAAGAGTGCAGAAAGAACCGTTGTCGTGCACCAGTTCCCGTTCGAGTATAACTCAATGTGTTGTTTTTGGGTTTCCCCCCTAGGTACATCTGTGCCAGAGTTGCCTCTACCTGCTCATATCCAGACAGGGATTTATTTCTCAGAAAACTCACAAAATCTCTACAGTACCAAAATTCTAGGAAGTTCTTCTATACTAATCCTCAAAGTCCATCTTAGGTCTATGTGCTCTAATCAGAGTTTATCTAAATCTAGCTTCAAGTTTTGTACTAAACATCCTCTGATAACAACTGTAACTCCCTGGCCCTAGTTACCTATAGTCGGTGCATTATTACATAACATTGGCATGATCACAAGAAAGATCAAATCTCAAAAGAACGATTAGTTTAGTAGCCTTGGAATAACTAGATACATTAATAAAGTTTAAATTACATCATAAAATGAAAACTACAACAATATAGTCTCCATAATCCACACTCTTATCCCCTCAAGCTAACCCTGTAGGTCATTCATAAATTACTTCTTCACATCCTGGGAAAAATAAAACATAGAAAAGGGATGAGCTCAAATGCCCAGTAAGGATAATAATATAACGGAAACTTTCTTGAATAAGAATAAACATTTAAGGCAATGTATAACTAAAACAAAATCCTTTTAAACTTTAACTTCAACATAGAATGACAAAAATAAATTGAAATAATTCCATTTACTTATTCACATGGATATTCTAATAATCGAATAATCACATTCATTATCAATAAACACTTTCAAAATGATGGAATGCATAATGCCAGAATATCATAACCACATAGCCAAGGCCTAGTGCCAAGACTACAAATTAGATTTTTTCAAGGTTGTGTGCCAAGACACTAGTTTGTCTCATGAGACCTACCGATGCATCGATGAGGTATAGCGGGCTCCACCCGTCACATATTAAGTCCAATGCATTCCCATATGAAAAAGTTTAAACATAACATAAACATTCGTATTAAAACTAGAATACACAATGTAAATACATCATCCATAAGCCACTAATGGAATAAAAATAACACATACATAGTCAAACTTATCACAAAACCTTCAATACAATATAGAAGTTTTGTATCATAATAAATCAACTTCAAATAAGCATAAAATCAATCAAAGGATGTTTACATGGATGAAATCAAAACTCTTTTTAGAGATATATCTCTTTTTATTTTGAAATCATTTAAGAGTCATATATTTATAAAATAAAACATTTTCTTTGAAAATATTCTTGTAAGCTTGTAAGGAAATATTCGACGATTATATAATGGCAGAAAATAGCCGCATCTGCCATATAAGTTAAATAAACATTCATACCTTAATTCTGTCGAAAAGGTTAAAAAGGACCTTGTTTGGAAAACGATGAAAGATTCTTCTATAAATCACTTATAAAATTCAACAAGGGTATAAATGAATTTAACCCATATTATAGTAAATAGTAAAAATGTTTTGAAATACATTTTTAAGAAACATCGTTGTGGATGATAAAGAAGTCCCAATAGATTATTATGTATAAACAACCTCAGATAATGAAGAGATTGAGAAATAAACCCTTAACTTGTACTTTTCCTTGGTTGGGGTAGGTTAACCTCCTTTATAATGGTTAAATAATTGTTATTAAATTATAAAAGAATCATATATATTAATATAATATCATATATGATCTTTTAACATTGATTTGTTAATAATATCTTAGTATTATCGTTGTTTCGGGTGTAAACTTACTCATTTTATTTTATATGTTTTGTTACGTAAGACGTGTTTTTCATGGATATGTTGTATCTTAATCATATCCAGAATTATATCAAGTCCTTAGATACTATAATTAATCATCAAATGAGAATTAGACTTGAATGTATACGATGGAGAATGAATCTCATCGCGTTCTTGGAGACGGTAGTCCATACGTACGCACGAGTGACAATATCATTATTTTGATATTGAAATAATATATAATTGGATGGTATATCATATATTAAGAATCATTATCATGTTATATTTATTATTTAAATTAATTACACATCATTATTATATCCATCCAAATAATAATTTATTGAATAACAATTACACCACGATGTGGAGACGGTAAGCCGTACGTACGCACGTATGGTGACAGGTTATTCAAAGGGTGGATAGAATACTGAATATGGTTGTACCATATTTATAATAACATAATAGTATATATAAGATATTATAGATATTATTTTAGAATGGTAATAACAATGAATTTAGAAGTGGATGAAGAAAGGAACTTGAAAAGGGGTGGTGAAATTATTACCTCTTCTTTGAGTTCTTCCTTTTGATTTGATCAAAATGGATCCTTAGGTTGGAGTTATGACTAAAGGAATTCCTCTAGTATGAAGTTAGGGAAGTTGAGAGAGTATTTGGGTAGAGGTTGGCCGATCCAAAAGGCTTTTAAGGTGTTAATTAATGAGATGGGTGAGTTCCCTTTTATAAGAGGGGTGAGTGGCACCTTTGGAAATGCTAGAAATAATATTTTATAATAAATTCATATTCAGTTTCTAATGGAAAAAAAGTATATTATTTAATGTATAAGGTTGGGATGAGTCGAAAACCACTCAACCAATAGGATTTAGATAGTTTTGGGTTAGTATATTAACCTTATCTTTATGTATTAACTCTTAGTTAATTAGTTTCACTTTTACAATGTCCCTTTGTATTTTTATATTATATGGTTAATAAACTTACTATATACATCCAAGAGACTCAAAAGTGGTCCATTTATGACACACATATCATTATATAGGCCTCTTGGCCGAACATTAGAATTTTAAGAATTTAATATCAATTAATAATATAATATTTGTTTTAAACACTCTTTTATGTCAATTTTAACACTATTCAAAAATTTATGTTTGTAAAACTAATAACAGAATTATTACTTCTAAAAAGGTTAATTAAATTAATTATAACATGTCATATTATCCTAGAAAATTATTTTTATTTATTAAAAGTCTCATATTACATTTATTTAGGTATTTATAATATCAATTATTCAAATGTTTCATTAATTAGTTAATTACTGCATCACCGTTGTGTCATAAATAAATTAACTTATATAATGTCTAAAATTATAACTAAATACGATTATGTAGGAAATAGTTTTATCTTTCTGATGAATATTTATAGTCAAATATCCAACATATATAACCACATGTAAAAATTGTGTTCCTAAAAGATATATTCTTTTGTCATTTTTGTATTTATTTTAACTTAACTAAAATAAAGTGTCTCTATCACCTACAAGTGGCTCCATGGGGTCCCAAAATCGACCAGAAGATGCCCATGGTCGGAAAATTATCCACCAATAAGGTTAGGACACGTTTTAGGGTAATTTAGTATTATTATAATTTTATTTTTTAACACTTACTTACCAGATTTACCCGTTAACCATGGTAAATAAAATATTTACCGAAGTAATTATTCAAAATGTTCAAAAATAAAAGTTACATATTTACAAAATTTGGACATCATGATTCCAAATATGGAATCCATTTTTCCAAATCAAAACACATAAGTGGCACAAATTAATTTAAAATTAATTCCCACTGTCAAAACAAAAAGCGTGTTTTTAAGATATAATAACTATCAAAAGATTAATACTTGTTTATGTCCGGTTTAATTGTGAAATTATGTCAAATGAAACAAATTGTATTAAATGTTAAAAATATATTCTAAATATAATTTTAAACAACTAAAATTCATAATTTATCGATATAAATTATTTCGATTAAAAATGTTTTTTTTAATTTAAAATTTAGTAATTTTCACTATTAATCAAAATATAAATGTTATCCGAAAAGTTCCAAAATTTCACCTTAGGCTAAATTTGATACTTTAAATATAAAAATGAAGTCCATTTTGAGAGTTAAAATTTATAAAATCTCAAAAAGTAGGTATTACTACTCACAACGGCTAGTTTGATTGGTTGTGGTGTGTGTTAGAACTCGAAGTTGCGTACAACACACACTACTGTATTATTCAAAGGAAAGCATACCATGGAAGCTTGGGGTGTTACATTGTAAATTGTTGATTTCCAAATTCTAAAAAGTAAATTTATTTAGTCAAATTGAATATATAAAAGTTTAAAATATTGGATTTAAAATGGTTTCACTATTAAAAGTTGGTAAAAGTGCAATACTTAAAATAAATTTGTTCTTACATTATATCTAAGAAACTCATAATATGGATTCTAAAATTATAAGGATTATATAAAGTTTAAAATTTAGTTAATACTATTCATAACCTCTTCTGAACGGCTTGTTTGGTAAGTCATGGTGTGCTTGAACTCGGTGTTATGTGCAGTGCAAGTTATTGAATTATTTTCAAAAAAATAACACACTATGAAATCTTGGGGTGTTACATTAAGGAATCATGTTTGGACCTTGGCTGAAAGACCTAAGGAAGCTTCTTTTGTTAAAGTAAAATGGGATTTTAAAAATAAATGCAATGAAAATTGAATTATTATTAGAAATAAGGAAAGATTAGATACTAAAGGATATAATAAAAAATAATTCATAGACTATGAAGGATCTTATGCTCATGTATCAAGATATGAATATGTCCATATTATTATATCCATTGAACCTTTATTTAATTTTAAACATTATCAAATGGGTGTCAAGTTCACTTTCTTCAATGGTTATGTACAGGAAAAGGTCTATATAGATCAACCCCTGGTTTTGAAGAGACAAAATATTCTAATCATTTTACAAACTTACCAAAGATTTATATGGACTTAAGCAATCCCATAGAGCTTGGTATGATAGACATACATGATTGTTTCTTCAAAATAACTATGTTAAGGGAACCGCTGGTCAAACAGTTTTCTTTAAGATTGTTAATAAATATGTATTGATTTTTCAAATATATGTCGATGACATCATCTTCAGATCAACTCAGAAATCTTTAATCGATTTCTTTCCAAATCTTATGAAATAAGCGTTCGGTATGAGTATGATGGGTGAGTTAAATTTTTTAATAAGATTTTAAATTTCCCAAAAAAACTAGATGGAACATACATATCGCAACATAAGTATATCAATGATCCTATTATGATGTTTTGGGATGAAAACACCAAGAGTATATGTACTCATATCTGAACCTCTAATACTCTTGATATTGATGAAGTAGGGAAACATGTGGGTCAAACATATTTTAGAGGATTGATAGAAAGTTTACTTTACATAACATCTGGTCAACCTGATATAATGTTTTCTGTAATCTTATGTGCAAGATGTCAGGAAAATCCAAAATAATCTCATTTAAAATCTATGAAAATATTTTTTTTCAGTATTTAATATGAACTTTATATTTGGGACTAATTTATTCATTTAGATATGATTTTGAATTTAATGTTTTTTCGGATGCCAAATTTCATGGTTTTAATGGAGATAGGAAGAGTACATCTAGATCTTTTCATTTCTTAAGAGGTCACTTATTTTCTTTGTCTTTTAAGAAATAAAATTATGTAACACTTTCCACTGCTGAAGCTAAATATATAGCAGCTGGTAGTTTTTGTGCTCAAGTGTCGTGGAGGCAACACACACTCATAGACTATGGTATGAGTTTAACTAAAAATAAAATAATGTGTGACAACACAAGCACCATTTCCCTATATAAAAACCCTGCACATCACTCCCATGCAAAGCACATAGATAGTAGACATCACATTCTTAGGGATCAAACATTGAAATAAGATATTATTCTTCAATTAATCGAAACGTAAGAACTACATGCTGATATTTTTAAAAAACATTTTGCTTCCAAAATTTTGAAAACATTAAACAGAAGCTAGAAGTGATCACTGTAAGGTAACAATACATATATATCTTGTTTAAAACGTCTCCTAACATTAAAATAATCCTTATTTTAGAGGGACTATATATTCTTTTTTATTTTTTTACTTCTTTTTCATTCTATAAGAAAAATTTTCTTTCTTTAAGAAAATATATCATTCTCTAATTTTTTTCCTTTATGAATTTCTCAGAATGATAATTTATTAGAATGAAAATTATAGGAATTGAAATTCTCAAAATTGAAATTGTCATAATTGAAATTCTAGAAATAGAAATTCTTGAAATTGATATTCTCAGATTTGAAATTCTTGGAATTGAAATTCTCAGAATTGAAATTCTCAAAATCTAAAACATAAAGGATAATTATTATAATACAAAAAAATTCTTTAGAGTATTCCAAATGGTACAATTTCTTAATTTATATTTTTTTAATTTTATGTTTTAATTATTGATATTTCAAAATTTTCAATTCCTGGTTTATCTTACCTAAAAATATAGGAATTCATATTTTGTGCAATCATTCTCAACCATTAGATTAGATCAAGTTATTTTAAGACGTTTGATTATCTTATGGATGCTAAATGGGAATTTTTATGTCTATATAAGGGATGCTTTGTTTAAGAGAACCACCCCATCTTCTATGATATCTGTGCCAATGTCCTGTTGCCTTCAAAGTCTGCATTCCTATTTTTTAGTTTGTTACACTCTGAATATCTCTTGAATCCCCAGCAGATCAGATGCAGATTAAAAAGGAAATAATGGATTGGCCAATCTTATGGGAAAGACATGTATGCCAAAATTTCATTAAAAATAATGACTCCCTAATTTCCAAGGTCATAGGAACTAATATACAGGACAGTTTATGTGTAGCTAAAAATAAAATTCAGGATCTGGTTTACCTTGATCTAGTCATTAAATTTTATGAAGATGTTACTTTCTTTCAAAAGGATGTCAATGAAATGATTAAGAACAAATGTAATGAAAAGAATTATAGAGTTACTTATAAAAAGGAGGAAAATGTTTTCAAGATACCTAATGAAGAAGAGGACATTATATGCTCTCATAGACATCCCTCATAGGAAGGTTCTTTTCAAAAAAGATAATACTCTAGATTTCCTTGGTCCTAAGTATATTAAGAATCCTATGATTACAAATCTTACAACAAATCACAAGCTGGTAGACCTCTGTATGGAAGGCTTTCTTATTCTAAGGAAAGTGGATAAGGACTCTTTCAATATACGTGATATTATTTATTTATATTTTCTTATAACTGTAAGGATGTTCAACTTGATCAAGTATATCTTCCTCACTATCCATGGGGAAAAAGGTGGAACCATTAGGTCTTAGATAATTATGTATCTAGTAACTATCTCTAGGATAATCACAATGTGCCTTCAAGAGATAAATGTTGTCTATTGATCTATATCTAATAAGTTAAAGATTTTTGTTTCTCAGTGATGATACTCTTAGGAGAATGAAGGTAGTTTTTTACTAGAATCCATTTTTTTTAAGAAATGGCTATCCAGAATAAGGTTGATGTTATAGAGTCTTCAAAATTGGTACATAAGAAATGTAAACCTAAAAAACCAATCATAACTACACTGGTTCCTGCTGATTCGGTATCAACACCTCCTCTTTTAAAATAATCCAAAAATATTATTTCGATGCAACAGTTTAAAAATTGAGAGAAATGGAAGCTACTAGAAGGTTTTGTGATCCTTCCTTTGGATTAAATTCTATTGAGGCTATGTATTTAAAAATTAAGCAAGTTGAAAATAATGGAAAAGAAAATAAGGAGAAGTTGTTAAAGTAGAAATCTCAAGAAGTACCCAAATCTCAAGTAATTCATATGAAACTGGTTTCCACTCTAAAAATCTTGAATGCTAAGAAAGTATGAACTATTTTAGAACCTGTTCATGAACTAGAATAATAGATTCTTCAAGAAGATTGTAATAATATTTTAAGTAAAGTGTAAGAATATAATGGAACACCTCATACTTCAAAATCCAATTATGAAGAACAAGAAATTGAAGAAGAAGTTGAAGTTAAAGTTGAAGTTGAAGAAGAAGTTGATGTTGATGTGGAAGAAGAATAGAAAAAAGTGGTTTAACAACATAGTGATGAAGGGGAAGATATACAAAAAGTAGAAAGAAAAGAAGGAAATCAAGAAGAAGAGTTTCAAGGGGAAGAAGACGAACAAGAAGATTTTAATGCTATCCAAGTTTCCAATGAACAAACATTATTTTGAAATTATAAAAAATGTATGAGTGTTATAGATGCCTCATCCGATAAATAACTACCTCGTAAGTCTTCCCAAATGATAGAAAAATTAGAATCCCTAACTCTAAGAGAATCTGAGAAAGGAAAATATGATTCTAACTCCGAATCCTCATCTACTATTAAGCATGACTTTGTTAATCTATCTTTAAAGAAGTTGGTTAGCACTATTCTGGTTCTTGCAAATATAGATGCCCGGAGTCAAATGATGCTAGAAACCTAGAATCAAAAGAAGAAATCAACATATATGTTGATGGACATGGTTTTTATGTAAGAAGTTGATTTTAATAATGTTTTTATTGATTTTAAATCTCAGTAGGTAATTAGAAATAAATTCTTTAGCCGCACCAAAACAATCAACGAAGTGTTTAAAAAGTTTAGTGACTTCATGGATTCAACAAATGGAGATTTCAATACATTTGAATCCAAGTTCAACAAAGCTAGAGCATCCATTTCAAAAAAATTAATCCAACTCAATTTCATTGCTCAGTCTGTAAGCAGTGAAAAATAAGTCAGAGATGAATTAGTGAAAAATGTGGATACTAAAGAGGATTTCATTACAAATCAATATGATATAATCAACTCTCAAGAATAAAAGATATTTTACTTAGAAAAGAAGAACCAATATTATGAGGTATTTTTGAAGAAGCTTTAAGAAGATCATAGTGATGGGAAGAAACATAATTCTTTGATAAACAATACATTGTCTGAGTAAAAGAATGATGGATGATTTTTCATAGATTTCGATGTTTTGGGTAATATAAACATCATTTAAATTTTTTTTTAATATTTTTATTTCATATCCTTCTTTTGTTTTCACATGTATGTTTTCTTAACCATACATGTACATCTTATACATCTCCATTAATTTTTTATGAAAATTACAAAGGGAGATAATTTATTTGAAGGAAGAATTTAATGAAGAATCCAAAGAGAATGAATATATTAAGGAGGAGTATGGTAAGATATAATAATGGCTAAGTAAGGGGGAGTTTATTTTAAGAAGATATGTATATAGAAGAGGAATATATTTCATTATGAACAAAAAATGGATACTAAAGATCAAGAATACCATCAATGGGAAACATAACCTAAGGGGGAGTTATTCGTATTCATCCTAAATTTCCTTCAATGGGGAAAATAAGTTTTTTTTACTTTTTTTTAAAGTTAATATATTCTTCCTTTGAAAATTTGTCTGTGCTTTCCATAAAAGGGGGAGATTGTTGAGTCAATAAGTTTCTCTTATGGATTCTTCATTACTTATGGTTTTGTGTTTTGAAATTCAAAAACACTTTTTCTTAAGTTCTAAATATATCATTCTGTTATAGTTACATATTTTTAATTTCGTTATATATACAGATTTTTCATTATGTTTACTTAATGATTTACCATTCCATTTTAAATATATATTTTTCATTCAATTATACATAAAAAATTGTCATTCCATTAGACTTACAGATTTTTAATTACGTTTACTTAAAAATTTATCCTTATGTTTTACTTACAGATTTTCATTCCATTATACTTATAGATTTTTAATTCTGTTATACATAAAAAAAATTCATTATGTTTACTTACAGATTTGTCATTACCTTTTACTTACAGATTAATCATTATGATATATTTGTCATAAAGTTTACTTATATTTTTAGAAATATGATTTACTTTATATTCTAAATTATTATTTAACTGAAGACTATGTGATACCATTTTTCATAATACCAATATCAGTACAAATATAATACCAATTTTATGATACCAGTACCCAAAACAGTGATACCATTTTTTTTCAATCCTAATTTAATTTTCTTAATAATCTTTTTTCTTCATAATGTTAGAGTTTTTCAATATATGATTCCAATATTATCAGATTCTATGTTTTATTATACATAACATTTACCTTAAACATATAATCGTTTCATATACATGAAATGATGTCATGCAATCTGTTATAAACAAACCATTGTCTGTTTAACACGTGTCTAGATCCCACTGAAATTTAAGGCATATATGACCCTCGGAGAGGATCTAACCATTGAGACGTTTTTCCTAAAAATAAGATTTAATTTGAATGAGAAAATAAAACAATGATGTTGTGTTTATAGAAATGAGATCAAATTTTGTGAAGTGATTTCAAGAGAGAGACTGTTACAACTCTCATTGCTTCATGTGGATTTCTTGAACAACATGTTTAGGCATGAAGAACTTTTTTATACTTACTTTGTGCAGACTCCTATCGTGCTGATCATGGGCTTCCAAGATTGGAAGTCCGAGGTTCTAATTTCCTTCATAACCAATGACTTGCAAGGATATATAGACATATACCGATATTTGGATTGATGGATTTCCTAGGTTTGGGTTAGACAAACTTTCTTGAAGGTATAAATCAAGGAACCTTTATCCAAGGTTGTTGGATACCCATATCTTTGGGTTAAATTTCTTTTATTATTACTTTTTTTTATTTCATGTTGTTTTTTATTCCAATGTAATTTTAACTTTGTTAAAGATAGAAAGTATAACTATCTTATAATTTCTAATTCCATTACTCTGATTATATTAAAGATTCAATATGCTTTATGGTAGAATATTTATTTTAATAAAATATTTCTTAATGATTTATCTTAAGGTTGTAATGTTTAAGAAATGGGTTTTTATGAGGGTATTCTAATATTTGTATAACTTTCATAAAATAGGTTTTCTTAATTTTAAAATCTTACCTTATGAAATATATTCCCTTAAGGTTAAGAAACATTCTTTAAGAATGTTCTATTCCATCATTAAAGTTTCCAAAAGAATTTTTAAAGTATAAAATTCTTCCCACTATTGTATTTGAGCATCTAATTAAAATATTTTATCGAACATCCATGTATGTATGGTTTTCATTATATGATGGGTAGTACCTATATCAACCTCCAATGAAGTGGATAATTATGGATAACTCATTTGTATATATAATATATCTGAACCAAATTACATGTTCACAGTGTTATGCATGAACCTAATTAATTGTTCAAAATGATATGCATGGACCTGATTACAGGTTTACATTGTTATATGTGAATCTAATTATATGTTCTCAATGTTATGTGTGAACCTAATTACATTTTCACAACGTAACAGATGAACCTTATTACATGTTCACTATGTTATGCTTGAACCTAATTGCATGTTCACAGAGTTATTCATGAACCTCGTTACATGTTCATAATGCAATGTGTGAACATGATTACAAGTTCATAATGTTATGAGTGGACCTGGTTACATGTTCATAAGTTTATGGGAGGGCCAGATCTCAGATCCTTAACATAATTCATAGACCTATCACTATTTAAACATGTTAAAAAAGTTATAATTTTACCTTTTTGACAAAATTACTTGGTTTATGCCCATTTATTCTATTAGGAATCATGTCTTATGAATTTTTATGATTTATTTTATGATAGAATATTATGATACTTTATATTTAGGGTATTATTTTAAAATTTTATGATCATGTTCTCATACCCTTATGGTCATATTAGGCTTATGTATCACTGATGTTTACTCTTACTGAGCATATGATCTCACCCTTCCAATTTTTTCATTTCCCCAGGTAATGTTTAAAGCTGTTAAATGAACTTATTCTAGAAATATTTGACATGGATGATATTTATGACCTATTGTGAATGTTTTGTATAGTGTTAGATGGTGTTGATCATAATGATAATGTTTTTTTATAAGACCATGTTTTTAATATCTAGTCCAAATTCTCTAAAACTATAACCCTAAAAGAGTCTTGGGTGTGTATTTGATAAAATATTTCCTTTCGATGTTGTAGGTTTGGTTGGAATAAATTTGGATTCATTTATTAATATCAAATTAAAAAATGAAATTTTTATGCTTTTAACACTACATCCATAAGTACAAATTCTAAGCAATTATTGTTGGTATTAGAGAAAGATTTAGTCAACTATGGAGACTAGTATGTTTTCATTTGTGGTATTATTATGTGTTATAAATATCATAATGGCTCTATAATTTTCAATTTGATAGTAATTTCAATGTCTTATAAACCACTTTGAGGATTTAAGTTATGAAAGTTTATGGTGTCCAATAGTATTTTTGGAGACATTAATTTTGGAGTTAATTATGGGTTAATATATTTTGGGAAGATAAATTAATAAAAATATATAATCTTTGATGCTAAAACCTAATAATGTTATTTTTAAAGATTTTTCTCTCATTTATCAAATTTTACAAGGATTATAATAATATAGTTTAATGAAACAATAAAACCCATAAGATGGGCGACAACCTATCGCATCTAGCAAGGTCATGATAATTAAACCCACATCCAAAGGTCAACAAGGGTTCATTTTGTACCACTTTCCTACATAATGTCAGGGTTTATATAAAATTTATATTCTTTTATATAAAATATATGACAAATAATGGTTACGTTACTTTTTAAAAATATGCTTCATAGAAAACCAAAAAAATTTAGATGATTTGGTAACTATATGATTAATATTATTTTCGAATATGTTCATAATTTTGGGGACCCTCTATTATTAAGGTAAATATAAAATTATGGGATTTAATTAGAGAAAAAATGGTTGATATATATTTAGGAAGCATGTATGATTTTATTTTATGGAGAGGATAATTATTTATAGAAATAGTTATCATATAATAGAGATTATGCGATGTAATAAATTACATTTTTTGTATGATACATTAATATATATTAGTATTATTTAAAGATAAATGTAAACATTTATCTTGGAAGACTATGTTTGTAAAGAACCAAAAAATTCAAGGAAAATTTTTTCTTAATTTTCTTTGGATTTTTACAAGAGCGTGGTTTCTGACGGCACCTGATTCTGAGGCCTGGTGTGCCCGGAATCAATTTCCGATGTTTTGCTCGGGTACGTTCAGTGAACGAACAAGCGGGAATTTCTAACTTTTGATCCGGTGCTCGGAATTGAAATCCGAGGACACCGATGAACTCGCAGCGCTGATATTTGCTTAAGGAGACCTTTTCCGAAGTTTCGTTTATTGCGGGATGAAAGTTAGTTTTTGGGAGAATTATAAAAGTTGAATAAAAATGTGGAACACTTTTTATTTTTTTTACTTGTTGGTTAACTCCTCTCAAAGGTAGTTAAAGGTGTGACCCACATCCACTTAACCTCCCTTGGGAGGATTAAGTGTGGTGGGGCCCACACGAAACCCAACCTTCCATCTCCTCTCAAAACTCCTTTCACCCCTCTTTAAATGACCTGACAACTTGTTATTTAATTTGGAGTTATTTTATTTGAATTTCAAACCTTTGAAATTCAATTTGTTAAGTTTGTGAATAAAATAAGACTCTATCTTATTTTGTTTGGTTAGATCTATCTAGCCTTCTTGAGAGGATTTTGGGAGCTCCTTCTTCTTCTTCAACCTTGACGAAGAATGCGAAGAACCTTCGAGCTCCGACGAAGAACGCCGCTCCTCTCATCTTCGTAGGCCGTTGTTTCCGAAGATCGACGATGTCTTCCGTGTCAACGAAAGGGAACGCCGCTTCCCCCTTGGAATCCCTTCGTCGGCTTACGAAGGTTCTCCAACGACGTACCTCTTCGTCATCGGATTTGACGAACGTTTACCGCGACGCCCGACCTCCGCGACGTTGTCTTCCGCGGGTCGTTGACTATCTTTGAACTTGAACCCAAGGTAGGGGTTGTTGTTGGTTATTATTTACTCTCGTTCTTGGTTCTTGAATGATAATCTTGTGTTAAATATTTAAGAGTTATCATCTAATGAGAGGGGGGTCGGACCGCACAAACACGGCCGAATTCCCCCTCCTTTGTTCTTGGTTGTTTATATAATCTTGTGGATGAACGATAAGGCGTGGTGCCATCACACCACGCGGGAATCGCCCGGTTATATTGTGTGACGCCGTCGCGCCGTGCCGTGGATGGATCATCATGAACGCGACGCCGTTGTGCCGCGTCAAAGAAAACCGAAGGCGCCGCGGCCGGAGCGGGGCTGCGGCGGAGGGTTGCGGTGCCGTCGCACCGCGCCGGATGACGAACACCGCGGCCGGTTCCGGGCCGCGGCGAGACGAGAGCACCGGCGGCTCGCCGGGCCACCGGCGTCGGAAGCCGGAAAGGGTACCGGTTTGCCGGTCCCGTTGGAGAAGGACCGGCCGGCCATGTCGGGCCGGCCGGAAGGGAGGTGCCAGGGGAATTAATTCCGCCGGCTGGCCACAAGAAGGCCCCCCCCCCACGTGAGGGGGGGACCAGATACACAAGGAGGGGGGGGGAAGCGCCCCCCCGGTTCTCTTCAAAGCAGGACCCCACGAGGGGGGGGGGGGGGGGTTCCCAAAGGCGCGGCTAAAAGCCGCGCCACCTTTTGAAAATAGCAGGGGCTTAGCCCCCTGCGCGTGGCAGCAGTGGCGCCCGGCTGCGCCGCTGCCGGCAGGGCCACGCCGCCCCGCCGGACCGCGCCGCCGCGCCGGCCCGCGCCGCCGCGCCGGACCGCCGCCGGCCGGGCCGGGTCGGCCCGGACCCGGACCCCCCGTTTTCGAGACGGTTTCGATCTTTTGGCCATAATTTGACCCACAGACTTCCGATTGATGAACCGTCTGCGGCAACGCGATCCTTGGATCAAGACGGTCGTTTCAGTATATCGCACTCAAATTTTCAGAATACTTTGAGTTCGGCCGGGTTGGTTCGTTCACGAAACCAACCGGGCCTTCGGAGCGGAAACGCTCATATATTGAGCTACAAATGTCCGATTGACGTGTCGTCGGCTTTGTTGAGTTCCTCTTAGTGAGACGGTTCTTTTGGCATACTCCGCCTGAGGTTTGGACGCAGGTGGAGTATGGTCGGGTTGGTTTTTCCTTAAAAACCAACCGGACCCCTGGGACGAAAAAACCAATAACTCTCAGACAGGGCGTCCGATCGACGCGCCGTCAGTTGCGTTGAGTTCCTGTTGACGATACAGAACTTTTGGATACATCAACTCTGGACTTTGTGACAGTTGATGTATCAGTCTCTCGGCTCGTGGAGCGGACCCTCCTGAACGAGCTTGCTGTGTGCGGGAACCCTAGTGCTGGCTGTGACTGGGACTACTACTACTACTGCTACTGCTACTGTTACTGTGACTGCGACGACGACAGTACAGAGATCCTGTGTGGATTCGATGACGACGACTACAGCACTCAGCGATCCTACGTGGATATGTGCTACAGGTCCTGTGTGGGCCCGATCCTACGTGGGTCCGATCCTGTGTGGGTCTTTGCGCTCAGCGGTCCTGTGTGAACCAGTGCCTACAGGTCCTGTGTGGGCCCGATCCTGTGTGGGTCTTTGCGGGGGTTAGTTACCTATCGATCCTTCGTGGGTCCGAAGACTTAGATGGATCAGAGATCATCTTTATCGTCTTTCGAAGAAGTATACCTGTGTGAGCTGAATCCTGTTGCTTCCCTGTGTGGATTGAGTTGTGCTATCCTGTGTGGATTTCGTTTTGCTTTCCTGTGTGGAATACGTTTACTTTCCTGTGTGGACTGATTTGTACTTGGGATCGGAGGTTGGAGCGTATTGGAATTGATAACTTAGGTATATGTATGGGCATATACGTAAGCAGTGTCGGTTGTTACTTCGTGATTGTACATTTCTTTGTGGTTTATCCTATGTGGATTTCGGCAGATCTTCAGGGGTCTCGGGGTCCCTACTGAGTAGCTTATACTCACCCCTACACGGGCTATGCCCGCACTCCGTTGTGTTGGTTGCAGACGACGGGCAGCATTGATCTTGGCTGAGGCTTGCAGAGCAGGACGGTACCTGGAGGTGGACCACTGGGCGGGACATGTTCGGAGCAGACGACGAGACCCGTGGAGCAGTGGAGCTATCTATTCCCACCCTTCAGGTGGGATATCCAGTGGAAAGCTCGGAGTAACGGCTTTTACCTTACAGTTGCTGTTTTCCCTTTTGAGTTGTACTTTACTTTCAGTTTGGGTTTGTATACTGGCCCATTTACTTTTCCGCACTTTCAGTTGTACTCTGTTTTTACTTAGTGTTTACTTTGCTCTTGCTTACTCTGTGGTGTTTGTTTACTTTACAAAGGCAATGCCTTCCCTTTTTACTGGGATTTACGCCTTGGTGCTAGTCGCCAGCCCCTGGCCTATGGATGGCGGTCTTGGGGTAGTCACGGCACGGACCCCAAGGGTGGGTCGTGACAAATTGGTATCAAAGGAGTTTGGTTCTACCGCGAACTCTGATCTTTTCTATGTGAAGCAATAATGTTTAGCGTATTGAGTGTGGTTATCAGTCCAGGGAGTCCAGTGTTGGTGCGGCGGCCGACGTATCCGTACACCAATACCCTGACTTCTGATTTCTGACTTAATGCACGAAAACATTGATTGCGTGTGTGTTTCAAAGTTTTCCTTGTGATTTCTTTGTGTCAGATCACCAGGTATACTGTTTGACCGTGGCACACCTGTTTACTATTCAGGATGGCCCCACGACGGCAGCCAGCTAGGGTTCCGAGAGTCGAGTGTGACGACAGCCCACCGAGCGACGAGGCCTCGGTGCAGGGCCCTTTGTCAGCAGTGGCACCGGCGGTAGCACTACCCGTCAAGCCACCGATACTTCCAGCGCCATCCGCTGACGATGCACGTCGCCTCAGCGCACTGCATGAGTTTCAGCGCCATCGACCACCCAGGTTTCGCGGGTAGACGGATCCCCAGGCAGCTGAGGACTGGCTGGAGGCAGTGGTACGTGTGTTTAGGCTAGTGAGGATACCAGCAGACCTCATGGTGATCCTCGCTGTGAGCCTACTACACGCAGCAGCAGGACGATGGTGGAGCTTGATGCTCCAGGTGCACGATGAGGCATCTCTTCTATGGACGGACTTTGAGAGCCTCTTCCGCTCGGAGTTCGTTCCAGCCACCCTTCGTGTGGTGCGTATCCAGGAGCTTCTCCAGCTGTGGCAGGGCAACTTGACAGTCGCCCAGTACGCGGCGAGGTTCACCGACCTATCTCGCTACTCGACTGACATGGTACGGGACCCATTCTTCCGGGCCCGGACCTTCGAGCAGGGTTTGAGACATGAGATCAGGGCATCGCTGATCTCCCACAGCATACCGACTCAGACAGGAGTACTGGAGCGAGCCCTTTTGATCGAGAGCTTCCTTGCTGAGTCTACACCAGCGTCGCGACCCTCCGAAGGGCGGCACGTGGCAGAGTCATCTGCAGTAGGCAGTCGACGGATGACTCAGGGGTCCAGGCTGACCAGACCTTCAGGCAGACGACCTCAGGACACTGGCTCAGCAGTGCGGGGCACGCAGCGTGGAGCCTGTCTTTCGAGAGGCAGATAGTGCTACTCGTGCGGCGGGCAGGGCCACATGGCTCGTGACTGCCTGACCCGCCATGTAGAGGAGCAACAGACGGTTGAGGAACCACCTAGGCAGAGGCAAAGGTTTGACCGTGGCGGTCCGCAGGGAGGAGGCGGACGAGGCAGAGGAGCTGGCCGAGCAGCAGGTGGTGGGCGACGTTTTGAGGCTCTACCACCACCACCACCAGGAGGTCCACCCCGACCTCAGGGGAGAGCACAGCTTCAGGCAGTTGAAGCCTACGATCATGGAGCTTCGGAAGCAGGTGGACTAGTGCAGGACTAGCTCCAGGCATAGAGGCCTTTTCCCATAATGCCTCTAGCTTCATAGTTTGTGTTGCTTTGTGTCCTTGTACTTTAAGTTGAAGTAATAAAAGACACTTTCCTTGGTGACTTTTGTTTTCTTGTCTTTTGTTTGTTGTTACTAAGAGGTGCCGGTTAAAAACTATTGACTTGACCCTCACTTGCGAGATTCGTACTAGAGGAAACCCAGTGACCACACACTGATGCCGACAGTGTGACTCAACCCTTGGAGGCGAGAGTAACAGTTTTATCTCTTGGTAGCAGCGTCGAGGCCTTACGACGTCATCCATG
Organism: Viscum album; assembly: GCA_963277665.1. Taxonomy (NCBI): domain Eukaryota; kingdom Viridiplantae; phylum Streptophyta; class Magnoliopsida; order Santalales; family Viscaceae; genus Viscum; species Viscum album. The sequence goes on along the minus strand of OY728119.1, from coordinate 323,513,778 downwards.
TCATGAATTAACTAATCATGACGGGATTGATTGTTTTAGGCAAGGAACGTGGTTCATCCAGGGGATGAGACCGGATTTCACTTTTCGGCAAAGGAGAAATCTTTGCAGCTTTGCCGTACGTTAAGGAGGAAGGGGAAACTCTTCGTGTGGTCAGACTGTTGTCAGCAGAGCTTCCAGGAGCTGAGACAGAGATTGACTAGTGCACCTATCTTGAGGTTGCCTGAGGAGGGAGTAGGGTACGTAGTCTATTGCGATGCATCAGGGACCGGACTCGGATGTGTTCTGATGCAGGAGCGGGAAGTGATCGCCTATGGATCACGTCAGTTGAGGTCGCATGAGCAGAACTACGGTACCCATGACATGGAGTTAGTAGCAGTGGTCTTCGCTCTGAAGACATGGCGACACTATCTGATGGGAGAGCGCTTTACAGTCTTTTCCGATCATCAGAGTCTGAGGTATATCTTCTCGCAGAAGGACCTGAACCTGAGACAACGGCGATGGCTCGAGTTCCTCCAGGACTATGACTTTGAGATAGTCTATACTCCTGGGAAGGGGAACGTAGTAGCCGATGCCCTCAGCAGGAGGATGGGAATTCAGCTACTTGAGGAGGCGACAGAGCAGCTATCCTCTTTACAGATATCCTTCGTGGATAGAGATGGAGTAGCCTTCCTCTAGTCTCTCGCAGTCACCCCTCCACTACTGCAGTGGGTCAGAGAGGCACAGCGTGAGGACGCTGACTATGAGACACGGCGTGCACAGATATCCTCGGGACAGGCACCTGATGGTTTCTCCCTTGGAGCAGGGCACGACATCCTTTTCAGAGGACGTACCATGGTACCAGTCGCTTTGTGAGAGGAAGTGCTGATAGAGTTTCACACTTCTCCTTTGGCGGTACATCCTGGAGTGGCGAATATGTACCAGGACCTCAGACGACAGCACTGGTGGCCGAGCATGAAGAAGGTAGTAGCAGAGTTCGTTTCTCGATGCCTCACCTGCCAGCAGGTGAAGGCAGAGCATCAGGTACCAGCAGGCTTGGTACAACCCTTAGAGGTTCCGGAGTGGAAATGGGATGGTATATATATGGACTTCGTGACTGGACTTCCACGCACTTCCAGAGGTCACGACTCTATCTGGGTGATTGTTGACCGACTCACCAAGACGGCACACTTCTTACCCATCCGAGAGCAGGGCTCAGTGGAGAGCTTGGGACGTCTCTACGTTCAGGATATTGTGCGGCTCCACGGTGTGTCATCATCTATCATCTCCGATCGAGATGCTCGCTTTACTTCCCGGCATTGGAAGGGGTTACAGGAGGCGTTCGGGACGCAGCTACGTCTGAGCACAGCCTTTCACCCTCAGACGGATGGTCAGATGGAGAGGACCATTCAGACTCTCGAGGACATGCTCCGCGCATGTGTCCTCGACTTAGGTCGTAGCTGGGAGGACCACCTACCCTTGGTGGAGTTTGCGTACAACAACAGCTACCACTCCACCATTGGGATGACACCGTATGAGGCGTTGTACGACCGAACTTGTAGATCTCCTTTGTGCTGGACAGACCCTAGGGAGTCAGCACTGGTGGGACCGGAGATGGTCCAGTCCACGACAGAGAAGGTCCAGGTCATCCAAGAGTGGATGAGGACAGCTCAGAGCCGGCAGAAGTCATACACTGACAGGAGGCGGAGGCCACTGGAGTTCGAGGATGGTGACCACGTCTTCTTGTGGGTCTCACCTCGACGTGGTATTCGGAGATTTGGCCGAGGCGGCAAGTTATATCCGCGCTTCATCGGACCTTTCCAGATCCTCAGCAGGATTAGCGAGGTGGCTTATCGCCTGGCTCTACCACCTCAGTTCCACCGAGTGCACGACGTCTTCCACGTGTCTCAGCTGAGGAGATACGTGCACGACCCGACGCACATCATTGACCATGGGGAGCTTGACGTTGACGATGGGGAGACTTTTACGGAGGTTCTGGTAGAGATAGAGGATCAACAGGAGCGGGTCCTACGTGGGCGATTGATTCCTCTTGTGCGCATCAGATGACAGCACAGGAATCTCCAGGAGAGCACATAGGAGCGGGAGGCTCAGATACGTGCTCAGTACCCTCATTTGTTTCCATAGTTTTTGATGTATCTTTACGGGGACGTAAAGCCCTGAGGTGGGAGTAATGTAAAGACCCGAAAAATTCAAGGGAAATTTTTTCTTAATTTTGTTTGGATTTTTACAAGAGCGCGGTTTCTGACGGCACCTGATTCCGAGGCCTGGTGTGCCCGGAATCAATTTCCGAAGTTTGGCTCGGGTATGTTCATTGAATGAAGGAGCGGGAATTTCTAACTTTTGATCCGGTGCTCGGAATTGAAATCCGAGGACACTGATGAACTCGCAGCGCCGATATTCGCTTAAGGAGACCTTTTCCAGAGTTGCGTTTATTGCGGGACGAAAGTTAGTTTTTGGGAGAATTATAAAAGTTGAATAAAAATGTGGAACACTTTTTATTTTTCTTACTTGTTGGTTAACTCCTCTCAAAGGTAGTTAAAGGAGGGACCCACATCCACATAACCTCCCTTGGGAGGATTAAGTGTGGTGGGGGCCACACGAAACCCAACCTTCCATATCCTCTCAAAACTCCTTTAACCCCTCTTTAAATGACATGACAACTTGTTATTTAATTTGGAGTTATTTTATTTGAATTTCAAACCTTTGAAATTCAATTTGTTAAGTTTGTGAATAAAATAAGACTCTATATTATTTTGTTTGGTTAGAACTATCTAGCCTTCTTGAGAAGATTTTGGGAGCTCCTTCTTCTTCTTCAACCTTGACGAAGAACGCGAAGAACCTTCGAGCTCCGACGAAGAACACCGCTCCTCTCATCTTCGTAGGCCATTGTTTCCGATGATCGATGACGTCTTCCGTGTCAGCGAAATGGAACGCCGCTTCCCCCTCGGACTCCCTTCGTCGGCTTACGAAGGTTCGCCAATGACGTACCTCTTCGTCATCGGATTTGACGAACGTTTACCGCAACGCCCGACCTCCACAACGTTGTCTTCCGCGGGTCGTTGACGATCTTCGAACTTGAACCCAAGGTAGGGGTTGTTGTTGGGTATTATTTACTCTCATTATTGGTTCTTGAATGATAATCTTGTGTTAAATATTTAAGAGTTATCATCTAACGAGAGGGGGGTCGGACCACACAAACACGGCCGAATTCCCCCTCTGTTCTTGGTTATTTATATAATCTTGTGGATGAACGAGAAGGCGTGGTGCCGTCACACCACGCGGGAATCGCCCGGTTATATTGCGCGATGCCGTCACGCCGCGCCATGGATGGATCATCATGAACGCGACGCCGTTGCGCCGCGTTGAAGAAAACTGAAGGCGCCGCGGCCGGAGCGGGGCCGCGGCAGAGGGGCGCGGTGCCGTCGCACCGCGCTGGATGACGAACACCGCGGCCAGTTCCATGCCGCGGCGAGACGAGAGAACCGGCGGCTCGCCGGGCCACCGCCGTCGGAAGCCGGAAAGGGGACCGGTTTGCCGGTCCCGTTGGAGAAGGACCGGCCGGCCATGTCGGGCCGGCCGGAAGGGAGGTGCCAGTGGAATTAATTCCCCCGACTGGCCACAAGAAGCCCCCCCCCCCCCACGTGAGGGGGGGACCGGTTACACAAGGGGGGCAGCGCCCCCCGGTTCTCTTCAAAGCAGGACCCCACAAGGGGGTGCCGGTTCCCAAAGGTGCGGCTAAAAGCCGCGCCGCCTTTTGAAAACAGCGGGGGCTTAGCCCGCCGAGCGTGGCACCAGCGGTGCCCAGCCGCGCCGCCGCCGGCCGGGCCGCGCCAGACCGCACCGCCCCGTCGGCCCGTGCCGCCGCGCCGGCCCGCGCTGCCGCGCCGGACCGCCGCCGGCCGGGCCGGGTCGGACCGGACCCGGACCCCCCATTTTCGAGACGGTTTCGGTCTTTTGGCCATAATTTGAGCCACGGACCTCCGATTGACGAACCGTCTAAGGAAACACGATCCTTGGATCGAGGCGGTCGTTTCAGTATATTGCACTCAACATTTCGGAATACTTTTTGTTCGGCCGGGTTGGTTCGTTCACGAAACCAACCGGGCCTTCGGAGCAGAAACACTCATATCTTGAGGTACGAACGTCCGATTGACGTGCCGTCAGCTTTGTTGAGTTCCTCTTAGTGAGACGGTTCTTTTGGCATACTCCGCCCGAGGTTTGGACGCAGGTGGAGTACGGTCGGGTTGGTTTTCCTTAAAAACCAACCGGGCCCCTGGGACGAAAAAACCAATAACTCTCAGACCGGGCGTCCGATCGACGCGCCGTCAGTTGCGTTGAGTTCCTGTTGACGATACGGAACTTTTGGATACATAAACTCTGGACTTTGTGACAGTTGATGTATCAGCCTCTCGGCTCGTGGAGCGGACCCTCCTGAACGAGTTTGCTGTGTGTGGGAACCCTAGTGCTGGCTGCGACTGTGACTACTACTGCTACTGCTACTGCTACTGTTACTGTGACTGCGATGACGACAGTACAGAGATCCTGTGTGGATTCGACGACGACGACTACAGCACTCAGCGATCCTACGTGGATCAGTGCTACAGGTCCTGTGTGGGCCCGATCCTGCGTGGGTCCGATCCTGTGTGGGTCTTTGCGCTCAGCGGTCCTGTGTGAACCAGCGCCTACAGGTCCTGTGTGGGCCCGATCCTGTGTGGGTCTTTGAGGGGTTTAGTTACCTATCGATCCTTCGTGGGTCCGACGACTTAGATGGATCGGAGATCATCTTTATCGTCTTTCGAAGAAGTATACCTGTGTGAGCTGAATCCTGTTGCTTCCCTGTGTGGATTGAGTTGTGCTATCCTGTGTGGATTTCGTTTTGATTTCCTGTGTGGAATATGTTTACTTTCCTCTGTGGACTGAGTTGTACTTGGGATCGGAGGTTGGAGCATATTGGAATTGATAACTTAGGTATATGTATGGGCATATACCTAAGCAGTGTCGGTTGTTACTTCGTGATTGTACATTTCTTTGTGGTTTATCTTTTGTGGATTTCGGGAGATCTTAAGGGGTCTCGGGGTCCCTACTGAGTATCTTATACTCACCCCAGCACGGGCTATGCCCGCACTACGTTGTGTTGGTTGCAGACGACGGGCAACATTGATCTTGGCTAAGGATTGCAGAGCAGGACGGTACCTGGAGGTGGACGACTGGGCGGGACGTGTTCGGAGCAGACGACGGGACCCGTGGAGCAGTGGAGCTATCTATACCCACCCTTCAGGTGGGATATCCAGTGGACAGCTCGGAGTAGCGGCTTTTACCTTACAGTTGTTGTTTTCCCTTTCGAGTTGTACTTTACTTTTAGTTTGGGTTTGTATACTGGCCCATTTACTTGTCCGCACTTTCAGTTGTACTCTGTTTTTGCCTAGTGTTTACTTTCCGCTTGCTTACTCTGGGGTGTTTGTTTACTTTACAAAGGCAATGCCTTCCCTTTTTACTGGGATTTACGCCTTGGTGCTAGTCGCCAGCCCCTGGCCTATGGAAGGCGGGCTTGGGGTAGTCACGACACGGACCCCGAGGGCGGGTCGTGACAATGTTATCCAACAACTTCTCTATTTTCCTTTCAAACATAGTATAGAATAGTTTTGAGTAATTTTACTCATAGTTTTTTATGAAATGATATATGTTTAAATTTTTGAATTACTACTAAATTAATATGAATAAAGTAGGTTTTTATCATATAATGTTTTATTATTTTGGTGACATTATATCTTGTAAAATATATTTTGGTTTTGGTTATTATATAAAGACATGGGGAATATATAGTTATACTTTTGTGAACGTTGTGATCTGTAGAAGTTGACAATGATTCTTTAGGTATAATTTATATTACATTGAATACTTATCATCTAGGTAAAATATGAAGATGAAATTCTAGTATTTAATTATGTATGTTTCCTTATGATCATAGTATAGGTAATAAATGAATTCATAAATTTTAGGAAAAATATTTTGAAAAAAAGCATACTTTTAATGTTGTCAATGTAATTTTAACCCTTCACCTATTTTTGGGGTTTTATGGTTAAATTTACCATGATCATATTCTCTATCAGTCTCGATTAGTCCTTGAGAGTTCTTTTAATCATCCATTCCATGTTATACTATATATAAATTTAATGTGTGTTATATTTGGTGACCATTATACTTCCCCTTTTTTCTCTTCGTCTTGATGATTTATTGATCAATTTTACAATTTGGGTTTCTTGTGAAGAAATTTACAAATATATAACATTTATTTTCAATGTACAATTTTAAATTTGTGAGGATGAAATTTCATGAAATTGATGACCATATCGGGATGGTGTCTTATTTATTGGCTCTTCTACTTATCCAATCTTACTTCCATGATGTGTTCCATGTATATCTCCCGAGGAAGAATATACATGACATTTAACATTTATTAAACACATAGATTATACAGGTAGATAATGATTTTTGATAAAAGGAATGACTGATAGAGATTCCTGATCGAATAGGGAAAGTTCCTTGAAACAAGGCCACTCACCGAGTCAATGTTTTGTGGAGAAACTCCTAGAATGATGATGCTACATTGGAACATGAGGATGTCATGAGGTGGTGGTATCCTTATCTATTTTTATTTGACTAGTGTATTTCTAGGGTGAAATTAATTTTAATGGGGGTAGAATGTAACACCATAAGATCTTAAAATATAATTTTTTAAAATAAATTTAACATATTCGATAAATTACTTTTCAAAACAAATTGAGCACAAGAAAACGCTAGATTATTATTATTTTAATAGAAACATTATCCTATAGACATTAGAATGGAGGGAATCAAATATATTAATTAAATTGGGAAATTATTGTTTACACATGTTTATAAAAAAATATAATTGACTTCTAATTAATTCAAAATTCAAATAATTACAAAATGAACATAAATGATGTATTTTAAAAAACTATTTGTTTGCTCAAAATGTAATTTTTTCTTAAAAAATATAAATAATCACTATTATTGAATGATCATAATAAAAGTTATAAGTTATATTCTCAATAAAATATTTTAAAATTAATTCAAAATGTTTTATAATTTTTAGATAAGAATAAATTTGATTTTATGAATAAAAGTGATTTTATATAAAGGTAGTTTCCCCCTTTTGACAATGTACCTATTTTAAAAATTTTATAGGTTTTATTTTAAAAATTAAATAAAATTGTTAAAAATGTTTATCAAAAGCAGTTTATCGTGAGTTTTTTATATTTTTATAATAAGTTTAATTTGTTAATAAATAGTGAAAAATATTTCATTTAGTTGAAAACTATATTTTCTTCAAATTTAGTATTATAGTTAAATTATATTTTAAATTCATTTAAATTTTTAATTCATTAAATAAAAAATTAATAAATCTATGTTAGGTTGATGGAATCAATTTCACATTGAAATTGGATAAACAAATTTCAATCTTTTCAACAATTTTTACATTAAAAATAACCCTCTTTCCCATTGTTTCTATTGAACTCATATTAAATATAATTTTCCAATTATATGAATTTAATTTCATAAAATAGAGTCTTAATTTTGAACCATACATTCAAAATTATGTATCAATTTTAAATTTATTTTTATTTATAAAAATATTACCCTTGTAAAAAGATTATTTACAACAACATTGGGAAAAAATGGAAGAGGTTAAAGTTAAAAGGTAAATGAATAATATAACTAAAAACTAAAACTTTTAATGGGTTGTTGATGTATTTATCAACAATAAACAACATCCAAAACATTAATTAAAAATAATAATCATTTATATTAATTCCTCATCAATGTAGTTGGATTTAATTATAAAATAATAAATATTTAATCACTTAAACCCACCTCTCCGCAAGTATATATTCTACCTTCACCATGCCAGTTCGACTCCCTTGCCTTGATTCTACACAAATATATACCAAACCATCTAATCCTAAATTTACTCATGTATATGTTTTGATTAACTTAACAATATTGCAAATCCAAGGTCTTCAAGGGGTCATTCAATTATTTTATATTCAAAATGATGTTAAAGTACAAAAAACTGAAGGAAAACACGATGTAAGGCTTCTTCATCTCAATTTTCTCCTCTAGTAAATATATTCCTTATTCAAAACATATTTATTTTTTGGGGTGTATACAATAAGGTTGGATTATTCATATCTTAAATCTCATTATATTAATGTAAATTATTGTTTTTCTGTAAAATATTACTTTTATGCGGCATATAATTCGACTAATTTACAATATTGTAAGGGAATTCTTAACCCAATTTCCATTATTTGGGTTAACATTAAAATTCAACGATTATTCCATGATATAATTATTTTTGGGATTAATTTTAATTATATTATGATTAATTTCTATTTTTATGAGCACTTACAATGAGTACCCATAATTTATTAATTTTATTCTCACTTAAATAATATGATATTTATGAGGGTTTTGTTTAAAATTTTCTAGTTTAAAATTTTACTGAAAATTTGATTTTTCTTCAATTTATATGTTTCTTAAAATTGTTTCCAAAAATATTTTTACTATAATATTATGATTATTTAACGTCATTATTACTAATGTTTTAATTTTATAAAATTAATTTAAAGTATTCTTTTTTTTATTTTCTAAATGAGGTTCTTTATTAATTTTTTAGATTAATACATAAGAAATGTTTTTTTAACTAGGCTTCATGAGTGGATTTTTCCACTATCATTATTATATAAATCGTTAAAGCATACATTATAATATTACATAGTTATTTTCAATTAAAATATTTTATTTTATAATAATGTGGAATTATAATTTTTTTCCGAAGAGAATAGTTATTTTCCACAAGGGTTATTTTAAGTGATATCTCAAAAATTATTTTCAATCTATTATAACATTATTTTATTTAATTATTCTTTAATGGGGATATTATTCAAAGAAATTATTCTTATTATTTTATGATTGTATTATGTTTATATTTATAAAACCCATTTATTTTCCATGAGTTATGTTATGATGAAATGTTTATAGAACTACTTTATTTTCATAGGTTTTGATATGATGAATGATTTATGTTGTTAGGAATTTATGTTCTAGTAGAACATGTATGTATTGTCTTCATTATGTGATGGGTGGTACCTATATCTCCCTCTAATGAATTGGTAAATTATGGGTAACTTCTTTGCAACGACCCGAATTTTTTAAATAAATATTGTTTTTCTAATTTTATGTGTTATTTTATTTTATTTTTATACTCAACAAAAATGTTTCATTTGATAACATGAGTATAATTAAAATGAGACTGTTGGATTTTGACTGTTATTTGAACATTGGTCAATATGACCGCTGGAAACTAAACGTTTTGACTATTGTCTCTAAATACAAGCAATCTTGGTTAATTAATATAGAAAGAAGATTCGATGGCCTCAACCAATAGTCTTGGACTGATCAAAGCCCATCTAACAGATCTTGGGAAAGAGGTAGCACCACTGGGCTTTGCTCTGGACCAAACCCAAGCTGAACTTCATCGTATAAAGCTAGAATGGGATCGCCTTCATGAGAAGTTCAAACTGATAGAAATTACTACTCGTGCGATGTTGGCCGAGCCTCCCTCGGATTCTCTCACCTTAGCACACCTTACACTTAGGTCCTATGCTGGTGTGATAAGGGGCTATGTAAGGAGACCGTAACTGTCTTGTGTAATCCTTTGTTTTAAATAAAAATTTCGATTTCTTTTATGAATATTCAAATGACCGGATAAATATAGTATGCATATTTTTGATGAATTTTAGAAAAAGGATATTTTAAATGTGTTTATGTAAACCCTAAATAATTAAAAATGTGTAATGATTTTCAAAAAATGGTCTCCTACAATTATGTTCAGTAAGAAATTTAGAGTCTAATAAGATCAACTTGATTTTTGATGAATAGTAACATATGAATAGTGATTTTATGATTAGGATTAATAATGTGTCCAAATGGATTAGTAATCTCACTTAAATAAAGTATTAAAATAATCTAGGCACTTTGATTAAGTAATGTGATTCAATAAAATGGTTAAATAACGGTTTCATAAATAATTATTCAAGTATTAGTTTTTTCGGATGAATAGTGTTTTTTTAATTAAAAATTTAATTAAAAATATTTAGAAAATTATTTTTATAAAATGGACTTCATTTTTGAACTCAGAGCATCGATATTATGTTAAGGTAATTTTTGGGGATTTTTCTGAAAAAAATAAATTTTCGATGAATAAGTGTTTTTAATTAAAATTTAATTATAAATATTTAGAAAATTATTTTTATAAAATGGATTTCATTTTTGAAATCAGAGCTTTGATATTTGGTTAAAGTGAAATTTTGGGACTATTCTGAGAAAATTGAATTTTCGATGAATGGTGAAAATACAGTTTTTAAGTTACGGGTGTTTAATGACATCATTAAATGATGTATTAAGTATGTAATCAATATGGTAGACTTATGAATAGTAAGATAAGGTATGAGGTGTCCCAAGTGGCCAATACCATGTGAAAATACCATGGGCAAGCCCATGGTTTTTCCAAAACCACTAATGAGGTGTCCCTTGGCCATTAATGCCTTGTCCCCTCACTTTCCCTATAAATACCAAGACATCCTCTCATCCATTCGACTCCCCACTCTCCCCAACGATGTTCTAGTCTCCTTACCTCCCAAGGAGTCCCCCCAAGGTTCCCCCAAGCCCTCAAGGTCCAAACCTCTGAGTTTTAAGAGTTACGTTTTAAGGTAAGGGATCCGACCTCTCTCTTTAATTTCAAGTAATCTCTTTTATGTCATTCCTTTTATGCTCCATGTTCATATGTTGGAGGATGTTCTTTTATACTCCTATTACTTACCTTTTTATGTTCATATAATGATAGATCCCCTCTTACTCTCATTATTTCGTTTTATGAAGTTTTAAGTGGCGCCGTTAGGCTGCCGAAATTTTTTTAACGGATTCTTTCTCCCTTCTTATTTTTCAAGGTCTATTTTCATGTAATGTATTTCAAGTTCCTTTTTATTATGTTGGGGTATGATCTCTAAATTTATCATACTGATATTTTATGATCATATGATGAGAGACCCCATTTTATCTCTTCAATTCAATATTTTGAAGTTTTAAGTGGCGCCGTTAGGCTACCGAATTTTTAAGTGGTTCTTCACCCTTCTCGTTTTGAAGTTATACTTTCATGTCAATTCTTTCAAGTTCCTTTTTGTTATGTTGGGGTATGATATATATATCTATCCTACTGGAATCTTATGTTCATATGATGAGAGACCCCATTTTATCTCTTCAATTCAGTATTTTGAAGTTTTAAGTGGCGTCGTTAGGCGGCCGAATTTTTTTTGGGGATTCTTTCACCCTTATCATTCTATTCAAAGTTCTACTTTCATGTCAAGTCTTTCAAGTTCCATTTTAATTATGTTGGGGAATTATCTCTATATCTATCATACTTAACTCTTATGTTCACATGATGAGAGACCCTATTTGATCTTTTCAAACCATTTTGTTTGAAGTTTAAGTAACGCCGTTAGGCTGCCGAACTTTCATAAGAGAAATCTAATTTTTGTCTTCCTTCCATGGTTTTTATTTCAAATGGTATGTACTTGAATTTTCATTACGATGATCATGTATCCTTCTTATTCTGTCCATCTACTGTTTTATGGGTCATTTATGAATGTTTGACCCATTTTCCCTCTCTTTTAATATCTTCTAAAACCTCATAACATAGCCGTTATGCTGCAGAATTTCCGTCTCAAAATGTATCTATCTTTTTCTAAAGTTCTTTTATATTTTTAAGTAAATACTCAAAGATCTTTCTTCTAAATGGGTATTCACATATATACCAAAATGTTCTATTTTAAATTCTGGGATTTACATACATGAGACCCACCTTCCTTTTCTGTGGGTTTTAAAGTGACGTAAAGATCATGTCTCTAAAGCAGTTTTTAAAACGTTGTGATTATGAAATGAAACCCATTTATTTTATGCTATATGGGTTATTTATTAAATTTTTGATGATGATATATGTGGCTCACATGATAATAAAGGCAAATTTAAGGGTGCGCCCTGATATCTCTCCAATGCATTGGGTAATGATGTAACCACTAGAGATTACAATTTTCACGATACCTTGGTAAATAACCTTGGTAATTTTCAAATGACACCTTGAGGATGGACCTTGGTGATATGTTCATGATTGTCTATGTTAAATGATGTAGCCACATCTTCAAGTTATGAAAAAGTTTTATTTTTATTATTATATGCCTCATGATTTCATTTTCATGCCTTAAAGTTCTTTTCATGACTTTATTGATGTATCTCAAGTTCATATGTAAAATGTTTCACTTGTTTCCCTTGCTGGGCCTTCTGCTCACCCTATATTTTGATGTATGTCCCCAGGTTATGAGATGCAGTAATGAGCATAGAGTTAACTTGAGGAGAAGCCTTTCAAGTGTTTAAGAAGAATGTTTTTTTTGTTTCATGTTTTATGTTCCTTGTTTCCAAGTCATTAAACCTTAAATATCCTCAGTTCCGTGTAATGGAATGAAAGTTATGTGATAAAAAGATGGGATGCTATAGTTGGTATCAAAGGATGGTTTAGTTATTTGTGGAAATTAGGATATGAAAACTCTAGGAAGAACCCTATAGAAAAGTTTAAATATAGGAAATCTTCCTGGTATTTTGGTGAGTATTGAGTAAAGGGTTGCCAAGCAAATACATCCCTGTCTGGATACGAGCAGGTAGAGGTGGCTCTGGCACAGATGTACATAGGGGTAAAACCCGAAAACACCGCTTTGAGCTAGACTCGAACGGGAACTGGTACACGACAATGGGCCTTGCTGCACTCTTGGTTACGACACTCCCGGGGGATATGCTTTGGTATATTCATAAGCTTGTTATGAACCATTGTTAAAGGAAAAAGATAAAATAAAATAAATATTCACATAAGAATATATGATCATGGATAACCTAGATGGGAACCTAGGGGATCACAAGTTAGGGTATACATTTCTTCTACAAGTTATCCTTATATGCTTTAAGTTACTTTTCATGATTATTGGTTAAGTATTTAAGCCTCTAATTATACTTTCTCTTCTTAGTTAATGGTGGAAAATGGAATAACGTGTCCCAACAACCAATGTGATAGGAAATGCGACAATTTCCGTATTAATATGACAGAGATGATTAGGGGATTAAAAGATTATTATTATTTTGGAAGACATTAACTATTTTGGGGACCCTATATGATCGAGGTAAGTAGATTACTATAGTATTTTCAGTGAGGAGTAAGGTTGACTTATATTTTGAAGAATTGATGAATTTAAGGTGGACTTATAGTAATTTAGGTTACTTATGGGAATGATTATCTTATCTTGGGTAAAATATGTTTAGGTTATCTACTTTGGTTATAAGATGTTAGGAGTGGTTGATGTTGTCTGGAGATGAACAATGAAGTTGTTTTGGAAGACTATGTTATCAAATCCTTCTTGTATTTGGGTTTCAATCATAGTTTGGTTTATTTTGAGGAATTTTAAGGACCGTTATTTATGGAATGGTCTATGATGAACTTTGGGTAGTACCATGAAACTTTGGATATTTAAAAGTAGTTTCCACTCCTATGGGATTCTTTCTTTTTGAAGAGTTGTTTTACCTTAACCTTTCTGTTTTTTGGATAATGTTTAAAGATAGAAGAAATAGATAGTTAATCTCTTTTTGATTATGTGATTCTCTAGAATATGATTCTTGTGCTTTTATGAGACCAAGTGTTTTTGAAGTCTCATCATTTGGAGAAAAGATTAGTGTTTGTAGGGACTTATTAAAGGATGAAACTCTACTTGAAGGTATGTATATTTTCTTATGTTTTTGTTCTATGTAGTAAATGAATTCCTCAAAATTATGAAATGAAATGTAAAACAAAAATTTTGTTGGTTTACGTTTCCTACAAGGTAATCAAAGACCGTTTACACACATCATAGGTTTGGGATTTTCTTATGGTTAACTTTCTCCTAATCATGTTCTCTATCACTCTCCCTCAGAACTTGACCCTTGGTTTTCTCCTCCATGTCCATGTTTTCCTACATGGAATCCTAGTGTGGGTTAACTAGGGTGACCTTTGTACTTCCCTTTATTTCTATTAAAGTAATAGTTTTACTGACTCCTTTTCTGATGTGGGACTTTCAATGAAATTTCAAAACCCAATTTTTAAAAAAATTGCAAGGACGCAATTTCTTAAGGGGGGAAGATTGTAACGACCCGAATTTTTTAAATAAATATTGTTTCCTAATTTTATGTGTTATTTTATTTTATTTTTATACTCAACAAAAATGTTTCATCTGATAACATGAGTATAATTAAAATGAGACTGTTGGGTTTTGACTGTTATTTGACCATTGGTCAATATGACCGCTGGATACTAAGCGTTTTGACTATTGTCTCTAAATTCAAGAAATCTTGGTTAATTAATATAGAAAAAAGATTCTATGGCCTCACCCAGTCGTCTTGGACTGATCGAATCTCATCTAACATATCTTGGGAAGGAGGTAGCGCCACTGGGCTTTGCTCTGGACCAAACCCAAGCTGAACTTCATCGTATAAAGCTAGAACGGGATCGCCTTCGTGAGAAGTTCAAACTGATAGAAATTACTACTCGTGCGATGTTGGCCGAGCCTTCCTCGGATTCTCTCACCTTAGCACACCTTACACTTAGGTCCTATGCTGGTGTGATAAGGGGCTATGTAAGGAGACCGTAACTGTCTTGTGTAATCCTTTGTTTTAAATAAAAATTTTGATTTCTTTTAAGAATATTCAAATGACCGAATAAATAAAGTATGCATATTTTTGATGAATTTTAGAAAAAGGATATTTTAAATATGTTTATGTAAACCCTAAATAATTAAAAATTTGTAATGATTATCAAAAAATGGTCTTCTACAATTATGTTCAGTACGAAATTTAGAGTCTAATATGATCAACTTGATTTTTGATGAATAGTAAATTATGAATAGTGATTTTATGATTAGGATTAATAATGTGTCCAAATGGATTAGTAATCTCACTTAAAGAAAGTATTAAAATAATCTAGGCACTTTTATTAGGTAATGTGATTCAATAAAATGGTTAAATAATGGTTTCATAAATTATTATTCAAGTATTAGTTTTTCAGATGAATAGTGTTTTTTTAATTAAAATTTTAATTAAAAATATTTAGAAAATTATTTTTATAAAATGGACTTCATTTTTGAACTCAGAGCATCGATATTATGTTAAGGTAATTTTTGGGGATTTTTCTGAAAAAAATAAATTTTCGATGAATCAGTGTTTTTAATTGAAAATTTAATTAAAAATATTTAGAAAATTATTTTTATAAAATGGATTTCATTTTTGAAATCAGAGCATTTATATTTGGTTAAGGTGAAATTTTGGGGCTATTCTGAGAAAATTGAATTTTTGATGAATAGTGAAAATACAGTTTTTAAGTTACGGGTGTTTAATGACATCATTAAATGATGTATTAAGTATGTAATCAATATGCTCGACTTATAAATAGTAAGATAAGGCATGAGGTGTCCCAAGTGTCCAATTCCATTGGAAAATACCATGGGCAAGCCCATGGTTTTTCCAAAACCACTAATGAGGTGTCCCTTGGCCATTAATGCCTTGTCCCCTCACTTTCCCTATAAATACCAAGCCATCCTCTCATCCATTCGACTCCTCAATCTCCTGAACTAAGTTCTAGTCTCCTTACCTCCCAAGGAGTCCCCCCAAGGTTCCCCCAAGCTTTCAAGGTCCAATCCTTTGAGTTTTAAGAGTTACGTTTTAAGGTAAGGGATCCGACCTCTCTCTTTAATTTCAAGTAATCTATTTTATGTCATTCCTTTTATGATCCATGTTCATATGTTGGAGGATGTTCTTTTATACTCCTCTTACTGCCCTTTTTATGTTCATATAATGAGAGATCCCCTCTTACTCTCATTATTTCGTTTTATGAAGTTTTAAGTGGCGCCGTTAGGCTGCCGAAATTTTTGTAACGGATTCTTTCTCCCTTCTCATTTTTCAAGGTCTATTTTCATGTAAATTATTTCAAGTTCCTTTTTATTATGTTGGGGTATGATCTCTAAATTTATAATACTGATCTTTTATGATCATATGATGAGAGACCCCATTTTATCTCTTCAATTCAATATTTTGAAGTTTTAAGTGGCGCCGTTAGGCTGCCGAATTTTTAAGTGGTTCTTCACCCTTCTCGTTTTGAAGTTCTACTTTCATGTCAATTCTTTCAAGTTCCTTTTTGTTATGTTGGGGTATGGTCTCTATATCTACCCTACTGAAATATTATGTTCATATGATTAGAGACCCTATTTTATCTCTTCAATTCAGTATTTTGATGTATTAAGTGGCGCCGTTAGGCTGCCGAATTGTTTTTGGGGATTCTTTCACCCTTCTCATTCTTTTCAAAGTTCTACTTTCATGTCAAGTCTTTCAAGTTCCTTTTTAATTATGTTGGGGAATTATCTATTTATATATCATACTGAACTCTTATTTTCACATGATGAGAGACCCTATTTTATCTTTTCAAACCATTTTGTTTGAAGTTTAAGTAACGTCGTTAGGCTGCCGAACTTTCAAAAGAGAAATCTAATTTGTGTCTTCCTTCCATGTTTTTTATTTCAAATGGTATGTCCTTAAAATTTCATTACCATGATCATGTATCCTTATTATTCTGTCCATATACTGTTTTATGGGTCATTTATGAATGTTTGACCCATTTCCCTCTCTTTTTAATGTCTTCTAAAACCTCGTAACATAGCCGTTATGTTGCATAATTTCCGTCTCAAAATGTCTCTCTTTTTTTCTAAAGTTCTTTTATTTTATTAAGTAAATACTCAAAGCTATTTCTTCTAAAGGGGTATTCACATATATACCAAAATGTTCTATTTTAATTTATGGGATTTACATACATGAGACCCACCTTCCTTTTCTGTGGGTTTTAAAGTGACGTAAAGATCATGTCTTTAAAGCAGTTTTTAAAACATTGTGATTATGAAATGAAACCCATTTATTTTATGCTATATGAGTTATTTATGAAATGTTTGATGATGATATACATGGCTCACATGATAATAAAGGAAAATTTAAGGGTGCACCCTGATAGCGCTCCAATGCATTGGGTAATGATGTAACCACTAGAGATTACAATTTTCACGATACCTTGGTAAATAACCTTGGTAATTTTCAAATGACACCTTGGGGATGGACCTTGGTGATATGTTCATGATTGTCTATGTTAAATGATGTAGCCACATCGTCAAGTTATGAAAATTTTTTATTTTTATTATGATATGCGTCATGATTTCATTTTCATGCCTTAAAGTTCTTTTCATGACTTTATTGATGTATCTCAAGTTCATATGTAAAATGTCTCACTTGTTTCCCTTGCTGGGCCTTCTGCTCACCATTTATTTTGATGTATGTCCCCAGGTGATGAGATGCAGTAATGAGCCTAGGGTTAACTTGAGGAGAAGCCTTTCATGTGTTTAAGAAGAATGTTTTTTTTGTTTCATGTTTTATGTTCCTTGTTTCCAAGACACTAAACCTTAAAGATCCTCAGTTCCGTGTAATGGAATGAAAGTTATGTTATAAAAATACGGGATGATATATTCTTAGTATATATGTTATACATTAAACCTAATTACATTTTTACAAAATTATGCATGAACCTAATTAAATGATCATGACATTATGTATAAACCTGGTTATATTTTCACAATGTTATGCCTGAACCTGACAAAATCTTCAAAATGAAACTCATGAACCTGATTAAATGTCCATGATGTTACGTGTGAAACAGATTACAAATTCATAATGTAATGTGTGAACCAAATTAGATGTTCAAAATGTAATCTGTGAACTTGATTTCATGTTCAAAATGTTATGTGTTGACTTAGTTTCATGCCCATAAGTTTATGTGATGGATTGATTTCACATCCCTACCTCAATGAGTGAACCCATATATATTTAAAAATGCTCACAATCTTATATGTTTATATTTTTACCACAATAACATGCTTTATTCCATGTTAATCTCATTCGATCCATGTCATATTAATTTTTATGATTTATTTTATTCTTCATGATTATGATCTTTAATGTGAATTTTATTCTTTTTAGATATTATTCTCTTGTTATCCTGATATTTTTCTCAGTTAATGATTATGTATCTCCCTTGTTTACCCGTACAAAGAATCAAAGCCTAACATTATTATGTTTTCTTTTCCCTATGTTATCTGTAAAGATGTTAAATAATCTTTTTTCTAGAAGGATTTTACATGGATGATTTCAATGATCAATTATGAATGTTTTATTATAGTGGGAGATAATAATGATATTTACGAGCCAACTGTTTATGATCCCAAGTTGTTAATATTTTTTTAGTAATTTAATAATACACAAAACATAAAAAACCCTTGGGTATGTATGTAATTCTATATTTAATTTCAACATTATCTGTATTTTTGGAAACCTTTTTGGTCAAATTTATCAGTATCAATGTCAGAAATGTAATGTTTATGTTTTTAGCACTGAATCCGGCAGTGCAGTTTTTGGGCTATTATACAACCTTTTTAGGGATGGTATATAGGTATATGATAGAATAAATGGAATTTATGGGAAATATTTTCCATTATACCCCCTCAATTTTACAAAATGGAAACTTTAGTGGTTCATGGGGAAAGAAGAGGAAGTGTCAAGGGTGTTTTAAGAGTGATAAAGGTTGTTATTCAAAATAGGAATCATGTGCACCGTCAGTTGTTTCCATTAATGGGCCTTTGAATTTTTGTATGTTTAGTATGGATTGTCCCACCTAACATTTTGTTTCTACACCTATTAATTTTTGTAATGATTATGGATTCTAGGGATATTTGAAGTGATTCTTTTTGGAAAAATTGACTCCTTCTTATGGACTTGAATCGTCTGCTCTAAAAGCCACTGAGACATGGTCAAATTATTAATATTCTATAAGTATCAAGCTATATGACACAGGATTGAAGAACCATTACACAATGGATTAGTATCTAGTGGAGTTTAACATGGGTACAACAATAGTGAGAGGTACCATCATTGTTGCATCTTGTATTGAAACTGCATTATTTGATACCGATGTCACCCAAAAATTTATATTTTTTGAGTTTATTAACATTCTTAAAAAATTTATGGAGATCACTACATTAGTTTTTAAGTTAGTGAAACATCTTAAAAATTGTATAGAAGGTGGGTTTCAGTGTAATTCTTGTTCACTATCGATAGTTGATTCAGAGTTAGTATGGGATTTCCTCATTCTTGATCTTGATCTATGTGATGTCAATATTAGGATAGATTTTCCAATAAATTTTCATTATAATGTATATTTTTATCTTTATAGTGTCTCATTCGATGTTGTTAATAAGATTTATCCAGTTTTTCCAAGATAGTGGGATATAAAATATATTCCTACATGGCCTTTCTATATAGAAATTAAGAGTTGGTTATTTGTTGTCGCAGTTGATCCTAATAATGTTTGTTCTGTTAAAAATATCTCATTAGTTGTTAGTAATTTTTCCAATATCTTCCCAAATTACTTCTCCAATCATCCTCTGGATATGGAGTAGTATAAATGATTGATATGGTGCTGGGTACAAAACCATTCTCAATAGTGTCTTAAAATATAGAACTATAAGAGTTGAAAAAGATTAATATTCAGTTGGATGATCTAATAATGAATTTTTTGGTATTCCCTAGTGTTTCATTATATTAATCAATATTACTCATTTACAATGAAGCAAATACTTCACTTCAATTGTGTGTGAACTATCGAACGTTGAACTCAGTGGAGGTTAAGAATATGTATCCTTTTCTTTATTCAGATGATCTATTTGACCAGCTAAGGGGGAAAGTGGTATGAAAAAAAATCAATCTTCAATAATTTTATCATCATATCATGGTTCAAGAGTCTCATATACTAGTGAATGATTTCACGAGTATGTATAGATATTATAAATATCTTCGGATTCCATTTTTTATGAATAATACTCCTACAGTTTTTATGAATTTCATGATCTAGATATTTAAGTAGTATCTCAACTAATTTGTGGATGTGTTCATGAATGATATTTGTTTGAATTGAGGTATAAGTTTTATCATAATAACTATATGTTTTTGGTTTTGTATATACTGTAGAGTCACGATTATATAGAATTATTTCAAAATTAAATTTATTATTATAAAATGTGATGTTCTTGTGGTAAATTATTTCCGAACATGGATTATTAGTTGATCGTGAGAAGGTGATGGCATTATTATAATGAGAGGATATATGGAATGTATTTATAGTTAAGATATTTCATGATATTATTGGATAATATCAATATTTAATCAAGTATTTCTTGATGTTGGAATCACAATTGAATTTCATTACTAGGAAAGCGGTGAAATTCACTTTGGATAAAAAATGCCTGTATTCTTTAGATAAACTGAAACAATCCTAACATAAACTCTAACATTGATCATGGTCCTAGTATGGGGTATATGTATAATATGATTCATTCAATAATATTGTGGGTTAGTTTATTAGGTAATATGATCATGTTATGGCCTTTATCTCTTATTAACTTTAACTACATGAAAAAATTATAGTAGTCAAGATTTAGTGATCATTACTATTAAATATAAACTTAAATTTTAGAGGTATGATCCCTTTGGGGAGAGGCTGGCAATATTTTATAAAAAAAGGTTTGAACTATATATTTTGTAAGAAATAATTGAATCTCTGATAGAGGTTGTGGGAGAAATATATTTATATATTCGACTAAGAAATTTCCTACACCCTGGGAAAGGGGAATGTCCTTACAAGTGATATCATCTTAGAAAGTACCATTGTTGTCTACCTTTCAATCGCAGGAAGAGTAGAAACTTATAAGTATATTTATTGAGTTGGACATCGATAATTACGAGGATTTTTTTGGTTAATTTTGGGCCAATTTTTTTTTTGTTATCATATCCCATTAAGTCCATTCGAATGGGCCGGAAGAATTCAATCTGGGTGGTGATTGACCAGCTGAAGAAATACGTAATTTTTCTTCTAATAACAAACACCACTAATGTTTAATATATGGGTAAGCTTTATGCATAAGATATCATAATAAGATTTGTGGTTACTTCTACCATTTTATCAAATAGAGATCCCAGGTTTACATCTTAGTTCTTGAAGAGTCTTCAAGAGGTGACACATGCTTAGGATTGGTTGAGTAGAGATTAGCATCCACTGATTGATGGTATTATAGATCATGCTATACATATCTTGAATGATATATTCTATGATTAAATCTTGGGTTTTGGTGGATATTGGGATAGCCATATGGGACTGTTTGTGTTTTTTATAACAATATTTATTAGTATCAATTATAATGTATCTTTTAGAGGCATTTTATGATCACCCATAATGATCACCTCATTGTTTTTTATCAGTGGACAAGGCCTCTCTTATGAGACTGAGTATCATTTAGGACAAATTAAAAAGTATTATAGATATAATTCATCACCTAGTTAAATATCATAGTGATTATAAATTATATGAGGATCATCAACATCATGCTTTACAGTTTTTTGGTGGCTAGTTCTTCTTAATATTATCTGCTTGGTTGGGTCACCATCGCCTTGGGAAATTAGGAAATTTGTATCCAGGAAATTTTGGACCATTTCAGTTTATTTAGTATCTTGGGAAGGTTTCATATTTGTTAAAATTATAGGCTTAGTTGATAGGTATTCATGATGTTTTACATATATCTCTGCTCAACAAGTATCATCCATATCACTCCCAAAATATGATTTGGGAAGATATTGATTTGGAGCCATATGTTTTAGTTGCAAATATTCCATTGGAGATCATTTATTCTTAAGAGAAATTTTTTATAGGTAATCCATCCTTCACTTCAGAGTATTATGGCAACACAGAACGTATTTACATGAGACATGGGATCATGAATCGTTTTGGGGTTCTAATAGTTTCATATCTTTCCAAATTTCCATTCTTCAACATGAATTATCATGGAAGAAAAGTCTTATGATGTAAATATTGTAACATCTCATATAGAAATATGTGTTCTTTTTATTCTTAAATATTATGTGTTTAGTTTTGGAGGACTAAGAACTATTTTAGGAAGTATCTATATAACATCGCATGAGCACTATCTACAGGACTATTTTACTTAAAAAATTTGTAGTTTACAACATAAATTTGTTATTGGGAACAATCCCTAAAATTGTTTATTACATAGGAATATTGAAAACCATAAATATTTTTTATATGGAAAATTATTTTACACAATAAGATCCCCTTTTAATTCATAAAATCATTGATAAAGTTAATATTTACATTATGAATTATGTTTATTTTCCATATAAGAGTTAGAAAATATTTATATCGTAAACAAGGTTTTTTACACTGTAAATAAATATTCCACTATGTTTATGTAATTAATAACATATAATTATATATATTAAAACATTGTATCCATTCAACCTCAACCCTATGGTTTTCCCTGTAATATTTGGGTGTCTTATTTTCTTCTAACATTATTTATTCAATGATCAATATCTATGGTGGGTACATCACTTTTTCTTAACAATATATCTTGATACATCTTCATTTCCATTCATCATCTAAATAGTGTGGCTCGGTATTTTGTATTTTTTAACTCTATGATGATGTTTTTAATTTATTATAGATACACTCTGAGATCTTTATCTTGGGTTAGGTACTTTTTTTGTTGTGGTACTGCAGGTGCATATATACTTCGAAATAATTTGTGATCTACAATATCTACCATTTCATATTTTGGAATGTTATTCTAATATGTCACAATATGTTCTAAGTCTATTTTTTTTATTTTCATTACTTCCCATGTTGGTGGATCCTATTGTCAGAATGTGTGACCAGAGGCTGAGTTAGGTGTTTCCATCTATATCCTATCTTGAATGAAGCTTTTATTCTCATGTTATATAACTTTTTTATAAATGAATAAGCATTTTTATTCATTTTTTCTGTTTCTGAATTGATTATTTTCTAAAAAGGTTGGTTTCCCTATTGTAGAAAAATAATTTCTTTTAAAGAATCGAGAAATGAATAAATAAAATGGTTTTCAAATCATGATTGATATTAAAAATTTGTATAATATAGAGGATTGAAAACATTGGTTACTTATGTATAAGGTATATATATATATATGAATCAACCATTTTTCTGTAGGGGGTTCACTCATGAGGTGTTCCTCTTCTCCATTGGCCATGCTTCCAAGGAAATTGTTAGAAAATATTTTGAGCTTCAATTTTTTAGGGTGTTCTTTGGCACCCTAGATTTGATGCTTTTTTATAAGGGATTTATGTGTGTGAAACTCTATGTTTGTGTATGTTTATTATAGCAAGCCCAACCTATAGGGATCCTTGAAGTGATTTAAATATTCATTGGTGTTTATCACTTTTCATTGAATTTTTATTTTTTTATATGTGATATGATTTGAAACTATTTTACATGGATTATTTATATAACTGGAAAAGGGGGAATGTATTACAATGCTTCTTATATAAAAAATATTAACTTATTATAATTATTTTATTTTATTTTATTTTGAGAATTTTTTGATTTCTATACATAGTATTGTTATGGAATATCTGAGTGGGATCTTAATGAGTCTGTTTAGCTCACACCGTATACATCCTTTTATTGGTGGCTATACATGACAATGGCTTTTCATAATGCTAAAGGAAAGGTGTCATAGTGATGTGGTGAAAATTTTATTAGCTTATCTAGGGTATATGGGGGTCGTATAGTGTGTCATTTTACCATATCACATGGAGTAATCTGTTTCTTAATTTTTACTTTTTTTCCTTTTCTAACGGACTCGTGCCATGGATATTGATTGTATTTTTTTGAGTTTTATTGATTCTACTACTTTACCTATATTATAGAATATATCATTATTATTTTTCTTACACTACTTCTTTCCACTATGTATATATATTACACTTCATTTTCTTCAAGTTAGGATAAATCATTCCCTTTGGTTTTATTTTATTCATGGCTAATATTACTCAACTCAGGGGGAATGGGAACACCCTTTGGGTTTGTGGTGGATCAAGTCATGTTTGAGTTTGTGAGGGCATCCTGGTTCAATTTGTTAAATTCCATTTGATGTTTGGGGAGAGTATCATAGTTTATATATTACTATGTTTTTTTGTTTAAAGGGGCTTTCTATTTGAGTGGTATCTATCGAGAGTGTGCTATGGGGGAAACCATTTTCCTTATCGAGTTACTTTTAACTATATAATATATGAAATATTTGATAGGCATATGATGTAATAATATATACCCTCATTTTTTGTTATTTTGTTAGTTTTGGGTGTCCATAATGAACCATAATAGTATTTGATCCCACACAGTTCCTTAAATAGTATATCGTAGGATGTTAGGGGAATTTTCATGGCCTATAAGACGAAAACTATTTCAGCTTCATCACTAAATATACATTGGTAAGTCTTATCCCTCATATTATATTATAAATAAATAATAAAAAGGCTAAATAAACAAGAAAAAATTTGTGATAAGTAATAATGGACATAAAAATAAGATATACAACTGAATCAATATGTAAATAAAAAATTAATTCTGATAATATAATAAAAAAATAGGTCGATATAGAACACAAATATGAAAGAAAATCCCAACCATATTCAAGAGCCTTCATAAAAACCATGGTCACCTTCCCAAGGAAAAATCTCCCTCCTAAGAACAAATGTAATCTAATGAATAAAATCTCTATCTAGATATGTCGTAGAACCAATAACATATAGGCATAAGATGAATAGATGAATAGTTCATCACCAATAAAAAAATGAAACATATTTTATAATAAAACTTAAAAATTAATGTTTTAAATACATTAGAAAACATAAATTTTTTATAGACCAATATACAATGAAAAAATAAACACACCATGTAGTTTAAAACCTCTCATTCATATTTAATTAAATGAAAACAATTACATTGTAAAAAAATTTCATCACCAGAATACCGTATTTAAAAGAACACAATTTTAATATTCCACACTAAAACCATCTCACAAGAATATCTTTTTTCAATTAATATTCGAAAACTCAAATTTGGTTTCAATTTTTGATATTTTAAATAATTTTTGTTAAAACCAATTTCTATGTAAAAATACATTAAATGGCCTAAAAAAATATTTTTAAAACACATAACCAAAAGAGTTTAAAAATAAAGCATTTCATCTTTCACATCAAAACTCAGTAAAACTCTATGGAAAATATATTTTTCCATTTATGGTGCACATATTTTAAAATCATTTTATAATAGTTTTAAATAATATTACAATAACAAATACCACTTTCATTAATCAAAAATATTTCAAATGTAGTTTTTAGGGATTTTAAAAAGAAATCCATTACTTAAAGAATGAAGAAGAAAATAAAAATAGACATTATAAATTAATGGTCCAATGAAAAGGAGAATCACCACACAAGTACATTGGGGCCAGGAAGACACACAATAAGAAGGGAATATAATTAAAACAAAAGGAAAAATCTTCATATATGATACTAAAAGGATCCTATAATCATGGGAATTATTCTACGGATCTAGTAAAGAAGATTTGATTTAGTAATATGGAACCATGGTTGACACTGCTGGACTTATCTCCTCTCCAATAGTCTCTTTGATTTGTCTGTAAACAATCATCCCTATAACCCCTTCACTTCCATATAAACCGAAAAAGTTTCTAACTCATAGGGGCCACTACATCATCCATTATAACAATCTCATAGTATCCAAGAAATAATACCTAGTTGAGGAACTATATATACTAGGGTTTTACCTCATACAGGTTATTGACTATATTCCTATGAATCATAAGACTTGTCAAATAGACGGGGTACAATCAATCTTTACATAAGTAAAATATAACTCGTTTAAAATAACTCACCCTTTACCTTGTAATCACTCATAAGAGTTACCCAAATACAAAAGAATTTATGAGAAGTATATAATGTTACATAATTGTAATACATCCCCTTATGGGATCAAAAGCCACACTACCACAAAACTGAGTACGAGAAGCACCTCATTTTATCAGCGCTAAGAAGAATGTGATGATAAAGGGGGTGCCCTTACCAGCGTTAGACAAAATCGATGATACATGTATCCTTTATCATTGCTACAAAAAGCACTAATAATGTGTACACCTTTATCAACAATTTTTTTAGAGTTGATAAAGGATTCATTTACCAGCACTATATTTAGCACTGATAAATTTTATTAAAATTTTATATAAAATTATTATATTTATATTTAAAAATAATTTTTATTTGTATACATTATCTAGAAAACACTTGTTTATAATTAATATATATATTTTAAATAATTCACATATATATACATACTTATATATATATAATGTTTAAGACATGTATTTCTATGATTATAATTGAATAAATATATGTATGTATATTTGTATAATTTTATGCTTATTATAAATTTCAATAAATAATGAAAATATATAGTAAATTTTTTTAGATATATATAATTTATTAGATTCATTATATTTATTAAATTTTTTAGAATTGTTGGATATATGATTTGTTTTTTGATTTATATTTATTAGATTTATTAGATTAAAGAATTATTTTTTTTCATTTTTTAGATTTATTAGATTGTTACATTTGTAAGATTCATCATATTTTTTATATTTAATATATTTATTTTATTTGTAATTAATATATATAAACACCTTTTTAAATATATATATTTATAGTAATTATTAAATATATATGTGATTCCAATGAATTTGGCCAATAAGTATATTGATCATGTGTACATATGTTATGTATCATAATATTCATTTATACATCCTTTTTTATTATTCTTGTTGTCCATTAATGGAACATTTTTATTATGTATATTTACTATGTATATGATTAATTCATGTTACCCATATAAACTATTATATTATAAAAAATACTTATAAAATAAATTTAAATATATTTAAATAATAAATATATTTTTTATATTTTTAATGATTAAATTTTAATTATATATGAATAGTTTATAAATATATTTATTTCTAATTATAATTAATACTATATATATATAAATATTTATAAAATTACAGTAATAATTATTT
The DNA here is from genome assembly GCA_963277665.1 of Viscum album. Classification (NCBI taxonomy): domain Eukaryota; kingdom Viridiplantae; phylum Streptophyta; class Magnoliopsida; order Santalales; family Viscaceae; genus Viscum; species Viscum album. The sequence goes on along the minus strand of OY728119.1, from coordinate 323,486,503 downwards.
TAAAATTTTATAAATAAATAAATATATATTTATAATTATATACACGTATTTACAAATATATTTATTTATAGTTATAATTATTACTATATATAACTATATAAATGTAAATAATTATAAAATTATAATGATTATATTTATTATACTACTTATAATGTTATAAAATAATTAAATAAATATATTTATAAATATATAAAATTTTTTATAAATAAGTACAATTATTTATAACTTTAATTGCTACATGAATATAGATATATTTAAATAATTAAAAAATATGTAACAAGTATATTAATTATATATATTTATATACAAATATTTATAAATAAATAAAATTTCTATAAATATAATTTACAAAAAATGTAGATATATTTAATTAATTAAATAATTACAATAAATATATTTATATATATTTATAAAATTATAAATAGATATATATATATATATATCCTATCATAAATATATATTTTATTATAATTTTATAAATAAATAAATAAATATATATATATATATATAATTAACACTATAAATATATATTTATTTATTACAAATTTTTATTACAAATAAATAAATATATATTTATTACTTATAAATATAAATAATATATATATTAATTAAAATAATTATTAATTTATTAAAAATATTTTTATTAAACTCATATATAATTTTATAAATAATTAAATAAATATATTTATACATATTTATAAATATTGAAAAATAAAAAAAAAATATTTATATTTATATTTATAAATGAAGACAAAAATATTTAAATAATTATAAAATTATAACTAATATATTAAATTCATTATATATATATATGTTAATAAAGTTAAAAAAATTTGAAATATTAATTTGTTATAATTTTATATTAATATATATATATATATTCATTTATAAATATAATTATCAATGTATATATATCATATATTTATAAATACTTATATATTCATATAAATAAATATAAAATTAGAAAAAAAATAGTTTTATATACCAATTATCTTATAAATATAAATAAATAATTTATTATATATAGATATATATATTATTAGATTATAAATATAATAAGTATATTTCTAAAGATTTTATATTTATTTAAATTTAAATTTTATAAATATAAATGTATATATTTATTTATAGTTATAATTATAAATAAATATATATATATCATAAATATAATTTTAGAAATATATATATTATTATAAATAAATTATTAACATATTATCTTTATCAGCATTAAATAAGCGATGATAAAAGGTGACTTCATGAGCTATATAAATTTAGCACTAATAAAGAAACTTTTATTAAAGATTGTTTAGCACCGATAAAGGTATGTTTTATCAACGATTTCTATTTTAGTTTTGATAAAATATACTTTTATCAGTGGTTTTTAGCTAGCGCAGTGAGAAGGTTCAATGGGTTTTATAAAAACCCGTAACAATCTTCTTCATTATCCCACACCTCATGCTCTTAAAGAAGCTGACCGCTAATCTGCCGACCTCTGTTCTGCCCCGATCCCAGCTCTACCACTGCGGACCCCTCGTCCATTACCACCTCTTCCGCCACCACAAACTCCTCCAACACTGCGAAGCCATCTCTATAATGAACCCTCCTCTGCCACCCATCCTTCACCGCAAACCCAACTTCACCACACACCTCTACACCTCTGTTCACCTCTCCTCCGATGAAGGTTTCCTCCATCACATGCCCCTCCTCCACCGCAAGACTCTCCTCCACCGTGAACGCACCTCTTCTAAGTGGTAAACCACACCTCTTAAGTGTGATTTCTCAACTTTCTCATCAATTTCGAATGTTATTACAGTTTCATATTAATGGTGATGTTGTGAATTATACTGGGTAAATGTCCCACTAATAATCGTGGCCATTAGTGGTCCATGTTTGTGTAGTAAATGAAATGCATGTTGGTTTTCCTTATTTCGACTATTACTACAATTTGATCCAAATATGTTTTTTTATGGAATTACCATTTTTGTTGAATTATATATATTTTAATATTGGGAGTGTTATATTTGGTAATCCTGATAGAACCTAAGGGATGGTATAGTTTTTCTTCATAGTATCTTTTCAAAATAGGGTTTTTTCATAATTTCACAACTAAATTTTTTAATTTGGTTTGAATCTTTTTGTTTTAATAAAATAGATTGAATTGGACACCCAAATATGCAATGGTTTTACATAAATTGAAACAAAACAGTTACACTAAAATTATAATGTTTTATATTTGTTTCATCCATACATAAAAAGTGGATGTTCTTTATCTTCTTTAATGGATTATAATAATGTGTAATTTTATAAACTTGTTGATATGAAATTAGTTTTGGAATGAGGGGTATTCAGGTAATTTGAAAGCTTATGTGTAGGCCTTTGGAATACTAGAGCATTATTTATTTTAAAATATGAAAATATTTATAAATTATGTAATGGAATTGATTCAAATGTATTTATATTGTGATTATAATTTCACTGTTTGTGACCTTATCTTCTTGAGAGAGTAATGAGTGTTTAGAATGTATGGTTCACATGTGTTGTGAACCATTTTGGATATGAAAGGTTTTACTATGTAATATTGGGGGTGATTAAATAAAATTAGGATCTTATGGTTTGGGTATAAATTTTTTTTATTCACGTTCGATGTGTCTATGGAAAAGGATTTGATGTTAATATCACATTGTTTTTTTGGGTGTTATTGATGGGATAATCATGTGGTTAGACACTCTTTTGGATTTTGAAAAAGTGTCATATTAATAATATTCCTGTAATGGTTTTGGTAGTAGATTGGAAAATAATGGGATTATTTGTAGTGGTTCGTTGATCAATGGAAGTTAGTTCATTTTTATTTTTTCAATATGAATACTTGGTATGATGTTCATATTGGCCATCGAGTCCCTAGGATTAATTTGTGGCCTGATCTAGTTTTTTTTTGGGATTTTCTAGTAAAGAGGAATTTTTTTATTTAGAAAATGGTTGGATGGTCAACTAGATGGGTGTTTGATCAGTTTTGATATGTGTTTAACTTAGGTCATATTGAATTTAGGTGTTAATTGCAAGACCCGAGACTATACTATAATATGTAAGAACTCCACTTCTATAACTATTTCATATCTTACATTCTATATGGATTTAAATAGGGACCTCCATATTCCATCATTCATTTTGAGATCTTTTTTATATAATTTTTTATTTGATTGAACCCTCAGAATCCATTGTCATATTTTTTTAATAAAAATTTCAATGTTAGGAGACACTTTTTGATTTGTTTTACACACATTTATATAGTAAATATGTCACATAGTTCCATTTTTATTAATATCTGGATGAAACTGATTCAATAAGTTGTCCAATTATGTCAACCCACCTTAAAGATTACATGTAAGATACAAAATATATCTTATATTAAACATTATTTGTTATATATATATATAATTAAATATTATTGAGTAATATTATTGTTATATAAAAGAAATAATCACATTCAACTTAAACCTGAATGAATTATATGTAAAAACCAATTTAACCTTTAATTAAGAGGATTATTTGGTGGTGATGTAATGGATGTGTTCACTAAGTAGAAATGAGTAAGATTAAACTAAAACCATAATTTTTACAAAATAACATAAGTCAAAATTTATATTTAGGAAATTGGTTTTCCTAAATAGTCAATGGTGTAACAATTTTTTACATAAAACACAATGTGTTTAAATATTTTATTTTATGATTATTACATAGGTGGATTTTAATATTCATTAAAATCAATTATTTATATATAAAATATGATTATTAAAACGTTACTCCAAATTTATAATTAATATTTCATAAATATAAAATTTTAAATTTGTAATTAATTGGAATGTGTGGGTATTATTTTAAATTCATGGTCCTTTAGGGGTCTTCTATCCGCAAGAAATAAGAATATAAATATTAATGACTGTGGGAAGGCATGTGGATCCATTAGACTTGAGAAGTGGAGTGTGGGGAGTTCTCTTGATCTTGTAGTTGGGTTCATACTTATTGATTTTATCGGTTGTTTTTATAATGGAAGGAACCTATAATAATTCATTTCAGAGGCATATACATTTTTCTTTGGGGAGTACAAATACTTGATTTCGTGTGAGCCAAGGATAATTTGGATTATGCAATTTTGGTAGTAAACTAGAACACAAGTGTTTCATTGTTGCGAGTGTAGGCACTAACAAGGGAACATATCCGTTGGGACTATGGTGTTTTGGGGAATGATAATTGATATAACTGTAAAATGGAATCATAGGTAAGAGATATAATATTCTGAGGAGCACAATATGAAATGGTTTTTGAAAATATTTTTATTACACCTACCTTTGGAATAATGTGATGGAATCATTTAACACTGATTTGAGATGAATTGAGGCGTTTTATATGTATCTTTTATAAAGGGAATCCAATAGTGGGGAGAATAATATAAAGTTTGATTTTTTACATAGTTTTCAAAGGATATTTTAACAAAAGTTTTTTCATAATAATTTATTGTTATATTTTTATATAAGTTGGAAAACCATTACATTATATGAATATTTTGTGTTTTTAAATTTTTAAATACTAATATCGTCGAATTAAATTTGTTGGATTTGAATAAACACTGCATGGATTCCAATTGTCTGATAAGAGAATACAAAGATAGAGTGAAAGAGTTCATCATGTTTGAAAAATATCATGCATATAGCCCTTCTTATATCCTTTATCTGTGTTTATAGTACTATTAGTCAAGAAAAGTTAGTCCATAGTAGTTGGAAGAAGACTTGATCTGTATGTAATATATCGATGTTATTAATATTGGAATAAACACAAGGATAAAGTGAATGTCACAAGTGCCTAGGATAACATTGTGTTTTATGAATCATCTGATTTGATTACACATCTGGAAAATGAAGTAGACCGTATTGAGGACGTTCTTAATGATATGAATGATGAAGAAGATCCTATTGAGGAAATGACAAGGACAGTTGAAGGCGAACTTAATGATTGCCAAAAATTGTTTGAGTATATAAAGAGTTGTGAAAGGATGAAATTTTATGGTGGTTTCACTAAATATATAGAATTATCAGTCATACTAAAGCTCTATAATTTAATATTAGGCAAGAGATGGAGTGGAAACGGTTTTATTGAATTACTAGCTCTCTGGAATTACATGCTCCTCGAAGATAATGAGTTCCCAAGCAGAACATACCTTTCCAAAGGAATGCTACATTCCATGGGTAAGATATTTAAATGAATACACACCTACTAAAATAACTGTATACTTTTTTTAAAGGACCAAAAATCACTTAGATAATTCCGAAATGTGTTTCTTCTCGATATAATAAAGATTCATATGGTCATATGAATGCTGTATTGTTCATTCCAATCCTTCCAAGGGTTAAAAACCTATATAGAATTGAGGAGGCCACGTGGTAGTTGAAGTGTTACACTAAAAGAAGAAATAAATATTTGAAACTACGTCACCTGAAAAACTCTCCAATGTAGAATAGAATCGATCATGAGTATCCGGTTTTGGAAACGAGCCAAGAAACCTTCGTCTCGTGTTATCTAAAAATAGAGAGAATTCTTTTGGTTTTCAAAGAATTACTCACAGTACATGGTACTTTATGTTGGTAAATTATAACTTAACACAGTGGTAATGAATTAAATGAAAACACATCATGCTATCTATGCTTATATAAGTACCGAAACAATCGGGTAATGATATTGATGTTTATTTTGATCTATTGATCGAAGAATTGAAATTATTGTGTTATTAAGGTTTTACATTGTATGATTATTATAGAAATGGAGATTTCACATTGAGATCCATGTTGTACATAATGATAAATGTTTTTCTACTTAGGGTAATTTTTCAGGATATATCATTAAAGGAATTCATGTGTTTGCCATCTGTGAACATGGTACAAGGTCAATTAGGTAGAAACATTCACGAAAAACATATATTTAGGACATTGCATATTTCTTCCTTGATGACATAAGTACCAATAAAGGATGACATCCATATATGGATGTTCATAATATCTTAAAACACTTATCCAAAAAATGGTGGTGAACAATCTGAGAAAGTTAAATATGTGGATTTTTTTCGTAAACCGTTTTTAAAAAACCTTACAAAACCTGTTGGAAGAAGAGAATAGTTTTTTTGAATTACCACACTAGAATTTTTTATACGTCATAAAATTTCTTGATATTATGAATGTCAAAAAAAATGTATTTGATAGTTTCATCAGCATGTTGCTAAATGAACCCTGTAATATAAAGGATGGAATTTAAGTCTAGGTTGGATATGATTGACATTGGAATATGATAAGAGTTTGAGCTAGTGAGGGGTGAAAATAAACCTTTTCATAATATAGTTGCTTACACTATGTCAATGCATGAGAGTTATCATTTTTGCAACTTCTGAAGGATGAAAAGGTTCTAAAGGGGAATTCATCAAATATCAGGTCCATCATGTCAATGACCAATTTATAGTTAAAGGGTTTGAAATCACTTGAGTATCTTGTTTGGATTGTATAAATAAATCCTATAGATTTACATTAAATTTTTGGAAAGAATTACTACTATACAATAACCGATCTATGTATTTTTTTCAAATATATATGTAGCAATGTTATAGACCTGAAGAAATTACCGAGTATGGAAAGAAACATTTTCGTCATATTATATGAATTGGAATTTGTTCTTCCCCCTGAAGTTCATTGATATCATTGTACATTTAATGGTTCAATTGGTGAGATATATTTGACTATGTGGTCATGTAATCTATAGATGTATGTACCGTATTTAATGATATATGATGATTTTTATGAGGAATATCAAAAATTGATGTCTTCCAGAAGGATGTATTGTAGAGAGATATATTATTGAGGAATATTTTGAATTATATATAGAATACCTGTCTATTGTAGAAATAATTGGTCTACCAAAACCTTATCATACTAGGTAGCTTGTGGGTGAAGGAATTTCTAGAGGAGAGGTTGTTACAATCAATATTATAGATTGGGAGAAGGCCCACCATTACGTTTTTCATAACAGTTTGGAGGTTTACCCATATGTTGAAACTCATAATGAAATTACTATGCATTTGAATCCATCAAGGAATGAAATATTTATATCAAACACCCATAATTTATTGTTTATAAGATTGTTTTGGGACCATATATTCATGGGGTAAGAAGAAAAATTAGACTCAAATTCAGAACGACTCCAATGGATAGCCGAAGGACCTGGTGTGTATGTATAATCTTATAATACTTAGGTAATAAAAGTTATAAATTATATATTAATATTAATGATTATGATAGTACCATAAAGAATAGAGGAGTTAGACTTGTGGCTGAAACGATGCATGTTTCCTATTCTACAGACAAAAATCCAATTTATGCGAATATGTCATACTTTGGCATCATCAAAAAAATATGGGAGTTTGATTATATGAACTTTCAAGTGATGATTATTCAATGAAAGTGGGTTGATAATAAGAGTGCTATTAAAATAGATCTTTTGGAATTCATGAATTTTGATTTTAGTAAGAAAGGGTAAAATGAAAAACCATTTATAATATCATCAAAGATAGAACACATATATTTTGTTCCAGATCTCACAAACCAAAACTATTCGACTGTTCTGTTATCCACCAAAACCATTGAAGGGCCAGATGAAAATTCAACGGATGATGACCCTTTCATTGGGAAATCACAATCATTTTACATGAGTCAAAATGTAGACAGAATTTTGTATTTCATTGGAGACCACAATTAAGGGATTTGGATAGTCTACGGAGAGGTCAAATCCCTCCAACCTTTATAAAAAGAGAGTTTAATAATCAGGTTATATTTTTTTGTAACATAAATTATGTTACCTTATGTTATTATCTGTAAAATTCATAGTTTATGTAATATAAATTATATGATATACCACTTATGCAGATAACAAATTCTACTCGGGATGATACCCCCAATACCCCAGCACAATAGGTATCTCTACCTGCTACTGCTCAAAGTGTGGAGGACCAATTGGTTTCTCAACCTGATTCTGCTACTTCTCCCAGTGAAAATGTACAAACACCATTTGAACATCTTAATGCTAGCCCTATGGAAGAACATATTGGTGATGTTGAAGCGAAGGAAATGGTAGGCAATGAAAACATGTAAGTGAAGAAAAAAAGGACCACTGTAGTTTGACTATGTTAAAAAAAATATTTAAGGAAAAAGAAAATGGCATCAAATAATAGGTTTCATGGAATAAGTAAGGAAAAAATGTTAACCCCATCCAGGATATGCTCTGTAGTTGAATTGGAATTGACACTCGTAAATTTGTGATGATTGATGTACAATTGTAAAACCATGTTGTCACTAAGCCTAAAAATATAATGTGGGGAGATATTATAGTAAAATTATATTATTATGTCATTAATTTAATAAAAAATAAAATAATTAATCATTGAATTAAACTTCGCCATTCCATGTAGAGTGAATTTATAGTTTATGAGTTGCACATGGACAAAGTATTAAGGGTTTCTAGAAGGATTCACAGAGGGTTTCACATAATTTTAACAAAATGTCAACTTAAAGATGCTGAATGGAAAATAAACCCACACCAACCTCTTATTTATGCAATTTGGATAACCCAAGGAGCACGTGATGCACTTACTAGTCATCATGCAGAGTAGTCTTTTCTAGTACATTGTGTTTGTTAATATGTTGTTTGAAAAATATATGTATTCATCTCGTTGATTGATAGTATTTTTATAAAAGAAAAACTATGTGATGAAAATCATGAACATTCAGCAAAACCAGCATACCCCTACCGTAAAGTAAGAATTTTGAACACTTCACATTGAAAAAATTGGTACATATTTTAAATTTACCGTAATACTTTTATGTGACATAAAAAACCCCATAACTATGTTCCTCTATTTATATGTAGATTGATGACTCCAAATCAATAGTCTCTTCCATCCCCTTCCATGTGCTATAGAAGGAGGCCCTTGGTAATAATGATAGTTTACTAATAGATGAAAGCATATAAAAATTATGGGAAACATGTGTTAGTATGACATATTAAATTCATTTTCTTCTTTAAATTTATATTACCTAACAATGATTACTTATTTTACTATATTTTCTATATTACATAGTCACAGGGATCAGAAACACACAAACCGAATGTAGGAATACTTTTGGTGGCCATGAAGCAGTAAAAAAGTATTTTTTCATCAGATGTGTGGGTTTTGGGGATCCACCCCCGAACATTGTTTTGTGAAAAAAGCAGTTGATCAAAGTGAATATATAAAAATGATGAGTGAAAGAATAGCTATCCATGAAGAGCATATGAAATTTTAGAGAGAGTTCTTGGAAAATATTAAGGTAGGGGGGAGAAGAAAAAACTCAAGAAAAACCAACGTGTGAAGATCCTTCCCACCCCCACTATGGTTGAGGGGAGTAATTCCCCAAGAAAACATTCTTAGCTGAGTTAATCAATGTTCTAATAATCCTTTATATGAATTTTTCTTCATATAGAAACTAATACTTGTCCGGTATTGATATTGTACAATGTGAAAATGATTGTGATTTATATCTATCAACACCCACCTATCACCTTGTAGCGAGAGAAAAAATGTTCAATATCTTTATTTCTATACTTCACAACAGACCACTTTTAATAGGTCATGTCAAAGTATTAATTAACATAGCCCATGAGCTGAGAACCAAGTTACATGTTCCTATAAATGATTAAGATATTCATAAGGTCAAACATGATCTTGGAACAATCATTGCATGACCATCACATCTTGTAAAAAAAACTTATTGATTAAGAGATATTCAAGTTTCAATTTATTTTTCAAGATAAACATTTAATATTTAATGAAAAACGTTCTAAACCGATGAGTGTTATTATAGATGGACATGGTGAAGGGGGTGAAAAGAAATAATGGGTAGAGATCATCTTAATTATCAACCAATTGATAAAAACAATCTATCGAAATAAAATTAAACCCATATGTTCTATATCTGTATTTATTATCATTGTAGGCTCATGTAAATATGAAATTGGAAGATGGTAGGGTTCACACAACTCTTTTAAATGAAAATATATATATTATGGAATATCTATATTTCATCAGTGTTAAAAATGTATGTGATTCTCAGGAGCATGATTGGCTCTGTGGATCAATTTTAAATGTATACATGAGGTATGTTTTCATGTTTTGATTTTACAAAAGATGATATACTAGGATAATTTTTGACTAAATACATTTCATAAGTTTCGTAGGCATATATTTGAATTATTTAAGGGATTTCCCCATGAACAAAAATTTGGACTCATTAGTCCTCAAATAACCTCTAAATAATAAGAAGATAAAGAATCTGAGAAAGGGGGTGAAATAGTGGAAGGCCTGCTCAAATTATTTAGTAGAAAATATACAGATGACAATCTCTTCTTAATACCAATGATGTAGGGATATAAATCAATAATTTAATCATATAAAATTTATTTTAATTATTTTTTTTACTTATTCATTTTTGTGTTTTTAGGTAGCATTAGATGCTCATTATGGTCAATTTGGATACTCCAATTATTTATTTCTTGGATTCAATTAATAGATCTCTGACAAAACAACCAAAAATTATAGTGTTTGTTAATTCTAAATACACTACATCAATTATTTTATAACTAAACATATCATTATATAATTTATATTATCTTTAAATGAGGATTATATTATTATAGGGAAGTGCACAAATATCTTTTACATCATGGAATGAGGCTAGGGAAAAATGACATGAAACCTCACAAGTAATACCACTGGATAGAAATCTGGGTATATATAATAAGACTTCACTATCCAAACACATATAAAACAATTACTTATTTTTCTCAGTTTTTGTGTAGTGTCCTAAACAAACAAACCGAAATGATTATGATTATTATGTTTGTAAATTTAGGCAAGAGATCATATTTCATGAACAAACTATCATCCCTGAATAGGTATTTTTGGAGATAATTATTATTTCATTTCAAATATTATTAATCCTTTGTGTATTATTATTTTTCCAGTACTACCCTAATTGGAAAAAAATAATCCTATTAAAAAGATGAGATAGACTTTTTTAGAAACAAATGAACATAATAAATGATGGAAGAATTAAAAAAAATATCCGGAATATGTGACTAGTAATACTCTATGTGTCAATTTTTATTTTGAAATGTAATTATTATTAGTAAAAAGAACATGTGTCACATTGAAAACTGAGTAAAAACATTGGGATTGTTTTGACACTTTTGGAAAATGAATGATTAGTCATATGTGATGAGTAGGAATAAACCACACCTAACTCCAACACATGGTGTGACTGTTAGGACATTAAGTGTTAATTTTTATAATAAATTAACAATAAATTTATTAAAAAGAACACATGACATACTATAAATCGATAAAACACATTAGATTATTTTGATACTTTAGGATAACGATTCAATAGTCATGTGTAACATGTATGAATCAACTACACCTCAACTAGATGAACGGTGTGACCAATATGACTAAGATTATCCATTATTAGTTTAAAATTTATATTTTAGCTCAAAATTAATCACTCACTAAAAGTTAAGAAAACTAACTCTGATTTTATTAATAATTTTGAACAATGATTATTATTTTTTTTTCATCTGTATGAGGTAATATCATATCATACTAACGTAGGATGCGACCGTTATGTCTCAAAATGCTTGTTTCCAGTTTGAAATGAAATTTTAATAAAAAAAACACAACTCGCATACTAAAAACTAAAAAAACAAATTACAATTTTTTTGAAACATTAGGATTGATATTTATAAGTAAATTTGGACATATATGAATAAACTTCACCTTAATCTGATTCATAATGTGACCAGTATGACTCAAAGTGTCTTTTTTATAATAAATTAACAATAAAATTAACAAAACAACAACTCCCATACTAAAAACTAAGAAAACACATTCATATTGTTTGGATACTTTAAAAAACGATATATCATTAATTTTCGATGTGTAAGAATCACCCACACCTCAATCTTATGAACGGTGTGACCGGTATGACTAAAAGTGTCCGTTATCAGTATAAAATTGACATTTTAGCCAAAACATGTCACTTATTGAAAACCAAGAAAACTCACTCCAATTGTCTTCATAATTTAAGAAAAATGATTAATAAGTTCCTTGAGACATGTATGACGGAGACTCCTGTCAAAATAACTCACAATATGATCTATATATCTCAAAATGCGTGTTTATAGTTTGAAATGATATTTTAGTAAAAAAACACAACTAAAATACTAAAAACTAAGAAACCACCTTAATATTGTTTTGATATATTATAAAAACTACCCATTTCTCATTTGGGATGTGTAGTAATCAACCACACATAAATAATACACATGGGGTGACAATTTTGACATTACATATATTTTTTATAATAAATTAACAATAAAATTTTCAAAACAAATCAAGTGACGTACTAAAAACTAAGATAACACATTCAAATTGTTTTGATACATTAGAAATATAATCCATAAGTCATTATTGATATGTTGTAATCAAACAAACCTCAATCCGATGAATGGTGGGACATATATGATTAAAATTGTTCGTTATCAGTTTAAAATTGACATTTTACCTCAAAACAAATCACTCACTGAAAAGAAAGAACACTCACTCTTATTTTCATAAAAATTTAAATCAATGATTCATAAGTTCCTTTTGAAGTGTATAAAAAATTCTCATGTCAAAATGATGAATGATGTGATCGGTATGACTCAAAATTCGTGTTTCTAGTTTGAAATGATATTTTATTTGAAAAATACAACTCACAAACTAAAAATTAAGATACAACATTCAGATTGTTTCAATAATTTATTAAAATTATCTCTATGTCATTTATGACATGTAGGAATAAAATGAACTTAATTACAATGCACGGTTCCACCGGTATGACTCAAAGTGTCTCTTTTTATTTAAATTTGAAATTAATGATTGTACTCGCATACTAAAAATCAAGAAAAATCATTTATTGTTTTCCATAATTTCGTAAAATTGTCTAAGAGTCATTTTTGATGTGTAGGAATCAACCCCATATCAATAAAAATCATGATGTGATTGGTATAAATCCAAATGGGTCCTTTTATTTAAAATTGACACTAATTTAACTAAAAAAGAACAACAGACATACTAAAAACAAATAAAATGCATTCAGATTGTTTTGATACATTCAGAAAATAATAAATGAGTCATTTTTGATTTTTTGAAATCAAATGAACCTCAATATGATGCACAATGGGACTTGTACAACTAAATCATTCTATTATCAGTTTAGAATTTATATTTTAGCTTAATACGTGTCACTCACTCAAAAAGAAGAAAACACATTGCAATTGTCTTCATAATTTTTCCAAAATTATTATTTGGTCCTTTATGACATGTATGAGGTAGTCTTACATCAAATCAATGCACTATGTGACTAGTATGAAACAAAAATCTAGTTTCTAGTCTCAAATGATGTTTTTGTAAATAAACTGACATACTAAAAACTGTGCAAACACATTTGGATTGTTTTGATACCTTGGAACAATGATCTATGAGTCATTTGTGATGTGTTGGATTCATCTACACCTTAATACGATGAATGATGTGACCAATATAAATCCAAATATTTTTTTTAAATTGACATTTATTTATGTAAAATGAACAAGTGACATACTAAAATCTAAGAAAAAACATTTAGATTATGTTGATAGTTTACTAAAATGATACATGAGTTATTGATGGTGTGTAGGAATCAAACACACATCATTCTAATGCACAGTTTTTCTAGTATGACTAAATGGGTCTTTTATTAGTTTAAAATAATTTTTTTTTTCTCAAAATGTATCACTCACTAGAAACCAAGAAAAAAACCACTGATTGTCCTCATAGTTTTTATGAGGGATTCATAAGCCATTTTTGATGTATATGATGCAGTCTCACCTAAAACTGTCACATGATGCAACTAGTATGACCCAAAAAGTGTATTTTTGGTTTGAAATGATATTTTAGTAAAAAACACCACTGTCATACTGAAAAATGATCAAACCCATTCTGATTTTTTTCATACTTTAGAAAAATGGTCCATGATTCATCTATGAAGGGTAGTAATCAACCAAATCACAAACCAAAGAATGATGTGACTAGTATAAATCCAAATATGTCATTTAAATTTGATATTATTTGTAGTAAAATAACAAGGGATATAATCAAAACCATTAAAACCCCATTTGGATTTTTTTTTCTATTTTAGGACAATGATTTATAACAAATTTATAATGTGTAGAAATCTACCCCACCTTAATACGACGGAAGGTGTGACCTGTAGAACTATATATGTGTCTTTTTATTATAAATAGTCATTTTATTAATGTATTTTTTCAAATTAATGTTTAATTTATTTCTGTATTGTATTACTAATAAGATATTTATTTTATTATATAGGTGGAAAATTTTTCTTGAGTTGGGATGAATTTTTCATAAACTAATACCATGGGAATACATTTTTGAGAGGGGACACTACTACAAAAAACGGCCTATATTAGCGCTCAAAATGGGATTTAATAGAGCTAAAAAAGCACTGTAAATCTCAGTGCTAATATAGGGGTGCCCCTTTTATCAACACTAAAAAAAGAGCTGAAAAAAGCCCCCTTTATCAGCCGTTTTTTTAGTGATGGTAAAAGGGACCTTTATCAGCGCTTTTAAAAAGTTCTCATAAAAGTCAAAAAAATTAAAAAAATAATAGAAAAGAAATAAATAATGTGGGGAGTGATTTTAACAGCACTTGATCCCCCTTTATCGGTGCTAGTAGGTCTCCCGCGCGCTGCCCTTCCTGCGTATCCTCACATGCACACAAGCCTTTGTGCTTCCACATGAACTCGATCCCGCAACCTCCCCCTTTCACAGCTACACCTTTACCACTATGTTCTTTCGTTTTTTTCTATTTAATGATGTATCTATTTATATATATATAGTTATATTTATTCTTATATTGATATTGATTCATATTAATTTAAATATATTTATTCATATATTACAATATATATTCATTTTAATATATATATATATATATATTTAGATATAATTTTTTATCTGTATATTTATTGGTATATTAATATATACATATAATATTAGTTTTAAATAAATTTATGAAATATGTTTTTTATATGTGTTTATAATTATATAAATAAATATATATATATATACAATAAACACACACACACACACACACACATATATATATATATATATATTTACGAATAAATACATATATATGTGTATTTGAAAAGAAATAGAATGTTAAAATGATCATAATAGATAATATAAAAGCCCATTTCAACTCCTCAACTAGTCAAATCGAAGAAACTAAAACAATCATTGATATGATATGTTGTACAGAGCTAACGGACGTCCGAATCAGAAGTTATACATGTTTGAATGTTAACAAAATCGGGGTATCCCGACTAAAAACTCATTTTTGGAGGCCTTTTGGGACTTGTTCTCATAAAAAATGTGATAGAGGCATCGCCCGGGTCACTCATAGGTAGATCCCATCGCACGCTTTGATTTGATATGCTGTAGTGCTCAAATGGACACCCGGCTCAAAATTTATGGCTGTTTGAAGTTTGAGTTATATTTGAAACATATTTTAGATCATTTATTATTCGTTTTGATTTTCTGTGTCTTCTAATTGATATTAAATTATTTTTAATCGATAATAATTATCAAATTATTAATTGATAATATTTTTGAAATATTTTAAATCCATTTTCATTAAATTTTTTATATATTAAATTTAGTAGTCTATTTATACGTATTTAAAACATATTTAAAAAATATATATTATATTTATATCAATATAAATATACTTATATAACAATAATTTATTCTTCATGCTTTTTTAAACAGAAAATTTATCACTAGTAATAAAAAGCGATGGTAAAGGTGGCCATTATCAGCGCTTTTTTAGCGCTGATAAAGGCGCACCTTTAGACGTGCTTTTTTAGTGCTGAGAAAGGGGTAGTGCTTCCCTTGCTCATTTTAAAGTAGTGGGATCACTGATGCTAAAGGATGAAACATTAGTGTTTTAAATTTTCATTTGATAATTTTAAAGTTAATTATATAAAACATTATTTCAAATGTATATAACAATTTTTTCAAACCCCTTGTGTGTGATTCATTGTTATTGTGTGTGCTATGCATGTGTTTTTTGGTGTAGGTGGTGTTTGTGTGTTGTGCATGTGAAGGTGCTATTAGTGGGTTTTTTGTTAATTAAATAGAATATCACTAGAAGCTATTCCATTATCAGCACAATTTTTAGCACATATAAGGCACCATTTTTCAGAGCTATTTTGAGTATATATAAGGTTTATTTTAACAGCACTTGAAATAGGGCTGATAAATGGCGCCATTATCAATGCTAAAATAGCATGGATAAAAGGGTTCCTTTATTATCAATTTTTTAGTGCGGATAAAGGACATCCTTTATTAGAACTTTTTTAGCACTATTAATGGGGACCCCACATTTATCTTCCCTAATATTAACAGCAGTTTTCTTGCACAGTTAATATAGTATTCTAGCAATGATAAAAGAACTACATTTAGTAGTACCACTACATAAATAACAATAATCACCAAGGGCCTAATATTATCTCACACCTTTTCATGAAAACAATTTTTTCATAATGTACTAAAAATTACTTTTAAAAAAAATATCCTAGAATTCTAAAGTTACACATATTACTTAAAATCTAAAACCAATCCAATATTGGGAAATTTTTTTTGAAAACATATTCAAAAATTTAATGGGAACTCTCACTTCTCATAAAATTACCAATTGAGTGAACCGAGGGTACAAAAAGGTCTCATATACCATAAACAAGGGTTAACACATCCCCTTCAAATCAAAATACCATGCCAAAAAAATAAACACATTCAATATCTGAAAAACATACTTCAAAAATAAATTGATACAAAATTATCACATAATGTCCAAAAATGTATCAAGAACCACTTTTAAAAACACTCACAAGCTTAAAAAATTTATATTGTAATTTTTACAAACACTTGGAATGGAATCCCATTACCTCACAAGGTTTAAAACCATCTATCAAATCTTATTTTTCCTTATTAGATTCATATATATGCGTTATATTAATGAAGAAACACTTTTAAACTAACAAAAATTTAGTGGAATGAGATATAAAGAGAAAACTAAGAAACACCATCCCTAGTTCAATGTTGAATAAGACAGAAGTCCTCCATTATGATAACTAACTCCCAAAAGAGTAATGAAATTCCCTATACAACCAATACATGAAAAATCTCCCAGTTTATGTTCAATACCAAACATAAATTAACCTAATGTCAATATTTGAGTTTATGTTAAGGAGTGAAATAAAGGGGGAAAAGGTGAAAAATAATTATGTAAGGGGTTTATAAGGGGTTAATATAGAAACCCAATATTTTTATACACATATATTACATATTTTTTTACAAATATTCATTAAGATACACAAACTCAAGTTGAGGTATTGTAAATGTATTATTCCATTGGATACCTGGACCCATAAACTAATGGCCCATAAGAGAGATATGCCATCTTCCACAGTTTTCAGCACAACTAGCCCACTTCTTAGAAATATCATACACAAAAATTTGTTCTTATCTAGTAGAAATAAAACATAATAAAGGGAGAGAATATATAATCAATAAAGTTTAATGAGGAAGATATCAATATAACATGATAATTTGAGAATGAGGACATGATAATAACATATGAAAACCTTACCCCTCGTATCATAAATCATAAATATGAGTCATGTAATAAATGTTGGTCGTTCATAAGAAATTAATCATAATTGAATCAAATAATGAAATTCTTGATAGAATAAAATTGATATAAGACATAGATTTATATAATATACATAGGTATAGAAAATCATATTTCAAGGATAACAACTAGGCGATTTATGATGTGTTAGGCTTTTACTGACCACCTAGGTACCTGCTTTAGGCTTGGGAAAATATGAAATGTTTCCACTTTTGGGCATCATATAACCTCCAACATACACTTATTTGGGTTTGGGATAAACTCCAATGTACAATCTTTCAGTCTTCAGATTACATCCATTGTACCATTTGACCTCATATAATATTAATCTTTACATAATGAATTGGAGGGTGATATAGGTCCCACCCATAATTTGTTATAACATAAAAACCCACACATAATGAAAATCATAAATATGTGTTCCACAAGAATATAAAATATTCATAATACTATAATCATGAAAAGAAATGTTTTTGATAATCATTTCTAATTTCCAAATAGTATAACCCATTGAAAAAGAATCAGGCTTCATAAGAATTTTATAATGGTACAACCAGTGGAATAGAAATGAGTTCCGTAAACATATTTTGACCATAAATATTAATAATTCATAGAAATAATGATAATGGTATCCTTGGTTAATATCCCATGCAAAGAAAAAGAAACATGAAAGGATGTCATATTAGATGGAAAACGATTTTGACCAAAAACAATTATGAATATTTCATTGGGAAAATATATTTTACGTGAAAATCCCCAATTAAAAAACATTTCATAAAAACTTTATTAAATACATTTCACTGAAAATATTCATTAAATATTACAATAAAGACATTATATATAAATTAAAACTACTCATGAGTAAAATATCCGTTATTATTTGAAAAACCGTTTTTTTAACCATAAAACATTTTCAAAATAATTTTCATTGAAAATAACCATGTAAAATTATACAATAATATTCATAGATTATAATGGTTACAATGGAAAGAAATTACATTCATTCTATTCATTTTTATACAAATATTCCTTTCACATATTCAGTAAAGACCTGACACATATTATTTGGGAAAAAACTATAATGATTTCATTCCATTTATTCTATTTAAAGAATGAAATTTGTAAAAATTTCATTAATAAATCTTTTTAATAAAGATATAATATTTTAAAACTTTTTTAGAAAAAACTTTTTTTGGAATAAAAACGGGTTTCATGCAAAGAGATAAATAAAGATGATTTTTATTTAAAAAAATTATTTTTAACTCTTAAATATATAAATAGATGAAAATGAATGGAAACCATTTATTCTCTATAAATAAGTACATGATAATAAAAGTCATGTATTTATTGAGAAATATATCATAATATTTAATTATTATAAGAATAATAAAAAATATTCCTAATAAACAATGATATTATAACATAGAAATCTTACCGTTTTAATGACTCTGAATTGTGATACCCAAGAAATATTAACATTAAATTAAATTCAAAATATAAAAAATTATATATATTCAATATATTATTATTAAAAGTGGTAGTATATCCACATTACATAAGAATATATGTGAATAACAAAACACAGGCCCCAAAGAATGTATTTTGAGAAACAAATCCCTTATCGCTTCAGTAACTTCTGAACTGTAATTCACAATAAAGATAGATCCTTAAATTTAAATTTAAATAACAAAAATTTTAAGAATAATAATAATAAATTAAATTAATGGGAATTATTTACTCCACATTTAGGGAACACATGGTGAATATGTATCGTGTGTCACATAAAATAAAAGAGAGACAAAAATCATTTATTGTGTCACTCAAATGACATTGTACAAGTTCAAAACTACTATATAATAAATATAATACTATTATACATATATTAGATATCATAATTATTTATATAATACAATATTTAATTTAGTAATAAAATTATATTACCCGTTTATTAACAATAATATATAAAAGAAAGGTTTCTAGAAATAACAGTTTGTTTTTCATGTATGTTTTCATTTTTTTTCATCCTATTACTTTTATCAGGTGTACAATATCATTGGAAATTTATAAATGATATATATATCATATATTATCATTATATATGATTTTTTAGTAATTCATAATGCTTTGAGATGCAAAATAAAGGACACAGTTATGGAGACGGTAGGTCATATGTACGCATAAACACTATTTTCATTTTGTCGATGGATTGAAAGAATAAAAGGAAAATAATATATTATAATACTAGAGTATTTTTTTTCCATATATAACACCCATTATTATTAAACCTATCATTATTACCTTCCAGGTAAAGAATTATTGAATCTCATCTCTTTCCTAGGTGGCAGTCCACCAAACACCCGAATGATGTTATTGAATTCCCATGCAATCGAACATAGGAAATAAAAAACATTATCATGATTCCAAAAGAAGTAATAATATAATAAAAATCATATATAAACATTTAATCCATCATTTTATCCCTCCATGAAATGTGTTAATGGGAAAACTAATGTCATTAGTTTTTGAGGTGGTAGTTCGTTATACACAAAAATGATGATTTCGTAACCATTTTGAGGGTAAATGATAATGTTTAAGATGATTTAAGGAACAAAAAACTTCTCAGAAAATATAATATTTTTATTTTATTATATCATATTGGTTTAATAATAATTTTAGTAGGTGTGGGACGAAGTAAAATAAATGTTCTCATTGAATAATGTTACTTTGTCTTTGAGAAACCTTTTGAAGATTTCATCAAAAGCCTTTATAGATTTTATTTATGGCCAAATTAATTCCCACTATATAAGAGGAGGGATGTAAGAAATTTATTTAATAATTTATTTAATTAACCAATGTGTTGTTAAAGTGTTAATGTTAGATGATATTAGGTGTTCATTTATAAGTGAGGTGACTGTCACACATGTCATTTTTGAAAATAAAACGATTTACCAATGTTTTCTACATGAAAAATGTCTAAATAATAGACCAAAATAGATACTATAATTGATAATTTATCAGTAACTACATAAAATGGGTTTTGAATTTTTTTTAACCCACATCATTTTTGTTTAACCCCAAATAAAACCATTTTTACTTTAACAATGATATATAATTTTTACTATTTTTACTATTCATTATGATAAACAATTAACTTTACTATATCATATAATATAATATAGGATGATTAAATATATGTATTCCATTTTTTCAAATTCCATTCAAATAATTAGAACATTAAAATATAAAAATAACCTCGCTTACATGATGAGAAAGTGGCTTTCATAAAGAAAATGTTCAAAAGTTTATGTTTAAATATAATAATTCAATATATAATTAATAAAAATGACATAAATTTTATTAATAGATATATAATTGACCTAATTTTATATTTTTAATCAATTAAAAATAGTTTCAATGTTTTTAAATGCTTGAAAATAAATAAAATTTTTTAACAAACACAAATATTTTCCATATTCATTGAAAAATGCATCTTTTCTAAAATTTCTAAAAATTTCACCATAAGGATATTTCAAAATACAGATATAAAAAATTAATATAAAAGTTCGAGTAAAATTTTCTAAATTTTTTATAAATTAATATTGTAATTATGTTCCAAAAAGGAAACAATACCGCTTTTCCCAAATATATTTTTTAAGCCAAAAATTGAATTTATCATATCTCATACATAGAAAACAAATAATATAAATTGTAAAAATTTTATTGAATACATAATATATAAATTACATTAAAATAATTCACAATTTTTTTTTTAATTTATTGAGGAAAAAAACCTTTGTGTGCATAAAAATTCCTTTCGTGAAAAATATTTCCTTTATTTTAAAATGGATTTTATTTTCATTTTAAATTAATTTTTAACCAATGATTTAATTATAAATATATTTGTAAAAATATATTTTTATTTTTTATTTAATCTAACACATAATCTCCATTTCAATGGCTAGGTGATAACTGTCATATTAAATTAAAATATTTTAATAAAATGTCACGTTTTATGTAAATATAGTATTGTGTATACCTTAAGATACAATTAGTGCTTCATGTGAGGTATAAAAAACATGGGTTGAATCTAATAAAAAATATCAAAATAATTAAATTTATATGAAATAAAATATTTCAAAAAATCATGGGGTGTTACATTCTTCCCCCTTAAATAATTTTCATCCTCACAATTTGAGTTTGTGTCCAGTAAATAAGGTTTTACGATTTAAAAATATATATATAGGAAACCCACATCCTAATAATGGTTAACAAAAATTTATCTTTAATATTGGGAAAAGGATGTGTAAAGGTATTATAAAATAACACATAACATGATTACCATGTATAATAACATTGGTGGGAAGTGAAAAAATGGACATAGGGTAGAAAGATAACACATAAATACTGATAGAGAGTGATAGAGAACACAACCAAGATAATGTTAAATTCATCAATATAGGATAGGTGAAAAGTATATTAATTCACGATAAAATAAAGGTAATTGTCTAACATTTCCTTTTAATACCATTTTCTTAATGTTGGTGATTTTTCATGAGAATATACAGTTTCTTGATATCATTCTATTTCATAAGAATACTCATATCCTTTGGGCGTGCTTTGATCAATTTTCACTTCATCACATACCCCATGAAATTAAGATGAAATTGTCATTCCGGAAGTACTAATGGATCAAAATATCTTTAAAATAATGATAATTCATTCATTATATCTCTAGTAATTATAAAAAAATATTATAATAGGTTTTACATAAATCATTATATGAAAAATTAATACATCAATATCAAAAACACTATCCAAAGTTCAACATAAACCATTCCATAAATGGTTAACCTTATAACCCTTCAAAAATTCAAAATTTATAAATCATTTCAATAAATCATCTAAAATCACCTTCACATAATTCTACAAAATATCATCAAGTATATTTAAATGTTTCCATTCTATATATGTGAATATTTTGGTCATATATTCTACTGAATCATGGTAACAAAAATAATTACCATGAATCCTTAGTGGAAACATTCATACATTCGCATTACATGAATAAAAAAACATATTATTGAATATATTTTATATATACAATTTTTTTGTAAACACTACTAATGATAGCATAAACTAATTTTTCAAAATGTATATTTTTCAGTTCTGAGGTCATCAATAATATCTAATTTACATTATCTATTTGAATAATCTATTTATAAAAAAAAATATTGACTTTCTCAACATCAAAAACATATTAAGGGTTACCTTCCCATAACCATGTGTTTTCCATAAAATATAACATTTTCATAAAATCATTTTTCTTAGGTCAACAATACCATTCAACACATTTCTGAAAATACATAATGAAAAACATATATTGATTAATCTATATATATTTTATAAATATTTAATTATAATACATAAACACTTCAATAATTTTACATTAATATTTAACCATTAAATAATATTTTTATCTTATTCCGTAATACCTATTTCATTTATTATGTTATTTTTGGTTTCTTCATCATTAGTAGAATAACCATTACTCATACTATGATGATGATTCTCTTCCCGAGCTTTCACCCAAGGATATAGAATCGTATATTGGCCATAAATTCCACATTTATAACATTAAACCATTTAATTTTCCTTACGTAATCCATTATTCTCATCCATTTTATTAACATAACATTTCATATTTCTTTGATAATTATTTACTCTATTACCTTCTTCTCCACACATCAAACATATTCTCATTTTGGAATAATTCTTAACACATTCTTGAAAAATAGGAAACTGGATCTTATTTCTTCTATGCTCCCAACCACTCAAACTATAAATGAACTCTTTCAATATATTATTTTATGTGTCTGATACCAGATTAAGGTGCATGTTGTTAATAATATATTGTGTTAACTTATTAGGCATAAAAATAGTGTCCTTTACCCGAATCGTCATCCCAATTGGTTTCTTGTCTACACATTATCTATCTCCTTCAATGTAAATCTTGTTCTTATGGTTCCTATCGTGAATTAAAACCAATAATCATAGTGTGATAAATAATAATCATAGTGGGGGAACCCATAATATGGAAAAATCAATTATAGGATGTATAAATCATAACAACTTCTTGTTAATCTATAACATTTTGGTTTTATGTATGTTTATTAAAATTCATCATCTATTTCAATACATCATGATTGTTCGTAAATAAATTTTTAATTGAAAAAGAATAAACCATGGGTGTGTCAACCGATGTTTTCATCACGGCTTATTGTCATGAACCAGGTGACAATCGAGTCAAGATCAATGCACCATTTTCAGATCTATAACCCCTCGTTACCTTTATACTAGATCCACATCCTCTTATAGTATCTATAAATTGATGTAATTTCTTGTAAAAAAATCACTCTATCTTGTAGAAAAATTCTAAGTTATTTACTTATATTAAGACTTATCATTAGAATTATCCTTATACACATCAATATATTTATTAATAAAGCTTTCCCATCCTTGTTTACAATGGATAAGTAAACCTAGCCTTTGATACCAACTATAGAAACACATTATTTTCATACACAGATATAACATTTTTTAGATGAATAATCACCAAAGAACTTTTAGACCTGCCCCTGGATTGTAAAGGTATAGTTCCTTTAAAAACATGGACATATAAATAGCTAGTTCATAAGTGAGATACATCACCTCCCAATATATTCTTCACAACTAGCAACCAAATTTTAAACAAATAAATAATACCTTTCTTTATATAATAATGAAAGGAATAATAAGAATGGGTGTTCTAATATGCTTAGTAATGGTAAATAATAGAGTCATTATTGGAGTTTTTTTTTGTTTTTATGAAGGCTCATTTGGGATGGACTGCCATCATGAAAAGAAAGTTTTGGTGGGAGTGTTTTTCTAAGGATCTCTTAGAGAAAACATTTTCACAATTATACTTTTTTGTGATATCCAATCATAAATAAATAGTATTTTTTATTTTTTATTTCACTATCATAGATAATGACCACTAGTTTTTTAAATAATCTATCATGATGGGTTTATTAAAAATAATTTTATTTGCAATGGTAACTTCATCCTGAAAAATAAATACAATTTTTTTACAATCCAAATTGCAATTGGTATACATATCCTTTTCAATTAATAATATATTTTTCAAAAAATAAATAAAAAATAATTAAAATCAAAAATTTTATAAAATTATAAAGAACTAAAAAAATTTAAGAAACAACAACAAACATTTTATTAAAACATCATATATGTTTCTTCTGAAAATGGGGATGACCTTGTTTGTTTAAGGATCAAACTTTCCAACTGGTTTCTAACAGGTTTATTCGTAGAACCCGAAACTTCCAATGATTCTATATCCAGTTGAACTTACCTTCCAATGGTAGGTGCCCATTAGTTGTGGACTGATGAGACTTAATAATTTGCATTGGTCGATAGGATGGGAGGCCAAACTCATCACACCTTTTTAGGGGGAAATATTGTCTACTCCGGGACTCTCTTATAGATTTGAGTTATGTTCGTGAATCCTTATTAATTTACCAAGCATGAAAATGAGTTTTTCCTTGAGACCATGTAATCAATGATTGATATGTATGGTATTTATAGAATCTTTTATATGTATTTTAGTTTCTTCATCGATAGAGAATCATTCGTATTTATTTGAGATTCCTAGTCAATGTTATCTTTCAATACATTATATAGAAATCTCTAGGTCATTATGACAACTATATTTGTTTTAAATCCACTCAGTGGGGCACTTGAAGTTTATTGTCATCCAAAAAGACATGGATTATTTTAGAGTTGGGATCGTACCCGTAGATGGGCTGCCAACATATCCTTGTTAGAAAAGGAACCAGAACCCATGTAGTTCGAGTGAAGAAGTATGAGTTTTATGCATGATTGATGGATGAAAGAGAGATTACATAATTAATTTCACACACAAAGATCACGCGTGTCATGCTCGATATGAGAAACAATAGGTATTAGTAAAACCAGACGATTGTTCCAGGAAAGATGCAATCAGAAGAAAGGAAGATGTGCGTCATACGTATGTATGACCGCCCAAGTAAATGAAGACAAAGGCTTTTAAAAAATATTCCTAAGATAAGGGTCAATAAATGTGTTTGTACATTATATAGATTTGGGGTTTTAATCCATTAATTACTCCTGAAAAGGAAGACAATAATTTAATAGGGACATATAAATGTGTTTTATTCCGGAAAAGGAACCCAAATCAAAAGAAATTAAGACTGGGGATTACCCCTGATGAGGATACCCAATGTTAAAGGAAATTGTGATTAGGGATTACTCCTAAGGAGGATGCCCAGATTAAGGAACTTGGGCTTACTCTTAAGGAGGATGCCCAGGTTAAGTGAAATTATGACTGGGGATTATCCATGAGAAGGAGGCCCAGGTTAAGTGAAATTATGACTGGGCCTTACTCCTGATAAGGAGGCCCAATTTAAGAGAACTTGAGACTTGGGGCTTACTCCTGAGAAGGAGGCCCATGTTAAGGGGACTTGATACTTGGGGCTTACTCTTAAGAAGGAGGCCCAGTTTAAGAAAATAAGGTTGGGGATTACTCTTGGGAAGGAGAACCAATTAAAGAGGACTTATAGTATGGGGCATAATCTTGAGAAGGAGGCCCAAAGTTAAAGGAACTTATGATTAGGACATACTACTGAGAAGGAGGCCCATGTTAAGAGAAATTATAACCGGGTCTTACTCCTGAGAAGGAGGCCCAGGTTAAGGGGAGTTGAGACTTGGGGTTTACACCTAATAAGGGGGACCAAATCAAAATAACTTCTCAGAATTCATTTAAGATAAGGAATCCAACAAAGGAACCATGTCCCAAATGTCTTTGAAGAGGGATTTGAAGGCTATATTTGAAGATGAAAGGTGGATTTGATGAAAGGAATTGAATAGGAAGGAGGTGTGAAAGTCCTAGTCTTGCGCGGATTTCCTGGTCGCGCAAGTGTACTTGCCCGACATGGGTCAACTTGGGCGACGAAGAATCCATGAAGTGATACTTGGGAGACTTGAATTGGAGCCCTTAGTATCATCCCTAGAGGCTTTAAGATGTGTGGTGTGCAAGTTTCCATGAGAGGGAAAGGAGACTCCCAAGTTTCTTCACTTCCCTTAAGGTCTGGACACTTAGGAATGCAAGTATTAATGATTTTGTAATACTTAGGCCTTATTATTCCTCTTTAGAGCTTCTATTCTAGGCAAAGGATTACCTTAGAAGTGTTTGGACGACTTCAGATAGAGACTTGGGTGACCAGAGCTTGAATCTGAGTTTTTTATTTTTCATCCCCAAAATGGTGGTCCTACAGGGGTATTTATAGGCCACTGAGCACCTTGGGAAAAAATGAATAGGGCATGAAAGTTACTTGTGCGACCGATATCTGGCACGCAAGTGACTTGCACGACCATAAAGAAACATTCGTGACCTATGCTTTAAAGGGTCCTTGTTCATGGCGTTGTCAATTTTTGATTTTCTTCAAAGGATGACTCTCTTTGTGCTTAAGGAATTTACATTTTCCATTCGTTAGAATCTATGAAAGAATGGCGCATCATTGAAAATCTACCCTTAGAGTCAGATCTGAATAAGGAAAGAGGATTTGACTCAGAGGAAAACTAGAAACAAGGTGTTGTGGCGCGAAAGTAGTAGGCGCGCAGGTATTGTTCTGGCGTGTAGGTTTCGGCGTGTAGGGGTATGGCCTCGCCTATATATATGGGCGTCATTTCGTGCGCTGAATCCAGCTTTCGAACGCTTCTCGCTCTCATTACGCAGGTGTCTTTGATTTTCGCTCATCCGTGCTTCTGTTCATTGCGTTTTACTTCCTCTGTCTGTTTCTGAATTGCGTTCCAGTACTAGCGCGGTAAAACTTGCGAGACCGGCTTGGACTTGCGCGGAAAGATTATAATTGTGCGCCTTAATTCCTAAGGCATCATTTTAAATATCTTCACAAATTTTATGAAAAACAACTTACATAAAATTTAATTATTCGATCTTTGTGCAGATTCAATAGATCCCAAAATAATTGGATTGGGTGATGAGTTGGCTATCAAAAGAATTGATGACATGATGAACATCGCTGGTCATGATTACTATGATATCTGTGATAGCACTCTTTCGGATTTGGCCAGGTACTTGATGAAGTATCATCATAATTTCCCATAGAGTATTTAAATGCCTTTATATGGCCATGGTCATCTGCAAGGATTCAACATTCCAGAGCCAAAGAACTATCTCCCACATTCTTGGTTTCAAACATACACCAACTTTTCTTCAGTAAATGTTTCATTTGCAAGATCATTTGTTAATGCTGTAATAGTGGATAAGGCCAACATAATGCATCATAACACTTTTTCCCTAGATTTGAAACCTCACAGGCCTGAGCTGCAGCCTAATTGTTATCTCTCAATCTTCTGAAATTCTTAGATGGATCAATCCAAGGGATTGAAAAAGATATGGGATTTCGGTCTCGGAGGAGGTGTGAAGCTGACTTGGATGTGGGAATATTGGGTGTGACAAAGCTATGCAGAGTTTTTCAAGGAGCTTAAAGGATCATCAATATTTGAATCCGTCTGGGCTGGGCAGACATATGTCTACATGAATGATAACTTTGTGCCGGAGCTAATCTTCCGCTGGAGCCCAGAAACCAATTCTTTCTGGCTGACTCTAGGAGAATTATTCATTAGATTGTGGGATGTCTACATGATCTCGGGTGCTCCAATTTTGGGCGATATGTATGATGAATTCATCCCCCACAAGGTGACATGGAATGATTTGGAAAAGACTCCGGCTTCGGCTCGAGAATTATTGAAACTTTTCCACAAGCTCAAAAATTCAATGACCACCAAAACTCATTCTAGAAAAGATATCCATCCAGAGGATTGGATGGATATGATTCTTATCATGATGAAGGAGAAGGGAACCACATGTACTCATCCTACTAGCTGCCCCAGAATAGTGAAAGGGCGTTCTCTTGGCACATTCTGTTCGGCCTTGGAAGAGAGAGAATTTGAAAAGTGGGGGTATGAATTGGATCCAAGAATCATAGAAAAGACCCATATGGAGGGTTTCTTAGCCTTGTGTCTCACTGTTTATCTTCTTCCTGTTAGGGATCTAAAGGGAGGAGTCTGGCTAGGGACCTTTGTTGTTGCATCTAAGTTGGATGAGAGGAAAAAGGTTGGGTTGGCCACCCCAATTTTGGCAATTATTCATAGGAGCTTACTCCATGTCTATATGCGTCAGTCTTCATTGAGAATAGTGGGAGCATTAAATGTTTTTTCCGGATGGATCACCACTCACATTAGGACATACAATGTATAGAGCGGAGTAAAGGTTCCTGGAAGTTCTTTCAGGCCATCAGTGTAGGAATATTCGGGAATTTATCCCTTCTCCCTCAAACCCTATGATATGAAGGTGATGCTAAGCATGTTCAAGGAATTACACTTCTTTACTTATGGAGACCATCCAACAGGGCGATTTGTTTATGATGGAACAACTAGCCTGGAATTGAGGTCTTACATGTTGGCTTGTAGAGATGGTGTATTGGCCACCAGAATTGACGGAGAGAGTATATGTGAGGCCTATGATCCATATATATTTGCACACCAATTCAAGTGTCTGCAGTAGATTGTTGTATCCCCTCCTGTGCATGTTAGGTATGAACAACATCCAATGGTTGCCCGACAACTTTAGTTGTTGTTAGCTATAGAGAAGACTGGGGTAGTGTTTGATCTACCAGTTGCTGGAGCTGTGATTCACAAGACTACCTGGTATGCTGAGAACTAGGTAGAATAATACCCCGAAGGGGTATTGAATCATCATGATCCATGGTTGGGGAAAAAAAGAGAACTGTAAGGAAAGAAACCCTTCGTCTGAATGGTGAATCTTCCTCACTTGGAGCTGATTCACTGGGTTCCTCACCAGGGGAAGATTCGCAGGATTCCTAGGATGTGGATGATGAGGCATGACCTACGTCAAAGTTACCTTGTGACATATATAATCCTCCTTCCAAAGTTAAGAGACCTACTCCATTGACTCCTAGTGAGTTATATCATTGAGGAAATTTATTCTCCATTATTTTATACAGCAAAAAGTTTTATTTTCTTGTCCTTTATCTGTGATTGTAGGAGCTGGGAAGAAGTTGAAGTCTATGATTGTTGGACCCTCCTCCCAGCCTTCTGGTGCACAAGATGAATATCTAAGACCAAAGGCTATCCAGACATGACATAGTTTATATTGCGATGCTGAAACCACCTGGCTGGACTTATGCGAAGGGCTACACATACCTAGAGTAGGGATTCTTTGGGATTATACTAATATCCATTTCGAGGATAACCCTGATGTCGTGCGGTTTTACATCAAAGAGTTGGAGAGGCTCATATATTCCACTGATGATTCCATTCCTATCACCAAGAGGGTGAAGGAAATGATGGATCATGGCACCAATGAAGGGATTAGTACTTCCGTAGATGAGGAGTGGCACAATTACATGGCTGTTGAAGATGTAAGTCTCTTTCTTTATTGTCATTAAAACTTGATTTCAATTAAAGATTTGTTACTCATAGAAAATACTTTCTTCATTTTGAAGATTGTAAAGAGAGGAATTGTGGAGGTTCCTTCACCACAGTATAGCCCTGTTGGTACTCCCATCGGAGCTAATGAATCTCCTCGCAAGCCGGGCGAGGTATCTTCAGGCCGGGAAGCCATGGAAAAGGAGTTAGATAGGGATTTTCAATCTCCAATTCCTGTATTTGGAGGTGATTATTACAATATAACCAAAAATCTAAAGAAGCAAAGGCTTATAAAGAAACATTCCACAGCTAAACGCTTCATTAGTAGTGGTAAGTCCTTCAGATAGTCACGAATCCTAAATCATGAAAAATATTTCTCATACTTATTTTGAATGTAGGGGATTTTTCAATAACCCCTTTTAGGTAGAGGAAGGACCCTCCTCCGAGGATGATGGAGGGTGCTGGTGAACAGTCGCAAATTCATGCTGATCTGGCTTCTCCTGAAGGAGATCCAGCATCTATTCCCACTACGGCTCCTATTGATACTACCAGGAGAGAAGAGAATGCTTTTGGTAAATTAACAATACATTATAGAATGTTGAATGGAAACAAAAATTGACTTCCATTATGTGATAATTTAGGTTCAACACATGCACCAGACCATTTCGTGGCCACTACAACTGACTCCGAAATTTTATCTGAAGAAGTTGTCCAGGGTTAGAGGCCACAGGATGAGGGTCACCAAGAAGACATATAGAATGCTCCCACTAGTGAGACTAACCAATAATCTGAGCTATCACTTGATGAAATGATAAAACATGGTGCATATTTTGAAGAAATTTTTGATCATGTTAAATGACCATGTGATTTAGATTATTTTGGATGTGAGTGTTATCCTTATTCCAGTTACAAATCTCTTATTACATTTCTGACCATGATTGGTTGAAATGTGCAGTTCCGTTTGAGCAAGCAGCTGACCTACCAATGACTGAAGGGGGTGGAGAGATCCCTATTAATTTTAGAGACTCTAGCTCTAATGGAGCTTAACTCGACAGAGCTTCCCAAACCCCATCCTGAAAATCCAATTGAAGCTAGGAAAGATGGGGAGGAGGATTCTAATACTGTTGATCTACTGTTGGGTAAGAGATAATAATATTTTTGTCTGCACTTAATTTGAAAGACAACTTAATAAACTTTTGTTATCCTTTAAAACTAACCAAAACATTAAATTGATTATGCAGGGCTGTCAATTTTAGTGGCTAGATCTAGAGGTGAAGCCTCATCCTTCACCCCAACCGGAGTAGAAAGTAAAGTAACAAGGGTCAGGGGGGAAGCAACAGAACATGAAACTTCTTTAAGTGCATTAACACCGGACTATATTCCCCCATGTGATAGTGATGCAGAATCAGACCCGGAGTTACAAAAGGCACTCCAATTCTCACGTGACAAGACATGGAAGAATATAAAGAATATCTTATCTAAAGTTCCTCTGGAAGAGTTGTCTTCAAATATCTCGTGACTGTCATCCTTGTTCGTCATTTTAGGACTTGGTGGTTTTGGATATCAAACGATCCATGCCGCGGTGAAAAAAGTCTTCTCAAGGAGGGAGTAGGAGAAAAAGTACGGTCAGGATCTGACCAGATCAAGGATGTTGACCAATATCTGTGAATTTGAGGCTGTGGTGTCCCATGCTAATGTTGATCATGCTGCCAAGTTGAAGGAGTTGAATCATATGATGAAGGAGAAAGTTTTCCAGTAGATCCACCTTCAGCAATAGTTAGATGTCATTATTGGGGAACTGGACTAGCTTAACAATTCACTTGAATGAGTTCGATTGAATTGTATGAAATCCATCACAGATTCCAAAATATCAATCCATCAAGCAGAAAAGAGTGAAGCTGGTCATGTTAATGAACATCAAGTGACTGCTGATGAAGCTAGGGATGCTGTAAATCAAATGAAGAGTTATGTTGAATGTCTCTTGTAACTATTGAAAAACAGAAGAGACTCTAATCTATGGATGTAATTCTAACTCTTGCGAATCAGTGAAAAACACTTTCATCTTCAATCATTTATTCTTTCATTCTCTTGATACTTGCATTAATTAATTTTACCTAAGCCAATGGGCCTAGTAAGAATAGTTTTATTTTTTCTAGGGTTATAAAAAATAACCCTACAAACATTTCATCTTATGTTGCTCAATATTTCCTAAATCATACAATATGTACGTTTAGTGAGCTGGGACTCGGCTTTTGTTCAGAGTTCCTTTTACAGGTTCCCAATTTAATGAGTACCCTGTCTTTTGTTGGTAGTTTAAAGTCATGCATGTCGAACATAAAAAAGGCTAATGTTTAAAGGTCGAATATTATTGAACTATTGGAATAAAATTGACTCAATTCTTTGATAAATTTTTTGAAACCATATCACCACATTCATGTATGGGGGAAAACATGTAAAATATAACCTAATAAATTTTGAATATGAGGGATGATATGAAAAAAAGGGCTAAATGGAATTAGAGGAAGTATTTCCTAAGATTAAAGTTACCACCATTTGAAAAACCTGTTAGGGGGTTTAATTATGCAGGGCCACTTAAGGGAATTTGCTATATAGTCAAATAATTGCATCTTTTGGATGACAGGTCCGTTATGTAGACTACTTATGCAAGGCCACCTAGGGGAACATGCTGCATAGTCAGACAAAAGAACTCTCAGAAATATTACATTTCAATTTCTAAAAAGCCAGTGGAAGTTTATGGAGATTCAAATTTTCCAAAGCATAGAGTTTGCTGTATGGAGAGAGGTACTTGAATAGGGAGAGGATATTTCCAATCAATATTCTCAAACAATTGGATGAATGTCACTCCTGTGAAGGTCTGACCCAAACATAGGGAAGGGAAATATAAACCATAGAATTAAATACTTTTAGATCATGAAAAAGAGTATGGGAAGAATATGTCAAGGATGGATATTTTTTGCGGATCCCTACATATTGTCGTTAAGACCAATAAGGACAAAAGTGGGTTTCCTCCCAAGAATGAAATTTACACTATTTAACAAACCCGTTATGGGGTTGAATTATTTATTGAAATTTAAGGTCATTGGCTGCATAGTCAAATAATAGTATCTTTCGGCTGACAGGTCCGTTATGAAGACTACTTATGCAAGGCCACCTAAGGGCACGTGGTGCATAGTGAGGAAAAAAGAATTCCCAGGTATCAGACATCTTGTGACCAGAAGTCAAGAAAAGGGTTATGGATAACTGGAATTATTTAATGTTATAAGTATGACACATCAAAATAGGCATTGTCCAATGCATGAAAGAGAAACAAAAATCAATGCTAACCATAATCATGTTGTCGCTGGGTCCTGAATTGAGGTGTTGGACTTCACTACGTATCCCATTAGGATGGGAATCAATTCATATGTAGTTCCTGAAATATAGTTTTACGTCATGAGGGATGAGAGTGTAGGAGATCATAATTTTGGGTCATAGAGCTCAGACCATAATGAGGAATACACATTGTGTGTTTTATAAACCTGATGTGAATGAAGACCAAGGTTTTCATACCACATTCAGGATTTCACAGGGGGACATTTCAGCCAAGGGACTGAAAGTGGAATATGGGGTTAGGCCCAAAGACATGGGGATAGATTCAAGGGACGCTCAAACATTCCTGGGTATCCCATAAGGATAGGAAACAAGCCATACATAGTTCTTGAAATTCCCTCTGTATAGATTTGGTTTGTACAAGTGAAGGGTGAAAGGGGTCTTTAGTGCAATGATGGTTTGACCTTAGATTAAAGTTTCTTGAATTGCCATGTTTTCACATAGTCATTAAAATATGACATGATTGGAGATCAATGTCAATGATGATTCCCTCTCAGGTGAGGGACAATGGGGGAATGCATAGTTTAACATCATATAACAACGATGACAGTGATACACAGTTTAGTGTAATGTAGCAGGGACAAATGGGACGTACATAGTTTAACGTCATGTTAGAAGAAGGTGAACCAACATGAAGATACTGGTTTTGGGATGCTTCATAGATCAAAATCGTATGAGACGGAGGTGAACCGATGTGAAGAGACTTGTTTTTAGCTGCTTCACGGATCAACATCGTATGAGACAGAGGTGAACCTACATGAAGAGATTGGTTTTAGGCTACTTCCCAGATCAACATCGTATGAGACGGTGGTGAACCGAAATGAAGAGATTAGCTTTGGGCAGCTTCACGGATCAAAATCAGATGAGTCGGAGGTGAATAGACATGAAGAGATTGGTTTTGGGCATGAAACTCTGGAGATTTCCTATGTACCCAGCCTATAAGTCAAGGATCAAAATCCTCGTAGTTCGATTAAGAATGAATTTGGGAACGTGTTGTACTTTAGGACAACCCGGGCTTGCAGTTTAAAGTCTTGAAGTAAGGACTAAATAGACTATACAGTTTAAAGTCTTGTAGTAAGGACTAATGGGACTATGCTGTTTAATGTCTTGCAGTAAGTACTATAGGGAGTCTGATATTTAAAGTCTTACAGTAAGGACTATGGGGACAGTGCAGTTTAAAGTCTTGCAGTAAAAACTATGGGAACTATGCAGTTTAAAGTCTTGTAGTAAGGACTAAAGGAACCATGCAGTTTAAAGTCTTGCAGAAAGGACTAAAGGGACCATGCAGTTTAAAGTATTTTAGTAATAACTAAAGGGACCATGCAGTTTAAATTCATGTATTAAGGACTATAGGGCTATGCAGTTTAAAGTCAGGCAGTAAGGACTAAAGGGATGATGCAGTTTAAAGTATTGCAGTAAGGACTAAAGGGAGAATTTAGTTTAAAGGATTCCAGTAAGGACTCAAATAGATTAAGGTCAAATTTATGGACCACTGATGCATAGTTTAGCATCATTTAGTTAGCACAACCTCTGTTTGATATAGGGAATTCAGGCTCATCATGATCAAAACTGCAACTGGAATACGAATCCGTTAAGTGAATCATGTTAACAGAACCAATGATCAACTATTTATCTCATGAAGACTCTGCCTAATGTACCATTTCAGGTTGTACTGTATGTTGGGGTGGTGCCCATGCCTTTGAAGTAGATGGAATAAAATCTACTAGAGTCAATGTTAATTTAGGCTTTGACATGAACTCATCTTCTTATGAGTGCTCTTTCATCTTCGAATTATACGACATCTTTGAGGATTTTCCTTTTGATGAAGGGGGTTTTGTTGTGGAATTTAGAGAAGAAGACACAATTGGTTTCTTCACTTGCATTAGTAAAATGGAATGAGTTCGGTTGATCATTTTCTTAGCCATACAATCATCATATTTTTATGAATTTTTTCTTTTGACTTCGTGCCACTCTACTTATTCCTCTAGATCTGTAGCAGTAACACATGCTACATGAGCTGAAGAACCTTTCAGTTTTTCCTGTTCAGAGTCCACCATCTTTTGTATGAGGTCTTTGAAGACAAAACACTCCTGAATGGGATGCCCCAACATATGATGAAATGGGAATTGTTGGTAAGGTCTTCATCTCCTGCATAGTTTGGCCTTTTAGGCCTTGGAAACTGAACTAAATTATTTTCCATAGCCGAATTTAAATAACCAGGAACTTTATCATTTTGGAAAAAATAAACTTTGTTATTTAACTCCTCAAATTATTTCCATATTTGATCTCTTTGATCATCCTGATTAGACAACCTCTGCTTTTGACGCTCAGGAGGTCGATCCCTTCTATAAGATGAAGGTTTTGAAGTGGAAGCAGGCAAAGAAGATTGTTTAAGTGTAACTATAGCAGTCTCGGCTCTCCCCATTCTCTATCCTGGAGGTGATGGAATTACACGAGTTTTAGCCTTAGTCACTATAAGATAATCACTGATCTGTTGAGCGATTTATGTAAGGTCTTGAAACCCTCCTTTGTATTGCACAAGAATCAATGGTGTGTGTAATTCATTACGCAAATTTTCCACATAGATTTGAAACAATTCTTCTTGAGGGAGTTCTAAGCTTAAGGAATATGTTAATCCCTTCCAGCGAGCAATTAAATCTGTCACACATTTATTTTCCCTATGCATAAAATTTTTAAGATAAAAAACTGTCGTCTTTGGAAATGTTGAGTTAAATTGAAGGAGAAATCTTTGACGGAGATCTTCCCACTTGGTAATTAAATTATATTACAAGCTTGTATACCAGACAAAAGCAGGCCCTTGTAATGACTGAACAAAAACACTGAGCTTAATGGCTTCTTGTTTTTGAGGATTTCGTATCATAGGATCACAACAACAAAAAAATGTTTTAAGTGTTGTTCTGGATCTCCCATACCATTAAAAATTGAGAATGAGGTATTCAAAAAATTTGATGGGGGAGGAATTGCATCATCCCATTCTGGGTAATCATTATTTTTCGGTTGAACTTGTTCATGTTTTCCCTCCATAGTTTCCAACTGAGCTGTTAATGAATCAATGGTAGTTATTAACTTATGAGAAACATCGTGTTGAGCTTGGACCATAGCAAGTGTAATAACAGGAGTGTGTAAAAGTGTGGCGACTAGTACTAGAACTGATGGTAGCACAACCGATTGATGTTGCGCATGACCCATAGGATTGGACCTATGAGGGGATACATGTAAAGGAAGATATTCTTGATCCATCCTAGTAACTGAAGCAAATTCCCTTGACTGACTGACTCTAGCACGCTTAGGAGGAAGACAGCCTTGAAGTAGTTCTGCATTCAATCTCCTTAACTCCTATATTTATTCCACTTGTTGTGTGAACCTTTCCTCTAATGAGAGTGATTGGACTTCTCCAGAGGTAGGGTGGGATGTAACATGACTTTTAACTTTTTCCTTGGCATGGGACTTTCTGGATTATGGATGGGAATTGCCTAATGGAATATATTTCCTCTGGGAAGCCCTCTGTCTTCTGGTACGCACAAATTTTTCATTTATTTCTTTGTGTACAACTTCTTGAATAGGTACTTCCTCATATGATTCCTCTGAGTGAACCTCAGGTTCTGGGGGATCAGGGAGAATAACATTGATGGAATTTATCGATGCATAACGGATTGCATCCCTTCTATCGACATTTCTGCGATACTATCTTCTTACATGCCCTTTATGAGATATTGCCTTTTTTTGAGTTTATCCCTCAAGAACTTCTTCATGAACTGTAATTTGGAGGGAATCCCCTGTTAATTCATCTCTTTTTTCCTTTTGTGGCTTCTTCCCTAATCTAGAGAAGATTGAATTTCACTGAGGAATAGATTGAGGATTTGAAAACGTCCCCAGATCGGTCGACTGGGGCTGTTCCTACTTTTCCTACTCAACTCCTTTAATCCCATCTGTTGATCCCAAGGGTTGGGAAAAAAGAGTCCCCAGCCTGGCAAGCTGAGGTTGTTATTGAGCTGCTACATCTGAAACGTTCTTAAAATCTCTCGCGATTTTGAGGACATTAGTCCGGAAATTGGTCGGATGCATCAACCTATATCTACTCAAATCACCTGGATCAAATGGACGTTGGATGATTTCTGACACTTCAATCACCTGATAATGTGCATACTCTAAACGAGAAGCCTTTTGGATATTCTCATTTGTTTGATGCAAGAGTAATTTGAAAACTTGTTCTTTGTATGACTGAATTTGGGAAGAACTAGTTGAGGCATGTTCCTGAGAAATCCTTTGATTACACACAAAACCAATTGGTTGTGGCTGGCCATGGGCATTAACATTGCATGAGAACATTTTTAGCGGGCTTTGTTGACTAGAGAGTACTGTGAAATGCAGTGCTCCATGAACACCCCATCCCCTGATATGAATACCATATGGGGCATTGGTAATTAACTAACGCAACATTTTTAGTGCGCCAAAGGATGCACGCTGAAGGGATCTTTGCTGCTTTTCAACCTTTGGATATCGGGAAACTAAGAGAGATACCAAATCAATTTGACTTTGTAACCCTTATATTATCTTAACATGATTTTAAAATTTTTCATAAGAAAATATTTTCTTTTAGAAATGACAAGTCGTTTTCCACTTGTTGAGATGAATATCGTGAATACAATCTTCCGTCAACTTTTCTGGAATATCATATTGAGAGTGAGCCAAAGGCCAAAACATGACTGGTACTTCACCTTTCGCCAGTTGTTTTATCATATCCAACACTTTCTCCTTCTCATTCGATGATGATTCTTCTATCTATTTATACCAAAGCTGGTGCTTCTTTGTTGATTCATCGGATTCAACAAGATTGGTAGACAATTCATTTATTAAATTAGAAGATGAATAACCTAGGGGTGGTTCGGATAATGGCCTACACACCGTGATATCTTCTGATTGAGATAGAATTTCACCTGCTAGCGATAAAGCATCATACATGACTGGCTTCACATCTGAATGTACCACAATATAAGTGGGATTTCTCGTTACTACATTGTCCTCTGAATAATTTTTTAGGCAATGAAAATTATGACTGCGAATAGTACATTCACATCTAAATTCATTATTTTGGGGAGGACCACCATGGCGGGTTACAACAAAAGATTAAATCTTTCACTACATGATCTTCTGGCCACGATTAGGGTTCTTGTGGCTCTCATCTGAAGATGATACTTCGAGATCGACCGAACTATCATGAATAAATCCTTCATGAGAAAGGGTTTGATGAATTCCTTTGGAATTATTGTTATTACTTTTGAAATTTGAAAATGAAAGAGCAGAATCATGAGTTGGAATAGATAATTGTCTGATTTCATCAAGAACTCCAGCATCGAGCGAAGCCTTATTGCAGATTGGCACTTGATTTCTCGACTGGGCTAGACATGTCTTTTTCTTAGATGCCTTCTTACTCACTTTGGAAACCACTTGTTGATGAAAGTGGTTATTATGGGAAGGTGTGTGTGCCTTCTCAGGAGAAATGGTCAGGTTAGACAAATTATCTCCATTCAAATCAGGTGTATGTGCTTAACTTGATTGTCTGTATGACATGGGGGAGTATGCCCCACAACCCTCCTGGACTAGGACAAAGGTGTGTATCTATTCTTGAGTGATATGTTGATGATTCAATCCACTGATAGGGTTTTATTTTTGATTCCTTCCCTCTGATGCTGCTGAATTTGTTATAATATTCTGACAGGAATCCAGAATATGGGGAGGAACTTGTTTATTCTCTTTCACCATTGTCAGAATGTGCTTGGTGACTTCATCTTTCAAAACGGGAATATACCTCTATTCTGAGTCTAGATTAGGTGTATGTGCCTGCTCTTGTCCTCCTTTTCCTATCAATGAATTCTGACAGTACCGATGTGTGGGGGCATAAAATTGTGTCTGCCTCCTGCATGTCATTGGAGCATTCCAATTGACATCTCCAGGTGCTACCAAATGAGACTGTTGGTTATCCTGATGATTTGAAGGTGTATGTGCTTGTTGATTATTCCCCCACCACATTTGATTGGGGAGTTTCTTTGGTTGTAGTCAGGCAAGCTTGCTGAATAGCTGGTGAATTATAAACTTGTGTATATGCCTGCCTATAATACTCCACCGGAATTGCCTGGTGAGTTTGGCGTGTTACTACCAGACTAGTCTGTTGGGAAGTGACATCAGTACATATGGGTGTATATGCCCGCTCATTGTTTTCCATCAAGTTTTCTTGATGGAATTCTTCATAGGGTGCATAAGTAAGAACCTTCTCACTATTCTTTTAATTTCGCCTTTAGAGGTTCGTCTTGCATGCTCGGGTCTGAGGAACCTGAGATAAAACCCTAAAGGTGAAACTCTCATCAAGTTGAGGGTGTACTACCACACGAGTGTGGCAGAGATTGTTGATGGGAGTCCTCAGGGAGGACTCCTTCCTTCTTGAACC
Organism: Viscum album; assembly: GCA_963277665.1. Lineage (NCBI taxonomy): Eukaryota > Viridiplantae > Streptophyta > Magnoliopsida > Santalales > Viscaceae > Viscum > Viscum album. The sequence goes on along the minus strand of OY728119.1, from coordinate 323,446,162 downwards.
GAGGCTAAGAGTGAACTTTTCATTCACCTCTTTGTAATATTGGAGGGACTGGTTATTGTGTTCTAGGAATGACGACTAGAAATGGTTGGAAACGGTGGTTGGAACCACATACTTCTTGAAGACTGGTCGTCACTGTTTGGACAACCTGGGTGAATTGTTAACTTGGTGGGCTTGTTGAGTGGCCTCGAGAGTCAGAATGGTACCATGTTGACAGTAATCCTTAACCAATTCATTTGAGACCCAGCGTTGAAGACGCTGAGTAAGTGATGTCGTCCTTAGAGCGGACGAGGATCCAACAAGAGTAGTAGCCATGGCATTCACAGGTGTGAATTTTAAAGAATCCATATCTGTAATGGAGAGAGATATCTGAAAAGAGTGCCTGTTTGACATAACAAGCATAATAGAGATAAGTTTTTCCAGACTACATATTTTGGATGAGCACATAGGTTCTTGATTTCTTTGCTGGGCCTCATATTAAGTTAAACAGGGGCCTATCATGTAAGTAAAACATCATTTAACTTGGTTAAGGATTCATGTCAGGTTCACCATTTTTGTTTCTTCTAGAAATGGGGATGACCTTGTTTGTTTAAGGTTAAAACATTCCAATTGGTTTCTAATTGGTTTATTCATAGAACCTGAAACATCCAATGATTCTATATCCATTTGGACCTACTTTCCAAAGGTAGGTGACCACTATTTTTTGACTGATGAGACTTAATAAATTGAATTGGTTGAGAGGATGGTAGTTCAGACTCATCACAAATTTGTGCGGGGAATTATTATCTACTACGGGACTCTCTTATAGATTTGAATTATGTTTGTGAATCCTTATTAATTTACCAAGCATGAAAATGAGTTTTTTATTTAGACCTTGTAATCAATTATTTATATGTTGGGGATTTAGTGTATATTTTATATGTATTTGAGGTTATTCATTGATAGAGAATCATCTGTATTTATTAGAGATTATTAGTCAATGGTATCCTTCAATACATTATATATAAATCTCTGGGTCCTTATGGTAACCATACTGGTTTTAAAGCTACTCAGTGGGGCAGTTGAAGTTTATTGTTGTTCAAGAAAGATAGGTATTATTTTAGATTTGGGATTGTACCCACAGATGGGCTACCTACGTATCCTTGTTAGAAAAGGAATCATAACTCATGTAGTTCGAGTGAAGAAGTATGAGGTTTATGCATTATTAATGGCTCAAAGAGAGATTTCATAATTACTTTTACACTCTAAGATCACGTGAGTCATTCTCGATTTGAGAAACAAGAGGTATCAGTAAAACCTGGCGATTGTGCCATGAAAGATGAAATCATAGGAAATAATGATCTAGGGCTTACGTATGTATGACTGCCCAAGTAAATGAAGACAAAGGCTTTTAGAAAAGATTCTTAAGAGCAGGGTCCATAAAGGCGTTTTTACTTTAAAGAGATTTGAGGTTTTAACCCGGGACCTACTCTTGAAAAGGAATCCAAAACATTAAGAGGGACTTATGATTGGGTTTTATTCCTGAAATGGAAGCCCAAATCAAATGAAATTAAGATAGGGGCTTACTCATAAGGAGGATTTCCAACGTTAATGTAAATTATGATTGGGGCTTACTCTTATAGAGGATACCCAGATTAAGGAAAATTGGTCTTACTCATAAGGAGGATTCCTAGGTTAAGATAAATTATGACTGGGGCTTACTCCTAAGAAGGAGTCCCACGTTAAAGGAAATTATGACTGGGGAATACTCTTGAAAAGGAAGCCCAAGTTAATAGAACCTGAGACTTGGGGCTTACTCCTGTGAAGGAGGCAAAGGTTAAGGGGACTTGAGACTTGAGGCCTACTCTTGAGAAGGAGGCCCAATTTAAGAAAATAAGGATGGGGATTTCTCTTGGGAAGGAGGCCCAATTAAAGGGACCTTATAACCTAGGGATTAATCTTGAGAAGGAGGCCCAAAGTTAAAGGAAATTATGATTAGGACTTACTCCTCAGAAGGATGCCCAAGTTAAGAGAAATTATGAATGGGGCTTACTCCATAGAAGGAGGCCCAGGTTAAGGGGACTTGAGACATGGGGCTTACTCCTGAGGAGGATTCCAAAATCAAAATAACTTCTCCGAATTACCTTCATATAAGGAATCCAAAAAAAGGACCATGCCACAAATTTCTTTGAAGAGGGTTTTGAAGGCTGTCTTTAAACAGGAAAGGTGGATTTTATGAAAGGAAGTGATGAGGAAGGAGGCGCAAAAGCCATGGTCATGAAAGTATACATGGGCGACATGTGTCAACTTAGGCAATGAAGAATCCATGAAGTGATACTTGGGTGACATTGAATTAGATCCCTTAGTATCATCCCTAGAGAATTTCAGATGTGTGGGGCACAAGTTTCCTTGAGAGGGAAAGGGGGTGCACAAGTTTCTTCACTTCCCTCAAGGGATGGACACTTAGGTGTGCAAGTATTGATTAGTTTCGAATACTTAGGCCTTATTCTTCCTCTTTAGAGCTTCTATTATAGGAAAAGGATTACCTTAGAAGTGTTTGGAAGACTTTAGATAGATACTTGGGTGACTAGAGCTTGAATCTTTGTTTTCAAGTTTTCGTCCCCAAATTGTGGGGCTAATAGGGGTATTTATAGGCCACTGAGCACCTTGGGTGAAAAAAGAATAGGGCTCGCACATTACTTGCGTGACCCATATGTGGCGCGCAAGTGACTTGTGCGACCATAAAGAAACTTGTGCGACCCATGCTTAATAGGTTTTTTGTTATGCCTTATTCAATTTTTGATGTTATTCAAAGGATGACAGAAATGGATGGCCAATTGTCACCTATCGACCAGTCAAGTTTCCAGTTCTCTGCTAATGTGTATAGCAGTACTCGGGTAAAATCCTCGGTGATGATACTTTTTAATAGTTGTTTGTTTTTAGTTGGTTGTATTCTGGTTGGGGGGTTTTTTGCAGAGCTTAATTGAAATGTCTAATATATTATGATTGATTTACGAAATTGATAATGATTGGGGTGAGTTCATCATTAGGTAGTTAATCTTGTGATATCATTGAGCTTTGCTTTATATTGCATTAAAATTAACACACTTGTCACATGTTGACATTGATTTGAATTCCCAAGTGTTACGACATTAATCTAAGCCTTAACTAAACTTAGGGTTATAATCTTGATCATATATTGTTTAGGGTAGTGTATTTAGGGTTCCAATAATCCATGGAAACTATGCGTTAAAAAAAGTCCTTAATCCATGACATGCTAAGTGCATCATACACAATGTTAATTCCATGAATACTCATCAAGAAAAATCTCTCAATAATTTAACATACCTAAATTAAAACTCACCCCTATGAGATAGTTCCTCAAAAATTAAAATGGTTATTAATCTAGTAATATATGTTTATGGTGATTAATTATAAATAGAATAAAAAGAAAGGGACAAGATAAGAGTAGTGCACCGAACACACACACAAATGATGAAGAAATTGTTAAATATAGAACTTAGATTGAATGAGGAAGAAAAATAAGAGAGTGTATTTTAACTTGATTTAGGCTATTTTAATAACATTAATATTAAACTAAAGAATGTGGGTGATAATAAGAGATATTTAAGAAGAAATATTCATTAAAACAAAATTACAAAATAAACACTTACAAGATTTAAAATGAAGACGAAAACAAAAGTAAATGAAATGAAAGAGAGGAGGAAGGGTATCTCAAGTGAAAACATCAGTTTGGAATGTCCTCCCAGGACATTGGTAGAGCCCTGGTTATTCCAATTGATCCTCCTATATTCTGAAATGCCAAACCCTTCCAAGGAGTGGAGGGGGATGAATTTATAGCCCAAGGAAGTGGACTATTTACATTCCCAATATTTACCTATAATTGGATCGACTATTTGGACATCCAGATAAAAGAATATCGACAAATCAACTTCTTCAAAGATGTAGATAATAACGTTGTCCGACTACTCTAAAAATTTGGAAGCATGTGGACTTATGTAGCCAATGTTATGATCGTCTAAATAAACAATTTCAATCTGTCCATTTCAATCCAGTCTTTGGGAAGTTTAAAATGTGAAAAGGTTTTTGAATAGGAATATCCCTTAAAAACTGAATGATTTCATCAACAATGTCATCCAACTCTATCTCCTATTTCACACTGCAAAACCTCAGATCAAAATGATATCCAGATCAGGATCCATGTCATCAACACTGTACTGATTTTAAGTCCAGGGAAAAAAATGTGGGCTGAGTTAAAATGAATCAGTTGTGCCTCATGTCTTTAGATTTGGGCCTTGAAATTTTTATCCAATACCAATTTCATTATACCTCTAACATTTAGGAGAATAAAAGAATTTGGACTTCCTGATTGAGCCCAACAATTAAATCTTCATGGCTGGTCCAGTTTCTTTACAGATTCTGTAGGCCTCCTTGTGTAGTTCATATGGGCCTTAAAATGGAATAATTTTCCCATGATCCCTTCTAATGAAATGTTGTATATTGAATTAGTAATCCTAAGAAATAATAACCACACAATTTGGATCTATTGGGAGATATTTATAAATAACATAGTAAATTGACTCAATGGGACAACTTTCTAAAAAATGCTCAAAATTTATACTTAGTATTAAAATATTAATATTTAACACACATTATGAACATTTAATATAAAATCAGTGACGGGAGTATATATTAAGTAATGAAAATATTAAAAACATCAACTCCCCCACACTTAGTTCTGTGAATTTCCTCATGTGCAACAAATATAAAAACATAACGAAATCATTTTCACTCACCAATAAATATTAAATTTTTTTTTCTCCAATGAAGGGAGGTTTAGACTATTTCACTCATCCATTTTCACTTCCACCACAAGGTGTTTCAGAAACAATGTTACAAAACTAATTAATTTTTTTCATGCTCAATTTTATAAACAGAAAATGTGGACACTCAAAACTCACACCTCTCAAGATGATATAACTCATTTGTAGAGGTTGACTCTTTCACCAAGAAAAAGTAAAAATCTTGGAGTTTTAAAGAGATCACATCTTACAATCCCTATCCAAAGTGAACAAGAATAAAGAGGTCTTTTAAGGGGGTTTTCTTTGGCTGTGGGATGGTAGAAATATAATTTCTAGGAGAGAGAATAATAGGTTTAAAACACCAACATAGAAAAAGAAGTGAACATTTTTTTGAAATAAAACATGGAAGGAAATGAAAACACATATTTATAGGGGAATTATTGTGTTAAGAGAGACACAATAGAAAAAGAAAATACGAGGGGAATGATAAGATGGAATAATTACAAAACACAAAACTTATCCCAATAAGAATATAAAGCAAGTGTTCTTTTTTGTTTCTTTTCCTTCTTTTCTTTGTTTTTTCGAAAGTCAACCTTGATGCAGATCTCACACTCATATCCCAACCCATGTTTGATATCCTCAAGACACTAATTGTAATAGTTATAATAAGATCAATTGTTGAGGAAGAGTGATTTTGACCTACCCAAGACACAACCAAATTTTTCAATTTTTTTCATCAATTATTAATTTTTTATAATAGTTGTCAATCAAATTTATAAAATTACATTAATGGAAGTACATTACATTCCCAAAAACACACTGAATGAAAACCTCTCCCCCACACTGAAATGGATGCTTGCCCTCAAGTTTATGATAACTCATTGAAAATCAATAATATGGTACCCGAAAAATGAAATCCATTCCCCCAAACTTAAATTTTTAAAAAATATGCAATGAAAATCCATGTTGATATTGGGTGGGGTATGATAGTGTGCTTGTAATGTGGCTATGAAAGAAAAGGTTTTCATAGGCTTGAAGGGGCTCTAAAAAGGAGGATTAATGTAGGGGAAATGGGAGCCTATTTGGCTATTGTGATTCTCATGTGGTTCCGAAAATGCCTCTATCATATTAATTCACACTAAGGTAGGAAATTCAGCTCGAAGGTCCACAAACTCAAGACTCACAAATGAGAGTGAAAACACACATTTTTAAAAGATGGCCATAGGTTGCCTTGGCATGAAAGAAAATTTTGTTCCTCACGGTTTGGGAAAATCATTATCCAAATCAAAAAGTGAGCATTCAAAATTTGTTAATTTTGACACAAAATTCTTTTTCCAAAGTCATGATGAAAATAAAAAAAAATTGATATCAAAACATGTATGTTAACTCCCAAAAATTGTTGGACAAAATTTCAAAACTCGATGGTGTGTATGCATGACTCTTGTTTTTTATATATATATTTTGTTATTAATATCTTTTTTTAAGATTTTTTTCAGTTTTTAATAAAGACACACTCACACAAAAGAGAAAATGAAAAAGAAATGGTTTGAAAAAGAAAGTGGTAAAAAATGAATGACAGAGGAATAAGAAGATAGAGGTAGAGGGAGAAAGAGAGAGATAGAGAGAGTTAAAGGGAATGAGGTGTCCCCTTGTTTGGATTTGGTGGGTTTCCATTTCCATCTAGTAGTGGGTCGACTGGAGAAGTTGGGGATCCTATGGAAGTTGATGTTGATCCAGGATTGTGCAGCCTTTCAGGGTGATGCTTTAACCGATGTCCATTAATCATGAATGTCATTTTGGAAGAGGGGTCTTGGACTTGTACAACACCAAATGGGAAAACATTAGTAATAACAAAAGGACCTTCCCAATGAGAATTAAGCTTACCTGGGTGATTATTAGATCAATATTTGAAAATCAATACCTTTTCACCTTCATGGAATACCTTTCTCAGGCTGTTTTTTTCATGGATTACCTTATCCTTTTCATTTTAGAGACTGGAATTTTAATAGGATTCAAGTCGAACCTCCTCCAGTTCATCCAATTGCAACAATCTTTCTTCACTAGATTTTTTATGTTCAAAATTACATGTTTTCACTGCCCAAAATGACTTATGTTGGATTTCAACTGGAAAATGACATGCTTTACCAAAAACTAGCCTAAAAGGAGACATCAAAATGGGTGTCTTATAGGCAGTTTGATAAGCCCAAAGTGCTTCACAAAATCTTTTTGGCCAGTCTTTTCTGGTGGGTTTTAAATTCTCTCAAGCACTCTTTTCACTTCTCTATTACATAGATCAACCATGCCATTTATTTGGGGGTGATATGAAATTGAAGTTTTATGTACAACTCCAATATTTTTCAAATAATATTCCATGGTTTTAATACAAAAATGGGTTCCTAAGTCACTTATCATGGCACGAGGCATGCCAAATCTATAGAAGATGTGTTTATTTAGGAACTCAGCAACAGTATGTGAATCATCCTTTCTATTGGGTTTGGCCTTGACCCACCTAGAAACACTATCAACTTCAAGAAGTATTTATGAGAATCCATTGGAAGGGGGAAATGGTCCCATGAAATCGATACCCCAATCATCGAAGATCACACAGGAAGTTAACGGATTTTGGGGCATTTCATTTCTTTTTGAAATTGTTCCAAACTTTTGGCAAGTGGGACATGATTGACAGAACTCATGTGAGTCCTTGAAGAGTGAAGGATACAAGAATCCAGAGTCTAGCACCTTTCAGGAGGTCCTTTGTGGCTCAAAGTGTTTACCACCTGGCATTGAGTGACAAAATTATAAGATAGAGGAATGTTCATCTTTATCAACACATCTTCTATTTACCATATCTTCCCCAGTTTTCCAAAGTTTATTTTCTTTACAAAAAATAGTGTTTTGAATCGCTTTTCAAATTCATTTTATGTTCTATTGAAAATATTTCTGGAAAACACCAGATACCAAGTAATTTACAATTGGGGCATACTGTGGTATTTTTGGGGTGAGAGATGAAAGGTTCTCAGTGGGGAATTCAGGATCGATGATTTCAGAATGAGAAGAATTTGAAATTCTACTCAAGTGATCAGCCACAAGGTTTTCTTTTCTTGGTCTATCTTTTATTTAATGGTCAGACTCTTGGAGAATTAGGATCCGTTTTATTTGACTCGGTTTTTAATAACTTTTTTATTAAGAAATTTATAGCAGAATAGTCTGTGAAGATGATGATTTTGGAACCTAAGAGATTTGGCCTGAATTTATCTAAGGCAAAAATAACTACTAAATATTCTTTTTTAGTGAATGTGTAGTGAGATTGATTTTCATCCATTATTTTTGAGGCATAATAGATGACATGAGAAATTATTTCTCTTATTTGACCAAGAATAGCCCCAGAAGCTCTATCAGAAGCACCACACATTATCTCAAAGGTTAAGGACCAATCTGGGGGTTAGATTATCAGGGAATATGTAAGAGAAGTTTTGAGTTCAACTAAGGCTCTCCTGAAAACCTCAAGAAAATGGAAAGGGACATCATTTTGGAGAAACTGAGTGAGTGGGAGGGAAATTATACTGAGGTATAGATGAATCTCCGATAGAAACCATCATGACCGAGAAATGAACAGATGTCTAATAGAAGCGGGTTGAGGAAGTGATTGGATCACTTCAATTTTGGTAGGAACAAATTTAATACCATCTTTTGAAACTATTTTCCCTTGAACAATCCCATTTGCAACCATGAATTGACATTTTTCAAAATTTAACACAAGGTTACTCATGAAACACTTTATGAGGACTAGAGAGAGTGAATTCAAGCACGATTCAAATGAATCACAATAAATGGTAAAGTCATCCATGAAGACTTCCAGGAATTGTTCAATGAATTCAGAAAAGTTACACATCATACACCTCTAGAATGTTGCAGGATCATTAAAAAGGCCAAAATACATTCTCCAATATGCATATGTTCAAAATGGGCTTGTGAAAGTAGTATTTTCTTGGTCATGAGGTGTGATTGGGATTTGGAAATAGCCAGTGTATCCATCAAGAAAGAAATAGTGTGACTTTCCAGCTAATCATTCCAGCATTTTATCAAGTAATGTAAGTGGGTAGTGATATTTTCTTGTTTCAACATTCAATTTCCTATAGTCGATGCACACATGCCATTTCTTTTTCTCTCAGGTCGTTACTACCTACCCATGTTCATTTGTGACAACAATTATCCCAACCTTCTTAGGTACAACTTGAATTGGACTAACCCATTCAATATTAGAAATTGGGTATTTAATACCAGCTTGAAGAAGCTTGGTGATCTCTTCCCAAACTACTTCAAGTATGAGTGGATTGAGCCTTTTTTGTGGTTGTATAATTGGTTTGGATGATTCCTCAAGATGGATGTGATGCATCCAAAGAGCGGGGTTGATTCATGGTATGTCATCTAGGGTCCACCCTAAGGCCTTTTTTCCTCTAACACTTGAACATGTTTGGACTCCTCAGTTTTGGTAAGTGAAGAAGATATAATGACAGGATAAGAGTGATCATGGAAATCAAATGCATATTTTAGATGTTCAGGAAGTGGTTTCAGATCAGTCTCATCTTGTATTTGTGGGTTAGAAAACTCAGGAATGGAGGAAGGAATTTCAGTTGCTTCAAATTCATTCTAATTAAGACTTTCCAAGGTGCATCAGTAGAGATCATAGTTGATGTGGGATTCAAGAATGTTTTCAATTTCCTCTAGATTGATGGAGTATATGAATGAGAGTTCCACATCAACTTCATCATTTATGACTTGGTTAATCATGTTGCACATTTCACAAGATCCTTTTTCATTAGAACATGAAGAAAATGGTGGATTGTGGTTTGATTGACACGTAGAAGTGTCCTCATAAGCATGTATTGAGAATGTAGAGTATTCCTCATATGGGCATCACATGGCTTGGAAAATGTTGAACTTGACCTATTGGTCACCAAATTTCAGGTATAGGATGCATGAATGGACATCAATCTTGGTTCTAGTAGTCATAAGGAATTATATTCCAAGAATTAGGGGAGATCGAGAAGAGTTCATCTCAACTTCCATGTCAAGGACATAGAAATCAGGAAGGAAGATAAGATCATTGACTCGGACAAGGACATCCTCAATTATACCCTCAGAACTGGGTGTGCTTTGATTGGGTAATTTAATTACAACACCTGTTGGATGTAAGAAGCCTAGACCAAGGTTGAAGAATATGTATTTTAGCATGACATTAATTGAGGCTCCTAGGTCTATGAGTGCATCATCAAAGTTGGAACTTCCAATTTGGAATGGAACCATAAAGGTCCCTGGATATTTACCCTTTATGGGAATATACTGCTGGGTGGAAACATTTTCAAAGGTCCTAAGTTGCCTCTTGTGGGTGCAACCTTCCTTAATAAACATGACATACTTAGGAATTTGTTTCATTGGAATCATAGAGAGGAATGTTGGCTTCCACACGTCTAAACATGTTGATCATTTTAGGATCAAGTTCAAAGGACTTCTTTGATTTAGAAACATCTTGTGGAAAAGGAATTGGATTCCTAAGTGGAATGGAAGGAGGTGATGGAATGGATTCAGATTCCTTTTAATTTTTCTTTTTCTGTTAATTTTCTAGGTCAACATTCAAAGGAGTTTGGAAGACTTATCTTGAGGCATAGAAATTTGCATTCCCAGTCTAAGTGCAATTGCACTAACATTACCCTTGGGGTTGGGCAGTGGTTGAGCTAGAAGTTAGGAAGAATTAGATGGTAGCTGCTGACTAAGGTGGGATGCTAGTTGACCAATTTGGGTTTCAATGTTTTGGATGCTTGAACGGGTGAATGAGGAAAGATCTTCCACTGCACATTCCCATGTTTTCTTGGAAGAAGAGGCTTGTCCTGAATTGGGATTACCTTGATTTTGGTTCTTGGGAAAGCGATTGTATTGGTTTTGGAATTGTGAAGTCTCACTAGGATAGTGGAATCCATGAGGAGGATTTTTCTTCAGAAACCCCTTGAGGCTTCATGGTAGAGCACACTACTTGGAACTCTTTAAGGTGGAGATGTGGATCCTCACTGGCTAGCCCGTGGAAATGAGGAAGAAGATGAATCAAAAATGATTTGGGTTCAAAGTCAGCCTCTATGTTTGCATATTGAATACCAAGAGGTTGGTAATTCATATCAGGGGTAGCAAGTTCTTTAAGTGTTTGTTCCCTATTATTAGCCATATATATTTCAATTGGTTGAACAAGGACTGGTTATTGAATTATTTTATTATCTCTTATGTTCATCCTATGTTGACGAAGAGTTCACTCAATTTCAGGGTCAAACAAATCCGAGGGATTGTTTGGGAGGATACAGGGCACTCAAGATGATGTTGGAAGAAAAAGGAAGATGGTTTTTTCTTTTTTTGTTTTCCTTTTATGATTTTTATGAGAAGACAAGTTTTTTTTGTGTTTATTAATTTTGTTTTTAAATTTTTTTTATTTGGTTTTTTATTACAATAACCAGAAACTAATGAATACTTAAAGCACCATCCCTGGTAACAACACCATTTGAAATGCGCGGTTGATTGTCGCCTATCAACCGGTCAAGGATCCGGTGCTCTTTTAATGTTTATAGTAGTACTCGGGTCTAATCCTCAGTGATGATACTTTTCAATAGTCATTTGTTTTTAGTTTATTGTATTATGATTGGGGGGTTTGTTTGCAGAGCATAATTGAAATGACTAATATATTATGATTGATTTTAAAAATTGATAATTATTGGGGTGAGTTCATCATTAGGTAGTTAATATTGTGATATCCTTGAGCTTTGCTTTACATTGCATTTAAATTAACACCTATGTCACAAGTTGACGTTGATTTGAATTCCCAAGTGTTAAGGATTTAATACAAGCCTTAACATTACTTAGGGTTCTAATCATGATCATATCTTGTTTATGGTAGTGTATTTTTGCGGTTCCAATAATCCATGGAAACCACCCCTTAAACAAAACAAGCCATTAATCCATGAAATGCTAAGTCCAACATACACAATGTTAATTCAATGAATACTAATCGAGAAAAAGCTCACAATAGATTAACATACCTAAATTAAAACTCACCCTAATGAGAGATTTATTCAGCCATTAAGATGTTTATTAATCTGTTAATATATGTTTATGGTGATGTATTATAAAGAGAAACAAAAAGAAATAGACAACATAAGAGTAGTGTGCCAAACACACACACAAACGATGAAGAAATTGTTAAATATATAATTTAGATTGAATGAGGAAGAAAAATAAGACAATGTATTTTAACTTTATTTCGGATATATTAAGAACATTAATATTAAACTATAGAAGGTGGGTGAGAGTATGATATATTGAAGAAGAAACATTCATTAAAACACAATTACAAAACAAAAACTTACATGATTTCAAATGAAGAAGAACACAAAAGTAAATGAAATGAAAGAGAAAAGGAAGGGTATCTCAAATGAAAAATTGAGTTTGGAATGTCCTCCTAGGCCTTTAGCAGAGCCATGGTCATGGCAATTGATCCTCCTCTATTCTGAAATGCAGACCCCTTTCAAGGGGTGGAGAGGAATGAATTTATAGCCCAAGGAAGTGGACTGTTTTCATTCCCAATATTTACCCCCACTTGGATCAACAATTTGGACATGTAGATAGCATAATCTAGAAATATCACCTTCTTAAAAGTTTTAGATAATAATTCTGGCCGACTACTCTCAAAATTTGGAGGTTGTTTAAATTATTTAGCCAATGTTATGGCTGGATGATTAAACAATTTTAATCTGTCCATTTCAATATAGTCATTTGAAAGTTCAAAATGTAAAAGGGTTTTTGAATAGGAAGATCCATTCAAAGACGAATTATTTATTCAACAAAGTAGGAATCCTATGTCTCCTCGTTCACACTGCAAATGATCAGCTCAAAATGATGTCTATATCAGGAGAAATGTCATCATCACTGTAATAATTTTAATTCCCATCGAAAAATGTGGTCTGTGTTTAAATGAATCAGTTGGGCCCCTTGTATTAGGATTTTGGCCTTGAAATTTATATCCAATACTCCTTTCGGTATCCCCCTAACCTTTGAGGAGATTAAAGGAATTTGGACATCCTGATTGAGCCCAGCAATTAAATCTTCATGGCTGCTCTAGTTTCATTACAGATTCTGTATGCCTCATTGTGTGGTCAATATGGGCCTTATAATGGAAGAATTAGCCCATGATCCCTTCTAATGAAATGTTTTATATTTAATTAAGAATCCTAAGAAACAATAATCACACAATTTTTATCAGTAGGGTGAGTTTTATAAAAAAAATACTAAACTGACTCAATTGGACTACTTCTAAAAAATGCTCAAAAATTATACTTAGTATTAAAATATTAATATTTCACAGACATTATGCCCATTTCATATAAAATCAGTGAAGGGACTATATAAAAAGTCATTAAAATATTAATAACCCCAATTATTCCCTTTGTGCTTAAGGAATTTCCCTTTTCCATTTGTTAGACTCTATGACAGAAAGGAGCATCAACAATATCATATATCATATGATTAAAAAAAATACAAATCAATAATAAAAAATTGTAGAGCATGAAATGGTATCAGGTAGAGGGGGGATCACTCAATGGATCAGAGGGATAAATATCCATAAAATTACCCAATAGAATACATCAATTATACTATAATATCTTTGCATATCTCTAACGCTACTTCTCACACTCCTTCCTCTCTCTACAACATCTGTATAATATCATCCTGAGTTCTCAACTACTCATCATCTTATTAAGTGGATGAAAATGATTAAACTCCATGAAAATCCTTTTATATGATCGATAAAATTTCAAAAGTACCATAATAACTCATTGGTGACTGTCTTGAACCAATTTTGACCACATGACCTTTCTCGACACCATGCAACGTCTCTTTTATCCAAGCCCCCTCATCAAAACCTGAATCACCAGTGACATCAGATTTTCTCTCATCATAAATATAAATTGAATGAAAAGTAACAAACTCATATGTTTCCTTCAAATATACTTATAAATTAGAGTAATTATAAAATTAATTTAATTTTTTTAAAAAAATACTAACCACAATATGGTGTTATTTTTCATTTATAATTTAAATTCTAAAAATATTAGTGTATATATTCTGGTAAAATTTGATCTCCATAATAGAGGGGTTAAAATATTCATGTATAATACTTCAAATATTTTACATTGAATGTATATTTAAAATAATTAATAATGTTGCTTACTATATTTCATCGATGTACACCAAATATATGAATTATGGCTTAATGTGTGACCTCCTGCCTCCCTCTTCTCTGATGTCTAAATGATGACCTCCTACAAAAGTATCTCTTATCCAGTAGGAGAACCATCCATCCTCAACCAGAGATGAGATATATTTAGGACATTGGGATATGTAAGGCTATTAGAAAATAGTAGCTTATGTTTTATCCATAGCAATATTTTTGAGGTTGTTTAAAAAATGAAATAAAATCACATATACAAATATCCCATTCCTCCCAAATAGGATTTATCAAGATATCATCAATCAGATACCACAAATTATGTAAGATAATTAAAAAAATTATCAAAAATTATTATTGTTTTTAAAATATATTATTTAATAACATACAATCCAGTGGATGAACATATACAGATGAATGATAGTAGGTACCTGATACCATGAAACCCATGGATCAAAAAATTAATTTCATATAACCACACAATTAGAACTAACAACTAAATGTAAAACTATGTGAAAGAATAATATGAATATTATATGAAAAATATACAAAAAAATATAATATAAAATAAATATCATAAATATTTGAAAATAACTCTATAAATAAGGTTCAAAATCAAGTGGTGGGAAACCCTCTGAAAAAAGTTCTAGAATCATTAATTGAGATAGACCACACCCCTTCTAATAGGCACAACATCTTGTGGGTTAGATTAATCATGTTTATCAACAGATAATAGGACATAAAAGAGATAATGAAAAATATATTTGAGATAATCTCCAACCATATATACAAAATAATCATACCTATAATATTTTTTTAATAAATATATAAAATATATAAAATAATTAATACAAGAATATAAAAACTTTTAATTTAAATAATTTCTAAAAAAAATATGAAAAATAATAAACTAATAAATGAAAAAATATAATAAGTATCTTGAAATAAGTACCAGAACATAAATATGGAACCTTTAAACATTTTTTAATAGATATATCAAATATTATAAATTAATATGTACCCTAAATAATATAATAATATTACCTTTCTATAATAGTTAATACATATATCAAATATAAAAATCTAACAATTACT
The DNA here is from genome assembly GCA_963277665.1 of Viscum album. NCBI lineage: Eukaryota > Viridiplantae > Streptophyta > Magnoliopsida > Santalales > Viscaceae > Viscum > Viscum album. The sequence continues at coordinate 323,431,003 of OY728119.1, read as the reverse complement.
ATCATCTATCAAGGAGCGTAATAGATCAGTCGGTCCATCCATATGAAAAAAGAGATCATACATACAAATAATTATGAATAAAAATATAAAAAATAAAAAATAAAAAATAAAAAATACCTAAATATAACACATAAATCTTCATCTTTATAATTATATTCATTGGGTACAATGTATCCAAACTCATCTTCAGCAACATCAACATCCAAGATGCTTTGAGTTTCATCATAACTTATTACCTCATTAAGATTATAGATATCATCAGATATTTTCTTGGGGGTTTTACCATGAGTATATATATCTCTTTTGGTTAGAGATATATTTTGGGATTTTTTTTGAAAAAATTCAATATGTTACACTTCCACAGAACCATCTTCATTTTCAATAAAATTATTACTATGAGATTTTATTTTAATTACACACCACTAGTCATTCAAATCTTTTGAGAAAATAACATGAATTTTTATAATAAACATTATGTGAAGACATAAATAGTTCATTTTACATAATAATATTGCTATATTTAATTTCAATAACTCTATATCCTGGATGTAATTGCAACCCTAGGTCAATATCAAACTAATGTAATTTAATCATTATTACATAATTTGATCATATATATAATAATTCAATTAATTCATCCCACATTCCAAAAAAGTCAACATAACTTTATTTAGGATAATATCCTTTAAAGACCCACTATTCATTAGTATCTTTGATTTACCACATAAGTGTGTGTAGAAAATGGAAATTCATCAACTACATACCCATTATAAGATTTTACTGATTTTGATGGAGGGTTTTTAAGTACACAGAATCGATTATCTTTTTTACTTACATGTTGTGATTACTACAAATAATAAATATTATTAACAGTAGATATCATTACCAAGATGATTTAATGTTACATCAAAAGAAACACAACTAAACATTATTTAAAACCAATATAAATAATTCTATTGTCCATGATCTTTAAGATAAGTATATTTAATTTTTATAATTGTTTTTAATATCTTAATCACATAGTCTATAAAATAATAATGTAAATAAATTTATTTTTTAGAAAAATATTAAAATGTAAATAAAGTTATTTGTCAAAACTTATATCATGTTATTTCTTCTCAATTTAGTAGAAAATAAGTATGATATCTGTGTAGTTCTTATTCTGAAATCCATCATTCATGTTAACAAAAAAAACCAAGATAGGATTGTTAAGAACTGACAAATGATGGCCTGTTAAAACAAAACCATTTTCCTCATTGCGATGAATCCTGATATGGTTTGAAGGGTATTTCGATTAAAAATAATAAGATCCAAATTTTGAAATTTCCTCATGCAAGAACGCTTATGTGGATGACCGTTCAATGAATGATATTTTACGTTCTTTATTCTATATTTTTTCATAAATATATAAATACGGTACATCCATCAGAATTGTAATAACCCTTCACATTTAGATTCTTATAGAAAATTAAATATTAAAAGTCCCATTGATACAATGAATTATAGTGGGAATATTTTCTCAATCAGACATAAAATTAAAATAAAAAAATTATATAGCATACTCAATGCACCATAATCCAATGATTATACAAAAATATCTTTTAAGAAATATTATATTTAAGTCAAAATATCACATAATTAAGAATTAAACATCCTTCTAAGACCAACAAGAATAAATCATTCCATTATGACATATATGTTATGAATTGTTACCATATTAATATTCCTAATTCTATTGTAATGAAATAAATAAGAAGCATAATCATCTAGTAACCTCAAATATCTAATATATTAAAAGAATAAAAAAAAAATTCTTTGGAAAGTGAATAATCTATTTTGGATTCTTTAAAATGTGTGATATTTATTTTTCAAATAATTGATTTTCAGGGTGTCTAATTTTTTTTGGAAATATCTATATATTCCTTATCATTATTTTTTTCCTTATTGGGTGTGTCCAACATAGTATAAATATGTTATCACAAGAATAATTCATAATATATGTTACATAAAACATGTCACGACCCAAAAAAATCAAACCAATATGAATTGTCTCAATAAATACTACACTTTATGCAATTAGGATCTATCCCAAAAACATTTATTATTCATTTGATTACGGTTGGTCGAAACATAACCAAAGGTAATATAGAGATTAATATTTTACCCAAAAACTTGAGATCACTTCTGGAGGTTCATCTCTTTCAATTTTTCCTTTTGTAATTTTTTTCCAATTTTTTGGAAAAGGGTACTCTATAGGATGAAATCTCCGACCATAGTAAAACCAATTAATCTTCATCCAATTGAAAAGAATAAATGGTTTTTTGTCTTCCATATAGTGCATAAAAAATTTTAGACAACATAGACTCTTTCTAGATAGCATACCATATGTCAGAAAGTCAATGATCTTCCACAATAAATCAACATACAGTGTAAATTCTATTTTGAAACTATATAAAATATAGTTACACCATTGTTCCATAATGAAATTAACTCCAGAATTAGTTTCTTAAAATAAACATCAATAATATTCTTTTCAAGTCCAAGAATTAATAGAACCAAATATATATATGGTTTTTTCATCAAAATACATTAATTTAATTTTTTTTGAAATGAAAATAATCCAAAAAAATTATTAACTTCAATACACACCAAATATGAAAAAAATGTTAGTAGAAATACCCAATTGTATTTTTAGAGGTTTTAAAGAATTATAAGTACTCATATAATCAAAGTGCCTCCATGAAACACTATCACATGGATGATTAAAACTTTTACTCATAAAAATATATGATTTATTCCTAGTAATCAATGTAGTTATGTTTCTAGAAACAAATAAACTTAGTAGATGATGTGTAATTGGGAAATAAATCAACTATTTCATAGGAAATATGTACATTCCTTATTAAACCACATTATACATTGATTATCCACATGTTAGAAAATTAACTGATGGTTCATAATCACCATAATATAAAATTTATTCATTTAGAAACACATGGATATTATGATAATTAAGTCATATATTATTGAATGAATTATTACTTTTACAAAAACGCACAGTTAATATATTTTCTTCATGTAACAATGAATTATCCAAAGGTAATATTTAATTAATAATTTTTTTGAAATCACAAGATCTTATTTAATAAACATAAATTTTATAATAGATTCAAGTTCATTCATCTAACATACTAAATATAAGGCCTCATCAATAGATTTGAAAAAATTAAAAAATTGGGAAGGTTCATATTCATGATCTGGAATACCATTATATGTTTTTGTTTCTTTAATAGACATTTCAAAAACTATATGAACTAAATTATAAAATAATCGGCATGGAACCAAAAAACTAATATTGTGTACTGAATTTTATTCACCATTTTGAAAAAAATACAATCTCTCAAAAAATAAAAATACAGTAGATTAAGTCAATCATTTTCAAATTTTTAGAATATTCTGATATCACATTTATTAAAAGGATATCTAATTTTCATTAGAAAAAAATTCTAAATTTAATGATTCAAATGAAATAAATATTTTAATAACCTCAATGTAGAAAAGATTTATAGCAAGACTATTTGGATATTTTTGATGATTTATCTAATTATGATCATGTAATATAACTTATGGCTCATTTTTGAGTCCAAAATTATCAATTAAAACCACAGAAAAAAATAATTAATCATTTTGAATAATTTATATTATTAATAAATTTTACTTATTTCAATTCATATTTCATATTTATTATTTTCAAAATTTATTACAAATTATCATAATTTACTAACATTTTCTAGTTTTTAATAATATATAGTAATAAATACTAATATTTACCAATTTTTACTAATATGGAAAAATTATATTTAAATAGTTTATATTATTTAATGACTAACAGAAAATATTTTAATTAGTACTACATTTATAAGAATTATTGTGAAATTTTATTAATTTTTTTAATATTTTTTATAATTTATGAACAAAATTTAGTTATTATTATAGTATTTTTCTATTTTAAACCAATTGATAAAATTAGTTATTATATAATAATAATTATTTATTAATTATAACAGAATATTTGATATATATTAATAATTCTAAATAATTACTTGTATTTTTAAAATTTACCATATATCAACAATATTGACTAAACAATTATTAAATATTATAAATTATTTATTGATTATTACTCGTTATTTAAATTATTAATACCTTTTTAATAATTACTATTATTTTAAATTTTTTTATAACTGTTTGTATTTTTTTGATAGTTTTGAAAAGTATTAAAAAAAATCTTCAAATTATAATTAGCTTTTTAAAAATATTTATTAATAATTTTTAGTTTTAATTTCTTTTAATTAAAAAATTTTTAATTGTTTACTGAAAAATTTCATATGAATAAAAGTTTATTGAAATGTTTTCCTCATATTGATTTTCCCATCATTTATATCAAAAATTACTATATTATTTATTTCATAAGTTATATATATACATATATATTACATAAAATCTTAATCAAATATATTCACATAATTTTTTAAATTATTTTTAAACAAATATACATATTATATCAATATAGATTTATATAGTAAAAAGATTACATATTTTTTTATATAAATAAATATATTAAAAACCATATAATTTGTTTAAAACTGTAATATATATATATATATTTACGAGGAAATATATATATATATATATTGTATGATTTCTTAATTAATATAGATTAATCAAATATATTTTAACACTTTTTTAAACAAATATACATAATAAATCGTTATACACCTACATACATACAAACAAATAAACAAATGTATATATATAATATCTTATATGTTTTTGTAAGAAACATTTATATATTAAAAATTTTCTTATTAATTTATATATATATACACATATATATGAAATTTTTTACCAAAATATATTGCCAAAAAAATTAGCGAAATGAAAATAAATTATAATATAACAATCAAACATGGTTTAACATGCCTACTATAATTAATATTTTATCTTAATTCATTAAAACCATATGCTGATAAATATGCAACACATTATCCAAATAAATATATTTACATAAACTCTATAAATATCTTATTTACCTAAATAATTTCCAAAATAAATGTATTTCTAATAATTACATAAAACAATATACTTGTAGTGACCTAAAAGAACAATCAAAAAAATTTATTAAATCTAAATATTAATGGAAGAGGAATATTCATTAAATTAATTAGAATAAGTTGGGCAGAACCTATGAATAACCAAATAGTATAAAATAAATTCAAAGCAACCCTAAATACCAAATAAACCATATAAATAAAGTAAATTTATTATCCTATGGTTTTTTCCAACTAATTCATGTAAGATTAACAAAATCACAAAAAGAAAGATAGTGGGGATAAGTGGATCCCATGCCAAGATTATTTGAACCCATGTTTATAAAAAACCATGTGTAATAGAGGATTTTAGAGGGGGTCAGCTATTTATACTGCACAACACAATGTGTATTGGGATAAGTAGGTATGTGAGGAATAAGGAATGTTGTGTTTTTAATTTATTTTTAGTTATGATGTCTTGTTTGTGATTGAATTTTAATTTCCTGAAAGAAACTTTTCTTCAGTATTTTATTAAATAGTCAATATTACCCATCACAAAAGGTTTGTATGGGATGCATAAAAGCTTCAGATAAAAAAATATATCACACTTAGCTGTAAAAATTATGTTTCCCAAGGAAAACCACACAGTCACACCAAATATATTTTCAAAGGAACTTATTCTCAGTTGAAAATATTTGGTATTTCTAATGGAAAATTTATTCCATCTCAAATATATCATTCTTTTTTACTATTATGAATAGGAATCATCCCCAATGTAATTGAACCATAAAAAATACCTTTTCTCTAGTAGTTTGATATCAATATAGCATTCGAATATGGGTATGATACGTTGGAATAAGACACATATTTGTAACATATACATAAACATAGAAAATATTATGCCAAGGATACTAAAAAATACATTCATAACATGTTATTCTTGGGATAACCACACCGATACATACTTAAGGAATAGGATAACCTCCCATGTACCCTCTTTTAGGTGTGGGATAACGTCCTATATATCCCCTTTCAAGCATGGGATAACCTCTCATGTACCCTCTTTTGGCCTTGACATAACTTTATGTGTACCCTTTGAGATCATATAATATTAATCAGTACCCAATTAATTTGAAGTATATATAGGTCCCAACTATCCTTGGTTATAAAATAAAAACTCTCACATAATGAAAAAATGTGTGAGCCAAAATATTAAAAAACAATAATCATATTAGAAACCATGAAAAAGTTGGTTTCAATATCAGTTAATTATTTCAAAAAGCATAAACGATGAAACAAGGAATGACGTTCATAAGAATATTATCATAGTATAAACTATACAAGAGAAAAGGTTTTAATAAACATATTTTCATCAAAAAATAAAACATCTTGAGAAAGAATAAGGATGATATCCTTTTTTAATATCCCAGTAAAGTATAACTATCAACAAAGGTTGTATTCTTATATGGAAAATTATTTGTAAAGAATAGTCACTTTGATATTTTCTTTAATAAAATATCTTTTATTTTAAAATTATATTTTGAAAACTAATAAATGATAAAATATTTTGTAAATAATTTTATTTTAAAATAACATTAAAAACTTATAAATGAATATATAAATATAATTTAAAACTATTCTTGAGGAAAATATATTTTCTACTTTGAATATTTTTTTTAAAAATAAAATATTTTGGAAATCATATTATTTTAAAATAAACATGTAAAATTATAAATAATACTTTAAATAAAATAATGTTCATGATGGTGAGAAATATTTTCCATGTTGTAGATGTTAAAATAACAGTTCAATTCACATTTTTAGAAAAATAAAAATAGGATTTGTATGGAAACCGACATGAATATTTCAATAAAGTTTATTAAAAAGTAAAACATTCTTACGGATTACATTGTTAAATAATTTTAAGAATGAAAGAATACTTTTTTAAAATATTTCTAGAAATCATGATTTTGGATGAAAAGGGCTTTCAAACGAAGAGAAAAATAAAGGCAATTGTTTTTAATTTATTTTTGAAATATAAAGTAAAAAAGGAGATGAAAATGGAGGAAAAAATTATATAATCCCTAAATAACCAATGCAGAATAGATTTATTTTGTTTCATTAGATATAAATCCAAATATATTTTCACTGTAAGCATAATCATAAAAAATTATGATAAATGAAGAGATTGCAAAATAAATATCCTACCACTTTGGTAATTTTGAATCAAAATACCAATGTAATAGTATAATTAAATCAAGAAAATAATATCATTATAGTAAGTTTATCTATGATATTACATGTCAATAGGGTAGTATATACACTTCAGAGAATAAGATAGGTTCATAACATAACTTAGGTCCCCAAGAATGAAATTTGGGAAAAAACATACTTACCTCTTTGGTAACTTGTAAACTGGAAATACTAAGAAATATATATCCTAAAATGGATATGTAAATCCCCATTATATTTTGGATAGTAAAAATAAAATATATTCATGGTTATTATATAGACCACATAAAATAAACATGTGGTGAATATGGCATGTTCATCATAGAAAATAAAAGTGAGACACATATCACTTATCACAAGTCTCGACTTCCATTATACACACTTGAAATTTATATATAAAAAAAATATTTTAATTTTGAATATATTAAATAACCAAAAATATATAAAAATATATATTATATCATATATGATTTACTTATGACCTTTTATTACCCATTTATTAATTATTTTATGTCAAAGTCACGATTTGGGAAATAACTACTTGTTTTTCATGTATATTTTCATTTACTAGTTTGTTACTATTGTTCTGATCATTGATCATTCATATAAAGAGTGTTAAGAATTATATATATATATATCATATATAATCATTTTATGTGTTTTTAGATTAATAGATATCATTTAGACATATAAAATGTTATACACATTTCATAGAGACGGTTGGTCGTACCAATGAATGAACATCATTTTTGTTTTCTCAATGGACTAAAATAAATAATTTTAAACAATATATATCCACCATATTATCATTTTTATGTCATATATATCACATATTTTCCTTAATCCCATCCTTATTATCTTCCACGAAAATCATGAACAAATCACATCGCTTCGTGATGCGGTAGTCCTCTTAACACAAGAACAATGTTATCATATTCCCATGGAATGGGGAGAAAGAATGAACATGTAATTTCATGATTATAGATGAATAATAATATCATAAATATCATATATAAACATTTAAACCGTTATTTTTTCCATTCGTGATAGGTGGTAATGGAAGAATGAATGGCATTGGTTTGTGAGGTGATAGTCCCCCATACACACGAATGATGATTTAGTAATCCATTTTATGAAAGAGGAGATGGTTTTAAAAAATTAGATTAACATAAAAACATATAATCATATTTAATATATAAGGGTTATTATAGAAAAATTATTTAATTATAATTGATAGTGGTGTAAGAAGAAATAAAAGAAACACTCTCATTGATGAACAAAACATCTTCTTCGGGTAAACTACTTAGGTTTTCACTGAAATAATTAATATGATGGATTTATGAAAAAAATAAGGATAATAGAATGATATGATGGATGTGAGGAATTCATTTGGGTTGTTATAATCTAGTCTAAAGGTTTTTTGAGGTGCGAGTATGAGAATATAAGGGGTGTCCTTTTAAAATTGTTGTGAGATGAAAACCTGTATTTTTTGAAAAGAAAAAAGTTGTACTCATGATTTACACTTTATAAAAGGACACAAAGTTATCAATTTTGGAGACTATAATATAAAATGTGAACATATATCCATAAAATTTGTTTGTTCGCTAATATTTTGTGTGACGTCCTAGACCCAGATGCCTCAAAATAGGTGCCTCGAACCTGGGGGGTGCATGGCCTTATGTACATATCCCCAAACACCAGAGGCTACCAACATGCATCGAGGAAATAAGGATATTACATGGGGAGTCTATAAACTCATTAATAATGTTTATCATAATGTATAAGTATAAACTACGCTAAATATCAGACACAATATATGTTAACATAAGGAAAAATAGAAATATGGACAATAGTAACAATAACTAAAATAATAGGAATGACATAAAACAACTCAGGATGATATGTAATGTAATGAGAAAACTGAATATCATGGACACAAGGCAGCATGCTTTTCATTTTTAAAAAAATTATGAATGAAATAAAACTCTATCCCAAGCATCGCGAGCTTCGGCTCCGTCATCTAAAATCAACTTCTATCATAAATAGTAAGCAATGAAGTATTGGATGTTTTATGCTTCTCTTCATCGATATTTTCATTCATGTAATTTTCTCCAAGTACCAAATGAAGCTTAGAGAGGTGGTGAGATAAATCTCATTGGTCATCCACTAATGGTGTCAATGACCACCATCTCGTGTAATGGAGGTATAACATTGTTCAAGCATTAATATATAAAGAAAGTCAGAACAATGTAACTAAATACCCATATACATATTGTAGCCCTTGGATGGTGTCTAAAACTATAACCATTTCATTATGTGACTCTTACTAGTTTCTAAATAATTCAAATATGAATAATAGTTAAGGATAAAATATTTAATAACGAAACCTGTAATAATATTTAATAATGATGTTATAAGGTAACAACCAAGGAAACATAGACCTCAAGGGTCTCTAACTCAGTAATTAATATAGCATTGAATGGGGGTAAGAGTGTAATCTAATGATTATTGTACAATGAAAATCACAATGAGATGCCTACCAAGTCCAAGGAGTTCTTCTAAGGTAAAAAGATGATAAGAAATGACTGAACCTAATTGGATTTAACCATGGCACCAACTCTTCAATGTTGGAACCAAAGAGTGTATGCAAGACATTCTTTAATACTATGTGATCGATCCTACGGTGTCATAACAAGAATATATTAATAGACAAGGATCATTATCTTGATGGGTTCCATCTTATGAATGTTTTTTCCTTGAATAAGAATGGGGTTCTTGAGTACTCAAGGAACTTACTGATAAGAATTCATGGTGAGCTAGAATCAGGCCACTCATATTTGATAATGAAGTCATATATAATCTCAATTGGTTCAAGAGTTTCCTTTAATGTGTCTGAATAGACCGTGTGTCATGAAACCCATTAATTAATTCATTATTTATCAACAAGTTCATTTATTTCAAGCCTTTCCTTTCATTAGTGTGATAAAGCCAAGTTCCATGAAACCATTCATTTAATATATTTAATCATATTCATTAATAGATTGTCATTACCCTACATTCCATTAATGTTGTATGGGGTGATACTAACATGAAAAATATTTTTCACTTACATTTAAGGTTATGTTATATAATTGGTATACTTTCCCATTCCCATTTCCCATTTAATTATCAAATTTAAGCACTTACATTTGGTGGGAGAATTGGTAAGCCTAAACGGTACATTCCATTATGAAATTAAAAATTAACAACAAACCATTTTATATAGAAAATATTACCCTTAGGAAGGTCCCTCCATGCCATACCCAAACAGTTAGTCAAATGTTTCAAAACAATAAAAACAATTTGGGCATAAAATCCTACATTCGATGCTGGGAGTTGTGGGTGTAACCACAAAAAAATCACATATTTGGAAATAGAATAATTATACATTTATAATGATTATAATAATGGAATATAAATTCTATAAATGTCACCAGATGAAATATGTGTGTCCCACACATCAATTCCAAAAATCATTGAACTTGATTAATGAGTTATAGAACACCCAACTTTGGGATGTACAAATATCCTCCATCAGTATTGACCTCAAATTCGGCTTAAAATAGAGTATATATGAGAAAAATGGAAAATCACCCCCTCCTTGATAGCATGGTCAAAAGAAAGAGAGAAGAAGAAAGGCTCAAACAAACATGAGAACATATCGATGTGCATCCTTCATGATGAATGAAAGCTCAATAAAATCCTAGATGATATAGATCTTTCAATACCTACCTTATGTCTTCATAGACCTCTAAAATGAGTGAAAAATAGGTTAATCCAATAAGAATTTGGATTAAGAGGAAGGATGAATATAAATTATATATTTAAAGAAAAAATAGTAAAATTACCCATAAAATAGCCAGTGCATGGTTTGTTTGTATGGTTTGACATACCATGGCCAAAAAATGAACGATCATTTGGGAAAAAGGGCCTTCGTATGGTTAGGCCACATATTTGGTGAAACCTTGTGCCAACTATGTGGTAAGGCTCTGTCAAAAAAGGCACCACTTTTTTGGTTTTATACAGCCAAATGACTTTCCCATGTGATTTACGAAAAACCATGTGAGAGGACTAGTTTTTTCAAATATCTACCTTACGAGCACCGAGCAAGCCCCAGACACCCTCATAACCTTCCCTAACTCATTAGGTATCCATATTACTGAAGAATAAAGAATTATAATGAAATATAAAGGATCCATACATGAGTAAAAAATCAGGTTCTTACTATCTTCCCATTTAAAAGAACTCATCCCCAAGTTCTCCTTCCATGGGTAGAAGAACATTTTCTGAGAATAACTCTCGCCACTGGGCTGGTACATCGGTATCCCTCTCTCAAGTCTCATCCTAGACACATCAGTGCTGACATAGAACCAATACCAAAGGGACATACTAGACATTGAGAACCTTCATGCTCTGGTTAATGATGCATACCAGATAATCAGAAAAGGTATCATTAATATCAAAATCAACTTCCTCATATTGAAAAGTATGTGATAGGTTAGCATGATACAGGTGAATCTGCGAATCATGGAATATGTTGGGCAGGGAATGGTACCTTGGAGGTAATATCACCTGATAGTCTATTATCCTCACACTATCTAAAGCCTCAAATGGACCAAAATAATGAGGGGATAGATTTCCTTGTTTCTGTAACCATATATTTCATTGCGTTGACAATACTCACAAGAAAACATTATCCCGAAATCTAATTTTAGAGGTCATCAATGATGATCAGAATATGATTTATATATAGAATGAGTTGTAGTCATAAAATTTATAATCAGCTGAACCTGCCCTGATTTCTTCTGAATGAGATGAGGACTTTGTAGGGCTGCCTCACCAGCCTAAAGCCAGAACAATGGTGAATGATACATTGTACCATATAAGGCCTCAAAAGGATACATCAGAATTTTTTCATAAAATCTATTATAGTATGCATACTCAATGAGAGTAATATTCTTCTCCCAAGAACTTCCAAAATCAAGGAAATATGCTTGGATCATATCCTCTAGGACCTTTATTGTCCATTCTAATTGTCTATTAGGCTTTTGGTGAAAATATCTTCTTAGAGCACATGTGTTCCCATACCATTATGCAATCCCTGCAAGAACTGTGACGTGAAACACACATCCTAATGTGAAATAATAATATGTTGGGCACCATATTGTTGTATGATCTCATGAACATACAGTTTTCTCATCTCATCAAATGAGAATTTCTACCAAATATGAATGAAATTAGTAACCTTTTTTAGTTGGTCAATAAATACCCATAGAACATCGCTCCCCCTCGGTGACCCAGGAAAGAAGAATAAGAAATGCATGGAAACAACTTACCATTTCCATTATAGAACTATAAGTGGATGTGAAAATCTTAAAGGTCTCTGGTGCTCTATCTTTACTTGCTGATAGGTCGAAAACCTAGTGATAAAGCCTATAATATGACATTTCAACCCCGACGACAAATACTGGTGTCACATATCTTAATACATATTAGAGGTACCTGGATGCATTTCCCACTGAGAAGAGTGGGACTCTTTCATCAACCCCTATCTCATACCTATACGGACCTAGAAATGTCCTTGAATATGATGGATTTGTTATCTTTATACACACCAATCCCATGGTAGTTTATCCAAAGATATAATATAGAGAGTACCCAGAATTTAGGATATGAAAATTTTATACTCATCACCTTCTCAAGAAGGGAAGAGGTAACTATCAAATATGATTGGTAATAATACTCATGACTATCATGATACTCCAGATTCAGCTCAGAGAATATTTCCATTAACTTCTACTCAAAACTAGATTCTAGTAAAACATCTTTTTCGGTTTTCTAACTCAGTGCATCTACAACCACATTTACATTCCCAAGTGCATCAACAAGATAAAAATAAAAGGATTGTAGATACTTGAGCTTTCTTCGTTGGCTAAGGTTAAAATCACACTGTGTAATGATATATTTGAGGCTCCTATGATATGTGTAAAATATAAATCGCTCACTTAAGAGATAGTGTCTTCTATAATATTAGACATGGAAAACAACTGATCTCTAAATGTTGTGTGTTGGGTATTTTCTCACATGAGGCCTCAACTGTTGAGATATATAAGCAACAAATATGTCATCCTACATCATTACTACTCCTAGTACAATTATTGATTTTTAATAAAGATGGTATAACCTCTTCATGGATATGAATGAATCATAATAGGTTCTAAGACAAGCCTACCTTTTTTTCTTTTGAAAATATTTCTCACATGGTCTCGACCACATGAACATAACTCCCTTATTTGTAAGGATAGTAAAAGGTGAATCATGGCTTGAGAAATCTAGAATGAAACAAATTTAATATCCAGAATTCCCCAATAAACCCCTTACATCCCAAAAATTCTTGATATTATCCTAGGAAATTACATCACTAACCTTTTTAAGGTCAAATGATACTCATGATTCTGATATAACATGGCCTAAAAAGTGAAAATAATTGATCTAGAATTAGCACTTATCAATCTTGGCATAAAGATGGTGCTATCTTAGTGTACTCAGAACAATCTCAAAATGTTTTTCTTAGTCGTTATGAATGTGAGAATACACCAATATTTCATTCACAACTACCCCAACGAATGAATCCAAATAGTGATGGAACAACCTATTCATCTGATCCATGAAAACCATGAGAAAGTTTGTAATACTGAACAACATAACAAGGTACCCATATAGACCATACCTATATTTGAATGTTATATGAGGCATGTATAATGGTTTGAATCACACAATATGATAACCCGATATTAGGTCAATATTATAGAAGACCCTAGCTCCTCAAATCTAGTAAAAGAGATCATCTATTAGAGGTAGTGGATACTGGTTCTTGACTGTATGTGGTTCGACTATCTATAATCCACACATATATGTATGGTTCCATCTTCGATGATAAAATGCATGAGAAAATGCCAAGAGGATGTTATGGTCCATATAATGCATTTGGCCTCTAAAGCCTATAATTTTCAATTGTGCTCTTGATGATCTATAGGTTCCATCATATATGGAGAAATGGACACTGGAGTTTCTCCCATAAATAGCTCAATAGTAAAGTCTACCTCTCTATTTGGAGGAAATATAGAAAAGTACTTGGGAAATACATCCCTGAAAGGATCCAATACTTGAGGGAAATCAACATGTTGTAAACCCTGATTATCCATGAAGAGATTTTCCATCTAGGTGGTCACTCCAATAGCCCATGATTCTCTAGTCTCACTATACTAGCCTTAACGTCCCACTCACCAATATGTTGATAACTACTATCCTATGGTAATGTTAACAATACCCTATGATGATGATATTATACTAAATAATGACACTCAACTGTCCAATCCTTCTTGAGAAATAAATAAAAACATGTCATCTCGAGAATAAAGAGATTCCATAATAAAGGGAAACTTCTTACTTCAAGGGGACTGTCCTTACACTGGCTTATGTCCTCTAACTACATCCCTAATTGTGTGTCTAGGTACCACACACCACAGTAATATTTTATCTATAGTCCAAGACATTCTATGATAGATACAGAGAAAAAAGAGTTTGAAGAACCTATATCAAATAAAGAAGATACTATAGTTGATCCCACTTGAATAATACCTCATACTATAGATATCCCCCAACCCAATTCTTGGGTATTGGATATAGTGCATCCAACTGACCTGATCCACATACCTATGAAGTAGATGGACCACCATGATCATAAATTCTCTGTTGGTATTGATGGTGATTAGGGTTCTGGACACCATGGACATGAACTCCTCCTCATCCAGTGCTGTTGGTTCTATACTAACTCCCCTCCCAACATAGTGAAAAAGAATCCAATACTGTAGATGGAGCTGGCCCAGATCCTTTTCCACTATAATCTAGTGGAAAGGTCCTAAATAAACACTAAATATTTTCTAGATGCCTAAAATATCGACACATATTTTTGCCTCTATCATAATGAGACTTCATGTGCCCTTATAGTCTCCATTGATGAAACACCAAGAAGTAATCAAAATAGTTAATATGGTTGTCACGAACATGATGAAAAACCTTGAGAAAATGCTTCCTACTATATTGATTACTACTAGTTTTCCGTGTCATGGATTCTATATGCCTGGTAATGTTTATGACCATAATTTTCTCCTCAGTGATAAGAGCCTGATTGAATGTCTCAAAAAGAAATGTCAAAGAAAAAAGAAATTAACCTATATAAAGATGGCATACAGAAGCCCATCCTAAAAAAGTCTAGAATGTGAAAGATCATTAGTGACTATAAGCATTTCAAAGTGTAGTAACTTAGTAAACACATTAATACTCGATAACTAGCGTAGAGCCCTACTGAAGATACATGAAATCTTTTCCTTTTTCAATACTTAACATCTGAGGAAAGAATTGATCACAAAATATAGTCTGAAAATCAACCCATAACATGCCATAATGACAATAATCCTAGGTAATCACATTCCACTAGTGCTTGGCCATATCCAAATGAATGTATATAAAAAGCATAACCCTATGATCTAGAGGAATCTATAAATGATCAATAATAGATAGGGTGGCCTCAAGGCAAGACTGAATAGACTGTGGATTTCCATCCCCTGAGAATGAATAAGGATGCTGCCAATTGAAATCATGGGTCAGATGAGCCATGATAGGTGAAAGCCATGGAGCACCATGCATATACTGTATCAGACATAGAAAACTATCAATAAATTGTGCATTAGTACATATATCATGTACCGATGGCAGTTCCTCAAGTGGAGCTTCTAGAGGTATGATTGGTGGCTCAGGTCCCACCACCTCTAAAGCATAGTCTTCACCACCCTCCTGACGTATGAGACGAGGTCTTCATGGCATCATTTTTCTAAAAATTCAAAGACCACACCTCAGAACAATTTTAAGAAGAATGATATGATCAAAATAGAATGTTAGACATATGAAAACACAATACCCATGGTATACTACCCCAAGTACCATCTTAGATGGCAAGGTATCAGTACGTTCTCAAGTATAAGATTCATTTTTTTTATTTTATTATCTGGTTTACTCATTTACCTTTCATAAATATGACTAGGTGGGATGAGGGTGTGAAACCATTTCATGTTATAATTCATGATTCTCTTTATAATGGGTAACTATTCAAATTGAATCAGTTCCCAGAAATCACATCAATGGAAATAACACCATTTATTTATAACATAATGGATTGAATTGATAAATTACTCATCTCAACCCATGATGGCCCAAACACCTCATGAATTAAGACATACAATCACCCAATCACAACCAAGTGTAATACAATCATAAGCTAAATATAAAAACATCACAATATAATCACATGAATTTCAATAAATACAAGGTAGTGAAATGCACCTATATGGCATGGAAATACGCATGACTTGAAAATTATAGGTGCCTATAATGATTCCTATAACAATTCTTCTTACCCTCATATCATAGGGAAATGGATAGAATAAATATCAACCAGAATAATATTTGACAACACCACACAACATGTGCATCACCAAATAGAGAAATAATGTCAATTCTAATAGGAAAAATAAGACAACAATTATATTTTGGGAAACATGGATGTTACACTGAACCTAGGTTCATGATGCCCAAGTACGAATTATGATCATGTTTCACAGTGATCACAATCTCCAATATATATTCTCTAATTAGTATGTCAAGAAGTGAAACCCTCTAATACAACTTTGTGAAGTCCTGGACCCATATTTTACTAAATTGGTGCCCTGAACCCAGTGGGACACATGGCCTCAAGCACATATCCCCAAATGATTGAGGTCATTGACTAGTAGTGAGGGGATAGGGTATGTCTGCGTGGAGACTATTCCCTCATTACAAAATTTTATAGCAATAGTTAACTAAAAACTATGGTAAACAATATAATCGATATAAGTAAACAAAAGGCACAATGGAAATTGGTAAAATAGTAATAATAACTAAAATAACTAGAATAACAAATAACAAATAATGATGATATGTCATATATCTAGAAAATGGGAAAGCATGGATACAAGGAATCATGCACATCATGTTCCAAGAAATTATAAATTAAATCAAAGACTATATGAAGAATCCCGAACTCCGGTTCAGTTATCTGCTATCAAGAACCAACCTAAACAGCTAGCTATTAGGAGTTCAAAGTCATGTGATTCCCTTTATGAACAGCTGAATTCATGTAATTTACTCTCAGTACCAAATTTTTCCTAGATAGGGTGTGAGATAAATATAATAGGGCCACCACCGGTAGCATCCAAACCTCCATCCCATGTAACGTAAATGTAATAGTGTGAAAGCATTCACATATAAAGTAATGCAGTCCTGTGAAACTAAATACCCATGTACGTTCTTCAACCCTTGAATGACATCTAAACCTGTAACCAAATAATAACATGGTAGTTATAAGATATTAAAAAAGTCACGTATGAATAATTGTGATGATCCAAAGATGTTATAAGGAAACCTGTAATAATATTTAATAATGATGTTCCATGGTAACAACGAAGGAAACCTAAAACTCAAGGGTCAACAACTTAGTAATTATTGTAGCTTTCCATGGGGGTAAATATGTAATAAAAGGATAAAATTATATGTAATATCATAATGAGATACATAGGATGTCCATGGAGCTCATCCATGGTAAAACATGGATATGTAATGACTGGTCACGAGGAGCTTTAAACATGGAACCTACTTGTCAATGATGGATAAAAGGAGTGTATCCAAGTCATCCTTTAATACTATGTGATGGAACCTATGGTGTCATACCAAGAAACCAAGAATATAAAATGACTAGAATCTAGGTGGATTCTAACCTAATAAAGTTATATCCTTGTATTGTAATAGGGTTCCCGAGCACTCAAGGCATTCCTCGATAATTATCCAAGGTGATCTTGTGTCAGGGCACACTTATTTGAACATGAATTCATATATATATATTTTAGATTGGTTAATGACTTTTCTATGATTAGTGTGAATAGGAAAAGTGTCAAGAAAAACTTTAATCAATTTATAATTTATGAATAACCCATTTAGTTCAAGTCTTTCCATTAATTAGTGTTACAAGTCCAAGTAGCATGCAACCATTAATTTTATAAATTTAAGCATATTCAATAATCAAGGTTAATTTATCTACCTTCCATTAATGTGGTATGGGTTGATTAAACCATATAACATGTTATTAATTTACATTTAATTCCATGTCATATACATAATATACTTTTTAACTTCCATTTCACTATTAATTATCAAATTGAAGAACTTACAATAAGAGGGTTATGTGGTGTGTGTACATGGTACTTCCCATTATATGATTTAAAACATACAAAAACCTATTTAATGTAGAAAATATTACCCATAGGAAGGTCATGATATGGCACAACCAAACTATTTCTTAAGTGTGTTAAAACACTAAATGAAACTTATGGCATAAGATCATACATGGGATGTTAGGCGTTGTGGGAATAACCAACAAACAATAATGACATATTTGGAAGGATCATAACCATATGATTTTAATAATTATAACCATGGAATATAAATTCCTAAAATGAAACCCGATGAAATCAGTTTAACCCACACAAAAAATCAAAAAATTGATTAACTTGAGGGATGAGTTATAAACCACCCATCATAGGGTTGTACAAAAAAATCCTCCTTTATTATCGATCTCTAAACTGTAATAGAATGGAGTAGATATAAGAGAAGGGAAAATGATCACACTTTGATAACTATGTCAAGATAAAGAGATATGAAAAGGGGATCCAATAGACTCGAGTAATTACTATTTTACATCCAACGTGATGGAGAAAATCTCGATCAGATTCCAAACAATGGATATCATTCAATCCATACCATAGTCCTTCAAAGATTACCAAAACGAGAGAAAAATAGTATAATCATATTGTAATTTTTATTATAAGGTAGGGTTGATGTCTTAATTATAACATTATAGTAATTATGGTTTATTTAACTATTAAATATCTTGTTCATAGTTTGTCTTCATGATTTGACAAACTGTCCAAAAACCAAGCATGAGTACCTAAGAAAATGGGGCATTCACACAATTATGTCACACATTTAGGGAAACCATAGACCAACCATGCATTGAAGCTCTCTAAAAAAAATAACCACCTTTATGGTTTTCTCTATCAATGCAGACTTCCCGCATATTAAACTACATACCATGTTCCATGCCTAGTTTCCCCAAAAAACTATGTTCCAGTCATCGAACATGCCCTAGAAACCCTTAGAACCATCACTATCTCCTTCGAAATCCAAATTATGTTGGAAATAAATAATTATACAAAACTATAATGGATATATACCTTATTTAAAATTCAGGTTCTTAAATATTTGGTTATTTTTAACCCTAATGTTTTTAGTTTAATCAACCGAGAAACCCTATTTTACCTTAACTGTAGAAAATAATTGTTTTCTATTTTTACTATTGAATATGGAAAAAATGAATTAAACCTTATTAAATAATATAAAATTATAATTATTTCAAATATAGATACCATTTCTTATATTACATTCACATAAGTGGAAAATTTTAATTTAAAACAAACCCTGTAGATGTAATGAGAAGGCACATTTGCAAAGAGAAAATAATCAAAAGTTTATTAAGTTCATATATCAAAAATAAATATTAATGTGATTCCAATGACCTAAATTGGATTGATAGATATATAATTGACATAAAATTATGTTTTAATCTGTTTTATAATAATTTTAATTTTCATAATGAATTAATATAAATGATAATTCATATAAATACATGTATTTATCACTATTCATAGAAAAAATTATCTTTTCAAAAAATTATTAAAAATTCACCTTGAGATAATATTGAAATAATTATTTAAAAATTTAATTTAAAATTTTAAAATATATTTTATAAATATATCCAAAATAAATTTAAAATATTACTGGAAAAAATGTAAAAAAATTTCTTTTTAGAAAATTACAATTCTAAAGCATAAAATTTGATTTTTTATTATCTATTATCTAGAAATAAATAATATTAATGTAAAAAATTTAATTAAATAAATTATATTTATATTATATTAAATTAATTCAATGAAAATTATTTGTTTAATTTATTGAGGTAAAACACATTTGTGTGCATAAAGATGGGTTTTCAATAAAAGATTTCAATTATTTTCAAAAGGCTTTTATTTTCATTATTTATTAATTGGTTACTAAGGATTTCATTTTATATACATATGAAAAACATATTTTCTCATAATTTAGTTAATCATATGCTTACTAATAATTCAAACAGATAAGAGATAACATTATATTAAATAATAACATTCTAATAGTTTTTCACATTTTGTTTAAACTTGAAGTTACATGTAATGAAAGAAGCACCCCATTTTTCATGTAATGTAATATAAAATGTGCGCTGTATGTATCGAAAATTATAAAAATATTTTAATTTATTATAAAAAAACAATTCACAAACAAAATAAGTTTTTTATACTTACCATGGAAGAATTCACAAGAAACCAAGGAGGATGACCACCAAAATCAATGGGAAGAAGGTAAAAGAATAAATTTATGGTGTATTAATCAGATTTAGTGAGAGGGAAAAATAAATGAAGACAAAGGGGGTTCAAGTTGAGTATTAAATTCTATTGTTAATTAATATGGTTGGGCCACATGGTATGGACACATGGTTTTCCAAACTGTATGCTAACTTTGCATTGGAGACTACCTTGAAAAAAATACCCTTTCATGGCTCTCATATAAATATGAATTATTGAGGGGAATCCCTAAAAAAATGTACCATAAAATTATAGATCCAAATCATACACATTTCATATGGCATAAGAAACTGGGTTCAAGTAGTGTGCCCCTACCCATACAGACCAATGGCTATAAAAGTTTTTTCTATTGATCCTTATAGTTTGGTCTCAACTATGATGACAAACTATGAAAAAATCAAAATGAAGAAGACATAATTAAAACAATGCTCAATATAAGGATTTTTTCATGATTTATCCAAAACCATGCACCTAAACTATGTGCGAGAATGAAATCCCATATTTCAATGTTTCAGGAAAAAACCGCTCAGAAACATAACCCCTAATAACATTAATTAACATGACATAAACTCCCCAATGACTTGGTGGTTGTCAAAATTATCACCAAACATCAATTTTCTAACCCAAAAAATTCATTGGTCTACGTAAGAGATAGTAAAATTCATATTAAAATTTAAAAACTTAAGGAAGAATATAATTCCTCTCATTAACTAGTCGAATCCCTTAACACCACCGACTATCCTTATGAATAAGTAATTGAATGGAAGACATTATGAATGTGGAGACCTAGAAAAAAACCCACACCATTTATAATTGATCTACAATGTGGGAACTATTTATATCCTATTTTATAAAAATTAATATGAGGTCAATAAAAAATTTCACTCTTGATATATCATAACGGTATTTATAGAACTCCGCCATCCAACTCCTAACACAAATCACAAGATCAAAAACCACCAAAGGAGGTAGTAGATCTATGAACATCCCAAAGGATGACAAAACCGAATTAGAAAATCCAATAAGATAAATAATTGGGAAGATGCCTCATTAATAAATTAAACTACACCAACCTTTGGTCATCACAATACACATGAGAGCTCGTGAAGCCAAAACTATAGAATAATATCCCATGGTGACTATAAAAGGGAACTCAGCCTGATAGAATCTATAATCCCACTTGATGGAAACTACACCCCCAATGTGTAAGTGCATTTAAAAAATATTTTACAATATAAAATCCTACAAATAAAGAAATATTACAATATTATCCAAGAACAACATGCAACAACATCACCAATAAATGAGGCATGAAAATTATAAAAACGACCAAAAAATATAATGAGAAACCAAAGAAAACAATTGGATAGTTTTTCATTAAGAAATTACTTCTCCTAACACAATTTTTATAATTTATAAAAAATTTCTTTAGTAATAGGTGACATAACCAAGAACCCATAGTATATAATAAATGATATAAATAGCCAAAAAATCCTATTAATATTCAAAATAAACCGAACAAACATCCCAATCCAGAAAATATTGATGCGTCTCTAAAAAAACTGACCCTCAATGGCCCCACTATCCAACTAAGGTTCACTAGTATGAACCAGTTGTCCCAAAAAATTCCCAAAAGAAAAATTATAACATATTATACTAAGATAAATCCATGAAATTGTTCTACATAGTGAAAATAATTTTATACTCTATTTAGAGCCTCAACCAATATCAAAATAGAAATAGGTGGAACATTAAAAAACAATCTACCATTACAGTAGACCATTATAGGTGGCTTACATTAGTCCACATGATACATGATCTTGACCTCATAATTTATTTAAAGTCACTTTAAATAGTCTTGAAATAAAAAAATGAATAAATTAAAACACATAATTTCATAAAATAAGAAAAAAATATTTTTAAAACCATGGCCCCCTTAACATATGTCCACAATTTTTTTTGAAAACTAAGGAGCTATTAGTAATAAGGCATTATTTTATTAAATGTCTAACAATTTTCTTATAATTTATACCCTAATAAAAAAACAAACTTAGTCGATTTAAAATGTTTCCAAAATTGATTTAAAAAAACACCACTTAGTTTTAAAACTAGGAAAATATTTCAAATTTGATAATAAATAAGTTATATTATCTTTGGAAACAAATTAAATCATTTTACACTTTTTAATAAAACAGTATGTGTAAATTCCAAAAAAAACCAAAAAATCTAGTTTTTAGAAATAATTAGTTTCCCAAATAATTGGAAACCCAACCTTTAAACACTGTGTTAACTTTATTAGATAATCAACCATAAAAAACAATTTTTCCTAGTTAATAATAAAATTAATCATTTTAATATCTTTTAAAAAACCATAACTAATATTTCTATAAATACTTTATTTTCTATTTCAAACCAAGAAAATCTCTTAGAAAATCCATTTTTACCACACACCAATCTAATTTAACATCGTTCATGAAATAAAATAAAAAACTTCATCCTAATATGAAATATAATCTTATAATGCTAAAATATCAAAAGAACCACCATGACTCCTTTCTCAATTTTTATTGAAGTATGAAATCCATTGATCAAGGTTTCAAAATTGAAATACTTAATGAGATTTTGAATTTTTTCCAATTTGGAAATGTTGTTGACTGCCACATTCAAATTATTGATTTTTCTAAAAACATTTTTAACATTTAAAATTTTATTTTGGTATGGGTTTTTAGGCCCTACAATTTATCCTCCCACTTTAATCCCCTATTTTCTCTATACTAACACATTAAATATGGTCCATAATGAATCTTATGTTATATAAATGAGCATAAAAACATTACCAGCATGGGAATACAATCATAATAAAATTACAACATAAAATTGAATGATAAAATTCAATTGGAATCTTGATCACCCCAAGCAATACGGGGATCATGGAATGATATTTTCTTGATGCTCTCCCCATGCCTACGAGATGAGTCCCATATGTTTTATCTCAAAGAAACTGATTTCTTAAATTACAATTAAGAACATAATAAACTATGGTTCTGCGGAGAACGTTGGATAATATTTGATTTTGTAACAACTTTTCTTGGGATGCATTCTCACCCATCTCCCAACCTAGTTCATCACTTGGACGGATGGGTTTTCCAAATCCGCATGGGTTGTAATCTAGTTCTTGGGATTCACATAATATACATTGGAAAAAAATTACCCCTCATAAATTTTTATAAATAAGTAATATAAATATGAAAACAAACCATATAAATAGGATATAAGTAGTGTTGAACACTAAAAACATCTGAAAAACTAAATCAATAACTAACTAAACATTGGATGAAAATAATAAAAAGATAGAAAATATTTCCATAATAAACACAATGATTAAATAAATTTTCTAATACTCAAAAGGGACTCAATTTGACCTAGGGTCATTTCCCCAAATGGATATCTCTCTCGGAAGACCAAATAGAACCCAATTAAGTAAACCCCTATCCGTTTTCAATTAAGAACCTATAAATTATATGTGTATGATAAATATCCTAGTAGGATGCTGCCCCCCAAATCTATACTGTCACTTTTATATATACAACCTAAAAATGTTAAATTTAAATAAAAATAAAAAACAAAAAATATTCATAAAATTTTATAGAAAGAAACAATAAACATATAAAGTATTGATAAAAATCCATTTATTACATTAATTAAAACAATCACTTCGAAAAATATTTTTCTTCAACCAGATCACCCCTTTCCCAAACTAATACTTTAATGTACCACTTTAAAATCATATCATAAGAACATAACTTTTCAATTTTCATTTCAAAATTAGAAATAATATACCATTTTCAAGTAGATTTTTCAACAATATTGAATACAAATATATAATTAAAACTAAGCATGAAAATTTATAACAATGTTTCTAAAATCCCCAGACCCTGATCCTTCAGAAAAACCCAATTTTGAATTTAATGTTAAAATAATAAAAAACACTGTGTTAAATATATTTTCTCATTTAATGATACACCATTAAGATTCATTTTAAAATAGTTTGAAAAGAAATTAAAATGACCCTTTTAGTTTCTTTCCAACAGTAAGAATTCAAAAATCCTTTTTATAAGATATTTAAAATAAATATTCAATGTCAAGAAGGAGGAAATATCCCCAATAAGATCCACTAGGTCAAGGTCCAACTATAAGGAGGAAAAGAGATAATGTACACAGGATCAAATAAATAATTCAACTAGAAGGGGATAAAATATAAATAGAAGGATAAATACAATAAATTACCCTAAATTAGATCCTAGTATCGTGTGGATCATTCGATCAATCTAATAATAAATACTTAAACTGGAGTCAGGGTACCTAGACTATAATAATTAAACATGTATAATTACCAATATCCCTATTAAACTATACATTAATCAGGATCAGAAGATCACCTTTTCTACTATGAGATTAAAAAAATTTCTAACTTATATAGTATGCTTATTTTTATCAAATAAACATGTTTTTATAGCTAGGAAACACTCCCTAGTCAACACACTATCTATTTTAGGGGAATCTCTTATACTGATCATTTACGATATTCCCAAGGCTCCCCTGATAAGTCAAATGATGGTTAGAAAAATCAATCATTTCAAAAGTCAAATATAAATCATTTTCAATAAATCACCCCTCATATCGTGCTCTCTTATAAGAATATCCACAATCACAAATTTTCTTGTGTAGTATAAAATGATACATTAATATAGTACATCACCTCATGTGTTGTCGATGTTACTCATGATGTGGGTGTCGGTGATGAAAGGGTTGGAAAAATTGGGGTTTTAGTAATTGTGCTTCATATTCATTTTCTACATGCTTTCTAAAGTATATGTGTTTTCAATATTTATAACATTTATTATTTTAAATCTTTTCTAATATTTATGTTTACTTCACAATATTGTTGATTTTTTTAGAGGGATGATCCTCTATGGTACTCTTATGTTCTCAACTGATCTATGTTTCATAGTGTTTTCAGGATAGATCCCTAATGTTTGGATATTATATTCAAGTAGCTTGAGTGGAGTTTAGAAGTTCATATTTTCATTGATTAAAATGTTTCCATTTTTTTAATGTAGTTTCATTTCTGAATAAAATTTTTTAACCCATATTCTTATATTATAGAGTTATATTATTGGTTGTTTATATCTTCTCTCTTGGGAATTAACAGAATAATTTATAGAGTCTCCTTAATAGAATACTTTACAAATAGGTTAGAACACAGTCATTAAAAGTAATAATACTGATATTGAATAAATATGATAACGAACAATGGGAAAAAACTATAAGAATAAAAGTAAAAAAAATATTTAAATAGAAACATAATTCCTGTGAAAAAAATTATTATATTAAGTAAAAAAATATTTATTAAACCAAGAAACATAGAATATTCTATTAAAATAATGTTTTTATTGTATATTTTCTCCTTATAAAATGAAAATAGTAGAGTTTATCAGTTGTTTCTCAAATATTTTAAAATATATACTGCACAAACATGTATATGTTATTTAGTTAGTTTGATATATTTTAGGTTGAAAGTATTGGTGACTAATATCTATCAGTATAAAATGAATTATTGTGATGGGATTAGTGCATAATATTCAATGTGATACCCTATCATCTTACTATTATATGGTGCTTAGATGACATAATATTAGCCACAAATAATTTCGGAAAATATTTTGATATTTATCATTTTTATATGTGTTATTTGCGTGATAAACACAAAGAAGATGCATAAAATATTTTCCTTAGTTATATGACCGTCTGTGATATTTTTAAAGTAATATTTTACATATATGTTATTTATGTAATGAGCATGATATTTCTATTGTAATTTTTTTATCATTTAACTCAAATCAATATTTTTTCACAGTATCACATCTTATTAAGGTGGTTGTAGCCTAATTTCTGCATGCACTTTGGTTTGCTCAGAATTATTTTCTCTATGATGCCACAAAATTCAATCCCTAATCAGAGATCTTGAGTATTTTGGGTGTAATCAATGAATAAAATATTATTGAGAATAATATTTTTGGTAAAAATTGCAATTATTTATATTTCTTAAGATGACTGGGTATATCTAGGAATTACAAGCCAATGATAAAAAATGATAGAGATTATCTTGGAAAAATTTAATTCATAATTGGACTATAATCAATTTATATGGTGCACTAAAAGGAAATCCTAGTCCCTAAGGCGTAGTGTGGTTTTCTATGAACACAATGAAATTTTTTGTGATGCTTCCAAGGATCATTTATATTGGATTCTTCACTTGATGTAGAGATGCATGGATTAATTAATTACATTTCATTTTTTTAAAAGGGAAGGTGGGAAAAATTTAGTGTTGGAAAGTGATTCCACTACTATTGTACATGCTATCAGGAATGGTATATTACGACTTTGTTGGAGACACATAACTGAGTGGGTGAAATGTATAGATTATATTAGGCACCTAAATTTTATTATCACAAATTTTTTTAGAGAGGCAAACATGGTGGAATATGGGATCTCTAAAAAAATTTGGTATGGATCTCACTTGGTTGGATATACTTATGAATAATTTTCCATCAACTTATAAAAGATATTGTAATAAGATAGCACTTTTTATTTTTTTGTGACATTTATTTTCATTAATAGATACTTTGGATTTTGTTTGGGAAATGAAAAAAAATATTTATAAAATTTATTTGATAAAATTAAATTAAATTTTGAAACTATCATATCAAAATTACCTTAAAGTGAAATTTTGATAATTTTCTGAAAAGTCCATTTTTTCAGTGAATAATGGAAAACTCTTATTTTTGTTGAAAAATAAATTTTATTTTAATGTATTCAATAATATAATTCTATATTTTATTATATTTAATATTTCATTATTGTTTTATTGAATAAAAGAATTTATAGTTATTGGAATTAATTTTATACATGAATTTAAAACAAAAATGTTTTTACAAATAAAAAGGTTTTGTTTTTGAAAAAACCATTTCTGATTTCATATTGTGGTTTTCATTATAATTTAATTTATACCACTTATGTTAATTTAATTTAAAAAAAATTCATTCTAAATGTTCAATCAGTGGGTCGAAATTGTATAAACATGAATATTTTTTTTTTAACATTATAAATATTTAATATTAGTAATATTGGTTAACACGGTAACAATTAAATAGAGTAATTTTGGATAAGAATAAAATTTAAAGGTCTAATAAAATCACCATTATGATTCCATTAATGTTTATGGATTATTATATCGCATCCACAATCATCAAAAATTAGAATATATGGCCTTTTGTTTCCAATGGGACATAATTTTGACCATTATAATATTTTATATAAACAATAGTAAAAAAATATCATTCTCTTTATGTTATTATCAATAAATTTTTGAAATAAGGATAAAAAGAGGATTATATCATGTTATAATTATTTTGATTCAAAGTAAATAATTATTTTCATCATGGTTATTTACATTTAATTTTTAGTGACGAAATAGTTACCTTAAATTCTTATGCAACATTAACACAATTCTTGTGCAAAGATTAAGAAAATCAATAAAATGAATTTGAAAACACTCTAAATTAAATTATTTTAGTTATATATATTATATAATAAATATTAAAGACAATTATAACATATTTTAGGTATTTTAAATTATTATATTCGAATTTATTTTATATAATGTTTTCTCAAAGTTAAATTAAATGAATAGTCACATAATTGAAATTAATGATATTTTATTATAGATAATGATTTATTAAATTATTTAAAACAACTAAATTTATTATATTTTTAAATTCTAATGATATATGGTTTAATATACTATACAATATACATTTATGGGTAGTTTTTCAATTTAAGATTACTGTATTTACCCCCAAAGAGTAGAAATACATTGTTTTGTGGTAATGGTCAAAAGGGTTAACGAGCGGTTAAAAAATGATAAGGGTTGAACCATCACCTAAACAGGTAAAAGGTTTAATTTTTTTATTAATTATACCCTTAAAAATCTTATATTATAAATAAAATATTTTTGATCCATTTTTTCATTAGTATTATTTTATATCAATTTATAACTTTATGAAATTCCAAAATTTACCATCCCTTAACTAATAAAAGGGATCCTTCTCTTCTATTTTTATCAGACTTCAAGAAACATTTTTTTCATCCAATAACTTACCAAATTTATTTATAATATCTGTTAAAATATAAAAGATAATATGGTCTTATTATAAGGCCATATTAGTAAATATTTTGGTGTAATCCTTAAGATGTTGTCTAAAGACTTGTTATTGTTTTTAACCAACATTTATGTTTTATTTATTCTTCCAAATATTTCAAATATTATTCAATAATTATTAAATAATAAAATAATTATCTTCTATATAGTTAGTTTTAATATTGTTAATTTTATCACTTATGTTCATCTCTCCTTATATCATATGGGCCACAAAACCATCATTCATGTGTACAATAGACTACCACCTCATGAACTAATGAAATTACTTTTCCATCAACACATATAATGAATAGATTTAATGATTTATTCATTGAATATATATGATTTTTAAGTCATATTTATAATTTTAAAAAGGTAATATATCATTTAATTTCTGACCATTCCATTCATTGTAAAATTATAACATTGTTATGTGTGGACTACCACCTCCACAAAGTGATGTGATGTATTTTTCATCACCACAACACATATATGATATATATATATATATGTAGTCTATTATAACCTTATAGTATAATATGTTTTTTATAGTTTTTTTATTTTTAGATAATGTATTTATAAGTGTAAAAAAATAGTACTAAAGGATTTTATGGTTAAAGTTATATATAAATTAAATGGATATTTTTCAATTCACAAGGGAAATTATAATTTTAATATGAAATAAATAATTCAAAGTTTTATCGATGTTATTTTCAATAGATTAATAATTTTTAATCAGTAGGGAATGAAAATAATCTCACCGAAACATATTATCACTTATAAGTGATTTAATGATTACTATTTGAGAAAAAGATTTGTTTGAATGAATTTGAAAGCTTTTTAGACATCCAAATCACTTGTATGAAACTATTTGATATATATAACACCATTAAATTCCTCTAATATTTACATGGATCATGGAATGTTTATTTTTCATATCAATATATCAACTTATCAATCTTATTTTTCAAGGTAAATGTCACTAAAGAAATAAATATTTATTTTCTAGAGATATAGAATTATTTATAAAAGAGAAATGAGATATCAACAATAAAAAAAGACATGATAACTAGATTTAAAGTGTGAATTTTATTTATTATGTTAAAATAATGAATCCAGTCTTGGTTTATTTTTATTAATACCAAGTACAAAATTCACATATTTAATTTGTATTAAAGAGTAATATAAAATATCATGGTTATATTATTTTGAGGTTTCATGAATGGTTAGTGTGTATACATATCATGATTCAACATTTATTATGTAGTGGTTGAATTAATGGTGACCATAAGATTAAAAAAATATACTCTTTTTATATTTTATTTAATTGGATTACATAAGTGACATTTTTTTACAGATGTTTGAGATATATATTACCATATGTTTATCATAAAAAAAGTTATTTCAGGATAAAATATTTTTTAATTTTGGGATAAAAAGTCTAAAGGTATTCAAAACATTTAGGGTTTATATAATATTTTTTTATTATTTTAATGTTTTTTGTATTTTTCCCATATATATGAAAATTATATTATAATTTAATTAATATTGTTTTTGAAAATGAAAAAAATCAAATTCCTGGTGACAACCCATCACACCAAAAAAGAGACATTTCATAAACCCAAAACTAAAGGAAAACATGGGATTAGTTCCTACCATTGTCCTATATAGTGTCCTTGTTAGTATGAAATTTTTTTACGACAGAAATTATTTTTGCAGATAAAAATTATGTTTATTATTGGAACATATGTTTTATTTTATAGATAACCATGGAATATAAATTTTATTAGGTGATTAATTGATTAATGTTATTTCTGATAAATTTAGCTTTTTTGGAAACCTTATATAATTATTATCAATATAATATTAGGGGATCTATCATAATAATAAATGTTAAATTATCTTGTAGAAGATTATATTTCTTTAATGTGTATTTTTTGGGATTTTGTTTATTCATGGAAATGATCATCATATTTTGGGGATCATATAATTATGGAATCTTAATTCTTTGTTATATGATTTTATGAGTTACTAATGTCAATTATTGATAAATATTAGATTAATATGAATAGAATATGTGATCAAATCCTTCTAATTTTTGGGTTTCAATCTTATTTTATAATATTATGATTTTCTTGAGATTAGTTAGTTTTTAAATGATATATGTTTATATCGGGGTATTAATTTTTCTTTAGATATTAATGTTATATTTATTCATATGTTGGTTTAATCATTTTGACAATTCTCTTACCTTGGGAGAATAATTTTGGTTTTTTATAATATCTAAGGATATGTGGAATTACTTTTTAACCTTTTTTTATTATGTGATCTATTGGAAGTTATTTTCATAATTCATGCATGAATTACTCATCTTGAATACTCATCATTTTCCAAAAAATATTAGAGTGTGGTGGAAATTTATTAATGTATGAAATAATACTTTCTCAAATAGACTGAAGGCCTTTTTTGTTAATTTTTTATAACTCCACATTCAAGGGATGAGGGGTAACCCTTACACGTACCGTAGGAATAGAGATTACATGACCCATATGTATTCAGAAATATACAGCCTATAAATACATGGAACTCCTCCTCCCTAGCTTCTTCATCACGATTTTAGCTCTCCACCATTGCATGACTAGTTTGGTTAGGTTTCCCATGAAAGAACATGCTGGTCCCGATGGAAAATTCCACACAATGTCATGGTAACAAATACTCTTTACCTTCTTCTATGGTTAATGTGCCTACTCTAAATCATCATCCTGAGTATACTCCTTGTAGAGTTTGCATGGTCGTTTAGCAGAATTTTAAATGGCCCAAAGACCATGAGGTGGCTCGAAGGCACTAAGGAGGCCCGGAGGCCATGAGGTGCTCTGAAATCTGTATTGTTCCAAAGGCATTGGGTGGCCTGAAGGCCTTGAAGGACCCAAGGCCCAAACCAATGGGCCAAAATACCCAACTAATGAATAGTTATGGCTATTACAATACTAAATAGTTCCTACTATAGTACCTACTACAGTACCTCGTACAGTGCCACTACATTGCTACAAAAATAACCCCCCCCCCCAAATGTGTCTCCGTTCATTTTTTAACTCGGGTCTCTTGGATGCACTGGACGAGTCCTCACCAACTGGGATAAGGGTCTTGTGCATTATATTATACTGGAAATGTAGGTTTATATGCACTTTATTTAATCTATAATGTGAAATAACTATTCAAATCCGGGGAAAAGGAAATAAGAACAAAAATTGTTATCATACTAACTTTATATAAAATGAAACGATGATCCCTTTACCCATTAGAATATTGTGATTTTTATCATTAAAATTATCCTAACCATGGTCCCTATCACTAATTATCTGTAATTTATTGTTAGTTTTATCTTCGATGTCAATATCTTCTCTTACCATTATTTTTTCGAAAAATATAAAACCTTATTCTAGATATTTTTAGTTGACCACTATATTTGTATTTTTTACCTTATATGATAAATTTTTATTGAAAATTGTTATGATTTTGTTTCCCCAAAGTATTAGTAAAATTTTAAATACCTATTTTTAGAGAACAAGTTCAAATTTCCGAGATGAAATTTATTAAATGGGGGGAAGGGGTGGAGAATGTAATATCCAAAAATTTTAAAAGAATGTCTATGTTTAAGGTAATACAAGATACATGAAACTGAGATTTAATGAACCAAAAAATATTATCATATGACCCCTAAAAACATACTGTAAAATTAGTGGGTATGAGTAGGATTAACTAAATTATGAAATAAATATAAAATTCGTACTCAAAAAAATTTATGGAATAATTATTAAGAATTAAATCCTATATTCTTATAAGTAATTTTATGTAGGACATTTAATATTTTAAAGATCACAATGTGCTAATGGATTTGGGATTCATCAGTGACCCTTATACTTGCTGCAATAACCAGATGAGGAATAATAGAATTTGGAGAAAACTCAAACTATTTTTTCTAATTTGAATGTGATATATTGCTTCCCCAACAATAAAGTTACGCATCAATCTTGAGTAAGGTATGAAAACTATCCTCTATGGATACTTCTTAAGAGGGAAAATGAGAGAATACATCACTTATTTTACTCCAACAGTTGGGGAAAGAAGCTACATTTAACCAAGAAGTGAAAAATTCCTCGGATTAACTAGTATAGGGAGTGGGTTGGGTAGATATTTATGACTGTCATTAAATAATAATGGTTCATAAATCAGAGTGGAATTATAAACACTATAAAAAATATTATTATCTGGAAACATTAAATTAGATGATAGTTAGGTTGGAAGCATCTCTCTCAAAGAATTGGGAGGATGATATTTTTGCTACACTGAGCACAGAGTAGAGTCAAATTTCAGATAAACAACTATCCATTGAGAGGATCTCTAGGGAGAAGTAATGATTTTTGTGGATAAATGAGGGAGAAACAAATATAGGGGTTTTCATGATTTCATGAGAAAATGCAGGGTCTTGGGAAGAATAAATTTATTATTCGATTGTGGTTCATACATGTAAGATTTTTAGGTTGCATGAAGTATGACACGTGACTACTTGGAAGAGAATATTTCACGAGACAACATTTCAGAATAGAAAATGAATTTTAGGTGTAGTGAAGATGCATTCATACATAATGTTCTGAGGCTAGTGGAAGATAAATATAATGAGAAAATAATTATTATTACCAGAGAAATAGAAATATATATGGAAATAGAAGCTTTGAATTTTGAAAGTTTGTTAGACCTAGATGGTTTTCTAGTGTATTTAATCATTTTTTATTGGGAAATAATTATTAGGAAATTCATAGAGGTTATGCAGTACTTCTTCTAAGGGGGTGAGTTTACTAGGGTAGTCAGTGCTTCCAAACTCAACCTGATTTTGAAGGTCAATGATCCGATCCTTGTTAGGCAGAAAATACCCACATGCCATTGTAATTTCAAATAGATCTTCATCATTCTTATTAACAGAAAGCTGCGAATGGTTATCCAAAATATAATTTCTGAAGGGTAGCATATGTTCATGAAATGAAGATGCATACCATGTGAAATTGGAAATGCTAAAGAAATTTTTGATGACATTAATAAGAAGTCCCTCAGATCCAACATCATGATAAATGTAGATATTAAAAAAATACTTTATTGAAATTGAGTTGGAGTATGGTTTAACATTCCTAAGAAAACATTGTTTACCGGTGTGGGATTGTGACCTGTATTTTAGGTGTTTTGATTCCCCATGGTTGTTAGTCTTTCTTATGGGGAGATGTTTTGTCCTATTCGAATTAGTGTGAGGGATCATAAAAGTGGATTTGTTTACCAAAAATCTATTTATTAAGGATTGGGATTCTATCTCAAAAAAAAAAATTAAACATGCTATTAATAGAGGGAAAATTTTTCATTAAAGGAATAATATAGGTAATAGTATTATATATCATCTCATGTACACATAAAATATTATTTTTTATTAATTGAATATAATATTTCATTTATGGATTCAATCATGTTTTGAATATACAATAAATATTTAGGTGTCAACACATCAATTTTTAGAAAATAATTGTCTAAATCTATAAAAGATGCTTAACTATGAGAAAGAAGCATCCATGATTCGTAGGAGATGAAATAGTGGAAGCTTACAAAAAACTATTTTAAAGAACCTATATCATACAGTGAATTCATAAAAAGTCTTTTTTTTAATATATCAACTGATGAAAAGGTCAAATATATAATTAGAAGATCCATATACTCCCATTTAGGGGTATAGTCAGTCTTCCTAACACCATCCTTACATCAAAACCGATGCATGTGCTAGTTGTCCTTAAATATACTAAAGGAAACCACATTGAAACTGAGAATATTATGAATTAATTAATATGGGATAATAAGGAGGGAAAGATCATCTTGTATTTCTAGAAAAATGGGGGAACCCTTTTTTTAAGGTGGAATGAACTTGATAATCATAACAGAATTCTACAAGGATTCAACTCCAATATCACCTGAGATATTATTTCTTTGAGCACTATTTTTTGTGTGTTTAATGAGTGACTGTTATGGGTATGAAAAGATCATATATAATGATAAAAAAGAAAGATCTTGAGTTTATCCAAGTGTATGATGGAGGATTTAGAATAACAGGAAGACAAACCCATTGGGTTGTTGAGCAGTGGAAATCATGTTTTGGATTGATAACTAGGTAAGACAAATTATTTACCATCCAGTATATACCTCATCATGCATATAATATAAATTTGCATGAATCCACCATTTTTTTTAATAATATTATCAATTACATGCTTAAAAACATACATGGAAGCATCTAACTGGTCGAATCCACTAAAAAATACACATTCATGGATATATCATGGAGGATGTTAATGAAAATATATTCCACATCATAATCCATCCAATACAGTAGACCGATGATTGTGTGAGTCGATTATATTGTACGGAGATACCCTCTAGGAAAAACTTTTTTATCTGACGAATTAGAAATTGGGCCATTTCAACTGTTGAAAATGTTCAATGTAAATGCATCTACCTATCCTATTAATGCTAGTTCCGTGAGGGGTTTAACACAGAGAGAAGAAAAAAAACCTATTTTCTAAAGCTATATAGTCTTGGTTTAACTGGGATCTCATTGGCTCGTCCCTCAATTTTCTAGTGTATAGAGGCTTCTACATAGACTTCTTCACCTCCTTATTTTCATTAGTGCATTACAAGGGTAATGATGGGAAATATCCTAGAATGACTTCTAAATCAATATTATGGGTGTTGTGGGAGGCCAAGAAATAAATATGATGTGGGAATAATTTGTCTCTTCTCAAAATCATAATATGTGTTCTATCTATAGATGCAGATCATGGTGTTCATTTTTTAGGTGGATGATTTGTGGTATCCAACCAGGGTCTGATTATAAAGGGATCGATCACCTCTATAAATAATAGATATGACATACAAGTTATAAGTATCAAATGTATCCTACCATATTAGGGGTATAAACACAACATCAATGGGTATTGCGATCAGGGTGAGATGCATGGGGGAGGTATTTTTCATAAAAGATGGGGCTCAATGCTCCCTAGTTTCAATAGTGATTACAAGGAATGAAACTCCATAGGGGAGGAATATAGAAGTAGATTTTGACAATATTATTATTGATTATAAAACACAGAAGGTAACTTGAAAAAATTCATTAGCAACAACAAAACAATTAATGAAGAGCTTATGCATTTTAGTGACCTCATGGATTCAACAAATAAGGATTTTAATAATTTTGAATCTGATTTCAACAAAGTCAGATATTCCATTTCTAATAAATTAAGGCAACCCAATTCCACTGCTTGGTCAGTAAGAATTTAATAATATGGCAGTGATAAATTAGTGAAAAAAGTGGCACCTCAAGAGGTGTTCATTACTAATAAATTTGATAGAATCAAAGCTCAAGAATAAAGGATCCTGCCCTTAGAAAAGATGAATCAAGATCAGGATATATTGTTTAAGAAGCAAAAATAAGATCATAAAGAAGTGATGAAACTTCAAACTTTTATAAAGAAAATTTTGTCTGATAAAAGAAGGATGGATGATTTTATTTCTTACATTTCAATGTTTTTTTTTGTAATCTAAACTTCATTTATAAAACTTCTTTATAAATTATCTTGCATATCTTTCTTTTGTTTTCACATGTATGTTTTGTCAACCTTATAGGTCCATCTTATACTTCTCAATTCCTTTTTTTGAAAATGAAAACGAGGTAGAATTTTTTTGAAGGAATAATTTAATGAAGAATCCAAATAGGGATAATCTATAAAGGAAAAGTACATTAAGAATGAAAAATGCCTATGTAAGGTGGATTTTATTTTTAGAAAAACTTTTTATCTAAGGGGGAGATATTTCATTATGAAAGAAATCCGGATACTAGTGATCAAGAATACGATCCTTGGGAAATATAACTTAAGGGGGAGTTAGACATATTAATCGTGAATTTCATTTGAAGTGAGAGATATTTTTTTGTACTTGATTTTCTAATTCAATATATTCTTCCTTAGAGAAGTTGTCTATGCATTCCAAAAAGGGGGAAATTGTTGAGTCAATAAGATTATCTTATGAATTCTTCATTCCATAGGGTTTTATTTTTTTAAAAATCACAAACACTTATTCTTATGTGAGGAATTTATCATTCCGTTATACTTACATATTTTTCATTTTTTATACTTAATGATTTTTCATTACATTTATATACAGATTTATCAGTCTGTTTTACTTAAAGATCTTTCATTGCGTTATACATAAATATTTATCATTCCATTATATTTAAGGATTTTTCATTATGTTTACTTGCAGATTTATCATATTGTTTTACTAACATATTTTTCATTCCCTTATACTTTTAGATTTGTCATTCCATTATACTTATAGATTTTTCATTACGTTTACATACATATTTATCATTTTGTTTTATTTATAGATTTGTCATTATGATATATTTGTCATTACGTTTTATATACATCATTAAAAAGTATTGTTTACATCAGATTCTGAAATATTGTGTTACTTAAGCCTACATGATATCATTTTTTATGACACCGTTATCGGTAAAAATGTCAAACCTATTTTATGATACTAGTACCCAAAATAGTGATACCGTTTTTCTCAATTTGATTTTCATTTTCTTAAGAATCCATTTTATTGATAATGTTGGATTTTTTTAATGTATGATTATAATATTATCAAATTGTATTTTTTGTTGCACATAACATTTACCTTAAACATCACATTATTAAACATGAAAAAAATTCATTCAATCTATTATTAACTAACCGTTGTCTGTCTGAAATGTGTCTAGGACCCTCTAAAATTTAAGGAAAATATGACCGTCGAAGTGGATCCAACTGTTGAGATGTATTTCCTATAAATAAGAGTTCATTTTAATGAGAAAATTACAATAATGAAGTTGTGTGAATAGAAAAGAGATCAAAGTTTTTGAAGTGATTTCTAGAGAGAGATGATCTTACAACTCCCATTTCATCATTCGGATGTCTTGAACAACTTATTCTAGCATGAACAACATGTTCAGACTTACAATATAAATACTTTGATCATTCTGATCGCGGGATTCCCAGTTTGGAAGTCAGAGTTTCTGATTTCCATTAAAATATGGGACTTGGAGGGATATCAAGATAGATACCAATCTTTGGATTCAGTGATTACCAAGGGTTGGGTAAGAAAGACTTCCATGAAAGTTTAAATCAAGGAAGGTTTATCCATGTTTTTAGTATACCCTTATGTTTGGGTTAAAAAAATCTTATTGTTACTTTTTTATATTTCAGGTTATTTTTATTCCACTACAATTTTAACTTTGTTAAAAATAGAAAGTATAAATTTCTTATAATTTCTAATTTTGTTACTCTGATTATTTTATAGATTATATACGCTTTATGTTAGAATCTTTTTTTATGAAAATATTTCATAAGTTTTTATCCTAAGGTTGTAATGTTTATAAAAAGGTTTCATTAAAAGGGTTTGTGAATATTATTTTAACATTGTAAAAATAAATTTTCTTAAAGTTAAAATCTAACCTTAAGAAACTGATTCCCTTAAGGATAATAAGCT
This sequence comes from Viscum album, assembly GCA_963277665.1. Lineage (NCBI taxonomy): Eukaryota > Viridiplantae > Streptophyta > Magnoliopsida > Santalales > Viscaceae > Viscum > Viscum album. The sequence goes on along the minus strand of OY728119.1, from coordinate 323,392,157 downwards.
TTCTTTAAGAAATTTTAATACCAACATTAAACGTATGAAATGAATTTTTAATGTATACAATTCACGCCAATATTGTATTTCAACATCTCATTATAATATTAAATCCTACAAGTTTGTATAGTTTTCATTATATGATTTTTAGTACCTATATCTCCCTCCAATGAGGTGGGTAATGATTGATAACTAATGAGTATATATATTATATGTGAACCAAATTACATGATCACAATGTTATGCATGAACCTGATTAAATATTCACAATGATATGCATGGACCTGATTATATGTTTCCAATGTTATGTGTGAACCTGATTACATGTTCGCAATGTTATGTGATAACCTGATTTCATTTTCACAATATAACAGATGAACTTTATTACATGATCAAAATGTTATCTTCGAACCTGATTACATGTTCAAATTGTTATTTGTGAACCTCATTACATGTTCAAAATACAACGTGTGAACCTGATTACATGTTCACAATGTTAACAGTGGACCTATTTAGTTGTCCATAAGTTTATGGGAGGGAAATATATCATATCATTAACGTAATGAATGAAACATTAACTATTTAAACATGTTCACAATGCTATAATTTTATGTTTTTGACACAATTACTTGTTTTATGGCCATTTATTCTTTTCAGATTCATGTCTTATGAATTTTTATGATTTATTTTATGATCCAAGATTATGATATTTTATATATAGGGTATTATTTTAAAATGTTATGATCATGTCCTTATACCATTATGTTCATGTTATGCTTACATATCACTGATGTTTACTCTTACTGAGAATATTATCTCACCCTTTTAATGTTTCTATTTCCCCGGGTAATGTTTAAAGATATTAAATGAAATTCTTCTAGATTTATTTCACATGGATGATATTTATGACCTCTTTTGAATGTTGGGTATAGTGGGAGATCATTCTGATCTTTATGATCATGTTGTTTAAATGACTACTTTCTTAATATTTTGTCCAAATTCTCTAAAACTCTAATCCAAAAAGATCGTTGGGTGCGTATGTGACAAAATATTTCATTTCAGCATTGTCTGTTTTGTTGGTAAATATTGGGTCACATTTATCAGTATCAAATTCAAAAATGTTATTTTCATACTTTTAACCCTAGATCCATAAGTACAAATTATGGGCTATTATTTTTTGTATCATAGTAAGGTATAATCTACCATAGAGACTAGTATGTTTTCATTTGTGGATTTTTTATCTATTATGGATAACATAATGGCTCTATAAATTTCAGGTTGACCATAATTTCATTGTCTTAGAAACCCTGTTAAGGATTTATGTTATGAAATTTTATGGTGACTAATGGTGTTTTTGGAGACATTCATTTTATAGGTAATTATTGGTTACTATATTTTGGGAAGAAAAATTAATTTTATGAGATAACTGTTGAGGTTAAAACATATTAAGGTTATTTTTAAGGATGTTTCTCACCTTTATCAAATATTATAAGGATTATAATAATATAGTTTAAGGAAACAGGACAACCCAAATTATGTGGGACAACCTATTTCATCCAACAAAGTCATGGGAATTGAACCAACAACCGAAGGACGAAAAGGGTGAATTTCCTACCAATGGCCTAATAATGTCATGGAAAATATAAAATTATTTTTCTTTTAATTAAAATTTCTAACGAATATTGATTAAGTTAGTTATTTAAAATATGTTTCATAGATAACCAAAAAATTGGAGATGATTTAGTGACTAAGTGATTAATTTTATTTCATAATATGTTCATAATTTGTGGGACCCTCTATTATTAAGGTAAATATAAAATTATTTGATTTTATTAGAGAATAAATTTTTTATTTATATTTAAGAAGAAATTTTGATTTTATTTTATGGATAGGCCAGTTATTTATGGAAATAATAATCACATCGTGGAGATTATGCGATGTAAGAAATAAAATTTTTGGTATGATACATTAATATTTATTGGTGTTATTTTGAGATAAATGTTCAAATTAATCTTGGAGGACTATGTGATCAAACCCTTCCTCCTTTTGATTTTCTAACATACTATTGAATAGTTTCGATTAATTTTAAGGATAGTTGTTATGGAATGATCTATGTTTAAATTTGAGTATTATTACTAAATTTTTATAATTGAAGTAGTTTTTTATCTTATAATGGATTATTATTTTGGTAAGATTATATCTTTTACTAACTATTTTGGTTTTGGTTAATATCTAAGTACATGATAAATATATATTCATACTTTGGTGGATGTTGGGATCTGTAAAAGTTGACTATGATTCTTTAGGTATAATTTATTTTACATTTAATACTCATTATATGTGTAAATGGTGAGGATGAAATTCTAGTTGTCAATTATGTACGTTTCTTTATGTTCTTTGTATAGGTAGGAAAATAATTCATAAATTTTAGGAAAATTATTTTGAAACAAAAACATTATCCTTTTAATGTTTTCAATGTAATTTTAACATATCACATATTTATGGGTTTTTATGGTTAAATTTCCCATGATCGTATTCTCTATCAGTCTCGATTAGTCCTTGAGAGTTATTTTTATCTTCCATTCCAAGTTCTCCTACATGGAAATATAATATTCATTATCTTTGGGGACCATATTACTTCCCATTGTTTCTATTAAAGTTAATGATATATTGAATGCTTTTTCAATTTGGGTTTCCCATGAAGAAATTTCTGATATAAAAATTTTATTTTCGAGGTACACTTTTAAATTTGTGAGGATGAAAATTCATGAAATTCATGACTATATCGGTATAGTGGCTTATTGATTGGTGCTTCAACTTATTGGGGTTAACGATCAAGTTCACTAATTTTGTCATGAAATTATTATTTGTGGGATGAATTTTGATTATATTATTATGCATTACATTTTTTATGTACACATAATGTGACTGCACATAATTGAATAATTTTATTCTCACATTAATTATATTATTTATATGGGGGATTTGTTTAAAATTTTTATTTTTAAAATATTAATAAAACATTGATTTATCCTTAATGTCGAAGTTTCTTAAAATTGTTTCCAATTTTTATTACATGTATATTAGGATTATTTAATTTAATAATTAATAATGTTATCATTTTATAAAATTAATTTAAAGGATTCATTTTTTCATTTTCGAAATGAGGTTATTTATTAAATTGTCATATTAGTATAGAAAAAATTGCTTTTTAAGTAGACTACATGAATGGATTTTTCCTCTCTTGTGATTACTTAATTCATTTAAGCAACCATTATAATATTACAATGTTATTTTCAATGAAAATATTTTATTTTATAGTTATGTGGAATTTTAATTTTTTTCAAAAGATAATGGTTATTTTACTCTTCTCAAAATTATTTTCCATCTATGATAACATTATTTTATATATCTATTATTTAATAGGGATATTATTCCAAGGAATTATCCTTATTATTTTATGGTTGTTTATATTTATATTTATAAAACCCATTTATTTTCCATGAGTTATGTTATGATAAAAGTTTTGTAGGACTAATTTCTATTCATTTGTTCTGATATAATGAATGATTTATGTTTTTAGGGATAAATTTTCTTGTAGTACTTGTATGTATTGTTTTCATTATGTGATGGTTGATACCTATACCTCCCTCCAAGGAATTGGGAAATTATGGATAACTTCTGAGTATATATGTTATAAGTGAATTTAATTACATTTTCACATTGTTAGGCATCAACCTGATTACATGATCTAGATATTATGGATGTACCTGGTTACATGTTCACAATGTTATTCAGAAACCTGATAACATATTCAAAATTTAATTCATGAACCTGATTACATGTCCACAATGTTATGCGTGAACCAGATTACATATACAAAATGTAACATTTCAACCAGATCAAATGTTAAAAATGTAATGTGTGAACGTGATTACATGTTCAAAATGTTATACGTGGACTTAGTTTCAGGTCCATAATTTTATGTGATGGATTTATTTCACATCCCCAACTCAATGAGTGAACACATATATATTTAAAAATTTCACATTTTAATATGTTTATGTGTTTACTAGAATTACATGCTTTATGCGATGTTACTCTTTTTTGATTCATTTTATATGAATTTTTTTCAATTAGTTTATTCTTTATGATTATGTTCTATAATGTGAAGGGTATGCATTTAAAATCTTATTCTCCTATTATACTACTATTTTTCTCATGTTATTTTTAGGTATCTCCCAATTTTTTCCTTTACTAAGAATCTGAGCCTACAATTCTTATGTTTTCTTTCCCCTATTTTATCTATAAAGATGTTTAATGAACTTTTTCAAGAGGTATTTCACAATTATGATGTCAATGATCTATTATGAATTTTTTTTATAGTGGTTGATAATGTTAAACTTTATGAGTAAATATTTTATGATCCCAAGTAGTTAATATTTTTTTAGTAATTTAATAATACACAAAACATAAAAAACCCTTGGGTTTGTATGTAATCCAATATTTAATTTCTAAATTGTATGTTTTTTTTGGAATTTTTTTTATCACATTTATTAGTATCAATGTTAGAAATGTATTGTTTATGTTCTCAACCCTGAATCTAGAAGTGCATATTTTATGCTATTATACATCCTTTTTAGAGAACGTATATGGGGATATTATAAAATAAATGGACTTTATAGGAAATATTTTCCATTATACCCCCTCTATTCTACCCAATGAAAACATTAGTGGTGCAAAGGGAAAGAATATGAAGTGGAAGGGGTGTTGTAGGAGTGGTAAAGGTGGTTATTCAAAATTGACATCCTATAAACGATTTTTTATTTCCATTAGTGGGCCTATAAATTTTTTTATGTAATGTATGGATGGTCCCAGCTGACATTTTTGTTCCACACCCATGAATTTGTGTAATTGTTATGTATTATGTGGACATTTATAGTGATTCTTTTTGGAAAAGCTTACACCATATTATGGTCTAGGATTGTCAGCCCCAAAAGAAACCACGATACTGTCGAATCATAAATATTAGATAAGAATCAATATATATAACCTTAGATTTAAGAACCTTTACATAATTGATGAGTTTCTAGTGGAGGTTGACATGGGTGCAACAATAGTGAGAGGTACTATCATTGTTGCATCTCGTATTGAAACAAAACTATTTAAAACTAGTGTCACCAAAAATATTATATTTACTGAGTTTATTAACATGCTTAAAATTGCAATGGAGCTTAGTATATTAGTTTTGAAGTTAGTGAAACATCTTTGTAATTGTATAGAGTGTGGTTTTTTGTGTTTTTTTGTTCACCATCAATAGCTGATTTAGAGTTACTATGAGATTTCCTCTATAGTGCCCCCTTTTTTTTATGTAGCCCTTTCTTGTTTATTTTCATAGTTTTAAAGTTAAGGGTGTTGAATGGTAGAGTCGGGAGAACTTGGAATTATGTTTTGAGGCAAACAGGAAGTCACACGGTCGGCACACGGTTTGTCTAATCGTGTGGCCAAACCGTGCACAGTGGGTCTTGGAGGTAGTGGATTCAGCATGGTCGGTGCACAGTTTGTCTAACCGTGCAGCCAAACCATGTGTGACGGTTATCTGATGTAGTATCCAATGCACGGTTAGTACACGGTTTGTCAAACTGTGCGGACTAACAGTGCAGTCACTTATAATTAGATCCTTAAATTGTGGATCTAACTCATTTTGCCTATAATTGCCTTGTTTACACATCCTAAGCAGCCCTAACTTGGGATTACACTCCCTTAAAGGTTGGAAGACTTCTCCCAGGAGTTTCGAAGGCGATCTGAAGGTTTCTCTTGGCGAATCGAAGCTGTATTCTTAAGCTATGTGATCGTTTTTGATCAGTTTCTGAGATCTACATAGATCTACATCTCCTCTTCTCTCGTTTTCTTAGGTCTATTCCAATTATTGGTAGATCTAAGTGTGTGGATGCCAAATATGACAAGATTTGGTCTTGGTTGTATTAGGAGAAGAGATCTAAGGATATTTTTTGTTGTTTTGACCCGGTGTTCTTGAGCGTTCTTTGTCCGTGGCTTGGTTTTGCCGAATTTGTTGAGGTTGGTGGATTCACTCTCAATTCCTCTTTCTTAAAACATCAAGGATTTTTTCAAATTGATTTATTTTATTGGTTTTTATTGTGAAATTGAGGTGAAAAACATGTTAAAAATATTCTTTAGTGTTGATTTATGGGTTTTGATGAAATTGTTGAAATTGAAAGAATGGTTTTGCATAGTGTTTTGGTTTCTTTATTTTAAAATAGTTATTTTAAAATATGGATTTTCTGGATTTGGAAAATGTTTTTCAGGAAAAAAGGGTTTTCAAAAAAAGGGTGATGCTTTATTGATTGTTTTTTAACACAATTTGTTTTGGGCATGGATTTTATGGGTCGTGGTGTGTGTTCATATGCATTGGGATGGATAAGGGTGAGAAATACCCACAGCAAAAGGTTTGGATGGATAAGGGTGAGAATTCCCCCCATCAATAGGTTGGGAAATATAAGGTCATGAAGTACCCCATAAAGGTAGTTCACTAAGTGACGAGCTAGTGGAAGGATAACTCACCACTCGCGAGTATAGGGATGTCCAGGTTGCATGCATGGTTGGCTATGTGGATTTGTGGAATGTAATGAATGTGGAAAAATGGAAATGTGAATTTGATTGGAAATATTTATTTATTGATTTTCTTGAGAAAGATGGTTTTGTTGGAAAAATTTCTTGGACATGGAACTTGTTATATTGTGAACCGTTTTTGGAATTTATTTATATAAAATGTTTTATATAATTATACTAACATGTTTTATCCTAGAGGCATGGGTTGGGAAGTCATCGTGGAAATCCTAATGAGTTTCATTACTCACCCCCTGCTTTGGAATGTTGGTTCTTTTAAAGATGATATATACCGAGACATTTACAAAGGTAAAGTGTCACATGTTTAGAGCACTACATCATGATACTTGGGATGGTATGTGATGTTGGAGCTTGGAGCTTGTGGAGCACAGAGTTGGGATATTGTCTTATAGTCATTGAGTTGTCTTTCCGCTATTTACTCTAATGTTTAGCGTTGGTTTTTTCTATGGTACGTTTGGATGGTTTTTGTTAAAATAAATTGTTGAGTTGTTTTGGTTTTAAATCTTGCATCATATAGTGGTTTCTTGGATATTTTTAACTAGTTGCTCTGTTTGTTTGTTGTTTTCAGTTAAAGGGTAAATCATTCCCCAAGTATTTTTAAACCCTTCAGCATTTATTTCCAGCCTTTGGTGCCTTGGGGATGTCACTTATGTCCTAGTAATGACTCGTTGAGCTCTCAAGCCAATGGGAATTGGCGGGTCATTACAAATGCTATTAGCTTGTTCGATCCTTGCCTAACATGTGGTCGTCGATGTTCTCGGTCATGGAGATGAAATTACTTTCTTTCTATTCCTAGGGTTGCAATCTTAGACAGGGGTAAGATTGTCGGAACTTGAAATGTATAGCATAAAAGGATATAGCTAACCTGTTTTTGCTGAACTTCATTTTACCGGGGAGTTGGGTACATAAGTGTTTTGGATACACTTCATGAATGTTGGAAATCTCATTGTCATGGGTTTATCCAGTGAGATGAGCATGTCATTCATTATAGAGGAATCACATACCACTAGGATTGCATAAATAATTATGAGAAATAGATTATGGTTTGATGAAAAAGCGTGATTTCTGAAAATATTAAGCATGTTTTCAAATAGAATATTTTGAAAAGACAATGGTTGATGTATTTTGAAAATATATTGATTTTCAAAAAAAAAAAGAAAAGTTCTATTTTAGAAATTTTTGGAAATAGATGATGTGATTGTGGTGTAATAGAGAATGAAATGCTAATCCTTCAGTTTCTAGGAAGTGAGACTAACGACGTTCATTGTTTGTATAAAAAATGGCACGCGTTAGGTGTCTTAGAAACCAAAACGATGAAGCTGTAGAGAATATGGTTACACCTAAACCACGTGTGAACCAATAGCTGGTTCAAAGTATCATTCAAGAAATCCCGGATTTAGACAAAGGGAATTAGAGGGATGAGTCAAGGAATGTAGACCATTCCGTCCAGTTCCGGAAGCCGAATCCACCCATCTTCCAGGGTGATTTGGAACTAGAAAGAGTGGAGGTGTGGCTGAGTAGGATGAATTGTATCTTCAATTTCATCGGCACACCAGCAGAACTGAAAGTAAAGTTGGCGACGTATTTGCTGGAGGATCTTGCACGACAGTGGTGGGAGCTAGTGGTGAAGGCTAAGGTGGATCAAGGCCTGTGTCGTGATGAATTTGAGGAATTGTTCAATAAAAAATTCTATCCTCACAAATTCATGATCCAAAGGATGAATGAATTTTTCATCCTGAAGCAAGAGAATCTCTCTTTCATGAAATATGGGGCTAAATTCATGAATTTAGTGAACATTGCACTGGAAGTTGCTCCAAGTGCATCGTTGAAGGAACACATCTTTGAATCAGGGTTGTGACAGAAGATTCTCTCAAATATAGTTGTGTTCTGTATTACGGATTATACAGTGATGGTGAACAGAGAAACAGTTGTTGAACGTGATATATCAAGATCGATAGGAGGAGGCATGATGATAACCACAAGAACAGGTGGGAACTCCAATGCTGGGAACAAGTGGAAGATGGACACCTACTTCCAAGGTGGGAGTGCGAATCAGAACTAGATGGAGAGATTATTCAATCTTATTCGATGACCCAAGAGTAAAGAAGGTTTCTTTCAATGTGGTTCGTCTGATCACATGAAACGAGAATGTACAGCACCACCAAGAACATGTCACAATTGCAAGCGATGGGGAATCTACAAAGATATTTTCAGAGTGCACCACGGTCAGGAGTTTGGGACACTTCTCAAGTGTCGCAAGCATCTTATGCTTCGACATGGTGAGGACAACAAAAGAAGTCTCTACAACAGAACCAAGCTAGTTATGGTGATTCTAGGAATACCATGAGACCTCAATGAGGGAAATCTTAGAAAGGAAATAGGGAAAGAAGTGCAGAATCGAAGCAATTGTATGGAGCTGAGTAGATGATGGTCGATGGTCAGGCTGGACCATCTATGGTGAGAGGTATGATTCTTTTGAATTCTACCCTCATGCAATTGTTGTTTGATACTGGTGCATCACACTCCTTCATTGCTTCTCTTTATGTTTACTTGTTATGTTTAAAACTTGACATGATTCCTTCAGTGTTGAAATTGGAAACTCCTCTTGGGGGAAGAGAATTTCATTCCTTTGTGTGTCGAGAATGTGCTATAACTTTTGATGGAGATGATCTATAATGGGACTTCTCCATGTTGGATATGGATGTCTATGATATAATCCGGGGTATGAATTGGTTGTCAAGGTTTAAGGCTCACATCGACTGTTATAAGAAAATGGTTAGTTTCACGACTGGGGACAACATCAAATATATCTTTAGAGGAGAGAGGATAGTAAAGAAAGGTGCAAAGAGCTTGTTGTAACCAATGGTGGGAACAATTTCTTACCAATTAGCATCATGGACTTAGGCATCATTGGAAGAGATCGAGGAAAATAGTTTTCCAACTGTGGTGGATCAATTTCCTGATGTTTTTTCCAAAATATTCTCAGGGTTAACACCTGTAAGAGAAGTGGAGTTTACAATTGATCTTCTTCCAGGGACTAGTCATATCCCACTTCTATCTTATAGTATGGCACCAACAGAGTTATGAGAATTTAAGGAGAAATTATAGGAGCTGGAATGAAAGGGTTTCATTCAGACAAGCGTGTCTCCATGGGCAGCACCAGTTTTGTTTTTGAAGAAAGAAGATGGAACTTTGAGGCTATATGTAGATTATCATAATCATAAAAAAGTTACGATAAATAATTGATATCCACTTCCATGCATTGATGACCTATTTGATCAATTGAGGGGAGCTTAGTGGTTCTCAAAAATTGACTTGTGGTCAGGATATCAACAGTTGCGAGTTCGGAAGGAGGATATTCCAAAGACTGCATTCAGAAGAAGATATGTCCACTAAGAATATGTATTCATTCCTTTTGGTCTTATGAATTCACCAATAGTCTTTATGGTATTTATGAATCATATATTTCAGCGATATCTAGATTCTTTTGTTGTGGTGTTTGTGGATGATATATTGGTGTATTAAAAAACAAGGGCTGAGCATGAGCAACAGTTGACGATTGTGTTGGAAATCTTGAGAGACCATCTGTTGTATGCCAAATTATCAAAGTGATATTTTTGTATACAAAAGGTACGTTTTCTAGGCCATGTTGTTTCTGAGAAAGGTGTTTCAGTGGATCCATAAAAGATAGAAGTTGTTCTTTCATGGCAACCGCCGAAGAATGTATTATAATTACGAAGTTATCTTCCTCTATCTTGTTATTACCGACGCTTTTTCTGTAACTTATCTCATCTAGATTCTCCTATGAAAGTATTAAAAAGGAAGTACAGTGCATTTCAATGTCCTGATGAATTTTTTAGATCTTTTCAAGAGTTGAAATTTCGCCTTAAATTAGCAGCCGACTTGATTTTTTCGGAATCAGGATAGGGGTATGTGGTGTATTGTGATGCTTCTGGAATAAGTTTGGGTTGTGTTCTCAAACAAGGAGACCATGTGGTTGCTTATGGCTCAAGGAAGTTGAGAGTGCATGAGAAAAATTACCCAACACATGATTTGGAGTTAGATGCACTCATCTATGCATTGAAAACATGGAGACATTATGTCTTTGGTGAGAAATTTATTGTGTTTACAGATCACAAAAGCTTGAAACACATTTTCCCATAGTGAGATTTGAATCTGAGAAAGGGGAGATGGATGGAGTATCTTCAAATGTTCGACTATGACTTAATTTATACAAAGGGTAAGGGAGATTCGATGGCCAACGCATTAAGCAGGAAGTCATATGCTTAGTTGGTAAAGGAAGCATCAGATGAGTGGCAGTTGATGTCGGTCCTAGCCAACATGTGTATGGAATGTGAAGACCGAAACGATGTTCCGGTTTTCAATACAATTACGCGTGTTCCTGATTTGGTTGAGATAGTAATGGATGCACAGGCATCTGATGTAGACTACGTTGCTTTTAGTTCAAAACTTAATGGTAGGTTGACCATTGAGGGATAGAAGCTAGATGGGACTTCAGTTTTGTGGTTTCAAGATCAGATGGTTGTACCTTAAGCTGCTCAGGAACAACTCCTTCATGATTACCACCATTCAAGATGGTATGTACATCCATGTACACAAAATATTTATAAGTCTTTGAAGGCACAATTTTTGTGGAGCGGCATGAAGCATAAGGTAACTGAATTTGTTTCAAGGTGTTTAACTTGTCAGCAAGTTAAAGCAGAACATCAGTGGCCAGATGGTAGGATACAATCATTACCTATCCCAGTGTGGAAATGTGATCAGATAGTAATGGATTTTGTAATAGGTCTTCCGATAATGGCCCGGAAACAAGATTCCTTTTGGGTGATAGTGGAACGTCTAACTAAGTCGGCCCATTTCATCCCAATTCGCGAAACTCATATGGTGGATGTTCCGACCCAAAGTGTTTCAATTGGAATTACCTTCTTATATTTATGTCATTAAATCACAAAATAATGATCTACTAAGTAATAATTTACCTTTAAACATAAGTTTGTCAATCTTATGTATGGAATTTTGAAAAACTGACATACACGGTTGTTTTCAAGATGATTTTTGGAGTCTAATGAAACAAAAATAAATTTTTTTTGTGAACAGTAACGTACCCTTAGGAATTGTAACATACCTTTATGAATAGTAATATGACCTTTATGAATATTAAATCATCCAACAAAAGAGTATTATTACCTATGAATAATAAAATTAAATTTAGACATCTTAGAAAGTGACAATTTGACCTTAGTAAACATTTTTGTATTTTGTAAGTCATAAATAATTAATTATAATTAATTATTTAATTTAAAATTATATTTATTTCCCTAAAATGTATTCATAAATTATTGAATCAATGTCTCATAGTTTTTAGATAATTTTATAAGATCCTACGTAATTTTTGAAAGCACTAAAAAATTTGTTTTAATCTTAAAAACTGTTTTTAAGTAAATTATTATTTTAATTAAATATTAAATTAATAATATTTAGAAAATTATTTTTAAAAAATGCACTTCTTTTTGGATTCTACGAGTTGAAAAATGGTTTGGGTAAATTTTTGAGATTTTTCTGAGATACTTGAATTTTTGATGAATAGTGAAATACTGTAATTTCAAAATAAGCTAAATAAGCTAATTATAGGGTCATATGTGATGTTATGCTGATGTAAGCCCACATGGTTTGGGATTAAATTATAAATTTACTATTCTTAGTTGTTCAATACTCACTATTCCTTGTCTTAGGGGAAATTAATGAACTAATGAATTTTATATTAAGGAAACCCCTCTCCCCTCCACTATAAAAGCCACCCACCACACCCTCATTTCCTCACACCTCTCAAGCTCTAAAACTTCTCTAAACTCTGCCCAAAAACCTTCCCAAGCCCCTCCCACACGTATAAGAGCTACTGGTGTCATAAAAATACCAAAATTAGTCTCTTAAGGTGGTTCTAATGAGGAGGATTCTAGAGGTAATTTCCCTCCCTCTTCTCCTTTAATTTCCTTTCAAGTTCAAGATAATTTATTGATCTCTCCCCACCTATCATCATCCAAATTGTATTGTAACTCTAGTATTATACATATAATATACTTTTATTACTATAATGGTACATTATATCATCCAACACCATTTCTCTCTTCTTTTTATTTTATTAAAGAGAATGTTGTTCATGAGGTGTTAATTTATCGCCTTCAAAAATGACATGCTTTCCTCTTCCATTTATACCTTAAGATCTTGTAATTAAACCATTTTTATGGATGAAACAGAATATTTTTTATTTATTATGTTATATTTAATGTTCTGGGAATAACTTATGGCCATATTACTAAGTGATAAGTTAAAACAAGTTCATTGTGATCCAAAAACAGCCAAAATTGACCCAAATAACCATCATTTAATTCTTATCTAATGATTCATCCAAATGTATGTAATACAATTCATTATAAGATCATTAAAACTCATTTAACATCATTAATGACATGTAATATCATTTCTAGATGTTTACTCATGTTCTACCCAATCTTCAATTTAAGAATACAAGTGAACCACCCAAGAAAATCCATAAAAACGAACATCCCTGAACAATGTTTTTAAACTCTATAAGTCATCCAAAGGAGCATAATACGACATAATGAAACCAGAATGAACCATTTAATTTACACATGGTTCTGTATTTCTAATTAATGAATATAATGTCATTATACATGATAGTAATGAGAAGGAAGCATTCAAGTACAAGGTAAGGGGAAATTCTTGAACCCGACTTTCATCCATCAGGTTCTACCTCTTTCACTCCATTTTTGATATGATCACTCTTTAAAGATCATTTTTTCATCATTTTCCTTCCTCTTCTGGGATATACATGTTTTCTAATGAATTTTTTTTCAATCCAAATTTTTTCCAAAAGAACTCTTCTCTTAAGAACTCATCTTTTACCTCTCATTCAAGGATGATGGTTCTTGTATCAAGTATGTTGTAACCTCTTTCTTTTGGGAACCCAAAGTTTATGAATGTGTTATTATGAGATGAAACCCATTACTTTTCATGGGTTATTTACGTTCATTTTTTTATATGTTTATTGTGCCGTGCATGATAAATGATAATGTTATGATGTGACGGGTGCGCCCAGAATTATATTGTGCAATATAAATGTTTAAATGTGACGGGTGTTCCCGGAATTATATAGCACTCCAATGCATTGGGTAATGTGATGAATCTAATGAGTAAATGTGAAATGATGTGTGAAAATATGCTATCTTGGTTCACATGTATGTGTGGTAGTTAACCCCTAAAACATTATGTTTCATTTTTATGCTTTGCCACATTTCACGTCTTTTATTTATGCTCCTCTCATGTTCATGATCTTTTGCCTATGTTATGATTATTCTCACCCCATGATATATTGTTATTATCTATCCTCTTACTGGTCTTTTATCTCACCCCTTTTTATGTATATCCTCACATGGCTACATGTACTAAGGAGAGGACAAGTGCCAATAAGATGCTAGAGAAGAAGAAATTAAACAAATTTTTATGCTAGATGTTGTATTTGTTATGTGTGGTCCTAGTTTTCCCAAGACACTAAGCCTTTGGATTCTATTTGTGTAATACTATTATGTTGTTTATCTTTAAAATGATTTAATAGTAATTTAAGAAAAGGTCAAGTAGCTATAGTTGGTATCAGAGGCATGGTTTAGTTAATTTGGAAATTTGGATTAGTGAACCCTAGAGAAAAATTATAGTATGAGACTAAGTAAAAATATGCACAAAAGAATATTTAACTAGGGATCCCATATGTTATGTTTTTGGTATAAATGTATAAATGAATAAGTTATTCATGACTTGTTTAGTTATGTTTTTTTCTATCCTTTTCTATTTTTGAAAATGGAAGGAACCATGAGAAAGCAGACCAACAACTCATGCGAGGGCCAATTCAACGTTTGCTCGAATGATATCCCTAATGATTTGGGTGGTGGAGTTCAAAAATCATGGCGATGCTTACCAAATCATCTCAGGTTATGAATAATAACCATAATAATGGGGAAGGTCCTCCTTCACCAAAGAGGGAGCAACTGGCTATTGAATGTTTTATGTGGCAACGACCATCGATGTTTTGTGGATCTTCTGATCCACTAGTTGCGGAACAGTGGGTCAAATCCATGGTGAAGATCTTTTCTGTTCTTTACTGTTCTGAGATGGAGAAGGTGACTCAAGCCATTTATTGTCTATATGGAGAAGCCAATCATTGGTGGGATTCGATTAAGAACACCAATCCAAGGGAGGAAATTGAAGAGATGGAATGGGAAGACTTTAAGATAATTTTTCTTAATAAGTACTTCCCATGAACTCTTCGCACAAAGATGGAGAGAGAATTCATAGAGATCAAGAAAAAAAGAGAGAATCTGTCACAACCTATGAAGTGAATTTCACAAGGATTACATGGTACCCTTCAGGTTTTGTTATCAACAATGATAACAAAATTGATAGATTCTTTAGTGGATTAAAACCACACCTTCGAAAGGCTCTTCCAATTCGGGAAATTGGGAGTTATGAAGACGTTTTTCGGTGTACTCTCAAAGTGGATATGGAGTCTGGAGAATGGTCCCAAGGATATGGTGATAAGAATATAAATATAGAGTTTCAAGCTAGTGGAACTAATGATAAACGTGGGAAGAAAAATCAACGACCCACATACCAAAAATGTGGGAAGTTGCACAATGGGAACTAACTCAAAGGGACGGGAAAGTGATTATAGTGTGGGAAAGAAGGACACCATGCTCAATAGTGTCTAAAAGACACAAAAAAGAAGGAGAATGTAGTTGATGAAAGGAGAGAACTACTCACAGTTCAATGCTAGAACTATATGGAGCTTGGGCACTATGCAAACCAGTTCACTAAAACTCGAGTTCTCAAGAGTGATCAAGGTCAGCAGCCACGAAAGACAAAGGAACAAGGGATGGATTCTGCCATCACTACTGCAGAGGTAGAGCATGATAGTGAAGTCTTACATGGTACACTTCCTAATAACTCATGAATGGAAAAAGTATTGTTAGATTCTTGTTCTACGCATTCCTTTATATCTTTCAAGTTTGTTAGATCTATAGAATAGACGCCCCGAAACCTTGAAGTAGTGATATCTATAAAAAAACTAATTGGTGAAATCATTTCAACCCAAGTGTTTGAATCTTCTCTTGTTGGCGTATGTGGGAATATTCTTCTAGAAATATCGTAATACTTCCCTTGGTGGAATTCAATGCTATAATGAGAATGGAATGGATCTCTTTATATGGAGCACATATCAACTGTAGGGAAAAGGAAATTTCTTTTCATATCATGAACCACCCATGCTCCTCTACAAATGAAAGTAAGATCATGAATCTACTTTTAAAAATCCATCAATGGTGTGGGAGTTTATTCACTATGAAGAAGCATACCTCACCCAAATGGTTGATTCGAAGGAAAGTGCCAACCTTGAAGAAATGCTCATCGTGAGGGAATACAACAATGTATTTCCCAAAGAGATAACCGGAATTCCCCCAAATCGTGAGGTAGAGTTTCCAATTGAAATCATACCCGAAGATACTCCTATCTCAATGTGACCCTATAGGATGGATCCTATCGAATTGGAGGTGTTAGAGATGAAGCTTCAAGAGCATCTGGACAAAGGGTTCATACGCCCTAGTGCATCGCCTTGGGGTGCACCAGTGCTCTTTGTGAAGAAGAAGGACGGAACAATGCGGTTGTGTATCGATTATCGGGAAATCAACAAGATCACTATAAAGAACAAGTATCCTCTTCCAAGGATTGATGACTTGTTCGATCAGTTAAGAGGACATCAATACTTCTAAAAGGTGGATCTTCATTCAGGATATAATCAGGTAAATGTGTAGAAGGAATATATTCAGAATACTGCCTTCCGTACAAGGTATGGGCACTATGAGTTATTGGTGATGCCTTTGGGACTTACTAATGCCCCTGCAATCTTCCTGGATTTGATGAATAGAGTATTTAGACATTACCTCGAAAATGTTTTGGTAGTATTTATCAATGATATTATCTTTTAGTCTAAGAGAAAGGAGGAACATGAAGAACATCTAAGGCTTGTGTTGGCAACATTGAGAAAAGATATGTTGTACGCCAAGTTCAGGAATTGTGACTTTTGGATGAATCAAGTAATGTTCTTGGGACATGTGATCACAAGTGAGGGAATTTCTATGGATTCTTCAATGACAAAGGTGACTGAGGAATGACCCAGGACCTCTAGTGTCACAGAAATTTGTAGTTTTCTTGGATTAGCTGGGTACTACCGACATTTTTTGAGAAACTTCTCATGATTGTCAAACCCGATAACTCAGTTAACAAGGAATGGGTTATAGTATGTCTGGATGGAAGAATGTGAGGGAATCTTCAAGGAGCTAAAGAGAAGGCTGATCACCGCACCTGTACTCACACTACAGAAAAGTGGAGAATGTTATGTTATATACAGTGATGCTTCAAAGAAAGTCTTGGGTTGTCTACTCATGAAAAATGAAAATGTGATAGCCTACGTCTCACGGTAGTTGAATATCCATGAACAGAACTACCTGACGCATGAACTAGAGTTGGCAGCCGTGATTTCTACATTGAATATATGGCGGGACTACCTTTATGGTGAGAACTGTGACATATACACCGACCACAAGAGCCTAAAGTATATATTCACACAAAAGGAGCTCAACATGCGTCAAAGGAGATAGTTAGAGATAATCAAAGATTACGATTACTTTATTCACTATAATCCTTGAAAGGAGAACAAGGTAGCTAATTCTCTAAGAAAAAAAGAACCTACTACTCTATCCATGCTGCGGATTGAGAAAAACCCTATCTTCATTGATATGCATAGAATGGATTTGGAAATCATAAGGGCATGGGATACATCCTACCTTCCCAAACGATTTCACAACCATCCATCCAAGAGGAGATTAAGGAAGCCGAAAGGGATGATGTGGAGATACAAAAAAGGTTGCATGCAGTAAATGAAGGAAAGATGCAAGAGTTCCATATCAACAATGATGGTGTGATTTGGTTTGGAACGTGGCTTTGTGTGCCTTTATCACTCGGGATAAAGATGGAGCTATTAGATAATGCGCATAGCTCAACTTTCTCTATCCATTTTGGGAGTACCAAGATGTATCATGATCTCCGAGAACACTTCTGGTGGGATTACATGAAGAATGAAATTGCGGGATATATATCGAGGTGCTTTGTATGTCATCAAGTTAAAGTTGAGCGACAATAGTCCAAAGGT
Source organism: Viscum album (assembly GCA_963277665.1). Taxonomy (NCBI): domain Eukaryota; kingdom Viridiplantae; phylum Streptophyta; class Magnoliopsida; order Santalales; family Viscaceae; genus Viscum; species Viscum album. Next base: position 323,374,222 of record OY728119.1, on the reverse strand, counting down.
ATGATGCAGCCATATCCTATACCCATGTGGAAATAGGAAAATGTTACTATGGACTTTTTCACAGCTCTCTCGAAGACTTCAAAGAGAAATAATGCGATATGGGTTGTGGTTGACCGACTCACCAAGACTTCCAATTTTATTGATATTTGGGAAGAACTTTCTCTTGAACAACTTACAAAGATATATGTGAAGGAAGTGGTGAGACTGCATGGTGTTCCACTCTCAATTGTCTCTGACCATGATCCAAGGTTCACATCTAAATTCTGGAGGAGCCTTCAACATGCTTTGAGTACTGAATTAAATTTCAGCATGACCTATCACCCCAAAACCAATAGCTATACTGAAAGGACTATTTATATGCTTGGAGATATGCTAAGAGCCTAATCTCTTGAATTCAAAGGTGGTTGCGATGAACATCTCCCATTGGTTGAGTTCTTATACAAAAATAGCTTCCACTTGAGTGTTCATATGGCTCCATTTGAATCTCTCTGTATAGAATGTGATGTAGAACTTCAACATATTGGGATGAAGTTGGAGAAATAAAGCTACTTGAACCCGATATTGTTCAAGATTGTCAGAGAAGGTTCAAATAATCCAAAAAAACATCAATGCTGCTCAAAGTTGGCAAAAGAGATATGCTGACAACCCTTGAAGGGACTTGGAGTTCGACGTTGGAGATAAAGTCTTCATTCGAATATCTCCATGGAAGAGAGTTACGCGATTCGGGAATAAAGGGAAGCTAAGACCAAGATATATTGGCCCCTCTGAGATCATTTACCGCATAGGAGTCGTGGCCTATAGTCTTGCACTTCCACCAGATATGGCTCATGTTCATGATTTGTTTCATGTATCAATACTGAGGAAGTACATACCATACCTCTCACATGTACTAAACTCAGAGGTGGTGCAATTGGAAGATGATCTCTCCTATGAGGAGCAGCCAGTAAAGATTCTGGATCGGAGAGATTAGGTTCTACATAAAAAGACAACCCATCTTGTAAAAGTGTTTTGGAGGAACCAAAATTTTGAGAAAGCATCTTGGGAACCAGAAGAGGCAATGAAGGAGAAACACCCTCACCTGTTTGTGTAAAGTGAAATTTCAGGGGAGAAATTTCTTAAGGGGGGAAGAATGTTACGACCAAAATTTTTTCAATGGAAATTACCTTCTTATATTTATGTCATAAAAACACAAAATAATGAACTAAAAAGTGATAAGTGACCTTTAAACATAAGTTTTTTCACTACTATGTTTGGAATTTTGAAAATCCGACATACGCGGTTGTGTTCAAGATGATTTTTGGAGTCTAATGGAAAAAAAATAATTATTTGGTGAATAGTAATGCACCCTTAGGGATAATTACATACCCTTATGAATAGTAATATGACCCTTATGAATATTATATCATCCATCATAAGAGTAACATTTCCTATGAATAATAAAATAAAATTTAGACATCTTAGAAAGTGACAATTTGACCTTAGTAAACATTTCTGTATTTTGTAAGTCATAAATAAATAACTATAATTAATTAATTAATTGAAAATAATATTAATTTCCCTAAAATATACTCATAAATTATTTAATCAATGTATTATAGTTTTTAGATAATTTTATAAGAACCTACGTAATTTTTGAAAGCACTATAAAATCAGTTTTAATTTTAAAAACTGTTTTTTAAGTAAATTATGATTTTAATTAAATATTAAATTAATAATATTTAGAAAAATATTTTTAAAAAATTGAATTAATTTTTGGATTCTACACATCAAAAAATGTTTGGGGTAATGTTTTGGGATTTTTCTGAGATATTTGAATTATTGATGAATAGTGAAATACCGTAATTTACAAAATAAGTTAAATTAGCTAATTATAGGGTCATATGTGATGTTTTGCTGATGTAAGCCCACTTAGTTCGGGATTATATTATAAAATTACTATTCTTGGTCATTAATGACTCACTATTCATTGGCTTAGGGGAAATTAATAAACTAATTAATTTTATATTAAGGAAATCCCTCTCCCCTCTTCTATAAAAGCCACCATTCACACCATCATTTCCTTACACCTCTCAAGCTCCAATAATTCTCTAAAATCTGCTCAAACACCTTCCCTATCCCCTCCCCCACGTCCAGGAGATGATGGTCTCATCAAAAGACCATGATTAGGCCCTTAAGGATGTTCTCAAGAGGAGGATTATAGAGGTAATTTCCCTCCCTCTTCTCCTTTAATTTCCTTTCATGTTCAAGTTCACTTATTGATATCTCCCCACATATCATCATCCAAATTTTATTGTAACTCCAGTATTATAAATATAATTTAATTTTATTATTATAATGGTATATTATATAATCCAAACCCATTTCCCTCTTCTTTTTATTTTATTAAAAAGTATGATGTTCGTGAGGTGTTAATTTATCATCTTCAAGAACAACATGCTTTCTTCTTCCATTTCTACCTTCAGATTTGGTCATGAAACCATTTTTATGGTTGAACCAAAATGGGTTTTATGTATTATGTTATATATAATGTTCTGGAAATAACCTATGGCCATATTACTAAGTGATAAGTCAAAACAAGTTCGTCGTGATCCAAAAACCGCCCAAATTGACCCAAATAACCATCATTTAATTCTTATCGAATGATTCATCCAAATGGATCAAATATAACTCATTATAATATCATTCAAAATCCTATTATATAATTAATGACATGTAATATCATTTCTGGATGTTTACTCATGTTGTATCAAAACTTCAATTTAACAATACAAGTGAACCACCCAAGAAAAACCATAAATACAAACATCCTCAAACAATGTTTTTAAACTCTATAAGTCATCCAAAAGAATAGAATAAGACATAATTAAACTAGAATGAACCATATTAATGTACACATGGTTATTTATTTCTAATTAATGAATATAATGTCTATAAAAGACATTAAAAAGAAGGAAGAATTCAGGTACAAGGTAAGGGGAAATTCTCGAACCCAACTTTCATCCTTTGGGTTCTACCTCTTTCACTACAATTTTGATATGGTCACTCCTTAAAGATCATTCTTTTCATCATTGTATTTACTTTTTTGGTATATAAATGTTTTCTAATTATGTTTATGTCAATCCAAATGTTTTCTGAAAGAACTCCTCTCTTATGAACTCAACTTTTACCTCTCATTTAAGGTTGATGGTTCTTGTATCAAGTCTGTTGTTCCCTCTTTCTTTTGGGAACCCAATGTTTATGATATTTTTATTATGAGATAAAACCCATTCCTTTTCATGAGTTAGTTTTGTTCATTTAAGTTATATGTTCATTTTGGCATGCATGATAAATGATAATGTTATGTTGTGACGGGTGCGCTCAGAAATATATAGCGCGCCAATGCATTGGGTTAAGTGATGAATCTCATGAGTAAATGTGAAATGACGTGTGAAGAAGATTATTTATAGGTTCACAAGTATGCATGGTAGTTAACCACTAAGACATGATGTTTCATTTTTATGCTATTCCACATTTCAAGTCTTTTATTTATGCTCTTCTCATGTTCATGATCTTTTTCCTATTTTATGATTATGCTCACCCCAAGATATATTGTTCTTATATATCCTCTTACTAGGCTTCTATCTCACCCATTTTTATGTATATCCTTAGGTGGCCACATGTACTAAGGAGAGGAAAAGCGCCAAAAAAATAGAAAAGAAGAAATTAAATAAATGTTTATGCTAAATGTTGTATTTATTATGTGTGCTACTAGTTTTCCCAAGACATGGAGCCTTTGGATCCTCTATGTGTAATACTATTATGTTTTTTATGTTTAAAATGATGTAATAGGAATGTAAGAAATTGTCGGGTCTCTATAGTGGAAGATCATTCAAAAATCTATATCTGGGAAGTGGTAAAGAGTCATGGTGTACCAGTGTCTATCATCTCAGATAGAGATCTGAGGTTCACATCTCGTTTCTAAAAATCCTTACAACAATCCCTTGGCACTCAATTGACTATGAGCATGGTGTATCATCCTCAGATGGATGGGAAATCCTATAGGATGATAAAGATGTTTGAAGACATGTTGCGGGCTTATGTAATGGACTTTGGTGGCTCAAGGGAGGAGAATATACCCATAGTGGTGTTCTCATACAATAACAGTTATTAGGCCTCGATACGCATGGCTCCGTTTAAAGAATTGTATGAGCATCCTTTTCATTCTCCACTTTGTTGGGTGGAAACAGGTGAGACTTCACTAGTTGGGCTGAGCCTTGTCTAAGAAACAACAGAGAAGATCCAGTTGATTAGAAAGAGGATGGAGACGGCTCAGAGTCGTCATAAATCTTAGTCAGATCATCGCCGAAGACCATTGTCATTTGTGGTGAGTGATCATGACTTTTTGAAAATCTCTCCAAGGCTTGGACAACATCATTTTGTGAAGCAGGGAAAATTATCTCCTCGATATATAACCCCTTTTGAGATACTGGAATGGGTTTGTGAGGTGGCACATCAATTGACATTACCTCAATGGTTTAGTGTAGTGCATAATGTGTTCCATGTATCTCAGTTAAAGAAATATCAATCCGATCCTGACCATGTGATCAAATGGGATCACATTGTCCAAGAGCCGGATGATTTATTGATACATATCCTGGTACAGATAGTGGATAGGCAAGAGAATGTCTTGTGTGAAAAAGCATCAGTCTAGTGAGGGTTTTATTGAAGCATTGTCAGATTCAGGTAGAGGCCTTGGAATGCGAGAAGGAAATGAAAGAGAAGTGTCCTGAACTCTTTCAGGCAAGAGATGGTTTTCTACGTTCCATGGAAGGAAAGGCCAATGGTGGGGAGAATTTAGTACCCCTGATTTCTGGTATTGAACCCTTTCTTGATTCTTTTCATGGTATTAAAGTTAAGGGTGTTGAATGGGTGTGTTGGGAGAACTTGGAATGATGTTTTGAGGCAAAGGGGAAGTCACACAGTCGGTGCACGGTTTGTCTAACCATGTGGCGAAATCGTGTGCAGTGGGTCTAAGAGGTAGTGGCTTCTGCACATTCGGTGCATGGTTTGTCTAACCATGCAGCCAAAAAGTGCAAGAAGGGTGGCCGAGGAAGTAGCCAATGGACGGTTAGCACACGGATTGTCAAACCGTGAAATCACTTAAAATTAGATCCTTAAATTGTGGATATAACTCATTTCCCTCTAATTTCCTTGTTTAAACCATCTAAGCTTCCCTAACTCGGGATTACTCTATCTTGAAGGTTGGAAGACTTCTCCCAAGCATTCCAAAGGTGATCCAAAGGTTTCTCTTGGAAAATTGAAGCTGGATTATTAAGGTATGTGATAGTTCTTGATCGATTTCTTAGATATATGTGGATATACATATCCTATTCTCTTTTTTTCATATATATACACCCATTATGGGTAGATATATGGGTGTTGATGACAAATATGACAATATTTGGTCTTGGTTGTGTTAGGAAAAGATATCTATGGAGAGTTTTTGGAGTTCTGACCTAGTGTTCTTGAGCGTTCTTCATCCGTGGCTTGGTTTCACCCAATTTGTTGAGGTAGGTGGAATCACTCTCGATTCCTCTTTCATAGAACATGAAGTCTTAGTTCAAATTGATTTATTATCTTTATTTTTATTGTGAAATTGTGGTACAAAAATTTTTATAAATATTCTTTAGTGATGATTTATGGTTTTTGATGAAATTGTGGAAATTGAAAGAATGGTTGTGCAAAGTGTTTTGGTTTCATGATTTTAAAATGGTGATTTTAAAATATGGATTTTCTAGATTTGGAAAATTATTTGTGGGCAAAGGGGTTTTTCAATAAAGGGTGATTCTTTATTGAATGGTTTTGAACACACTTAGTTTTGGGCATAGATTGCATGGGTTTTGGTGTGTGTTCATATGAATTTGGATGGATAAGGGAGAGAAGTACCCCCATAAATAGGTTGGGATGGATAAAGGTGAGAAGTCCCCTCATCAATAGGTTGGTATGTATAAGGTTGTGAAGTACTGCCGTTAATGTAGTTCACTAAGTAAGGACTTAGTGGAAGGATAACTCACCGATCGTGAGTATAGGGAGGTCCAGGTTGCATTCATGGTTGGTTGTGTGGATTTGTGGAATGGAATTAATGTGCCAAAATGGAAATGTGAATCTGATTGGAAATCATTCTAGGTTGCTTTTCTTGAGAAAGACGTTTTTTTTTGGAAAAATGGCTTGGACATGGAACTTGTTATACTGTGAACTATTTTTTGATTTGTTTTATATAAATTGTTTTATATTAATGTGCTAACAAGTTTTATCCTAGAGGCATGGGATGGGAAGTCATCGAGGAAAACCTAATGAGTTTCATTACTCACCACCTTCTTTGGCAAGTTGGTGCTTTTACAGATGTCATGTACCGGGACGTTGGCAAAGGTAATGTGTCAAATGTTTAGAGCACTTCTTCATGATACATGGGATGGTTCGTGATGTTGGATCTTGGAGCTTGTGGTGCATGGAGGTGGATTATTGTCTTATAGTCTTTGAGTTGTCTTTCTATAGTTTACTCTGATTTTTATCATTGGTTTTCATTGTGGTACTTTTTTTTTGGTTTTTGATAAAATTAATGGTTGAGTTTTTTTTTGGTTTTAAATCATGCATCATATAGTTGTTGCTTGGAGATGTTTATCTAGTTTCTATATTTGTTGGTTGTTTTTAGTTAAATGGTAAATCATCCCCCAAGTACTTTGAACCCCTTCGGCATTTATTTCCATCCTTTGGCACCTTTGGGATTTCACTTGAGGACTAGTAATGAATCGTTGAGCTCTCAAGCCAATGGGAATTAGTGGGTCATTACATCCTCATTCTCGATCTAGTTCTATTTGATGTCATTATTAGGATTGATTTTCCAGAAACTTTTCATTATAAGGTATATTTTTATCTTCATCATGTCTCATTCCATGTTGTTAATGAGATTTCTCAAGTGTTTACGAGATAGTGGGATATGAAATATAGTATTGTAGAGGCTTTCCACCTAGATATTAGGAGTTCATTATTTTTTGTTGTAATTGATCCTAATAATGTTTGTTCTATTATTAATAATTCATTAGTTGTTAGTAATTTTTCTAATATCTTCCCAAATTACATCTATAATCTTCCTCTAGATAGGGAGGTAGAGTTTATGATTGATATAGTGTTGGGTACACAACCAATCTCAATACCGTCATATTATAGGGAACTAGAAGAGTTGAATGAGAACAATATTCAATTGGATGATCTAATGAAGAAGTATTTTTGTATTCCCTAGTTTTTATTATGGGTATCAATATTAATCTTTTCTAATGAGGCTAATATATTACATTTATTGTGTTCGAACTATCAAAAGATTAACTTGGTGGTGTAAAAAATAACTATCATTTTCCTTGTTTAAATGATCTATTGGATCACTTATGGGTAAAATTGGTCTTAAAAAATCAATCTTCAATTTTTTATCATCTTCCCAGGGGTTAGGAGTCCCATATACCATTGATAAATTTATATAGTAGGTATAAACATTATAAATATCTTATGATTCCATTTGTTGTGAATAATACTCTTGGAGTTTTAATGGCTTTCAAGATCTAGATATTTAAGCAGTATCTGAAATATTTTGTGGTAGTGTTCAAGGATGATATTTGTTTTAATTGTGGTATGAGTATGATCAAAATAAAAATATGTGTTTTGTTTTGTAAATATTTTAGATTCACCAATTTTATGGAATTATTTCAAAGTTTAATTAATGGATACCAAAATTGTTGTTCTTGGTGAAAATTATTTCTGAACATGGATTATCTGTTGATTGAGAGAAGGTGGTGGTAGTATTATAACAAGAGGGTCTATGAAATTCCTTAATAATTATTTTTATTTGATATTAATGGTTATTATTTGTATTTCATCAAGTATTTATTGATGTTGGAATCACATTTGACTTCCCTTACTAGGAAAGTGGTGAAATTCACATGGGATGAAAAATTCCAGTATTCATTGGATAAATTGAAATAATTCTAGACATAAAATATTATTATGATCATACATGGTCCTAGTATGGTTTAGATGTTATAAAATTATGTGTTCAATACTATCACAGCTTAATTGATTGGTAAGATGATCATGTTGTGGACTTTATCTCTCGTTAACTTTATCTACGTGAAAAATTACCCTAATAATGATTTGGAGCTCATTAATATGAAAAAAAAAAATAAATGTTTAAGGTATGATATCTTTGGGGAGAGGTTCACAATATTTTTTGACAGAAAATGTTTAAAAAATTTATTTTCAAGAAAATAATTGAATCTCAGATAGAGGTAGTGAGAGTAATATCATTAGACATTCGACTAAGACATTGCCTACACCCTGGGGAGGGGGAATGTTCTTATAAGTTCTATCACCTAGAAATTACCATTGTTATCTACTTCAGAACTGTAGGGATAGTAAACACATATAGTTATCTTCATTCAGTTGGAAGTAGATATTACGAGTATGTTTGTGGTCTATTTTGGGCCAGGTTTTATTTGTCATCATATTCCCTTAAGACTATTCAAAAGGCCCATCAAAATAATGTCGAGTTTATGGAAATTTGAGAAATACATTCTTATGGGTAGTCTTTTTCAAGTTGGAATCACCGTTGAAAAGGTATTCCCCATTTTGGGAATATGATTTTGTCCTATCATTTATGAGGTTTTTTGTTTTTATTTAGTAAAATAGTAATTCTTGGTTCATTCATACATGCACCAAGATGAATTATTATAAAATAAAATGATGTTTATTGTGGTCGAGTATGAAGAATGAAATTGATTTTTTTTATAATGCTGTTAATTATACCATTAGATAAATGTCGATAATATGAAGCATTATGGTTTACTACAACATCTTCATGTGCCAAATTTTAAATGGGATGAGGTTTCGATATACATCATTGTATGATTTCCACTGACTTCCTAAAGGAAGAATTCAATATGGGTGGTAATTGATTAGTTGAAAAAAGATGTAATTTTCATTATAATCATGGAAACCAATAATGTTTAATATATGGGTAAGACTTATGTGTAAGATATCATAATATGACATGGGGTTCCCTCTACCATTTTATCAAAGAGATATCCAATGTTTAGATCATGGTTCTTGATGTGTCTCTAGGAGGTGACATGGGATCAGGTTTGGTTGATTATAGATTAACATCCACTAAAAGATGGTCATATAGATAACTGTACATAGATCTTGGAGGATATGTTATGTGGTTGCATCTTTGATTTTGGTGGATCCGGGGATAGCCATCTAGAACAGTTTGAGTTCTTTATAAGATTAATTATCAGTATTAAATATAATTTAACCTTTAGAGTCATTGTATGATCACCCATGATGATAACCTATTTGTATGTTATAGGTGGACGAGGCATCTCTTATGGTACATAGTATAATTTAGGATTAATTAAAAAGGATTCTAGATATAATTCACCACCTAGTTATATCTCAATTTCATCATAAATCATTTGAGGATCCTCAACATTGTCCTTTGATGATTTCTGGTGATTGGTGTTTATTAATATTTTATCCTTGGTTGTGTCACCATTGACTTGGAAAATAATAAAAGTTAGATCCATGATATATTGGATTATTATATTTCATTGAGTATCTTGGGATGGTTTCATATTAGTTAACATTATAGGTTTCATTGAAAGGTATTCATGATGTTTTAAATATATCTATGCTCAACCAGTATCATCTTTATCCATCTCACATTGTGAGTTGGGAAGAGAGAGATATGGATCCATATGTTTTAGTTGTAAATCATCCATTAAAGATCATTTATTTTTATGAGGAAGTATTTTATTGGATGTCAATCCTTTTGGTTAGAGAATTATGGTGACACATGAAATATTCACATGTGACATGGGATAAATAATCATTAGTGGGGGTGTAATAGCCTCACTTATTTAAAAATTTCCCTTTATCCGCATGATTTTTCAAGAATGAAAAATCTTATAATGGGGATATTGTAATATCCTTGATAGAAATGTGTGTTCTTTTTATTCTTTAATATTATGTTATTAGTTTTGTAGGACATTGTAGACGCCGGAAAAGTCCGTTGTTCCCAAACGAAGCTCCGGATGCGGAAAGCGAGGTCATATTTGGAGTCGGAAGGATGTTTCGGAGGGCCCGGAGGCCTTGCGCGGAATTTCAGAGGCCCGCGCGCAAAGGTGATGTTCCGCGCGCAAACCCCCCGGGATGCGCGCAATGCGCCGGTCCGGCGCGCAATTTTGCGCGCCGCGGGTCCGCGCGACTCCCTTGCGCGCCGCGCCCGATTCCGCGCCCGCGAGGAGAATTTCGCGCTCGCACCCTGGATTCCGCGCCCGGGGTTGCCTATAAATATAAGGCGACCCCCAACGTTTCAAAGGTTGCTGGAAGTCGAAACGTCTCTCGTGCGCGCAATTCAACCCCTTCCGCGCGCAATGACGAACTTCAGGTAACCTCCTTTCTTTCGCGCAAGAAATCCTCGGGGTCCGCCTTCGCGCGCAATCCCCGCTGGCTCCTTTCATTTGAATAAAAACTCACCCTAAGGCCTTTGCGCGCAAAAGAACCCGCTTGCGCGCAATTGCCCCCGGGGTGCGCGCAATCCGGCCCGATTGCGCGCACCCCCATCTTTCAAGTGGCCATTCATTAGAGAATGAGCCGTTGCCCCCGCGCGCTATCCGAAGCCCGGTGTGAGCATTCTCAAGCATCCGCGCGCAAGGCGCTGGCCCAATTGCGCGCCAGCCGCCCCGATTGCGCGCCGGCCCGTAGTATTGCGCGCAAAGCTTCCTTTTTGCGCGCAATCTGCCAGGGTCGTCCCCGTTGACCTCCTAAGGGTACCCGCCTGTGTGGCACCCGATGATTCTCATCCCGGGTGCCCGCACCGTGCGTTGTCTTCCCGTGCGGCCCTCCAGGTTCGTGCGAAGTGACATGCACCCATCGTCCGCGCTGCAAGACGTTAAACTGCCAAGTGCTTCGTCCGGCAACCTATGCCCAGCATGACGTTAAACTGCGCATTCGTCCCGCATGACGTTAAACCGCGCATACGTCCAGCATGACGTTAAACTGCATATTCGTCCAGCATGACGTTAAACTGCACGTCCGTCCAAGCTGCACGACGTTAAACTGCCTAGCCCCCATCGTCCGCGCTGCAAGACGTTAAACTGCCAAGTGCTTCGTCCTCAACACATGACGTTAAACTGTACTTCGTCCGGCAAGACGTTAAACCGTCCGCTTCGTCCTCAACACATGACGTTAAACTGTACTTCGTCTGGCAAGACGCTAAACCGTCCGCAACCTGATCCCGTGCTCCGCACGCAGGGTCCCCCCGGTTTGGATGTGGCCCCCACCCGCCCGTCCCTGCAGGGATGTCGGGATTGCCCCTCTTTAGGGACGATTTAATGGGAGTGGCTTTTCCCTACGGGGGCAGGGTATTACAAACCCCTAGTTTCTCGTGGGAGGCTGCACATGTGTATCTCCATTGCGCCCCCCCACTGCCGAAGCCAGTAGAGGGTCTGACTGGGATCGAGGTATCTTCTGCTTTCGGTCCAAGTCCCTTCCAACTGAGTTTTGCAGCATCCGGGCTGCCCCAAGTGCGTAAGTCCTGACAGAATGAACTACGTGGACTTTGATCCCTGTCTTCTATACAGGGTACGTAGGAAGCCTCCCTGAGGTCCAAGCCCACCACCTGGTCGTCCCGGTCGTATTTACGTCGGTTCGTCCATCAGTGGACCCCTCCATGGTTCACGCTTGCGTTGATTCACCTATGAATCCGCCCCTGTGGGAGACTGCCCGTGTGTATCTCCACGGTGCCTCCCCACAGCCCCCCTTTTCCATTTCCCCTTTTATCGTCCAGCATGACGTGAAACTGTGATCCACCCGGCCGTTCCAACCCCCTCCGTGCGAGGTGGTTCGGTTCAATCCTCCGCCCGGCGGCCTAGACCTCTTCGTGAGTCGGCTTGCCGACGTCCAGCATGACGTTAAACTGTATGCCCGAACTACGTTGACTTTGATCCGTGTTAACGCGCGGTACGTAGGAAGCCCCTCTGGGGTCCAAGCTCTTCACTTCATCATCCATCCTGATCCTTACCCGGGCCGCCACATCCCGGTGGGGTCATGCCACTTCACTCCACTCCACGTTACTTGGGAAGCCGCCCATGTGCTGGCCCCAGCGTCGGAGGTTCTCCGCAAGGGGTTCCGTCATCTGATCCACTTTTCGTGTTGATCGGTCCGATGCCGTCCCCGCTGGATGTTAAACTCGCGGTATACCCCGTGTTAAACACGGGAAGCTGAGGAAAACCTCAGGTGACACAGTTCCCCGCACCTAGTACGGGATGCCTCAGGCCATCATGCCTTCGAGAAGCCCTATTAGGGACGGAAGACAGATGTGCAGAGCCGCAGTGTTACGACACGCCCCCAGCACCCAGAGCCACCCGGCCTTCTCACCGCAGGTTGCTGCCCCGCCCAGACTCCTTGGAACGTCCGGGCGGAAGCAGCGTAATTAACCGGTGTCCATGAAGATATGGCGTCGGGAACGAGATTCACGAACATTCTTAAGTCTATGAGGGAGACCCGGATTAGGCGACGAGTTCCGAGGAGACGTCCAAGGAAGGAGGAGCCGACATCCCATCATCCCGGTTTCGATCAAGGAGCAGACGCCCCTGAATAAGGGACGGATGCCGCCCGCCCTTGGAAAGCGGGACTGCGGGACCACAAGCCGCGCGCCCATCCCCTCGGGTTGACGGGTGCACGCGCGAACGCGTCCTGGCGGAACAGCGTAACCCGACGCACATCCGCACCGAAACAGACATCGAAATATTTTGGGGAGTATCTATATAACGTGGCACAAGCATTGTCTATAGGACTATTTTACATTATAAATGTGTAGTTTAAAACATAAATATGTTATTGGGAAAAATCCAATTTTTTTTATTAAATAAGAATATTGAAATATATAAAATGGGTTTTATGTGAATAATTATTTCACACCATAAGATCCACTTTTAAAGAATAAAATCATCTATAGAGGTAATGTTTACTCTATGAAATGAGTTTTTTTTCCATAAAATAGTTATCAAATATTTTCAACATAATCAAGGTTTTTTATAATGTAAATCATTTATCCCCTAAGTTTTAGTTATTCATAACATATAATTCTCCATATTCATATTTTTTATCCATTAATTCTTCACCCAATGGGGTTTTCTAGAGTGTTTTTGTGTCTTATCATCTTCGAACATCCTCTATTCAATGATCTATATTTATGGTGGTTAGATCACTTATTCCAAGTGAGAAATATTGCAACTTCTACATTTTCATTCATCATTGAAATAGTGTGGCTCGGTATATTATATTTTTTATCTATGATGATGCTTTTAATCTATTATAGATCTACTGTGTAATCTACATCCTGGATTAGGTACTTTGTTTGTTGTGGTGATACATGTTCATATACATTAAAGTATTTTGTGATCTATTATCTCGGACAACTTATATTTTTTTTGTAATTTTATTCTAATATTTTATAATAAGTTCTATGTCCAATTTTTTTCTTTTCATTACTTCCTATATTGGTGGATCCCTTTGTAGGAATGTGTGACCAAAGGTTTAGTAAGGTGTTTCTATCTACAGTCTATGTTGAATGATGTTTCTATTCTCATTTTTATAACTTTTTTTATAAATGAATGGGATGTTTTTTTGTTTTTTTATGTTTTAGAATTCTTTCTTTTTAGAAAAGGTTCATTTCCCTATTGTGGATTAAGAAAATTTGTTTTTAAATAATTGAGAAATTTATCTGGGAATTTTTTTCCAAATACTGACAGTGATGAAATGATTTGTATAATACAGAACATTAGAAAAGTTTATTACTTTGGTATAAGGTATATAAATAGGAATAATGCATTTTTTAGTTAGGGGGTTCACTCATGGGGTTTTACTCTGCACTATAAGCCATGTTTCTTAGGAAATTATTAGCAAATATTTCGAGGTTCACATTTTAGGGTGTTCCTTGGCTCCCTAGATTTGAGGAATTTTAATAATTGATTGATGTGTGTGCCACTCAATGTTTGTGTATGTTTCTTATAAATAGACAACCATGTATGGATCCTTGAAGTTATATAAATATTCATTGGTTTTTATCACTTGGCATTGAATTTTCATTTTGATATATGCTATATTATTTGAAACTATTTTACATGGATTAATTATAACTATGGAAAAGGGGTGATTTATTACCATGCTTCTTATATAAAAAAAGGTAAAATAATTATAATTCATTTCCTTTATTTCATTTTGAGAATTTTTGGATTGATATATATAGAATGGTTATGGATCATCTGAATGGGATCTTGCTGAGTCTATTTAGCTCAAACCCTATACATCCCTACATTGGTGAGTAGACCTAGTAATGTATTTTAATTAAGGGAAAGGAAAGGTGTCATAGTGATGTTGTGAGAATTGTTTTAGATTATCTAGGGTAGTTGGGGGTGATATAGTGTGTCATTTTACCATATCCCATGTTGTAATATATTTCTTAATTTTGGACGAGGATCGTAGAGAGCGGTTCAGAACCTGGCGATCTCAATCTGGGTGATCCTGATCCCAGATTGAATGGTGTTCAGTTGGAAAGGACATCTGGTTTTGAATCAGTGGTGGAAGAATTTTTTTGCCAAAAATAATTATTTAGCCATTGTGCGAAAGGTTACCCTAAATTAGGTGATGCTCGAGATGGTGATGGAGCAATGAAAAGTTTTTTGGATGTGGTGAAAAGACTGAGCGGGTCCTCTTTTATGGATTGCGAATATTCTCCATCATGAGGGATCATTAGAAAAGGTCATATTTTGTATGTTTTGGCGAATCAAAATGTTGTTGATAAAATAGTGAATTTTTATATGTTTTCCCTAAATGCTCGAGTTTTAATTCCGAAAGGGGTGAAGCTGTTGAAGTTCAATGAACTCACTGAGAGAATTACTGTGATATAGGGATTTCCTGACTGGAAAATTATGGCGATGGGCTGTGGTTTCCATCATATTGTTTTTCCATCTGATGAACTCAAATGGCATGCATGGAGTCTTGGCTCGGTCTCTCTAAATCCTGTATTTCATCGAATTCAAGAGTGGGACCGTAATTTTGATCTGAATTCTGTCAAGAACACATATTCTCAACTATGGATACGAGTCTGCAATATTAATTGGATATATTGGAATCCAAAAATTTTATGGGATATTGCTTCATCTTTTGGTAATCCAATTTGGTAGGATAAGAAAACTGACAGTCCCTATTTTGGTCATTATGCTAGGATTTTGGTTGAGGATGATATGTCTATAATCCTTGTGGAAGAAGTGGTGTGGACCATTAAGGATGATAATCTTACTCTAGGGATTCTTTATGAGAGGAAGCCCATGTTTTGTTAAAATTTTCATTTATTTGGACATGTGGTCTCAGATTGAAATAGACACAAATTTTGTAGCATTTAGAAAATCAGAGGGCATGAGGATTCGAATTGCAGGAGAAATTAAGAGAAGGCTGCTGGACTAGAATCCTCTAATGTTAAAGGAGGCGCAGGTAATCAGAATGAGAGGGTCTCTCACATGGGGGATCTAGTTCAGATCTCTGTGGGGGATCCAAATCTGGATAAAGATCCTGCTGCATCATTTGTACATGTGACTATCGAGAATTCAGGTCCTTTGGCCATATCAGGTCCTTCTTACCTGGCCCCCCTCATAGATAACGTTCGAGAGGCCAAGATTAATACTGACCAGGTTCCTATTACCTCTGATGATGTAGTAGGTTTGGAAAATTCTAATCCTTTGGAGCCTACTTTTTGAGAGGTTGTGGTGAATGAGGTCAATTATGATGATGTCTCAAATGATTTGTTTCTCCCTGCCAGCAATGGTGGCACTGTAGATGCGGATTTGAATTCTGGGAAGAAGCCTGATGAATTTCTCCACATACATCCAGATATGGTTGTGAAGAGAAGAATCCCTACATGTTTTCTCGCTCTTGTTGACTCCTTGAACATATTTTAATATGTTAGTCCTGAGACTTCTCGTGAATATAGTGATGAATCTTCAACTCTAAATCGAGATTTAGGTGTTCCTACCCATGTTGAACAAGATTCTATTACATCTATTAAAGAGTTGAAACAAGGTGATGATGATCCTAGAACTAGGCTCAGATCGAAAACATGATGATCTTATTTTGGAACTGCTAAGGGATTGGGAATTCTCCCATGGTCAAGTCCCTTAGGCTTCTAATCTTGACCAAAAATCCTTTCTTAATTGGTATTTCTGATCCAAGAATGAAATTTGAGAGTTGATCTTCTTTTAAGTGGTATTTGTTGGGATACACTTATGTTTCTAATAATAAATTGGTTGACAGTATGGAATCTTTAACAGTTATGAAACATCATAGTGTTTTAGTTAACACACTCATTTGTGACATGAAATCTGTTACTATATCTTGAATCATAAATTGTCCCTATCTTTCGATAAATATTGTTTATGATTTTTATCTGTATACAAGGAGAAGTGCTCTATAGAGTAATATTAAAGATATCTCTTAGGGTATTTGTAATAGTTGGATTCTTCTTGGTGATTTTAATACTGTTTTGTGTCCTGATGAAAAAGGTGGTGAGAATATTTTTCGCATTTCAGCCTATGATTTTTTTTGCTTGCATTGAAAAATGTGGTTTGGTTCATGTTCCCATGTTTGGAGCTGATTTACAAGGAGTAGGTACACCATCAATGGAAGGTAGGAAAGTAAGCTGGATAGATGTTTTGTACAAGTGGATAATGTCTCTTGTTTAATGGATATGTCTGGAGTCACCTTGACAAGGATACATTCTGATCACAATCCTATTCTTGTTAATGTATGTGACAGTAGAATAAGGTCAGCCCCAATTTTCCATAAATGTAATAATGCCTTGATGATCGTTCTATGTTGTAGGGAGATTGTTTTGGATTTCTGGAATTTTGACTTCCTGGGAAGTCCCTCTATTATTGTTTGTTCTAAATTAAAATAATTCAAGTCCAGATTAAGGCAATGGAGTAAATCCTCTTTTTCCTACCTTGATAATGACATGAAAGAGGCAAGAATTTGTTTGCTGAACCACCCCGAAAGATAATATTCTACACAATATCCTCTCCCACAAGGAGGTACAAGATTCTTTAAATCTGGAAAATATATTGACTCTTAAAGTGAGATTAGATCAGAATCAGTTCAATTTGATATGGTTAAAGGAGTGAGAAAGGAAATCTATGTTTTTTCATTGTATGAAAAAGGAAAAGAGAGCTTGAAGGAGTCATAATGCCATTACTATTGATGGGAATATGTTCTCTTCTGAATGAGGGATTTTTGATGTTATCATGGGATACTTTGAGAAGATTTATTTTGACAATGGAATTGACCACTATGATAAAATTATTCACTGTTTTGTTCCATCTATTATTGATCTTCAGAATAATAGGCTAACTGAAATTCCCAATGCCATAGAGATTTATGATGATATTCTATCTTTAAATATTGATAGTGTGGATAGTCCCAATGGCTTCACCAACAAGTTTTTTATGTTCTATTGGGATATTCTAAATCATGATATTACAAATGTGGTGATGGATTTATATAACTCCTCTTTTAACTGTTTGGGATGAAGTTTAATTTTATTTCCTTAATCCATAAGAAATAATCCGCCCTTGATATTAAATACTTCGGACTAGTGGATATTTGGAATACCATACCTAATATTATCAGTAAAATCATGACCTAGAGGTTGGGTGAAATTTCTTAGGGGCTTATTTCCAATAATCAGTTTGGTTTATTACTGGGAAGGAACATTCAAAATTACCATTTCACTACTTCTGAATGTGTCAAAGCCATGAATAGTAGAAAAAAGGATAGTGACATGGTTTTGAAGATTGACATATCCAAAGCATTTAACTTTATTAGATGGAGCTTTCTTTTCAGAATTCTTCAAATGCATGGTTTATCGTAGTGATTTCATGGTATTGTTGGTTCCATCATGGGAACTATGAGGCTCTCTATTCTAATTAATGGATCCCCTAGAGGACCATTTCGATTTATAAGATGGGTATAGTAGGGAGACCCTATCTCTGGCCTAATTTTTTCGATTGCTGAAGACTACTTGAGTTGGTGTCTAAATGACATTACTAATTTTGGATGGTTTCCGAAGATGAAAATTGGGAGGAATCTTCCTACTCCCCCTCACTTGTACTATGATTATGACATTCTTGATGTTTGGAAAGGTATAAAAATGAACCATTTTTGTATCTATGGTATATTTTTACATTATGGGGAGGTTTTATGTCAGGTTATTAGTTGGATTAAGTCTTTAGTTATGTTCAATTAAGGTATCACCATCTAGAAACAGAATAGAATATATTTGAACCATGGAATGATTAGAGGAAATATACCTTTTAATTATATTGGTGTGCCTCTGTTATGGGTAAGAGTGAAGAGATGATATCTTGAGAAAATTGCTCTAAAAATTGCTAATCAGTTAACAAACTGTAATGGAAAGAATATGTATCAAGCTTGGAGAATTTTCTTTGTTAATTTAGTGATTTCCTCAATTTTTGTCTACTTGTTTTCTATTTATATATGTTCAAGCTAAATTGTTAAAGATTTGATTGGAAAGAACAGAAATTTTATCAGGAATGGATCAATTAATGAGAGAAAACTTATTACAGGGGTCTAGAAAGACTATATTAAATCGACCCAAATTGGAGGAATGGGGGTGAAGGATCTGAGGGTCTTCAATGAATATTTGATAAAGAAGTTTGTATGGAATCTACTATCCATATATGTTCCCTCTGCAATGTTTTTCTATTCTTGGTTTATAGTCAAGCTTCAGTATGGTTATGGTTATTACCTGACTTCCTCTATTTGGCCTGCCATTAAGCAGGCTTATGCTGGTCATATGGAAAACATGAGACAGTTTGTATGTGAGAACACTCCTAGGAACCTTAGGACAACTCCTTGGTTGTACCAACCCATCTGTGATGACATTGATGTTCCTCCATCCCTGATGAACTATGCTATTGCTGATATTCACAGAATTGTAAATATAAATTGGTTATTACCTGATAATCTTTGCTTGCAGATCTAAAGATACAAATAATTTTATTCTGACACTCTCATTTGGATGTCCAATTTAAATAGACTATTTTGTAATAAGTATTGTTACATATTGTCTTGTGGCCCTTCCTTGAACCTACCCTCTTGGATCAAATGTGTCCAAGCTTCTTTTGTTCCACCTGCATCAACGATCATCATCTTGAAAATCTGGATGTAGCGCCTTCTAGTACATCACATTTTGCATCGCCCTGGGGTTCATCTGGCCCCTGCTTGACTCCTCGGTTTAGATGTGGATGAAACACATCACCACCTATTTATTTCCTGCTGATTCATATGAAGGTTTTTGTTTTATATGTAGGAATTATTCAGTTGATGCTTTAACTAAAAATCTCTGGAGGACCCACTGTAGTCCATTTGTAGAAAGGAGTGTAGTGAACAGATTCAGTCCATTCAGTTGTCTGTTGTTGTGAACGTCTTCTATTTCATTTGTAAGGAAATAAATGATTTGAATTTCAATAACATTAAGAAATCCTTTCATAATGGTGTTTTTTTCTTACATCGTGCAATATAGACTACCACCCTTATTCAAACAGGCTTTATGAATAATAATTTTGTTGGTCTTGTTATTTTAAAATCACTTGGTGTGCATGGAAGGTCCAAGAAACCATTAATGATGAAGTATGTTCGATGGATACCACCCATCCCTAGTTAGGTCAAAGTCAATGTAGATGGAGCGGTCTTGGTTGATTCGGGCCCTAATGGTTGTGGTGGTTTTTTTAAAACAACATGTGGATTAGTTAAAAAAGTATTCTCCCATTTTATTGGCAATGGTCTTCAAATTGAAGTAGAGTTTTGTCTATGACTAATGCAATCAATTATGATATTCAATTTAAATGGCATCAATTATGGTTGGAGTCTGAATCGACTATTATTGTTCAAATTCATTACGATCGCTCCTGGAATGTACAATTGAAGACCTATCTTGATTGGATCGAATTTATTTAGCTTTCAGAGGTGCTCTTCCTTGATGTAACACATTTTTATCATGAGGCCAATCGGGTTGTCGATTCTCTATCCAAAAGAGTAATCATGGTGGTCAGTTCCAATTAGTCCTACTTCTTTCTCGATTATTGTAAAGGACTTATCCCAAATGATATTCATGGTGATAATTATTCCCAACATTCTCGACCTATTCCATGAATCCATTTTCCTTTTCATATTCAATTTTATTTAATAAATTTTCTAGAAGCATGATTCTTGTTTGTCTCCTGGATTTTTTGGGTTTTTCTAAATTTTTTATTTTTTCCATTTCCATCAGACTCAGGCCATGGATATTGTTTAGATTTTTTCTGAGTTTTTTAATTCTACTACATTCTTTTTGTTATGTAATATATCATTTGAATTTTTCTTTCACTATTTCTTTCCTCTACACATATATATTCAATTTCATTTTCTTCGTGTAAGGATAAATCATTCTCTTTGGTTTTATTTTATTCTTGAATAATATTATTCAACCTATGTGGAATTGGAACACCCTTTGGATATGTGGTGGATCATGTCAAGTTCCAGTTTGTGAGGGAATCTTGGGTTAATTTGTTACATTCCATCTGATGGTTTGGGAGAGTATCACAGTTTATAAATTAGTATGTTTTTTTCATATGTTTTTTCTTTATAAGAGGTATCAATCGAGATTATGCCGTAGGTGAAACCATTTTCTTTATCGAGTTACTTTTTATTATAGAATATATGAATTATTTGATGGTTTTATGATGTAATAATCTATAACCTCTGTGTATGCTATTTTGTGAGTTTTGGAAGTCCATAATGAACCATACCAGTATTTGATATCACCTAGATCCTAAACTGGACTATCATAGGACGTGAAGGGAATTATCAATGCCTATGAGATGAATTCTATTTCAATTTCATCAGTAAAGATACATTCGTAAGTATTTATCCCTCATATAATAATAAAAATAAATAATAAAAAGGGATAAAAAACTAGGAAAACTTGAGAAAAGTAATAATTGAAATGAAAATAATATACAAAACTGAATCCATATCTAAATAAATAAAAAATTAAGATAATATAATAGGCAAAATGGGTTGATATAGAACATCAATATGAAAGAAAATACCAAACATATCCCGGATCCTTCACAAAAAACAAGGTCACTATCCAAATAAAACATCTCGATCATAAGAAAAAATTTAATATAATGAATAAAATCTTAATATAGTTATGTCGTAGAACCTATAACATATATACATAAGATGAATAGACAATTAGTTTATCAACCAATAAACAAATGCAACACATTTTATATTAATCCTTAAAATTAAAGCTTCAAATACAATAAAAAATCATACATTTTTTGTAGTCTAATATACAATGAAAAAATCTACACGTCGAGTAGTTTGAAACCTATCATTTTTATATTATTTAAATGAAAAAAGATACTTTGTAAAAAGTATTCATAAACAAAATCCTCTATTTAAAAGAACACAATTTTAATATTCCATACTAAAACTACCACACAAGAATATCTTTTTTCAATGAATATTTAAAATCTAAAATTTGGTTTCAATTTTAGAAGTTTTCAAAAAATAATTTTGAAAACCAATATCTATGTAAAACTAGTTGCAATGGCCAAAATGTGTATTTTTAAAACAAAAACACACAAGAGTTTAAAAATAAACCATTTAATCTTTCACATCAAAACACAGTAAAACTCCATTGAAAATATATTTTTCCATTTACGGTACCCACATTTAAAAATCATTTTAAAATAGTTTTAAAAAATATTATAATAACACATTCTGGTTTTATTATTCAAAAAAATTTCAAATATAGTTTTTAGGGCCTTTAAAACGAAATCCATCATGTAAAGAAGGGGGGGAAATAGATACTATTAATTGATGGTCTAATGAAGAGTAGAATCACCCCACAAGTACATATGTTCTAGGAAAATAGACAATAATAAGGTAATATAATTAACACAATAGAAAAAATCCCCTTATAAGATACTTAAAAGGATCCTATCATCATGGGAATTATTATATGGATCTATTAAAAAATAATTGAATTCACTACAAGGCACTGAGGTCAACACTACTAGACCTATCTCTTCACTAATAGTTTCTTTAAGCTAACCGTAAATAATCATCCCTATAACTTCTTCACCACCACATGAACAAAAAAAGTTGCTAACTCACAGGGGCCACTACGTCTTTTAGTCTAACCACCTCAGAGTATCGAAGAAATAATACCTAGTTTATGCAATATATATACTAGTGTTTCCCCTCATACAGGTTATTGACTATATTCCTAGGAATCACATGACAAGTCAAATAGAGGTGGGTATAATCAATCTTAACATAAGTAAAATATAACTCATTTTAAATATCTCACCATTTAACTCCCAATCCCTCATAAGAGTATCCCCAATAAAACCAATTTATGAGAAGTATATAATGTTACATCAATGTAAGACATCCCATCATGGGACCACAAGCCACACTACCACAAAACAAGAAAAGAGAAGCACCTCGTTTTATCAGCACTTAGCAGAAAGCACTGATAAAGGGGGTGCCTTTATCAGCGCTAGAAAAAGTGATGATACTTGTATCCTTTACCATCACTATGTAAAGTGCTGATAACGGGTACACCTTTATCAGTTATTTCCTAAGCACTGATAAGGGATTCATTTAGCAGTTCTATATTTAGCATTGATAATTTTTTTAATAATATTTATAAAATTATTATATTTATATTAGGAATTAATTTTTATTTGTATACAATATATACAAAACACATTTTTAAAATTAATATATTTTTTTAATAATTCATATATATATATAATGTTTAAAAAAATTATTTCTATGATTATAATTAAATATATACATATATATATAAATTGTTATAAAATTATAATAAATTTTAATAAATAATGAACATATTTATAAGATTTTTCAGATATATATTATTTATTAGATTCATTACATTTTTTAGATTTATTAGATATATTAGAATTTTTGGATTTATTATTTGTTTTTGGATTTATATTTATTATATTTATTAAATTAAATAATTTAAATTTTTTATATTGTTAGAGTTGTTAGATTCATTATATTTATTATATTTAATATATTGAATATTTTTATTTTATTTATAACTTATATATAAAAACACCTTTATATATATATTAATTATTTAATATATATGGGATTCTAATGAATTTGGTCAATAAAAATATTGATCATATGTGCATACGTTATGTATCATAATATTTATTTATACATCCTTTTTTATTATTCATGTTGTTCATTAATGGCACATTTTTTATTATGTATATTTACTAGTTATATGATTAATTAATGTTACCCATATATACTATTATGTTCTCAAATAAATTATAAAAATAAATTTAATATATTTTAATAATAAATATATTAATTATATTTATAATTATTAAATTCTAATTATATATGAATAGTTTATAAATATATTTATTTCTAATTCTAATTGCCACTACATAAATATATATATATTTAAATAATGATAAATTTACAAAAAATGCATATTTTATAATTTTATAAATATATATATTAATAAATATATACAAATATGAATAAATATATTTATTTATAGTTATAATTATATTTACTAATAAATATATATATGTAGCTAATTCTAATATTATAATAAATATATTTATTAGACTACTTATAAATTTATAATATAATTAAATAAATATATTTATAAATATATACAATTTTTTAAAAGTAAGTACAAATATTTATAACTATAAATCTTGATTAAAAATAGATATATTTAAATTATTAAATTTTTTTGACAAATATATTAATGAAATATATTTATATAAAGAAATTTATAAATAAATAAAATAGCTGTAAATATTATTCACAAAAAATGAAGATATATTTAAATAGAAATAAATAAATACATTTATATATATTTATAAAATATTAAAAATATTTAAAAATATTTATAATATTATAAATATTTTTTTTATATGTTTCTAATTATATAAATATATATTTATAATTATAATTATAAATATATAAATTTATTAGTTATAAATATAAAACATATATATATATATGTATTTAAATATTTATTAATTTAGAATAAATATATTTATATATTAATTTCATATATAATATTATCTATAATTAAAGAAATATATTTATAAAAATATACAAATATTGATATATAAATAAAAATAAAAATATTTATATTTATAAATAAAGACAGAAATATTTTAATAATTATAAAATTATAATAAATTTAATAAATATATATTAATAAAATTATAAATATTATAAATATTAATTTTTTATAATTTTTTAATTAAATTAATAAATATATATACATATTTAATTATAATTATAATTATAAATAAAAAATATCATATAATTATAAATAAATATATTTTTATATAAATAAGTTTAAAATTAGAAGAAATATAGTTGTATATATCTATAATCTTATAAATATAAATGATTAATATATATATATATTTAGGGATTTTAAGTGTAATAATTAAATTTTTAATAATTTTTAATTTAGTTAAATTTTACTTTTTTAAAATTATGTGTATATATATAGTTATAATTATAAAAAAAATATTTTGATCATAAATATAATTTAATATATATATATATATATATATTAATATAAATAAATTGTTAACATATTATCTTTATTAGTGGTAAACAAGCGATGATGATAGTTGTCTCCATGAGCACTATAAATTTTGGGCTAATAAAGAAAGCTTTTATTAGCACTTTTTTAGCACTAATAAAGGTATGTTTTATCAGCGATTTCTATTTTAGTGTTGATAAAATAAACATTTATCAGTGGTTTTTAGCTAGTGATGTTAAAAGGTTTACCATGTTTTATATAAAACCCTAACAGTCTCCATAATTCTCGAACCCCCCAAAGCTCTCACATAAGCTGAACCCTGCTCTGTTGACCTCTACTATGCCCCAACCCCAGCTCCACCACTACTGACCCCTCTTCCGTCACCACATCTTCTTCGACTACAAACTCCTACAACACTATGAACACACCTCTACAATGAACCCTCATCTGCCGCTCCCCCTTCACCATAAACCCAGCTTCCCCACGAACCTCTCCTCCCCTGTATGTCTCTACTCTGGTAGACGATTCATCTGTCGTGTACCTATCCTTTGCCACAAGACTCCCCTCCACGATGAACCCACCTCCTTCGTGCACTGAACCACACCTCCGTAGTGATTTTTTCACCGTTCTGATCCATTTCGCTTGTTATTACAGTTTGTTATTAAGGGTGATGTAGTGAATTATGCTGGCTAAAATTCCCGTTAAAAATCTTTGCTGTAGGTGGTCCTTTTTTGTATAGTAAATAAATTTCATGATGGTTGTCCTAGTTTCCAATATTACTACACTCTTATCCAATTATGTTTTACAATGGTGTTACAATTTTTTGTGAAATAATTATATTTTAATGTTGGGGGTGTAAAATTTGGTAATCCTGATAGAACATATTAGATGGTATAATTTTTCTTTAAAGTATCTTTTCCAAAAAGGATTTTTTTCCTAATTTTATGAAGAAAATTATAAATTTTGATTAAATATTGTTGGTTTAATAAAATCCATGGAATGGGCTATCCAAATTTGAAATGGTTTTAATTAAAACAAATTATTTTCACTGAAAGTATATAGTTCAAGATTTTTTTTATCTGCACATAAAAAGTGGATGTTCTTTATCTTATGTAATGAATTATAAAAATGTATAATTTTATAAACTTGTAGATGTGAAATTAGTTTTGGAAAGTGGGATATTCTAAGAATTCAGATGCTTATATGGATGCCTTAGGTATACTAGTTCATTATTTATTATAAAATATGAATTGATTGATAGATATAGTATTTGAATTGATTAAAAGTTATTTAGATTGGGATTACTATATCGTGATTTGTGACCTTATCTTAGTGAGAGAGTGATGAGAGTTAAGAATGTTTGGTTCCCATGTGTAGTGAAACATTTTGGTTCTCAAAGGTTTTACTAAGTAATGTTAGGTGAGATTAAATGAAATTTGGAACTTACAGTTTGGGTATAATAAACTTTCATTCATGTTCAAAGTGTCTATAGAAATGGATTAAATGTTTATTTTGTATTGTTTTTTTGGTGGTATTGACGGGATAATTGTGTGGTTAAATGTTCTTATGGATTTTAGGAAAGATTCATATTCATAAGATTCTTTTAAATGTGTTGGTATTATATTGGAAAATAGTTGTATTATTTGTACTGGTTCTATGATCAATGGACTTTACTTCAGTTTTATTTTGTTAATAAGAACACTTTGTATGATGTGAATATAGGCCTTCTGGTCCTTGTGATTCATTTGAGGCATGAACTAGGTTTTTTGATCTTCTAGTAAAGGGGAATTGTTTTTTATTTGTAAAATGGTTTGATGTTCAACTGGATGGGTGTTTGATCACTTTTGGTATGTATATAACATAGGGAATAGGTTAATTAGGTGTTAATTTTAAGCCCCGAGACTCTACTATAACAAGTATTCACTCCACTACTATAACGATTTCACAACGTACATTATATAAGGTATTAAATAGGGACCTCTATATTCCATAATTCATTTTGATGTCTTTTTAATATAGTTTTTTTATTGAACTCTCAGAAGCCATTGTCATATTTTTTTTATATAAGTGTCTATGTTGGGAGACTATTTTTGAGTTTTTTTACACACTATTATATTATAAATATGTCACATAGTTTCCTATTTAATTAATATTTGGATGAAATTGAAATAATAACTTGTCCAATTATGTCAACCCACCTTAATGATTACTTGTAAGATAGAAAATGTATTTTATATTAAACATTCATTGTTTTTTATAATATATATAATATAAATCTTTTCCTATCATATTTTTTATTCTAGAAAGGAAATCCTCGCATTCAACTTAAACCTGGATGAATTATATGTCAAAAACCCTATTAAACCAATAATTAAGGGGATTATTTGTTGGTGATGTAATGGATGGGTTCCCTAAGTATGAATGAGTAAATTGAAATTAAAATCAAGATTTTTACAAAATAAAAAATTCATAATTTATATTTAGGAAATTGGTTTTCCTAAATAGTCAATGGTGAAACAAATTTTTATATAAAAAACATTGTTATTAAATTGTTCATCTTAAGATTCTTACTTAGGATGATTCTAATACTCATTAAAATCAATTAGTTAAATATAAATATGATTATGAAAACACTACTCTCTCATTATAATTAATATTTAATAAATATAAAATTGTAATTTTGTAATGAATTAAAATGTGTGGGAAATCTTTTAAATTCATTGGTCCTTTTGGATTATTCTATCTGCAAGAGATAATTATATAAAAATTAATGACTGTGGGCAGGCATGTGGATACATTGGACCTGACATGTGGAGTTTGGGGAGCACTCTTAATCTTGTACTTGAGTTCTGGATTATAGATTTTCATAGGTGTTTTTAGAAAGGATGTAACTAATAATAATTCCTTTTAGAGGAAAATACAGTGTTCATGGGGTGTACTACCACTTGATTGGGTGTGAGTAAAAAATCATTTGGATAATGGAATGTTGGTAGTAAAATATAATATGAGTTTTTTTATGGTTGCATTTGTAGGCACTGACTATGGAATATGTCCATTGGGACTGTGGAGTTGTGGTGAAGGATAATTTATATAACTGGACAACAGATGCATGGGTATGGGATTTCCAATTGTGGGGACCAAAATATCAAATGTTTTTGTAATATATTATTATTATACCTACCTTTGGAATAATGTGATGGAATCATACAACACTGATATGGGATGAATTGAGGTGTTTTCTAAGTATATTTTGTAAAGGGGTATCAAATGGTGGGGAGTATAATATAAAGCGTAATTTTTTAATAATTTTCATCGAACATTTGAACTATAGTTTTTTTATAATATTTTATGTTGATATTTTTATAGAATTTTGAAAACCATTACATTACCTTATATTAATATTTTGTTTATTTATTTTTTTAAATACTAATATCACAGAATCGAATAAGATGGATATGAATAAAGACAATACTGATGTCAATCATTTGAAATGTGAATATGAAGTTGGAGTAAAGGAGTTCATCATTTTTCAAAATATCATTCTTATAAACCTTCTAAAATCCTTTGTTCGGGTTCACATTATGGTTATTCAAGAAAAGTTAGTCCAGAGGAGTTGGAAGAACACATGATCTATCATAGAATAGATCAATGATATTAATATTCTAATAAACACGGGGAAAAAGTTAATAAAGCTAGTTTCTAGGATAACAATGTGTTTTATGTATCATTTTATATGATTAAAACTATGGAAAATGAAGTAGACTGTTGTGAGGATGTGACTAAATATGTGAATGATAATGAAGATCATACTGAGGAAATAACGAGGACAGTTGAAGGTGAACTTTGTGATTTCCCAAAATTGTGTGAGTAGTAAAGAGTTGTTCCAAGAAGAATTTGTTTGGTGCTGGCACTAAATATATTAAATTTTAAGTTTAAATGAAGCTAAATAATTTAAAATAAGGAAAGGGATGGAGTGACACTGATTTTAGAGAATTACTTTCTCTCCTGAGTGACACGCTCCCCAAATATAATGAGCTTCCAAGAAAAACATACGATGCAAAAAAGAATTCTACATTCGATGGCTATGATCTCTAAATTAATACACGCCTACACGAATGATTTTATACTATTTAACAAGGACCAAAAATTAGTTATTGAAAGCCCAATGTGTGGTGATTCTTAATAAAAGGATGATGAATCTTGTCCAATGAAATTTGTATGGTACATTCCTATCATTCATCGGTTTAGGAAGCTATATGGAAGTGAGGAGACCACATGGTAATTGAAATGGAACACATAAAAACAAATAAATATGGAAAACTACATCACTCTAAAGAATCTTCTATGTAGAAGAGAATAAATCATGAGTATCCAGATTTTGGATAGGAGCCAAGAATCCTTTATCTCGTGTTATCTACAGATGGAGTGAAGCCTTTTGGTTTTCAAAGCAGCATTCACAGTACATGGAAAGTTATGTTGGTAAATTATAACTAACCACTGTGGTTATGCATTCCATTAAAACACATCATGCTATCTATGCTTATATGAGGACCAAATCAATTGGGTAATGATATTGATGTTCATTTGGATCTATTGATCGAGGAATTGAAATTATTATGGTATTCAGGTGTTAAGATGCATAATTTTTATAGAATGGAAGATTTCACATTGAGATCCATGTTGTGCATTAGGATAAATAAATTTCTTATTTATGGTAATTTTTAGGGTATATCATTAAAGGATTTTATGGGCGTGCCATCTGCGAACAATGTACATGGTCAATTAGGTTGAAAAATTCATCGAAAACCATGTATTCAAGAATTTTCATATATCCACCTCAACGAAAAAAGTACCGACCATGGATGACATCATTTTATGGAAGTTCAATTGAATGCAAAACACATTTTCCAGAAACTGGTGGTCAACTATCTGAGAATGTTAAATATGTGGACATTTATTTTCGTATGCCATTTTTAAAAAACAATACAAAAAAATGTTGGGAGAAGAGATTGGTTTTTTCGAATTACCATATTTTAATTGTCTATATGTCTTAATATTTCTTGATATTATGCATATTGAAAAAAATGTATTTGACAGTGTCATCAACACATTGCTAAGTCCACCTAGTAAAATAACGGATGGAATTAAGGCTAGGTGGGACTTGGTTGACATGGAAATACAAGAAGTGTTTGAGATAGTGTAGTGTGAAAACATACTATTTGTACTCTGGTTTCTTGTACTCTTTCAAGGCATGAGAGAGATCTATTTTTCAACTTATTGAATGACATAAAGGTTCTATAGGGGAATTCATCAAATATCAAGAACATGATGTGAATGACCTGTTTAAAGTTAAAGGGTTTGAAAACACATGTTTTTGATTATGGATATAATTCATATATCTTTATTTTTCATTTTTCCTAAGAAAAAATATTATACCTTATCAAATATATGTTTATTTTTCAATGCTATATGCCGAAAAGTTATTGACCTGACGAAATTGCTGAGTATGAAATGATATATTACCATCATATTATGTGAATTGGAAATTTTTTTCCCATGAAATTCTATGATATTATGGTTCATTTGATGGTTCAATTGGTGAGAGATATTAGACTATGTGGTGATGTACAATATAGATGGATGTACCCCATTGAATGATATATGATGATTTTTATGGGGCATGTAAAAAATTGAAGTCGACCAGTGGGTTGTATTACAGAGTGATATATTATTGAAGAATATGTTGAATTATATATTGAATTCCTGTTACTTTTATAAAGTAATGTTCTACAAAAAAACCATATTATACTAGACAGCTTGTAGGTGAAGTAATTTCTAGAAGATAGGTTGTCAAAATCAATTTTACAGATTGGGTGCAGGCCAACCATTATGTTTTTCATAATGGTTTGGAGGTTGAACCCTCTGTTAAAAAACACAAAGAAATTATTAGGCATTTTAATCCATAAAGGGATGAAAAATAGACATAAAAAAAACATAATTTATAGTTTATTAGATGGTTTTTGGACCATATATTTAAGGATCCAGATGAAAATTTAGACTCAATTTCAGAACGACTCTAATGGATAGATGGAGGACCAAGTGTGTGTATTATCTTATAATGCTTATGTAATTAATAGTTATAAGATCAATTCTAATGAAGATTACGATGATAGTACCATAGAATAAAGTGGATTTACACATCTTGGTGAAATGATACAGGTTCCTGATTCCACGGAAAAAAATCCAATTTATTCGAATATGTCAAAAAGTTTCATCGTCAACAAAATATGGGAGTTTGATTATAAGAATTTTCAAGTGATGATTTTTCAATAAATGTTGGTTTATAATACCAGTGCTATTAAAATAAATGAGTTGGAATTTGCGAAAGTTGATTTTAGTAAGGAAGGGTACCAAGACGAACCATTTATAATGTCATCGTAGGAAATATAGATATTTTTTGTTCCAGATCGCTCAAACCAAAACTATTCAATTGTTTTATTATCCACCAAAACCATTGAATGTTCAGATGAAAAATTAAAATATAATGACCCTTTCACCTGGACATCACAATCATTTTACAGCAGTACCAATGTAGATGGAATTTTGTATGTCTATGGAGACCACAATGAAGGGATTTGGATAGTCAACGGAGAGGTCAAATCCCTTCAGCCTTTTAAAAAAAGAGAGTTCAGCAATCACGTTATACATTTTTTGTCATATACATCGTGTTACCTTATGTTATTATCAGTAAACTTCTGATTTTATGTAATCTAAATTAAATGGTATACCACTTATGCAGATAAAAACTTCTACTCGTGATGATTTTCTCAATATCAAGGTCAAACAGGTATCTCAACATGCTGCTGCTCATAGTGTAGGGAACCAATAGGTTTCTCAACCCATTGCTGCTACATATCCTAGTGAAAAGGTACGAATACCATCTATACATGAAGATGCTAGCACTCCGAAGTAAAATATTGATGATGTTGAAACCAGGAAAATGGTATGAAATGAAACAATGGTAGTGAAAAAAATAGGTACCAGTAGTTTGATGATGTTAGAAAAACTCTTTAAAGAAAAATATAATGACATCAAATAAGCGGTTAGAAGGAAAAAATAGGGCCAAAATGATAACCCCAACAAGAATATGCTCAGTAGTTGTATTGGAATTGTCACTCAACAACGTGTTATGATTGATGTACATTTGTGACACCATGTTGTCTCCATGCTTAAGAATATGTTATAGGGAGATATAATAGAAACATTTTAATATAATTTAACTAATTTAATAAAAAATAAAATAAAGAAACATTGAATTACACATCATCATCTCTTTTAGAGTGCGTTTATACTGGATGATTTTCACATGGACAATGTATTTAGGTTTTCTATAATGATTCACAATGGGTTTATTAGAATTTATCAAAATGTAATCTCAAATTTGTTGAATGGAAAATAAACCCCCACCCACCTCCAATTTATACACATATTATAACCTAAGGAGCACGGGATGCGTTTACCATTCATTATGTAGAGTATTATTTTCAGGAATATTATGTATGGTAATACATTGTTTAACAAATATATGTATTAATCTCCTTGATTGATAGGTTTTTTACGAAATAAAAACCCGTGTGATGAAAAGAAGGAAAAATCAACAAAATCGGTGTACCCCTATCGTAAAGTAAGAATGGTGTACGCTTCACTTGGAAACAATTGTATAAATTTTAAATCAACTGTAATATATTTATGCGACATAAAACAACCCCATAATTATTTTCCTTTGAATATATGTAGATTGATGACTCAAAACAAAATGACATTTCCATCCCATTCCATGTGCTATGGAAGGAGGAACTTGTAAATAATGATGGGATATTATAAGATGAATACATAGAAAATGTTTGGGAATCATGTGTAAGTATGTCACAATAAATTTGTTTTTTTCTTCAAATCGATATTACATAACAATGATTACATATTTTTATATATTTTCTATATTAAGTAGTCACAAGAATCAGCAACACCCAAACCAGATGTACACATACTTTCAGTGTCCATGAAACAACAAAAAATGTATGGCCGCATCGAATGTGTTCATTTAGGGGTGACACCCTAGAACATTTTTTGGGAAAAAAGAGATGATGATCAAAGTTAAGATATAAAATTAAGGAGAGAAAGAATAGTTATCCTTGAAGAGCATATGAAATTTATAAAAGAGTTCATGGAAAATATAATGGCAGTGGGGTGGGGGGGGAGAGAATAAAAAACTCAAGAAAAACCAACATGTAAAAATCCTTCCCACCCCCACTAGCTTTCTGTGATAATTTTAAAAAATACCTTTCATAATTTTAAAAGGCATATATATGAAAATGAAAAGAAGGGATTCACCTTGAACATAAATTTTGACTCATTAGTGCTCATGCCACCTCTAGATTTTAAAAATATATAGTATCTGAGAAAGGGGTATAATAGTGGAAGGCCTACTCAAATCATTTAATTGAAAAAATACAGATGACAGACTCTTCTTAATACCAACGTTGTAGGGGTAAAAATATACAATTTAATCATATCAAATATATTTTAATTGATATCATTACTTATTAAATTTTATATTTTTAGGTTTTGATGCTCATTATGGTCAATTTGGATACTCTAATTATATATTTCTTGGATTCAATTAATAGATATCCAACAAACTGACCACAAATGATGGCATTTAAAATTTTTAATACACTACATCCATTATTTTAGAACTAAGAATATCATTATAAAATTTATTTTATCATTTAATTAGGATTCTATTAAGATAGGGATGTGCATAAATATCGTCTACATAACGGAATGAGGCTAGGGGAAAAGTAAAAGAAACATTTAAAGTACTACGACATAATACAAATCAGGGTAAATATAATAAGATGTCTCTATCCAAACACATATAAAAAAATTACCTATTTTTCTCAATTTTTTTGCAGTGTCCTAAAAAAATTGTAATACTTGTTGTTATTATTTTTTTAAATTTAGGAAAGAGATCATATTTCATGAACAAACCAACATCCTTGAAGAGGTATTTTTGAAGGTAATCACTATATAATTTAAAATATTATTAATACTTTGTGTATTAATATTTTTCTATTACTACCATGATTGTAAAAAAGAATCATATTAAAAATATGAGATAGGTTTTTTATAAAAAAATGTACATCATACATGATGGAAGAATATAGGGAAATATCACTAATATGTGACTAGTTGAACTCTAAGCGTCTTGTTTTTATTTAAAATTTTCATTATTTTTAAAAAAAAGAATAAGTGTCAAACCGAAAACTGAGCAAACACATCAGGATTGTTTTGATACATTAGAAAATTGATCCATAAGTCATATGTGATGTTCATGAATAAAATAAACCAGATCCATCACATGGTGTTACCATTATGACTTTAAGTGTGCATTTTTGTAATAAATTAACAATAAATTTATCAAAATGAACATGTGACATAATAAAAACTGAGCATACACATTCAGGTTATTTTTATACTTTAGGATAATGATACATTAGTCAACTGTAACATGTATGAATAAACCACACCTAAATCTGACGAATGTTATGACCGATATGACTAAAATTGTCTGTTATTAGTTTAAAATTAACATTTTAGCTCAAAAAAATCACTCAATGAAATCTAAGAAAACCCCCTCAGACTGACTTCATAATTTAGGAAAATGATTCTTATGTTCTTTTTGATGTGAATGAAGTAGTATTATGTCAAACTGATGCATAATGCGACCGTTATGACTCAAAATTAATGTTTCCAATTTGATAAGATATTTTACTAAAAAAACGAAACTGGCATGGAAAAAAATAAGTAAACACATTCTTATTTTTTTGAAACATGAGGACTACAATATATATGTCATTTATGACATATGTGAATAAACTTCACCATAATCTGATGCACGATGTGACTAGTATAACTCAAAGTGTTTTTTATAATAAATTAATAATAAATTTTTTAAAAAAACATGTCATATAAGATAACTGAAAAAACACATTCAGATAGTTTATATAGTTTAGGAAAATGATACATCAGTCATTTCTGATGTATAAGACTCATCTAGACCTCAATCGTGTAAATTTTGTGACCGATATGACTAAAAATATGTAATCAGTTTAAATTTGACATTTTAGCTCCAAACACATCACTTATTAAAAACTAAGAAATATCACTCCGATTGTATTCATAATTTAGGATAATTATTAATATGTTCATTTTGACATGTATGAAGGTGTATCATATCCAAATAACTCAAAATGAGATCGATATGACTCAAAATGCGTGTTTCCAGTTTTAAATGACATTTTATTAAAAAACACAACTAGCATACTAAAAACTGAGCAACAACATTAGCATTGTTTTGATACATTAATAAAATTACCCATAAGTCATTCGGGATGTGTAGGAGTCAAAAACCACAAAATAATATACATTTTGTGACTGTTTGGACATTATGTCTGTATTTTTATAATAAATAAACAATAATCTTTGCAAAAAAAAACAAGAGACATACTAAAAACTAAGAAAAAACATTCAGATTGTTTTTATACTTTAGAAAAATGATATATTTGTCATTATTGAAAAGTAGGAATCAACCAAACCTCAATCCAATTAATGGTGGGAATGATAGGATTAAAATTGTTCATTATCAGTATAAAATAGACATTTTATCTCAAAATGCATCACTCACTAAAAAGAAAGAAAACTCAATCTAATTGTCATAAAAATTTAGAACAACGATTCATAAGATCTTGGTGATGTGTATGAAGAATTATCATGTAAAAATAATGCACGATGTGACCAATATGACCCAACATGCTTGTCTCTATTTTGAAATGATATTTTAGTAAAAAATAAAACTCGTAAAAAAACACTGATCTAACACATTCATATTGTTTTTAATATTTATGAAAATTATCCATAACTCATTTTTGAAAAGTAGGAATCAACCAAACCTCAATGCAATGAATGGTGAGACCTGTATGACTCAATGTGTCTCTTTTTATTTAAAGTGGAAATTAATATTAGTAATAAAACACAACTCGCTTACTAAAAACTCAGACAACTCATTTTGATATTTTTAATTTCCAAAAATTATCTATGAGTCATTTTCATATTTGGGAATCAACCCTACCTCAATACAACAATTATGTGATCTGTATAAATCCAAATGTGTCTTTTTATTTTAAATTGACAACAATTTAAGTAAAAATGAGAATTGATATATTGAATAACAAAATAATTCATTCACATTATTTTGATACTTTATGAAAATGATACATGAGTCATTTTTTATATATTAGAATCAACCTAACCTCAATCTGATGA
The DNA here is from genome assembly GCA_963277665.1 of Viscum album. Classification (NCBI taxonomy): domain Eukaryota; kingdom Viridiplantae; phylum Streptophyta; class Magnoliopsida; order Santalales; family Viscaceae; genus Viscum; species Viscum album. The sequence goes on along the minus strand of OY728119.1, from coordinate 323,338,056 downwards.
ACCATGTGACCGGTATGACTATAACATTTTGTTATCAGTTTAAAATTTACATTTTAGCTTAAAATGAGTCACTCACTCAAAAAAAGAAGATTCATTGTGATTGTCTTCATTATTTAGTAAAGATATTCATTTGACTTTTATGACGTGTATGAGGTAGTCTATCATAATATAAAGGCGTTATGTGACTAGTATTGCCCAAAAACCATGTTTCTGGTCTGAAACGATATTTTAGTAAAAAAAAACTAACATAAAAAAAACTGATCAAATTCATTTAGATTGTTTTGGTACCTTAGAACAATGATTTTTGAGTCATTTGTGACATGTATGATTCATCCACACCTAAATACGATGAACTATGTGACCAGTATAAATCCAAATATTTGTTATTTTAAAATGACAATAATTTGAGTAAAAATAACTAGTGACATAATTAAACCCAAGAAAATAAATTTAGATAGACTTGATACATTATTAAAATGATTCATGAGTCATTTATAATGCGTACGAATCAAACAAACCTCATTCCAACATACAGTGTGACCAGCATGACTAAATGTGTATGTTATTAGATTAAAATTGACAGTATAGCTCAACATGTTTCAGTCAGTAAAAACATAGAAAAAAACCTCTAATGGTCCTCATAGTTTCTAAGGCAATTAAAAAAGTCATTTTTGACATGTAAGATGCAGTCTCACCTAAAACAGACACATGATGCAACAAGTATAACTCAAAATTTGTGTTTTTGGTTTGAAATGATATTTTAGTTAAAAAACATAGCCATCATACTTAAAACCGAACTAACCCATTCAGTTTGATTACATAACTTTGAATAATGATCCATGAGTAATTTGTGATGTGTAGGAATCAAGCAAACCTCAATCCAAAGAATGATGTGACTGGTATAAATCCAAATATGTCATTTAATTTTGATATTTAATTTAGCAGAATAACAAGGGACATACACAAAACCAATAAAAACCATTTTTATTGTTTTGATGTTTTAGGACAATGATATATAACTAATTAAAAATCTGTAGGAATCAGCCTGACTTCAATACGACGCAAGGTGTGACTTGTAGAACTCAATTGGTTTTTTTATTAAAAATTGGCATTTTACTAATGTATTGTTTCAAATTAATGTTTAATTTATTTCTTTATAGTATTATTAATAAGATATTTATTTTTTATATAGGTGGAATCTTTTTCTTGAGTTGTGATGATTTTTTTGGCCACTAGTAACATGGGATGACATTTTGAGATGGGATCAGAGATGTCAAAGGATGGAACATTAGTGTTTGTAAATGTTTTTTGGATAATTTTATTGAAAAGTATATAAAAAATTATTTCAAATGTATATAACATTTTTTTATAATCCCTTGTGTGTGCTTAATTGCTATAGTGTGAGCTACGTAGGTATTGTTTGAGGTAGGTGGGGTGTTTGCATTGTTCATGTTCCAATGCTACTGGTGGGTTTGTTGTTATATAAATAGCACATCACAAGAATAAATGCCATTATCAGCACAATTTTGAGAACCCCTAAAGTCCCCCTTTATTAATGAAAAATAGCATCGATAAAGGGGTTCATTTTTAGAGATTGTTTTAGTGTGGATAAAGGACATCCCTTATTAGCCCTTTTTAGTACTGTTAAAGGGGACCCCGCCTTTATCTACCCTGATATTAACATTGTTATTTTAGTACTGTTTAATAATTTTCTAGTGCTGATAAAAGACCTATCTATAGTAGTTCCACCACAAGCATGACAATAATCCCTAAGGGATTAATAGGGTCTCACATATTATAATGAAATCAATTTCTTCATAAATTACTAAACATGCCTTTTTTTAAAAAAATCATAGAATTCCAAAGTGATGAATATTATTTAAAATCCTATACCAATCCACTCTTGGGAAATTTTTTTATAAAAACGTTTTTAAAATGTAAATTTGAACTCTCACTACCCATAAAATTATCAATAGAGTTATCCAAGGGTATAAAATGGTTTCAAATACCATAAACAAGGCACAACACAACCTCTTCAAATCAAAATACCATGCAAAAAACAATAAACACTTTAAAAATTTAAAAATCTCCCTTTTAAAAAATTGATAGAAAATTACAACATAATGTCCAAAAAGGTTTTAAGAACCACTTTTAAAAACACTAACCTGCTTAAAAAGCTAGATGGTCATTTTTAAAAACACTTGACATGGAATCCCATTATCTCCCAAGGGTTGAAACCATTTATGAAAACTCATTTGTCCCTCATGGGATGCATATATATGCATTACATTAATTAAGAAACACTTTTTAACTTATGAGAATTTAGTGTAATGATATATAATGAGAAAAATAAGAAACCCCAACCTTATTTTGGCGTCGAACAAGACAGAAGTCATCAATTATGAAAATGAACTCCCAACTGATCCATGGAATTCCTTATACAACCAATACATAAAAAATCTCCCTATTTAATTTCAAAAGAAAACATAAATTAATATAATGTTAATATTTGGGTTTACGTTAAGGATGGAAATAAAGGGAAAAGGTGAAATATAAATATGAAAGGGGTTTATAAGGGACTAATATAGAAATCCAAGATTTTTATATAGATATATTACATATTTTTAGACGAAAATTCATTATGGTACAAAACATCATGTCAAGGTATGGTAAATGTATTATGCCATTGGATACATGGACACATAATCTAATGGCCCATAAGTGAGTTATATCATCTCCCACAGTTTTCATCATAACTACCCCACCTCATAGAAATATCATATAAAATAAATTTCTTCTTATCAAATAAAAATGAAACATTAGAAAGGGAGAGATCAGATTATCAATAACTGTAAACACAGAAGATATCAATATAACATGGACATAGGGAATGAGAACATGATAATAACCTATAAAAACCTTAACCTTTATTTAATAAATCATAAATATCAGTCATGTCATATATTTTGGTCTTTAATAACAAAATAAACATAATTTAATCAAATAACATGTTTCTTGAGAAAATAAAATTGGTATAAGACATATATTTATGGAATATACACAGTCATAGAAAATCTTATTCAAGGCTACCAACTATGAGATTTATGACATGTTAGGATTTTGCTGACCACTTGTGTACCTACTTCAGGCATGTGAAAACTTCCACTGTTTCGCCTTTTGGGCATTAGATATCCTCAGATATACCCTCTTTTGGGTTTGGGAGAACCTCTAATATACAATCTGTTAGGCTTAGAATAACATTATGTGTACCATTTGACCGCATATAATATGAATCATTACATAATGAATTGGAGGGCGATATAGGTCCCACCCATTAATGGTTATAACATAACAACCAACACATTATGAAAACCTCAAATATGTGTGCCACAATAATATAAATAATTTATCATATTAGAACCATGAAAAAATGGATTTGATAATAATTTCTTCATTTCCAAATAGTATAACCCATTGAAAAAGAAGCAGGCTTCATAAGAATTTTATAATGGTATAAACAGTTGAATATAAATGAGTTACATAAACATCTTTTCATCATAAACATATATAATTCATACAAATAATGATAATGGTATCCTTGGTTTATATCCCTAGTAATGAAAAAGTAACATAAAAGGATGTCATATTTGATGGAAAATGATTTTGAATAAAAAATCATATAGAATGTTTCTTGGGGAACATATCCCTTCCATGAAAATCACCACTTCAAAAATATTTCCTAAAAACATTATGAAATACTTTTCATTAAAAATATTCATTAAATGTTATAAAAAATATATTACAAATAATTTAAAACAACCCATGAGGAGTATATCCTCTATTATTTGAAATAAAAATTAAACTATAATACATTTAAAAAATAAATTTCATTGAAGATAACATTGAAAATTATAAATTAATATTCATAGAAAATAATTTTTTTGAGAGAAAATTTCAATTTATTCTATTGGTCTTAAAACAAATATTCTTTTCACATATTTAGTAATTGCAAAATATGTATTATTTGGGGAAAACATGATGATTACATATAATTTATTCTATTTAAATAATGAAATGGGTAAAAATTTCATTAATAAATCATTTTAATAAGGATAAAAAAAATTTATAAAACATTATTTTGGAATAAAAATGGGTTTCAATAAAAGAGGGAAATAAAGAAAATTTTTATTAACAAAATCATTTTTAACACTTTTGTATATAAATAGATGAAAATGAAAGGAAAAAAATTATTCTCTATAAAAAATATAGGATATTAAAATTCATGTATTTATTTATAAGTATATCATAATATTTCATCACTGTAAGAATAATAAAAAATAGTTCTAATAAATAATGAGATTATAACAGAAAACTCTTACCATTTTGGAGACTCATAATTTTGATATCCAATAATGATTAATATTAAATTAAACACATAATATAAAAATATTATATATATTAAAGATATTATATTTCAAAGGGGTATTATATCTACGTCATATAATATGATAACTTAATAAAATAACATATGCCCCAAAGAATGTATTTCGGGAAAACAAAACCCTTATCGCATCAGTAACTTCTGAATTGTAATCCCCAATAAAGATATTTCCTAAAATGTAATTGTAAACCAAAATAATTTTTTTATAATAATAATGAATTAAATTAATGGGAATTAGGAACACCACTTTTAAGAAACACATGGTTAATATGTCTCGTGTGTCACACAAAATAAAAGTGAGATAGAAATATATTATAGTAAGGCTTAAATTATATTATACTAGTTCAATACTACTATATAATAATTATAATATTATTATACGTACATTAAATATCATAATTATAAATATATTACCATATTTAATTTACTAAGGTAATTTTATTTCATGTTTATTAACAATTCCATATCAAAGAAACGTTTCAGGAAATAAATGTTTTTTTCTTGTATGTTTTCATTTGTCATTTTTCATACTAATATATTGATCATGTTTAAAATATCATTTAAATTTTATAAATGATATAAATATCATATATACTCATTATATATGTTTTAATATAATTTCATAATATTTTGAAATAAAAAATAAAATACAAAGTTATGGAGACGGTAGGTCGTACATACACATGAAAACTGTTTTCATTTTGTTGATGGATTGAAAGAATAAAGGAAAATAATATATTATAACGTAGAGTGATTTTTATTCCATATATATAACAAATTATTATTAAACATCTCATTATTAACTTCTATGTAAATCATGAATGAATCACATCTCCTTACTAGGTGGTAGTCTACCATACACCCAAATGATGTTATTGTATTCCCATGGAATGGAAATTAATAAATAACATGTATTATACTAATTAAAAATGAAAAATTATATAATAAATATCATATATAACCATTTTACCCATCATTTTAGCCCTCCATGAAATGTGTTAATGGGAAAACTAATTTCATAAGTTTGTGAAGTGGTATTTCGTTATACACTCAAATGATGATTTTGTAACCCATTTAAGGAAAAAGGATATGGTTTAAGATAATATAATGGACAAAAAAATCTTATTATATATAATATGTTTATATTATTAGATCATAATTGTTTAATAATAGTTTTAGGAGGTGTAGGATGAAATTAAATAAACTTTCTCATTGAATAATGTTACTTCCCCTTTGAGTAACCTCTTTAAGTTTGCACTATAATCCTTTATAGGATAGATTAATGGAATAATAATTCAAATTATATAAAAGGTTGGATGTAAGTAATTCATTTAATAATGATTTTAATTAACCAATGTATTATTAAAGTGTTAATATGAGATGTTATTAGGTGTGCATTTATAGGTGAGGTGAGTGTCGCAAATGTAATTTCTGAATAGAAATAGCTTTACCATGTTTTCCAGCAGAAAAATCCCCAAATAATGGACCAAACTAGATTCTATAATAGATAATGTATCAATAATTACATAAAATGGGTGTTGAAAATTTTTATTATTATTAACCAATATCATTTTTTTACCAAAATAAACCCATTTTTTACCTTAACAATGATAAATAATTTTTACTATTTTACTATTCACTATGATAAACAATTAATTTTTCCATATATGAAAATATAATATAGGATGATTAAAAATATCTAATCCATTTTTTAAAATTACATTCATATAATATGATCATTTAAATTTAAAAATATCCTCACATTCGTTATTGGAAAGTGGATTTCAAAAGTTTTTGTTTTTATATAATAATTGAATATATAATTGATTAAAATGACATAAATGGTATTAATAGATATATTATTGAACTAATTTTATATTCACAATCAACTAAAAATCGTTTTAATGCTTTAAAATATATTAAAATAAATAAAATTTCATAATAAAAAAAATAATTTCTCTACTCATCGAAAAATGTATATTTTTAGAAATTTCTCAAAATTTCAACAGAATGTTATTTCAAAATATTTATTTCAAAAATTAATAAATAATTTTTTGTTAAATCTTTTAAAATTTTCATAATTTAATTTTTTAAATAAGTTCCTAAAATGAAACTAAACCAGTTTCCCCAAAAGTAAAGTTTTAACCATAAAATTGGATTAATTCATATCTTTTATCTCGAAAACAGATAATATGAATCTTAAAACTATTATTAAATACATAATATATAAATTTCATTAAAATAATTCACAGTATTTTTTTAATTTATTGTGGTAAATCACCTTTGTGTTCATAAATATTGTTTTTTAGAAAAATATTTCCATTATTTTAAAATGGTTTTTATATTCATTTATAATTAATTGGTCACTAAGGAATTAATTATATATATGTGGGTAAAAGTATATTTTCATATTTTTTTTAATCTAATACAAAATCTCCATTTCATTCCTTAGGTGATAACTATCATATTAAATAATAATATTTTAATAGTATGTCACGTTTCATTTTAATATAGAATTGTTTATAACACAAGATACACTTTGTGCATTGTGTAATGCAGAAAAATCATGGGTGGAATGTAATGAAAAATATCAAAAATATTAAATTTTTCAAAAAAATCATGGGGTGTTACATTATTTAAAAGGACCCGGCCTTAAATGTTACATAATATTGAATTAAATGAATAATTCACATTGAGGATCCTTTCTGGTTTAGAGTTTTAGAGAATTAGGGCATAACTATTACATCTCAAAATATTAAAAAGTAGACATAGCTATACAGTTTCCATTTTTTTCATAAAATAAAAACAACTGAAAAAAAATAGTCAAGTCTAGTTCCATGTTTTAGACAGCATTACATTTCCTTGATCACATCCTTGACCCTATTCATCTTTAAGTCCTGTGAAAAAATTTCAAAAATTGGGATGATCATAAAAAGCTCAGAAAGGGTTATAAAACAAAGAATTAAAACTTTTTGTTCATAAATACATAAAAAACATTAAATCATTTACTTACATCATTAAATCATACGATTTATGAAAGACAGAGAGAAATCATTAATAATAAAGGTAACTTGTGGCATCTATATCATACTTACATTGTAGCTATCACAACTACATAGGGAGTTACTTTGGAATACCCATCATAGTATATTCCCTAAATATCTTAGGAGAAGCATTCATGTTTACCTCTATCATGTTACCCAATGAATTGGAGAGCTATCTCGAGCTCAACCACCCAAGGTTTATCACGGAACCACCCATATACTTATATAATAAACAAGAACCATAAATGATCATAATACATAACATAAGCATAAAGTAAAGATAAAATTTCCACATTGAAATAACAAAAATCCATTTCAAGATATTGAAATAATAAATCCATTCTAAAAATCATTTTCAATACAAAAATACAGGAAAAGAGTATATGGTATGTATTTTTCAATTTAAAATCATTCCGTCTTGTTGAGTAGCCAATGTTCAAATAATACTCATGGCGGCCGAAATGTAGTTGTCAATGATGAATTTAAAAAAACATTCCTTTTTTTAGTAAAATTATTCATATAAAAAGATACCATTTGAATAAAATGAAAAGGCAAAGGGTTTTATATACCGTATAAAATAAAGTCTTATATAAAACAAAAAATGCCTCAATGAAAGGAGATTGAGACGAAGTCCCTTACGTCGTGTCCGACTGGACTCGATCGTTATTTAATCTCTTGAATAATAAACTAACGTTAATTTCTACTTGCTTAAGAACCTTTTTCAAGTTTATTATTTCTTTTATATCACTTATTACTGTGTTATAAACATTATGTGGCCATTTAAGTTAATAACGTTAATTTTGTCAATATTTGGTACTTGAGTAAAAAAGAAACACCTTATATTTACAAGTTGTCCATGTGGTCAAAGGTTCATTATATATATAATGATATTCATGATTTGGATATAATATATATCATATATATCCATTATATACATATTTTTATAATATTATATAACATTTATAGGTAAGAAATTAAATGCACCGTTCATGGAGACGTTAAGCCGTATGTACGCATAAACGCAACTTTCATTTCTATTTCAAATTTTAATAGAAATTAAAAATAATGATACATAGGTATATAATAATTCCATTATAATATCATATATATTATCATTAACTACATCCTTTATACATCCCACATAAGGCCTTAAGGAATCAAATCACTTTGAGGGGGCGTTAGTCCGCACTTTCTAAAATGAGATTATCGTATTTACCCACTTTTGAAACCATAAATGCATGATATAAAAGGGAAGTACATAAGCATAAATAAAATACAAAACACAATATATATCATATATAAATATAGTTCCATCATAATGGCCACCATGAGAGGCAAAAAGATGTAATTGAATAATCATTGTATCGTGAGGCCTTTGTTTTCCATCCACAGAAACATTATGTTCTTCATCCATTAGAAGGAGGTGTGTGTACGTGTAGTTAAAATACATCTCATGAAAACATCCAAGTATATTGAGTATACTGGTGTTGTCTCAAAAGAAAGGAATAAAATGTTTTTAGGGGTTGGAGAATTAAAATAAAAGAAAACTGTTTAAGAGAAACCGTTACCTTTAATTTGGGTAACTCCCTTTGGTTTGAACCAAAGGAATTCTTGAAGTGACTTCTACCTAGGTTAATGATTCAAGAGTAGGAGAGGGATGTAGGGAGCTTAATTGGTCAGATTTGGGATGATCCAAATGGATTGAGAGGTGTGAGGAGTTGTATAGAAATGGTCTCCTTCTATAAGGGTGAGGAGGGGCTCTTTAGGAATGTCTGAAAATATTATTTTATTATATAATGATATTTGGTTTCAAAAGGACCATAAATCATTAAGGTATAATATAAGGTGACTCAGATTCATAATAAAATCATCCAATTGGAATTGGACATGGTTTGGATAATATTGTAATCATTATAATTTTATTTATTTACCTCATTTATTAATGAGATAAATACTACATCCTTATTGTGTCATAAATAATTTAATTTATTTGATGTCAAAAAATTATAAAAAAAATACCATGATATAGGAAATAATTTTATATTTCTAAATAATATTTATAGTCAAAATTATAATTTATATAACCCCCTCAATAAATTAATTTACTAAAAGATATTTTCTTTTGTCATTTTTGCCTTTACATTAAGTTATTTAATCTAAATTGTCATTATCAATCCTAATTGGTTCAGTGGGGTCCCAAAATCGACCCAAATATGACCATTGTAGTTAATTACTAAACCAATATGTTTTGGACAAGTGTTGAGTTAATTTTTAATTATTATAATTTTTATTTAACCTTTAATTACCTTATTTAACTTTAACCGTTGTAAATAAAAGTCAAAAGTTAATGTTCACCCAAAATTATTTTCTTCATATTGAATCACATTTTACTTCTTCATAACAACCATATATGTTGTATTTTTTAAATTTAATTCACAAAAGTGGAAAATTTTCATTTAAATTAAAAACTCAGTTTTTTAACTACTACTAAGTGGTTTCACTATTCATCTAAAATTGAAGTTTTTCAGAAAAATACCAAAAATTCAGCCTAATAATTTTTTGATATTCCGAATTAAAAATTGATGTCTATTTTGAAAAATTCAAAACATAGAAGTGGGATTAATTAATTTAAAAATTAATTCCCATTGTTAAACCAAATAACGTGTCTTTAAGAAACAATAACTTTCAAAAGATTGATACTTGTTCATGTCCAATTTCAAAGTGAAATTAATTCCAATGGATAACATTAGATTAAATGATAATAATATTTTTTAATTTCACTTTAATACCAACTAAAAAAATAATATAACCATATAAATAAATTAGATTAAAATGCACTTTTGAATTAAAATGCAATATTTTCACTATTTATTAAAAAATGTACTTTATCAGAAAAATACCAAAAAGTTACCCAATGTAAAATTTGATGTCCCCATTCAAAAGAAGGATTTTATTTGGTCAATTAGAATTTATTAAAGTGACCAAAAATATATTTAAAGAGGGTTCTCCATTAAAAAGTGATAAATTAGCCTTTAAATGTAAATTATGCTCAAAATTAGATTCATTCACATTTTAAACCTCTAAAATTTTATTTGATAATGTAAATAAATTTAACAAACATGTAAAATCATATTTTAGTTAGTTTAATTCATTCACGCAAATACAATGTCTAGGAGTTAACTTCCATTTAAAATAATTATATTATATTATTAGTGTGCAATGTAAGATTCCAAAGAAACTCATTGTTGCGTATTAGGTATGCTATCGAACATAGAATCCCCTTTAAAGGAAAATTAATATTTAATTCAAAAATATTAATAAAGAAGAAATATGTCTTATTCTTCATTTACCAAGGATGTTACATCCTTCCCCCTTTTTGGGAATTGTGTCCTCATAATTTTTATTCACTTATCAAAATAATTGGGGGTATTTATCCCTCATAGCATTTTCAGATTCCCACGTTGCCTCTTCAACCATATAGTTTTTCCACAAAACCTCTACCTGGTGAATCACCATATTCTGCAATACATTCTCTCTATGGTCAAGAATCTGAACTGTTTGTTCTTCATAAGAGAGATTCCCTTCTAACTGAACTATCCCTGGGCTAAAAACATGAGATGGATCTGGAATATACTTTCTCAACAACAAAACATGAAAAAACATTGTGTACCAGGGATAAAATTAGAAGTAAAGCCACTATATACTCAACTGATCCATCTTTCTCTAGAATTTCATAAGGTCCAATGAACCTCAGACTCAACATTCCCTTCTTACCAAAACGCATCACACTTTTCCATGGAGAAACATTGATAAAGACATGACCACCTACCTTAAAGGAAAGATACTTCCTCCTGTTATCTGGAAAACTTTTTCGTCTGCTCTAAGCTGTTCTCATGTGCTTCTGAATCAACTGAACATTCTCTACCATCTCTTTTATCAATTATGGTCCCATCAGCTTCCATTCACCTACTTTATCCTAGAATGCTTGATTTCGACAATGATTTCCATATAATGCCTCAAATAGAGCCATCTGTATACTATAATGAAAACTGTTATTATATGAAAATTCAACCAAAGAAAGATGTTAGTCCCAATATCCCTAATAATCCATCGAGAAAGCACGTAACATATCCTCCAAGGTCTGAATTGTTCGTTTTGACTGCCCATCTGATTGGGGATGATAAGATGTACTAATATTTAAATCAGTACCCAATGAATCTTGAAGGCCTTCACAAAAGTTAGAAGTGAACCTAGGATCTCGATCAGATTAAATGGAGAGGGGAACCCCATGTATCCTTATTATCACTTTAACATTAAACCAAGCAAGTTTATCTAGAGAAAATGTATCTCTAATAGGAAGTAAATGAGCAGATTTAGTCAATCTGTCAACTATAACCTAGATTGAATTATTACCTTGAGATGTCTTTTGTAATCCCACAAAAAAGTGCATGGTTATATTTTTCCATTTCCACTCAGGCACTGGTAAAGGATGAAGCATTCCATTTGGTAACTGTCGCTCTGGTTTAGCCTGCTGACAATTCAAACACTTTATAGTAAAATCAGCAATTTCTCTTTTCATCCCATCCCACCAGTAATACTCTAAAAGATCTCTGCACATATTAGTACTACCAGGATGAACTTAAAACAGAGAACTATGAGCTTCAGATAAAAACTCATTCATCAACTGTGAATCCCAAGGCACAAAAATCCCTTTACAAATCTCAAAACACAACTATTATCAACATTAAAATCATGCAACATACCCTTCTGAACCAACAGAACCTTTTTCTTCAACTCACATTCTTCATTCTGCGCTTGCTTAATTCTGTCTGATAGAGACGATTTCACTGACACCTGAAACAAAACAAAAGAATTTCCTACAACAACTTCTATTCCAAAGTTCATCAAATCAAAAACCAAAGGATCTCGTTTCAAATGTAACATGGTCAATGAAGTATTACTTTTTTGACTCAATGCATCATCCACATTATTTACTTTTCCTGGATGATAAAGGATCATGCAATCACAATCCATGATTAATTCCAACCATATCTCTTGTCTCATGTTCAATTCTTTCTGAGTGAATATATACTTCAATATTTTTTGATCAGTATATATTTCACACATCACTCCATACAAATGATGCGTCCAAATTCTTAAAGAAAAATCAACAACAGCTAATTCCAAATCATGTGTATGTTAATTTAACTCATGATGTTTTAACTGACATGAAGCATAATCACTTACCTAATCATTATGTATAAGTACACATCCAAGCCCATTCAATGACGCATCACTGTAGATAACAAACTCACAATTTCTAGAAGGTAGTGCCAAAACTAGAGCATTCACCAATCTTATTTTCAATTCCTGAAAACAATCATCACATTCTTTTGTCCAGATAAACATAATACATTTTCGAGTTAACATATTCATTGGACTAGATAACCATGAAAAATTTTAACAATCCTCCGGTAATAATACGCCAAACCAAGAAAACTATGAATCTCGGTTATATTTGTGGGGCTTTTCCATTCTTCAACAAGTTTCATTTTAGTAGGATCAACAGTTATGCCATTTTGTGAAACAATGTGACCAAGGAAAGTAATTTGCTGTAAACAAAACTCACACTTGCTGAATTTGCCAAATAGTTTCTTTTCATTTAATGTTTAAAAGACAACCCTTAAATGACATTCAATTTTATCATTACTTTTTGAATAAACCAAAATATCATCAATGAACACAACCACAAACTTATCCAAGAACTCACAAATAATTATATTCATAATATCCATGAATATAGAAGGTGCATTGGTTAACCCAAAGGCATAACTAAAAATTTATAATGGCCATATCTAGTACAAAACACGTTATTTGGAACGTATGCATACTTTACTTTCAACTGTTGGTACCCTGAACTCAAGTCAATCTTTGAAAAATACCGAGCTCTCTAGATCTGATAAAACAAATCATTGATATGAGGAAAAAGATACTTATTCTTAACAGTGATGTTATTCAATGCTCTATAATCAATGCAACGTCTCATGGAACCATCTTTATTTTTAACAAAAAATAAAGGATCACCCCATGGTGATGTGCTAGGTCTAATGAAACCTTTATCTAATAACTCCTACAATCACTTCTTTAACTCTAAAAGTTCAATTTGAGCCATTTGATAAGGGGGTTTTTAAATTGGATTAGCATTAGGAAATAAGTCAAAAATAATTCAACATCCCGATCAGGTATAATACCAGGAAACTCATCATGAAAAACATAAAGGAAGTCATTTACCACTGGCACATCATTAATCTGAATAGTTCATTTGTTTTCAACAATATGTTCAAGGTAACATTCATTTCCATCTTTTACTACTTTCTCAGCTTCCTGATATTTTATCAATAGCAAGGGTTCATTTTTTCATACAAAGTGAAAAGAATTCTGAAAAGAAAACTTTTTATCTCTATAGTAAAACTTAGCATGAAAAACTGAAAGTGAATTCATGCCCAATACAACATAAAACTCTAATAGAGGAAAAACAATAAGGTTTACAGGTAGATTCTTTCCACACACAGGAACACGAATTTTATTATGTTTTCTTTTTGTCTCAACATTTCGTCCTGGTGTTTTTACCATAATTTCAGTATTCATATCATGATATGGAAGTCCCAATTTACTAGAAAACTTCTCAGAAATGAAACATTCTATAGACACTGAATCAAACAACACATTGGCATAATTTGAACAAACAAACAGCGCACTTGAAATAAATTCATTTGACGGCCCAACATCTGCTGAAGTAGTTGCAAAAAATTTCACCACCCCTTTCTGCTTGTAGTCTGGCATCTTTCATTTGGTTGAGTTCTTTGTTGGACACACATTTGCATAATGACCCATTTCATTCCACTTAGAACATATTACTGACTGTAAATCATATTTTTTCTTACCATTACCCTGATATTTTTTAGTGAAATTACGAGCCTTATGTCCCATTTAACCACATCAGTAGCACTTACCAGAATTCAAAAGACATTTAATAGAATGCTTTTTATCACAATTTTCACAAACTATAAACTTGAATTTCTTACTATCATACTTTTTTGAACTGTTATTCCCTTTCGCCTGCCACCTCTACCTTTTATTCTGTTGTTTTTCAAGGAATACCAGATCATCAGCAAACTCCATTTCCATCTTCTCCGCACAAAAAAAAAGTTTTTCATAACTTTTGAACTCACGAGATGCTAAATCCCTTAGATACATTGGCTTTATTCTTGAGTAAAAATGGTTGATTTTACTATCAAGATCTCATATGAAATTTGGAGCATACCTTGCTAGTCGAGTGAAGATTTCTTCCTAAGAATCCAGTGAGTCATCCTCCTACCTCAATTATAGGAATTGATTTTCAATCCTAAGATGAACCACCATAAGAAAATATTTCTCAATAAATACTTTTGAATTCATCCCAGTCGAGAGAATAAATCTCTTCACTATCCTATATATTTTTCACCATCGACCACCACAGATCAGCTTCAACTTCTAATGGGTAAATAATAAGACTAACCTTTTGCTGTTCTGAACAACCCATGACATCAAAAATCTTCTCCAATTCTTTAATCCACCCTTCATCTAGAATAGGTTCAGATGATCCTCTGAATGATGGGGGAATTTTCCTCTTGAAATGATCCACTACTAACATGTTCCTCTGTGGTTGATCTGGCTGATCTCGTACATGGATACCACCACCATTTATATCTTGATTGAACTATTCCATCACTGTAATAAAATGTTTATTTATGATTTAGACCAACCTAGGTTTCTGATTTGGAAGGATGTCTTCCTCCTGATGTAGTCTCAACACAGCTGCCCTATTTCCTCTATGGAAATCCATTCTGAAAACAAAAATATCTTAGGTGAAGCAACATGGTAATCTGGAAATGCTATATGATGTCAATATGAACCTAAATAACTTTATGTATTTTACTTTATCAATACCCTATCACCTAAAGTTATCTAAACTGACCTCTGATAACAACTATAAGGACATGACATTAAATATTACATAATATTGAATTAAATGAATAATTCACATTGAGGTTCATTTCAGGATTATAGTTTTAGAGAATTAGGACATAACTATTACGTCTCAAAAGATTACAAGGTAGACATATCTACACAGTTTCAATTTTTTCATAAAATAAAATCTCTTAAAAAAAGAGCCATGTCTAGTTCCATGTTTTAGACAACTTGATTTTTTTCGTGATCCCATCCGTGACCTTATTCATCTTTAAGTCCTGTGAAAAAATTTCAAAACTTTGGATGAGCATAAAAAGCTCTGTAAGGGTTATAAAACAAAGAATGAAAAAATTTGTTCGTAAATATATACAAAACATAAAATCATTTACTTAACTAATGAAATAATAAGATTTATGAACGACACATATAAATCATTAATCATAAAGGTAACTTGTGACAACCATATCATACTTACATTGTAGCTATCACAACTATATAGGGAGTTACTTTGGTATAACTATCACAGTATATTCCCTAAATCTCTTACATGAAACATTCCCCTTTACGTCTGTCATGTTACCCAATGCATTGGAGAGCTATCTCAGGCATAACTGCCGTAGTTTTATCATGGAACCTCCCGTATACATAAATAATGCTCAAAAACCGTAACATGATCATAACACATAACATAAGCATAAAGGAAAGATAACATTTCCACATTGCAATAAAAAAAATGTCATTTAAAGATATTTAAATAATAAATACATTATCAAGATCATTTTCGATACCAAAATAAATAAAAAGAGTATATGGTATGTATTTTTCCATTTAAAAACATTCCGACTTGTTAAGGAATCCAAATATCAAATAATACTCGCTGCGGCGGAAAGGTCGTGGTCACATCATATGTTAAAAAAAAATTCCATTTTCTGTTTAGTAAAATTCTTCGTATAAAAATATTTCCTTTGATAAAATTAAAATTCAAATGGGTTTATAAACCATATAAAATAAAGTCGTATTTAAAACTAAAAATGCCTCAATGAAAGGAGATTGTGATGAAGCCCCTTACCTCATGTCTGACTTGACTCGATCGTTCTTTAATCTCCTGAATAATAAAATAAAGTTAATTTCTAATTTCTTGAGAACCTTTTTCAAGTATATTATTCCTCTTATATCAATTATTACCATGTTATAAACATTATGTAACCATTTAAGTTAATAACGTTCATTTTGTCGATATTTGGTACTTGAGTAAAAAATGAACACCTTATATTTACATGTTGTCCATGTAGTCAAAGGGTCATTATATCCAGAATGATATTCATGATTTGGATATCATATATATTATATATATCCACTATATACAAGTTTTTATAATATTACATAACATTTAGAGGTAAGAAATGAAATGCACCGTTCATTGATTCGGTAAGCCGCATATACGCATGAACGCTACTTTCATTTATATTTATTATTTTAATGGAAATAAAACATAATTAAACATAGGTATATTATAATTCAAGTATAATATCATATATAATAACATTAAATCCATCCTTTATACAACCCACATTAGGAATTAATGAATCAAATCACTTTGAGGGGGCGGTAGTCTGCACTTCCTCAAATGAGATTATCGTATTTACCCTCTATGGAAACCATTAAGGCATGCTATAAATAGAAAGTACATAAGAATAATGAAATAATAAACATAATATATATCATATATAAATACATTTCCATCATAATGGCCACCATTGGAGGTGGTAAGATGTAATTGAACAATCATCGTTTCGTGAGGCCTTAGTTTTCCATCCACAGAAACATTATGTTATTCATACATTAGATAGAGGTGTGTGTAAGTGTAATATGAATACGTATCATAACAAAATGCTAGTATATTGAGGATACTATTGTTGTTACAAAATAAATGAATAAAAATAGATTATGTGTTGGAGATGTAAAATAAAAGAAAATAATTTAAGAGAAACTGTTACATTTAATTTTGGTAACTCCCTTTGGTTTAAACCAAAGGACTTCTTGAAGTTCCTTCTGCCTAAGGTAATTCTTATTGGAGGAGGATAGGGATGTAGTGAGATTAATTGGGAAGATTTTGGATGAGCCAAATGGATTTAAAGGTGCGAGGAGTTGGATAGAATTGGTCTCTTTTTATAAGGGAGATGAGGGGTCTTTAGGAAAGTGTGAAAATATTATTTTATTATATAATGATATTCAGTTTCAAAAGGAACAAAAATAATTAAGGTCATATATAAGGAGACTCATATATGAAATAAAATCATCCAATTATAATTGGAAATGTTTTATATAATATTTTAATAATTGTAATCTTATTTATTTACCTCATTTATTAATGAGATAAATACTGCATCAATATTGTGTCATAAATAATTTAATTTATTTGATGTCTAAATATTATAAAAAATTAGCATGATGTATGAAATATTTTTATCTTTATAATGAATATTTATATTCTAAAGGATAATTTATATAACCTCTTATAAAAATTAATTTACTAAAAGATATTTGCTTTTGTCATATTTGTCTTTACTATAAGTTAATTAATCTAAATTGTCATTATCACTCACAAGTGTCTCAATGGGGTCCCAAAATCGACCCAAAGATGCCCATGGTCGTTAATGACTCAACCAATAAGGATTGTACAAGTGTTAAGGTAACCTTGAATTATTATAATCTTCATTTAACCTTGAATTACATTATTTACCTTTAACCGCGGTAAATAAAAGTCAGAAGTTACTATTCACCAAAATTATTTTCATCATATTGAACCACATTTTACTTCTTGATAACAACCATGTATGTCGGATTATCGGAATTTAATTCACATAAGTTGAAAATTTTCATTTAAATGAAAAAGTCATTTTTTGACAACTACTAAGTGGTTTCACTATTCTTCTAAAATTGAAGTTTTTCAGAAAAATACACAAAATTCAGCCTAAGACTAATTTGATATTTCGAATTCAAAATTGAATTATATTTTTCCAAATTGAAATCATAGAAGTGGAATTAATTAATTTAAAAATTGATTCCCGTTGTTAAAACAAATAGTGTGTTTTTAAAAAACAATAACTATCAAAAGATTGATACTTGTTTTGCCCAATTTCAATGTGAAATTATTTACAATGACCAAAATTGGATTAAATGGTAAAAATATATTTTTATTTCACTTTATAACCAACTATAAATTTATTCTAATTATATAAATAAATTTTATTAAAAGGAACTTTTGAAATAAAATGCAATATTTTTCTCTATTCATTAAAAAAATGAACTTTACAGAAAAATACAAAAAAATTACCCAATGTAAAATTTGATGTCCCCATTCTAAAAAAGTATTTTATATGGTCAATTAGAATTTATTAATGTGACCAAAAATATATTATAATAGGGTTCTCAATTAAAAGGCGATAAATCGGCCTTTTAATGTAAATTAGGCTTAAAATTAGATTCATTCACGTTTAAGCCTCTAAATTTTAATTGGACAATGTAATTACATTTAAAAAACATGTATAATCATATTTTAGTTAGTTTCATTCATTACCGCCAATACAATTGCTAATAGTTAACCACCATTTAAAATAATAATATTATATTATTAGTGTGCAACGTAAGATTCCAAAAAAACCCGTTGTTGCGTATCGGGTACGCTATCGAACATAGCAACCCCTCTAAAGGAAAATTTTTATTTAATTCACAAATATTAATAAATATGAAATATTTATTACTCTTCATTTACCTGGGATGTTAGATTCTTCCCCCTTAAATAAATTTTATCCAAATAATTTGAGTTTGTGTTTAGTAAATAATGGTTTATGATTTGAAAATATAACTGTACGAAACCCACATCCTAAGAAGGGTTAATATAAAATCATCATCATTATTGAGAAATGTATCTATAAAGTTAATCTAAAATAGCACATAACTTGTTTACCATGTAGAATTACATTGGTGAGAAGTTAATAATGGACATAGAGTAGAAAGATAACACATAAATACAGATAAAGAGTGATATAGAACAAAACCACTAGAATGATAAATTCATATATAAAGAATAAGTGAAAATGATATTCATTCATCCTAAATGATGTTAAAATTTTAAAATTTCCTTTCAATACACTTTTCTTAATGTTGGTGATTTTTCATGGGAATATACATCTTCTTGATTTCATTCCATTTCATAAGGACAATCATATCCTTTGGTTGTGCTTCGATCAATTTTCACTTCATCACATACCCTATGAAATTATGATGAAATTGTTATTATAGAAGTAATAATGAAGAAAATTATCTATAAAATGATGACAATTCATTTGTTATATCTCTAGTTATTAAAAAATAAATTTTATCATAGGTTATTCATTAATCATTATAGGGTGAAGTAATGCATCAATATCTAAACATCGGTCTAAAGTTTAACATGATACATTCCATAAATGGTTAACATTATAACCCTTCAAAAATTCAAAATTTATTGATAATGACAAAAAATATACCGAAATAACCTTCACATAAATCCACAAAATTTCCTTAAGTATCTATTAATGTTTCCGTGCCATATATGGGAATATGTTGGTCATATATTTTAAAAATGCTTGGTAATAAAAATAATTACCCTGAAACCTCAGTGGAAGCATTATTACATCCACATTACATTAATAACAAAACATATTATTGAATATTTCCATATATACAATATTTTGGTAAAATCTATTAAGGATTTCATAAAAAAAATTAAAAAAAACATTTATCAGTTATGATGTCATCCGTAATATCTAATTTACATAATCCATATGAATAATTAATTTATCCAAACTAATATAGACTTTCTCAACATCAAAAACATATTAATGGTTACCTTCCCATAATCATGTGTTTTCCACAAAATATAACATTTTCATTAAATCAATTTTCTAGGTTATCATTACCATTCAACATATTTCATAAAATACATAAAGAAAAACATATACATAGAAATACTAATATATTTAATAATTATTTAATTCATATAAATAAACACTTAAATAATTTTACATCAATATTTAACTATTAAATAGGATTTTTATCTTATTTTTAAATAACTCTTTATTTTCTTATGTCATTTTTGGTCTCTTCATCCTTAGTTGTATAACCATTACTCATACTACCATGATGATTCTCTTCATGAGATTTCCTCCAAGGACATCAACTCGTATATTGGTAATACATTCCACATTTATAACATTAAACCATTTTATATGCCTTAGGTAATCCATTATTCTCATCCATTCGATTAACATATCATATCATTTTTACTTGATAATAACTTATTCTATTAACTTTTTCTCCACACATAAGACATATTCTCATTATGTAGTGATTCTAAACACATTCATGAAAAATAGGAAACCAAATCATATTTCCTCAATGGTCCCCACCACTGAGACTATAAATGAACTATATTAATATTTTATTTTTTAGTCTAAGACTTGGTTAATGTGCATGTTGTTAATAATATATTGTAATAACTGTTTGGAGATAATCATAATGTACTTTACTCCAATCATCATCCCATTTGGTTGCTCGTCAACACATTATCTACCAACTTCATTGTAAATCCTGTTCCTTATGGTTCCAATCGGGTATTGAGACAAATATTCATAGCCTGATAAATAGTAATCATAGTGGGGAAACACATAATTCCGAATAATCAACTATAGGATGTAGATATCATTACACCTTCTTTTTAATTTATTAAATTTTAGTTTTATCTATGTTTATTAAAATTCATCATCTATTTCAACACTTCATGGTGGTTTGTAAAGAATTTTTTAATTAAAAAATAATATACCATGGGTGTGTCAAACAAAGTTTGCATCAAAGTCGATTGCCATGAACCAGGAGACCATCAAGTCAGAATCAATGCACTATTTTTAGATCAATTACCCCTCGATACCTCTGTACTAGATCCAAATTCTATTTTAGTATCTATAAATTTATATAATTCATTGTAAACAACTAACTCTATCCAGTAGAAAAATTCCTAGATATTTTATTATAATTTGACTCATTATTAGACTTATCCTTAGACACATTGTAATAGATCTTACTAAATAATTTTCATCCTATTTTAAAAATGTTAAGTAAACCTAGACTCTGATACCAACTATTCAGACACATTATTTTTCATACATATATATCATATTTTTCTGATGAATATTTTCCACATTACATAAAGTAATTCCTCAATACTGTAATTGTATAGTTCATTTAGGAACATCGACACATAAATAGCTAGTTCATAAGTGAGATACATCACCTCCCACTATATTATTCACAAATATAACCCTTAAATGAAAAATAATACTTAATACCATTCGTTATATCATGGTGAAATGAATAATAAGAATCAGTGATCTTAGATGCTTAGTAATAGTAAATAATAGAGTAACAATTGATGTTTTCGTCGTTTTTGTGAAGTCTTATTTGGGATGGACTGCCATCATGGAACAGATGTTTTGGTGGGAGTGTGTTTCTAGGGATCTATCAGAGAAAAAATTACCACAATTATATATTTTTTTGACATCCCATCAAAAATAAATAGTATTTTTATTATTTAATTATCTCTAACAGATAATAACCACGAGTTTTTTAAATAATCTATTATGGTGGGTTTGTTAAAAACAATTTTATATCTGATGGTAGGTTCATCTGAAAAATAAAATCTAGATTTTTCATACAAACTTAATTGTGATGGGTATACAACTCTTTTTCAATTAATAATAATTTTTTAAAAAATAAAAAATATATAAATAATTATAATAAAAATGTTTATAAATATTTAAAAGAACTAAAAAATTGAAATAAAAACAGAAAACATAAAATTAAAACATTAAATCATAAATAATATGTTTATCAAAAAAATAATACAAAACCGTAATAAAAAATAATAGAGAATGAAATGGTGTTAGGTGGAGGGGTTCACTCAAAGTATCAGAGAGATAAATATCTATAAAAATTTCTTGTGAAAGAAATCATATATATTCTAAAATATTCTCATATATATTATGCTACTTCTCACACTCCTCCCTCTCTCTCTAAAATATCTGTATAATATCATCATGAGGTGTCAAGCACATGTCATCATATAAAGTGTATGAAAATGATGAATCAAAATGGAAACCGTTTAACATGGTTGATGAAATCAAAAAAGTACCATAACAACTCATAGGTGTCTGTCATAAACCAATATGGATCACAAGACCTTAATCAACACCATGAAAAGTCTCTTTAATCCAAGCACCCTCATAAAAACCTGAATCACTAGTCACATCTGCTTATCTCTCATCTTGAATGTCCATTCAATGAGAAGTCACAAATTCATATGTTTCCTTCAAATACAATTACAAATAAGAATAAATTTAAAATTATTATAATTTTTTTTAAAAAATACTAACCACAATATGGTGTGGTTAGTCACATATAATTTATACTCTATTGATACTAGTGTATATCTTCTGATAAAATTTCAACTCCATAATAGAGGGTCGATATCTTATTGTATAATATAACAAATATTTTACATTTAATATATATTTAAATTAATAAATAATATTACATACCATATGTCAATGATGTACACTAAATATATAAATTATGTCATAATCTGTGACCTACTGCATTGTCACGACCTGTCCTCGGGGCCCGTGCCGTGACTACCCCAAGCTCGCATTCCATAGGCTAGGGGCTGGCGACTAGCCCCAAAGGCATAAATCCTAATAACTGGGAAGGCATTTCCTTTATAATAGTAAACAAACACCACATAGTACAAGAAGAAGTAAAACACTAAGTACAAAATAAAGTGCTGAAAATTAAAAAGGGCCAGAATACAAACCCAACTAAAAAGTACAGCTACAACTGAATGGAAATACAATAGAAAAGACAAACATCTAGAAGAAAAGAAACAGCTCCTAGGTCATCCACCTCGGATCCTACCTGAAGGGTAGGAACAGATAGCACAGCTCCTGTATCGTCCACCACAGATCCTAACTTAAGAGTTGGTACAGATAGCTTAGCTCCTGGATCGTCCACCATGGATCCAACCTGAAGGGTAGGTAGAGATAGCCTCCACAACACTCTCGCCCGTCAACCTGCTCCGAGTATCGTCACGTTGTGAAGTACACCTCTGGATACTGACTCATTGTGAGATCCACCTCCGGGTACCGTCCAGTCCTCAAACACTCGACCACTGTCAGCGCTGCCCGTCGTCTGCAACCAACACAATAAGGTGTGGGCATAGCCCGTGTAGGGGTGAGTATAACTATACTTAGTAGGGACCCTGAGACCCTCAAGGTCTCACTAAATCCAACAAGGATAACTACAAAGACAGATCTCAACAGATAACCTCTACTTAGGTATATACCCATACATAAACCTAAGTTATCACGTAACCCATATCAATCATGAGGAAACACAATGATTATGAAATCAACGGATAACCACTACCCAAGTATATGCCCATACATTTACCTATGTTATCAAGTGACCCATCTCAATCATGAGGTAAACACAAAGGTCATAGACTCAGCTCAAACCAGAATTTTCAATATCGAAACTGTAACCGCTGAAGAGACCCGTCTCTGGAGTGTACAGTGGTCCTGTCACGACTCTGAGGTACTGCTCACTAACCTAAGACTGCTGAGGTACTCCTCCTGTTGAGTACCGCGGGTCAGTCACCAAAACAAAGTAGTGCTTTTCGCCAGCGTATGCCAACCCACCAGTACTCAAAGTTCTCCGGCGGGAAGCACTACTGTGTTTGGGCGGGTGACACGTGGTACTCGACAGGAGGAGTACCTCAGTAGTCTTAGGTTAGTGAGCAGTACCTCAGAGTCATGACAGGACCACTGTACACTCCAGAGACGGGGCTATTCAGCGGTTATGGTTTCGATAATTAAAATCATTGTCTGAGCTGAGTCTATGAACTTTGTCTTTACATCATGATTGAGATGGGTCACTTGATAACTTAGGTATATGTATGGGCATATACTTGGGTAGTGGTTATCTGTTGATTTCATAATCTTTGTGTTTCCTCGTGATTCAGATGGGTTATATGATAACTTTGGTATATGTATGGGTATATACCTAAGTAGAGGTTCTCTATTGAGATCATTCTTTGTGGTTATCCTTGTTGGACTTAGTGAGACCTTGAGGGTCTCGGGGTCCCTACTGAGTATCGTTATACTCACCCCTACAGAGGCTATGCCCGTACCTCGTTGTGTTGGATACAGACAACGGGCAGCGCTGACAGTGGCCGAGTGTTTGAGGGCTTGGAGGTACCCAGACGTGGATCTCACAACGAGTCAGTATCTGGAGGTGGACTTCCCGACGTGACGATACTCGGAGGAGGTTGACGGGAGAGAGAGTTGTGGAGGATATCTATACCTATCCTTTAGGTAGGATCCGTGTTGGATGATCCAGGAGCTGTGCTATCTGTACCTACCATTCAGGTAGGATCTCTGGTGGACGATCCAAGAGCTGCGCTATGTGTCCCTACCCTTCAGGTAGGATCCAAGGTGGACAACCTAAGAGCAGTTTCTTTTCTTCTAGTTATTTTTCTTTTTTGTTGTATTTCCTTTCAGTTGTATCTATACTTTTCATTTGGGTTTGTATTCTGGCCCTTTTTACTTTTTAGCACTTTCTTTTGTACTTAGTGTTTTACTTCCGCTTGTACTCTCTGGTGTTTGTTTACTTTTATAAAGGCAATACCTTCCCAGTTATCGAGATTTACGCCTTTGGTGCTAGTCTCCAGCCCCAGGCCTATGGAAGGCAGGCTTGGGGTAGTCATGACACGGGGCCCTGAGGATGGGTCGTGACATGCATCCCACAGCTCTGAGGTCTTAATGATTACCTCATAAAAAAGTATCTCATTGCCAGTAGGAGGACCATCCATCCCACACATGAGATGAGATATATTTTGTTCAATGAGATATGTATGGCTGTTAAAAAATAGTAGCATATGTTCTATCCATAACAATATTTTGGAGGTTATATAAAAAAAATAAAAAAAGTTCACATATAAAAATATCCCATTCCTCCCAAATAGGTTCTAATAAGATATCATCAATAATATACCACAAATTATGTAAGATATTTTAAATAAATACCAGTAATTAATTTTTTGAACTATATTTCTAAATAACATACAATCAAGTGGATGTACATATATAGATAAAGGATAATGAGTACCCAATCCCATGAAACCCATGGATCAAAAAATTATTTTAATAGAACCACACCATTTGAACCGTTAACTAAATTTGAAATTGTATGCACATAAAAAATAATAATTGAAATATTATTTGAAAAATATACACCAAAACATTATATAAAATAAATATCATAAACATGGGAAAATAACGCTATACTCAAGGATCAAAATAAAGCGGTGGGAAGAACTTTGAAAAAAATTCAAAAATCTTCAATTGAGAGAGACCAAACCCCTTCTAATAGGTAGAACATATTGTGGGTCACATGAATCGGGATCATTGATAGATAGTTCGACATCAACAAGAGAATGAAAAAAGATCATTGAGAGAATCATCAAACATATTAAACAAATAATATTACCTATATGAATATTCTAATAAATATATAAAATATTGAAAACTAATTAATACAAGAATATAAAAACATTAAATGTAAATTATTTTTAATACATATATGAAAAATAAAAAACAAATAAATAGAAAAATATAATCAGTAGCATAAAATAAATACAAGAACATAATAATGGAACCTTTAACTGATTGTTAATATATATATCAAATTTTATATATTAATATTAACCCTAAAGAATATAATAATATTTCCTTAAATAATAGTTAATACATATATCAAATAAAAAAAGCTAACAATTACTATCACCAATAAATGGTCATAAATGATCAGTCGGTCCAGCCATCTGAAACAAGATATCATACTTATAAATAATAATGAAAACCAATATAAAATATATAAAAGTATAAATACCTATATAAAACACATCAATATTATTCTTCATCATTATATTCTTTGGGTACAATGTCTTCGTACTTATCTTTAGCAACATAAACATCCAAGAAATATTCAGTTTCAACATAGCATATTACATCATTAAAATTATAAATACCATCAAATATTAACTTGGGGGTTTCATCATCAGTATTTATATATCTTTCGGTAAGAGATATATTTGGGGTTGTATCTTGAAAATTTTCAATACGTTGCACTTCCACATAACCATTTTCATTATTTGTAAAATTATTATTATGAGATTTAATTTTTATTACACTCCACTATTTACTCAAATATCTCGACAAAATCATTATAATTTTTATAATAATTTTTTTGTGACAAGAAAAGTAGTTCATTTTACGTAATAATATTGCTATATTTAATTTCAATAACTCTATGTTCTGGATGAACTTGCAACCCAATGCCAATATCAAACTAATTGAATTTAAACATTATTATATAATATGATCCAATATAAAATAATTCAATTAATTCATCCAACATACAATTAAAGTAATCCTAACATTCTTCAGGACAAAATCTATTAAGAAACAATAATTCATTAGTTTCATCGATTTACCACATATGCGTGTGTATAAAATTGAAATCCATCAAGTATATACCCATTATAATATTTTATGAATTTAGAGAGAGGGTTTTTAAGTATATATAACTGACTATAAATTTTATATAAATGTTTTTATACCTGAAATAATAAAAATTATTAACAATATATATTATTACAAATCTTATTTAATGTTCCTTCCAAAGAAACATAACTAAAAATTATTTAAAACCAATATAAATAATTCTCGTATCCATGTTACTTAAGAGAATCATAAGTAATGTTTATAATTATTTTCAATATGGTAATCACATTGTCTATAAAAAATAATGTAAATAAATTCATTTATTATAAAAATATTAAAATGTA
This sequence comes from Viscum album, assembly GCA_963277665.1. Taxonomy (NCBI): domain Eukaryota; kingdom Viridiplantae; phylum Streptophyta; class Magnoliopsida; order Santalales; family Viscaceae; genus Viscum; species Viscum album. The sequence goes on along the minus strand of OY728119.1, from coordinate 323,310,560 downwards.
AATATATTTTTTTCTCAAAACATAGTTCATGTAATTTCTTCTCAATTTAATAGAAAATATTTATGAGATCTCTGTAGTTCTTCTTCTGAAATCTATCTTCTTGATAGCCACAAAAACCATGATAGAATTATTAAGAACTGATAATTGATGGATCATGAAAACAAAACCATTTTCCTCATTGTGATGCATCTTGATATGATTTGAAGGGTATTTTTATTGAAAGTAATATGATAAAAAATTTGAAATTTCCTCATCAAATAACACTTATGCGATTGAACCTTCAATGAATTCTTTTTTATGCTCATTATTCTAAAATTATATCATACATAAATTAATAGGGTACGTCTATCAGAACTGTTCCAACCTGTCACATTTATATTTATATAAAAAAGTCAATATTAAATGTCCCATTGATACAAATAATTATAGTGGAAATATTTTCTCAAATAGACATAAAACAAAAATAAGAAAATTTAATAGCATACTCAACGCATCATAATCCAATTTTTATACACAAATATCTTTTATGAAATATGATATCTCATTCAAAACATCTCATATTGAAGAATTTAACATCCATCTAAGACAAACAATAAGAAATCATTCCATTATGACATATATGTCATAAATTTTTTAAATGGTAACATTTCTATTAATGATGTAATGAAATAACTAAAATATATAACCATATAGTAACATTAAATTTTTATTCCTTTGAGATAATATAAAAAAATTTCTTTAGAAACTGAATAATCTATTTCTGATTCAATAAATTGTGTGATACTTTTTCTTCAAATAATTTATGTTGAGGGCTTCTATTTTTTATAGTAAATATTAAAATATTCTTTTTACTTATATTTTTTTGTTTTTGGGTGTCTCTAACAATGTATAAATATGTTATCCCAAGAATCATTCATAATATCTATTACATATAACAAGTGAAAAACCAAAAAATCAGACCAATATGAAATCTTCCAATAAATACTTCACTTTATTGAATTAATATCTTTCCGAAAAACATTGATTTTTCAATTGTTTATATTTGGTTCAAAAGTAACTTGGGTAATATAGAGATTACTATTTTTACCCAAATACCTGAGATCACTTCTGGAGTTTCATATGTTTCAATTCTACATTTTTTAAATACAATTCAGTTCCTTGGAAAATGGTGATCCATAGTAAGAAATCTTGGATGATAATCAAAATAAGTATTCATTATCTTATTAAAGATCATAAATTATTTTTTTCATCCATATTTTGCATACATATTTTTAGATCATATATACTCATCCAAGATAGCATAAAATATGCTGGAATGTCACTGATCATCCACAATAAATCAACATTTAGTGAAAATTCTATTTTGAATATATATCAAATATAGTTACACTGTGGTTCTATAATGAAATTAACTCATGAACTACTGGCTGCAAATAAACATCAATAATCTTCTTTTGAAGTCATGGAATTAATATAACCACACATATATATATATATGGTTCTTTCTTCACAATCCTTGTATTTCATTTATATGAGGAAACCAAAATAGGCAAATAAGAATATTAACTTCCATATGCACCAAACATGTAAAAACCATTAGTAGAAATACCCAATTGTATTGTAAAAGGTTTTGAAGAAATATAGGGATGCATATGATCAATGTGTCTACATGAAAAACCTTCACATGGACGATTTAATCTTTTAATCATACAAATATATGATTTATGTCTTGTAAACAATGTAGCTACGTTTCGAGACACAAATAAACTAAGTTGAGGAGGTCTAATTAATAAATAAATCAAATATTTCATAGGAAATATGGACTTTACTTATTGTACAACTTTATACATTGATTCTAAACATGTTAGAAAAATAACTAATGGTTCATAATCACCATAATATAAGATTTATTCATTTATACACACATGGATCTTATGATAATTAAGACCCAAATTATAGAATAAGCTCTTATTTTTACAAAAACATATAGGTAATATAATTTCATTAGGTAATAATGATTTAACCAAAGATAAAATTTAACTAATGAATATTTTTGAAATTACAATATTGTATTTAATAAACATAAAATTTTTAACAGATACATGATATTTCATCTAACATACCAAATATAAGACCTCATCAACAGATTTGAACAAATTTTAAAATTGAGATGGTTCTGATTCATGATTTGGAATACCATTCTATGTTTTTATTTCATTAATATACATTCCAAAAACCCAGTGAAATTAATTCTAAATTAATGGACATGGAACCAAAAAATTCATATTCTGTACAGAATTATTCTCACCATTTTTTACAAATAATATAATCTCTCAAAATATTGAAAAATTATTTTCAACTATTAAATATTATCTAATGATTAATACGAAATATTTTAATTAAAACAACATTCATATGAATTATTGAGAAATTTTAGTAGTTTTTTTAAATTTTTTATCATGTGTGAAGAAACTTTTAATTAATATTACAATATTTCATTATTTTAAACAAATTTAAAAAATTATTTATTATATAGTACTAATTATTTATTAATTATAATTTACTATTTAATATATAATAATTTTTTAAAAAATTACTTGTATTTGATATTTTATCCTTTATAATTTATTAAAATTTATCACAATTTCATCAAATTTAGTAATTATTAATAATATTTTATAATCAACACTAACATTTACTACATATTAATTATACTTATTAATTAATTATTAAATATTTTAAATTATCTTTTCATTATTGCTAAAATTTTAAATTATTACTACATTTTTAATAATTACTAATATTATCAAATTTCTAATAACTATTAGTATTTTTTGATATTTTTTCAAGGTATTAAAAAATTGTTTCTAATTAATATTAACTTTATATATAAATATATATTAATAATGTTTAGTTTTTATTTTATTTTAATTTAAAAATTTATAAATTTTTACGGGAAAATTTCCTATGAATAATAGTTTATTTAAATGTTTTCTCCATATTGATTTTCTAATAATTTTTATCAAATAGTTATTTCTTATTTATTGCATAAGTTATATATATACATATATATTATATTATTTCTTAATCAAATATATTCACATCAATTTTTAAATTATTTTGAATCAAATATACATATAAAATCAATATATATTGATATAGTAAAATCCGTAAATATTATTTATATAAATAAATAAATTGAAAGTAATATATTTTTTTAAACTGTAATATATGTATATTCACAAGGTAATATGTATATATATATTACACGATTCTTTAATTAATATTGACACATAATATATATTTTGACACTTTTTTTAAAATATATATATATATCAAATATATATATATATATACAAGTATATATACAAACAAACAAACAAACAAATGAATTTATATAAGCAATAATAGATGTTTTTGTAAAAAACTATTATATTTGAATATTTTATTATTAATATATATATATATACATATATATAAATATTTTAGAAGAAAATATTGACATGAATTTTTAAAACATGATAATAAATCAAAATTTAACAATCAAACATGGTTTAACATCACTAATATACTAAATGTATTATCATAATTCATCAAAACCATATCTTGAGATGTATAAAACACAATTATCCAATTAAATATATTTATATAAACTCTATCAACATCATATTTACCTAAATAATTTATATAATAAATTTATTTCTAATAATTAAATTAAATAATATACATTCAGTGACCTAAAATACTAAATAAAAAAATTGTGTAAATCTAATGATTAATCAATGATGAATATTCCATAAATAAATATGAATAAGATGGCCAGAACCTATGAACACGGAAATAGGATAAAGTATATTTAAAGCAACCCTAAATACCAAATAAACCATATAAATCTTGTAAATTTTTTATCCTATGATTTTTCGAAACTAATTCTTTCCATATTAAAAAAAATAACAAAAAGATAGAAAATGGGGATAATAGGATCCCATACTAAGATTATTTGAACCCAGGTCATTAAAAAAACAATTGTAATAGAGGATTTTAATGGGGTCCATCTATCTATGCTATACTGTGCAAAGTGTATTGGGATAAGTAGGTAGGAGAGGAAAAAGGAAGGTCATGTTTTTTTATTTATTAATAATTATGATGGGTTATTAGTGATGGTTTTCTTTTATAAAAGGTTTTTTATTCAGAATTTTATTCAATATAAAATATTACACATCAAAAAAGGTTTGTACAAGATGAAAAATAGCTTCAGATAAAAAAATATTCCACTATTAGGTTTTAAAACTATTTTTCCCATGGAAAACCACGTAGTCACACCAAATGTATTTTTGAAGGACCAAATTTTTAGTTGCAAGTATTTGGTATTTTTGATGGAAAATTGATTCCATATCAAATACATAATTCTTTGTAATTATTTTGAATAAGAATCTTCCCCATGTAATTAAACCCTAAAAATACCCTTTTACAGTAGTTTGACATCAATATAACATTCTAATTTGTGTATGATACCTTATAATAAGACATATAATTGTAACATATACATAATAATAGAAAATATAAAGCCAAGGATACAAACCAAGACATTCATAACATGTTTTTCTTGGGATAACCACACCTATTCTTACATAAGGGTTTGGATAACCTCAATTGTACCCTCTTTTAGGTGTGGGATAACGTCCAATATATACTTTTTTAAGCATGGGATAACCTCTCATGTACCCTCTTTTGGGCTTGACATAACGTTCTGTGTACCCATTGAGCACATATAAAAATAATAATTACCCAATTAAATGTAAGGATATCTAGGTCCCACTTATCATTGGATATAACATAACCACTGTCACATAATGGAAAAAATAAATATGTTTTCTAGAAGATTAAAAAAACATTCACCATATTAGAACCCATGAAAAAATTGGTTTCATAATCTGTTCATCATTTCAAAAAGCATAAACTATGAAACAAGGAGTGGATTTTATATGAATATTATCATGGTATAAACTATAGAAGAGAAAAGGGTTTTATTAATATATTTTCATCAAAAACATAAACCATCCAGATAATGAATAAGGATGGTAAATTTGGTTAATTTCCCCAGCAATGATTAAGTATCTTCAATGGTTGTAATGTTAGATTGAAAATTATATTGAATGAACAATAACATGAATCTTTTCTTGAAGAAAAGAGCATTTATTTGAATTTTTTTTAAAACTAAAACATGATAATATATATTGTAAATAATATTATTTTAAAATAACATTGAAACATTTTAAAAGAATATCTAAAAATAATTTATAACTATTCTTGAAGAAAATATATTTTCCAATTAAATTTTATTTAAATAATTTTTTTTAAATACTTTTATTTTAAAATAATCTTTTAAAATTATAAATATGTTTTTAAAAAAATAATATTCATGATGGTGGGAAATTTTGTTCATGTCGTGGATGTTAAAATAACAATTCAATTCACATTTTCAGCAAAATCCAAAAAACGATTTGCATGGAAAACGACATAAATATTTCATTATATTTTATTAAAAAGTAAAACATGGTTAAAAATTACATTAATATATAATTTTAATAATGAAAAAATAATTTTAGAAAATATTTCTAGAAATCATGATTTTAGATGAAAAAGGGTTTTCGACCAAAGAGAGAAATAATGACATTTTTTTTGAAATCATGAGTACAAAAGGAGATGGAAATAGAGGGAAAGAATTTATCATGCCTAAATAACTAGAGGAGAATAATTTTCATGAGTTTCAGTAGATATAAATGAAAAAATTTTATCACTGTAAGAATAATCATAAAATATTATGATAAATGAAGAGATTGTAAAATAAATATCTTACCACTTTGGTAAAATTGAATCATAATACCAATGAAATAGTATAATTAAATGAAGCATATAATATAATTAAATTAGGTTTATTTGTGATATTACATGTCAAAGGGGCAGTATATACACCTTAGAGAAGAAGATAGGTTCATAACATAACATAGGTCCCTAAGAATGACATTTGAGACAAAAAATGCTTACCACATTGGTATCTTTTAAACAAGAAATAATATAAAATATTGATCCTAAAATTGATATGTAAATCCCCATTATATATAGGATAATAATCATAAAATAAATTGATGGTCAATATATAGACCACATAAATGTAACATGTGGTGAATATGGCATGTTCTTCATAGAAAATAGAAGTGAGACGAAAATACCTTATCACATGTCTTTACTTCTTCTGTACACATTTGAAATTAATATAAAATAATATAAATTAATGTTAAATATATTAAATAATAAAAAATATATATATACTATACCATATATGATTTACTTATGACCTTTTATTACCCATTTATTAATTATTTTATGTCAAAGTCACGTATTGTGAAATAAATTATTGTTTTTCATGTATGTTATCATTTATTATTTTGTAACTATAGTCTTGATCCTGGTTCTTTCATATCAATAAGGTTAAGAATTATTTAGATATCAGATATAATTAGTGTATGTGTTTCCATATTATTGCATATGTTTTTGAGATAGACAATGAAATACACTTTTCATGGAGACGGTAGGTCATACCTATGCATGAACATTGTTTTTGTTTTCTTAATGGATTTAAATTAATAATATTAAATAATATATATCCAACATATAATAATTTTAGTATCATATATATCACATATTTTAATTATACCCATTCTTATTAATTTCTGTGAAAATCCCGAACGAGTCATATCGCTTCGTGATGGAGTAGTTCTTTGTACACACGAACCACGTTATAAAATTCCCATAGAATGGGAAGTAAGAATAAATATGTAATATCATGATTATAGATGAATAATAATATCATAAATATCATATTTAAATATTAAAACCAATATTTTACCCATTCTTGATTGGTGTTAATGAAATAATTAATGTCATTGGTTTGTGAGGCGATAGTCCCCCATACAGACGAATGATGATTTAGTAATCCATTTGATGAAAGAGGGGATAGTTTTAAAAAATTAACTTAACATAAAAACATATAATTATATTTAATTAACAGGGGTTATTATAGAAAAATGGTTTAATTATAATTGATGGTGGTGTTGGAAGAAAAAAAAATAAAATCTCTCATTGAAGAGCGATGCGTCTTCTTCAGGTGAACTATTTAGGTTTTCGCGGAAATAATTCATATGTTGGATTTTGGAAATAAATAATGTTTATAGAATGGGATAACGATGTATGGAATTTATTTGGGTAGTTATTGTCAGTTGTCATGCTTTTTTGAAGTGTGAAGATGAGATGATAATCGGTGGCCTTTTATATGTGCGGTGAGTTGAACACCTGTATTTTTTGAAAAGAAAAATGTGTACCCATGATTTACACTTTCTAAAAGGACTAAAAATGTTCCATTATAGAGTCAAAAATATATAATGTGAATACATTTCCATAAAATTTGATTTTTATTTCATATTTTGGGTGACGTACTGCCCTAGATGCCACATTATAGGTACCACAAGCCCGGTGTGTAAAACCCCAAGCATCCACGACACATTTCCCTTTCAATAATACTATAGCTTCTGTTGTACGAAACTTCGAGTTCAAACACACCACAACCAATCAAACTAGTCATTTTGAATAGTAATAGGCACTTTTTAAAATTTTATAAATTTTATCTTTCAAAATGGACCTCATTTTTGAATTCAAAATATCGAAATTATCTTAGGGTAATTATTTCGGTATTTTTCTGAAAACATTCAATGTTTGATGAATAGTGAAAAAACACTACATTATTGGTTTAAACAGAAACATCATTTTCAAAATTAGTTATTTTCATTTAATTTATTTTAGGTCAAAATGGATACATAATGCCTATATATGTAGAATGTAATTCATTTTATTCATTTTATAATATGTTTAGATATATAAAATTTTATCGAACATTTTACCGTATTTTACCCACCCCTTAGTAGTATTTAAATTTTTTTATAAAACATAATTTTAATAATTTTTTGAGTATAATTTCAAAATTCTCAGAGAAATTGTTTATATCAGTAGAAAAACGTCGTTCAATAAGATGAAAATAATATTTGATGAATAACGACTTTTTACTTTTATTTACCACAGTTAAAAGTAAATAGGGTAATTAAGCGTAAAAATGATATTATTATTACCCAAAAACATGTCCTAATTGTATTGGATAAATTTAATTCGACAAAAAATAAACTTAAAAATAAAATATGACCCTTTAGGACCACTGGGATTAGATTAGGGAATTTATTATTATTTTATTTATAGAAGAGTTAAAGGAGTTAAATTCAATGTTTAATAACTAAACCATTTTTAATATATGGTTATACATAATATAAATTAGACTATAAATATTAATTAGAAATCTAAAAAAATTTATTACATAATGATATTTTATTTATAATTTTTAGTCCTTAAATAATTTAATTTATTCATGACACAATAATGTCGCAGTAATTACGTTAATAATAAAATATTAAAACAATTGATATTATAAATATACAAATAAATTTAATTTGATAATTTTGATGTATTAAACTAATTTTATAGGTTAATATGAAATGTTAGGATTCAAAACAAGAATTTATTTCTAAGTAATAATGTTGTTAGGACACTAACAAATATCATTTATTAAATAATGTCAAAACTGACATGATTGAGTTTTTAAAACAAATACTATAATATTGGTTAATATAATATTCATAAAATCTATGGATCAAACAAAGGGCCTTAATAATATTATATATGTAATTAATGAACCAATTAGAGTTCACATGGAATTTTATAGTATATTTATTAACCATATAATATAAAAATACACAAAGACATGGTAAATGTCTACCAATTTAACTAAGAGTTAAATCTAAAAGATAAGGTTAATATGATGACCTAAACCTGGCTAAAACCTATTAGTTGAGTGTTTTTCGACCCATACCCACCTTAACCTTTAAATATTTCATTTTGTATCCCTTATAAACCTAAAATTATTATATTATAAAATAATATTTCAATCATTTCCTAAAGTTACCTTGACCTCTCTTATAAAGGAGAACTTCCACTTCTCTAAAATTTACACCTTCAATGCCATTTGGCTCGTCTAAACCCTGACCAAAGATCCTTTCAACTATCCTTACTTTATCCTAGAGGAATTAGTTTTGTTATAAATCTTACCTAAGGAGCCCTTTTGATCAAATCAAAAGGATGAACCGGAAGAAGAGGTAAATATTTCATCACTACTTTCAAGTTATTTTCTCCTTCTGTATCCTCTTTATTTGATGTTTCCATTATAAAATTATAAATCCAGTATCTTTAATAAGATTTTATTTTAATATAAAAAGGGTACATCCATATTCATTATTATATCCATCCTATAAATGACAAAGTCACTATACTTGCGTACGTACGTATTACCGTCTCCACGTCGTGGTGTTGTTTGTTATTCAAACACATCATCATTTGAGTGGGTATAATAATGAGTATAAATAAAGTAAATAATAAATATAACATTATATTTATTCATAATATATGATATACCATCTAATTGTATATGATTTTAATATCAAGAGAATGATAGTGTCACTCTTGCATAAGTGCGTATTACCGTCTCCACGAATGCGATGAGATTCATTCCCCATAATATCCATTGAAGAATAATTTTAATTTCATGAATAAAAATAGTGTATAAAGACTGAATATCATTCTGAATATTAATAATAAACATCCTATCCATAAAAAACATTACATACGTAACAAAGCATATAAAAAAAGACAAATTAGTTAACACCTAAAACAATGATACAACTGAAATGTCATTAACAATGAAATATTTGAAGATCATATATGATATCATATTAATGAATATAGTTCTTGTATAATTTAATAACTATAATTTGACAAATATATAGGAGGTTAAATTACTCCCAAACAAGGAAAAGTACATGGTAAGGGTTAATTTTACAATCTCATTTTTATTCGAGGTTGTTTTTACGGATGTATCTACTAAGACATATTTATCATTCACATCCATGATTTCATAAAAAATTTATTTCAAAACAATTTTAATAATTACTATACAATGATTTAATGTAATTTATACACTTATTTGACCTTATATGTTTTGAAGGTAATCTTTCCATCATTTTCCAAACAAGGTACTCTACGACCTTCTACACAAAATTAAGGTAAGAATGTTTTTTAACTTATATGGAAGGTGCAGCTGTGTTCCACCATTATAACATTGTTGGAGCTTCTCTTATAAGATTATAAGAATATTTTCAAAATAAAATTTTCTTTTTTTAATTATATTACTTTTAAATTATTTCAAAATATAAAGTGATGTTTCTCAAAAAAAAGTTTTTATTACTTCTATGTCAACATCCTTTGATGGATTTTATGATTATTTAAAGTTGATTTATTATGATACAAAACATCCAGAATGTATTGAATGTTTTGTGATATTTTTTACTATAGAAGTGTTATTTTTACACAATTCATGGTTTATGGATAATGTTTTGACATTTTTAATTCTAGTTTAAATACAAATGTTTATGTTAGGTTTAAACCTTTTCATATGAGGAATGCACGAGACTTAGTAAGTGAAGGGTGGATCCCACTATAGTTTCTCAATGAATCAGTAGGTCTCATGAGACAAAATAGTGTCTTGGAATAAGGCCATCAAAAAATCTCTTTTTGTAGTCTTGGCACAAGGCCTTGAATATGTGGTTATGAAGTCTACCATTATGCATTCTATCATTATGAAAGTCGCTATTGATATTGCATGTGATTATTCATCCAGTAGAATATCCACATGAATAAGTAAATGAAAATATTTTATTTTCTCATTTCCATGTTATGATGAATTTCATGTTTAAATGGCTATTTTTTAGTCTTACACTACCTAAAATTTTTATTCTTATTTATGAAATATTATCCTATATTTTTATCCTTACTGTGCATCTAATTCCACTCTTTTCTATGTTTTATTTTTCCTAGGATGCAAAGAAGTACGTTATGACTGACTTGTAGGGATAGTCTATGAGATATTTGTGTGGTATATGGAGACTATGTTGTATTTGTTTTTCATTTTATTCTTAAATGTAAAACCTATGAATGTGTCTAGTATTTCCAAGACTACTAAACTAATTGGTCATTCGAGACATGATCCTTTGTGATCATGCCAATGTTATGTAATGATGCACTGACTCTGGGTAACTAGCGTCAGGGCATTACAGTTGGTATCAAGGGATGTTTAGTACAATCCTTGGAAGCTAGATTTAGAAAAAATATGATTAGATCACATTACCCTAAGATAGACATTGAGGATTAATATAGAATAACTTCCTAGAATTTTGGTACTATAGAGATTTTGTGAGTTTCCCAAGCAATAAATCCCTTCATGGATACAAGCTAGTAGAGGTGGCTCTGGAAAAGATATACCTGTGGGTAAAATCCAAAAACACCTCTTTGAGTTAGACTCAAACTAGAATTGGAGCACGACAATTGGCCTTTCTGCACTCTTGGTTTTGACACTCCTGGGGGATATGCTTAGAATAATTATTATTTTCATTACAAAGTAGTTTTAAGGGTTTAAGATTATATACTTTCTCAATGAAAACATTTTTATTATTATGGATTATATCTATAAACATTTCAATTTATGTTAAGTGTTATACAAGTTTGGAGTTATGTATTGTGATTTATTAACTAATCTAGTGTATTCAATTGTTTATAAATGGTGCCTAGTAGATTGAATTGAAACCATATCAATACACGTAATACATGTATAGATTTCCCACGTACTCAAAATAATTATAGTGGATCTTGTGATGCAATAGGTGCTGATCAGCTTATCACCATACTAGGACAACTCACTCAGGTTATAAATAATAACTTTACCTGTATGGAGCACCTTGATCCAAAATGCGGAGGATCAAATATAGACCGCTTCATGAGGCAACAACCACCAACATTAAATTAGAGTAAAAATCTATTAGTAGTTGATCAATGGATAAATTCCTTAGATACAGATAGCCTCCACAACGCTCTCTCCCGTCAACCTCCTCCGAGTATCGTCACGTTGTGAAGTACACCTCTGGATACTGACTCGTTGTGAGATCTACCTCCGGGTACCGTCCAGTCCTCAAACACTCGACCACTGTCAGCGCTGCCCGTCATCTGCAACCAACACAGCAAGGTGCGGGCATAGCCCGTGTACGGGTGAGTATAACTATACTTAGTAGGGACCCTGAGACCCTCAATGTCTCACTAAATCCAACAAGGATAACCACAAAGACAGATCTCAACATATAACCTCTACTTAGGTATATACCCATACATAAACCTAAGTTATCACGTAACGCATCTCAATCTTGAGGAAACACAATGATTAAGAAATCAATGGATAACCACTACCCCAAGTATATGCCCATACATTTACCTATGTTATCAAGTGACCCATCTCAATCATGAGGTAAACACAAAGGTCATAGACTCAGCTCAAACCAGAATTTTCAATATCGAAACTTTAACCGCTGAAGAGACCCGTCTCTGGATTGTACAGTGGTCCTGTCGCGACTCCGAGGTACTGCTCACTAACCTAAGACTGCTGAGGTACTCCTCCTGTCGAGTACCGCGGGTCAGCCACCAAAACGAAGTAGTGCTTTTCGCCGGGGTATGCCAACCCACCAGTACTCAAAGTTCTCCGGTGGGAAGCACTACTGTGTTTGGGCGGGTGACCCGTGGTACTCGACAGGAAGAGTACCTCAGTAGTCTTAGGTTAGTGAGAAGTACCTCAGAGTCGTGACAGGACCACTGTACACTCCAGAGACGGGGCTATTCATTGGTTATGGTTTCAATAATGAAAATCCTGGTTTGAGCTGAGTCTATGACCTTTGTCTTTACATCATGATTGAGATTGGTCACTTGATAACTTAGGTATATGTATGGGCATATACTTGGGTAGTGGTTATCCGTTGATTTAATAATCTTTGTGTTTCCTTGTGATTGAGATTGGTTATATGATAACTTAGGTATATGTATGGGTATATACCTAAGTAGAGGTTCTCTATTGAGATCGTTCTTTGTGGTTATCCTTGTTGGACTTAGTGAGACCTTGAGGGTCTCGAGGTCCCTACTGAGTATCGTTATACTCACCCCTGCAGAGGCTATGCCCGTACCTCTTTGTGTTGGTTACAGACAACGGGCAGCGCTGACAGTGGCCGAGTGTTTGAGGACTGGGCGGTACCCATACGTGGATCTCACAACAAGTCAGTATCCGGAGGTGGACTTCCCGACGTGACGATACTCGGAGGAGGTTGACGGGAGAGAGCGTTGTGGAGGATATCTATACCTAACCTTTAGGTAGGATCCGTGTTGGATGATCCAGGAGCTGTGCTATCTGTACCTACCATTCAGGTAGGATCTGTGGTGGACGATCCAGGAGCTGCGCTATGTGTCCCTACCCTTCAGGTAGGATCCGAGGTGGACAACCTAAGAGCTGTTTCTTTTCTTCTAGCTGTTTGTCTTTTTTGTTGTATTTCATTTCAGTTGTATCTATACTTTTCAGTTGGGTTTGTATTCTGGCCCTTTTTACTTTTTAGCACTTTCTTTTGTACTTAGTGTTTTACTTCCGCTTGTACTCTCTGGTGTTTGTTTACTTTTATAAAGGCAATACCTTCCCAGTTATCGGGATTTACTTCTTTGGTGCTAGTCTCCAGCCCCTGGCCTATGGAAGGCGGGCTTGGGGTAGTCACGACACGGGGCCCCGAGGACGGGTCGTGACATGCATCCCCTAGCTCTGATGTCTTAATGATTACCTCATAAAAAAGTATCTCATTGCCAGTAGGAGGACCATCCATCCCACACATGAGATGAGATATATTTTGTTCAATGAGATATGTAAGGTTGTTCAAAAATAGTAGCATATGTTCTATCCATAACAATATTTTGGAGGTTATATAAAAAAATGAAAAAAGTTCACATATACAAATATCCCATTCCTCCCAAATAGGGTATAACAAGATATCATCAATCATATACCACAAATTATGTAAGATATTTTAAATAAATACCAGTAATTAATTTTTTGAACTATATTTCTAAATAACATACAATCAAGTGGATGTACATATATAGACTAAGGATAATGAGTACCCAATCCCATGAAACCCATGGATCAAAAAATTATTTTAATAGAACCACACCATTTGAACCGTTAACTAAATTTGAAATTGTATGCACATAAAAAATAATAATTGAAATATTATTTTAAAAATATACACCAAAACATTATATATAATAAATATCACAAACATGGGAAAATAACTCTATACTCAAGGATCAAAATAAAGCGGTGGGAAGGACTTTGCAAAAATTTCCAAAATCTTCAATTGAGAGAGACCACACCCCTTCTAATAGGTAGAACATATTGTGGGTCACATGAATCGGGCTCATTGATAGATAGTTCGACATCAACAAGAGAATGAAAAAAGATCATTGAGAGAATCATCAAACATATTAAAGAAATAATATTACCTATATGAATATTCTAATAAATATATAAAATATTGAAAACTAATTAATACAAGAATATAAAAACATTAAATGTAAATTATTTTTAATACATATATGAAAAATAAAAAACAAATAAATAGAAGAATATAATCAGTAGCATAAAATAAATACAAGAACATAATAAAGGAACCTTTAACTGATTGTTAATATATATATCAAATTTTATATAGTAATATTAACACCAAAGAATATAATAATATTACCTTAAATAATAGTTAATACATATACCAAATAAAAAAAGCTAACAATTACTATCACCAATAAATGGTCATAAATGATCAGTCGGTCCAGCCATCTGAAACAGGATATCATACTTATAAATAATAATGAAAACCATTATAAAATATATAAAAGTATAAATACCTATATAAAACACATCAATATTATTCTTCATCATTATATTCTTTGGGTACAATGTCTTCGTACTTATCTTTAGCAACATAAACATCCAAGAAATATTCAGTTTCAACATAGCTTGTTACATCATTAAAATTATAAATACCATCAAATATTAACTTGGGGGTTTCATCATCAGTATTTATATATCTTTCGGTAAGAGATATATTTGGGGTTGTATCTTGAAAAATTTCAATACGTTACACTTCCACATAACCATTTTCATTACTTGTAAAATTTTTATTATGAGATTTAATTTTTATTACACTCCGCTATTTACTCAAATATCTCGACAAAATGATTATAATTTTTATAATAATTTTTTTGTGACAACAAAAGTAGTTCATTTTACATAATAATATTGCTATATTTAATTTCAATAACTCTATGTTCTGGATGAACTTGCAACCCAATGCCAATATCAAACTAATCGAATTTAGACATTATTATATAATATGATCAAATATAAAATAATTCAATTAATTCATCCAACATACAGTAAAAGTAATCCTAACATTTTTCAGGATAAAATCTATTAAGAAACAATAATTCATTAGTTTCATCGATTTACATTATATGCGTGTGTATAAAATTGAAATCCATCAAGTAAATACCCATTATAATATTTTATGAATTTAGAGAGAGGGTTTTTAAGTATATATAACTGACTATAAATTTTATATACATGTTTTTATACCTGAAATAATAAAAATTATTAACAATATATATTATTACAAAGCTTATTTAATGTTCCTTCCAAAGAAACATAACTAAAAATTATTTAAAACCAATATAAATAATTCTCGTATCCATGTTATTTAAGAGAATCATAAGTAATTTTTATAATTATTTTCAATATGGTAATCACATGTTCTATAAAAAATAATGTAAATAAATTCATTTATTATAAAAATATTAAAATGAAAATATAGTTATTTCTCAAAACATAGTTCATTTAATTTCTTCTCAATTTAATAGAAAATATTTATGAGATCTCTGTAGTTCTTCTTCTAAAATCTATCTTCTTGATAGCCACAAAAACCATGATAGGATTATTAAGAACTGATAATTGATGGATCATGAAAACAAAACCACTTTCCTCATTGCGATGCATCTTGATATGATTTGAAGGGTATTTTTATTGAAAATAATATGATACAAAATTTGAAATTTCATCATTAAAGAACACTTATGCGATTGACCCTTCAATGAATTCTTTTTTATGCTCATTATTCTAAAATTATATCATAAATAAATTAATAGGGTACGTCTATCAGAACTGTTCCAACCCGTCACATTTATAATTATATAAATAAGTCAATATTAAATGTCCCATTGATACAAATAATTATAGTGGAAATATTTTCTCAAATAGACATAAAACAAAAATAAGAAAATTTAATAGCATACTCAATGAATCATAATCCAATGTTTATACACAAATATCTTGTATGAAATATGATATCTCATTCAAAACATCTCATATTGAAGAATTCAACATCCCTCCAAGACCAACAATAAGAAATCATTCCATTATGACATATATGTCATAAATTTTTTAAATGGTAACATTTCTATTAATAATGTAATGAAATAACTAAAAAATATAACCATATAGTAACATTAAATTTTTATTCCTTTGAAACAATATAAAAAAATTTCTTTAGAAAGTGAATAATCTATTTTTGATTCAATAAATTGTGTGATATTTTTTCTTCAAATAATTTCTGTTGAGGGCTTCTAATTTTTATGGGAAATATTAAAATATTCTTTTTACTTATATTTTTTTGTTTTTGGGTGTCTCTAACAATGTATAAATATGTTATCCCAAGAATCATTCATAATATCTATTACATATAACAAGTGTAAAACCAAAAAATCAGACCAATATGAAATATTCCAATAAATAATCCACTTTATTGAATTAATATCTTTTCGAAAAACATTGATTTTTCATTTGTTTATAGTTGGTTCAAAAGTAACTTGGGTAATATAGAGATTACTATTTTTACCCAAATACCTAAGATCACTTCTGGAGTTTCATATGTTTCAATTCTACATTTTTTAAATACAATTCATTTCCTTGGAAAATGGTGATCCATAGTAAGAAATCTCCGATGATAATCAAAATAAGTATTCATTATCTTATTAAAAATCATAAATTATTTTTTTCATCCATATTTTGCATACATAATTTCAGATCATATATACTCATCCAAGATAGCATACAATATGCTGGAATGTCACTGATCATCCACAATAAATCAACATTTAGTTAAAATTCTATTTTGAATATATATCAAATATAGTTACACTGTGGTTCTATAATGAAATTAACTCATGAACTAGTGGCTGCAAATAAACATCAATAATCTTCTTTTGAAGTCATGGAATTAATAAAACCATATATATATATATATATATATATAGTTCTTTCTTCACAATACTTGTATTTCATTTATATGGGGAAACAAAAATAGGAAAATAAGAATATTATCTTCCATATGCACCAAACATGTAAAAACCATTAGTAGAAATACCCAATTGTATTGTAAAAGGTTTTGAAGAAATATAGGGATGCATATGATCAATGTGTCCACATGAAAAACTATCACATGGATGATTTAAACTTTTAATCATAAAAATATATGATTTATGTCTTGTAATCAATGTAGCTACGTTTCGAGACACAAATAAACTAAGTTGAGGAGGTCAAATTAAAAAATAAATCAAATATTTCATAGGAAATATGGACTTTACTTATTGTACAACTTTATACATTGATTCTACACATGTTAGAAAAATAACTAATGGTTCATAATCACCATAATATAAGATTTATTCATTTATACACACATGGATCTTAGGATAATTAAGACCCAAATTATAGAATAACCTCTTATTTTTACAAAAACATATAGGTAATATAATTTCATTAGGTAATAATGATTTAACCAAAGATAATATTTAACAAATGAATATTTTTGAAATTACAATATTGTATTTAATAAATATAAAATTTTTAACAGATACATGTTATTTCATCTAACATACCAAATATAAGACCTCATCAACATATTTGAACAAATTGTAAAATTGAGATGGTTCTGATTCATGATTTGGAATACCATTCTATGTTTTTATTTCATTAATATACATTCCAAAAACCCAGTGAAATTAATTCTAAAATTATGGACATGGAACCAAAAAATTCATATTCTGTACGGAATTATTCTCACCATTTTGATACAAAAAATATAATCTCTCAAAATATTGAAAAATTATTTTTAACTATTAAATATTATCTAATGATTAATACAAAATATTTTAATTAAAACAACATTCATATGAATTATTGAGAAATTTTAGTAGTTTTTTTAAATTTTTTATCATGTGTGAAGAAACTTTTAATTAATATTACAATATTTCATTATTTCAAATAAATTGAAAAAATTATTTATTATATAGTACTAATTATTTATTTATTATAATTTACTATTTAATATATAATAATTTTTTAAAAAATTACTTGTATTTGATATTTTATCCTTTATAATTTATTAAAATTTATCACAATTTCATCTAATTTAGTAATTATTAATAATATTTTATAATCAACACTAACATTTACTACATATTAATTATACATATTAATTAATTATTAAATATTTTAAATTATCTTTTCATTATTGCTACAATTTTAAATTATTACTACATTTTTAATAATTACTAATATTATCAAATTTCTAATAACTATTAGTATTTTTTGATATTTTTTCAAGGTATTAAAAAATTGTTTCTAATTAATATTAACTTTATATATAAATATATATTAATAATGTTTAGGTTTTATTTTATTTTAATTTAAAAATTTATAAATTTTTACGGGAAAATTTCCTATGAATAATAGTTTATTTAAATGTTTTCTCCATATTGATTTTCTAATAATTTTTATCAAATAGTTATTTCTTATTTATTACAAGAGTTATATATATATATATATTATATTATTTCTTAATCAAATATATTCACATCAATTTTTAAATTATTTTGAATCAAATATACATAAAAAATCAATATATATTGATATAGTAAAATCCGTATATATTTTTTATATAAATAAATAAATTGAAAGTAATATATTTTTTTAAACTGTAATATATGTATATTCACAAGGTAATATGTATATATATATTACATGATTCTTTAATTAATATTGACACATAATATATATTTTGACACTTTATTTAAAATATATATATATATCAAATATATATATATATATACAAGTATATATACAAACAAAAAAACAAACAAATGAATTTATATAAGCAATAATAGATGTTTTTGTAAAAAACAATTATATTTGATTATTTTATTATTAATATATATATATATATACATATATATAAATATTTTAGAAGACAATATTGACATGATTTTTTAAAACATGATAATAAATCAAAATTTAACAATCAAACATGGTTTAACATCACAATATACTAAATGTATTATCATAATTCATCAAAACCATATCTTGAGATGTATAAAACACAATTATCCAATTAAATATATTTATATAAACTCTATCAACATCATATTTACCTAAATAATTTCTATAATAAATGTATTTCTAATAATTAAATTAAATAATATACTTTCAGTGACCTAAAATACTAAATAATTTTTTTTTGTAAATCAAGAGATTAATCAATGATGAATATTCCATAAATAAATATGAATAAGTTGGCCAGAACCTATGAACACGGAAATAGGATAAATTATATTTAAAGCAACCCTAAATACCAAATAAACCATATAAATCTTTTTAATTTTTTATCCTATGATTTTCCGAAACTTATTCTTGCCATATTATAAAAAATAACAAAAAGATAGAAAATGGGGATAATAGGATCCCATACTATGATTATTTGAACCCATATCATTAAAAAATCAATTGTAATAGAAGATTTTAATGGGGTCCATCTATCTATGCTATACTGTGCAAAGTGTATTGGGATAAGTAGGTAGGAGAGGAAAAAGGAAGGTCATGTTTTTTTATTTATTAGTAATTATGATGGGTTATTAGTGATGGTTTTCTTTTATAAACGGGTTTTTATTCAGAATTTTATTCAATATAAAATATTACACATCAAAAAAGGATTGTACAAGATGAAAAATAGCTTCATATAAAAAAAATATTCCACTATTAGGTTTTAAAACTATTTTTCCCATGGAAAACCACGTAGTCACACCAAATGTATTTTTGAAGGACCAAATTTTTAGTTTCAAATATTTGGTATTTTTGATGGAAAATTGATTCCATCCAAATACATAATTCTTTGTGATTATTTTGAATAGGAATCTTCCCCATGTAATTAAACCCTAAAAATACCCTTTTACAGTAGTTTGACGTCAATATAACATTCTAATTTGTGTATGATACCTTATAATAAGACATATATTCGTAACATATACATAATAATAGAAAATATAAAGCCAAGGATACAAACCAAGACATTCATAACATGTTTTTCTTGGGATAACCACACCTATTCTTACATAAGGGTTTGGATAACCTCAATTGTACCGTCTTTTAGGTGTGGGATAACATCCAATATATACTTTTTTAAGCATGGGATAACCTCTCATGTACCCTCTTTTGGGCTTGACATAACGTTCTGTGTACCCATTGAGCACATATAAAAATAATCATTACCCAATTAAATGTAAGGATATCTAGGTCCCACTTATTGTTGGATATAACATAACCACTATCACATAATGGAAAAAATAAATATGTTTTCTAGAAGATTAAAAAAACATTCACCATATTAGAACCCAGGAAAAAATTGGTTTCATAATCTGTTCATCATTTCAAAAAGCATAAACTATGAAACAAGGAGTGGATTTTACATGAATATTATCATGGTATAAACTATTGAAGAGAAAAGGGTTTTATTAATATATTTTAATCAAAAACATAAACCATCCAGATAATGAATAAGGATGGTAACTTTGGTTAATTTCCCCAGCAATGAATAAGTATCTTCAATGGTTGTAATGTTAGATTGAAAATTATTTTTAATGAACAATAACATGAATCTTTTCTTGAAGAAAAGAGCATTTATTTGAATGTTTTTAAAACTAAAACATGATAATATATATTGTAAATAATATTATATTAAAATAACATTGAAACATTTTAAAAGAATATCTAAAAATAATTTATAACTATTCTTGAAGAAAATATATTCTCCAATTAAATTTTATTTAAATAATTTTTTTTAAATACTTTTATTTTAAAATAAACTTTTAAAATTATAAATATGTTTTTTAAAAAATGATATTCATGATGGTGGGAAATTTTGTTCATGTCGTGGATGTTAAAATAACAATTCAATTCACATTTTCAGCAAAATCCAAAAAACGATTTGCTTGGAAAACGACATAAATATTTCATTCTATTTTATTAAAAAGTAAAACATGGTTAAAAATTTCATTAATATATAATTTTAATAATGAAAAAATAATTTTAGAAAATATTTCTAGAAATCATGATTTTAGATGAAAAATGGTTTTCGACCAATGAGAGAAATAATGACATTTTTTTTGAAATCATGAGCACAAAAGGAGATGGAAATAGAGGGAAAGAATTTATCATGCCTAAATAACTAGAGGAGAATAATTTTCATGAGTTTTATTAGATATAAATGAAAAACATTTATCACTGTAAGCATAATCATAAAATATTATGATAAATGAAGAGATTGTAAAATAAATATCTTACCACTTTGGTAAAATTGAATCATAATACCAATGAAATAGTATAATTAAATGAAGCATATAATATAATTAAATTAGGTTTATTTGTGATATTACATGTCAAAGGGGCAGTATATACACCTTAGAGAAGAAGATAGGTTCATAACATAACATAGGTCCCTAAGAATGACATTTGAGACAAAAATTGCTTACCACATTGGTATCTTTTAAAAAAGAAATAATATAAAATATTGATCCTAAAATTGATATGTAAATCCCCATTATATATAGGATAATAATCATAAAATAAATTGATGGTCAGTATATAGACCACATAAATGTAACATGTGGTGAATATGGCATGTTCTTCATAGAAAATAGAAGTGAGACGAAAATACCTTATCACATTTCATTCCTTCTTTTGTACACAATTGAAATTAATATAAAATAATATAAATTAATGTTAAATATATTAAATAATTAAAAATATATATATACAATACCATATATGATTTACTTAAGACCTTTTATTACCCATTTATTAATTATTTTATGTCAAAGTCACGTTTTGTGAAATAAATTATTGTTTTTCATTTATGTTATCATTTACTATTTTGTAACTATAGTCTTGATCCTGGTTCTTTCATATCAATAAGGTTAAGCATTATATAGATATCAGATATAATCAGTGTATGTGTTTTCATATTATTGCATATGATTTTGAGATAGACAATGAAATACACTTTTCATGGAGACGGTAGGTCATACCTATGCATGAAAATTGTTTTTGTTTTCTTAATGGATTTAAATTAATAATATTAAATAATATATATCCAACATATAATAATTTTAGTGTCATATATATCACATATTTTAATTATACCCATTCTTATTAATTTCTGTGAAAATCCCGAACGAGTTATATCGCTTCGTGATGGAGTAGTTCTTTGTACACACGAACGACGTTATCAAATTACCATAGAATGGGAAGTAAGAATAAACATGTAATATCATGATTATAGATGAATCATAATATCATAAATATCATATGTAATCATTAAAACCAAAATTTTACCCATTCGTGATTGGTGTTAATGAAATAATTAATGTCATTGGTTTGTGAGGCGATAGTCCCCCATACAGACGAATGATGATTTAGTAATCCATTTGATGAAAGAGGGGATAGTTTTAAAAAATTAACTTAACATAAAAACATATAATTATATTAAATTAACAGGGGTTAATATAGAAAAATGTTTTAATTATAATTGATGGTGGTGTTGGAAGAAAAAAAATAAAAACTCTCATTGAAGAGCGACGCGTCTTCTTCAGGTGAACTATTTAGTTTTTCGCGGAAATAATTCATATGTTGGATTTTGGAAAAATAATGTTTATACAATGGGATAACGATGTATGGAATTTATTTGGGTAGTTATTGTCAGCTGTCATGGTTTTTTGAAGTGTGAAGATGAGATGATAATCGGTGGCCTTTTATATGTGCGGTGAGTTGAACACCTGTATTTTTTGAAAAGAAAAATGTGTACCCATGATTTACACTTTCTAAAAGGACTAAAAATGTTCCATTATAGAGACAAAAATATATAATGTGAATACATTTCCATTAAATTTGATTTTTATTTCATATTGTGGGTGACGTACTGCCCTAGATGCCACGTTATAGGTACCACAAGCCCGGTGTGTAAAACCCCAAGCTTCCACGACACATTTCCCTTTCAATAATACTATAGCTTCTATTGTACGAAACTTCGAGTTCAAACACACCACAACTAATCAAACTAGCCATTTTGAATAGTAATAGGCACTTTTTAAAATTTTATAAATTTTATCTTTCAAAATGGACATCATTTTTGAATTCAAAATATCGAAATTATCTTAGGGTAATTATTTCGGTATTTTTCTGAAAGCATTCAATGTTTGATGAATAGTGAAAAAAACACTACATTATTGGTTTAAACAGAAACATTATTTTCAAAATTAGTTATTTTAATTTAATTTATTTTAGGTCAAAATGGATACAAAATTCCTATATATGTAGAATGTAATTCATTTTATTCATTTTATAATAAGTTTAGATATATATAATTTTATCGAACATTTTACCGTCTTTTACCCACCCCTTAGTAGTATTTAAAATTTTTTATAAAACATTATTTTACTAATTTTTTGAGTGTAATTTCAAAATTCTCAGAGACATGGTTGATATCAGTAGAAAAACGTCGTTCAATAAGATGAAAATAATATTTCATGAATAATGACTTTTTACTTTTATTTACCACAGTTAAAAGTAAATTGGGTAATTAAGCGTAAAAATGATATTATTATTACCCAAAAACATGTCCTAATTGTATTGGATAAATTTAGTTCGACAAAAAATAAACTTAAAAATAAAATATGACCCTTTAGGACCACTGGGATTAGATTAGGGAATTTATTATTATTTTATTTATTGAAGAGTTAATGGAGTTAAATTCAATGTTTAATAACTAAACCATTTTTAATAGAGGGTTATAAATAATATAAATTAGACTATAAATATTAATTAGAAATCTAAAAAAATTTCTTACATAATGATATTTTATTTATAATTTTTAGTCCTTAAATAATTTAATTTATTCATGACACAATGATGTCGCAGTAATTACGTTAATAATAAAATATTAAAACAATTGATATTATAAATATACAAATAAATTTAATTTGATAATTTTGATGTATTAATCTAATTTTATAGGTTAATATGACATGTTAGGATTGAAAACAAGAATATAGTTCTAAGTAATAATGTTGTTAGGACACTAACAAATACCATTTATTAAATAATGTCAAAACTGACATAATTGAGTTTTTAAAACAAATACTATAATATTGGTTAATATAATATTCGTAAAATCTATGGATCAAACAAAGGGCCTTAATAATATTATATATGTCATTAATGAACCAATTAGAGTTCACATGGAATTTTATAGTATGTTTATTAACCATATAATATAAAAATACAAAGAGACATGGTAAATGTCTACCAATTTAACTAAGAGTTAAATCTAAAAGATAAGGTTAATATGATGACCTAAACCTGTCTAAAACCTATTAGTTGAGTGTTTTTCGACCCATACCCACCTTAACCTTTAAATAATTCATTTTTTAGCCATTATAAACCTAAAATTATTATATTATAAAATAATATTTCAAGCGTTTCCTAAAGTTACCTTGACCTCTCTTATAAAGGCGAACTTCCACTTCTCAAAAATTTACACCTTCAATGCCATTTGGCTCGTCTAAACCCTTCCCAAAGATCCTTTCAACTGTCCTTCCTTTATCCTAGAGGAATTAGTTTTGTTATAAATCTTACCTAAGGAGCCCTTTTGATCAAATCAAAAGGAAGAACTAGAAGAAGAGGTAAATATTTCATCACTACTTTCAAGTTATTTTCTCCTTCCATATCCTCTTTATTTGATGTTTCCATTATAAAATTAGAAATCCAGTATCTTTAATAAGATGTGATTTTAATATAAAAAGGGTACATCCATATTCATTATTATATCCATCCTATAAAGGACAAAGTCACCATACTTGCGTACGTACGTATTACTGTCTCCACGTCGTGGTGTTGTTTGTTATTCAAACTCAACATCATTTGAGTTGGTATAATAATGAGTATAAATAAAGTAAATAATAAATATAAAATTATATTTATTCATAATATATGATATACCATCTCATTATATATGATTTTAATATCAATAGAATGATAGTGTCACTCTTGCATAAGTGCGTATTACCGTCTCCACGAACGTGATGAGATTCATTCCCCATAATATCCATTGAAGAATAATTTTAATTTCATGAATAAAAAAAGTGTATAAAGACTTAATATCATTCTAAATATTAATAATATATATCCTATCCATAAAAAACATTACATACGTAACAAAGAATATAAAAAAAGACAAATTAGTTAACACCTAAAACAATAATACAACTGAAATATCATTAACAATGAAATATTTGAAGATCATATATGATATCATATTAATGTATATAGTTCTTGTATAATTTAATAACTATAATTTGACCAATATAGAAGAGGTTAAATTACTCCCAAACAAGGAAAAGTACATGGTAAGGGTTAATTTTACAATCTCATTTTTATTTGAGGCTGTTTTTATGGAAGTATCTACTAGGACATATTTATCATTCACATCCATGATTTCATAAAAAATGTATTTCAAAACATTTTTAATAATTAATATACCATGATTTAATGTAATTTATACACTTATTTGACCTTATATGTTTTGAAGGTAATCTTTCCATCATTTTCCAAACAAGGTACTCTACGACCTTTTACACAAAATTAAGGTAAGAATGTTTTTTAACTTATATGGAAGGTGAAGATGTGTTCCACCATTATAACATTGTTGGAGCTTCTCTTATAAGCTTATAAGAATATTTTAAAAATAAAATTTTCTTTTTTAATTATATTACTTTTAAATTATTTCAAAATATAAAGAGATGTTTCTTAAAATAAGTTGTTATTTCTTCTATGTCAACATCCATTGATGGATTTTATGATTATTTAAAGTTGATTTAATATGATAAAAAACATCCAGAATGTATTGAATGTTTTGTGATATTTTTTACTATAGAAGTGTTATTTTTACACCATTCATGGTTTATGGATAATGTGTTGACATTTTTAATTCTAGTTTAAATACAAATGTTTATGTTAGGTTTAAACCATTTCATATGAGGAATGCATGAGACTTAGTAAGTGAAGGGTGGAGCCCACTATAGTTTCTCAATGAATCAGTTGGTCTCATGAGACAAACTAGTGTCTTGGAATAAGGCCATCAAAAAATCTCTTTTTGTAGTCTTGGCACAATGCCTTGAATATGTGGTTATTAAGTCTACCATTATGCATTCTATCATTATGAAAGTCGCTATTGATATTGCATATGATTATTCAACCAGTAGAATATCCACATGAATAAGTAAATGAAAATATTTTATTTTCACATTTCCATATTATGATGAATTTCATGTTTAAATGGCTATTTTTTAGTCTTACACTACCTAAATTTTTTATTCTTATTTATGAAATATTATCCTATATTATTATCCTTACTGTGAATCTAATTCCACACTTTTCTATGTTTTATTTTCCCTAGGATGAAAATAAGTACATTATGACTGACTTGTAGGGATAGTCTATGAGATATTTGTGTGGTATATGGAGACTATGTTGTATTTGTTTTTCATTTTATACTTTAATGTAAAACCTATGAATGTGTCTAGTATTTCCAAGACTACTAAACTAATTGGTCTTTCAAGACATGATCCTTTGTGATCATGCCAATGTTATGTAATGATGCACCGACTCTGGGTAACTAGGGTCAGGGCATTACAGTTGGTATCAAGGGATGTTTAGTACAAACCTTAGAAGCTAGATTTAGAAAAAATATGATTAGATCACATTACCCTAAGATAGACATTGAGGATTAATATAGAATAACTTCCTAGAATTTTGGTACTATAGAGATTTTGTGAGTTTCCCAAGCAATAAATCCCTTCATGGATACAAGCTGGTAGAGGTGGCTCTGGAAAAGATATACCTATGGGTAAAATCCAAAAACACCGCTTTGAGCTAGACTCAAACTAGAATTGGTGCACGACAATTGGCCTTTCTACACTCTTGGTTTTGACACTCCCGAGGGATATGCTTAGAATAATTATTATTTTCATTACAAAATAGTTTTACGGGTTTAAGAGTATATACTTTCTCAATGAAAACATGCTTATGATTATGGATTATATCTATAAACATTTCAATTTTTGTTAAGTGTTATACAAGTTTGGAGTTATGTATTGTGATTTATTAACTAATCTAGTGTATTCAATTGTTTATAAATGGTGCCTAGTAGATGGAATTGAAACCATATCAGTGCACGTAATACATGTATGGATTTCCCACGTACTCAAAATAATTATAGTGGATCTTGTGATTCAATAGGTGCTGATCAGCTTATCACCATACTAGGACAACTCACTCAGGTTATAAATAATAACTTTACCTGTATGGAGCACCTTGATCCAAAATGCGGAGGATCAATGATAGACCGCTTCATGAGGCAACAACCACCAACATTAAATTAGAGTAAAAATCTATTAGTAGTTGATCAATGGATAAATTCCTTAGATAAAATATTTCACACTTTGGGGAGTAGATAAAAGGAAAAAGTTTTTATGGAATTTTATCGCCTCATGGTAGATGCAAATCAATGGTGGTCATTGATTCAAAACACAAAGGAATATGATGAAGTATCAAAAATAGAATGGAGGGATTTTAAAGAGATTTCTTAGAAAAATACTTTCCTCATGATCATCATGCAGATATGGAAAGACAATTTCGGAGTAAGAGGAAAAAGGAGGATGAGATTGTCACAATGTATGAGACTAACCTTACAAGGTTAGAAAATCTTGCTGCATATTATATACTTAAAACAAGAAGTAAGATTGATTAATTATTTTATGGTTTGATACCATTTCTCTAGTGAGTATTAGTCACACAATCTTTCTTTTTATACGAAGATATTGTCTTATGTGCCATAAAGATAGAAAATGAATTCTCTAAGTCTAACGACTTTAAAAAAAAGAAAGAGAAGAAGAGATATGCTGAACATTCTAGAAATGTAAATAATGTGAAAAGGTGAAAAGTTGAATATCTATACTATGGTAAATGTGGGAAGAAACACCCCGGTACTTGTCTGAATGGAATGGGAGTCTGTTACAAGTGTGGTGAAAAAGGCCACGAAGCTTGTGATTCCAAGGGGAAGAAAGTGGCTGTCAATTTTGAATGATAATATTGTGGAGAAAGAGAGAATTATGAAATTGAAAGTTCTAAGCTTCAAGTAAACATACCTCAAAAAATGCCAAGGGATCAAGGCCAATCTTATGCTATCACTGCTGTTGAGGTTGATGCTCTGAAATACGTGGTGGGAGGTAATTTAATGGTTTCTTAATGTTTAAAAAATGATTTATTTTATTCTAGATCATTGCATTGTTTCAAATATTCCCATTTTTCCAAAAAATAAGATATTTTCAATTTGACTTAACATTGGAGTTAGTCAAAACACCTAGGGGATGTATCATTGTAACAATTTTTTTTGAATCCCTTCCGATTAGGGAATAAAAATGTTCTTTATCTGCTGATATCATCATCATACGATGAATGAATTTGATATAATCCATGGTATAGATTGGCTTTCAGACCATGATGCGAAAATTTATTATAAGAGGAAGGAGGTTACAATTCTCCATGATGATAATGAGTACCTTATCTTTAGAGTAGAAACATCAACAACTATTTCTTATCCAGATCCACCCCGAGTAGCTCAGCTAAATTCAATTGTTGGGGAGAAATAGAATGAAATAACTCTGGGTGTGGAAAGGAATGTTCAAATAGAATATGTACCCATTGTTCAAGAATATGTTGAAGTGTTTCTAGAGGATTTACATGGACATCCTCCAGAAAGAGAAATTGAGTTTTCTATTTATTTAATTCACAGTTCATGGATCATATCGATTACCCCTTATAGAATTCCCACTGTGGAATTAGTGGAACTAAAAAAAGTTGAGGAATTGAGTAACAAGGGATTTGTTTTCCCTGGTGTTTCTCTATGGGTAGACCCTATTCTATTTGTTATGAATAATCATGGATCTATGAGGTTTTGCATTGACTAAATGTAAATCAATTATATAACAATAAAGAACAAGTATCCCCTACCTCGCATTGATGATTTATTTGACCAAATTTATGGAGCTCAATATTTTTCAAACATTGACCTTCGATCTGGATGTCATCAGTTTTGTGTGAAGAAGGAAGACATTCCGAAAACAGCATTTCAAACCAGGTACAGGCATTACGAGTTTACAGTAATGCCTTTTTTGTTAACTACTGTACCCTCTGTTTTCATGGATCTCATGAATAGAGTTTGTGAGGAATATCTTGGTGAATTTGTAGTGTTATTTATTGATGATATCCTAGTATACTCCAAAAGCTACGAAGATCATGAAAATCACTTGTGAATTATTCTAATGAATCTTAGACAAAATGAATTATATGGTAAATTTAGCAATTGTGAATGATGGCTTTAGGAGATTTATTTTCTTGGCCATATTATCTCCGAGGAGGGAATCTCTGTTGATTCATCAATGAACAAGGCAATCCATGAATGGGCATCACTGAGGAGTATAACTAAGGTACGCAGTTTTATTGGGTTAGTAGGTTATTATCGATGTTTCGTCCAGAATTTTGCCTGGCTAGATATCCCATTAACAAAGACCACATATAAAGGGGTTAAATTTTATTGGACAAAAGAGAGTGAAGAATTTTTTGAAGAACTGAAGAGAATATTAGTCAATTACTCTATCTTGACTATACCATCGGGGAATGATGGGGTTGTTATTTATGGTAATGTTTCAATAAAAGGAATTGGTTGTGTCCTTATGTATAATGATAGAGTTTTTTCCTATGCATCACAGTATCTAAAAATTAATGATCAAAACAATCCTACTCTTGATCTTGATTTAGCAGCTGTAATAATTTCTTTGAAGATATGGAGATATTATCTCTATGGTGAAAAATGATAGATATATAGTGATCACTAGAGTTTGAATTATATTATCTCACAGAAAGAACTCAACATGAGGAAAAGGGATGGATTGAACTACTCAAGGATTATTATTGCACTATACACTACCACCCGGGGAAGGTAAATAAGGTGGAATATGATTTTAGTAGAAAGAATCATAGAGTTTTGAACAAGATGATAATTTAAAGAGATCCTATTTTTATAGATCTAGTAAATATGAATATGGGAATAACCATGGAAGTTTAAACATCAATTATTTTTCAAATGGTTACTGAACCATCTTTAGTAGAAATGAAAAAATTTCTCAGCCTGATGATGAGGAGTTTCAAAAGAAAATTAATGCTGTGAATGATGGGAGATTGAGTGACTTCATATATGAAGATGAGATTTTGAAATTTTTGAAGAGACGTTGTGTTCTCGATTTTACAGATCTAAAAATCGAATTATTGGATGATGCTCATAGATCCAATTTCTATATACACCCTGGTAGCACTAAAATGTATATAGATTTCAAGGACCATTTTTGGTGGGACAACATGAAGAGGGAGATTGCTGATTTTGTGTCAAGATGTATGGTATGTCAACAAGTGAAATCTGGAAGGCAACAGCCTGGTGGAGTCATGCAACCACTTCACATACCTGAGTGGAAATGGGATAATATTATAATGGACTTTTTCATGAGGACACCGAAGACACCTAGAAGGAATGATGTGATTTGGATCATTGTTGATTGTTTTACCAAGTCATCACATTTTCTTTCTATAATTGAATATTTACCACTTTAAATTTTAGAAACACTGTATATTAATTATGTTTTAAGACTTCATGGAGTACCCCTGCCGATTGTTTCCGATCATGATCCTCGTTTTATATAAAGATTCCGAAATAGTCTTTATAAGTCTCGGGAAACTAAACTTCATTTGAGAACTTCCTACCACCCACAAACTGATGGACAATCAGAACAGACTATTCAAACATTATAAGACA
Source organism: Viscum album (assembly GCA_963277665.1). NCBI lineage: Eukaryota > Viridiplantae > Streptophyta > Magnoliopsida > Santalales > Viscaceae > Viscum > Viscum album. The sequence goes on along the minus strand of OY728119.1, from coordinate 323,279,127 downwards.
TGTTGAGATCATTCTCACTTGACTTTTAATGTATGTGGGATCAATATTTACCTCTGGTAAAGTTTTTATATAACAATAGCTTCCAATCAAGTATTCATATGGCACCATATAAAGCATTATATAGCCAGTGATATCACACAGCAACGTTTTGGGATGATGTTGGTGAAAGAAAACTCATAGGCTTAAAACATGTCGAGGAAACGAGGGAAAATGTAAAGGCTATCCAAACCCACATCAAAGTGGCACAAATTAGGAAGAAGAGCTATGCCGATAACCAGGGAAGGATTTGGAATTTTAGGTAGGAGATCATGTTTTATTTAAGGTATCTATATGGAAGGGAGTTATACAATTCGGTAAGAAGGTTAAATTGCGTCCCAGATACATCAAAACTTTAGAAATTCTAGAACGAATTAGGGCTATAGCTTACCATTTGGCAATGCCACCAAGTCTCTCCAAAGTTCATGACGGGTTCCGTGTATCACTATTGAGAAAATATATCCCTAACCCAACACATGTACTCACATATGAAGAATTAGAACTGGAACCTATTCTATCTTATTATGAAGAGCCTATCAGAATTTTTGATACCAGAGAACAAGTACTGAGAAACCAGACGACATGTCTAGTAAAATTTCTATAGAGAAACCATAAGATGAAAGAGGCCAAGTTGGAACCAGAGGAAATTATGATGAAGAACCACCCAAACCATTTTATACAGTAATATTCTATAAATTTGGAGAATGAAATTATTTTAATAAGGGTAGAATGTAACACCCCAAGAATCCACAGTACGTTTCCCTTTCAATAATAAAATTTCTTGTTATGTATGCAACTTTGTGTTCAAACACACCACAACCAATCAAACTAGCCGTTATGAATAGTAATACCCACATTTTGAAATTTTATAAATATTATCATTCAAAATGGACTTCATTTTTGGATTTGGAAAAATGAAATTAGCTTTGGGTGAATTTTTGGTATTTTTGGAAAACATTCAATGTTTGATGACTAGTGAAAAAACACTGCGTTATTTGTTACGAACGATTTTTTATTTAAATAATTAGTTATTTTATTTTAATTTATTTTAGGTAAAAATAGATACATAATACATATATATGTGTAACGTAATTCATTGGAGTCATTTTATAATAAGTTTAGGTATATAAAATTTTATCAAAATTTTAACCGTCTTTTACCCACCTCCAAGAAGCGTTTGAAAATTTGTATAAAACATAATTTTATAGTTTCTATGAGTAGAATTTGTAAACTCTGAGGGACACCGTTGATATGGGTAAGAAAAATTTGGTTCAATAAAATGAAAATAATGCTTGGTGAAAAGATTATTTTTACTTTTATTTACCATGGTTAAAGGTAAATAGGATAATTAAGGGTAAAAATGGTATTATTATTACCCTAACACATGTCATAATTTTATTGGATAAGTTTAATTAGACCAAAAACAACATTAGAAATAAAATATGATCTTTTAGGTCCACATGGATAAGATTAGGACATTTATTATTTTTTTAATGAAGAGTCAAAAGAGTTAAATTTAAAGTTTAATAACTAGACCGTTTGAAATATAGGGTTATACATAATATTAATTAGACTATCAATATCGATTATAAAGATAAAAATATTTCCTATATAATGTTATTTTAATTATAATTTTTGGACATTAAATAATTTAATTTATTTATGAAACAAGGATGACGCAATAATTAAATTAATAAATAAATATTAAAATAATTGATATTATAAATATCCAAATACATGTAATTTGAGACATTTGAAGAAATATAGAAGTTTTATAGGTTAATATGAAATGTTAATATTTAACATAAAAATTTATTTTGAAGTAATAATGTTGTTAGGACTGTAAGAAAAATCATTTTTTAAATATTCTCAAAATTAATATAATTGAGTTGTTAAAACAAATACTATATTATTGGTTGATATAATATTATTAAAATAAAATGAACGGCCAAAGGGCCTTAATAATATTATATATATCATTAATGATCCTATTGGTGTTCTCTTGGATGTTTATAGTATGTTTATTAACCATATAATATTAAAATACAAAGAGACATGGTAAATGTAAAACTATTTAACTAAGAGTTAAATATAAATGATAAGGTTAATATGATGAACTAAACCTTTATAAAACCTCTTTTTTGAGATATTTTCGACCCATACCTACCTTATCATTTAAATAATTCATTTTTTAGCCATTATAAACATAAAAGTATTTTATTATAAAATAATATTTCAAGCTTTTTCTAAAGTAACCATCACCTCTCTTATAAAAGGGCACATACCCGTCTCTCAAATTCACACCTTCAAAGCCATTTGTCTTAGCGAAACCTGACCCAAATATCCTCTCAACTGTCCTCCCTTCTCCCTAGAGGCATTACTTTAGTCCGAAAGAAAATATATGGAGCCCTTTTGATCAAATCAAAATGAAGAACATGAAGTTGATGTAAATATTTCATCACCTCTTTCAAGTTATTTTCTTCATCCACTTCTTCTTTCTTTGTTGTTTCCATTATAAAATAATATCTCCAGTATGTTCTATAAACTATGATTTTATTATAAAAATTTTACAACCATATTTAATATTCAATCCATCCTATAAATTACAATGTCACCATACGTGCATACATAGGAATTACGATCTCCACGTCGTTGTGTGGTTTGTTATTCGAACACTTCATCATTTGGATGGGTATAAAAATGAGTATAAATGAAGTAAATAATAAATATAACATGATATTTATTCTGTATATATGATATAACATCCAATTATATAAGATTTTAGTATCAAGAGAATGATTTTTTCGCCCCTGTGTACATACGGATTATCATCTCCATGAACGCGATGAAATTCATTCCCCATCATCTCCATTCAATAATAATTTACATTTTATGATTAAAAAAATGATTTCAAGACTTAATATAATCTTTTATATGAATAAGATACATCCTATCCCTAACAAACATTACTTACGCAACAAATTATATAAAGGAAGATGAATTAGTTAACACCCGAAACGATGATACTACGGAAATATCATTAACAAATCCATATTAGAAGATCATATATGATATCATATTAATGTATATGGTTATTTTATATTTTAATAACAATAATTTAACCATCATACATGAGGTTTACCTACCCTATACTAAGAAAAAGTAAAAGGTAAGGGTTAATTTTAAAATCTCTTTATTATCCGAGGTTATTTTTACGTAAGTATCAACTGGTACCTATTTATCATCCACATCCATGTTTTCTTAAAAAATGTATTTCCAATCATTTATAAAATTTTCAAGGCAATGGGTTAATTTCATTTATACCCTTACTTGACCATATATTTTTTGAAAGGAATCTTTCCTTCATTTTCAAACAATATACTTTATGACCTTTTAGACAAAATTAAGGTAAGAATGTTTTTTAACTTTTACGGCGGGTGTGGCAATTTTCAGCCGTTATAACATCATCGAAGCTTCCCTTACATACATATAATAAAATTTTCATAATAAATGTTTTATTTTATAATTATTTTACTTTTAAATGAATTCAAAATAGAAATGGATATTTCTCAAAAAAAAAATTTGATTTCATCTATGTCAACATCCTTTGATGAAATTAATGCTTATTTAAAGTTGTTTTATTATGATACAAAACCTCCATATTTTATTGATGATTTTGTGATATTTTTGATTGTGGATGTGTTATTTTTACACCATTCATGGTTTATGGATAATGTATTGACATTTTGTATGCTATTTTTAATACGAATGTTTATGTTATGTTTAAACCTTCTCATATGAGGAATGCATTGGACTTAGTATGTGACTGGTGGAGCCTATTATTGCTCCTTGATGCATTGGTCGGTATCATGAGACAAACTAGTGTCTTGGAACAAGGCCTTGTAAAATCTTTTTTGTAGTCTTGGCATAAGGATTTGACTATGTGGTTCTGAAGTCTGGCATTATGCATTCCATCATTATGAAAGTGGCTATTGATATTGCATGTGAATATTAAACTACTAGAATATCACTATTAATAAGTAAATGAAATTATTTGATTTTTCCTTTGCCATATTATTCTGATTTTCATGTTTAGAAGCCTTTTTTTATTCTTACATTTCCTTAAATTTTTATTCTTATTTATGAATGTTTCTGCGATACTGTTATCCTTACTGAGCACCTCAGATCACATGTTTCTAGGTCTTATATTTCTCAAGATGTGAAGAAGTATATAATGAATGACCTATAGGGATAGTTTATGTGATATGATTGTGGCCTATGGAGACTATGTTGTTGTAGTTTTTCATTTTATAATTTAATGTAAAACTTATGAATTTATCTAGTTTTTTAAGGGTATTAAACTTATCAGTATTTCGAGGCTTGACCTTTTATGATCATGAAAATGTTATGTAATAATCCACCAAATCTAGGTAACTAGGGTCGGGGCGTTACATGGTGGACCGCATGACTTCATGCACAAATCCTCAAACACTAGTGGCTACGAACTGCCATCGAGGGAATATGGTGTGTCCATGGGCATACTATAACCTTATTAACAAAGTGTAGCATAATTTATAAGTATAAAATGAGGTAAATATCAGACGAAATGTAAGTAAACAGAAGGAACACCAAAAATAGGGACAATAGTAAAAATTACTAAAATAATGGGAATAACATAAAACAAATGTGGATGATATGTCATGTATTGAGAAAACTGAATGACATGGATACAAGGTAGCAGGCATGACATATTCCACAAATTTATGAATGAAATAAAAGCCAATCCCAAGAATACTGAGATTTGTCTCGGTCATCTCCTATTATGTTCCAACATAAACAATAAGAAATAAAGTATTCAAAGTTGTATTATTCTGTTTATCAACATCTACCTTCAGGTAATTTACTCCAGGTACCAAATGAAACATGTAGAGGGTGTAGGATAAATCTTAGTGGTTATCCACTAATGATGTCTATGGCCACCAGCCCATGTAGTGGAAATATAATATTGCTCAATCATTCATATATAATGTAAGTTAGTAAATTGTATCTAAATACCAAAATACCTATTGCATCCCTCAGTTGGTGTGTGAACCTGTGAACAATTCATTATGTGAATCTTTCTAGTTTCTAAATATGTCACATATGAATAATAGTGAAGGATCCAAGATGTAACGAAGAAACCTGTAATAATATTTAATAATGAAGTTCGAAGGTAACAACCAACGAATCATAGACCTCAATGGTCACCATATTAGTAATTATTGTAACATGGAATGGTGGGAAGAGTGTAATATAATGATTATTGTATAATGTACATAATAATGAGATGCCAACTGAGTCCAAGGTGTTCTTCCAAGGAGAGATAACTGAGCCTTATGGGATTTAACCATGGAACCTACAATTAAATGATAGAACCAAGTAGTGTATCCAAGAAGAAATTTAATACTATGTGAGGGATCCTATGGTGTCATACCGAGCGTCCATGAATTGACAAGGATAAGGATCTAGGCATGCTCCATCATTAGAATGTAGTATTCTTGAATAGGAATGGGGTCCTCCAGTACTCAATTGACTCCCTGAAAAGAATATTAGGTAAGCTAGAATTAGGCCACTCCTATTTTATAACAATGTCATATATAATTTCAATTGGTTCAAGCCTTTCCTTTCATGATTTCTAATAGACCAGGTGGCGTGAACCCATTAATTAATTCATAATTTATCAATAAGTTCAATTAGTTCAGGCCATGAATTTCATTAGTGTGGAAAAGCCACATACCATGAAACCATTCATTTAATCCATTTAATCACATTCAAAAATCAATTTTCATTGCCCAAACATCCATTAATGTGGGAAAGGGTGATACGAACATGCAACCTATTATTCACTTACATTTAAGGCCACGTTATATAATTTGTATACTTTCACATTCGCATTTCCCATTTAATTATAAAATTTAAGTACCTACCATAGTTGGGTCATGTGGTAAGCATAAATAGTAATTTTCATTATGAAAATAAAAATTTACTAGAACCTATTTAATATAGAAAAGATTTCCGTTAGGAAGGTCAAGCCAAGGCACAGCTGAATGGTGACTCAAATGTGTCAAAACACTAAAATAAAAAATTATGGCATAACATCCTACATTGGATTCTTGGATTTGTTGGTGTAACTACCACTAAAAATCACAAATTTGTGAATAACATAACAAAAAATTTATAATGATTATAATCCTGGATTATAAATTATTAAAATAGCACCCGATGAAATCGGTGATCTCCACATGTCAATTCCAGAAATCATTGAACATGGTGGATGAGTTAGAGAACACCCATCTTTTGGTTGTACCAATTTCCTCCTCCGATATTGACTGCTGATTTGTCTTAGAATAGAGTAGATATAAGAAAATGGAAAAACACTCCCACCACGATAACTTGGTCAAGAGAAATAGAGAAGAATAAAGGCTCGAACAAACATGAGTACATATCATTGCACATCCTTCGCGATGAATGAATGCTATATCCGATCCGAGATTATATATATCTTTCAATCCATACATTAGGTCTTCATAGAACTCAAAAATGATTGAAAAATAGGTTAATCCAAATGGAATTTAGTTTAGGAGGAAGGAGGAGGCATAATTATATCATTAAACGAAAAATAGTAAAATTACCCATAAAATAGCTTGATCATGGTTTGACAAACCATGCAAAAAAATGAACCATTACAAGGGGAAAAGGTGAAATCGTAGGGTTCGACCACATAGTTTAGGAAACCGTGCACCAATTGTGTGGTAAGGCTATGTACAAAAAGGACCCACCAGTATGGTTTTCAAAAACCATGAAAAATACCAATTTGAATGACTAAAAACTTTGTGAGAGGCTCAGTTATCCCAAATATTTGCATTACGGGCTCTGAACAATCCCCTGACACCATCATAACCTTCACTAATTCATTAGGTATCCATAGTAGTTAAAAATAAATAATTATAATAAAATCTAAATGATATATTCCTGAGAAAAAAATCAGGTTCTTACCGTCTTCCCCCCATAATAGAACTCATCCCAATGTTCTCCTTCCATGGGTGGAGGAACTTTCTCTGAGAACCACTCAGGCCACTGGGCATGTAAGTCGACTTCCCTCTCTCAAGTCTCTTCCTTCACACATCTGTGTTGACATAGAACCCATACCAATGGGACATAGTGACATGGGGAGGCATCATGCTCTGATCAATGGTGCAAACCAGATAATAATAAAAGCTATCATCATTATCTTACTCAACATCCTCAAGATCAAATGTATGTGATGGGTTAGCATGATACAGGTGAAGCTATGAAATATGGGATATGTCATGCAGTTAATGGTACCTCTAAGGTAGTAGAAACCGATAGTCTACTATCTCGACCCTCTCTAAAGTCTCAAATATACCTAAATAATGAGGGGATAGATTCCATTTCTTCTGTAACAATTTATTATATTACATCTGCAATACTCGAAGGAAAATATGATCCCAAACTCAAATTTTAGAGGACATATATAGCGATTAGAATATGATTTCTATAGAGATTGAGTTGTAGTCATTCAATTTCTTATCAGTTTAACCTGCTCTAAAGTTTACTTATTGAGACGAGGACCTATTGGGCTACCTCACCTACCTCAAGCCAACACAAAGGTGAATGATACATCCTACCATATAAGGCATCATAAGGATAAATATAAATAATTTCATCAAAACTATTATTGAATGAAAACTCAATCAGAGGAATATGCATCTCCCATGATGTGCCAAAATCAAACAAATACACTCGGATCATATTCTATTGAACCTTTATTGTCCATTTTAATTGTCTATGAGTATTATGGTGAAAATAAGTTCTTATATGTAGCTGTGTTCCCATACCAATAGGTAATCTCTGTGATAACGGTGACATGAAATGAGCATCCCTATTTGAAATGATAGTATGTTTGACCCTATAAAGTCATATGATCTCGTGAACATATAGTTTTCCCAACTCATCAAATGAGAAATTCTACCAAAATAGAATGAAATGACTAACCTTTTTATGTAATTCAATAAATACCCATACAAAGTCGCTACCCCTTGGTGACCTTGGAAGGTAGACTATGAAATACATGTAAAAAATGTCCCATTTCCAATCTAGGACTGTAACTAGATGTGAAAATATTGGACGTCTATAGTGCTATGTCATTACCCACTGATAGGTGGAACACCTAGTGGTAAAGCATATAATCACACATTTCATCCCAAGCAATGAATACTGACATCCCATATCTCAATACATATTGGAGATACATGGATGCATTTCCCACTGAGAATTGAGGGACTCTTTCATCAACAACTATCTCATACCTATAGGGACCCAGAAATTTCCAGGAATACGATGGATTCCATATCTATCAATAGAACAATAATTAGGTAGGTTATCTCATGATATAATCAATAGAGAACCAAGCATTCAGGATATGAAAATTGTATACTCATCTGCTTCTCAAGAAGGGAAGATGTAATTGTCTATTATGAGAGGTAATACTACTCATGTCTATGATGAATCTCCAGATACAGCTCAAAAAAATAGGTCCATTAAATTCCACTCATCACTGGGTTCTATTACAATATGTGTTTGGGTTTTCTGAATCAGTTCATCTTCAACCCCATTTCCCTTCCCAGATGCATCGACAAGATCATAATCTAAGGATTGTATATAATCGAACCATTTTCACTGACTGAGGTTCAAATCACACTGTTTATTGATATATTTGAGGTTGTTGTGATATATGTAAAACAGAAATCACTCTCCATAGAGATAGTGTCTCCACTAATGTAAGGCATTGAAAAATACTACTATCTCAAGGTTGTAGATAATGTAGTTTTTCACTTGAGGTTTCAATTTTTGAGATCCGTATACAAAAAACTCTATCATCCTGCATCATTAATACTCTTAGGACCATTCCTGATGCATAAAAAATGAAGTCATAACCTCTTTTTTTCTCTAGAAGAATCATAATATGTTCTAATACAAGCCTCCATTTTAGCTCCAAAATATTTCTCACATGTAATACACCACATGAAATTAACTCCCTTCATAGTAAGTCTAGTAAAAGGTAAATCAAGGCATGAGGTGTTTTGTATGAAACACATGTAATACCAGATTTCCCCAATGAACTCATTATATCCATCATGTTCTTGGGATGATCCTAGGAAATTATTTGACTAACCATTTTAGGGTAAAAAAATACTCATGATTCTAATATAACATGAGTTAAGAAATGAACAATTTCAATCAATAAGTTGAACTTGTCAAGCTTGGCATAAACCTGCTGCTATCTTAGTGTACTCAGAACAATCTCAAAGAATTTGGAATGGTCATTAGGAGTGAGAGAATACACCAATATTTCATTCAAAAATAACCCAACAAAAGAATCCAAATAGTGATGGAACAACTTATTCATTAGATCCATGAAAACCGAGGGGAAGTTTGTAAGACCGAATGACATAACTATGTACCCATATAGATTATAACTACTCTAAAAAGTTGTATGAGGTATGTCTACTGGTCTGAATCAGGACTGATGAAGACCAAATCATAGTTCGATCTTATAGAATACCGTATCTCCCTAAATACGGTAAAAGGGATCATCTATTGGAGGCAGTGGATACTGGTTCTTGACTATAATTGGTTCAACATTGTACAATCCATACATATACGTAAGGTTCTTTCAACCTTGACAAAAAAGCATGGGAGAACCCAAGGGCTTGTATTGGTCCATATGAAGCATTTGTCCTCTAAGGACTATAGCTTTTGATTGTGCTCTGGAAGATCCGTATGTTCCATCCTATACAAAGAAATGGACATTGGATCTTCTCCCAAAAATTGCCCAATCGTAAAATCTACCTATCTATTTAGAGGTAATATAGAATAGTACTTTGAAAAGAAATCCATGAAATGATCCACTATTGGAGGACAATCAATTTTTTGTAAACCCTGATACTCTATGAAGTGATTTTTGATCTGTGCAGTAACTCCACATAGACCATGCTTCTATGGTCCCGCTCTACCAGCCTTGATGTCCCACTCACCCTAATGAAGATAACTGCTTCCCTATGGTGATGTAAATGATACCCAATGATGATAGTATTCTACAAAATAATGATACTGAACCAACTAATCCAACCTAATAATGAAATAGAATCTTTTCATCTCATGAATGAAGAGATTCTATACTAAAGGGTAACTTATTACTTAAATTGGATTATCCCTACACTAGCTTATTCCCTCAAACTGCATCCCTAACGGTGTATCTAGGAACATAAGACTGTATTAATAGTATACCTGTAATCCAAGACATTCCATGATAGATACAGAAAAAAAAGAGTTCGATGCACCTATATAAAAAAAAAGATACTATAGTTGATCCCACTAGAACAATACCTCGTACCATAGATGGTCCTGTAATCTGATTCTTGGTTATAGGATATAGTGCATCCAACTGACCTGATCCACATACCTATGAAATAGATGGACTACCATGATCATAACTGCTCTGTTGGCGCTAATGGTGATTAGGTTTCTAGCTACCAGGTCCATGAACTCCTCCTCATCATGTCCTAGTAATTCTATTTTTACTCTCCTCCTGACATAGAGAAAAAGAATCCACTACTAAATTTGGAGCTAGCACAAATCCTTTTCTACTTAAATATAGTGAAATGGACCCGAGGAAACACTAAATATTCCCCAGAATTTTACAAGATTGACACATCAGTGTTCCTCTATCACAATGAGGCTTCAGGTTTTCTTATTGTCCACTTTGATGAATCACCAAGGAGCTATCAAAATGGTTACTCTAGTTGTTATGACCTTGATGATAAACCATTCTAGAATGCTTCCTCATATCGGGTGAACTATTGGTCTTCAACGTCACTAATTCTTTATGCCTGGTACTATTTCTGTCTTTCAAACTTTTCTTAGTGATAGGATCATGATTGACTATCTCTGAAAAAGTTGTAAGGAAAAAAAGAAATTAACCTACATATGAATGGCGTACAAAATCCCATCCTCAAAGAGTCTATCATGGGGAAGATCATCACAGACTATAAGAATTTCAATGTACAGTAACTCAGTAAAACACAAAAAATACTCTATAATTGCTTTAGATCCCTACATGATATGCCTGAAATCATTTCCTTTGTCAAGACTTAACATCTAAGGAAAGAATTGATCATATAATAATGTCTAGAAATCAACCCATAACATGCCATTATGATGACCATCCTAGGTAATCACATCAACCTAGTGCTTGACCAAATCCCAATGAATGTATGTGGAACGCTTGACCCTCTACTCTAGAAACATCTCCAGATGCTAAAATATGGATAGGACGAGATTTTTCCAAGACTAAGTAGCTTGTGGAACTACATCCCCATAGAATATAAAAGGATGCTACTGATGGAACTCACAAGTCAGATCATCCACGGTACGTGAAAGCCATAGAGCACCATACATAGAATGTTTCATACATAGGAATGTATCAAAAAAATTTGAATTAGTACCTAGATCTTGTACAGAAGGTGGTGCCTCATGTAGAAATTCTGGAGGTAAGACTGGCAGCTTAGGTCCCACCACCTCTGTAGCATAGTCTTCGCTACCCTACTAGTGCATGAGGTAAGGATGTATTGGGATCATTTTTCAAAATATTTGAAGAAAACGCCATAGAAAAAGTTTAAGTAGAAATATAATATCACAACAAGATGTTGAATATAAGAAAACACACTACCCAAGGTATACTACCCCAAATACCTGCTTATACGTCAAGCTATCAGTAATTCCCCAAGTATAAGTTTCATTTCATTTTAAAATTATTATCTGGTTCACTCATTTACCTTTCATAAATATGATTCAGTGGGATAAGGGTGTGAAACCATTTCATATTATAAGTCATGTTTCCCTTTATAATTTATAACTATACTCATTGAACAAGTTACCATACACCTCCTCAATGGAAACAACACAATTTATTTATATTATAATGTCTTGTATCGGTATATTAAACATCTCAACCCATGATGTCCCAAACCCCTCATTAATTGAGATAGACAATTACTCAATCACAACCAAGTGTAATAAAATAAAAAGACAACTATCACAACATCACAAAACAATCATATACAATTCAATAAATACAATGCAGTGTTATTCACCTATTTTTCATGGAAATATGCATGACCTAATAATTATAGGTGCCTATAATAATTCTTGTACCAATTATCCTTACCCTCATATCAGGAGGCCATGGGTAAAAAAATATCAATCAGAATAATAATTAACAACACCCCACAACATGTGCTTCAACCAATGGTTAAAAATGTCAACTGTAATAGGAAAAATAAGACAATAATTATATTTTGGGAAACATGTCTTCTACCCTGAACCTAGGTTCATGACGCCCAAGAACATATTATGTCCAAGTTTCATAGCGATAATAATCTCCAATATATTGTCTCCAAATAGTACAACATGTAAAAAATCCCTCTAGTACCAATTTGTGAGGTCCCAGACCCGGATTCCACTAAATAGGTGCCTCGAGACCATGGGCCTCCTAGGCTCAAGCGCATGTCCCCAAATGATAGAGGCCACCGACTAGTAGTGAGGTCCTATGGTTTGTCTTTGGGGAGACTATTACTTCATTAAAAAATTTTATAGTAATACATAAGTATAAACTGAGGTAAACAATGGAATCGATATAAGTAAACAAAAGGCACAGTGGAAATAGGTAAAATAGTAACAATAACATAAATAACTAGAATAACACATAAAAACTGATGATGATATGTCATATATCTATTAAACTGGAAAACATGGATACAAGGCATCAAACACAACATGTTCCACAATAGTATAAATTAAATCAAAGACTATATGAAGCATCCTGAGCTCCGGTTCAATTATCTACTACCAAGAACCACCCTATACCGCAAGATATCATTTGTTCAAAGCCATATGATTCCCTTTATCGAAAAATGAATTCATGTAAGGTACTCTGGATACCAAATTGTTCTGGCATAGGGTGTGAGATAAATATAATTGGGACACCACCAGTAGAATCTATATCCTCCAACCCATTTAATGTAAATGTAATAATGTGAAAGCATTCATATATAAAGTAAAGCAATGCAATGAAACTAAATACCCAAGTACCTTATTCATCCCTCGAATAACATCTGAACCAATAACCAATTAATTATGTGATTTTTAATGGATTTTAAATAAGTCACATATAAATAATAGTGAAGGTTCTATGATGTTATGAAGAATCCAGTAATAATATTTAATAATGAAGTTCTAATGTAACAACCAAGGAAACAAATACCACAATGGTCACCAACTTAGTAATAACTGTATATTTAAATGGGGTAAAAGTGTAATATAAAGATAATTTTATAATGAATTTCATAATTATTTACCTATGAAGTCCATGGAGCTCATCCATAGTAAAACATGGGTATGTAATGACTGTGCATGATGAGCTTTAACCAAGGAACCTACTTGCCAATACTGGATAAAATGGGTGTATCCAAGTCATCCTTTAATATAATGTGATGGATCCAATGGTTTCAAACCTAGCAAACAAGAATAGAAAAATGACCACAATCTATTTGGGTTATTTCCTAATAATGTTGTATCCTTGAATTGGAATAAGCTTCTCGGGTACTCAAGGAATTCCACGATAATAATCCAAGGTGATCTTGTAATAGGGCACTCTTATTTGATAATGAAGTCATATATATTTTTGATTGGTTAAAGGCTTGTCTTTGATTTGTGTGAATCAAAAATTTGGAAAGAAAACCAATAATAAATTCATAATTTATGAATAATTCTATTTATTTAATTCTTTTCCATCCATTAGTGTCACAAGGCCATATAGTATACAACCATTAATTTAATAAATGTAAGCTTATTCAATAATCAAGGTTTATTTTTCTACCTTCCATTAATGTGGTATGGGATGGTAAAAACATGCAACCTATTATTCATTTACATTTATGGCCATATAATACAATTAATATACATTCTAATTCCCATTATAAAATTAATTATCAATTTGATGAACTTACCTTAGGATGTTCATGTGGTGAGAATACATGGTACTTTCCATTATACGATTCAAAATTTACAAAAAGCCATTTATTATAGATACTCATACCTATAAGAATGTCACACCAAGGAACACCCCAATGGTTTCTTAAATGTGTGAAAACACTAAATGAAAATTATAGCATAATATCTAACATGGGATGTTGGGTGTTGTGGGCATAACCACAAAAAAAATAATGTATTTGGAAATATCATAACCATATGTTTCTCATAATTATAAGGATGGAATATAAATTCTCAAAATTAAACCTGATGAAATCGGTGGGTCCCACACAACAATTCCAAAAATCAATGAACACGAGGGATGACTTATAGACAACCCACCATAGGGTTTTTCGAATCTCTTACTCTATAATCGGTCTTTGATTTGGCTTAGAATAGAGTAGATCTGTGAAAAAATAAAAAATGCTCACTCCACAATAACTATGTTGAGAGAACGAGTGAATAATAAGGGACCAAACAGACTCGAGTTCTTACTATTTCACATCTAACATGATAGAGAAAATCTCGATTAGATCCCAGACAAGGGAGATCATTCAATCCATACCACATGCCTTTAAAGAGCTCTAAAACGAGAGAAAAATATTTTAATCATGTTGAATTTTGGATAATGAAGATGGGTGGGGGGATCTAAATTATATCACTAAGGACAAAATAGAAATTTTAACCATAAAATAGCATGTTCATAGTTTGTCTGCATGATTTAACAATCTACCCAAAAACCATGCATGCGTACCTAGTAAAAAGGGGCACTCGCACAATTAGGTCGCACATTTAAGGAAACATTTCACCAACCATGCATTAAGGCTCTCTCCAAAAGGCACCACCTTAATGGTTTTCTCTATCCATGCAGACTTCCCACATGTTTTACTACCTACTGTGCACCATTCATAGTTTTCCCAAAAGATTTGTTCTAGGTTCCGAACTAGCCCCATACACCCTCAGAGCCATCCCTAACTCATTAAGAAACCAAATTAGGTCCAAAATAAATAATTATACAATAATATAAAGGACAACACCTATGTGAAAAATACGGTTCTTACATTTTGGGTTATTTTTAACCTTATATTTTTAGTTAAAAACCCGAGAAATCCAATTTTACCTTAACCGTAGAAAATAATTTTTACTATTTTTAATATTCAATATGGTAGAAAATGAATGAAACCATATTAAATAATATAAATTATAATTATTTCATATATGGAAATAATTTTTTAAATTACATTCACATAAGTGGAAATATTTAATTTAAAACTAAATCTGTAGATGTATTGAGAAGACAAGTTTTCAAAGAGAGGAGGATCAAATGTTTATAATGTTTTTATACCAAAAATAAAAATTAAATTGATTTAAATTAATTAAATTAGATTGGTAGATATATAATTGACATAATATTAATTTTTAAATTAGTTTAGAACAATTTTAATTTTCATAATATTTTAATATAAAAGAAAATTATTAATAAAAACTTGTATTTTTCATTATCAATAAAAAAATTAACATTTCCAAAAAATTATATAAATTTCACCGTTAGATAATTTTGAAATAATTTTTTAAAAAATTTGTTTAAAATCTTCAAATATATTTAATAAATGTATCAAAAATACATTTTGAATATATGTGTGCCAAAGGTTAAGAGACTTCTTTTTAGAAAATTAATGTTCATAAGCATAAAATTGGATTTATTATTATCTATTATCTAGAAAAAGTAATATGAATATAAAAATTTTATTGAATAAAATATATATATATATATTATTAAATTAATTCACTAAAAATTATTTGTATAATTTATTGGGGAAAACACATTTTTGTGCATGAAAATGGATTTTCAAAAAAAACATTTCCTTTATATTCAAAATGTTTTTTTCCATTATTTATTAATTTGATACCTCAGATTTATTTTTATATACCTATTAAAAACATATATCTTCATAATTTATTTAATCATATTCTTACCATTCATTCTAACAGATTAGAGATAACTATTATATTAAATAATAATATTCTTACAGTATGTCGCTTTTTGTTTATACTTGAAGTTACATGTAACGTAAGAAAAAACCATTTTTCCTGTAATGTAATATAAACTGGGTGATGAATGGGACAAAAATTATAAAAATGATTAAATTTATTTTAAAAAATAAATTCACAAAAAATATCGGGTTGTTAGACTTACCATGGTGGAATCCACAAAAACCATGGAGGAGGACCACCAAAATCAAAGGGAAGAATTGAGGAGAATATCCATATGGTGTGTTATTTCATTTCAGTGAGAGGGAGAAATAAATAGAGACAAAGGGTGTTAAAATTGAGTTTTAAATTCTATTTTTAATTAATATGGGTGGGTTCCATGGTATGAACTCACGGTTTTCTAAACCACGTGCTAACTGTGAATTGAAGACTACCTTGAAAATACCCTTTCTTGGTTCCCAATGAACTATGAATTGTTGGGAAATCCTTTAAAAATTATACAATCAAATTATAGATCCAATTAATACAATATTTATACGGCCTACCAAAATAGGTGAATGCAGTGTGCCCCTACCCATACAGATCAATGGCCACCAAAGGTTTCCCTATGGATCAATATAGTTTGGACTGAATTGTGATGACTAACAATGAAAAAAACAAAATTAATACCATATAATTAAAAAAAAACTCATTATAAGAATATTTTTAGGATTTAACCTAAAACATGCACCTAAACTATGTTCCAGAAAGAAATTACCAAATTTCAATGTTTCAGGACAAAACCACTCAAAAACATGAACCTTAATAAAATTAATTAACATGAAATAATTTCCCCAATGACATGGTGGGTGTCAAAACTATGACCAAACAACTAATATATACCCCCAGAAATTCATATGTCTAAGTAGGAGACATCAGAATTCAAATTACAAATGAAACCCTCAAGAAAGAATATAATTCCTATAGTTAAATGGATGAATCCCCAAGCCCCATAGACCATCCTTGGACAAAACTAATTAAATTGAAGACTTTACAAAAGTAGAGACCTAGAAATAGAACCCACACAATTTATAATTGATATACAATGTGGGAAAAATTTCCATCTTATTTTTTAAAAATAATTGGACATCAACAAACATCCATGGTCTTGAAATATCTAAATGGAATTTTTAGAACCCCACCAACTAACTCCAACCAGAAATCACTAGATCAAAAACGACCAAAGTTGGTACTATATCTAAGATCATCCCAAATGACCAAGAAACATGAATACCAAATCCGAGAAGAAAAATAATTGGGAACATGTCCTGTGAATAAATGAAACTAAACCAACCCTAGGTCTTCACACTTCATATGAGAGATCTTAAACCCAAAACTATAGAATAATATCTCATGGTTACTATAATATGGAACTCAGCCTAATAGAATCCATAAAACAACTACAAACATACTACACCCCTATGTATCTATGCATTCACAATAGGTTTTACCATGTAAAATCCCACAAATAAAGTCAAAAAACAATATAAACCATGCACAACATTCCAAAATATTCCCTATAAATGAGGCATGATGATTCTAAAAACAACCACAACATATAAAAAGAAACCAAATAAAACATTGGGTTAGTTTTTAATCATGATAATACTTCTCCTGAATCAATGTTTATAATTGAAAAAAATCTTTATTTAGAAGAGTTATAACTAATAACCCATTGGATACAATAAAAGATGGAAGTGGCCAAGAAAATCAAATATTCTTCAAAATCAATCAAAAAAATCCAAAACTCAGTGATTTTGAAGAGTCCAAAAGAAAACTGACCCTCACTGGCCCCACAATCCAACCAAGGTCCACTAGTCCTACAATGTCTCAGATTTTTTCATTTATTATTTTTAAATATTATACGGAATTATTTCAGGATCGGGCATGAAAATGGCACATCATTCCAAGGTCCAGTGAGCCCGGAATGGTGGTTTAAACTTTTTAATTTAAGTTAGCTAGCACATGTGCGCGATTGTGGCAGTTTCCAAATAGATACATGATTTAAAAATCCGAGGGCATCGTTGCGTCCGAGATGATGACTTTACCTAAGAATGATCCTAACCTCGACCACCACGGGTCAAGAGAAAAAGTTAATTTTAGGAATTTTTAATGTAAAATGAAATAAAATAAATTCACAAGTTTCTTTTATTTCTTTTAAGGAAACATCCACTTCAGCGCGGTAAACGGCACAACTATTTCCTAAATTAATGACGCGTCATGATTATGCAAAAAAAATTGCAAGTTAGAATCATTAATACAACCACATAATTAAGTGTGAAACACATTTCCCTTTTTATTGGGATAATTGAATGTTGCTCATGGGTGATGTTTGAGAAGAACCTCTGAATAATCCGAGTGGCATTGGAGAAAACTATCGGTGATGAAAGACGATGGATAGAAGTCAAGAATCGCTGCACCAAGGAAGTTCAAGGATCTTGAAGATGACGACAGTGCGACACCTTCATCGACTATCGATCCTCTTTAAAGGATGGGGTTTTTTATTTGAATTATTTTCCTCGTTTTTTATTTTAAAAGACGAATGCAGATCAACCACGAACAAATTGATCTGCAGATTCATTCATTTTGTAGGAGGGTTTTATCGGGAAGATTTTGGGAATTGATCCATGTTGTTTTGTTATTGTTGATTCATTATCCGTTTAAACCTGCTAACGGGAGAAGATCAATTCCGTTATGAACGACAGTGGATGTTTCTTCATCACTTTATTGGATTTCTCCCCCTTTATCCTTCTTCTGGCACATTATTCGCATTCTTCATGGGGCAACAGACAACAGATCGTTGTGCATCTGTTCTGTGACGTAAGGATCCCAAATCGAGGGTTCAACACCGCAACAACCTCACAGAGGTGCGACGATGATGGAGGAAGACGAATCAGACCATATCGAAAAAGGGCATTATTTGAGTGTGCGTCGCCCAGGAAGATCAAAACATGTTTTTGGAGCTCATCGAAGGTCTGAAAACATCAGGAGCAACTTCGTGGTGCCTGGGTGACCGAAACCTGGATGTTTCACGGCGATCAGACGACCAGATCGACGAATAGATCATCACCGGAGGCGTGACGGCGGAAGTTCACGTTTGTAGAAATTTCCAGAATACATGGCGTGTACTTCCAAAGAAAAATCCATGTAGTACGGGCGAAGATAGGGTTTCAGGGGTCAGAATGGAATCACATGGCGTGTGACCCTGGTCACACGGCACGTTGGACATTCCCCGAAGCTCGGTGTGTATTTGGAAAGTACACGGACACAGAATGATCTACACGACTTCGGGCGACACAGAGTGTACAACATGTCAGAGGTGGCTATATGGGACTCAGCATGTACCCAGGGGGTACACAGACATGGGATGGAGTACACGACCGTGTAATCCATCACACGTCCAGGCGAGGCCAGTAGCGCAGGTCACCCCGGGTGCCAATTACACTGGTATAGAGTACACAGGTTGATGGATGTGTACGGGCACATGGCCAGCGTACACGGGGCCAACCCCAGTCACTCAAACATGGTGTGTGCATCGTACAACATGTTGTGTACTCTTTTTTTCTACACGACCAGCCTATGACATGGGTCATTGTACCCAGGTAGTACCCGGGGTCAGATAACACGATGTGTATCTATTCTACACACCGTGTAGTTATTGGGAAATAACATTCTCCTATTGTTAAATGTATCTTGTAAATATTTCATTTGGGTTATTTCCCCTTTTTCTTGTTCCCTTGAAGGTTAGGCATCATTTCCTCACATAGGAGTATGATCCCTTCAGTAGGACGTTCTGTGATGGAGTCAAGCATCCATCCGAGAGGCCCAGATCGAGATCCTCTATCAATTCATGACCCTAGGTATAGATAGGAATCAACGTGACCAACTCTACCGGTTGTTGATCCTCTACCTAGAAGGTGTATCACTTAACAGGTGAATCCGGATGATTCACGGTATCTGCCATGGCCCTCGAAATGATCCTCATCTGTGTATCATGATCTTTCCCACTATGGAGTGTGTCTCCCGTAATGAGTAAATCTATCTACCGTAACCTTTTCACTAAGGAGTGTGTCTCCCTTAATGAGTGTAGCTACCTCTCACGATAGTTCTCGAAGAACAACACTTCTCGGACGGACATTATCAGAGCTATAAGTCTTGTGGAGTGTGTTCTCCCAGAACAAGTACATCATGAAGTCTTCGAACAAAATCTATAATGGGGGTATGCGGTTGTGTGACTTGTATATAGACCACAAGTCTGGGTTTCGAGTATATATGGTTTGTTCTATATATTCTGTAGACATATACTGTGCATAGCTGACTGTACCATTACTTTCTGTACTACTCCGTGGTTTTCGGGGTCCTTTACTGAGTATTGTTATACTCACCCCTGCATGGGCTTTGCCCACACGTCTGGTGTCTTGTGCAGATGAGCAGCCTTTTGGAAGAGTCCAGGGTGGACTAGCACAGGACCGAGCTTTCTGAGTTCCCTACAGGACGAGACATTCTTACAGCTACGAGCTGCATCCCCAGTGCCTTTTTGTGTTCACAGGTTTGAATTTTCATTTTTCAGACTTTTGTTTCTGGTGGGCTTGTATTCTAGCCCAGTTATCTTTTTATTACTCTACCTATCATCATACTCTGTTGGTTGGTTTTATTTATATGCATGCATTTTGTTCCTTAGTGTTTTTTTTACATTTCATCATTTGTGTTCTTGGAGATGTGTGCGTGTGTACAGGTACTTAGGTAATTCCTCCCATGTTAGTAATATTCCTACTCGGTGATAGTCACTCGCCCCTGGCCAAATGGACGCGGGCTTGGGGAGTCCCAATGCGGTCCCCACTGGGACGGGTCATGACAGAGTGGTATCAGAGGTTTTTGGTTCTACCTTAGGACCAAGAGTCTGTGAGTTTGCTTTGGGGCAATAGTGTTAAGTGTTTCAGGTTTAGCCTTCAGCCCAAGAACTTTAGTGTTGCAGCGATGACTGACGTATCCATACATCGGGACTCTGATAACCTGCTTTTCGACTCGTTACACAGAAACATGGGTTGCGTGGGAATAAAAGGTACATGCATCATATAGGAATGGGTTGTGTCCTTTATGTTAGCTATCCAGATATACTCGTTGGCCATGGTACATATTGTTTCCTTATAGGATGACTCCGCGATGCATACCCGCTAGGATTCAGCATCACGATCATGAGGATTACCCCCTCAGTGACGAGGCTTCAATACATAGACCAGTTCCCCAGGAGTTGCCTCCAGGTGGAGCACCAGTTTTTACACCACTAGTATAGAAACTAGTGGTACCTGCAGTACCGACCGGCAAGGAGCGTAGGATTAGCGATCTCTATGAGTTCTAGAGACAGAGACCCCTTAGGTTCTGAGGTGATCTCACCCCTCATGAAATTGAGGACTAGCTTGAGGAATGGCTAGAGATTTCCATATTTTGAGGGCACCAACAGACGAGATGGTGATCTTAGGAGCAATGCCTTCTTCAGGGTTCGACAGGACGATGGTGGATTCTGACCACACATACTCACGATGAGGAGACTCTTTCATGGATGGAGTTTGAGCGAATCTTCAGGGAGGAGTTATCTCCGGTTACGCTGAGAGATGTATGCATTCATGAGCTTATTCAGCTCCAGTAGGTTGGTATGGAAATAGCTAAATATTCATCGAGGTTCACCAACCTCTCCAGGTACTCGATGGATATGGTCCAAGATCAGTACTTTAGTGCTCGGACCACTGAGCGAGGTCTATGATGTGACATCCAAGAAAGTGTCATGCCTCTATGAATAACGACTTATGCTGGAGTGCTTGAGTGGGCCATGGTGATCGAGAGTTTCTTAGCAGAGCAGAGACAGCAATCGGAAGTCAGCAGCAGGCAGACAGGGGTGGATACCCCAACAATAGGGAGCTGACGTCAGACACATAGATCTTGGCGTGGGAAACATCATAGGAGGACTCGAGACAGGGGATCGACAGTCCACGGCTCTCAGGCTGGATCCAGTCATCATAGGGAGAAGGGATGAAATGCATGTGACGGTAAGGGACATCTCGCTAGAGATTTCCCGACCCGTCGAGCTGCTGATAGAGAAGCGGTTGACAGACCACTGAGGCTGATGCAGAGAACGGAACAAGAAGACCCGCCAGGCGGCAGGCATGGCAGAGGAGCAGGGAGAGCTACAGGTGGTGGCAGACGCTTCGACTTACTTCCACCACCACCCCGAGGAGGTCCTCACCAGGCTCAGGGAGCTAAGGGACAAGGGTGGGGATAACTGCATGCGGTCGAGGCATACAGCCCAGGGGCTTCACGAATGATTCAAGGTACGATATGTGTCTTTTCTACTTTAGATGACGTACTCATATACACAGGTTCCAGTCATTCCCTTATAGCCACATTTCTTGTACAAAACCTCGAGATTCTGGTAGAACCGTTGACTTGACCTTTACGTTTGGGGACACCTATGGGAGGAGACTTGAAGATCACACACCTTTGCAGACAGTGTGATCTTACCCTTGGAGGTGAGAGTTTTAGTTGGAACCTCTTGGTGGTAGCTTCGAGGCATTACGATGCCTTTCTCGTTATGGATTGGTTATCTTTGGTCCATGCTTAGATTGACTGTTTTAGGCGAAGAGTGTGGTGTGCCCGCCACGATGGAACAAGGTTTTCCTTTGTCGGAGAAAAGGAATCCCAGGAAGCACAAAATGGGCTCATGCATAAGAGGGTGCAACCGATCACTCATCAGTTGTCTAGACTTACCCTCGGAGAAGTAGATGTTGTGAGCTCTCAGTTCCCAGTAGTGGTGGTGGAGTATGAGGACGTATTTCCTAAAGATGTTCCAGGATTATATCCCCACCGAGAAATTGACTTCTTCATTGACTTACACCCCGGGACGACACTGATTTCCTCATTGGCATATCGGATGGCTCTCGCATAGCTTCACGAGATGAGGGTGCAATTGTAGGATTTTCAGAGCAAGGGTTTTGTGAGACCCAACGTTTCACCCTCGGCGGCCCCAGTCTTGTTTTCCATGAAGGCAAACGGGTGTCTTAGGTTGTGCATGGATTACCGGTGCCTGAACCAGGTGATGGTGAAGAACAAGTATCCAGTACCAAGAATCAATGACATATTTGATCAGCTAACAGGGGCACAATGGTTCTCGAAGGTTGACCTTTGATCGGGCTATCACCAGCTACGAGTGCAGGATGAGGATATATTGAAGATGACATTCAGATGCCTCTATGGTCACAATGAGTACTTGGTGATGCCTTTTGTCGTGACAAAATCCCTCGTAGTATTCATGGGGATGATGAACCGGATCTTCCAGCCGTACATGGACCGGTTCGCGGTGGTCTTCATCGACGACATCCTCGGGTACTTGGAATCAGATTAGTAGCACGCGAGGCACCTGCGGATGGTTCTGGACGTACTCCGAGAGCACCAGCTTTATGGGAAGCTCTCGAAGTTCTAGTTCTAGATTCAGGAGGTCCACATTCTGGGACATGGAATCTCATCAGATAGAGTCGTTGTGGACCCATCCTAGGTGGATGCTATGTTAGCATGGGAGCCACCTCAGAGCATGACGGAGGTGTGGAGCTTCTTTGTGTTCGCAGGATATTACCAGAGATACATTCTTGACTTCTCCCAGATATCAGCACCAATGACAGCCCTGACCAAGAAGGGGAAACCCTTCATATGGACAGAGAAATGGTTGCAGGTATTCGAGTAGTTGAGGCAGTGTTTGCCGAGCGCCCTAGTCTTGAGTTTACCGGAGGTGGGCGTCAAGTATGTAGGTTTCTACGACGCATTAGGGACATGGATTCGATGTGTCCTGATGCAGTGGCATGAGGTGATTGTTTATGGTATGCGCCAGCTTAGGCCACATGAGAAGAACTATATGACCCATGATCTCATGTTAGCAGTGGTAGTATTCACATTGAAGATTTGGGGACACTACCTAATGGACAAGCAGTTTATTGTCTACTTTGACCACAAGAGCCTCAAGTGCATATATTTGCAAAAGATCTGAATCTGTGACAGAGCTGATGGCTAGAGTTTCTCTAAGACTATGATTTCTAGATCATCTATACTCCTAGAATGGTGAACATGGTGGTAGATTATTTTAGCAGAAGGTCGAGCTCACATCTATTGAGTGAGGAGACACAATAGTTTGCTGGGTTACAGTTATCCTTCATGGATGAAGAGGATACAGATTACCTACTGTCGATGGTTGTCACCCCTCCACTCTTATAGAGAGTTAGGGAGGCCCAGCTTGGGGATGTCTACTGTGTGGATTTTCGTTCCTAGTTATCCACAGGACATGCTCCTGATAGATATTCACAAGGTGGGGAGCACGTACTTTTTTTTAGAGGATGCACTGTTGTACCAATGGCATTGCAGGAGGAGGTCCTGAGGGAGTTTCATACATCCCATTTGGCGGTACATCCTGGGGTGGAGAAGAAGTACCAGGATCTCAGACTATTGTTCTGGTGGTCAGACATGGAGAAAAAAGTAGTATATTTTGTTCCTCGATGCCTCACATGCCAGCAGGTGAAGGATGAGCTCCGGGTTCTATCGGGATTAGCTCACCCCTGGATGTTCCAGAGTGTAAGTAGGATGGAATATCGATGGAATTCATGATAGGATTACCAAGGACGTCCAAGGGGCTTGATTCCATCTGGGTGATCATTGAAAGACTCACCAAGTCGGCCCATATCCTAGCTATCATGGAGCAGAGTTCCGTAGAGAGCTTGGGACACCTCTACGTGTATGAGATAGTTCAGCGTCATGGAGTCCCCTCTACTATTGTCTCAGATCGAGACACCCACATCACATCCCGATTGTGGAATTAATTTCAGGAGGCTTTTGTGACTCAGATAAGCTTGATCACAACATTCCATCCCCAGACATACGGTCAGACGGAGAAGACCATTTACGTTTTGGATGATAAGTTCTGAGCTTGTATCTTGGACTTTGGTTATAGCCGGGAGGACCACCTACCACTAGTGAACTTTGCGTACAACAACTGCTACCACTCTACCTTTGGTATTGCATAGTTTGACACCTTGTATGGGTGACCCTGTCGGTCACTGCTTTGCTGGACCAATCCCGGAGAGTCAGCACTCATGGGTCCAGAGTTGGTGCAAGCTACCACAAAGAAGGTGCATATCATCGGGGAGAGGATGGAGATTAAACAGAGCTAGAATAAGTCCTATAATGACTGACGATGGAGACCTTGGGAGTTCGAGGAGGGAGACCACATCTTTCTTTGATTCTCACCTCGATGAGGGTTATGGAGATTTGGCCAGGGCGACAAGCTATCCCCGAGGTTCATCAGACCCTTCCAGATACTGTGCAGAGTTTGAGAGGTGGAAAACCACCTAGATCTACCACCATAGTTGCATCGAGTACATGATGTCTTCCACGTGTTGTAGCTGAGGAGGTATCTACACGACCCGTTGCACATCATCGACTGGGGCGATCTGAACATTGAGGATGGAGTGACTGTTGTTGAGTACCCAGTAGAGATCAATGATCAGTAAGAGAGGATCCTTCGTGGGTGATCAATTCCATTGGTGTGTGTCCTGCGGTAGCACGAGAATCTTTAGGAGAGCACGTGGGAGAGGGAGGCCCAGATCCGTGCCCAGTACCCTCATCTTTGTGGGTAGCCTTTGTTTTGGCTTATCGGGGACGTAAAGCCTCAAGGTGGGGAGAATGTAATGTCTTGGATTTTTCTGTTTATTATTTTTAAATATTATATAGATTTATTTCGAGACTTCATGTGAAAAAGGAACATCATTCCGAGGTCCAGTGGCCCAAAATGGTGGTTTGAGCTTTTTATGTTAAGTGAGCCAGCAATTTTATGCGGTTATGGCAGTTTCCAAACAGATGCCCCAATTAATAATATGTGGGAACCGTTACGTCCGAGACGATGACTTTACCTAAGAATGAGCCTAACCTCAACCATCACGGGTCGAGGGAAAAAGTTAATTTTTAGAAATTGTAAAGTAAAATGAAATTAAAAAATTCACAAGTTTATTTTATTTCATTTAAGGAAACATCCACTACAGTGCGGTAAATAGCACATCTATTTCCTAAATTAATGACGCACCATGATTACGCAAAAAAAAAATGGCATGATAGACTCATTTATACCACCATGTAATTAAGTTCCAAATACATTTCCCTTTTTATTGGGATAATCGAATGTTGGTTGTGGGTGACATTTGAGAAGAACCCTTGAAGAATCCATGCGGCATTGGAGAAAACTCTCGACGACGAACAACGACGGATCAAAGTCAAGAGTCGTTGCACCAACGAAGTTCAAAGATCTCAACAATGACGGAAGCGAAAAACCTTTGTCGATGATCGATCTTTTCTTAAGGTAGGGGTTTTTTATTTGAATAATTTTCCCCATTTGTTATTTTAAACAACGAACACGGATCAACCACGAACAAGTTGATCTGTAGATTCGTTCATTTTTGCAGGAGGGTCTTATCAGGATGATTCGGGGAATTGATCCATGTTGTTTTTTTATTGTTGATTCTTGCTCCGTTTGAGACGTCTAACGGTATAGGATCAATGCCTTGATGAATGAGGGTGGGGTTTGTTCCTCACTTTGTTTATTGGATTTGTCCCACTTTTTCCTTCTTCTTGCGCATTCTTTGTGTACTTCATAGGGTGATGAAAAATGGATCATTGGGCATCAGTTCTGCAAAACAACAATCCCAAATCGAGGGTTCGACACCGCAACGACCTTGCAGAGGTGCGACAATGATGGTAGATGGCGAATCAGACCGGATTGTAAAAGATCGTTCTTCAAGTGATCTTCGCGCGGGAAGATAAAAACATGTTTTTGGAGAAAATCGAAGGTCTGAAAACATTTGGAGAAGCATCATGGTGTTGGAGAAAACAAAACCTAGAAGTTTTGCGACAATCGGACAGTTGGAACGACGAACGGATCATCACTAGAGGTGTGATGGTGGAAGTCCGCATTTCTAGAAATTTTTAGAATACACAGTGTGTACTTTCAAAGAACACGCTGTGTAGTACTAGCGATGAATAGGGATTCAGGGGTCAGAGAGGAATCACACGGTGTGTGACCCTGGTCACACAGCGTTTTGTACTTTCCCCGATGCTCAACATGTATTTGGGATGTACATGGACATATGGTGATCTACCCGGCTTCAGGAGACACAGCGTGTTCAACATGGAAGAGGCGGCTACGTGGGACTGTGCGTGTACCCAGGGGGTATACAGACACGGGATGGAGTACAAAACCGTGTAATCCATCACACATTCAGTCAAGGCTAGTAGTGTGGGTCACCCCATGTGCTGATTATAAGGGTTGGAGTACACGAGTTGATGAATGTGTACGAGCAGATGGCTAGCGTACAAGGGGATAACCCCAGTCACTCGAACACGGTGTGTACATCATACTACATGCCGTGTACTCAGTTTTTCTACATGACTAGCCTATGACACAAGTCGTTGCACACAGGCAGTACTCGGGGTTAGACAACACGATGTGTATATATTCTACACACCGTGTACTTTTTGGGAAACAACATGATCCTCTCATTCACTGTATCTGTGAAATCTTTCGTTTGGTTTAGTGCCCCTTCTTCTCATTCCCCTGAAAGTCAAGAATCATTTTCTCACACAGGAGTATGATCCCTTCAGTAGAACGTTCTGTGATAGAGTCAGACATCTATCTGAGAGGCCCAGATCGAGATCCTCTATCCATTGCTGACCCTAGGCAGAGAAAAGCATCGATATGACCAACTCTACCGGGCGTTGATCCTCTACCTAGCTATTTTATCACCTAACTAGTGAATCCGGATTAGTCGCGGTATCCTCCCTGGCCTTGGCAGTGATCCTCATATATGTATCATGATCTTTCCCACTCAAGAGTGTGTCTCCTGTAATGAGTGCATCTATCTACCGTAACCTTCCCACTCAGGAGTGTGTCTCCCATAATGAGTGTAGCTACCTTTCATGATGGTTCCCGATGAACAACACTTCTTGGATGGACATCATCAGGGCTATAAGACTCATGGAGTGAGTTCTCCCGGAATGAGTGCATCACGGAATCTTCGAGCAGAATCCCTAATGGGGGTATGCGGTTGAGTGACTTGTCTCTAGACCACAGGTCTGGGTTTTGAGTATATCTAGTTTCTTCTACATTTTCTGTAGAAATATACTATGCACAGATGACTGTACCTTTACGTTTTGTACTGATTTGTGGTTTTCGGGGTGCTCTACTGAGTATTGTTATAATCAACCCTACACAGGCTTTTCCCATACGTCTGGTGTATCGTAAAGACAAGCGGCCTTTTGACAGAGTCCATGGAAGACTAGGACAGGTCCGAGCTTTCTGAGCTCCCTACAGGCCGAGGCATTCTTACGGCTATGAGAAGCAGTCCCAGTGCCTTTTTGTGTTCACAGGTTGGACTTTGCAGTTTTCATACTTTTGTTTTTTGCGGGCTTGTATTCTGGCCCAGTTTACTTTTTAGTACTCTACCTTTCATCATACTCTATTGGTTGGGTTTAGTTGTATGCATGAATTTTGTTCCTTAGTGTTTTTTTACATTTCATCATTTGTGTGCTTGGAGATGTGTGCATGTGTAAAAGTACTTAAGCAATGCCTCCCATGATAGTAATATGCCTACTCAGTGCTAGTCAGCAGCCCATGGCCAATTAGTGGTAGGCTTGGGGAGTCATGGTGCGTCCCCCACTAGGACGGGTCGTGACAAGTCCGAACCAATTGACCTATAAAATTACCGAAAGTTAAATTATAATGAAGCATGTTAAGATAAGACCACAACATTTGTTGAAATAGTGAAAATGATTTTATACTATGTTTAGAGCCTCAACCAATTTTAAAACAAAAAATTGGTGAAACATTAAAGAACAATCCACTTTTATATTAGACCACTATTGGTGGATTACATCACACCACATGAGACATTATCTCAAGCTAGTAATATATTCATAGTCACATTAAATATTCCTAAAATAAATCAATAAATAAATTCAATCACATTATTTTATAAAAGAAGAAAAAATATTTTCTAGAACCATGGCCCCCTTAACATAAGTCCACAAAATGTTTTTGAAATCCAAGGAACCATTAAGAATAAGGCATTCTTTCATTTAATGTGTAACAATTATTTTTTTTAATTTCAACCCAGGTCCAAAAATCTTGTTAGTCGATTTAGAATGTTTCCAAAATTTATTTATAAAGGACACTAAGTTTTTTTAAAACCAGGAAAAATTTTAAATTTGATAATAAATAATATAAATTATTATTTCAAAAAAATTAAAACATTTAACACTTTTTAATTACACGGTAAGGGTAAAATCATGATACGAAAAAAATTTAGTTTTTAGAAATTACTAGTTTCCCATAAAATTCGAAACCCACCCTTTAAACACGATGTTAACTTTATTAGATAATCATTCACACAAAAAAACTTTCCCTATTTAAAAATAAAATTAATCATCTTAAAAAATTTTAACAAACAAAAAATCATATTTCTATAAAAATATGATGCCCCATTTCAATCCATAAAAATATCTTAGAAAATCCATTTTTACCACACACGAAAATAATTTAACATCATACATGAAATCAGATAAAAAATGTCATCCTAAACCGAAATCTAGTCCTGTGATGCTAAAATATCACAAGACCCACAATGAATTCATCTTCATTTTCATTATTTTGGTATCCAATCCATGAATCAAGGTTTCAAAATTGATATATTTATGAGATTTGGAATTTTTCCCCAGATGTACATATGGTTGAATGCAATATTGTAATTATTTATTTTTCAAATAACATGTACAAGATCATGAATTTCAATACGGTATGATTTTTTAGTCCCTACAATCTATCATCCCACTTTAATCCCCTTTTGTCTCCATACCAAACCATTAAATATGACTGCTTATAAAATTAATGATATATAAATGAGAATAAAAACATTAACTCCATGGGAATCCAATCATAACACAATAAAATCATAAAAAAGAATGTCACAACTAAAGAAAAATCTTTTTGAACCCATGTAACACATGGCTCAAGGAATGAAATTGATCATGATGCTCTCTTGGTACCTATGAGATGAGTTCCATACATTTTATCTCCAATCCAACAATTCTTAAATAAAAAATAGGGAACTTCAAAAACCAAGGTCCCATTATGAACATTGGATATTATGTCATTTTATATCAAAATAGCTTGGGATGTCTCTTCACACATCTACCAACCTAGTTTATATATTGGACCAGTGGGATTTCCTAATACCCCTAGGGTGGAAACCAGTTCTTGGGAATCACTTAAAATACATTGGAAAAAATTATCCCTCATTTAATTTTATAAATATGTAATATAAATAAGAAAACAAACCACATGAATAGGATATAAGTAATGGTGAACATTAAAAACATATGAAAAACTTAATATATAAATAAATAAACATTGGGTAAAAATAATTAAAAGATGGAAAATAGTACAATACAAAACTCAATGACTAATGAAATTTTTAACGACTCTAAAGGGCCTCTATTTGACCTAGGGTCATTTCACCATAGAGATATATCCCTCAGAAAACTAAATGGAACCCAATTATGTAAACCCCTTCTATCTACAATTCAAAACCTATAAATTATATGCGTTTGCTAAATATCCCAGAAGGATACAGCCCCCCAAATATATACCGTCACATTTATATTATAACCTGGTTTTTTATGTTTAAATAAAATTAAATCATATAAAATTTTCATAATCATTTATCTAACGAAACAATCAACATATGAATTATTGATAAAATTATATTTATTAATAATATTAAAACAATCGCTTGGAAAAATACTTTTCTTCAGCTAGATCACCCCTTGACCAATCCAATACTTTAAAGTATGACTTTAAAAGCATATCATAAGAACATAATTTTTAAATTTCCATTTTAAAACTAAAAAGAGTATTCCAATTTCATGAAGATTTCTTAACAATTTTTTACACAAACTTCTATAAAATAGTAAAAATGAAAATATATAACAATGTTTTTAAAATACAGAGACCCTAATGCCTAAAAAACTACCCATTTCTAATATAATGTTAAAAAAATCAGAAACTCTATGGTAAATATATTTTCACATTTAATGCAACACCATTACAACTCATTTTGAAGTATCCTGAAAGGAAATTATAACCACACTTTCAGTTTCCTACTAAAAGTAACCATTCAAGAATCCCTTTTAACATCTATTTAAAATAAATTCTCAATGTTAAGAAACTGGAAAGATCCCAAATAGGAACCACTAGTTCATGGTCCCACAAAAATGTTTAAAAAATAGAAAGTACAAAGGATCAATGAAATCATATAACTAGAAGGGGATACAATATATATAAAAGAATAAATACCATAATTGACACTAAATTGGATCCTAGTATCGTGTGGATCATTCTATCAATCAATTAATACATATTTAAACTAGAGACAAAGTGCCTATACTAGAACAACAGAACTTGTCTAATTATTGATATCCCTATAAAACTGTACATTAATAACCATCAGAATATCACCTTTTCTACCATGAGATTAAAAAAATTCTAAATTATGTGCCATGTTTCTCTTTATTGAATAACCAACATGATGTAGCCAGGAAACAATTCCTAGTCAACACAATGTCTATTTTACAAGTTTCCCTCATACTGATCATTTAATATATTCCTAGGCCACATGACAGGTCAAATAAATTTTAGAAAAATCAATAATTTTCTAAGTCAAATTTAAATCATTTTCACTAAATCACCCCACATATCATACTCCCTCATAAGAATATACCCAATCACAAATAATCATGTGTAGTATAAAATGATAAATTAATACAGTACATCCCCTCATGTGTTGTGGCTCTTACTATTAAGTGGGTGCCGGTGATGGAAGGAATAGAAAAAGTGGGGTTTTGGTAAAAACTTTTCATTCCACTTTTCTACTCGTTTTATAAAGTATATGTGTTTTTAATTATTATAACAGTTATTATTTAAATATTGTCTCTTCTTTATATTCACTTCACCATGATATTGATTTTTTTAGAGGGATGATCCAATAGATTACTCCCATGTGCTCAACTAACTTCAGTTTTCTTGTGTTTTTAGGTTATATACCGAAATATTGGATCTTCTATTAAGGTAGCCTCAGTGGATATTAGAAGTTCATATTTTCTTTGATTAAGATTTTTCCCATTTTTTTAATGTAGTTTTATTTCTAAATAAAAAATTCAATTCCGTTTTCCTCTTATATAATGTTCAATAATTGGTTGTTTATGTCTTCTCTAAGGGGAATTAAAAGGGTAATGCCTCCCATTTTAGTATTTATTTACCCTTAGTGATAGTCACAATAATATGGACTATTATAGGAGGCATTCTATGATCAATATATCATTTAATAAATTAGAATACCAGGATAGGTACCGTTGAAAGGATTGGTGAGGAAAAAATATAAATTCAATGGTGGATGATTCTTTCATTGGGACCTCACAATAATTTATTACAAGACATATGATATATAATTTCATGAAATTTAGTGAAAATAAAATAGTATTAATTTAGCTAAATTACAGAGGAGACATATTTTAAAAAATTAAATAATGAAAATAATGTTTTAAAATATCTATTTATAGAAAGAATAATTTCTCCCAAATAATAGTTATTCAATTTATAATATTTATGTATAATATTTTTAATTTATTTAGGAATCTAATGTTGTAGGATGTTTATTCATTTATTTTATTATGTTCAATCTAACGAGAAACATTTAAATTATCCAAAAGGTGAGGAAAACATTATGCCTTGTTAGAATCCAAACAAATAGGGTTTTCTTAATACAATATAAATATAATAAGTTAAATGTAACACCCCAAGCTTCCACTATACGTTTCCCTTCGAATAATGCAATAGCGTGTGTTGTACGCAACCTCGAGCTCTAACACACACCACAACTAATTAAACTAGCCGTTGTGAATAGTAATACCTACTTTTTGAAATTTTATAAATTTTTGTTTATCAAAATAGACATCATTTTTGAATTCAGAATATCAATTATAGCTTAAGGTGAAATTTTGGCCTTATTCTGAAAAACATCAATTTTTGATGAATAGTGAAACCACTAAGTGGTTGTTAAAAACTGATTTTTTGTTAAAATGAAATATTACCACTTCTGTGGTTTGATTTTCAAAAATCCGACATACATGGTTGTCATTAAGAAGTAAAATGTGGTTCAATGAGATTAAAATAATTTTTTGGTGAATAGTAACTTTTAAGTTCTTAATCGCGATTAGAGGTAATTAGTGTAGTTTAAGGTACAAATAATGTTTTAATAATATGAGATGAGCATGACACTTGTCCTACTCCTATTGGATGAGTCATGGCCGACCAAGAAAACCCATGGGTAAACTTGGGGACCCCATGGAGCCACTTTAGTTGGATTATGACATTAATATATATTTATTTAATGTTAAAATTAAATTGACACAAACATGAGTTATTTTACTAAAACAGTTTTTAAGTGGGGTTACACAAGTCCAAATTTTTACTATAAATATTCATTAGAACGATAAAAAGATTTCCTACATCATAGTATTTTTTTTAATAATTTTTAGACATTAAATAAATTAAATTATTTATGACATCATTATGATGCAGCGATGACCTCATTATTTAACAATTTAAATAAAATGAGAAGATAATGCAAAATCCAAGGCTTACACTTATCCAAAGCCTATTGGATGAGGAGATTTAGAAACCTTATCACCTTATCCTAGAATTATATAAGTGTGGGACCTTTAGAATTCGAAAAGCATTGTGAAATATTGTAACACTTCAATCTTTCCAAAAGTGCCCCTCCTCTCCTCTTATAAAAGGCCCCCACATCTACCACCTTATTCACACTTCCAAGCCTTTTGGTTCGGCCAACCCCTGCCCACATACTCTCCCAACTTCTCTACCTTCATCCTAGAAGCTTTACTTTAGTCAGAAAGCCATCCTAAAGAGTCCTTTTGATCAAATCAAAAGGAAGAACCTGAAGAAGAGGTTACATTTTCATCACCCTCTTTCAAGTTTCTTTCTTCTTCCACTCCCTCTTTGTTTATTATTTCAATTCTAAAATTATAACTCCAGTATCTACTATATACCGTGATGTTATTATAAATATGTAACAACCATATTCAGTATTCTACCCATCATTTGAATCACATGTCACCATACGTGCGTACGTACGGCTTACCGTCTCCACGTCGTGGTGTAATTGTTATTCAATATATTGTTATTTAGATGGGTATAATAATGATATTTAATTCATGTAAATAATAAATATGACATGATAATTATTCTGTATATATGATATACTATCCAATTATATATTATTTAAATATCAAAATAATGATATTGTCGCTCGTGCGTACGTACGGACTACCGTCTCCACGAACGCGATGAGATTCATTCTCCGTCGTATCCATTCAAGTATAATTATCATTTTATGATTTAAAAATAATGTTTAAGGACATGATATCATTATGGATATGAATAAGATACAACCTATCCATGAAAAAAATGACTTACGTAACAAAACATATAAAAGAAAACGAGTAAGTTAACACCCGAAACAACGATAAATCTAGGATATTGTTAACAAAGCAATGTTAAAAGATCATATATGATATCATATGAATGTATATGATTCTTGTATAATTTAATAAAAATTATTTCACCATTATACAGGAGGTTAACCTACCCCAACCAAGGAAAAGTACAAGGTAAGGGTTTACTTCACAACGTCTTCATTATCCAAGGTTGTTTATACATAATTATCTACTGGGACCTTGTTATGATCCACATCCATGTTTTTTTAAAAATGTCTTTAAAAACATTTTTCCTATTAAATGGAAAATGGGTTAAAGTCATTTATACCCTTATATGTTTTTGAAAAGAATCTTACCGTCGTTTTCCAAACAATGTACTTTTTGACCTTTTTGACAAATTTAAGGTAAGAATGTTTTTTTTAAACTTATACGGCGGGTGCAGCTATTTTCCGCAATTATAACTTCATCGAAGGTTCCCTTACAAGCTTGTAATAATATTTTCAAAGTAAATGTATTATTATGGGACTTTTAAATGATTTCAAAAAAGAGAGATATTTCTCTCAAATAGCTTTGATTTGATCCATGTCAACATCATTTGATGGGTTTTAAGTTTATTTGAAATTGATTTATGATACAAAACATCCATTGAGCATTTTGTGAAACATTTGACTGTGGATGTGTTATTTTTATACCATCCATAGTTTATGGAGAAACTTTTTACATTTCGTATTCTAGTTTTAATACGAATACTTATGTTATGTGTAAACCTATTCATATGAGGAATGTATTAGACTTAATAAGTGATGGGTGGAGCCCGTTATAGCTCCTCGATGCATCGGTAGGTCTCATGAGACAACTAGACGTGGAATTGGCTGAGGCCCTTTCCCAATTTGATTTATGGTTTTGGCCGAGGCCTTAATCATTTTAGACATCTTGGCCGAGGCCTTGACAAAATGTTTCAGAAGGTCTGGCATTATACATTTCCTCATTATGAAAGTGGTTATTGATATTTCATGTGATTATTCGTCTAGTAGAATATCCATGTGAGTAAGTAATGGCATTATTTTATTTTACTTTTGCCATATTATGCTGAAGTTCAAGTTCAATAAGGCTTTTGTTTTAGTTATACATTGCCTTAAATGCTTATGTTTTCTTATAAAAGCTTCCGCAATTTTGTTATCCTTACTGAGCATCTGAGCTCACCCCTTTCAATGTTTAAATATTTTCCAAGACGTGAAGAAGTGTATTATGACTGACTTGCAATAATAGTCAGTGAAGATATGAGTGTGGACTGTGAAGACCATGTTATTGTAGTTTGTTTAATTTTGATGTAATGAAAGACTTATGAATGTATCTAGTGTTTCCAAGGCTACTAAACTAATCGGTCTTTCGAGACTTGATCTTTTGTGATCATGCCAATGTTATGAAGTAATGCACCAACTCTGTGTAGCTGGGGTCGGGGTGTTACAGTTGGTATTAGAGGAAGTTTAGTACTATCCTTGGAAGCTAGATTTAGATAAAATCTGATTAGAGCACATATCCCGAAGATAGACATTGAGAATTAGTATAGAAGAACTTCCTAGAATTTTGGTATTGTAGAGATGTTGTGAGTTTTTAGAGAAATACATCCCTGTCTGGATACGAGAAGGTAGATGCGGCTCTGGAACGGATGTACCTAGGGGTAAAACCCGAAAACACCGCTTTGAGCTAGACTCGAACGGGAACTGGTGCACGACAACAGGCCTTGCTGCACTCTTGGTTATGACACTCCTGGGGGATATGCTTTGGATAATTCCCATTTTCTTTACAAACCACTATGAAGGGTTACGAGTATATACTTCCTCAAAGAAAACATTTTTATAATTATGGATTATATCAATAATTAGTTCAATTTATGTTAAGTGTTTTACAAGTATGGAATTATGTATTTTGATTCATGAACTAATCTAGTTTATGCCATTATTTAGAAGTGGCACCTAGTGGAAGGAATGGAAACCATATCAATGCACGCACTCCGTGTAGGGATTGCCCTCCTGCTCAGGATAATTATGGTGGAGCTAGTGATACAACTGGTGCGGATCAGCTTCTCACCGTACTGGGACAACTCACGCAGGTTATGAATAACAACCTTACTCGTATGGAGCACCCTGATCCGCAACGTGGAGGATCAATGCTAGACTTTTTCATGAGGTAACAACCGCCAACCTTCAATGGGAGTAAAAATCCTATAGTAGCTGAGCAATGGATAAATTCCTTAGAGAAAATATTCCATGCCTTGGGGAGTAGTGAAAGGGAGAATGTTGTCATGGTAGTTTACCGCCTCACTGGAGATGCCGATCAATGGTGGTCACTAATTCAAAACACAAAGGAAGATGATGAAATAACAAACATGGAATGGCAGGAGTTCAAAGAGCTGTTCTTAGAAAAATTCTTTCCTCGAGACCATCGAGCGGATATGGAAAGTCAATTTCTGAGTCTGAGGCAGAAGGAGGATGAGAATTTCGCAAAGTATGAGGCTAACTTTACAAGGTTAGCAAGGTATGCTGCAGATTACATACGTAACCCAAGAAGTAAGACTGATCGTTTCTTTGATTGGTTGAAACCATTTCTCCGTCGAGCTTTAGTATCACAAACCTTCTCTTCATACGAAGGTATTGTCTCGTGCGCTATCAAGACGGAAAAGGAATTCTCTAAGACTTATGACTTTAAATCAAAGCAAGATAAGAAGAGATCCGCTGAAAACTCTGGGAAAGGAAATAAGGAAACAGGGAAGAAGGGTAGAAATGAATTTCCACCCTGTGATAATTGTGGTAGGAAGCACCCTGGTGCATGTCTAAAAGGAAAAGGAGTATGTTACAAGTGTGGTGAAAAAGGCCACCAAGATCATGAATGCAAGGGAAAGAAAGCGGCTGTCAACGTGGAATGTTATAATTGTAGAGAGAAGGGACATTATGCAAATGAATGTCCTAAGCGTCAGGGGAACTTACCTCAGAAGAGGCCAAGGGATCAAGGCCAGGCTTATGCTATCACTACTGCTGAGGTGGAAGCTCCGAAAGACATGGTGGCAGGTAATTTAATAGTTTCCTCAAGTTTAGAAAATGCATTATTTGATTCTGGATCATCGCATTGTTTCATATCTTCCCAGTTTGCTAAGAAAATTATATATTTCCAATTTGATTTAACAAGGGAGTTGTCAGTCAAAACCCCTAAGGGAAGTATTGTTGCAACAAAGTTTTGTCGATTAGTTCCCATTAGAGCATCTAAATGTTCTTTACCTGCTGATCTCATCTTCATACCCATGATTGAATTTGATATAATCCTCGGTATGGATTGGCTTTTGGACCATGATGCAAAAATTTATTGTAAGAGGAAAGAGGTTACGATTCTTGATGATGATGATAAGGAACACCTTATATTTAGAGGAGAATCGTCGCCACATAATTCTTATCTAGATCCACCCCCAGTAGCTCAACTAAATTCAATTATTGGGGAGGAAGAGAAGGAAATTACTGAGGATGAGGAAAGGAATATTCAAATAGAGGATGTACCTATTGTGAGAGAATATGTTGATGTGTTTCCGGAAGATTTACCTGGACATCCTCCAGAACGAGAAGTTGAGTTTTCCATTGATTTAATTCCTGGATCAAGGCCCATATCGAAGACCCCTTGTAGAATGGCCACTGTGGAATTAGTTGAACTAAAGAAACAACTAGAGGAATTGAGTAATAAGGGATTTATTCGCCCTAGTGTTTCTCCTTGGGGAGCCCCTGTTCTTTTTGTTAAGAAGAAAGATGGATCTATGAGGTTGTGCATTGATTATAGGGAGATCAATGCTATAACAATAAAGAATAAGTATCCCCTACCTCGCATTGATGATTTGTTTGACCAACTGCATGGAGCTCAATACTTTTCAAAGATTGACCTTCGGTCTGGATACCATCAGTTGTGTGTGAAGAAGGAAGACGTTCCAAAGACAGCATTTCAAACAAGGTACGGGCATTACGAGTTTACAGTAATGCCTTTTGGATTGACTAATGCACCCTCTGTTTTCATGGATCTAATGAATAGAGTTTTCAAGGAATATCTTGATGACTTTGTAGTGGTATTTATTGATGATATCTTGGTATACTCTAAAAGCCACGAAGATCATGAAAATCACTTACGCATTATCCTGAAGTCTCTTAGAAGACATGAATTATATGGGAAATTTAGCAAGTGTGAATTCTGGCTTCATGAGATTTGTTTTCTTGGCCATATTGTGTCTAAGGATGGAATTTCCGTTGATCCTTCTAAAACCAAGGCAATCCAAGAATGGCCAGCTCCGACAAGTATAACTGAGGTACGCAGTTTTATTGGTTTAGCAGGTTATTATCGACGTTTCGTCCAGAATTTTGCCAGATTGGCTAATCCATTGACAATGCTCACACGTAAAGGGATTAAATTTGTCTGGACAAAAGAGTGTGAAGAATGTTTTGAAGAACTCAAGAGAAGATTAGTCAATTCCCCAGTATTGACTCTACCATCGGGGAATGATGGGTTTGTTATTTATAGTGATGCATCGAAGAAAGGACTCAGTTGTGTCCTTATGCAGAATGATAAGGTCATTTCCTATGCATCACGACAGCTAAAAATTCATGAGCAAAACTATCCTACTCATGATCTTGAGTTAGCAGTTGTGATCATTGCTTTAAAGATATGGAGACATTACCTCTATGGTGAAAAAAGTGAGATTTATACTGATCACAAGAGTTTGAAGTATATTTTCACACAAAAAGAACTCAACATGAGGCAAAGGAGATGGCTTGAACTACTCAAGGATTATGATTGCACGATACATTACCACCCAGGGAAGGCAAACAAGGTGGAAGATGCTTTGAGTAGAAAAGACCATGGAGTATTGAATGTGATGAGAATTGAAAGGGATCCAATTTTCTTGGATCTAGTGAAGATGGACATGGGAATAACTAGGGAAGGTGAAACATCAATGATTTTTCAAATGGTTGCCAAACCATCATTACTAGAAATTATTAAGAGTTCTCAGACCAATGATGAAGAATTTCAAAAGAAGATTAAAGGTGTGAATGATGGAAGATTGAGGGAATTTGTGTATAAGGATGAAATTTTGAAATTCGGGAAGAGACTTTGTGTTCCCGATATACCTGATCTAAAAAGGGAATTGCTGGATGATGCTCATAGTTCCAACTTCTCTATACACCCTGGGAGAAACAAAATGTATAGATATTTGAAGGAAAATTTTTGGTGGGACAATATGAAGAGGGAGATTGCTGATTTTGTGTCGAGGTGTATGGTTTGTCAACAAGTGAAAGCTGGAAGGCAACATCCTGGTGGAGTATTGAAACCTCTTCCCATACCTGAGTGGAAATGGGATAATATTACGATGGACTTTGTCATGGGACTACCAAAGACTCCTAGAAGGAATGATGCAATATGGGTCATTGTTGATCGACTTAATAAGTCAAAACATTTTCTGGCTATACGGGAGGATCTACCACTTGAACGTCTAGCAAGACTATATATTAATGAAGTTGTAAGACTTCATGGAGTACCCCTATCAATTGTTTCTGATCGTGAACCTCGTTTTACTTCAAGATTCTGGAAAAGTCTTCAAAAGGCCTTGGATACTGAACTTCGTTTGAGCACTGCCTATCACCCTCAAACAGATGGACAATCAGAACGGACTATTCAAACCTTAAAAGACATGTTGAGATCATGCTATCTTGACTTTTTGGGTATGTGGGATCAATATTTACCACTGGTAGAATTGTTCTATAACAATAGCTTCCATTCGAGTATTCAGATGGCACCATATGAAGCGTTATACGGAAAGAGATGTCGTACACCAACCTGTTGGGATGACGTTGGTGAAAGAAAACATGTAGGCCCAGAACTGGTGGAGGAAACGGTGGAAAAGGTGAAATTAATCCAAAATCACATCAAAGCAGCTCAAAGTAGGCAGAAGAGCTATGCCGATAATCGAAGGAAGGATTTGGAATTTCAAGTCGGTGATCATGTTTTCCTGAGGGTATCTCCATGGAAGGGAGTCATACATTTTGGTAAGAAAGGTAAATTGAGTCCCAGGTACATCGGACCTTTCGAAATTCCAGAATGAATTGGGGCTGTAGCTTACCGTTTGGCAATGCCGCCAAGTCTCTCCAAAGTTCACG
Source organism: Viscum album (assembly GCA_963277665.1). NCBI lineage: Eukaryota > Viridiplantae > Streptophyta > Magnoliopsida > Santalales > Viscaceae > Viscum > Viscum album. Next base: position 323,238,073 of record OY728119.1, on the reverse strand, counting down.
ATGTGTTCCACATATCTCTGTTGAGGAAATACATTCCTGACCCAACGCATGTACTCACATATGAGGAATTAGAACTGGAACCCGATCTTTCCTATTGTGAAGAGCCTGTCAGGATTCTTGATGTGAGGGAGCAGGTGCTGAGAAACCGGACGACTCGTCTGGTGAAGGTTTTGTGGAGAAATCATAAAATGGAAGAGGCAACGTGGGAACCTGAGGAATATATGATGAAAAACCACCCGAGTCTTTTTATGCAGTAATACCCTATAAATTGCGAGGACGCAATTATTTGAAGGAGGGGAGAATGTAACACCCCAAGATTCCATTGTACGTTTCCCTTCGAATAATGCAATAGCGTGTGTTGTACGCAACCTCGAGCTCTAACACACACCACAACTAATTAAACTAGCCGTTGTGAATAGTAATACCTACTTTTTGAAATTTTATAAATTTTATTTATCAAAATAGACATCATTTTGAATTCGGAATATCAATTATAGCTTAGGGTGAAATTTTGGCCTTATTCTGAAAAACTTCAATTTTTGAGGAATAGTGAAACCACTAAGTGGTTGTTAAAAACTGCTTTTTCGTTAAAATGAAATATTACCACTTCTGTGGTTTGATTTTCAAAAATCCGACATACATGGTTGTCATTAAGAAGTAAAATGTGGTTCAATGAGATTAAAATAATTTTTTGGTGAATAGTAACTTTTAAGTTCTTAATCGCGATTAGAGGTAATTAGTGTAGTTTAAGGTACAAATAATGTTTTAATAATATGAGATGAGCATGACACTTGTCCTACTCCTATTGGATGAGTCATGGCCGACCAAGAAAACAAATGGGTCAACATGGGGACCCCATGGAGCCACTTTAGTTGGAAAATGACATTAATATATATTTATTTAATGTTAAAATTAAATTGACACAAACATGAGTTATTTTACTAAAACAGTTTTTAAGTGGGGTTACACAAGTCCAAATTTTGACTATAAATATTCACTAGAAAGATACAAAGATTTCCTACATCATAGTATTTGTTTTATAATTTTTAGACATTAAATAAATTAAATTATTTGTGACATCATTATGATGCAGCGATGACCTCATTATTTAACGATTTAAATAAAATTAGAAGATAATGAAAAATCCAAGGCTTACACTTGTCCAAAGCCTATTGGATGAGGAGATTTAGAAACCTTATCACCTTAGCCTCGAATTAGATATGTGTGGGACCTTTAGAATCCGAAAAGCATTGTGAAATAATGTAACATTTCAATCTTTCCAAAAGTGCCCCTCCTCTCCTCTTATAAAAGGCCCCCACCTCTACCACCTTATTCACACTTCCAAGCCTTTTGGTTCGGCCAACCCCTGCCCAAATACTCTCCCAACTTCTCTCCCTTCATCCTAGAAGCTTTACTTTAGTCAGAAAGCCATCCTATGGAGTCCTTTTGATCAAATCAAAAGGAAGAACCCGAAGAAGAGGTAACATTTTCATCACCCTCTTTCAAGTTTCGTTTTTCTTCCACTCCCTCTTTGTTTATTATTTCAATTATAAAATTATAACTCCAGTATCTTCTATATACTGTGATGTTATTATAAATATGGAACAACAATATTCAGTATTCTACCCATCATTTGAATGACATGTCACCATACGTGCGTACGTACGGCTTACCGTCTCCACGTCGTGGTGTAATTGTTATTAAATATATTGTTATTTAGATGGGTATAATAATGATATGTAATTCAGGTAAATAATAAATATAACATGATAATGATTCTGTATATATGATATACTATCCAATTATATATTATTTAAATATCAAAATAATGATATTGTCGCTCGTGCGTACGTACGGACTACCGTCTCCACGAACGCGATGAGATTCATTCTCCATCGTATCCATTCAAGTATAATTATCATTTGATGATTTAAAAATAAAGTTTAAGGACATGATATCATTCTGGATATGAATAAGATACAACCTATCCATGAAAAACACGACTTACGTAACAAAACATATAAAAGAAAACGAGTAAGTTAACACCCGAAAAAACGATAAATCTAAGATATTGTTAACAAAGCAATGTTAAAAGATCATATATGATATCATATGAATGTATATGATTCTTGTATAATTTAATAACAATTATTTCACCATTATACAGGAGGTTATCCTACCCCAACCAAGGAAAAGTACAAGGTAAGGGTTTACTTCACAACCTCTTCATTATCCAAGGTTGTTTATACATAATTATCTATTGGGACCTTGTTATGATCCACATCCATGTTTTTTTAAAAATGACTTTAAAAACATTTTTCCTTTTAAATGTAAAATGGGTTAAAGTAATTTATACCCTTATATGTTTTTTAAAGGAATCTTACCGTCGTTTTCCAAACAATGTACTTTTTGACCTTTTTGACAAATTTAAGGTAAGAATGTTTTTTTTAAACTTATACGGCGGGTGCGGCTATTTTCCGCCATTATAACATCATCGAAGCTTCCCTTACAAGCTTATAATAATATTTTCAATGTAAATGTATTATTATGGGACTTTTAAATGATTTCAAAAAAGAGAGATATTTCTCTCAAATAGCTTTGATTTGATCCATGTCAACATCCTTTGATGGGCTTTAAGTTTATTTGAAATTTATTTATGATACAAAAATTCCATTGAGCATTTTGTGAAACATTTGACTGTGGATGTGTTATTTTTATACCATCCATAGTTTATGGAGAAACTGTTGACATTTCGTATGCTAGTTTTAATACGAATACTTATGTTATGTGTAAACCTATTCATTTGAGAAATGTATTGGACATAATAAGTGACGGGTGGAGCCCGCTATAGCTCCTCGATGCATCGGTAGGTCTCATGAGACAACTAGACGTGGAATTGGTCGAGGCCCTTTCCCAATTTGATTTATGGTTTTGGCCGAGGCCTTAATCATTTTAGACGTCTTGGCCGAGGCCTTGAAAAAATGTTTCAGAAGGTCTGGCATTATACATTTCCTCATTATGAAAGTGGTTATTGATATTTCATGTGATTATTAGTCTAGTAGAATATCCATGTGAGTAAGTAATGACATTATTTTATTTTACTTTTTCCATATTATGCTGAAGTTCAAGTTCAGTAAGGCTTTTGTTTTAGTTATACATTGCCTTAAATGCTTATGTTTTCTTATAAAAGCTTCCGCAATATTGTTATCCTTACTGACAATCTGAGCTCACCCCTTTCAATGTTTAAATATTTTCCAGGATGTGAAGAAGTGTATTATAACTGACTTGCAAGAATAGTCAGTGAAGATATGAGTGTGGACTATGATGACCATGTTATTGTAGTTTGTTTAATTTTGATGTAATAAAAGACTTATGAATGTATCTAGTGTTTCCAAGGCTACTAAACTAATCGGTCTTTCGAGACTTGATCTTTTGTGATCATGGAAATGTTACGAAGTAATGCACCGACTCTGGGTAGCTGGGGTCGGGGCGTTACATTAAATAATTATTTAGTGGTAATAAATTTAAAGTTTGATGAAATGATCATTGTCTAACAAATAACCACATGAAATCGATATTAATTTGTTTTATCAGGTTTAGTATTTTATTGAATGTTTCAATCAATATATATATTTTTATAGCGTTTTACCTATAATGAATGAATTTGTTATGGAGGAATTCATAGAACCAAACTATTGTAATTTATATTCTTTTCTCTTTAAATCAAGTCTTGGAAAACTAATTTTTTTAATAAGGGAATTGATAATACAATATTTAGAATTATTTTTGAAGGATTCCTAAAAATAATAATATATAAATTTTTTAAAAATGTTCACATAATAATAAACATACAATATAACTAATATACCTATACCACAATTAGATAATGGAGTATGTTTCACTTGAAAAACACCTGGTACATACTTTTAATTTATATGAAAATTTTGAATACAAAAAATGATTTATGGCACTCTCTTGACAAGTATATTAAGTAATTAGATCCCCACAATACATCCCTCCCATGTCATGTGATGTCAATAGGGGGTATGATTCAATACGAAGGGGAAAATTATAGATAAAACACTAAAAATGAAATAAATTAATAATAATTAATGAATAGAAATGTATCATTAATACATTATTATTTAATAATAATATTAAAATTTTCCAAATAATTTCATTAGAAACATAATGATTCATTTATTATAGATGAACAATAACTACTTTTAGTGGACCACATTATCTATCATGATCTGGATCTGTTATAACAGTGTTTTATAGTGTCTCTCTAACAGACTAAATTACAAAAGGGTTAGAACATAGACCTAAAAAGTAAGAATACTGATAGTGAATAAATATGATAATGAAAATTGGAAAATATATAAGAATAAAAATGGAAAAAAATTTAAATAAAAACATAATAATAATGAAATAAATTATGATATCAAGGAAAAAAATTACTGAACCAAGAAACATAGAAATTTCATTTATTTTTTTATTGTAGATTTTCTCCTTAGAAACATAAAATAGTACTGTTGCTTATTTTTTTTCTCAAATGATTTAAAATATATGTGGAACAAACATGTATAGGTTATTTATTTTATTTGATATATTATAAGTTTAAATTATTGGTAACTAATTTCTATCATTACACAAGGAATTTTTTTGAGGGGATTAGTGCATAATATTCAATGTGATACCCTTTCATCATACTATTATATGGTTCATGTCACACATTATATTACCTATTGATAACTTCTGAAAATATTTTGTAATTTATCATTTAGGTGTTATTTGTTTAATAAACATATATAAGATGCGTAAAATCTTTTCCTTATATATGTTACAATCTAGGATATTTTTAATTTAATATTTTACATATATGGTATTTAGGTAATAAAGATGATATGTCTATAGTCACTTTTTATCATTTCACTCAAATAAATATCTTTTCCCAATAGCACATATTATCCATGATGGTTGTATCCAAAATGCTGCATTCACTTTGGTTAGGTCAGAATTCTATTCTCTATGATGCCACAATAAGATATCTTGAGTATTTTGGTTGAAATCAATGAATAAAATATTATTGATACTAATTCATTTTGTAAATATGTCGGTAATTTCTTTTTCTTAAGATGACTTGGTATATCTAAGAATTAAAACCAAATAATAAGAATGATTGAGGTTTTTTAGAAGTCTATACTTTCTAATTGGTCTATAATCAATTCATATGGTGCAATAAAAGTGAATCCAAGTCCCTAAGATGTGGTGTGGTTTTCTGTAACCATAATTTTTTTTTGGGATTCCTCTAAGGTTCACGTGAATGACCTCTTTACGTGATGCAGAGATGAAAGGAGTCATTAATTCCATTTCATTTTAAAAAAATATAATTTTGGAATAATTTAGGGTTGGAAAGATATTCCACAACTATTGAACAAGTTATCAAGAATGGTACATTACAACTTTGTTGGAGACTCATAACATAATTGATGGAATGTATAGATTTTCTTAGGCACCTAAATTTCATTATCACAAATGTTTTTCGAGAATAAAATATAGTGGAAGATGTGATTGCTAACAAAAGAGTTGGTATGGATCTCACTTGTCTGGATACACTTCCGACCATTTTTCCATCACCTAATGAAAGAGATTGTAATAATATACCACTTTTTATAATTTTTTTAGTTTTTTTAATTAATAAATACTTAGGAATTTTGGATGCATAATGTGAAATAAAAATTAGAAAATTTATTTGATAAAATTAAATTAAATTTAGAAACTATCATATCAAAATTACCTTAATGATAAATTTTGAATTTTTTTGGAAAAAAACATTTTTTTAGTGAATAATGGAAAACACACTTTTTTTTGAAAACTAAATTTTATTTTAATGTATTTAGAAATATAATTCTATATTATATTAGATTTAATATTTATTTATTTGTTTTATTAAAAAAATATAATTTATAGTCTTTGTAATTAATTTTATTAATGAATTTGAAATAAAAATGTTTTTATAATTAAACAGATTTCTTTTTTGAAAATACTGTTTTTGATTTTGTATTGTGGGTTTAATTAAAAACTAATTTCTATAACATATGTCAATTGAATTTATAAAAATTCATCCAAAATTTTTGATCAGTGGGTGAAAATTTTGTAAACATGACTATTTAACTTTTTTAACATTATGAATATTAATATTATTAATTTAGGTTACCACGGTAAGGGTTATATAGTGAAATTTTGGATAAGAATAAAATGGTAATGACTACTAAAATAGTCCTTACCCTTTAATTAATGTTTATAGATTATTATATCTCATCTATAATCATCCAAAATTATAATATACGTCCTTTTGATTCCAATTAGACATTTTATGACCATTCTATTATTTTATATAAATGAAAGTAAAAATTGTATTTCTCTTTATGTTATTGTCAATATATTTTTAACATAAGAAAAAAAGAAGAATATATTATGTTATAATTATTTAATTTGAAAATAAATAATTATTCTCTTTATAGTTATTTACTTTTAATTTTAAATGACAAAAGAGTTAACTTGAATTCTTATGCAACATTAACATAATGCTTGTGCAAATAGTAGAAAAGTAAATAAAATTGAATTTAAAAAACTCAAAATAATATAATTTTTGTTATATATATTTTCTAATGAATTTTTAGGACAATGAAAACATATTTTTTGTATTTAAATTAATATATTCTAATTTATTTTATTTCATGTTTTACTAAAGTGAAATTAAATGAATTGTCACATAATTGACATGAATGATATTTTATAGTAGATAATGTTATATTAAATTAATTAAAATTACTAAAAATATTATATTTTTAAATTATAATGATATATGGTTTAATATAAAAAACATTATCCATTTTTGGGTTGTTTCTCCAGTTACAATTACTATATTTACCCTAAAAGAATAGAATTACATTGTCTTGTGGTAATGGTCAGAAGGGTTAACAAGTGGTTACAAAATGATAAGGGATGAACAATCACCTAAATAGGTTAATAGTTTATTTTATTGGAATATTTTTACCCTTCATCATCTTATATTACAAATAAAATATTTTTGATCCATTTTTTCCTAAATATAAAATTATAGAAATTTACTACTTTATGAAATTCCAAAACTGTATATTCCTTAACTAATAAAAGAGAACCTCCTATGCTTTTTTAATCAGACTTCATGAACAATTTATCAGACAATACCTTACAAAATCTTTTTATAATATCAATTTAAATGTAAATTTTTACATGGTTTGACTATAAAACCATCTTAGTAAATATTTTGTGGTAATCCTTATGATGTTGTTTAAGGATAAGGTATTGTTTTTAACAATGAATTTGGTTTTATTTCTTCTTCCAAATATATCAAATATTATTAAACCATGATTAAATAATAAAATAATTATATTATATATAATTAGTTTTAATATTTTTAATTTTATAACTTATCTCCATCTCTCTTTATATCATATATGACACAAAACCGTCAGCCATGTGTACAACCAACTACCACCTTATGAACTAATGAAATTAACATTCCATCACCGCAAATGATGAACATATTTAATGATGGATTCACTGAATATATAATGATACTCAAGACATATTTATAATTTTTAAAAGGTAATATATCATTTAGTTTCCAACCTTTCCAATCATTGAAAAATTATAACGTTGTTATGTGTAGACTACCTCCTCTACAAAGTGATGTGATGTGTTTTTCAACACCAAAGATCATATATGATATATATATACATATAGTCTATTGTATCCTTATAGTATAATATGTTTTAGATAAGTGTATTTATTTTTATATAATTTATTTACTGTGATAATAAAATTAGCACTAAATGAACTGATGGTTAAATTATTATATAAATTCAATGAATATTTTTTAGTCACCAGGACAATTGTAATTTTAATATGAAATAATTAATTCAATACCTTATTGATGTTATTTTCAATTGATTAATACTATTTACTCAATATGCAATGAATATAATCTCACCCAACCATATTATCACTTATAATAGATTTAATGATCTCTATTAGATAATAAAGATTTCTTGAATGATTTTGAAAGCTTTTTGGACATTTAAATATCTTGTAAGAAACTATTTGATATATCTATCAACATTAAATTTCAATAAATTTTACCTGTATAAAGGCATATTTATTATATAATTTCAATATCTCAATATATATATCTCACTTTTCATTGTAAATATCACTAAATACATGAATATTTATTTTCTAGAGATATATAATTCATTATATAAGAGAAATGAGATATCAAAAACATAAAAGAAGGACCTGATATCTCGATTAAAGGTGTGAATTGTTTTTATTATGTTTTAATAATGAATCAAGACTAAGTTTATTTCTATTAACAATAAGATCATAATTCATATCTTTGATTGTTATTAAGGCTTAATACTAAAAATCAGGGTTAAGTGATTTTTTGTTTTCTTGAATGGTTTTGGTGTATACATATAATGATTCAACATTTATGATGTATATGTTGATTTAAGGTTGATCATATGTTGAAAAAAATTATATTCATTTTATATTTTATTTAATTCAATTACATAAGAGACATTTGTTGAGTTTTTAAATATGTTTGAGGTATATGATACCATATATTTATCATTTGGAAATGTTATTTGTGGATAAATTCTCTTTTATATTTGAGGAAATACTTTTAAAGGTATTGATAATAATTATGGTTTGTATGATATTTTTTTATTATGTTTATTTTTGAATATTTTTTTTCAAATTTATTAAAATTTTATAAAAATAAAATTAATATTGTTTTAGTAAATGTAAATCTCATAGCCCTAGTGACAACCCATCACACCGAAAAAGGAAACAGTGCTTAAACCCAAAAGTAAAGGGAAACATGGTTTAAGTTCCCGCCATTATCCTACATAGTGTCCTATTTAGTATGAAATTATTTTATTACATAAATTATTTTCCAAAAAAAATTATGTTTATTTTGTTAACATATGATTTATTTAGTAGATACCCATGCAATAGAAAATCTATTTCATCATTAATTGATTAATGTTATTTCAAAGGAATTTGTATATTTTGGAAACCTTATATGATTATTATAAATAGAATTTAATTGAATATATTATAATAATAAATGTAAAATTATCTTTTAGATGATTATATTATTTTAATGTTTCTATTTTGGGATTTAGATTATTCATTGAAATTATTTACATATTTTTGGGATCATATAATATGTGCATATTCATTTTTTTGGAATATGACATTATGAGTGACTAATGTTGATCATTTATAAATATTAGATTAAAATCAAAATAATAATTTATCAAATCCCTCTATTTATTGGGTTTATATAATTTTTTATAATATTATGAATAATTTTGAGATTAGTTAGTTATCAAATGATATATGTTTTCAATTGGGTATTATTATGTCTTTAGATATTAATGTTATATTTATTCATATCCTAGTTTTTTCATTTTTGGAATTCTCTAACACTGTGATAATAATTTAGGTTATTCATAATGTATAAGGATATATGGAATTAATATTTATCTGTTTTTGGATTATGAAATCTATTGGATGTTATTTTTATACTTCATGCATGAAAAAATCATCTTGAATACTCATCATTTTCTTAAAATGAAGAGAGTGTGGATCAAATTTATGAAAGATTAAAATTATAATTTTCTAAATAGCTTTAAGGCCTTCTTTTTATTGATTTTTGATATCCCCCTTTCAAGAGATGAGGGGTAGCCCTTACACAAACCATATGCATAGAGATTACATGACCCAAAGTTATTTAGAAATATACAAGCTATAAATACAATGAACCTCTCTTCCCTAGCTTCTTCATCATGAGGTTATCTCTCCACCTTTTTGTGGCTAGTTTATCTTTCCTTCGTGTTCAAGAACAGACAGGACCCGATGGAAAACTCCATATCCTCCCTTTATAAGAAATCATCTTTAGCTTCTACTCAGGGGAATGCACCTGCTCTGAATCATCATCTGGAGTATACTCCTTGTAGAGTCTGTGTGGTCATTAAGGACAATTTCAAATGGCCCGAAGACCTTGATGTGGCCTGAAGGCCTTAAGGAGGCCTGAAGGCCATGATGTGGCCTGAAAGACTTATTGGACCAAAGGCCTTGGGTGGCCTGAATGCCTTAAAAGACCCGAGGCCCAAACCAATTGCCCAAAATACCAAACGGATGAATAATTCTGGCTGCTACAGTACTAAACAGTTCCCACTATAGTACCTGCTACAGTAACTAGTACAATGCTGCTACATTGCTACTACAATACGCCCTTGAAAATTATATCTCTACCCAGTTTTGAACTCCGGTCTCTTGTATGCCCTTACCGAGTCCTCACCAACTGGACTGAGGATCTTGTGAAAGATATTATACTTAAAATGTATGTATATATCCACTTTATTTCAGTCTATAAGGTAAATAATTCAACAAATCTGAGGAAAAGGATATTAAAAAATGTCATCATATTATATTTATATACAATGAATCAATATTCCATTTACCCATTAGAATATTTTTATTTTTATTATCAAATTAATCCTAACCATGGTCTGTATCTATCACTATTAGAACATGGTTATTTGTTTTATATTCAATGTCTATATTTTCACTGACCATTATTGTTGTCAAAATCGTTAACCTTATTTTAGGTATTTTTAGTTGACCGTTGTATTTCAATTTTCCTCTTTTTAAGAGTATTTTTTATTAAAATTTATTATGATATGGGCTTTACCAAAGGAATATAAAAATTTAAAATATATATGTTTTGGGACCAAGCTCAAATTTCCATGATTAAATTTTTTAAAATGGGTGAAGCTGTAAAGAATGTAATATCATAAAAATTTATATCAATGACTAAGTTTAGGAGAATAAAATATGCCTAAAACAGAGCATAAATGAGCCAAAAAATATTATCATATAAAACCTATAAATATACTATAAAATTAGTGGGTACAAATAGGATCAACTAAATTATGAAATAAATATAAAACTCCAACTCAAAAGAATATATGGACTAATTTTTATGAAATAAGTTTTATATTATTATCATTCATTTTATGTAGGACATTAAATATTTCTACGTTCATAATGTGCTGATGGATATGGAATTCATCAGTGACCCTTACACTTGGTGCAATAACAAGAAGAGGAATTATAGAATTTAGAGAAGAATCAACCATTTATTTTTCTAATTTTAATGTAATAGTTTTCATCCAAAACAAACATGTTATGCATCACCCTTGAGTACGATATGATCTCTATCTTTTGTGGATACTTCTTAAGAAAGACAATGAGTGGAGCCATCAATCCTTTTACCCCCAATGGTGAGAAAAATATGATACATTCATCTAAGAAGTGATAAATTCATAGGATTAGCTTGTATATGGAGTAGGTTGGGAAGGGTTATAGTATCCACTTAAAATAATCAAGGTGCATATATTATAGTGGAAATGTAAATTCTATAAAAATGATTATGATATTGAAACATTACATCATGAGATCATCAGGTCGGAAGCATCTCACTTGGAGAATTGCGAGGATTATATTTTTTCGACATTTGTCTTGAAGTAGGGTAAAATTTCAGATAAACTATTATCCATCAAATAGATATGTAGGGAGAAGTAATGAGTTTTTAGGAAAAATGGAGGAGAAAATAATATAGGGTTTTTCATGCTTTTGTGAGAAAATGGAGGGTCTTGGGAAGAATAAATTTATTTTTCGATGGTGGTTCATACATGGAAGATGTTTAAGTTGCATGATGTATGATTGGAGACTACTTTGAAGAGAATATAGCATGAGACAACATTTTAGAATAGAAAAGGAATTCTAGGAGCAATGTAGAAGCATTCATTCATAATGGTCCGAGGCTTGAGGAAGAAAAGGATAATGTGAACATGGTTATCATTCCTAGAGAAATAGAAATAAATAAAGAAATGGAATAATTTAATCCTGAATGTGTGTTAGGGATAATGGGTTTTCTATTGTATTCTATCATTTTTCTTCGGATATAATTAATAGTACAGTCATCGAAGTTATTTAGTACATCATCTATGGGGGTGAGTTTATAAGGGTACTCAGTGCTTCCAAACTCAACCTAATTCTAATGGTCAATGATCTGATCCTTGTTAGCCAGAAAAAAAACATATTCCTTGGAAATTTCACTTATAAGATCCTCATCAGTCATATTAATTGAAGGTTGGGAAAGGTTCTCCCAAAGATAATTTCAGAAGGGTTTCAAAGGTTCTTGAATGGAAGATGCATACAAGGTGAAATAAGAAATGCTAAGGAAATTTTTGATGATGTTAATGAGAACTCACTCAGATCCAACATCATGATAAATATATAAATTAAAAAATAATTCACTGAAATTTTGTGGGAGTATGGGTTGAAATTATTGAGAAAAATTGGTTTCTTAGTGTTGGTTCATGACATATATTTCTGGTGTTTTAATTATCTATGTTTGATAGTCTTGCTTATGGGGATATGTTATTTCATCGTAAATTTACTGTGAGGGCTCATTAAGTTGGATCTGTGTACCCCTAATCTATTTATTATGTTTTAAGAATCTCTCTCAAAAAAATTGTCCATGCTATTAATAGTTGGAAAATCAGTCCTTAACGGAATAACACTGGTAATAATATTATATAGCAACTCATGTACATAGATAATATTATTTTTTATCAATGGAAGAAAATATTTCATTTATGTATTCAATCATATTGTGAATTTACAGTGAATTTCGGTTGGTCAACACATCATCTTTTCAAAAAGAAATGTCTACATCTCAAAAAGATACTTAATTAAGAAGAAAAAATCAATGATTGTTATGGGATTCGATGGAGGAAGCTTATAATGAACTATTTCATAGAATGTATATCTAATAGGAAATTCCAAAAAGGCTTTTTTGTTAATCTATCAACTGAATACAAAGTCACATATGTAATTAGAAGATCCATATCCTCCAATTTTGGGGTAGAATCACTATTCCTAACACCATCGATACATCAATACTGATGCATGTTCTAGCTATAATTAAAGATATTAATAGAAACCACATTTTAAATGATAATATTATGAATTCATTAATATGGGTTAACAAGGAGGGAAAGAACCACATTGATTCCTAGAAAAGAATGGTAAAACCCATTTTTGAAGGCAGAGCGAACTTGAATAACATAACAGAAATTATGAGAGGATTAAAATCCAATCTCACATGAGATATTATTGTGTGTATCACTCTTTGGTCATGTTTTATGAGTGGCCGTTATGGGTAAGAAAATATCCTATAGAATGATAAAAAAAGAAATATCTCGAGTTTATCCAAATGTATAATGGAAGATTTATAATTACAAGAAGACCAAACCCATTGTGTTTTTGAGGAGTGGACATCATGTTTTAGAAGGATAACTTGGTTGGAAAATTTATTAACCATTCGAGATGTACTTAATCAAGTATATAGTATAAATATCCATGGTACCACCTTGGTTTTATTAATACTATTATCAATGAAATGCATAAAAACATACCTGAAAGCATGTAACTTGTCTAATCCACTAATAAATCCATTTTTATTTACATATCCTCGTGGATCTCCAATAATAATATATTCCACACCTTAATCCATCCAGCACAGTAGACTGATGGTTGGGTTAGTCGATTATGTTGTAAAGAGATACCCTTTAGGGAAGACTTTCTTATCTAAAAAATTAAAAATATGGATTTTTAAACTATTGAAAATGTTCAATGGAAAGGAATCTACCTATCCTATTAATGCAACTACAATGAGGGTTTTAAAATCGAGATAACAAAAAACCTCATTTCTAATGGAATATGTGCTCAGTTTACCTGAGATCCCATTGGCTAGTGCAAAAATATTCTACTGTAGTGAGGCTTCAACATAGTGTTCTTAACCTCCTTATTTTCAGGGGCATTTTACAAGGGTAATGATGTGAAATATCATAGAAAGACTTTTACAGCTATATTATGGGTGTTGTGGGAGAACATGAACAAAAAATGAGTGGGAAATAATTTCTCGCTTCTCCAAATAAAAATAGATGTTCTATCTATAGATGCAGATCTTGGTGTTCTTTTTTTAGGCAGAAGATTCATAGAATCCAACCAGGGTCTGATTCTAAATATATCTATCTACTCTAGAAATAATAGATATGGTAGACATGGTAGATGTATCAAATGGATCCTACCCTGAGTGGGGTATAAACTTAATATCAATGGGTATTGCATTAAAGGTGAGATGCAAGGAGGTGGTATGGTACATGAAAGATGGGGTTCAATGATCTTCTGTTTCAGTGCTTATTATATGGAAGGAACTTTGGTAGAGGAGGAATCTAAATCTCTACACATACACCTTTATTTGTACAGAGTGTTCAATATATTCCTTCGGTCGGTTGAATCCGACACTAAAATTCTTCTGGATGCTCTCATGAAGAAGTGAACAACTCCTTGGTATCTCACATACCACATTAGGAAATAAAGTCTCCTTATTGATCATGAAACAAATGTCTACCACACATGGAGGTAGGGTATCATGGACACACACATCATTTTTAGAAAAGGGGACATCAATGATTCAATCATCCTTTACCATAGGATTAGTGCTTTTCCTAAAGAATGTATCATTATTTTTAAATAACATATGCTATGCCTCCACTATTTCAAACCCCTTTGATCTCCTAACTCATTAATTTTATAAGAATGAAGTTTATCTAATATTTCACAATGAAAATCCTTAAATATTGATTTTTCCATTTTCCCATGTTTTTTACTTTGTATTATTTTATACAATTAAAAGTAAAAAATTTAATTATATTTTTTATTCTATCTAAATTTATAGTGAAGGTAAAAATAGAGTAATATATTTAGTTATAAATTATAATTTTATTGATAATTTTTTCACCATGGTAATTTATTTCAAATTTTTAGTGATGAAATAATTACTGCCAATTCATAAAAAAAATGATAAACTGATTATGAAAGAATTATAAAACAATAATGTGTTTTTCAAAACACTAGAAATAAATTTATTTCAGTGATTTAATGAATCCAATGAATTATATATATTTATAACATATTATTTTTATTTTTAAATATTATATTCTAATTCATTTACTGAAAAGTTGTTTTCAAAATAAAAATAAATGAACATTTCCAAAATTCACATTAATGAAATTTTATAATAAATATTTTTTCATTAAATGATTTATAATTTAGAAAAATATAATAATTGGAAATTTTAATGATGTATGGTTAATTATAACAATCATGGTCCATGTGTTGGATGTTTTTACTTTTATAGTAACTATATTTACCCCTTCAGATTACAATAATAATATTTTTCAGTAGTCATAGAAAGGGTCAATGAGGCTTTAAAATAAAATGATAATGTAGAAACCATCACCTAGACTTTTCCAAAATTTATATTTTCAGAGGATATCAACCTATAAACATTATAAATAATAAATAAACTAGTTTGGTGCCATTTTTAAAGGAAAAATAATATATATTAATTTAATAATTTTAGAAATTCCATAAGTGTCTCTCACATAATTTATAAAGGGGATCCCACTCTCCTATTTTATACCGAATTCATAAAAAATTTGGTTAAACCAATACCTATCCTAATCCCATCATAAACTCCCCCCCCTTTCGTTAAATTACACGTTTTCATTAAAAATACAACATAGTAGTGATTTTTGTGTAATCCATAAGAGGTTTTCCTAGGAAGAGATATAGTTCTTAACCAATAATTATTTTATTTATTCACCACCCTCCTTAAAATATTCTTGACACAATATGAGATAATAAAAAGAATATTTTATATATAATTATATGTGACAATGTAAATAAAATAATCTATAAATATCACCCCGTAATGCAATGTAATACATATTTCATTAGCACCTCTTATATTTAGTCATAATAAGGGATTTAGTACATATAAATGTTTTTTCTGAAATTATTATCATTATGAAAATATAATATGTCATTTACTTTCTTTTATTTACATTCACTAAAAAGATATTGTTGGTCATGAATATATGTATACTACCACCTCTATGAAGCGATATGATTAATGTTTCATCCCAACATAATATAGGTGATATATATAAGTGTATTTAAATAGATTATATTGTATTTTCTAAATTTAAATAATTATTTAATGTTTAAGTAACTCTCATCTTATTTCCTTAATTATCATTAGAATGTTGAAATTTTACTAATGCATACATATGACCAACCATATAAATGACTGTTACATAGTTAACATTTTATAAACATATGAAATATTTTTTTAAATAATAATCGATTTAAATAAATTATAATCATGTCATTATTATTCTGGATATTATGGAATAATTTACCCATTGACCCTAGTAAACACACCAAATCCATTTTCACTATATGAGTTGAATATAATCAAAATCTATGTTGTGGACTTAACTGATTAAGTAATTTATTATAACATTGTAAAATGTTAAAACATTATTATTGTTCTTAATAAATTAAATATTTACCATAATTTTATTAATCCAAAAGATAAAATATATACGTGACAAATTCGACTAAAGGTAAGGTACGTTCTTTTGAAAATTATCTTTTAATGTTTCCCTTCATAATATTTTTATT
Source organism: Viscum album (assembly GCA_963277665.1). Taxonomy (NCBI): domain Eukaryota; kingdom Viridiplantae; phylum Streptophyta; class Magnoliopsida; order Santalales; family Viscaceae; genus Viscum; species Viscum album. Next base: position 323,221,348 of record OY728119.1, on the reverse strand, counting down.
CTATGTCTATATTTCTTAAAAACAATTATTAATTTTTATATGGGAATAGAATATTTATATTGAAAATTTTATGTACCATTTTTACTTTCTTATAAAAGTCTCTAAAATAAATATTTTTATGGAATGTTTTTTATTTGTTTATAAATGTAAAAATTAATACTTTATTTTAACGTATTTGATAAAAATGCATTTTCCAACCACCATAACCACTAAATTATATTTATATAAATTTATAGTATTCTAGGATTTATTCAATGTAAAGCCTTCCATCCATATGTAATAGGAATTCTAGTTTTGAAAATTTCGTTTTAGAGGAAATGAAAGTATTAATATCATGAAATTTTTTCTTATGACTTTAAATTTTTGTTTTGAAAAAATAAATATTTTATGTTGTATTATTATGTTATAGTTCTTGGGAATTGTATATAACAATGTATGGTTATATTATATACTTATTATAGGTGGATATATGATATCCCCTCAATTTATTATGTAATATTTATGTTTCAAATTTCACTATTAGGTTTACTTCATGTTGAACCACATTGGTTATTCTAGCTGGAACCATGATAGTTACCACATTTATAACAATGAAGGTTATTATGTATTTATGGGTGATATAAAAATAATACCCCAAGTTACCTATATGATTTATATATATTTTATATAGTTGTTATATAAGTCATACGATTTAAAAATGGTAAGAATCTATATTTTTTAAAAAAGGAATATATATGATACTTATTAATGATAAAAAGTATAGATTTTTGAAAAATGTTTTCTTGTGATTTTAATGATTCAAAATAAACATTTATGATTATTAATTTTACATTTAAATTTCCTATGAAAAGATATTTAAAATATTTGTGAATGGAATTGCATTTATTTGGTAAGAAAATATTTATTTAATATCCAAATATTTTTGTGAAGACGATGAATTATTATACGTATTCTTAGACTAATTGTTTCTTTTTCTTTTTTATGTCACATACTAATTTTTTGAAATCATCTTGAATTATAAAAATGTTATTATCATGGTTTAAGTATGGGAAATTAAAAAAATATTTCCTGTTGAAATTCGTAATGATTATCCGTAATGTTATGATAGATTTCTGTTTAAAAGATTTTTATTATTTAAGAAATGTATATTGGGTAGAATTGTCTAATTTATAATTTATTGGTTTGTTATGTAAGAGTTTTGACCTAATTCTCTAGAAATATATTGAATTAATATTATAGAGTAGTTGAAATAGTTAATTATTTTACAAAGACACCATAATAAGGATTTCTAAGGTAGGATTCTTGTTATATATATAATAATATACTCGAAAAAAATACAATTATTTTATGAAAGTGAAGGGACATTGCATTTAATTACAAATGCAGACTACAACCAATTATTTTCCCCATTACTAACCATTAAATAATGAAATAAATTAAATGGTCATTAGAATTAATTTTGTAATGATGACAATGATTTTCAATTTATATTTGTAGAATAAATACAAAATGAATAATTTCATGAATTTATCTATCTTTATAATGAAAATGATATTTAACAACATAAATATTTAGGATCCCTTACCATAAAAGTTATAAATTATATATTCAAAATATAAAATTTTAATTACTGATGTATTATTTTTTATTTTAATTACAAGAAAATGTTTTTTAATCTATATATTTATATTATATTACACTACCACTAGGAAAAATAAAAGGATCTTGAGAGAAAAAATATGATATAACATAAAGGGAATAATTTGACTTTTAACATGATTCAAGATAAGATAAATTTTTATCCTTCCACAATGGCCAAAATTATAGAAAATTTGAATATGGCCTAGATGATTATATCAGGGGATGGTATTTGCGGATCATGAAAAAGAGGGAAAAAAATTCCTAGGCCGACTATAATGATGTAAATGGTTGCTTCTTTATATGATGAATGAACAAAGAAAATAAAGATTCTCTAAGGGTATTATGATTTATTGATCCAGTATCATATTGCATCATTTTATCACAAGGTGTGGAATCCTCACTCACACTAAATGAAATAGGGTCACCACCCCTACTGCATTAAACCATATAGATCCTATCCATCATCATATAAATATTAACCACATACTAAAAAAACCAAAATTAAATGCAGAATTTACTAAACTATGGTCTGGATGATGTCCCACCAGAAAAATAAGGATGTTTAGTGATTCATGTTTTCCCCACATGAAAGAGAGAAATAATCCAATAATTAAAATAGTGGATATACTCCTTTATAAAATGGGTTCCTTTATATATGTTCATAATCTCTATACACACCCCACATTATCTTTTATAAGAACATGAAAATGAATAAATGTAGATTTATACAATTCCTAAGACATACTAATCTACAATTAAGCTGGAACGATGATATTCCACCATTCACATCTTGTTCCTTCAAACAAGTCCAAAACTGTTTCTATTCAAGAAGACTATTTAATTTTTAACTTATTTAATACTTCTTTAGTAATTTATAGAAACTCTATAGCATATTCAGTTCCTTGGTCACCATCAATGAAAAATAACACTGAGAAAAGGTCAACACTACCACTTTACCACAATTATTTGTTAGGTCGATAACTAGAAGGATCTCATTAGATCCCTGAGAGTCTCTCAGTTGAGGAATAATCTACACTACAAGATTCTTAATATACCATGATAATTTTTTTGGGAGTAATGATCTAAATAAATAAAATAATGTAGTAATTCAATATATTTAAATTATTACTCACTCTGAAAATAAACCATGTAATGAATTAATAAAACCTAAAATCCAACTGATATCCCTTTCAAAAATCATGGAATTCACATAAAATGGTTAAAATCAAAAATATCTTTATCAAATTTACTTTCCAATTAAAATTATCAAATTTATTTTATATCATCATTGAATAATTTTTTATTCTTTTTTAAACAAATCCCTTCCTCTTTTATGTTACCCAAATATATCAAGAAAATGTAATCAAATAAAATAAAATGTTATAAAAATCATGACAACCAATCTCAATATGTAAAAATACAAAACAAAAAATAAATTTTAGAAAGGATTATAGATCGAAAATTTTAAAGGTGTCAGTGGTTGTGCACCATCTGGATGCACAGTTTAGTAGACTATGCAATAAAGTAGAAATCTGTCACTAAGATATTATCAAAACTATGTTTAATAGATCGATTAGGTTTATTAGAAAATGTTATCTTACTATGTGCCTCAATAAAGTCTCTCATTCCAATAGTCTTGAAAATATCTAAAAAAATAGTTAATATAAATATATTTTAATACTCCATTGACACAAATAAAAATGTGACGCATGTAAAGGAGTTAAGATCAAAATATAGTACAACAACATGAAATACAATGATATTTAATGTCTTATCAAGAGAATTTGTGATCAAGAACATAATCATGAACTACCTCCTCAGTTCTGCTGACCCATATCAAATCTACCCAAACTCACTAAATAATGATGGGTTCTCAAATACCCTTTTTTATGTACCAATCTGGAATGCCCCTAATAAAGGCACCATATTAGGCCCACAAAAGGTCTAAAGGATGTCTTTGATCCCCTAGTCTTGAAACAAGTCCTATGGCATCAGAATAACCCATTGGGAATGAATTCAACTAGATATATAATTTTTCACATGATATAGAATCCCACTAGGAATCTGACATTGTGAATCCATACAATTGAAAACTATAAAATATTAAATAAACATCATGAAATAAAATAATTCCAAATGAGTCATATCCATAAAAAAGGATCCAACTCAAAATAATTCAAAAAACCTAAAAAATCTAAAACAAAAAGAATATAGGATTTGAAATTACATCCATACTAAAATGTGAAACTATATATAACTGATAATTCCTCCATACTACTCCACGTAACAATCCATATTCAAAAATAACAATACTGCTCTATGATGATATCAAGATAACTAAACCTAAAACTAGACCTATGAAATACAATGTTTCTATTGAAAATGAGTTGTGTAAATGGGTGTGAACATAAAACCTTATAGGATTTTCAAATGATCCCCAAAATTTACATTTTAAAAATATTATATATAACATAGTTTGAAATATATACATTATAAAAAATGTTTCATACTACTTTGTTAAAAAATATTGTTTCTTCAAAAATAAAATTTAATTGAAAATTCTGGCATAAATACAAATGAGAGGTTTTTATTACAAATTATTTAGAATGTTAAACTTTTTAAAACCATTCTGAAACCATCATTATAAATACCATGAATGAAAAACCATCAAATATAAAAATAAATTAAGCAAAATATATGGATGTTATAAAAATAAAAAATAAATATTCAATGAGACACATAATAATTAAAAATATTTGTAAACTAAGGACAAGTATCAATGTAATTATGTAATGAAGAAATATATAAAATAAATCATAAATGATTATAGAAGAAATGTAGCAGAATATTCTTGATCAATAATAGATGGAAAATGTAAAAATTTCAAACATAATATTAAAAAATTCGTGTAATGTTTACATAACCATTTATATAGTACGGAAATCTGTATAGAGTGTATAAAAATACTGGAAACTACCAAAATATTTTGATATGTTACTAGATATACAATGGTGGGATCATATGGTAACCTAAACATTAAATCCTCAACTTACTATAACAACCCTTACAGGTGGAACCACCCTTGTAGGGGTTTTAACTGAAATATAAGGGGGAATGTCTGTCTCAACAATAGAAATATATAAACTAACTACTATTTTTTCACTATGAAACCAAGGATCCATTTTATAGTAGTAATTGTTGGTGAATAAGTATGTGTTTCATATCAAACAGAGAATACTAATAGGACATAAGGTACCTGATTCCCTCAAAAACCACCACCCATCCTCACACACCCTTCTCAATGAGGACCCCCATTCTAAGACACATAGTTAGAATCAGATATTAAATTCAATCATCAAATTGTATTCAAAATAGACCCGTGGAGATTCATCTAAGGGTGAGGTTAATTCTAAGGAAAACTATTTATCTGAAACTTCAATCAGGACTTTAATTTTTAACCTAATTTTTTATATTCAAAATCTAATTAAAAAATCCATTTCAAAATTGATATATTTATTGAAATTCCATTTCCATGTCCAAATGGGTATATAGTTTCAAAAAACAATAGTTACGTATATATGTATATATATTTTAAATTTTAAATATTTATACATTGTTTGGAATCTATTTTTGACATAATGGGGAATTGGAATAAACATTTAAAATCTAGAATAAAACCTCTCTTGTAATTCATAAAATGTTATAGATACTACAAAAAATAGAGAAAAAATAATTAAAAATTTAAACAAACAACAATACATGTATCCTAAATAAATAAAATAGAAATTACTCCAATAACATATTAATGTCTAGTCAATTGATGTTTTACTCAAAAACCAATCAAAACCCAAGAAATTTCCCATGTTAACCAATTTAATGGTTGAAGTCATCCTTTAACATACTCATAACCTTTTAAAATACTATTATCAATTCAAATGTGCTCATAAAATTTAATATTTGTAAAGAATTTTTGTAAAAAAACAATAATATCATGGATTGGTAATAGAAATACTAATTCATCGAAACAAATATATAGGTGATGCAGATATGATGAAAACCCTCTAAGAAATAGGATAGGATGATCAAAGATGCATCCCACATCCTAGGATAAAAATTCATAATGTTTTAAAACCCAAAAATCATATAGGTTTTTACCAAACATATACCATTGCTTTGGATTGAATGATAGAAAGTGAAGATGGAGAAATAGTGTAGGTTGAATGCCTTACCTAGAAAGAACCACCAATAATCACATGATAATAGCCAAAGATCAAAAGAGGATCATGTAGAGGTTGCACTTAAGGATAATTAGTGTGCATCAAATGTGTGTATAATATAATGATATGATTATATGTTAAAAAATAAATGGTATGTTATGTAATTTCTCTAATTGAAAATATTTGACCAATCTAATGGTGGATTTATAATTCACTAAACCATGTGACAACTGTGTGCCATTTACTGGAAACACCTAGTGTACACCATTCTGTTTGTTCTCATAGTTTTTAAAACAATGTGATAATGTTTCAAACACATCTAATACAAATTGAATACATATTCTCATAGAATATTCACAACAATATCTTACCACTTTCTAGATATATTATAAAAATATAAAACAATTCATAAATAAAAAGGATTAGAAATTAAGGAAAACATTAAAAAACATGATATTAATAAAAAGTAAGGGTGGGGTGTGACATTTCCATTTACAAAATATCTGAATTATTCACATTTTTTTTTTTGAAAAAATGATAGGTTCAGTATTTCAATGATTGTGGGGTTCCAGACATTGTCAATTTCATCAAAACAATAAAACAAATTATTATTCCATCTCTAAAAAATCATTCACAGAACCATAATAAACAATTAAAATAGTCTTCATGTCATATAAAAAAATCGTCAAACACTTCTTCTACATGGTTAAAAAATAAAATGTTTAGCAATTCCATAGGGTAATATAGTCACCCATTTGGATTTATTGTCAACAACAATAAATCATTTCTAAAACCACAAATCCACCTGTAAAAAAAATTAAATCATAGCCTTTTTCAAGTTATAGTAATTGTGCACCACAAAATAAGATAAAATAGTGTTATTGAGATAATTTAACCTCTTAGTGAAAGGATAATTTTGGTAATGTAATTTCAATTCTCTCCCTCTCAATACATGAACTCTACAATAAAAAAATTAATCTCACTTTTTATGAAAAATGTATATGAATATTTTGAATTGAGAAGATATTTAGTTTTTGATCTTCTCTAATTTTAATGAATCTTATTAACTATAGTGTAGGGACATAAAATTTACATCAAGAGATAAGGATTGGTGGACCAATCATGTTCTGCCTAAATATATATAACCAATCATTAAGCAATGACTTGGGTAAAATTTCAACAATTTTTTAATGTATAAGAATAAATTCTATATTGATATAACTATTGTATATTATCTCTCTAATAATGTGAAACATTATATAAATGTTATCAGATCTTGGATGGTGCATAATATTTCAAAGAATATAAAAATCATTTTAAATATCACATGAAATATTTAGAGGTTTTCACTCTTAACTATCAAATACTCTAGTTGATATTTCATAAATATTATCAATTTATAATCAACAGTAGTAGAAATATACTCAACCTTAGTGTTAGTAAATGGTATAGAGTTTTCTTTATTATAATTAAAACTAACATAAAATTATATGAGTTGAGAAATTCCATCCAAATTACATCTTTTATCATGATAATATTATTAATAGATTACATTTTTAAAATTTTATAGATTCAGTATCTATAATTTATTATAATTAATTAAAAACGTCAATTTACCTTTTAAATAATTTAGGAATCTTTTGGAAACAATAAAATTTGACTATTTTTCATGACTTAAATATATATAAACTAATTATGTTGAATATAAAACATTTGTTATAGATGTAGTGAGAAAAAATAGTCTTCTAATGAATCTCTTATATTTTTTATACCCACTTTCCCATTCATCATCCTTATATAATTTCATTAAATCTTATATAGAGAGACTTATATGATGAATTTCTTCACCAATTATCATCCATACATATCTTGGAGTGGTATGAAAAATACATACATCTCATTAACAGTTATCTTATTTTTTGTGTATAGATCTTATTATTCTTATATTCTTGAATGGTATAAAAAACATATTTAATTATAATAAAAAAATCCTGAAATATTTTCAACCACACATTGTATTTTTATCACATGTATTTTTGACCAAAATGTGTATTTGGATTTAATTATTTGATATCTTATCTCACTTCTTTCTTAGTAATTAACAATATTATTCATTATATTAAACTCAAATATTTTTATACCACATGCTTCATTTCATAAATGATATTGTTTTTATATGACATACAAATAGTATAAAAAACAATATAAATTTAATTTGATATTAGAATTCACATGAATAAAAAAATTAATCATTTATTCAATTTTTATTCCTCTTTATTCTATCTTCTTCCTTTCAAACTGGTCTCTATATAGCTATATTAGTAATAAAAATGATATTTTTTGACAAATTTATTATTCTATAACAACTATTAATTTTATCATATGATATATATTTTTTCATTATGTGAACCATTTAATACCGTTTTATGTATAAATTATTACATTTTATTGTGTAAAAGTTTTATTGAATTACATTGGAATAACCAAGAATAATATTTTTCTTTATAATTAAAATTATAAAAAATTATAATTTCATAGGAAATTAGTTTTCTCAAGACGTAATAATTTAAATCTTAGTATTTTGAATTCTTAAATGGTTATAATAAATTGTTACATGGATTCCATATAGTTCCATTGTGTGGTCAAAGTCTTATGATATCTTGATATTTGAAAAAACATAGATTCTTTCATAGGTTGAAAGTGTGACATGAAAAGTGAAAAGGTCTTATTGAATGTATTTTAATTACTGAACCCTTATGATGTATAGTATTACAAAGAATAATTATTAAAATATTTATGTCTTATAAGAAAATATAATGTCTTATGACCTTAATTAATTTATAAAAAATTCATTGTAGAGTCGTACACGATCAAATATAGTCTCTTTAATATTTCCCCAATGTCTTATTGAAACATCATGCCATTTACATTATCATCCTTAATTGTAAAATTTCAAAACATAATTAAATTAATTCAAACAACTCTTCCAATTAAATAATATTATTTTTGAACAATCTTAATCTCCCTCAAACATTTCTAAATACTTCATAATCATGAAATATAAATCATCTGAAATGAAATACCAAAAATAAATTGAGCTTTAATTTGATATAATATATCATTCATTACTCTTGTGACCATACCATCATGTTTTTTTGAGTCTTGCATATTTTGTGGGGGATTGTTGGGGTTATATCGTGGTTGGTTTTGGTGTATTATCCTTTTAAGAGAAAAAAAAGGCTTGGAAGATAATATGGAACGCTATACTGAGGGATGTTTTGTCTTGGGGGTTCTCTTGTGTGAAACAGGCTATGTTTCCATTCTCCTGGGAAGGCATGGTGGTAGTGTTGGCCTAACACTCATATTATTCAATCCAAGCATCATATAAATTTCATGGGGAGATGTGACAATGGTAAAAAATTATCATGCATCACCTATGCAAAATAAGTATAAATGGATATCCACATCATAACCATGGGTGCGGTGAGGGTAAAATTAGATGGTTATCAGTTCTAGGTTGTAGTTCGTGGCTCTGAGAGAAGATTAAAGAGACAACACAAGCTGGACTATACAATGTTCAACACCATTGTGGATACCAAATCCCACTTTTAAAATAATATTTAAATTTGGATCTCATGAAGAGGCATGAAATCTTTCATTTATAGTCCCCTAGGGATATTTCTACTATCCAATATGTCATGGATTATTCTAGTGCGAATAGATTATAAATAATAAGATCTTCCTCCCTTGTTTTAAGTTTTTTTATCTCCCTCTATATTTTAAGATACTTTTTGTGCACTCAATTCCTTATCTTTAATTTATATTAAATATTTTCGACACTGATTTTAAAAAATTGTTTATCTCATTTTTAGAGGATTATTATTATTTATTATCTTATGGAGATTAATATGAGATTGGTGGTGGTATATCCTTGTTCTCATAAGTATTAATTTGAAAAATCAATCGATATAGGGGATCCTAAATATTTTGACCTTTAGTTTCACATATGTGGGGAATATTTTATTATTTTTCTTTTGGGTGATGGTACACATCGAATTAATGTAGAAAAATAAATGGTTTAATTTAAATTCAATTTTAAAAGGGATAAATCTAATAATAATTTTCCATTTTTTGAATTATTTTTAATTTTTTTGATAATTTTTTTAAATCTTTTCAAATCTTGATTATATATTTTTTCATGTCTTTTGAAATTCATGAACCTTTTTTTGCATTTTGTTTGCACTGATCACACATGAAAATGACTTAAAACATATAGATGGCTAACAAAATTTATTGAACATGGAATCATTTTTTGTGATAGAATTCCCTTATAATATATAAGTAATTACTATTAAAACAACTTTGTGAATAATATATAAGATATATTTGGGGTGGTTTTGTTGTGTGTTGGTAGTGATGGGAAGCATTTTTGATGAACAGTTGTGTTGGGATGTGGATGAGGTGGAATGTTGTTATGATATGTGATGTGAGGGGTTTCATTTGCTTTACCCTTTTCAATTAAATCCTTATTAACCTAAGACGACACCATAGTGGCACACCCTAGGGTCGATCAGAAGGAGGCCACTTGCAACACACTGTCTTCCTATTGTCACTATTATAAAATAAATAATATAAAACTAACCTATATAATATATATGGGGGTGGATTGAAATGAACTAAACTAAGAAATTCATAATGTATTAATAAATATAAATTATAGAATATAAATCCAAAGAAAACCAAACTAAGAAAACAAACTAGAGAAGGAAGCGGTGGATAAGCTTAAATCTTCAGACATTACCTTTATCATTGTCGACAAATTTATTTTAAATAAATTATCTAATGTATAACTCAAGACCTCAAGTTATAAACCTATTTTGAATAAAAACCATTTTAAGACCTCAAATATTGGTGTTTATCTTCTCATGAATGTGAACCAATTGCCCAAAGACCTCCAAGAAATCGAAACCAGCTGAACATGTTGTGCTCAATCGGGAGACCTCACCCATAGAAGTTTAAACAAAAAGAAAACTATTTTACAATCATAAGTTGATAAATATTTATAGAACAAAATACAAGAAAATGAAAGAAAGAGAGAAGATACCTCATTCAATCATGAAAAAGAAATCTAGGATTATTTAAATGAAAAGAGTTTACAATAAAAACCACAAACTCAAAGGGGGTAAATGTCCTTGGACCGTTGCTCCCCACCACTGGTTGGAGTTTATCTCATCATGGCTTCATTATCAATAGAACATCTCTTCTCCAGAATGGAATCTCTAACTCATCTCCCTCCGGTCCATACGTCCCCAGAATGGTTTTGGGAAAGAATGGAATGCCCTTGAGAGGTAGGAGCTCCTCTCATTTTATAGGCAGATTTGATCTTCAATAAGATGCCACATTTTCAACACATTAATTGGATGATTCACGTGTGGACCGCTTCATCAATATTGTTTAAAAATGAGTCTTCCTTTCCCCCTACAAAATTCAGATTAATTGGATGCGTATTGAAGGAGTTATGATTTTTCTATTGAACATCGCTTTCTCTGGATGAAGCTTTCTAGAAGTTTCCTTCAAAATGCTATCACTCAACGACCATCATAAAGGATTTCAAACGGCTTGAAATTCATTTCGGAGACGCGTTTGGGAGTCCTATGTCATATCCATGTGAAATATCATCATTTGGAGGTGTTTAGGCCGAGAGATGCTTCCATTACTATGGTGGAGTCCATGCAGTCCGCCCGACAAAATCTTTCACCTCATTGATTTTTTACAGCCTCTAGAATATCGATTCAACCCGTGGTCCTGAAGATAAAGTTGAAGGCAATAACATAAGGGTTCAAAAAAATTAGAATCACAAAATTTGGAAGTATATTTTATATGAAATGACAAAAATACCCCTATGATAAAAGTCTGTTAAAAATCCAAAATTACGCCATTTTTTGCATTTAGGCTTAAAATAACACCAAAACCTAAAATATAACAATTCCCATTAAATAACACTATTGTGGGTTTATAATCATTAAATTATCATATAAAATATGTGAAAATTTTAGCTTCATCAATCCCCCACACTTAAGCATTGCACTCCTGAGAATTTATCATATATTCAAATCAAAATTCACACAACAATCAAAAATGAGAAAACATCCATGATCTTATCAAAAACCGAATATCATCATGTCTCTTCTATGAAAAAAAATTTCCTTTTATTTTCATTCCAAAAATTGAAATTTGTTAAACCTCATAAATCCATCCATGGCTCAATCACAACCTACCTCGCATTGAATTTTATGTCACTCTTCACCCAAGAGAAATAAATTCTGGAGTTATGCTCATACTTGGAAATTGAATGTATCACCATAGACTTGTGACCATTCTCATTTCTCCGCAACCTGAAACATAAAAATGAATTCAATCATGAGGGATTTCATAAAAGGTTCAAATGAATTTGTGGATTTGGGTTGGTGGTTAAATGATTTAAAATTTCAAGGCTACAAAGAGAAGGTTTGACTCATAGCTACAATGCATGAATAATCAAGTGAAACCCCAGAAAATACATCACTCAATCCACCTTGATAATGTGAAACAAAACACCACCGCAATTTATTTTACATGGTACATGAGCCAATCAATGTTTTCAAGGTATTATATCATCTATGTTCTCCCCCTTTTTTTGTAAATCTCTAGAAAGACACAACTTTATTTTACTTATATATATATATATATATATATTAAGCTCCAGAAAGGCACATCTTTTTTTTCTGAAGGAGAACTGAATGAAAAAAATGAATCATAATGAGATTATGACTCATTCCCAATTATTTCATTGCCCAAAATGTTGATGCATACGGCACAATACCCATCAATACAACAAATCCCAATGAACGCACACGAATGGCCCTTCCCCCACATTCAAACTTGAAATATCCATGCAACAATACCACGAGAATGGGCAGGAAAGGATAAATTAGCTTGTACTATGGCTTAAACCTATAAGGCAATTCACGAAATCTAAGGGATAACAAAGGATAAATGTAAAGGTAGGTCTCAGGATAATATGTCGCTAGACAAAGTAGTGCCTCAATCATATTAAAAATATTCAATTAAATCCAACGCTTCGAAAGAGAAAAATCACAAATTCTGGTTCTCACAAAAAAATCCAAGTTTCCCTCAAGAAAGTGTTGGTATTAGAAAGAATATGTTAATGTTTTTTAGAATACCTATCAGGACGAGGAAAATATTTTGAGTCAGTGTTTCAGGGCCATGGATTTCAAAAATCAGTTAAACTCATAAAAATGATTAAAAATACAATTTAAGGAAAAAAATTTCATATCAAAAATCATTTTAAATCATTTTTTTAATCATTTCAAAATTTTCAAAATTAATTAATGTGTGAAATGTGATCAGAATTATCATTAAAGCTCAAAGTTCCTAAAAAATTGAAAAAAAATGAATGTACAGAAAAACAACTAAGTAGGTTGACACGCCCCCCACAATTATATTTCACTACCCTTCATCTTAGATTGACAAAATATAAATAAGGGAAGAAAAAACTAAATAGAAGGAAAGAAACAACCTGAATTTATTTTTTATTGCTGCACCATTGAGTTAAGATCCTAGTTGGCACCACTTATTACTAGAAAGCAATAAATAAATTCATTAGAAAAAGAGATAAAAATAAATAGAAAGGGGAAATGGAAGGGATAATGCTTGGTTTGACCCCCAAGCGGGTGCTAGGTTTTTACTACCCCTAGTCAGGAAGTTGTAGAAGGTTAACCCCAATGTGAAGGTGGATGGGGTTTTTTTATTAGAAACCACAAAAAATTATTTATACCAACATCCATATTTGGATTCCAGATGTGAGAACCCACAATGAAAAGAAAAATATCTCCAACCCCTAGAAGAGATGGAAAATATAATTTGAGATTAAGAGGGGGAGGGAAAAGGATGTAGGGGTGTTCCCTGTTTTTGTAATCTGGAGGAGTGGTGTACAATGGTGTTGAAAATAGAAGAATAGGAATTAGATTCTCTTATGGTTCATGTTCGTAAATTGTTTCTTCAATGATTTCTTTTTTTGTGCCATCATCCTCAAATGCACCAATGCATAACTCGACAAACACCTCCATTCTCTCATTGAAAAGAGGACCTTCTTCTTCTTCTTTATCCAGATCCTGTAGTAGTGATACTAAATCTACAAATTCAAAATAAGGTATATTAGATTTAAATTCTTAATTAATGAAATAAGAATGAAATAAATGCTCTGAATTTAAAACTCCCTCGGAAATTTCATCTTTAGAACCCTTTTCCTCAAGCAAGGCAGCTCGAAACTCATTTGTTGGCAAGGGAAGTGGGTCTGCAAGTTTTTCTTCAATCTCATCAACATCTTCATTAAATGTAGGTGGAACAAGATTTTCATTCTCCTCAGCTTGTATTTTTTGTTGTTCCATCCATAAGTTTTTTACTTCCTCAAATTGGGCGGCCAACGATGCCACCATCTTGCTTGCATTTTCCAACATTCTTGAATTCTCTTGAATTATCAAGGAGGTTTCTTGCAATTAATGTGGATTTTCAGAAATTTGAATTTCAAAAAATTCCGTCTTGCTATACATGTCAGTAATAGGCCATGAATATGAAAAATTTCTAGAATAATCCATTTCCTAATGAATAATATGCCATGAAATTGTTTTTTTATATATATATTTTTTGTTTTTTTTGTTTTTGAAAAACAATGTGTACAAGCTCTTGGCCTCCCCGGAAACGGTGCCAAATTGATGTGAGGGGTTTCAGTTGCATTACCTTATTCAATTAAATTCTTATTAACCTATGACTACACCATAGTGGCACACCCTAGGTTCGATCATAAGGAGGCCTCTTGCAACACACGGTCTTCCTATTGTCACTATTATAAAATTAATAATATAAAACTAACCTATATAATATATATGGGGGTGGATTGAAATGAACTAAATGAATAAATTAATAATTTATTAATAAATATAAATTCTATATTATAGATCCAAAGAAAACTGAATAGAGAAAACAATCTAGAGAAGGAAGCGATAGACAAGCTTAAATCTTAAGTCATTCCCTTTATCATTGTCGACAATTTTCTTTTAATTAAATTATCTAACATATAACTCAAGACCTCAAGTTATACACCTATTTGGAATAGAAACCATATAATGACCTCAAATATCGGTGTTTATCCTCTCATGAATGTGAACCAATTGCCCAAAGACCTCCAAGCAATCGAAACCAGTTGAACATGTTGTGCTCAATGGGGAGACCTTGCCCATAGAAGTTTAAACAGCAAGAAAACTATTTTACAATCATAAGTTGATAAAAATTCTTGTAAAAAAATAGAAGAAAATGAAAACAATATAGAAGATACCTCGTTAAATCATGCAATCAAATTCTAGAATTATTTAAATGAAAAGAGTTTACAATAAAAACCACAAACTCAAAAGGGGTAAATGTCCTTCGACCGTCGCTGCACACCACTGGTTGGAGTTTAGCTCATCATGGAATCATCATCAACGCAACTCCTCTTCTCCACAATGGAATCTATATCTCATCTCCCTCTGGTCCATACGTCCCCAGAGTGGTTTTCGGAAAGAATGGAATGCCCTTGAGAGGTAGGAGCTCCTCTCATTTTATAGGCAGATTTAATTTTCAATAAGATGTTGCATTTTCGACCCATTTATTGGCCGATTCATGCATGGACCTTTTGATAAATATTTCTCAAAAAGGTTTTTCTGTCCCCCCTCCATATTTTAGTTTAATTGGACTCGTATTGAAGGAGTTATGATTTTTCTATTGAACATCGCTTTCTCTGGATGAAGCTTCCTGGATGTTTCCTTTAAAATTCTATCACTCAACGACCATCATAAAGGATTCCAAACGGCTTGAAATTCCTAGTGGAGACGCGCTTGGGAGTCCTCTATCATATCCAGGTGAAATATCATCCTTTGGAGGTGTTTAGGCCGACATTTTCTTCCATTACTATGGTGGAGTCCATGCAGTCCTCCCGACAAAATCTTTAACTTCATTGATTTTATACGGACTATAGAATATCGATTCAGCCCCTAGTCCTGAAGATAAAGTTGAAGGAAATAAAATAAGGGTTCAAATAAAATTTGAATCACAAAATTTGGAAGTATATTTTATATGAAATGACCAAAATACCCCTTTGAATAAAACCTGTTAAAAATCCAGAATTAGGCTATTTTTTGCATTTAGGCAAAAAATAACCCCAAAACCTAAATATGTAACAATTGCCCATTAAATATCACTATTGTGGGTCTATAAACATTAAATTTCAGTATAAAATATGTGAAAATATTAGCTTCATCAATATGTATGGGTTGAAACATGAGGTTTTTTATATGAAAAAGGAAGTGTTGTTATGTGTTGGGATGAGGTTAAATTGTGTTATGATGTTTTGTTCTATATTCCCAATGGTTATGGAATTAAATGATCAAAATGAAACTAGAATGGCATGATTTGGAAAAGATATCGAGCTATAGAACAAAAAATAAGAAGCATATTTAAAGTTATTTTTATAAAATATGAAATTGTGGGGTTGATAAATAAATATAGATGGTAAATATTAAATTTATAAGTGTATTAACATCGAGAGTAAATTTGAAATATGGATTTCAGTTTATGGTTTTCTTATGTGGTGTTGTGAATTTCAGGTGGGAAATGAAATTGGTAAAGGATAAGAGGTTTTATCGAGGTATTCTGAGTTGTAATGGAACACTTATTATAAACCCATAACTTGGGTTTTCATGGGATACTATTTTATATTTTCTATTTTCATGATTATTTCTACACACACGCAATCTAGATCGAGATATATGTTCCAACATCAAAATGTTTCACGGCCTGCTTTTTCAAACATAGATGATGGTGAGGATATATGGATGGATACCCCCTATTCCCTCATTCCCTATTCAAATAGATATTTATATGTATGGGTTTTGATGTCCATAAGTAAAAAATTGAAATTGAGATGGTGAATCATGAGTGGATGATGTGGTTCATTGTGGGGATCATGAACAGTAGGAGGAGGGAACGTGATTAATGTCTTTCACGTTCATGATGCCCAACTATTCTAGTTGTATTATAGTGGTTATGGGAGGATATGGATGAAATGACAAATTAAACACAGGGTTCTTGGTGCGATGATGTTTCCAAGGTGTATTCAGTGGTGATGTGATGGCATGTTGCACGTGAGGTGTTTGGCATGATTTGGTTTTCATGGTTCCATCAGGCATGGTTCTTTATAAGGGATGGGAGTAGTAAGACTTTTGATAATGGGGTATGAGAGTGGAAAATCAGAGGGTATGTTGTGTGGGTCTCCCTTTGTCGTTATTATTATTATTGTGTTATTATACCTGGAAGTGTTATTTATAGAGTTCCTCAGTGAGAATATGGTTATTTTGATAGTCCTTGTTAAGTGTTTTTTCTATTATTTTATCATGGGTGAATTATTATTATTTATTTATATTTTAATAAGAGATTATGAGTATCATCCTACTTAACATACATGTTATTCTCAACCCACATATATAAAAATGTTTCTACGGCTTTTAGGTGGACTTTGGGGACCAAGATAAACATTACTAGCCTAGTTGTTAGAGCTGCGGTTGAATTCCATCCTTTGGATCATTTTCTATGGTATTTATTTTGAGACTCTTTGTTTTTGTTTACCTCATACATGAATTTAAGGATAATTTTTATTCTTTTCTCTTTATTTAATGATTTTTATTTGTGTATTGTATCCAATATACCGATCATACTATATCAATTAAGGTAAATACATTAAATATTTGAGATTACTGTACCCTCAGTGATTCTCTCCAAACTAGGGCACACTGAATGTGGATATTAAGGTCCATTATCAATCATCATTCATTTCATTCCGAGGAGGGGTACTATTAGAGGAAGGGTTCACAAAATTTATAAATTAATATTAACATCCATCATAATAAATATATAAAATACAACCTTATTTAAAGTCATTATAATTATATAATATTTATATTAAAGAGGATATACATATATTAACAATCTCTCCATGTAATCCATATCTCCAAAATATCAGTTGTTATTTGAAATCTCCAAATTTTTCTTTTTTTTTGAACCCAAGGAACATGAATCACTTTTATCCACACACTAGATATAAATGAATCATTATTTTATAATTATTAATGATCTTGAGTAAAATCAATGGTGGAAAAGTGAACATTGTCTAATAAAGTCATTAAATCCATAAAACTGTGAATGATTGTCATACCTTATCGGTATCTAATTCTCTTGATACCACTTGAAACCATATCAATATTTCTCATTTTTTGATACCAATGTATTTTTCAACCATTGATACCACAAGATACATCCTAAGAGATCAATATAAAATCAACACCTCCCTAATTTTTGGACAAAACGATTTTATCTTAACTCAAAAAATCATTTTGAAACCTATATTTATACAAATTCATGCATCCATGCTCAATATGACTATTAAAATTATTCATATATACAAAAACTAATCGTCTCTCCCATACTTACCCATTTAATAACACACTCTAAAAACATGCTCCCCTAAATAAGAGATCTCTTCACTAATATGTAATACACATATATTTTTTTATTCTAAAAAAAGTTATTTACCCCTTTATAAATATATTTTTTTTAATAAATAATGACATAAAAATAATGAGGTGACTAAAAAATAATTAACTATCATCGAGAAGAGTTAAATTAAGCTCCCAACATCAACATATGATTTTTAAATTCCTATTAAGAATTTTACTAGTTAATACATATTCTATATGATCCATTATAGAACAAATTAAAACATTATTTTATTTATTTCAAATATATCCTTAGTAAAGTGAAAAATTATTACAATGTGATAGGATAATTAATTCGAAATCAGATCACATTAATTATTAATGGATCTTTTATTATCATATCCAACAAGTAATGGAAACATTATTTCAACCTTGAGATCATCCATTTATTTTTTTCATCCTCATCAATTGGGTTATGGAATGAGTAGAATGAATATATTCTTAATCAATATTGGTGAAGGGGATATAAATCTATTTCATTGTGGGATAACAAATATATCTTTTTCCAAAGGATAAAACAATCCCAGATGTAAACCTATTAATGCTAACACAACCTTCCCAGTTTGTATTTGTGTAACTAAATAGATCAAGATTATATTAATTATTATATTTCAATCCATAACCATTTTAACCTAAAATAAACATAATAATAATATTTAAAATATATAAATGATATTTTTTGTTTAATTTGAAACCTAGACCAATTTGTGGAAATATAAATAACATCCATCATTAATTTTTTCAAGTACATAATACTTCCAATAAGCTTTAAGAGTTCTATCTTACCCATTTTCTTACCATGCTCTTATTTTGAAATCATGGTCCCCACTATGATGTTAATGTAAAAATTATTTGAATCCACCATTAAAAATAATTTTATAATTTTCATATAATAAACCTATCACATTACACATATCATTAAATAGTTTTAAACATGAAATTACAAGACAATGATCATAATGTATACTATTTTAGAATAATAAGCACGTGAAATTGAAAGTATGGGGAAAAATAAAAAATAACTTAATTTATCATCCATTATGAGATGTTAAATTGACTTGAGACATTAAATATTCATAAGATAACCTGGGGATAACATGAAAAAACGGAAAATATAAAAAAACTAATAAAGGAATAAATAATAAAATGAATCTTAGCACATGGTTTGGAAAGAATAACGTAATGATAGAAAATACCATGAAGCATGATTGAACAATAGAAATCATAACATGAGATCATATAATCATAGATTAATAGTAATTAGTTTGAAATAAAAAAAAATGACTTTATATTGACTCACAGATCATTACACATAGAGTAGAATAATTCATTGATAGTTAAAAATTGATGAGAACGAGTCAAGGCTCGTTCCATATTGAGAAGCATGAGTCAAGGATAGCAACCATGACATTTGCACATTTTGTTTCATGAGACTAATCATGACCCGAGGAATCATATCCCTATCTAGGCTCACCCATTATAACATGTTAATAAATATGTTTTCCATATGAATAATCATTGATATGTTATCAAACATAAACATAAGGTTTACCCATGGAAGGAATTGGGTATCATAATTTTTTCAAAATCCATATCATAAGATAATATCATATTGGTTTATATGATAAAATTAGTTTAAATCATAAATTTACATTCATAAGATACTGTAATAATATATCATCATATGTGATGTCAAAATATCTGATATGAGTGTATAATAAAATTTAGAAATAAAACATTTTAGTACTGTTTAACAGAAAGAATTTAATATTTATTAAAATGATAAAGAATAATTGTTTATATAGAACCATAATGAATCAAAGGTTGTTTTTACTGATAAAATTAATGATTTTATAAAAATAATTTCCTCTGAAAAAAGATGTAGGAGAACACATGAAAATGGGTAAAAATTCCAGATTCTCTTTTAAATAGGGATTAATTATCCAGAAGAATTGAGTGGTGAACATTTGAAAAACATGTATATCACTAAAAAATTAGGATGAATGGATATTTATACATGTTTTTTGAGAATATAAACAACATTAGGAATATGTAAATTAAAATAAAATATAATTTCGTTTAGTATAAATAAAATTGTGTGACACAATGTAATAATGGAGTTTCAGGTGTAATCCCTTTGCTTATGTCAGAAATTATTAAAAACTTATTCATAATGCCCATAATAATAAAATTAATTAATTAATAACCCATTAAAATTTTATTTTATTTAGTATAATTTTATTATGTTCATTCATCTCCAATTTTATGGGTTATGTGATACAATTTCTTCGTTCGGGACAATTAGTTTCCTCAGTTTTCATTATATCATTACTTGTATATGTGTATGGAAAAATATTTTAGAATGAGGATGGTTTTCCAATTATAATCATATAAGTTATTAGTGAACATATATAATATTATAAAAAACAATTTACTTCCATAAGTTAGGATTATTTATTGTATTAATCATTAATGATAACTGTTTAGATTAATTTATCATGTTTTTATCAAAACAAACTAATTTTGTTTTATGAATTAATATAATCTGAAAAAAAAATGATTCCAAAAAATTAAATAGATTATAATACATGTATTATCTTCTATTTAAAAAATAAAAAAAGTTTCAAGGCCATCCTTGGAGAGGAAAATGGAAATTTAATTTTTTTATCCATGAACGTGATAAATTAACAATTGGAAAATAATGTTTTAATTTTTAGTATAAAAGCTGGGAGAAAGAGTGATGATGATGATTTTTTACACTATCATAATAATGTGATAGTATATTTAATCTATTTTAGTTATCATTCCATTTTAATGAGGGTATGTGGGGAGATAAAATGAAAATAAAGGAAGATGAAAACAAATTAATGGAATATAATTTTACCTATTGATTATTTCTTCTTGAGAGCCTCTACATGGTATTCATTTTTTATTATATTAAGAAAAAATCTCTTGGGAATGGGGTTGGGTCTTTAGAGGTGTTTTTAGAAGAATTTGGAAAATCCTCAATGGTATAGAGGTATGAGGAGAAGAGGAGGTTATGGGTGGTATTTATAGAAGAGGAGGGATGTTTCTGGAATATTTTCATCTTTTTTTTATTATTTTTTCATGAAAAGAAATAATATTGATTGTTGAGACTGAATACAGTGTCATAAAATTTTGAATTTGAGATAATGTTCTTACATCAACACTACATCACTTATGACTCCATTAATCAAATATTTATCTTTTATGGTAAATTAATATATTATTTTATTCACAAAAAAAATTAATGATTTTTATAAAAATACCAAAAAATCTCCATAAAAATTTTTAGTATGTAGAATTAAAAAAATTAAATCTATTTTAAAGAAATAATTTTAGAAATATGATAAATATTAATATTAATTAAATTCATCGTTTACTCAAAAAATAATAATTTTAAAATTAATAATACTTTTGGTAACACTATGAAATATTAATTACTACCTAATAAAATTATCTTATAATCATAATATATGAAAATATTAATTTATTGATACATTTTATGAAATTATCCAAAGTATTTTTTCTATAGAGGACATACTACCATTTCATTTTTGAATGAAGAGGATGAATTTCTCTCTTCTAATCACCAATATGTTCTTGCCGGTAAATTTTTTTATGATTCATCCATCCCTAAGAATCCTATGGAAAGCATTCTAATCTATTGGATTTTTTTAAATCACCTACTCAATTCGATGAAAAATGCAATTCACATTTCCTCTCAAAATGAATACTATCGACTATGGTGTATGGGTTCATGGAGATTTGGGGGCTACACAATAAAAGTATTAAAATGTGACCTCTGTTTGATTTTAGCATTGAATCCCCAATTTTCCCTATTTGGTAAGGCTTCCCAGAAATTCTATTTCATTTATTTATGAAACTTTCCCTCATATATAATTCTAATGTTATAGGGAATACCATTAAGTTGGACTCTATTACTGAAAAAATTATAAGGCCATAAGTTTTGCGTGTGTGTGTTGGGGTTCACATTACGAAACATCTTCCTTCCAATATGTTGATCTAGAATTGCGATAATTGTTTTTTTCAAGATGTGGTCTATGAATACTTACCTAGATAATACTATAATTGTTTACAACTTTAACACTCCCTTGGAAATTTTTGATCTAGGAAGCACCTTATGTTAAATCGTAATATTGGGAAACGTCTACTGAGTAAAGGTAAAACAGTCCTGATTGGGAATGATAGAAGGCCTCCTAATGAACAAGATGAACCCTCTAATCCTAAGGCCCCAATAAGGACTTCATCTACTCCGGATTCCATCCCAAAGTAGCCTTCTCAAGCTGATCTTTTCATTGGGCTTATGTATGTTATTAGAAATGAAGAACCTATTATAGATAACTTTGGAGTTGTTATAACTAATCATTAGATAACACAAGATACTCAGTTAGTTTCATGTGATTCTAATAATTATGATAATGAGCATCCATATCCAGTTTAGGATTAATATCATCACTTGAGGGCCATAACAATACGAAACCTCTTACTAATCCTAATATTTTTATCATTATTTATCCAAAGATGACCGGAAAACAAATTGATTACACTATATTGGAATGAAATTTTTTCACTAGATCCTCAGGGATTCAAATGAAGAAAATTTATATCCCTATAAAACTGGTGTTCAATGAAAATACATCTATATCAAAATCCCATAAATAAAAGGGACCCTACTCATCGGATAATGAGGACTCCAACCTTTGGATTGAGGAAAAAGAGGTTTGGATAAATCTTAAAAAATTCACTCATGTGAATAAGGAAGGATAAATGAAGGACTTATAGAGTTGGATTAAGGAACAAGAAATGTTGTCTTCTGGAAGATATCATACCAACGAAATAAATTTTGATGATTATCTCAGTTTCAGAGAATGTGTTTGACAGAGTAGAATTTTATCTTGACCAAAACCCTAAATTTAATTATCATTAACATCGATGGGAATAATACTTTTTTCATAATGGATTTTTAAATATTTTTTTCACATATGATGTTACCCTGATATTTTCGATTTAGGATAATGGGATTTTTCTAAAGTATTATTCTTAATTATTGGCTAGTTATTTTTTCTGCAGATTTGTCTACATAGTAAGGACTAAATTCATATTGACCTCTAATGTTGTTTCGTGGAAAATGTGTCTTTGGAAATCCTTTTATCGGACTAAGAAGTTAAATTAATCTATAAGGGGACTATACACATCATTGGATCCCATTTCATTTCCTATGATGTTTTTTTCAAGATTAACTACAGGAATGTATTTGGGATTAGGGGTTGTTTGGAAAACCATTTTGGAGTTTTGTTGAGGAGTGCTGCACTAATTTTTTATCATGGTTGTTCCAATTTTTTGCAGCTCCATGAGCTATGGTACCTTGGATTTGGTGGTTTCATTAGTGATATGACTGTCTTCAATAGTCATCTAATTCTTGTTCTATGATGACAAGAAAAATTATCTAGAAATTATTTATCTTGTTTCTATGGTTTGAGAAAAGATAAATGGGTGGTTTTTGATGAAATACTTTGCGTAAAATTTTAAGAACACATGGTGGTTTGGGAAGAAGGAATTATCTTCATTCCATCAGCAATCAAGATGGAGTCCAAACTATTGAGAGTTAAGTGATATTTTTTGGATGTTGGATTGTTGAAAGACTAGTTATATTCAATTAAGTCTAGGAATTGGGGTATATCATAGGCCTTCTAGTGATGGTTTTGATGTATTCCTTCTCACTTTTTTTACTCTTTTAATTTTTGATTTTTCTTGTACAGGTTCGTTGTACCGGGTATTATCATCTTACTTTTACATTTTCCCAATTAAATTTTGGGGGGCATGTGTCCCACTAATGCCCCATGGCATTCTGAGGATATAATATTGTCACTAATAAGATGGAAACATTTTATTTATAATTTCATTTGCGAGCTTACTGTTAAGATCGATGGTTAACTATTCATAAGGGACACATTACTATTCCATCATTCAAGTTAGTATTTAATAATTATAGGTTTCATATCTTTTTTAAATGCTTCATAATTAATTAATTCATCATTTATAAAGTTTGTAAATTTTTATATTATGTTTTTATACTATATGACATGATTATAAGTAGGTAATTTCTATTGATAAAACTATGGGTCTTACATTGTTCCGCCGATAAGAAATTTAACCCTATTTTTATGTACACTATTGTGAAAATAGGTGTGGGTACTTTTCCTTCATAACATCCTCTCACTCCATGTGGCCCCTTCTTATTTATTGTCCATCTTTAGTAATTTTACCAGGTGAGTAATCATGTTGCATAGAATATTATCTCTATGATCGATGATATTAACTGGATTTTCCTAAAAAGAAAGACCATTCTAAAATTTTACCACTTATGATGTTAGTGCATGTTAAGTATCTGGTATGAAAATCATGAAGAGGGATACATGGAACACATAGTGTACTTGAGACATGGTTGGTGAATCTTCTAGTCTATATTACACTACTTCAATGAGACCAAGGATCTCTATGAGGATGATGTACAGGAGACTTTTATTCCCTTCATTCTGATATATCATGATCCTATACTACAGAGATATTTGTATGAATATCATGTATCCATACTTAAACTCTAGGTCCTATTGATGATTGTCCTCATAGATATTTCTTTCGACTATGTTTTACCATGATGTGATTCTGAATGGATTTCACCTTTTCCACCATTTCATCGACCATTTTAGGTCTTACCAGCTCACACTCAGCGACTTCATCTCAACATGACAATTTTATTCATATTTTCCCATAATGGGATTTATATGGGGAAATTTGGATGATGGAGTAGAAAATTGTTTTGTAATAGAACACAACCATAGGTAGATATTGGTCCCATACTCATTTGATGTCCATATAACACAATCTAAACATGTAATCTACTATATAAATAGTTCATTCAGATGGGAAACTAGTTTGAGGATGACATGATTTATTGAAGTTCATCTCAGTTCATAGAGAACATTGGAGACTTTACCAGAACATAGAAGTGATTCTCCTATCTCAGTCAGATATAATAGATAGTGATAGTCCATGAATCCTAAGAAATTATTTGATATATATTCATGAAATATTATCTAATGATAATTACTTTTTAATTGAGATAAAGCGAGTTTTCTTTGTAAGAAGATCCAAAATTACCCTTATTTCATTGGTCCTTCTTGATGTATTTGGAATTTCAATGACAAATTATATGAAAATGTTTCAAAATTTCCATGTTGGTATGGGTGATGGATACATAATCCCATCAGAATCTTTCATGTAACCTTCAGATTTTCATATACAAGACACTTTGATTTTTATTCAATGATCACAATTTTATTATTGTCCCTCCAAACGCTCTCCCAGAGATCTTGATACATCATTGTGCTCCTTGGGTGAATAAATAAGGATGAGCTATGTACATCATTAAAAATCTATTTATTTATCATTGGACTGGATGGTATATACATTCATGACCCAAATATTATGACTCCATCCTCACTAATCTTTAACTCATAGGATTTATTATCTCCGGTAACATCCACCCTAATTTGAATTTACACATCATTTCTTTGAGAATAATTTGTTATATACACATGGAGAATTAGAGAAATAATTTGATAAACAATCGATGTTGGCCACTCCTTATTTATTCCCAAATTAATCCTTTTATATCTATTAAGATTGGATCCTTATCAATTCACATCATTGATAAAGATGCATGATCATTTCTACATAGAGCATCAGCCAACTTATGTACCTTAGAATGAATGTAGTTTATTGAGTAGTCATAATCCTTGATGAGATATAACCATATTTTCTGGAACATATTATTCTTCTTCTATGTGAATATATATTTGGGACTCTTTTGATCAGTATATATCTAACACTTCTCCTATATAGATAATGCCTCCATGTTTTAAATGCAGATATCACAAATTACAACTCTAGAACATGTGTATGATAGTTTTGATCATAAATTTTCAACTTCCTCGTGTCTTAGGTTATCGAATTATCATTTTTCATTAGTACATACCAAAATCTCCTCTTTGAATCATCGATGTAGATTAAATATAGTTCTCCACTTGTTGGGAATGTGAGTACTACTGTAGCGATAAGAATATTTTTCAAATCCATAATGATTTTATCATATTATGGAGTCCAGAAAAAATTTACATGCTTCAGTTTCACCTTTGTTATTGGGTTTGAAAATCTTGATAGGTTCTTCACAAATCATCGGTAATACGCAGCTAGACCAATAAAATTGCTAATCTCTATTATTGATGTTTTATTGGGCCACTATTTTGTTGCTTATGTCTTGGAAGGTTCTACATATATTCCTTTAATGGTGATAACATTCACATGAATTGTAATGCCTCGAACCTATTTACCTTGCGTTGGTGCATTATTTTATAAAATTGTTATGATCACAATGGATAAAATCCCGATAGACTAATCAGTTTAGTACCCTTGGAAGTATTTGATACAAACATTAGTTTTAAATTAAATTATAAAATAAAAAACAACAACAACATTGTCTCCATTGAACACGTTAATATCCATTTGAATATCCTAGTAGGTCAGTCATAATATACTTCTTCACATCCTAGAAAAAATAAAACATAGAAAGGGGTGATCTCACATGCTCAATTAGGATAACAATAAAAAGGATACATTCATAAATAAGCATTAACATTAAATAAAATGTATAATACTAAAACACAAGTATTTTTAAACATAAAATTCATCATAATATGGAAAAGATAAATAAAATAATTCTATTTACTTATTCATATAGATATTATACTAGTCAAATAATAACATGTAATATCAATAGCCAATTTTTAAATGATGGAATGCATAATGATGAAAATCATAAAAACATAGTAAAGGACTAATTCCTAGAATAAAAATTAGATTTTTAATAGCCTTTTGCCATGACACTGATTTGTCTACTGAGACCTACAGATTCATTGAGGAGCTTTAGTGGGCTCCACTCGTCACTTCCTAAGTCCTATGCATTCCTCATATGAAATGGTTTAAACATAACGTAAACATTAACATTAAAACTAGCATAAAAAATGTCAATACATTAACCATAAACCATAAATGGTATAAAAATATCACATCCAAAGTCAAACATAGCACAAACCATAAATACAATATTGAAGATTGTATCATAATAAATTAACTTCAAACATGCCTAATATCCAACAAAGGATGTTGACATATATAAAATCAAAAATATTTGAGAGTAATATCTATTTCTATTTTGAAATGATTTAAAAGTGTTATAATTTTAAAAGAAACATTTATTTTGAAAATATACTTATAAGATTTTAAGGGAATATTATAAGGTTTTACAATGGCAGGATATAGCCGCACCAACCATATAAGTAAAAAAACTATCATTAATTGTGTCAAAAATCTCGTAAAGGACATGGTTTGGAAAACTACTAAAAATTTCCTTTATAAAAATATCATAAAAATTAAAAAAAAGATATAAATGACTTTAACCCATAGTCTAGTAATTAGTAAAAATTGTTTGAAATACATTTTTATGAAACACAGATGTGGATGATAAAGATGACCCAATAGATACTCACATATAAAGAATCTTAGATAATGAAGATATTATAGTAATTAACGCTTACCTAGTACCTTTACCTGATCGAGGGTATATTAACTTCTTGTATAAAGGATAAATAATTGTTATTAAATTATAAAATAATAACATAAAAAAATATGATATTATATATGATCTTCCAATATCTCTTTTTTAATAATATTTCAGTAGTATCATTGTTTCAGCTGTTAACTGATTCATTTTACATTATATGTTTTGTTTTGTATGTCATGATTGATATTAATAAGATGAATTTGACACATATACTTAATGATATTAAGTTCATAAAAAATATTTTTTAATCATAAAATGTTATTTATTCTTAAATGGTTGCGATGTGGAATGAATCTTATCGCGTTCATGGAGAGGTTAATCCGTACCTACGCATGAGGGACAATACCATTCTATTAATAGTGAAATCATATGTAATTGTATAATATATCATATATACATAATAATTAACATCTTATAATTATTATTTACATCATTTATACTCATTATTATACCCACTCCAATAATGATGTGTTTGAATAACAAATTACACCACGATATAGAGATAGTAAGTCATACGTACGAACGTATAGTGACTTGTCATTCATAAAATGGATAGAATAATGAATATGGTTGTACCTTATTTATAATAACATCACTGTATGTATAAGGTACTGGATTTATTTTTTTTTGGAAACAACAATGATAGTGGATGTGGATGAAGAAAAGAACATTGAAAAAGGTAGTGAAATTTTTACCACTTATTCGGGTGTTCCCTTTTGAGTTGATGAAAAGGGATCCATAGGTTGGTGTTTGAACCAATGTATGTCTACTATGTTGATAATAGGGTAGTTGTGACTATATGTTATCAGGTTTAGGTCGAGAAAAATGGCTTTGGAGTTGTGAAAATAAGAGAAGGGGAAGTACCTTTTATGAGGGAGGTGAGGGTCATTTTAGGAAAACCATGAAATATTATTTTATTATAAAATCATTTTTTGTTTATAATGGCTCCTAAATGATTTATATATAGTATACGGTGGGTATGGTTTTAAAAAATGTCAACCAATATGTTTTATACAGGTTTAGCTTACCATATTAACCTTATCTTTTAGATTTAACTCATAGTTAAATAGTTTAACTTTTACGATGTATTGTAATTTTATTATAATAAATGGTCAATAAAATTACAATAAAATTTCAAGAGAACCCCAATTGGGTCATTAATGAAATATATGTTTTTATATTAGACTTTTGGATGAACCAATTATTTTTTTATTAATATATGAATTAATAATTTAGTATTTGTTTTTAAAAACTCATTTTTTCAATTTTGACAATATTTTGTATTTTGTGTTTTTGAAAGTCATAAAAAATTCATTAATTCAATATATATTAAATTAATCAACACTAAAATGTCATAATTATCTAAAAAACTCTTTGAATTTATCAAAAGTCTCAATTTATATTTATTTTTATAAATATTATATCAATTATTTTAATCATTCATTAATATTGTAATTAATGTATCATCATTGTGTCATAAATAAATTTAATTATTTAATGTATAATAATTATAAATTAAATAAAATTATGTATTAAATAATTTTATCATTTGAATGAATACTTATAGTCGATTTTATCTTATGTGTAACCCTATATTAAATTTTTTATTTATAAAACATTAAATTTATCACTTTTAACTATTATTTAAATAAAATAATAATTAATGTCCTAATCTAATACATGTGGACCAAAAGAATCGTATTATATTTCTAAGGATGTTTTTATTATACTTAAACTAATCAAATTGAATTATGACATGTGATAGGGTAATAATAATATCATTTTTAACTTTAATTACCCTATTTACATTTAACCATGGTAAATAAATGTCAAAAGTAACTATTCACCAAAAATTATTTTCATCTCATTGAACAAAATTTTACAAATTGATATCATATATTATCTAGGATTTTTTAAATTAAATTCAAAAAAGTGGTAAAATTATGTTTTATGCAAATTTGCTAACGTGCCTAGAAGTTGTGTAAAAGACGGTAAAAAGATTAGTAAAAAAATATATAAACTTTTATTATAAAATGTATCTGATGAATTACATTGAAATAATATGGTTATTATGTATCTATTATGATATAAAATAAATTTAAATAAAATAAACTTTTATTTATATAAAAAGTTAGGTTTAAACAATAACACTGTGTTTTTCACTATTCTTCAAAAAATTTAATGTTTTCAGAAAAATACCAAAAATTCACCACAAGTTATATTTGATATTATGAATCCTAAAATAAAGTCCTTATTGAAAATTAATATATATAAATTTTAAAAAAGGTGGTTTTACTATACATAACAGCTAGTTTTATTGGTCGTAGTGTGCTAGAACTCGATGATGCGTTCATCGCAAGATATTTTTTATTCAAAGGGAAACGTACAATGGAACTTGGTCATGTTACATTCTTCCATCAATCAATAATTTCTTCCAAGAAATTTATAGAATAATACTACATAAAAATATTTAGTTGGTTCTTAATCATAAGTTCCTCGGGGTCCCACGTTTCCTCTTCCTTCTTATGATTTCTCCATAAAACTTTTACCAGACATATCATCAGATATCTCAACACTTGTTATCTTCTATCAATAATCTTGGCATGATCTTGACAAAAAGACAAATCAGGTTCCAGTTAAATTTCATCATAGGTGAGTACATGCGTTGGGACAAGCATGTATTTTCTCAATAGTGATACGTGGAACTCATCATAAACTTTGGAGAGACTTGGCAGCATTGCAAAATGATAAGCTACCACTCCAATTAATTCTAGAATTTCAAAAGTTCCAATGTACCTGGTACTTAATTTACCTTTTTTACCGAATCATATATTACTCTTCAATGAAGATAACTTCAAGAAAACATGATCACCTAAGTGAAGTTCCAAATCCTTCTTTCGGTTATTGGCATGGCTCTTTTTCCTACTTTGGTCTTCTTTAATGTGGGTTCAGATAAACTTCATCGTTTTCATTATTTCATTAATAATATCTGGTCTTACGAGTTTTCATTCACCAACATCATCACAACATGTTGGTGTGTGACATATCTTTCCATATAATGTATCATATGGTTCCATCTGAATACTTGAATGGAACATATTGTTATAATAAATTTCAACCAGAGGTAAATATTGATCACATATCTCTTGGAAGTCATGTGAGAAAGATCTCAAAATGTATTCTATGGTTTGAGTTGTCTGTTCTGATTGTTGATTAGTTTGAGGGTTGTTGGAAGAAATCAAACAATGTTTAGTATCCAAGGCCTTTTGAATAATTTTCTATAATATTGATGTAAAATGGTGATCATGATAAGTTATAATTGATAGGAGCACTCTATGATGTCTTACAACTTCATTAATATATAGTCTTGTAAGTCGTTCATGTGGAAAATCTCCTCTTATAGAAAAAAAATGTACTGAATTGACCCATATTGCATCATTCCTTCTAGGATCCTTTGGATGTCCCATGAAAAAGTACATCGTAATATTATCCAATTTCCACTCAGGTATGGGAAGAGGTTGCATGAATCCTCTAGGAAGTTGTCTTCCAGCCATAACCTATTGAAAAACCATACATCATGACATATGATTAGCTATCTCCCTCTTCATGATGTCCCACAAAAAACATTCCATCAAATATCTATACATCATTGTGCTACTAGGGTGTATAGATAAATTTGAGCTATTAGCATCATACAACAATTCCATTTTTAGATAATATATATCAGTAACACAAATTCTATTCCCAAATTACAAAATTCCATCTTCATATATGATGTCGATCAATCTCCCATTGATCACAACATTAATTTTATTTTGAAACTCTTCATTAATAGTCTCAGAACTCTTTATCATTTGTAGAAAAGATGGTTTGGAAACCATTTGAAAATGTATTAATTTTTCAACTTACATGGTTATTCCCATATCCATAATTACTAGATCAATGAAAATAGGATCGCTTTCCACTCTCATCTTGTTCAAAACATTGTGATCCTTTTTTCTCAAAGAATTTTACACCTTATTCTCCTTCCCCAGGTGGTAGTGTATTGTGGAATAATAATCATTGAGTAGTTTAATCCATCTCCTCTGCCTCATGTTGAGTTATTTTTGTGAGAAAATATACTTCAAACTCTTCTTATCAATATATATCTCATATTTTTCACCATAGAGATAGTATCTCCATATTTTCGGAGAAATGATTACATTTCCTAATTCATGATCATGAGTGGGATTGTTTTTCTCATGAATTTTTAGCTACCGTGATGCGTAATAAATAAATATATCATTATTTATAAGGAAACAGCCATGTCTTTTCTATGACTAATTGTTACAATTAAAAAACCCTTCATTCCTCAATGATAAATTCCATATAAGATCATTGAATAATCTTCTCTACAGTTTATAAAAATATTCATCAAACTATTTTTTCCAAACAAATTTAACCCTTTTACACATGAGCATGGTCAGTTGGTTAGCCAATCCGACAAAATTCTAGATGAAATGACAATAATATCCAGCTAAACCAACAAAACTGCATACCTTCAATATACTTATCGGTGCAATACATTCATGGATTGCCATAATTATTGAATTACAGACATATATTCCATCCTTAGAGACAATATGGCCATGAAAAGATATTTCATGATGCCTGAATTCACATTTGCTAAACTTCCCATATAATTCATTTATTTTTAGGGTTCTTAGAACAGTGTACAAGTGATTTTCATGATCTTCGTAGAATTTTGAGTAAACCAAAATGTCATTAATAAATACCACAACAATGTCATCAAGATATTACTCGAAAAAAATATTCATTATATCCATGAAAACAGAGGGAGAATTAGTCGGTCCAAAAGGCATTATTGTAAAATCATAATGCACGTACCTGGTTCAAAATTCTTTTTTTGGAATGTATTCCTTCTTCACACACAACTGATTTTATCTTGATCGAAGGTCAATCATTGAAAAATATTGAGCTCCAAGAAGATGGTCAAATAAATCATCAATGAGAGGTATGCGATACTTGTTCTTTATTATTATCGCATTTATCTCCATTTAGTTAATTCACTACCTCATGGATTCGTCTTTATTCTTAACAAAATGATCAGGGGAT
Organism: Viscum album; assembly: GCA_963277665.1. Taxonomy (NCBI): domain Eukaryota; kingdom Viridiplantae; phylum Streptophyta; class Magnoliopsida; order Santalales; family Viscaceae; genus Viscum; species Viscum album. Next base: position 323,188,004 of record OY728119.1, on the reverse strand, counting down.
CCCCATGGAGAAACACTGGGGAAAATAAATCCTTTATTACTAAATTCTCTAATTGTTTTTTAGTTTCAATAATTCCACTATAGCCATTATACAAGTGGTCTTAGATATGGGAAATGAAATAGGAATTAAATCAATGGAAAAATCAATTTCTCGTTATGGAGGATGTCCATGTAAATCCTTTAAAAACACATCAAAAAATTCATGATCAATAGCTACATACTTTATTTGAACATTCCTTTCCCCACCCATAGAATTTTAACTCTCTTCATCTCCAATAATTTAATTTAGTAGAGCTGTTGAGGGTGAATCTTGATAAGAATCAGATGGTGATGTTTCTTCTCTAAAGATAAGCGACTCATTATCATCATCGAAAAATGTAACATCCTACTTCTTACAGTAAAGTTTTGCATTATGGTCCAAAATCCAATCCATACAGAGGATTACGTCAAATTCAATAATGGGTATGTTGATGAGATCAGCTGACAAATAGATTTTATACAACTTAATTGGAACCGATTAACTAAACATTTTTACAATGATACTTCCCTTATGAGTTTGAACAAACAAATCCATTTTTAAATCAAATAGGAGATATCTAATTTATTTAGAATACTAGGAAGATATGAAATAATCTGATAATCCATAATCAAATAAAGCATTGGATAAATTCGAGAAAACCATTAAATTACCTTCCACAACGACTTTCAGATCTTCAACCTCAGTAGTAGTGATCACATAATCATGGCCTTTCTCCCTTGGACTTTTCTGAGGTAAGTTTCCTTGGTACTTAAGACATTCATTTTAATAATTATACATTTCTCTATAATTGTATAATTCAACATTGACAACCTGTTCCTTTCCCTTGAAATCACAAGTTTGGTGGCCTTTTCACCACACTTGTAACAGAATATAATTCCCTTCATGAATGTACTAGGGTGTTTCTTCCCTCATTTTCCATAGGACATATATTTAACTTTTCCCTTCTTCCCCTTATTTCCATTTATTGAGTGTTCAACAGATCTCATCTTCACTTTCTTTGTTTTAATGTCGTAAGACATAGAGAATTCTTTTTATGTCTTGATATCACACAAGAAAATATTTTCAGATGATGAGATGGATTGTGAGACTAATGGTTGATGGAGAAATGGCTATAACCCATAAAATAATCAATTAATCTTACACCTTGAGTAAAATAAATTATCTGTTGCATGCCTTTATAACCTTGAAAAGTTAGCCTTATACTTTGAGACGTTCTAATCCCCTTTGGCCATAGACTCAGAAATAGTCTTTCAATATCTACTCGATAGTCATGAGGAAATTATTTTTCTATGATAATCTTTTTAAACTACCTCTATTCTATATTTGATACTTTTTCATCCTCCTTTGTGTTTTTAATTAATGACTACCATTGATCACCATCTCCCGTGAGGCGATAAACTGCCATGACAACTTTTTCCCTTTCACTACTGCCCCAAGAATGAAATATTATCACTAAGGAACTTATCCATTGCTCAACTACAAATGGATTTGAACTCCCATTAACTGTTTGTTGTTGTTTCCTTACAATGTGGTCTAACATATATCTTCCACGTTGTGGATTAGGGTGTTCCATATTGGTAAGGTTATTATTCATAACCTGAGTGAGTTGTCTCAGTATTGTGATAAGCTGATCAGAACGAGTTGTATCACCAGTTCCACTATAATTATCATGAGTAGGAGGGAAATAACAACATGGATTACATGCATTGATGAAGTATCCATTCATTATACTAGGAACAATTTATAAACAATGACATATTCTAGATTAGTTTATGAATCAAAATACATAATTCAATACATGGAATACAATTAACATAAATTGAACCATTTATGGATATAATCCATAATCATAAAAAAATATTCTTTGAAAAGATATATACTCCTAAATGCATCCTAATTTTTTGTAAAAAATGTGAATTATCCTAATCATATCCCCCAAGAGTGTCACAACCATGATTGCAGCAGGGCCTATTGTCATGTACCAGGATACACCAGGTCAAGTATGAAACTCTTTGTCAGTGTTTTCACTCCTAGGTACATTTTTTCCATAGCCACCTCTACCTACTTGTATCTAGAAAGGGCTATATTTCTTGGTAAGCATATAAAATATCTTCATTACCAAAATTATAAGATGTTATTATATACTAATCCTCAAATCCTATATTAGGGTAATGTTTTCTAATCTGAGTTTTTCTAAATCCATATTTCAAGATTTATACTAAACATTATTTGTTACCATCTATAATGGTCCGACCCTTGTTACCCAGAGTCGGTGCATTATTACATAACGTTGGTATGATTCGAAGGGAAAAAATACAGAAATACCGATTACATTTGTAGACTTGGAATTAAAAGATACATATATAAGTTTTACATTACAATATTAAATGAAAAAAACAACCACATAGTCTCATTTGAACACATTCAAATCCCTTGGTCTATCCTTGCAGGTGAGCCATAAAATACATCTTCACATCCTTGGAAAAAATATTGATAGTGTTGAAATATTGTTCTCATTAAGAATTAAAATATAGCAGAAGCATTCATAAATAATCATAAACATTTAAGGCAATGTATAATACTAAAAAACAAGCCTTTAAAACATAAACAAAAGCAAAATGTGAAAAGATAAATTAAATAATACCATTTACATATTCACATGGATATTATAATAGTTGAATAATCATATGTAATATCTATAACCAATTCCATATTGACGGAATGCATAATGCCAGACAACATAAACACATAGTCAATGCCTCATGCCAAGAATACAATTATGATTTTGGTAAGGCCTTGTGACAAGACACCAGTTTGTCTCATGAGACTTACTGATTCACTGAGGAGCTATAGTAGGCTCAAAATGTAACATACTAAGTCTAATTCATTCCTCATATGAAAAGGATGAAACATAACATAGACATTCATATTAATACTTGAATAAAAAATATCAATACTTTGACCATAAACCATAAATGGTATAAAAATTTCACATTCATAGTCAATCGTATCACAATTCCTTCAATATAAAATTGAAGATTATATCATAAAAAATCAACTTCAAAATAGAATAAAATCCAACAATTGATATTGACATAGATGAAATCAAAACTATTTGAGAGAAATATATTTTTCTATTTTGAAATCATTTAAAAGTCCTGTTATTTTCAAAGAAAAAAATTATTTTAAAAATATTAATATTTGATTTTATTGGAAGATTTTAAGTTGTTACAATGGAGGAACATAGACGCACTCACAGTATAAGTTAAAAAACCTTCTTTCCTTAATTTTGTCAAAAACATCGTAAAGGTCCTTTTTTTACAAAAGACTGAAATATTACATTATAAAAATCTCATAAAAATTCAAACAATGGTATAAATGAAATTAAAACATAGTCTAATAAAAAAATGTTTTGAAATACATTTTTAAGAAATACAGATGTGGATGATAAAGAGCTCCCAGTATATACTCACATATTAAAAATCTCAGATAATGAAGAGATTGTAGAAATTAACCCTTAAATTATACCTTTACATGATCAACAATATGTTAACCACTTTTATAATAGTTAAATCATTATTATCAAATTATTAAAAAACCACATACAAAAATATTATATCATATATTATCTTCTAATAGGGTTATATTAATAATATTTCAGTAGTATCATTGTTTCATGTGTTAGATGATTCATTTTCCTTTATATGTTTTGTAATATAAGTCATGTTTTTTAAGGATAATATGTAATTGATTCATATCTATAATGATATTATGTTCTGAATCATTTTTTAATCATAAAATTATATTTATTATTTAAGGGTTATGATGGGGAATTAATCTCATCGCGTTCATGGAGACGACAATCCAAATGTAAGCACGAGCCACAATACCATTATATTGATTGTGAAATTATATATAATTGGATTTAATATGATATATATAGAATAATTAACATGTTATATTTATTATTTACATCATTTATACTCATTATTATACCCATCCAAATAATGAAGTGTTTGAATAATAAACTACACCACAACATGGAGATTGTTAGTCGTACGTACGCACGTATGGAGACTTGTCATTCATACGATGGATATAATAATGAATATGGTTATAACATATTTATAATAAAATCACATTATGTATAAGGTACTGGAGTTATTATTTTTTTATGGAAATAACAAATAATGGGGAATTAAAATATGAAAAGAACATTGAAAGATGCGGTGAAATGATTACCTATTCCTCAAAGGTTTTCTTTTTGAGTTAATCAAAATAGATTATTAGGTTGTATTTATGTTTAAATTAAATCCTCTGGGTAGATTTGAGGCTTCTTGGGAAGATATTTGAGTAGGTGATGGTCGAGAAAAATTTCTTTGGAGGTGTGGAAAAAGGGGAGGGGAGGTACCCATTTATAAGAGAGGTGAGGGTCACTTTAGGACAACCTTCAAATATTATATTATTACATAAAAACATTTTTTTATAATGGAAAATATTATATATTTTGATGATAAGGTGGGGTTGGGTCGAATCACGTACAACCAATAGGTTTTAGACACGTTTTGGTCTCCATATTAACCTTATCATTTAGATTTAACTCTTAGTTAAATAGTTTAAATTTTAGCATGTAGTCTTCTATTATTATCATAAATGGTTAATAAACTTACAATAAAATCACAAAAGATCCCCAAGTGGTTAATTAATGATATATATATCATGATATACATATTTTTTCTGAACCATATATTTTTATGACTATATATAAATTAATAATATTGTATTTGTTTTAAAAACTCTTTTATGTCAATTTTGACAGTTTTTTGTATTTTGTTTTTTTGAGAGTCACAAAAAATTGATTACTTCGAAAACAATTCATTTAATAGAACATAAAAAGTCATATTAACCTATAAATTTATTTTAAACAATCAAAAGTCTCAATTAAAAATTAATTTTTTATTTATAATATCAATTGTTTTAATCTTTCATTACTAAGGTAATTACTACATCATCATTATGTCAAAAATAAATTTAATTATATAATGTATAGAAATTATAAATAAAATACCATTATGAAGGAAATAATTTTATCTTTATAATGAATATTTATAGTTTAATTTATCTTATGTGTATCCTTATATTAAAAGTGTTTTAGTTATGAAACATTGAATTTAAAACTTTTAACTCTTCTTTAAATAAAATTATAATAAATTTCCTATTCTAATCTACGTGGTCCAAAAAATAATATTTTATTCTTAAGGTTGTTTTTGGGGTAAATAAACTTATTCAATAGAATAAGTACATGTGTTATGGTAATAATAATTTCATTTGTATCTTTAATTACCCTATTTACTTTTAACCGTGGTAAACAAAAGTAAAAAGATACTATTCACCAAAAAATATTTCTATCTTATTGAAACAAATTTTACTTACTGATATAAACCATGTCTTATAGATTTTAAAAATTCAATTCACAGAAGAGGTAAAATTACATTTTATGAAAAACTACTTATGTTACTAGAAGGTAGGTAAAAGAGGGTAAAAAGTTCAATAAACATATATATATATATATATATATATATATATATATATAATTTTATTAAACAATGACTCAAATGAATTACATTGTAAAAATATAGGATTTATGTATCTATTTTGACTACAAATTAATTTAAAAAAATAAATATTTATTTAAATAAAAATTTGTTTTTAAATAATAACACAATGTTTTTGACAACTCATCATAAATTAAAATTTATACGATGAATACCAAAAATTCACCCTAAACAATTTTTGATATTCAAATCCACAAATGAAGTCCATTTGAAAAAACAAAATTTCAATAATTTCAAATATTGGGTATTACTATTCTTAATGTCTAGTTTGATTGGTCGGGGTGTGATAGAACTGAAAGTTCTATACGGCGCATGCGATTGTATTATTTAAATGGAAACAAACCGTGGATGTTTGTAGTGTTAAAAGAATGATACATTACTTATTCAAAACATATATTAATTGTAATTTTCATAGACATTATCCCTTCATAATGTCCTAAACAAAACATTCAAATTCTCCTCATGTTGCTCCTTTCTCTTAGAGTATATCAGTATATAAATGATAAAGACTACCAAAAATTTCTCGAGGCAATCTCTGAAAACTATATTCATTAAATCCATGAAAATTTATGGATAATTAGTGAGTAAAAAGGGCATCACAGTGGACTCATAGTGTACATTCCACATTTAAATGGAAGTATCGTAAATAACATACTTCATAACATTTAATTGGTGATATCCCGATCGAAGGCCCACCATTGAGAAATAACTAGCCCCACATAGCAGATAGAATATGTCATCTATCCATAGTAGGGGATACTTGTTCATTGTCTTGATTTTATTGAGATCACGATAATTAATGAATAGTTGAATTGATCAATCTATCTTCGAAATGAATAGGAATGGAGCACCCCATGGTGAATCAAATAGGCATATAAAACCCTTGTCCATTTTCTACTGTAACTGAATCCTTAGTTTTTAGTGCCATCATTGGCCTATATATAAGGTCTTATTGATATATGAAGTGATCTAAAAATAATTTCAATTGATAACTCAACCAATCAGTCAGGTGAATTATTATTCAATTCTTCAAGTAATACATCAGTGTAATCCATCATGATGGGATTTTCTTCGAGCATGATCATATCCTTGTTCTCAATCATTTGAGGGAGAAATGATTTCTCCCAAGTTTGTAATATCAACCCTTAATACGATGATTCGGAAGGAGAATCTTCTTCCTCCAAACACTTATAATGAATTGGATGATAATTTGGGATCTAAAGAGTGATGCCTCTTTCCTGATATAGGATGTTTTCATTAAATAATGATATCCAATAAATATTAAAAAAATAGCATCAAACTATAATAAAGGGAGTATGATAGGATTATCTTGGAGGTTCAGTCCCCAAAAATAAACCAGGAAGAGTTATGTACCAATGATGCCATTATTTCCCCATTGGATATTTACATAGAAAACTCAACATCCAAATATTGTGGTGGTGTATTAATAGTTACACTAAACTAAAAAGATATGAATTAATGCATAGAAACATAATAAAATATTATGTTTTTTGTTCTTGGATGTAAAACTAACATACCTTTCACAATGTCATTGTTTCGATCCACATCAGTAGTAGTGATATAATAAGCCTCGCCTTGTTTCCTTGGTGGTTGTAGTTGATTTCCTCTGACAACCTTGGAATTAGGGAATTGGATTTCTAAATTCCCATCTTCATTATAGTTGAAACACTACACTACCAGATGAGGGCTGATCTGAACCTTCCTTTCTTCCACCATAATAGTGGAATTAATGATATCCCTTCAAAAGTTTTATCCAGATTCCCCATTACTCTTCATTTGAAGCATTTCCTAGTTCCCTTTATAGAGTTCCTTGGATGATTCTTCCTAATATTTTGACATGTGGGATATTCAGTCTTCTTTTTTTCATGTGATTTATTTTCATATTAATCCATATTTTACTTCATTTTCTTATTTTCTCACTGGGCCTATGAATCTAGTGAGAGTCTCTCATCATAATTTCATCCTAGAGGGCACAATGAAAAATCTCCTCATAGCTGTTGTTGTCTCTAATTTCCAACACCTTTTTTAGGATCAGCTTTAGTATGCTAAAAAAGTGATCCACAGGGCTTCTGGTGTTCAAGAAAAATATGAATATGTGTCTTCCAATCCTTGTAATGTTTTCTTAATATTCCTAATAGACTCATATTTATTCTGATTACATTCATGTAACTCTATTCCCTATTAAGGTGGAGGGTTCTAGGAAATTTTTTATTGAAAAATATTTTCTTGAATTCCTCCCAATCCAAGGAGTAAATTTCTTTATTGTAAATCACATTTTTTTGATCAGTGTACACCTTTGATCAACTTCCTCAACAAAATGATAGACCTCTATCACAAATTTATCTTCTTCTGAGCACTGAAGGATAAATAATTTTTTTTCTATAGAGTCAATTCAACATTATATGAAGAGGGTATCATAGGATCCACTAAATATGGGATTCCTTTTCCACAAGAAGGATTTTACAACAATGTTATATCTCATTGAAGGAGGGAACTCCTTGGGATTCATGTTTTTATTCATTAATTGTGCCAGTTGATAAAGTACTATAATGATGCTTTGAGAACCTGTTTCCATCATATTTGGAATATCATTAGAGAAATCATCATTTTTACTATAATATTTACTGATGTAATGTGTTCTTATATTCCCCACATTATGCAAGAAAAAGAATATTAAATTTGGGATCATTAATTATTATCATCAAAAGGAAACCTTAAACACAAAAGGATAACCTATTAAAAGAAAAGTATATCCTAAACTATGATTTCCTATATTACAATCTAGGTTATCCCTGATATGTTTCCCAAAAAATATTCATAGGGGCATTTTCTTTATTCCATTAATAATGGTATGTAATTAGTCAATGAAATTACATAAGAGTATCCCCTAAGAGTGTCAAACTAAATGCATATTAAGGCCCATTTTCATGTACCAGGTTACCCCAAGTCAGGACAAGAAAACCTTTTCAAAGTTGATACTACTAGGTACACATGTTCCAAGACCATGTCCACGTGTTGTATCCAAACATGGATGTATTTTTTCATAAGACACTAACTATATTCTAATGAAAACATAAGGATTTATTTATAATAGTTAATTTTATACCTAAGGTTCTTTCTAAAGTTATCTGTATATAGTCCACAAAAATATGTAATATCTCTCTCTAATACAAACTATAGAGACCCTATACTTTTACATATATCATCACCTAATTTTAGGAATAAAAAATCATCAAATTATAATCCATGGATTGTAAAGTCTATTGTCTAGGAACACTAGGCACATAAAACTGAAAACATGAGACTAAATAAAATATTTCTTTATTAATAATCGATTTTGAGCTCTATACATATTTTGATCACTTAAATCTGTATATGACAATTTTAGGATAACATGTAAAAAGGATTGAATAAAAATCCAATCATGGGAATAGAAATTTATATAATTATTATCATAAGGGTTATAAGGAATAATATAATTATATAAAAAAGGCATGGAACATGGTAGAATGATATGTGACTTGGTATTTTAAAAAAACACAAAATCCATGACCAAGTCACAACTCATTCCCGGAAAACAATTCTCCATTGAACCCATTTTTATATTGTATTCAATATTAAATATAGTGTAGAGACCCTAGGAAAGGTATATGAATCATAATGACCTGTGTTCTTGTGTTTTATAGGTGTTCTAGGAATTTAAATAATTAAAAAGTTTAAGAAAAATTTAAATAAAATCTTTTATACTACTAGTGTTTAGGAATTCCTTGTTTAACTTGTATCTATGGCACCCGGATGACGACCATGTGTTTTGAAGGCAATCAAGGCCCTTGAGGCTTATAAAGATGATTGGTGGATGGATGATCGAGATGAGGAGGACAACCAGTGGTAGAGGAAGCTTCGAGCCTTTCAACGGTAGACCCTTACAAAGTATGATGGCATCATATCAAACATGGAGTACGAAAGATGGATCAAGGAGTCAGTTAAAGATTTCTGCTTGATTCGTGCTCTAGTTGAGTACTAGGTTCCATCGGTAGTCAGTCATATGAGAGGAGAAGTATGTCAGTGGTGGAAACTCTATATTGGAGAGAGTATGGAGGGTCAGATTTCATGTGCTGACTTCAAGAAGGAGTTCTCGGCAGAATTCTTTTCTTCTATTGTGAAGGATGAGAAGATGTTGAAGCCACTCTCCCTTCTGTTGGGGAGTATGTCAGTGAAGGATATGGCGATTAAGTTCAAAGGTATTCTTTATTTTTCCTCCAAAACATTTTCCAGATTAGGATTCTCAGGTGGATAGTTTAGAGGAGGTAATTCGACCATCTATTTAGTAAGATGTTACTCCCTTCACCCCACTGACGTACTTGGAGGTCCAGAAGGAGGCTGAAGTGGTGGAGATGATGCACACACAGGGACGTGTGCCGTGAGAGGGGATCTAGTTAGGTACGTCAAAGGGGAAGTCCATTAGTAGTAGACCTCTAGTGTCAGGGACATCCATGTTTCTTTTAGTGGAGAGTAGGCCAAAGTAGTTACAATTTTTATACCCCCAGTCCTCACGATTTCTTTGAAGGCCTAGGACCGATATTCTTCATCTATTGTAGCTTCCAGAACCTTCTGAATCAAGGCCTGAACCGAGTGTTTTTTAGTGGAGTTGAGTAGGTTCAGTGACCACCTTAGCAACAATAGTTTCTAACCAGGTCCTTTCAACAGTAGTAGTAGGGACAACGAGCTCCCTTCCTCCAAGAAATGATGTTGTCGGAGGAGGCCGTCATCAGGGCACTCCATGGGGTCCTTGACTAGGGGGTGGTTTGGGAGGTGGCTAACAACTGAGGGGATGAGGAGTTAGGTGTGGGTAGTTTCATGCCACAAAGGCAGTAGTTCTATTAGGTCAAGAAGTCGTTCAAGGTACAATCAGCTTGTTTAGCACTCTTGTCTATTCCTTGTTTGATTTAGGTGCTTCGAACGCCTTTATTACACCCGGTATATCCCATTCCTTTGTCATAGACATAGAGACAAACTCAATTCTCCTGGGCTATGGACACAAATTAGGGGTCATACTAGTCTCTTTGTTGTTTGTCGAGGATGAAGACTAATTTTGGGGCCACATAAGTCTAGTGGGAATCTCCCTATACTGCAAATACAGTTATTTGATGTCATCCTATGCATCAACTGGTTATTTTCTATGCACGCTGTTATCGACAACTTCTGGAGAAGAGTCATTTTCTCTGAATGGATTGTCCAGCATGTAGATTTTGTTGGAAAATAGAGTTGTTATGTGGGAAATGGCATGTGGATCCTCTTATTTATTATTTGTCAATGATTTAAGCAGAATCAGTTGATACTGAGATGATGGATGTTTCATGAGTTTTTAGAGTGTTCCTGAATGTTTTTCCTATAGAGGCTGTGACTATAACCCCTTTATGTGACATTGAGTCCAAGATAGACTTACAACCTCGTTCCTGTCTCATTTTGATGGAGCCTTATCGGATATCACCTTTGGAGTTGTGGGAGCTATAGATTCAGAATGATGTTATAATGAAAAAGAGTTTTTTCCGACCCAGCATGTTACCATGGGGTGCTCTAGTCTTTTTCACGAAGAAGGAAGATGGTGGTCTTTGGTTGTGCTTAGACTACCAGAGACAGAATCCGGTAATAATAAAGAACTGTTATCCTCTTCTGAGGATAGAATATCACTTTTACCAATAAAGGGGATCATTATGGTTCTCTAATATTGATCTGTGGTCTAGGTATCACTAGTTATGGATAATGATATTGATATCGAGAAGATATCTTTTAGGTGAAGGTATTAGTACATTGAGTTCATAGTCATGTCGTTCGGTGTTATGAATTCACTTGATATAATCATGGGGTTCATGAACTCCATTTTTTCACACGTTATGGGACTAGTTCAACATTTTGTTCACCAATGACATATTGATCTACTCAAGATCAGAGGAGGAACTTACATAGCACCTCAGGATGGTAATAGAGATCCTTCTACATCACCAGATCCATGTGAATATGTCCAAGTGAAAGTTCTAGACCTGAGAAGTGCACATTCATGGAAACGCGGTGTCTCAACATTGTGTAGTGGTTGACCTGTCAATGGTTGGAGTGGTTGTTTCATGGGAATCACCCATGAATGGATGGAGGTTCGTAGTTTCCTGGGTTTGGTAGGCTATTATTAGAGGTTCGTACCCAAATTCTCTAGAGTTGTAACTCCTTTGAAAGCTTTGACTAGAAAATACCAGGTCTTTGTGCTGAGTGAGAAGTGTCAGGAAGAATTAAGCTACTTAAAGGAATGTTTAGTCATTGATCTAGTTCTTAGGTTTGCCAATGGAAGGGCTTTTGTTTGATGTATTTTGTGATGCTTCTGGACTTGTCATAGGGGTTTTTTCCAATTTAGCATTCGTGGTTAGTTGTAGCCTTTAGATTCCCCCATGTGGAAGTGGGATGACACCTCAATTGATTATGTCACAGGACTACCTAGGGTTCATGGAGGCTATAATGTTATCGTGGATGTGGTAGACCGGCTGAGGAAATCAACTCACTTTATGGCGATCTAGGAGTCAAGTGCGGTGGATGAATTATCGTAGATATACATGGATGAGGTGTTGTAGTTTCATGGAGTTCAAGTAATATTATCTCAGATAGTGGTTCACGGTTTTCTTCATGAGTATGGAGGGGATTACAGCATTCTTTGGGAACCCAACTATACCTTAGCACTGCCTTTTCCCCATTCATATGGGAGATAGAGTGGACCATCCAAACAGTGGAGGATATGCTACATGCATTTTTTCGGACATTGGTGAATCATCAGAATCAAAATTTCCCTTATTATTCTTTACCTACAATAATAGTTATCACTATAATATTGGGATGGCACAATTTGAAACATTGTATGTGATGTCATGTCTTTCACCCATGTGCTGGATCGAGGTTGGGGAGGTAGGAGTTCGTATATCAGAGTAAGTGAATATCACAATTGAGAAAGTTCATATCATATTAGTGAGGATGAAGGTGTCTCATAACAGGACGAATTCAAATACCAATCATAGGAGGAGACCATTGTACTTAAAGGTCTTGTACCACATGTTCTTGACGGTCTCCTCACAATGCGGGTGATGATTTTTTTGGAATGGGAGCAAGATCTCTCTTAGGTTCTTCAGGTCTTTCAAAGTGACCTGGAATGTTAGTGAGGTGGCATATAATCATGAATTACCACCACATTTGGAAAGGTTCGATGATGTTTTCTATGAATACCAGCTTTTTCGATATCTACACGATGATTCCCATGTCATTTACTTATGAGAGATTGATATATGGGACGACTCTATATTCATGGATCGACCAGTGAGGATCAAAATTTCCATAGAATAATGTGATTGAAGGATGTACCACCCATTTGGTTCGTCTGTTGTGGAGGTATGGTGGCCTCAAGGAGAGTACTTGGGAGCGAGAAGCACAAATTCACCCTTAGTACCTAGAGTTTTTTTGTGTTTGGTTCTGTTTTTTTGTGAATTGGTTATGATGTAGTGCTTGACATTGTCAGCTATGAAATGTGATGTTTTCCATGTTCTCTGAATCTGTATGAAGAGTCCTGGCTGTGTGGAGGGGAGGAGCTCATCCCTATTCAAGACGCATTTTGGTGGATGTGATTAAACCCATGCATGTCAGTCCGTCCTGCCCAAAGTGGATAGTATATTGACATGGATGAAGGGAATACCTAATCCATTTTACTAGATGGTTTGACCTTTGAATGTTTGTGTTCTTACGGGAGAAGCATTCCTAGATTTCAAGGAGGATTACTGCTGAGAGGTATCTTTGAGGGGGTTATTCAAAACCCTCTCTTTTTGGGGTCTAGTCTCGATTTTCGAGAATGTAAATAGTTTGAGGGGAATCTAATGTAATGGAACAAACCCTCTTGGTCCATTAAATTTTCATTTTTTGGTATTGGGGAACACTGGACACATCAGTGAGTTGTGAGGGAAATGGTGTCGGTGGAGGGTGTAATCGTAGTGTAACCCATCAGTGACTCACCGATCGGTGCCACACGCAATCGGTTCCACATGGTTGTCTGGTTTATGCTTCCCCAATTTTCCCATAACCCAAGTTTTATGTCCTTATAAACTTTCTAAGTGGTTCAAGGCCATTTTTAAATCACATATATGATGTTCTAGATCTCCAGGATTGGGAAGACCCTTGACTTACCAAAACATTGTGTAGCTGTTATGCATTTTCCTCTATTCAAATGAAATATTTTAACTAAAACCTTTTATGGAAACCACTTTGATGAGAATTTTTAAATAAAAATTAATTCCATCATGTGTAACCGCCCAATCCTGTGGAGAAACTATTATGCACCTTTAATGGATTTCATGATTTCTCATCCCGTATCTATAGGATCTCTCATTTTATTGCACGAAGTTTATTTTTTTCCATGGATGATATCTTTCCTTTACTTGGTGAATTTTGAGTCCCCCTTCCCAAGGTTAAAGGTGTGCCTGTGCTAGAGCCTTTCCTAATAACTTTTCAAGTCATCAAAGTTCCTCCTAAACAAGTCATGCAACCCCAGTTCACCGCGAGTGGAAAAAGATTTAATTATTGATCATTCAAGTAGGGGTTTTTACTTCATCGCACTTTAGTGTGTATCATGGCGGGTGGGTATGATAATGATTCTACAGAGATGGATGGAATCAAATAGAAACAAAGATAATAAATGGGTTTTGTAGAATTAAGGGTTATGTTTGACGATGTTGCTATACACTTGGAACTTTGCTTATATGTTTTGAATTCTATGGGCTTATGTCCACTAAAAATTGTGACTGTTTGTGGTCTTTTATTGAGAACTAATGATCTTATATTTCTTGGAAAATTATCTGATTTAATGGTCGTAACATGAAAACTAGATAATTCTGTAAACTCAGTCGATTAAATAGATGACCAATAAATAAGAATCATGTTTTCATCACACAAGTTAACCCAATGGAATGAACAAACTAAAGGAATGGTGTGTTTGAATTTGAAAACACATTTGCACTATTCAAGTGATATGTGTGGTTGTTCTGCTTAATTCATGTGGGGTGATGTTGATGGGGATGGGATCCCCTGTTTTGCAGTTTTTAATTTGTGGATGTGAGGCTGTTTGGGGCCTTATGTAGGGGCTTGGATTGGTTCTAATACTTTGAGGGATTTCAAGGATCCCTTTTGTTGTTGTGACATTACAAAGAGAATGAGGTGTGAATGCTTAGTTTGCTGCCTGGATGTTGTTCCGTCCATGGCTTGGGCAATGCATATTAGTTGCCTGGTAGTGATGAATTTTTTAAGTAGAACTACTATAATGTGATAACAAGAATGGGTTCAATGGGAAATTGTTTTCTGAGAATGAGTTGTGACTGGGTTGTGGCTGTTGTGATTTTTTTATGAATGAATTGAAACAAGGGTGTTTGTGTATGGGTGGGTTTTATGTCCCCTGGGTTTGGATGAGTGCTTGTTTACCTATTTGTTTAATTTAGTTATGATGTTTCTTATTCGTGCCCCACCCAAGTTGATATGTTCGTGCCAAAAACCCCAATTTCATAGGGGTGGGTGATTTCCAAACACTCTTATTAGTGGCTCATTATTATCTATTTTTCTGCTCCATTTCCTGAGTATCCCAATACTCTTCAGGCAGGCTGTGATGACCTGATGTCCATTATCACCCAAGATTCTTTTGGTAGGGCAGTTCTGGTTGTTTCTCCATATGTGTGCAAGTAGTTTGTTTCCCATGTGTCTTTAGGATGAGAACAAGGTGTATTAGGGAATGGAAGTTTTTTTCTAGCCCAGGTGTCTTTAGGCATGGTAGTAGTTGTTGTGGACTAGGCAACTTCGGGTGGGGATGTGTGTAGTTATTATGGCCCAATTTTATACAGGTGGGATGAATGGTTGTCGAGGACCAAAAGGTTGTTATTGGGGTAGCAGTGGGACTATAGTGAGAATAGTGAGGGAGGTATGTCACATAGGATGTCTTCAATAACCAGTTGGAAAGTGGTGCAGCTTACCTAAACATCAATGTGTTATTACTATTACATTACTTGACTTGCATTATTTATAGAGGGTACCTGGGTGAGGTTTTAAGGGATAGTTTCTGTACTAGGTGCTTTGGTTATCTCCCATTCTCATGGGGAATTAGAATTTCTCCCCACTTGTGCACGAGAACTTTTGGACTTACTTTATGAGTATACCTGTATACTCACACTATATATATAAAAGTATTTTTTAGGTTTCTAGGATGACTTTATGGATAGTACGAGATTGTATTAGCTCAGACTCTTGGAACGTCAGTGTTGCTGATTTTCTTTTCCTTTGGTATATCACTTTGGATTTTTCTTATACTTATAGAACTTTATATTGGGACATGTATATGATAATGGATAGTTTTTGTCTTTTCACTTACTTATAGTTTTGTGTTGTTTTGGATTTACAATCTTATCTCCCGATCGTTTTTATAAAAACGATAATGCCTTCAATATCATATATAATTTTATACCCTTGGTTCTAGTCGCCACTGTGATCCCTATTGAAGGCAGGACTCAGGGGTTATTATCTTTCCTTCACTTGAAGAAGGAAGGGTCTGGTGATTTTTTATTTGTCCCTCATCTTCATAAAGGCAGGCTGTGACTAGGACATCAACATTATAATTTATGAATACATTTTATAAAAAATATTTTCTTTTATATTATTAAATTAATAAAAATGTAATTAAATATTTATGACCTATAAAAATAAAAACACTCAATTAATAATTTTTAAAATATTTATTGACTTATAATTTAATATAGTTATAACATATTCTCACTTATAATATGTATAAATTTTATTTATAGTTTTATTGGTGTGGTTACTATTCAATTTGTGGGTTTACTATTCCTAAAGGTCATATTACTATTCCAAAGTTCAAGTTACTATTTCATAAGCATATGATCCTTAACTTATAAAAATACCTCATATTTCATTCATTCATTAGATTTAAAGATCGTATTTTGTTCTCTCATGTGTTTATAATATATGAAATAATTATAATAATATAATTTCCATTGATAAATCCTTAGGTAATTACATTTTCTGTAAAAAAATCTTTTGAGAAAATGAATTGTGATATATATCTTAATGTAGAGGTTGATTTCCAGTTTTCCTTTCCTAATTTTTAAAATATTAATGAAGGTATATATATTTGATTAAATATATATAGGGGAGTTTTTTCAACCTTATAAAGTCCTCTTTAACCAGAAAATGCAATTCATTTCTTCTAAAAACAAAAAAACAATGTTTCTCAATTTATACATTCTCCTCTAACTCATTTATAGGAAATGATATTATAGTTTCAAGACATAAATAATTGAAAATGTCTCATTAATGTTTAATCCATGAACCTATGAGTATCCTTTAAACACAGGTATTTCTTGGTTTATTATATCATCACCTTTTTATTCAAATTTTTTCATAACACCAATATTATCCATAGAATAATATTCTCTTTAGGATTAGAATCCAACTAAAAAATCTCTCATCTCAAAATATATTTTAATTTATAATAAATATAAAAAATTAAATATTTATTTTTCATTTAATATTCAACAATGCAAGGTTTAACATAATAAGAAATGAGTTGTGTGATTTATCCAAAATGTTATCCTTCGTTGACCTAGTCATCTATGATCACTACTGCATCACAAACCAACTAATATCTTATTGGCATCACATGGGATGAATAAGCCTATACATCAACACTTATATTTGAAAAATATTATTCTAAATCCTAAAAATAATGTCTATTTTTATCATTTAAAAAAATACTCTTTAGTCTATTTGAAAAAAAACATCATAATTTCTAGAACTCATTTCATCATTTTTCACTTTTTCTTTTAAATGATTCATCATCATCATATGATCACTGTCAAGGATCATTCAAGATATTATTTGTAAAAACATAGGTAATTTTAATATAAATTATTTTCATGCCTTATTAATATTAATTAGTTATAATTTATATATTTATATTCATTATAAAAATATTAGGTAATTTATCTCTGAAAAGGGAAATATATTTTTTCTCATTAAACTTGTTTAATTATCTTATAATGTTTTAAAAAATAACCTACATTATATTTTTTTTGTTATTTTTATTATAAAAAACTTAAAATCATTTTTCGAATCATTATATCACAATTATCATTTAGATAAATTTTGGTTGTTTTCAGACAAGAATCATTTTTAGGGAATAATGAAAAATAATGTTATTTGTGATACATTCATTTATTTTCATTAAATAAATCAATTTTAAAGTAAAATTTTATATGAAATTCATATAAATTTATTTTAATTATAAATACTCTAACTAATTACATAATAGTCATCGTTATACCTTATTATTCTATAATATTATTGTTGGTTTTAAAAACACATTTTCCCTAAATTACTATTTTTCATTGAGTGTTGTGTTTTAATATTATATTTATTTCATCCACATATAGAAATTGAATATTGAATATTTGATTCCATATATAAAATCTAAAGCTTGAAATTCTATAAATATTTTCCTTTTTATTTTTTTCATTAAGAATAGTAACTGTAGTAAATATTTTTCACGACAGTATGGGTAAAATGGGTGATTAATGTTAAATATAACATGAAAAGGACATAAAATAAAAAAACCCATTAATTTAATTTATTAAATAATTGATAATATATTTTAATAATTTAATATTATAATTTATGGAAACTTTATCCCATTTTTCTTTGAAAATGACATATATATTATTTTGAGTATATATAATGTAAAAAGTGTAACTCTCTTGCTTTTAATAACATTAATATTTTATGACAGGGATTGAAAAATATTATTTTGATATATATGTTTTTTTAATATAAATGAAATGTTTTTATTATGGTAATTTATGAACAATATTTAATGATTAAATAAGTAAAATAAATACTTAAATAATGTCGACACTATATTTGTGCCAATAGTAGAAAAGTCATGTAAATAATTTTAAAAAATGTAAAATTAATATTTTTGGGGTGAATATTATTGTCCGACTAATTTCAACTATCAAAATAACATATGATGTATTTATAAAAGGATTATATTCAAATTCAACTTCTATCTAAATAGTTTAAAATTCAATGTAAATATATAATTAAAAAATGCAATTGATGATATTTTATAATAATTTTTTTTAATAAATTATTTATATTTTAAAAAAATTATATGAGTTAATGTGATATGATTTAAATAACTTCTATATTACATTTATAAGTTATTTTTTCTTTTATTGCAACTTAATTGACCCTTAAAAGTAAAGAATATTGATACTAGAGTAATTATAAAGAGTGTTAAGGAGGGGTTACAACAAGGAGATACAGGTAAAATAATAATCTAATTTTTTTTTATATTTTATTGTACGAGATTATATATATACATATTAATCAAATATTTTAATAATATCATGTTGGATATATGTTTCTACGTAAATAAATTTATATTAATTTAATACTTCATGAAATTAGAAGAGTGCCAAACCCCTATATTATTAAAGGAACCATCCTCTCCTATTTTACTTGCACCTTTAGGAACTTTTTGTTGGATAATACCATCATAAATATATCATTATTTCCCCAAATCACATATTATAGGTCCCTATCTCAAAAAAATAAATAAAAAACCTAGCAGTTAAAAGGTGTAATCCAAAGAGGTTGTTTGAGGAGAAGGTATACTTATTAATTGACCCATTTTATGTTAATTTTTGTATATAACTCCTTAAAATATTGTTTAATCGTACTGAAATAATGATATAATTATCTTCCACATAGTAATATCTTATTATTGTTTAGTTACAACCATCTTTCGTCACATTTTTATGTTGTGAGAAATGAAAATATCTCTCATGCATATGTGTGGATTACCACCATGAGGAAGAATTATATTTCATTTTCCATAAAATACACTCATTTATGTTTTATAAGATTTATAAAATTAATATATATAATATCTATGATATTATTAACCCACTTTAAAGCTAATATATCATTAACTTCTTACCTTTCTGACTGTGGAGAATTGATAACGCAGTTCGTTCATAAGGGTAGAGTACCACCTCCATGTGATGTAATTCCTATGGCTTCATTTAATGTAAATAATTTTATATTTATTACATAATAATAAAAATAATAAAAATATATTTATAAAATAATAAATACCTTGTTTCTATAATGATCATTGAAAATTGGAAACATTACTCTAAACAACGTACTACCCTCCTTCTCAAAGATTGTAATGCTGTTAAATTTTCATATCTATATTTTATGGTTTTGTTTTAAAAGTATAATTAATATTATAAATGATAATAATTTAATTATTATTATTATTTGGATTATTTAATAATGAAAACATTAACTATATTCAACAAAATGAGGTCATTTTGGACATATAAGCTGAATATCGTGAAGACATATGGCAGAATCATAATCTATTATATAATTTTATATAACATGATCCTAAATAAAATAAAATTAAAATTTTATAAAAAAATTAAAAAATAAAATTATTTAGTTATTTGGGATGTTATGGAATGTACATGATGAGCTAGACTTAAGATTAGAGACACTTTTTCTTAGAAACATCATTTTAAATATTTTCAAGATTTATTTTCAAAATATTTTATATTCCATGTTCATTTTCATAAAATTATATTATGGATATATTTATTCTAGAGGAAAGGACTTATAAAGTAATTTTTATTACTTTATATAATTTTTTTTCAAATGAAATATTTTTATTTATTTTTAAGCAATTTCTTTGACATTGTCTACAAATAAGAAATTTAATGTTTTATTTAATCATATGTGGCATTAATGGATTTTATCCACCATAAAAATATTTTTCCACTTATATTATTTTATATTCTTATATTATTTATTCAATGAATATAGTTATTTTCCTTTTTTATGTGTATTATAGTAATTATTTTTAAATGAAAGGGTATTTCAATATCCTAATTTATTTTTTATATGGGTTTAAAATAGTTTCCAGGGTTTATATTCTGAAAACGTGTAAGGATATGTTTTTTTATTCAAGATTTTTTATGTTACCCTTATAAATGATAATGGGTGAGACTGATAAAACTCATATTATAGGTTATCATAATACATATTATATGACATGTGAACCCAATATAGCTTTCCAATACATTGGTAATGTTATTTATCTTCAAAGGAGTGATGGAGAGAGTTTTCAAAGAATGTTTCCTATATGGACATATCTAGGGTATACATATTTCTGACATGATTGTTAAATGTTTTGGGAATATGATTCTCTATGTTAACTGAAATAGTTTCTATTTTCTTTCTATAGATTTTAATGGTTTTCAAAAACAATTGTTTTTTTCATGTCAATATGAATTATTTTATAACCTCAATGACTATTCTGATAAAGGCATAACATTTATATATTTTTATAATATATATAGTGATAATGTATTTCATTCTTTTATGTAACTTACTAAGATATTTAAAATCATAAAATGTTTTTAAATTATTTTTTACTTGGGTTAAGGATGAGTAAGAATAAATAAGAAATCATGTTTAATGTATTGAATATTTTTCTTGAAAAGAAAACATATTTCATTCAAAATGATTTATATTTTGGGAAAATAGATACTAAGTTAAAGTTTACACATTATAATATATGATTTTGTATATAATAGTTATGATTTAATTATCATAAACTATAAGCTCTAACAATCCTGCAAATTTAAGAAAAATAATTTGTGCCAGGAAAATATAAATTTTGTAATGTTTTTTGCATGAATCGATATAGTTGGTATCTAATGAAAGGTTTATATAAATATAGGGGATATGTTAATTTTAAATGAGTTCCCTTAAATGGTCATAATTTATGGTTAAGTTTAATTGATATAGCATTGGAAGAATAAAATAATTATTTATATATTAGATTTATGTTTGGAATTTTATCTTGTTCAGGAAACATGGATGCTAAATTAGAAAGGTATAAAGATGAATATTTCCTTCCAAATTAGTATCCTAGAATGGATAGAATAAGAACTATTCAATTTAGTGTTATGATATTTCAACTAATGCATGATATAAATTGTATTTAAATCCATGTTAGAGTGAACAAATATTTACCGTAGTGAATATGTCTATAGTTGAATATTTCATGAAGCACTAACATTTTGTATTAAAAGGAACATCAAATCAAATGATAATTAAAGGGTGGATAAATTTTATGGAAATGATATTTGAAGCCATGGGATACTCAAAACATAAAAGGAAACTCTTTCTATTTATCTTTTTAATGGTGAGGATTTTCGATGTGGGTCATTGATGTATAATACCATTTAGAACGATGAGATTTATGCAGTAGAATAAAATACATTTAAGGATATTTTCCTCAGGAAATATTTACTTTCTATTGTTTTACTCAAAATTCAAAAATAAATCATGGAATAGAGGAAAAAATATGATTATTTATTAGCCTTGTATGATGAAAATTTTATAATATTGGAATGGTATACACAAAATTTTATTCAAGACTATGGTAATAATATAATAGTTTTTTAATTAGCATTGAATTAGGGTCTATGAGTTTCTATGAAGACCATATAATATAAATGTTATAAGAAAGATGTATGTTGTGATAATAAAGTTGATATAGAGATTTATTACCCATATGATCATCGAGATGACAAGTTTGGGAGACAATCATGGTGGGAATATATAGAGAATAAGTCATCAATGAAATATGGTGGAAATACCCTTACATGTTTGATGTACAATAATGTTCATTTCAAAGAATTTTTGATAGGATATGGTATGTCATATTGAGGTGGTATTATTGGCCTTAGACCCTTATTACTAAAATTAAATGATTCTAGAAGAATCTAAGAATGGGGTAACAAATTTCCATCCAATAGTGACATTTTTTAGTTATATTAAATTGTTGAATTATTTTAATGTGTGTCTGAAGTTTGTTACTGTTGGTGGAAATTATCAACATAAAAAGAAAAAGGGTGTGGAAAAATCATTTACAACTACTATGATTTATGTTGGGCTATCTAATTACGTTATAATTGTCACATTAATTATTTATTATAATTATATTAATTCCATGATTCAGTAATGAAATTGAAATTCTTTAATTTTTGATAAAATTTTAAACAAAATAAGGATATCATATCATGAAAAGAGGATATAAATATTTGTGGAATCTCAGGGTGGAAATATTAAAGAAGACTAAATTTATAAGAATCATCTTATTTTTATATCTTCGATGGTATCTCTTATAAATGGTATTCAATATCCCAATCAGATGCTTTATGTTATAATTGATATGATATTTCTTTTTGTTTTCATGATATTATAGATTATAGTACTAAGAAATTTATATTCAATGATTCCAATCCATTGATAAAATATAAGGAATCTGAGAAATTTAGTATTCATTACCATGAAATTTATATATCTTAGGTTTTTTGACTAAAATAAATTGTTTGATTAATGTTGTTAAAATTGTAAATTAACATAAATACATAATTCATAATCAGTTTCATACCATTATTCACGGCCTAGAGGTGGAGATTAATATTGAATTAGTCTCTCATGTAAGAGAATTTCAAAAACCGTTTGTCAACGGATAGAAGTATAACATATAGAATAAAAAAAAGTATTTATAATATTTACTAGATAAATTTTTTTCGTTTCTAAGATCATCACCATAAGATTATCCAATTATATTTGAAAAAATTTTGATGGTTAAATGATAATTTTCATTTATAATATATCCATGAATTACACCACTATTATGAACATGTATCTTTTTTCTCTTTGTTGACCCTAAATTCTGTCAAAGAGTCTAAAAAAATGACAAAGGGAATCTCATTAGAAAAAAAGGGAAAAAATAAATAAAGGAAATTCATGATTTTCAAAGGCATGAGTTTTTTCCACCTTAGTCTAGAAAAAACACTGTTAGAAAGAAGCCAGCTTGCACCCCACCAACATGTCACCCATCCCACATGAACAACCCCATATGTCTTACACCCTACTTGCGCCACCACATCCATTTTCACACAGGGTCTAATATTTGGCTATAAATTGACCCTTTGTGCCCTCATTTGTACGGACAAATCTCCCCGAAGCTCATTTACTGCTTTGGCCACCCTAGTACTTCACCCCAATATTCTAAAACATTAAAGGTAGTTTTTCAACAACTTCAGTAGGGGATTTAAGGGGGGATCATTGGACTTATGTCCTTTTAATGTTTGAAAACCATGAAACTTGCATATCTAATGCGACCAACCTCCTCAAATCATAAATAATTTCATGCTGCCCATTCCACCCATAGGAACATGAGAACCGTAATAATGAGATCACCTTTGAATACTATTAAAGGCTTCAGCAAGGTCTCACCCATGTATTAACACATAGGTTATTTTTTACTTAAGTGGACGTCAGGTCTCCCATGCCTACTTGTGCGCCCATACTTGTGCACCCTTCTCTACTTGGGCGCCCCTCTTTGATTAACTTTTCATTTTCAGTTTAAAATCCATCATTGCTTCATTAAATCCTTTCATAGGAAGTATTATTATTCCTTAGCTCCCTTATCTAACATGGATTCTATTTGTACCTCCACTAAAAACTCCTAAATTATCAATCATTTGGAAAAAGGAACATCAACGTGTCTCTTATTTGAATTTGTATTTCAACAGTTAGAGTTTTCCCACATTTTTTTACAATGGGGTTAGGGTTCATCGATGTTTGTGGGTTTTTACATCCACTATCAAATGGAATTTTCTCCATGAAATAGTGCTGGGAGGTTCCTGCTTTGGAGGAGGGTTGGGTCGTGACCCCTCCCTTTTTAAAGAGACGGCCCAGAACCTCAAGTCTCTAGTAGGGAAGGTATGGTTCACCTTTTCTTTTTGACGCAACTATAAGAGATGTCTCCCTTCCCTACCAAGATTAATTTTAGGGAAAACATCATTGCATAATCCCCTAGATTTTCTTGTAGGATATAGAATCATTACTCCTCCTCTCTTCTTGAGTGCTAAAGACCATAAGGGGGATGCGAACACGGAAATTCATTTCCCTTTCCCTATTCTGTTGGGATTTGTCACCATAGGAATCCACCCTAGCATAATACTATAACTTTTATACAATCTTCCTTACATTAAACCATTGTCCAATGTAAACATAATTGAAGGATGGCAAGTTTCCTTGCCCATTTCCGCATTTTCCCCGACCTTATCTAGCCCTTCCGCCATAGGTTTACCCTCTTCCACGCAAAGAGGAGGAAACATTTGAAAGCAAATGCTTCATTATTGAATATTTAATATCCCCTTGTTTCTTACACCGATTTGGAATCACATGGGCTTAGAGATTCGCGATGATTTGAACATGTACACAAACACTCATGAAATAATGAACTACATAAACTCAGATTCCTATTCACAGTAGGATATGAATGAAGCCTTTTCAGGGAATGAGATAACTGAATATCCTCCCCGTGAATCCAATGCTAAATCCCTTAATTTGGGAATCCTCGTTTAGAATAACCCCCAAAATAAACCCCAAATCATCATGGGATCCTTATTAAAAAGTGATCCAAAACTCCTCTCTCCCAATAGACCATACTCTCCTATTAGACTTATCGAACTATATGGGCTTTGATTTCCATCCTTCTGGGATACGTAGGAAGCCTCCATTAGGTTCAAACCCAAAACATCAAAATATACTGTGTTATCCGTGGGAAATATTCTTAATGGGGTCCAATCATACATGAAAACCATATCCTTTCCATGTTCCCTGGGCTACTTCAACATATGTCCCACACTATATTTTGACCAAGCACCTTCTGCTTAGAGGACCTTATCACATGACCTAGAAAGGTATGATGTGTACCCTTAAGCAGCACCAAACTACGAGGGTTCTGATTCCTTTCACAAGGATATGTTGGTATCCCTTTTTATGGAATTGATCACAAGATCAAAACTGACATTCATCTCCCTAGATGTCAATAAATTATAGAGTGCCTCGATGAGTGGCTTAAAAACTACTATCATCTTAATAAAGATTAAATGAATATCTAAGTAGTATATGAGATGATACCACTGATGGAGAACCTCAAATACATACAGATGATTTTTAAACATTTGACATGCTAAATAAATGATTGAAAATTCAAAGGGATACTTATTATATACATGGTGAATTAATATTGATTCATGAAAATATCATTAATTTACAAAGAGTGTCGCAGAGTAAACAATAATTCCCCCCAAAAGGTTGTGATGAGTCCACCCACACATCCTCTCTATGAATTAATGTTCTTATATATCAGGAAGTTCAAACTCAATGAACTCCAGCCTTTGAAAAGCAGGTCTCCTTCAGATAAAGAACTATTTATTTTTTCCAGTTCTATATATAAATCCAATGGACACCTCTTGGATGCATTGATTCATAAAACTAGAATACACGTTTCAATGAACAAAAAATCAAAAATGTTGAACCCAAGATGAATACTTAACCATGTTAATAATGATACCCACCTGCCAGGACCCTATCAATTGACAAAGGAAGTCCAGACAAAATAGTCAATCAGGTATGTATCTATCTAAAAAGATGTTTATTTAATGGATTTTGTTGTTTATTTATTTTTTTCATCTCATAACTCCCTTCATTACAAAAATGGATTTTCGTAGACAACATCTATGAACTTCCGCACCACTGCTCATGCTTGATCTCCATTAAAGGGAAGGACGCCATCACCAAACCATCATCTTCAACGCTGGGTCTATAATGTGCTGGTAAAAGAATATTATTGTCACAGTACAATCCTAACATAGGAGGCTTCCTGTAAATCCCTCCAGGTCAATAACAATGTTCGATCATCTGGCCAACAACAACCAATGATAACTATGTAGATGGTGTCAACCAATGTCTTTAACATTTTTTGGAATTTATACTGAGAACCCAACAATCAGTCCGAATCGAACTATAGGTTTGTCGATCAAGAGGCCACTCAAGGCTTCAATTAAAAAATACCAAAGTCCTTCTTCAGGGCACCTAATCTCCACCAGAATTACATGGTACTGTATCTCCAACATGAAGGGGTTGTTGCCTCTAGATGTTTGACCTAGGTCTCTCAATCCCAAACATGCAAGATGATCCACCAGGGACCACGTCCGGTAATCTGTGAGAGGTTTATTACCTCTCCCTCTTCCAAAGAAGTCCATCAACTTAACTTGATGGGGAAAAATGAGAGGGACCATACGCTCATCCATCCTAATTTTTCATCTCAATAGGCTTGTTTTGAAGCAACCCACCAATATCACCAGATAAATCTAGTGGAGTTCCATGAATAGAAACATACACCTGCTTACAAGTTATCAGCCTGTCTGCAGGCATGTTTGTCTACATTTAAAGAATCCCAATAATTTAATGTAGTGGAAATTGGAAAACATGAATACACAACTATTTATAATCACCAAATCTGTCAGTTGTCTCATCTGCCTATATTGATGGAATTACATCAACCATACAAGAAGAGAACCATCCATCAAGCACATACACCAACCAATGTTCATCAAGCATGCAAACAGTCTCGTTTGGTAGCACTCAGAGATGTCAGTCGGAAAGCTCCGATAACAATTTTTGGGTAGACCCAACTCTATACCCCTAAGAATGAGTACTGTCAATATCCATTGATAGTAAAAAGAGGATAGAAGTAGGCAATACCACCTAATCTTGATACAGAATGGATGTATATTCCCGTTTCATCCACTAATGTCACCAAACACACATTATCAATGGCGAAAGGGCATGAAAAAATACCAGTCCATAATCTGGAGGCATGAAATGATATTATAACAACTACTTCAATTGTATCAGGGGAAAAAACACATAAATATATCCCCACAAGTGGGATAAAAAATTGACTTTCTGTATTAGAGTAGATAAAAACCTCTATTTCAGTTTTGGAGGGTCATGGGACATACTCCCGCATATCATAATAACAATAACATTGGGAACATACACACTTTAAATTAGAGTTAGTTGATCCGTTCAGTTAAACACTCCTATGCTGGCACATACACTTTCCTAAGATAACAAATTTTCCCAACATGTGGCCCAAAATAAGTATAATAGAACATCTAAAAAGTAGTATTTCCATAAAAATTTGGAAAATCAAGAGTCAAGATACGTTTTGGATCCTTTTAATGTTACAGTTCTTGATGCCCCCATAATTTTATCTGTTGTAGATCAAGATTCTACTATGTAATTACCATATTTTGGGAGTGGTAGTTGTAATTCTAAAGATCCTCGTTGGACACTTCATCAAGAAGACTTGATTCATGAAAATTTGGTCAATCTAGTATTCTTATCTTCGAATGATAACTAGGATAACCCTCCGTGTGGCCAGAAGACAAATGAGAAAGAAGATTTATCCCTTGCTTTAATACATCATGGTGATCCTCCCCATGAAAAAATTTACTACTAAATTCCTTTTCTTCTTTAGTAATTCACATTATGAAGAGAATTTCATAATTGACAATGAATCGATGAGAAAGACCTCATATCTCAAGGAACTTACAAAAACCAGGCGAGTCATGTCTACTACCTTGTCATTTATGAGTGAAAAAATTTCTCAACCAAAAGACATCTTAAGGGAACAATCATTATCCAAACCTCATTTGGGTCATTGGTCATCTAATAGAGAGAATCCACTTTCATCTAACGAATATTAGAAACCTCTAGTGAAATACGATGAAGATATGTTAAAACTAAGAAAACTATTGGCCAAAGGATAAATACCATTCATGTTATGGCCTTTGAAAAATTCCTTGTATGACATTCCAGAATTGATGGTAGAATATTACATTCATGACATCTACTTCAACTTATGGAAAAAACATGGTCATTTGAAAACCAAAGTATTACAGTATGATGAATATCAAAATCATGTAATGGAAATAGAAGGGTTGCAACGACAAATTGAATAGACATCTCTCTTTGTTTCCAAACATCCAAAGGTTCTAAAACAACAGATAAACCATCAACGTGCATATATCAATTCTCAAAAGAGGCTACACCATTTAATTATCGATTCCCATTTAGTGTTCATATCAGAGGATGGGGTGCATATGGAGCATTGAATTTAACTACACTAAAAAATAAGAAAAGTCCAACAAATGTGGCCTAATGCAATGTTATTTCCCATGATAGACACCAATCAATAGGTTTTGTAAGTAATAAAATGTATTCTCAAGAACAGGAATCAACCAGTACTCATCAGAGTCAGTCCCATCGAAAAGAAGTTTTAGAGTTACTTTTACATCAAGCATATGAGAATCTTGAGCAGTCATCCTGTTTAGAAGATATCAACCATCAGAGAATGAAAATGTCTGAAATAGAACATCAATATTCAAAAACGGGTTATTTAAGTGGTTTTCGGATGATGCACCCCACTAATGTCTGAACCAACATCTGATAAATCAGAAGATAATTTGCATGAATTTCAGCCATAACATTTCAAGAATCACCCATCTCGCAAGGCTAGGAGATCATTTAATTCATCCTTCAAATACATTGAACAATGTTAACAGATTTGAAGAATAAAAATAGGAAAAACCCCAGCCTGTAGGACTGGGGGAATTTTCACATCAGTAATCCCCTCCTCAATTAAAGTTAGTTCTCTCCAGATTAGGGAAGATTCCAAAAAACGAGCATACACTGAACTATCCGAGGATTCCCTTTAGGTTACTATCCACCAAATACTTCTAGGGAATTCATCATATAGAATAATGAAGGCTCATGGACGACAAAAATAAAGATGATATCGCAAAAACACTGACAGAAAACCATTGATGCATTATGTGTCAGTAAAGGGAATTAATACCACTGCAAACGATCCTCCATAAAATGAGTCCAGTTTAGGGGTATCAGAATATGAAGTTTATGTCTTTAATATAGTACACATAGATGTAAATAAAGAAGGTGTGCACATCCAAAATCAAAAGCTTACCCAGAATCTAGGTATGCCTTCAAATAACCTACCCCCTCTCCAAAATTCATCTAAAAAGGCAAAGAAAAAGTTAGATAGCATTCAAATTTTCCACTATTGATAGTCAATCTATTTCACAGGAAGAGAGATTTTCCCAGCATGAAGAAGAAATGAAAGATTCAAAAAGACTCAAAATAGAGTTACTTAGAAACAACATTTTTTCTAGACGTACTCCCCAAGAAGGTCCTCAAAATGAAACTCTTGTAAGTGATCCTTCCTCACCAAAGTGAATTTGTAGTAACTACAGATACAAACAATTAATTACCACCACTAAATACACAATCAAGGTAGGATCAAACACATCCTTATAGGCATGTCCCTGTTTTTTATCTAAGGAAGATATCATCACCACCATTAGTGGTTTTTCTGGTCGTTTCACTAGCTCAAGCTTCAATTGCACTACGTTCATAGAATCTAGCACATCCAGATATTACTCAAATGCTTATGAACACAATTGAGGAATTAACGACTCGATTGGAATCTATGGGGGAAAAATGTGCACCAGTTCAATCGAAAAAGGGAGCTTAATCTGAATGGGTTAATGAAATTCCTCCCCCAAAAAATTTTTGGAATACCACATTCACAATATTTAATGGCTCTGGAGATCCAGAACAACACTTAACACATTTTGATTCATGTTGCGATCACATTATGGGAACTTCTCAACAACAAGAAGCAGTAAAGCTTATGTGTTTTGTACAGTCATTACAATGAACAACTTTTGTCTCGTATACATGTTTTTAATCTTGATCAATTATTGGATGGGAAGGTTTGTGTTAGAAATTTTTTCTTCAATTTAGCTCAATGCTACAATAAACAAAGGGGGAATGAAAAATTTTAATATTTCATTGCATAACGGAATAGATTATCATATTACTTAAGTCTAGCACTCCCTAAAGAAGTGTTTCTGCCAATTTGTGTACAAAATATACTTGATGAGTTATGCACACCATTGGTCCCTCTTGAATAAACAAAAGGGCTTCGATACATTTCTTCAATCACTCAAAATATAACAGACTATTATAAAAACAAAGGCTAAAACTCGTGTAATTCCATCAGCAACGGGGAGGAGGAGAGGAAAGGTAGAAGCTGCTACAATCACACAACAGTAGGCACTTGTACATACTTCTACTTCAAGACCTTCATTATACAAAAGGGCTCCGTCACCTGAGCATCAGTAGCAACGACCTCCTCATCAATATGATCAAAGAGATCAAATGTGGAAATAGTTTGAGGAACTAAAGAAAAATTTTATTTTTCCAGATTGAACAAGTTCTTGGTAACATCATCTCAGCTCTGGAAAACAATTTGGATCAGTTTCAAAGGCCAAAGAAACAAAATAAATAAGGGGATGATGATATTCCAAATTAATGTCACTTTTCACCCGATGTTAGGACACCCCATCTAGGAATGTTTTTCATTCATGTAACTCTTGAAGAAGATGGCAGACTATGGGATATTAAATGTGAAAAGTTCATTAGATCATGTAACATGTGTTACTGCTACTGATCCAGAGTAAGAAGGCATATGGAAAGAGGAAAAATGTAAAAATGTGAAGATATATGATGATTGGATGATCTGAAAAATGGTCAACCAGAATAATGTAATTTTACTAACATGGTTGAAACAACCGATTGTGTCTCCTTCCACTCCTCTCATGGAAAAACAACCATAATCCAAAGTTTTTTCCTCAAATAAACTATGTGATTATAAGGATAAAGAGATGTCTGAAAAAGGTGAGCTCATGTCAATGAAAATTTTTTCCTTGAACCTGGAAGATTAAATGCCATCTGTTTCAAAAGCACAGGCACCCCCCCACAAAATGGAACAACTAGAATTAACTTGTTATGTAGAATCTTCATTAGATGAAGAATTTATTTATGGTTTTGTTAATGTTATCCATTTGACAAATCTTTATTCAAATGGTGATTCTGATTATAATGAGACATAATTCTTTGTACCTAACTGGGGAACTAAAGGAAGAGGCCATAGTGGAGGATACATGGGATGACGTGGGAATTCTAAAAATCACCATTTTAACTCTACCTATATTCAAACCCTATATGCGGTAGAAACTCATTGATGATACCTTCTGCGGGCTCAACAAGATCTAGGAGTTTCTTCCATGAAAGACATGTTCGGTTCTGACACAATTATTTTTGAAGACTGATTAGAAGAGACAACTTCTGCTTCTCAGCAAGTGAATAGACCTATTCAGTCCAATCTACCAAATCCCAGAGTATTTCCATATTTTTCTCCGATATAGAATACAACTTTATAAAAAGAATCAAATTCCAAAGCACCTACAAAACCACATCCCCATGATGGAAAACACAGAACTTTGAAGAAAAATAATGATTTCGTGTAACAATTGGCCCATGTACCAGCCATGTTGTAAATTCCGGATTCTTTGAATCTGTCAAAAGTTCTTCGAGAAGCACTCATTGATGCGTTGTCAAGTCCTCAAGAGTTTGAAACCAAAGTTACTGCTATTGCGGTTTAATATATAGAGAATGATCCTATAAAATGTCATCCAGTCATATCTTTTTAGATAAAGATGAAGTTGATGTTGTACATGGAAATATTAGACCTTTTTTATTTTCATGGCAAGGACAATGACGTATACATATGACGAGACTTCATTGGTAATCGCACCGGGGTCAACCTATTTCTTGTTCGTACACTTTGTTGATTGGGTTTTACTGAATGTGATTTATCTCCATCCTCATTAATATTGAAAGGGTATAACAAGAATGAACAAGAACCTATGGGTGATATTACACTTAGAACTCAGTTTCATGATCATGTGTCTAATTCAGATTTCATGGTTATTCGTTAGGACACAACCTTCAATATTCTTCTTGGAAGGCCTTGGCTACATCAACATGCAACCATACCTTCATCATAACACCATTGTCTTAAGTACTATTTCAATGGTCAAATCTGGACATTGTATTTGACAAGGCTCCATTAAAAACAAGTGAATCATAATAAATTGATGAAGAGTTTTACCAAAAAAAAATAACTAAGTCCATGAAAAAGAAAATTACCAACGTTAATGATCCAAATGGATTGGAAAAGATCCTGGTAAATCTATTTATGACTTAGAGTACAAATTATGTGCAACACATCAATAAAATTTAAATGGTAAAACCAAATAGATGAACTTATATAGTAACATCAATAATGTAGAGACTCTACGCTTAATGTACATGGACATTACATTACTTTTGCGGAATACATAGTACATAACAAAAACACACATTCAAGGACCGTAATAGTTTAGTGTCTTTGGAAACTCAGAATATAATATTCTAATCGTG
This sequence comes from Viscum album, assembly GCA_963277665.1. Lineage (NCBI taxonomy): Eukaryota > Viridiplantae > Streptophyta > Magnoliopsida > Santalales > Viscaceae > Viscum > Viscum album. The sequence goes on along the minus strand of OY728119.1, from coordinate 323,154,894 downwards.
GTGAAAGATCTTCAACATCTCCCACAAAGATCTTTTTTTTTTATGTTAAACCTTTATTTATATCCTGTGGAAAAGAAACCATAAAAGAGTCAGCTCAAATGCTCAGTAAGGGTAAAAAAAAATATCAATCACATCGTATTCATAAGAACATAACATTTTGGAAATCTTAACCTGCAAAAGTTATCATAATATCATAACATGGGATAAATCATAGTAGTGAAATGTAATCCCAATAATCATAACATATAACATGAAACTTTTTGGAATACACACATAATCTTATAAAATCATTTCTTATTAGTCAAGACTCATTTCCAAGACTATCTTAGTAGACAATGTCCATTTCTGAACCGAGTTCACTCCTCGTTTTAGTCCTGTTTCACTAAACTAGTTTAACCTACCATTCCATAAATGTCTATCTCATGAGATATAAAATCTTTACCCAATGCATTGGAGGGAGATATAGGTCCCACCCATCTCATAATGATACTATTATTATGTCTGCCACAAAATCATAAATCATACACCATTGCATAACCCATGTAATAAAAATGGGAATCTTAAACATCGTGACATCATAAAAAAATTCATATAAGATAAAGGAATTCATAAAAATATTTCCATCACAACATAATCAAATCCATGTAATAATAGGGATAGAAACAGAACACTATATTATCTTAGATGGAAAATAATTTTGATAAAACTCTTGAACTCCATTCTTGAGGAAAATATCCTTTCTACTTCAAAAACATTTTTCCTTTATTAACATGTCATACAATTTTAAACTAAAAGAAGTTGATTAAAAATAAACTGGAAAACTTGTAAAGGAAGCTTCCTGGAAATAATGTTTTAAAAATTGATTCATGCCGTATAAGTTAAAAAAAACATTCTTCTCGTACTTTTGTCAGAAAAGTCAAAAAGTACCTCGTACAGAAAATGATAAAAGATTCCTTTAATTTCTTTTACTAAAAACTCACCGAAGGGTAAAATTGGATATAAACTATTGTAGAAGGATATAAATATTATATATTGAGGAAACATGGATGTGGATGATAAAATACACCCCAGTAAATACCAAAGTATAAACAATCTCGTATAAAAATGAGATTGTGATATTTTCCCTTACCTTAGGTCTGATTTGCTTCGTAAGTGTCCGAAAATAATTTATAATGATTTAAATAATGTCATTGACTTATTCCAGAGTCATAATCATTGTGATGATATCATATATGGTTCACTTATGACTTTATTTTACCCTTTCTTTTGTAAATTCTATGTTAAAGAGTGTTTTGGGTAAAATTGTTTCATTTTTCGTCCGTGTTTTGACTTGTAATTATTCATATGATTAGTTAGATAATGATTACTTAATTCTAGAATATAAAACATGATTTATATATAATATATATTCAGAATATACATATAAATTATAGATCAGTAAATGGAATGAAATACATAGTTCATGTAGACGGTAGGGCGTATGTACGCATGAACGCTGTTTTCATTTCCTTATTGAGTTTAATGGAATTAAGTAGATGACATAAATATATATACACATAAACCAAGTATCATTATTATGTCATATATTTCATGATTACTTATTATATATACTTTATAATCATTCACGAATGGTTAACGTGAAGAATGAATCTCATCACGTCGTGGAGACGGTAGTCCGTACGTACGCACGAGTGATGATATCGTTATCATGATTGTGGAATTGTATTGGAGTGTATGTATACTATTTCAGAATCAATATTACCTTACAATAATCATATATAGAAATTATGTACACCATTATACCCATCCAAGTACAGTGGTGGTGGAAAATAGATTACACCACGGCGTGGAGACGGTATTCCGTACGTACGCACGCATGATGATTTCATTTTCCGTAGGATGGATAGATGGTGAAATAAGGTTGTTTCATACTTATAATAACATATCAGTTTCTGAGTGATTCTGATGTCATTACATCATAATGAAACAACCTAAGAAGAAGAAGTGGAAGAAGAAATAATGTTGAAAGAATTGGTAATGGACATTACCTCTTCTTTGAAGCGCCTCTTTGAGTCCTCCTCTTAGGGCACTAAAATTGGTCTTTGAAGAACACAAGGACCTATAGAATGTTTCTAGGGAAGTGGAGAAGATAATTTAGCAGGGGTTGGCCGAGCAGGAAGGCACAAAGTGGTGTGAAAAAGATAGGGAGGATGTGCCCTTTTATAAGGGAGGAGAGGGGCACCTTTGGAATAACTAAAAATATTATTTTATTATAAAGTCATATTCGATTTTTAATAGCTCCAAATTGAGTTATTTCGAAGATAAGGTGGGGATGGGTCGAAATCATCTCATCAAATAGAATTTAGACAAGTTTAGGTTCCTATTATAACCTTATCAGTTATATTTAACTTTAAGTTAGATAATTTTACTTCTACAGTGTCTTTTTGTGTTCTTACACTATAAGGTTAATAAACTTACTATAATAAGACAAACGAACCCCAAGTTTTTTTTATTAATATATATAACCTTATCTAAGTAATTTGTCAGAACCATTGATTTTTAAGAAAAAAATAACAACTATGAATATAATATTTGTTTTAAAAACTATTTTATATCAATTTTGACACTATTTAGTAATTGATTTTTGTAAAAATCATAACAGAATGATTAGTTCAAAAAAAGTTACTTAAATCAATACAAACATGTCATATTAACCTAGAAAATTATTGTAATTCATAAAAAGTCTCAAATTACATTTATTTTGGTATTTATAACATCTATTATGTCAATATTTCATTAATAAGATAATTTCTGCATCATCTTTGTGTTAAAAAATAAATTAAATTATTTAATGTCTAAAAATTAAAAATAATATACCATTATGTAGGAAATCTTTTTATATTTATAATGATTATTTATAGTCTAATTTATCTTATGTATTACCTTATATTTAAAATTATTTACTTATTAAACTTTGATTTTAACTATTTTAAAACTTATTAAAATAAATTAATAATAAATGTCTTAATCTAATCCAAGTGGGCCAAAATGGTCATAGTTTATTCCTAAGGTTATTTGTGGTTGAATTACACTTATCCAATAGAATTAGTACATGTGTTAGGGTAATAATAATATCATATTTACCCTTAATTACCATATTTACTTTTAACCGTGGTAGAAAAAAGTAAAAAGTTACTATTCACCAAAAATTATTTTCATCTCATTGAACCACATTTTACTTACTAACATCAATCGTGTCTCTTGGATTTTTGAAATTCCACTCACAGAAGCGGTAAAATTAAGTTTTATGAAAAATTCATTTTTTTAACTACCACTTAGTGGTTTCACTATTCATCAAAAAATGAATGTTTCCAGAAAAAATACCAAAAATTAGGCCTAAGTTATATTTGCTATTATGAACTCAAAAATGATGTCTATTTTACCAAATTCAAAACATATCAGTTGCATTACTTAATTTAAAAATTAATTTTCGTCCTCAAAACAAATAGCGTGTTCTTAAGAAATAATAACTATCAAAAGATTGACACTTGTTTATGTCTGGTTTAAATGTGAAATTACATCTAATGACCAACATTGTATTAAATTGTAAAAATATATTCTAAATATACTTTAAAACCACTCAAATTAATAATTTATCAGTATTAATTATTTCGATTAAAAAGGTTGTTTTTAATTAACATTTAGAAATTTTCACTATTCATCAGAAAATGAAAGTTAACCGAAAAGTACCAAAATATTAACCTAAGCTAATTTCGATATACCGAATCCAAAAATTAAGTCCATTTTGAAAAATAAAATTTACAAAATTTCAAAAAGTGGTTATTACTATTCATAACGGCTAGTTTTAACAATATTTTAATAGCATATTGTTGTTTTGTGAAACTCGTTATTGCGTACTACACACGCTGTCGAGAAACGTCGCGATTACGTGTAATGCAAGGAAAGTCAAGGATGCATGTTGTGCAAGCTCCTTTTGGTGTAGTGTACAACACAAGACATTAATAAAATTAAAAAGAATATTTTTCATAAAATCTCGGGGTGTTACATTCTACCCCGCTTAAAATTAATTTCTCCATTGAAATTCATCGGGGTTATAAATGGTTTACTACTCAAAAGTTTCTTTAATAGAAACCCAAATCGTAAAAAGGAATACCAAAACCAATCTTTAAAAAAACCAATGTATGAAACGTAATGGTTACCCAAATAAACTAATCACTGGGTTTCCACATAGGTGAAAATATGGATATGGAAGGGAAATCTATCCATCTTGTTCTGGTGGAGAGTGGTAGAGAACATGGTTATGGAAATGCTATCAATCACAAAGCCACAAATTTGTGACGATATATGGTACCATCTGATTCATCAAATATAAGAGCAGTAAGACAACATTCTTGGTTTTCAAGATCATTTCACTAAAGTTGATGAAATTGGAATTAGAAGAAATACTTTCATGATTTTGGTATAGTCTCACCGTTGGTTGTTCTTCTTAAAGAAATAAAGTTTAATTTGTCATTTGTGATGTGTTATCAGATCATGTGATAGAATGATGGGTCATTCCATCTATCTTAGACAAAAGGTTAAAAACGTTATCAAAAAATAAGTAAGTCCATCTATAGTGAGATTAATCATATATGGTTCCTAAAATGGACTTATACTTCTTATATTATACTGCTTAATATAATAAAACTAGTTTCTAATAAACAGGGACCTCCTGTAGGCCAGTGGTAGGCGATAAAGGCCAGTCGCACTTCATTTGTGGGTTCGATTCCCACAGCCTTGTCCGACGCGATTACTATAACATCCCATCAATAATATCAAAAAATGTTTTATCCTAACTTATGTCCAAAATAATCAATTCCAATATTTAGGATTATCTAAAATACTTCGGTCCAAGGTCATAGAATAAATAAGATGATTACTTGACATGTCACATAACAATCATGTGAATGCCATCATTTATCCTCCATATATCCTAAGATATATCTTGTAGGTCAAATTACAAACATGTGAATACCTTATTCATGATTTCTCTTATAGAATGAATACCCATTGAACCTTAGTGAAAACATGAATGCAGTTAAAAGTTAAAACATTCCACAAACCAAAATCCTCAAAATTCATTATACTCAAACCATGATATCACTTAGTTCTTATATCTATCACAAGCTGATGAATACAATCAAACATCTCATTATCTTCTTATCCCTTCATTATGTGCATATTATCTTCTTACCAAAAATATCTCAATCACTTTCCATGGATACTGGTACCATAAAATTATTGAAAACCACAATAGACCAATAAATTTTCCAATATTCCACGATACTATATACAACATTATTTTGGAATCCCATTACGTAAACACTTAATCATTCCACCACATCGTTGTCATATTCAACATCACCAATAGTGATTGAATGTGACTTCCCTTTGTCCTTTGCCTTAATTGGTTGCTCATATCGATCATCACTAACCCTTGGCTTAGGGCATTTATTAGCAAAATAACCCATTTCCTTGCACTTGAATCATTGAAGTGTTGGTGGTCCATTCTCGGTAGTCTTTTCTTTATTCACAACATTAGAAACCCTTTTTCCATTTCTTTGACACTCAGATGCTCGATGACCTTCTTTTCCACACTTAAAACATTTTCTAGTCCCTTTAAGACAATCTCCACCATGATTCTTTCTACACTTTGATCATAAGGAAACATTCATCTTCTTTTCACCATTATTCTCAGATTTCTCCTTGAACTCCATCTTTCATTTCTTTTTAAAACCATGAGATGGATAAGTAACACCAACTTCCATTTCTACCTTGATAGCACAACGCACAATTTCTTCATAGCTACTGAAGTCTATTATAGCTAATGCCCTTCGAAGTTTTGGTTTTAAGCCACTAAAGAATCTATCAACATTACTTTCAGGTTGGATAATAAATCCAAATTCATACCTTGCAAGCCTTGTAAAATTCTCTTTGTATATACCAACAGAGTCATCATCCTTTTTCTTTAGTTCAAGAAACTCCTTCTCCATCTTTGTTTGAAGAATACGAGGGAAGAATTTATTGAAAAATAAGTTCTTGAACTCGCCCCATTACATAGACTCAATTTCATCTCTTGGCCTCGTATTTTTGATAAGATTCCACCATTGATCAGAATCACCTTCCAAATGATACACTGTTAAGATGACTTTATCATGTTCAGAACAATGATGAACTAAAAATATCTTTTCAGTGGTAATGATCCATTGTTCAGCAACAAGTGGATCATAAGACCCACTGTAAGAAGGTGGACGTTGCCTCCTGAAGGACTCAATAGAATATTGTTCCCTTCTCTGCTCATTTGGAAGTCCAGAATGATTCATAGCTTGTGTAAGTATAGTAATAAGATTTTGCACTCCATCTCCCATTACATTTGTTTGGTCAGGAGGACAATCATTCTGTTGTCCATTACATTGATCAAAATGGTTCCTTCGGGTTCCAACCATCATCTAAAACCCAAAAAGAATAGTGTGAGACGAAAAAATCATACTAGGGAAAACAACATAATAAAGGGGGAGTACCTTCAATATCTAACATCATAGGTTACTGTAATTCTAGTACTATAACCTATACTTATACTTACCCTTAGGGACATCCCTATACATACCTTAGAAATATCTATAGGGATCTCACTAAAGTTCTCGCATCCTAGTTTCCAAAGGTTGACTAATCCTTACCTCTAATACCAACTGTAGAGAACCTAAGCTTAACATACATGGACATTACATTACTTTTACAGAATACTTAGTACATAACAAAAGCACACATACAAGGACCGTCATAGTTTAGTGTCTTTGGAAACTCAGAATATAATCTTCTAATCATGGTGAATGATCTTCAAAATCTCCCATAAAGATCTTCTTTTTTTATACCTAAAACCTTTCTTTATATCCTAGGGAATATAAAACATAAAAGGGTGAGCTCAAATGCTCAGAAAGGGTAAACAAAAGAAATATCAATCACATCATATTCATAAGAACATAACATTTTGGAAGTCTTAACCTGCAGAAGAGATCATAATATCATTATATGGGATAAATCATAGAAGTGAAATGTAATCCCAATAATCATAACATAAAACATGAATCTTTGTGGCATACACACATATTCATAGAGGATCATTTATTATTAGTCAAGACTCATTGCCAAGACTATCTTAGTGGACAATGTCAATTTCTGAACCGTGTTCACTCCTCGTTTCAGTCCTGTTTCACTGAACCAGTTTTACCAGCCGTTCCAGCCATGTCTATCTCATGAGATATAAAATATTTACCCAATACATTGGACGGAGATATAGGTCCCACCCATATCATAATTAAACCATTCTTATGTGTGCCACAAAATCATAAATCATACATCATATCATAACCCATGTAATAAAAATGGGAATCTTAAACATCGTGACATCATAAAACAATTCATATAAGATAAAGGAATTCATAAAAATATTTCCATCATAACATAATCAAATCCATGTAAAAATAGGGATATAAATAGAACCCTATATTATCTTATATGGAAAATGATTTTGATAAAACTCTTGAACTCCATTCATGAGGAAAATATCCTTTCTACTTCAAAAACATTTTTCTTTTTTAACTTGTCCTACAATTTTAAACTAAAAAAAGTTGATAAAAAATAAACATGAAACTTGTAAAGGAAGCTTCTTAGAAATAATGTTTTAAAAAACACACCATTTACTTCTCATTCAAGATTGACAGTAATTGTACCATGTATGTTATTCTCTATTTATTTTGGGAACACGATATTTATGAACATTTTCTTATGAGATGAAACCCATTAGTTTTCAGGGGCTATTTATGGGTATTTTTGTTATATGTTAATTGTGTCATGCATGAATAATGATAATGTTATGATGTGATGGGTGCGCCCAGAATTATATAGTGAAATATGAATGTTTCAATGTGACTGGTGCACCCAAAATTATACAGTGCTCTAATGAATTAGGTAAAGTAATGAATCTAAGGAGTAAATGTGAAATAATGAGTGAAAAAGTTTCTAGATTTTTTCACAAGTGTGTGTGGTAGTTACCCATTGAGACATGATATTTAATTTTTTTATGCATTTCCACATTTCAAGTCTTATATTTATTATTCCTCTCATGTTCATGAACCTTTGATTGTGTAATGAGTATGATCAAACATTACTATATTGTTCTTATATATCGTCTTTCTGGGATTTTATCTCACCCATTTTGATGTATATACTCAAGTGAATACATGTATAAAGGATAGGTCAAGTGGCAATAAGAATCTAGAAAAGAAGAAATAAAAAACACTATGCTCGATGTTGTAATTGTTATGTATGGTCCTAGTTTTCACAAGACACTAAAATGTTGGATCCTCTATGTGTAATATTATTATGTTGTTTATATTTAAAATGATGTAAATGTAATGTACTAGAAGGTTGGGTTGCTATAATTACAATGTCTTTACCGCATGACATAAAACTACACAATATGATATCCAAAATTCACCTTTCTGATAAATATTAACCATTACTCATACACCAAATATTTATAGAAATGGGTTTCATATCCATAACATATGTCATTTTAAAATATACCATTCACTATTAAAATTCATTTCCAAGGGAAAACAACCCACTATGTTATTGATTCACTGATGTCTTATTTTCTCTAATCTATCAACAAAAAAATGTTAAATGTTAAAGATCTCTTTTATTTGAATATATAACACCTTCCTTTAGGAATCCTTTCATAAGTTTCCTACATAAGAGGCCTGTTAGTCAAAATATTCCACTATTTTTCTATGTATAATATGCCCTAGATTTCCCAGAATATCATATATCCCATAAGGTTTTTGTCAAATAAATGTATCTTCATTCCAGGAAAAGACACCCCTTATGTTGATAGAAGTTTTACATTTGGTTACCATAAAAATAATGGCTCAAAATTCCCATTGGAATTATTTAAAAAATATTAATATAATTCATATCCATATGGTTTATTTTGGATTCTAATTAAAATTTTATAATCAAGGATATTAGATCCTAAATATTATCTCATTATACTCAAACATGCAGGACTCTAATCGACCAATTAACAAAAGACTTGGTACTCATTAGAGTGGGAACCCGGAAAGGGAAATCTAAAAAGAAGTCGAGCCATAGCTCTCTAAACATTCATTTTGTATGGTTTAGGTAATATTGAGCAATAAAAAGTCAAGAGATATAATTTTTATGGGGTTATCCATATAACCCTAGCAAGGAAAAATACAACTCTACTTATTGGGTCCAATGGCCAAGGTGAAAAAAAAGCAGTTTGCAAAAGTGAAAACAAAAATTATTAATGAAAAAATAAATTTTATTAATGAAAAATTTTCATAGAGGAGAATCTATACATTGGAGTCTCTCCATCAGAAATTACAAAAAGATTTTACGTAATTCCTCCTTTGTTGGACAACCTCTTGATCCCCATCAACTGCTTGTTGACGTTTTTCTATTTGTCCACCCTTACGCTCTTTATCATGATGAAGTGCTTCTCCATCATCCACAATGGATTTTTCACCATTATTTTTGACTTATCATAAGGAGAAATGAAGCTGGTCAAGCTCCCCTTTAAAGACAACTAATTACTATTGAAGGCGCAATTTTTGAATAGTCTTTTTTAATTGTTTTCTTCAATCCCTTAAACATTTCATTATTATTATCCTCATAATTGGACAATTCTGATTGCAACACTTCAATATTGACTGTCAGTTTGGAATTTATTAAGCCTTGTAAAATATTTTTCTCCTTCTCCCACTTTCAGATAATCTCTTTCACCGATGTATAAATTTCACGGCATTCAAAACTGCCAAATCATAGCATGATAAACAGGGATGAATGTCCTAGAATTGTAGAAGGTAGTTCCTCAAGAGGAATCATAGATATTATATTTCAGATGTTTTCCCATGCTTTGCGATGATATAGACGAAGATCCTTCTATAGTTCTAGGGCTGATTCAAAATCACTATCATAATGAGGGGTATATTATGTGACTAATGCACCAAAAGAAGTGTCGTGTTCTATTCCTTATTGAAAGATGGTTTTTCCACCTTCCAATGTGGTTTGGGCTGTTGCAGAGGCTTCACCTCTAAACCTAGACATTACAGTTGATAACCATGTATGGTAAATGAAAAATTATGGTTATGATTAGATTCAAGAGAAAACAAAACTGAATTCAATCCCAATATCTATATCAAATTCCTAAAATTAGGCCAATAACCTAATAAGAATCATCCCCAATGTTCTTAGTTTCCACAATTTTATTTTGATGTCTCTAGAAAGGGAGTGATATCTTCAATATGCTCTTGATTTTTAGAGTGAATCTCAGGAACACCTGCTATTTTATGATCCACTAGAGCTAATGTCTATGCAATGGGGGGTTGATGATAATATCGTCACTTAATTAATGTATTGTTGCAGAAGTAGTTTTTATTTTTAACTGCATATTTAAATCAACCATGGTTAGTAGGTTAATCATAAAAAGATTAACAAGATGAATAATTAGAACTCACGTCCAATTTATTTTATACAAGGAACTCCAAAATCCTCTAAATCATTTGTTATATTAACATGTTCTAATATTTCATCAATATACCTGATTAGTTTCATCATTCAATCCAATGATATCTTAGATCCCATGTTAGTATCACCCTTGGGAGAACTTGGAATGTTTTCTTCACAACCTTCCTCAGGGAACATTAGACCCTGATTAGCTTCTCCAGTAACAATTGTGATATCAACGTTAGTTATTTCCATATGTTCTGGAATTGGAGTAGTATTTGGAAAAATATGCTAGTTCCTTTGGCATCAATGCCTCTTTAAGAACCAATATATTTGTAGGAATTTGTGTCTCCTTAAAAACACCTTCTATGGCTCCTTGAATCTTATCAGTAGTTTCTTTTAAAGAAAAAAAAGAAGCCCATGTAATACTAACATTTTAAACTCTATTTCATTAATAAAGATAAAAAATCATGATTATTAGGGAGTCTTACCACTGCTAAGAATGTGCTTAACCATGGACTCAATTCTTTTGTGCTTTTGCTTCTTCACCTTTTTGGGAGGGCTTGAATCATCATATCTAAAGACAGTTTTCTGAGGTTCTAGTACCCTCGTATTATCTCCTCCATGTCCTGTTGTACTATAGATATTTATCTTGACTCATGGGGTGATTCAATAGAATCAAGTGCAGTGCCGCTGGGGCTATACATATATGAAAGAGCTTCACCTTTTTTTTTCCTTTACCCAAATGTCTGTTAAAATGAGTTTTCTCTTATATAACATTGTTTTGACCAAAATTTCATGTTAAAAAATAGAAGAGAGTGTGAGAGAAAGAAAACATACACACCCAGGATCTAAAAAGTCATGACACTCTTCATCAAATAATTGATTGATCTCTTCGATGGAACCACGATATATCATTTCCTTTACCAACATTGTGGTAGGAATCGATTAATCGGTGGCATATATGAGCATTTCCAACTCTCAAAAATAGGTCCTTACCTCATTGGGATTATCCTTAAAAATAATTTCTAAAAACGTACGCAAACCCCCTAGTCCTAGAATATGCAGTCCCTCACACAGATCCATCCTCATGGTTTTAGCATCACATTAAATATTCTTCCATGGTTGAATAGCCTCCGGTCATATATATTCATAAAGTATGTCTGAGGGCTGTGAGGAGGATCGAACAACCATGGATTTGAGTTTCTTCCCAGCACCCTTTTGTCATAGATGAAGGATTATAAAATGGAAATCCCTTATTTTTAGAAAGATATCTAGTACATAAACTAGATATGACATATGTATGGATTGATTGAGTGGATATTTTAATTTTAGAAGGAGGATTATATCTGGTGCAAGGTATCTTTGGTGAATTTGGAACATCTTCACCTAAACCCTAGTATTTTACATGTAAAACCATAATGATGTTGAATAATCTTCTAAATGGAGAGGTTCCTTCCAACTACTTCCCATTATCCCCACATAATGGAGGGCATGATTTAATACCACTTCTGGGTAAGATGCAAAACAAGTTTCAGCATACCAGATGGTAAATATTCTTATAGTTTCAGTGATGAGTAAATTAAATATTTCCCCAGTCTTCTCTTCAGATGTTAACAACCATAGTTGTAAGGAAACCATTGGGTTTTGCTCTAATTTTACATGCACGTGAGGGGATACAATATTCTATTGTAGAAATTTTAATTTACACACAAATCTAGAAGTATCATAGGCCTCACAAATGATTTCTCTATCTATTCAAAAGGCCAAAATGCCATCTCTGTAGGCTAGAATTTAATACCTCAATTCTAAAATGGAAGTACCATCATCAACGAATCACCCTGTAGGCTGATTCCTTTAAGGAAATAAATGGAATTTATTATTCATGCTCAATATAACATTGATGTCATAAGCATTCAATGACATGAGTGAAATACCAGAAAAGGCCTGAATATATAGTCAAGTAGAACTTCCATAAACCATTACTCCACATTGTATAACATAAGACATAATGTGAGTAGAAATACATCCCCAAAACACTTTGAATAGTCCCACTATAGTAAACAGATACATCCCTTTGTTAATATATAGAAAACTCTTCTAAATCTTGGCCCATGCAAGAGTATCCAACCCTACCATCCTTTTCTCTGCCAGCTTTGCTATAATAAAAAAGTTTCTCGGCCGCACACCTTCTTTGGAGTCTCAGACTAGTAATAAGTACACTCTGAGCCACATGCCTATGAAACCTTCCAGATGTTTCATTGTTTGAATTTTTGGGTTGATTTCATATCCCAATTTATCTAATTCTCCATTCTCTAATGTTCGCCAAAAGGTGTCAGGAGTGCCTCTCTTCTCTGCCCATAGACGGCTAGCCAGACAGGTGTTTGTGGAACATATTTCCTTATTTTTTATTAAAAATATTTCCATCCATTCCTCTAGATGAATATCCCATCTCATGTAAGTTTTTATGATTATAATTCATGAGTTTTTTAAATATATTCATCAACTAACAATCCAAATATGATGTCATCACTAGTGCAGAAATCGTTTTTTACGTCACCATTTTTTACGTCGGTTATATATAACCGACGTAACAATGCGGCGAGTAGATTTTTTACATCGGTTATTTTAATAACCGACGTTAAAAATTGATCCTGTTGTGTTTTATGTCAGTTATCTTATAACAGACGTAAAAAACCAAAGCGCGGGGGGGTTTTTACGTCAGTTATTTGGTAACGGACGTAAAAAACCCTATATCGACGCGTTTTTTACGTCGGTTATCAAATAACCGACGTAAAAAACCAAAGCGCGGGGTTTTTACGTCAGTTATTTTATAACCGACGTAAAAAACCCCCCGGGGCTATGGTTTTTTACGTCGGTTATTTGATAACCGACGTAACAAACGCGTCGATATCGTGTTTTTTACGTCGGTTACCAAATAACCGACGTAAAAAACACCTAGATATCGGGTTTTTTTACGTCGGTTATTTGGAAAACGACGTGAAAACCCCCCGGTGCTTTGGTTTTTTACGTCGGTTATCTTATAACCGACGTAAAAAACCAAAGCCCCGGGGGGTTTTGGACGTCGGTTTCCAAATAACCGACGTTAAGAACCCGATATCTACGCATTTTTTACGTCGGTTATTTGGTAACCGATGTAAAAAACCAATGCACGGGGGGTTTTTTACGTCGGTTTCCAAATAATCGACGTAAAAAATCTAAAAAATAGTTTATAACGTCAGTTATTATATAACCGACGTTATAAAGCATTTATAAAAATTAAAGCCCGTGTTCGGTCATTTACGATTTTTTCGATTGACAGTCGCCGGCTCGTCTCTCTCTCGCGCTGTAAACCCTAATCGGCTCGTCGATCGCCTGCATTACACTCATTTTGGCTACATTGTTTATCTTATTCACTCCTTTCGGATCTATCATCTCAACTCGCGACATTTAGGTAAGCCTTCCACGAATTTATTTCGTTCATTTTTGTTTCGATTCTTGATGTGCTTTTCATTCATTTTTGAATCTCGTGGAAGTTTTTTATTGCAAATGGTTATTATGTCCATTCAACTCGGAACATTCAACTCACAACATTCAACTCGCAACATTCAACTCGCAACATTCAAATGGTGTAGTGGTAAAATTCATTGTTTCATTGACATCGTTTACTAAAATCTTCTTATAACACTTATCACCCATCATAAAATTTGTATAAATTATTTCTCCATTGTGTATAGAAAAAGTATTTTAATTCCATTTATTTGGGCTGTTTTTCCTTGGATTTTAAGTGTTTTTATCTTATAAGCCTTCTTAGCATTTGAATGAATTTTTGAGTGAAGAGGTGCAATGGTTTTTCATTTTTTCCCCATTGAAGCTAGGAGAAACATCCATTATATTTATGGGTTAAAAAACTTTACATGTACGAAAATTATTTATATATCTGCAATACATGTCTCATATATTATGGTTTCTTTTTCAAACCATCCTGTAAAATATATGGCTGTTAGTAAAAAAAGACATCATATATACTCCTTTTTTATGAATTGATGAAAAAAATCATATTTTTTGAAATATATGAAGAGGCTAAGTGTGGATGGGATGTCCTTATAGTTGGGTCCTTCTAGCAACATTGCGGGGACCTCTGCAACACCAAGTCAAACCTCATGACTTGACCCACCCCACCTCCGCCCCTTTTGGCGACAACCCTATAATTAACCGCCAGCTTTGAAAACCATCATCTGTTTTCATCTGGATTCATAAAAATATCAATTCATACCTATTACAATCAAATATTTCATTCTGGACTCATGGTGAGTCTGATAATACATTTCTTCTTTCAATCATCTCCTAAAAATGATGGACCTTTTCATGCAAAGTGTATCTGATTTATTGAATACGATGGTATGTCCGATTTTCAACAAAACCAAGTGAGGTGATTTCTTTTATTATTAATAATTCATAAAAAATTTATAATACCTAAATATTATTATCATCCTTTTCAGATTTTTCATTATAAAAAAGGTAAAGGGTACTTTCTTTTCATTCTCAAGTAAAATTATATTTTTTATAAAGGTCTTTTCTATCTAGGTAGAAATAATTTAACGATAATTAGATTGAATTAGGTATATTATCTTATCTTACCATCCAAACACATTTTTATGTATTAATAATTATTATGTTTTGTAAAAACAATTTTTACCCCCATTTCATTTTTGTTAGTTAATTGATCTACAAAAGTGTTATAAATGATTTGATGATCACGATTCACCCATATATATGGTTAGTCATTATGGGACATTTGGGTCCATAATATCCTTCTAATGCTTTCGACAATGCATTATATATCATAATCAATATGGGATACAGATGGTTATACCATGTCCAATGTGTTATGTGATGTGTCTGGTAAGAAATATTATAATAAATTATAGGAAAGGTGATTAACATATACCAATATGAGGTGAATGAAACTATGTTTTCCCTTGACATATGTTATGACTTATATGATTATTTTTGTGCCACACTCTTATGTTATTCCACATACCAATGTTGTGATATTGTGAATAAGGTTTTTTAAATCATGTTCCCACTATCATATAAATCATGTCTTATGTTATGCTAAAATTGTTATACTTGGACTCAGGTTTTATGATCTATGATTATATAGAACTGTTTCACTTATCTTTTTGATCATGTGCTTTGTGTATGCTCTTATACCCCCATGGATATCTTTTTATGAGATTAGATATTATATTTATATATATCATGTTTACCCATAATGAGTATCGTAAATCAAAACTTTTATTATTTTCATTCCCTAAGTTATTAAAATAAGTATTATGTAGGATGATTCAAAAATTTAATCTGTGAGATGAGTTGTTTTATGTGTGAAACCCAGGCCAAACACATATGTATTTTTTTAATGGTATTACATATATATAGTTCGACATATTCTTTTTTTTACATTACCATGATATTAACATTACTTTTTCTAAAGAAATATTAATGTCCTTAGATTATATATCGGATCAAAAGGATATAGTAATTCTAATATATAATCAGAATGATCAGATAATATGAAAATATTATTAAACATAAAACAAATGGTCTATATTCATATTTTTAACATGACACTTACGATGTATAGCTATTTGGTGTTGGGTACTTATGAAAACTACTACTACTTTCAAGATTTGTATTATATTTTAAATTCTTTTACATTCAAATTATGAATTTTTTCATATAAACATGTTTTGTCGTATATTAAAAATATATATTTTTTGTTGATATTTTTTATAGGTAATAATGAGTCGAAGTTGGATTACGGCACATCGAATGAGCAATGAATTTGAGGAAGGTGTTGATGCATTTTTGGAATTTGCAAAACGAAATGTTCTAAGTAGTGACATTTTTTTCTGTCCATGCCTGAAATGTTTGAATATGAAGAAGTTGAAAAGTAGAGAGATAAAAGATCATCTTATATGTCATGGTTTTAATCCGAGTTACAGCCCTTGGATTTGGCATGGTGAAACTGGACGGAATGTCACTGATGATGATGATTCGCAAGATGGTAACTCCGATGGAATTGAAGAAATGATTCGCGATATTGTAGCAGAACAAATTGAGATAGAACTGACAGTTGCACGTCTATATGGTGATACTGAAAAACCATTATATCCCGGTTGTACAGATTTTACGGTTCTGTCGGCGGTGTTAAGATTGATTAACCTGAAGGCGAAGAATGGATGGAGTGACAGAAGTTTTACAGAGCTGCTACAATTGATGAGAGACATTCTTCCAAAAGATAACGATCTTCCAGATTCACATTACAAAGCCAAGAAAATATTATGCCCGATGGGATTGTGATACAAGAAAATACATGCAAGTCCGAATGACTGCATTATATATAGGAAGGAATATGAATTTCTGTTAGAGTGTCCAAAATGTGGGACATCACGGTATAAGGTGAAAGAAAAATCACAGGGTGATGTAGAGATTACAAAGCTCCCTTCAAAGGTATTTTGGTATCTTCCTATAATTAATCGTTTCAAACGTTTATTTGCTAATTCACATGATGCAAAAAGGTTAAGATGGCATGCTGAAGAGCGGGTATGTGATGGAAAAATACGTCATCCAGCTGATTTTCCACAATGGAAGAAAATTGATGCACAATACTCTACATTTGGAAATGAAATAAGAAATCTCAGACAAGGGTTGTCCACAGATGGAATGAATCCATACCGAACACTGAGTAGAAAACATAGTTCATGGCCTGTTTTATTGGTAATTTACAACCTCTCTCCTAAAGTTTTTTTGAAGCGCAAATATGTCATGTTGAGTACAATGATCTCTAGTCCAAAGCAACCCGGTAATGATATTGATGTTTACTTGTCACCGTTGATTGATGATTTGAAACTGTTATGGGCTGATGGTATTAGGGTGTATGATTCTTATAAAATGGTATATTTTCAACTGCATGCAGTGCTTCTGTTCACTATAAATGACTTCCCAGCGTATGGAAATTTGTCTGGATATAGTGTTAAAGGGCATAAAGCATGTCCAATTTGCGAACAACAGACGTCCTATTGTCAATTTCATAATGGGAGGAAAACAGTGTACATGGGTCATCGAAAGTTTTTTCCTATGGAACACCCTTATAGAAGACTAAAAAAGGCATTTAATGGCTCACAAGAATTTGATACTGCTCCAAAACCTTTATCCCATGATCTGTATTTTGAGAGGGTGAAAAACCTTGACGTGACATTGGGAAAGACACAGAAATCTGGTAATGATAGACATATTTGGAAGAAAAGGTCAATTTTTTTGAGCTACCATATTAGAGGTATCATGAAGTTAAACATAATATTGATGTCATGAACGTGGAGAAGAATATCTGTGATTCTTTGATTGGAAGATTGTTAGATATTAATGGAAAGTCTAAAGATGGGTTGAATGCAAGATTAGACTTACTATCAATGGGAATACGTTTGGAGTTAGCTCCCCTTCCTAAAGGAAGACGAACATTTCTTCCCCCTTCTTGTCATACATTATCGAAGAGGGAGAAAATTAGCTTCTGTCAGTGTCTTCATGATACAAAAGTTCCTCAAGGTAATTCTTCTAATGTAAAAAATTTTGTCTCATTGAAGGACTTGAAGTTGATAGGTATGAAATCACATGATTGTCACGTCATGATGCAACAAATTCTACCAGTTGCATTGCGTGGAATATTGCCCATTCGTGTAAGAAAGACTATAATGATGTTGTGTTATTTTTTCAATTCAATTTGTAACAAGGCAATTGATGTGAATGCTTTGAACATTTTGGAAAAGGATTCAATTTTTATACTTTGTCAATTGGAAATGTATTTTCCTCCAACTTGTTTTGATATAATGGTGCATTTAATGATTCATATGGTTCGAGAAATAAAGTTTTGTGGACCTGTATATCTTCGTTTGATGTATCCTTTTGAAAGGTATATGAAAATATTAAAGGGGTATGTTAAAAATCTATATCGACCTGAAGCCTCCATTATTGAAATGTATATTTCTGAGGAGGTAGCAGAGTTTTGTACGAGCTACTTGGCTGTGGCACAACACATAGGTTTGCCTCCATCTCGCCATGAACGAGTTAATAATGAGGGAAAGGGGATTCGTGGCTTTAAAGTCAAATCATTGTCAGCTGAACAGATGAAGAAGTTAGAATCATACTTCTTGAATAACATAGCTAATGCTCAACCATATATCACGTTGCATATTAATGAGTTGAAACAATGTCATCCAATGAAGAATGAAATGTGGATTTTGAATGAGCACAACAAAACTTTTTTGTCATGGATTAAAAAGACTTTGATTGGTAGATCAGATGTATCAGAGACATTAAAATGGATAGTGGGTGGTCCATGTTTAAATGTGATAACATGGTCTGGTTATGACATTAATGGTTATACATTTCATACAAAAGCTCAGGACAACAGAAGTGCAATTCAGAATAGTGGTGTATTGGTGTTTGCAGAAGCAATGCATTTTTTGAGTGCTAAGGACAAAAACCCAATTTCTGCATCAAATGCATATTATGGAGTGATTGAAGACACATGGGAGGTTGATTACTTTAAAATTAAAGTTCCCATTTTTAACTGTAAATGGTTTAACGGTAACAACAGTGTCAGACACGATGAATTTGGAATGACACTTGTTAATCTGAATAGATTGGAAGACACAACTGATTCTTTTATAATGGCAACACATGCAAAACAAATTTTTTATGTATTAGATCAATCAGATATGCTGTGGGCTGTTGTTTTACAAGGGAAAAACAATATGTTGGTTAGGATGAACTTGATGAATATGCTGATTTATGTGAGATCCCTACTTCAATGGAAATATTAACAGAACATAATGACGATCATGTTGAAGACATAGTTTCTGCCATAAGGAACGATCACGACGAAGGAATTTGGGAAAACAATCCATCTGTACATTCCTAAAATTACAGGTAACATATGTTTATTTCTTGTTTACATTTATTTTTTCCATAAATGTTAGATATTGTAAGTTTTTTATTTATTATAACATGTTTTAAAATAAAATAAGTATATGTTATTGTTTGTTTTAAGTTTGTTTTGTTTACTTTATCATGTTTATAACCATTACATGAATTTTAAAATGCTTATTTTTGTTCACTGACAATTACTTTACCATGTTTACAATGTTTACCAGGTTTACCATTTTTAACATTTTTACCATCTTGACCATCTTGACCATCTTTGCCATCTTTACCATTGTTTAACATGCTTACCATATTACCAATGTTTACTATTATGTAACTTTAGTACACTTTTCTATTTTCTGATTACAGTAGTATTAAAATATTTGAATTTTTATATTTGTTCACTGACAATTACTTTACCATGTTTACAATGTTTACTGGGTTTACCATTTTTTCCATTTTTTACCATCTTGACCATCTTGACCATCTTGACCATCTTTACCATCTTTACCATTGTTTAACATGCTTACCATATTACCAATGTTTACTATTATGTAACCTAGTTCACTTTTCTATTTTCTGATTACAATGTAGTATTAAAATATTTGAATTTGTATATTTGTGAACTGACGTTTGTTTTTTTGATTTGAAGGATAATGACAGATCATTCAGATGATCAACCACATGATTCTGGGGAGGAGCATATTGCTGGTCATACCTCTGGGGATGAACATTCACATGCTCCTATTACGACAAAGAGTTCAAAGGTTGGTAAACGTGGTTGCACATATTTACCAAAATTATCACTTGCCTGTACGCAGGATCAGAGGATGGTAGTTGAGTTTGATGATGATGATATTCCTAGAGGTCTGAATGCCAAAGATTTTAAGAGTTTTGTTGCAACTCAGGCTAAGACCAAAGTAAGCATTCTGTATGATGATTGGAGAGGTGTGGATAAAGCGATTATCGCTCAGTTGTGGGAGACGATTTTGGTAAGATCTTTTGTCATTGTTTGACCATTCTTTTAATGTTTCTGGTATATATAATATGTTTAATCTCTTCTTTATCAGATGACATTTGATATTCCTGACACTGGAGGAGTCAGGAAGAAATGCTTATCGTTGGCTGCCAGGAGATGGAGGGATTTCAAATCAACCCTCACATCTGATTTCATTTATGGTCATAGGAGTCATGACAATCCATGTCGTATATATCCTTTTATAGATGAAAACACATGGAGACAGTTTTTTGAAAGTAGAAAAAAAGAGTCATTTATGGTAAGGGCAATGTAAACTTTTATATACTATCTTATATAAATGATTTTATTAATGTTTTGTTAATGATATGTTATTCTTAAATTACAGCAAACAAGGAAAGCTCATCAGGAGATCCAATCTAAAAATGTATACCCTCAAAGATTATCTTGGGGAGGGTATACATTATTGGAAGAAAAAATGATAGCGGAAAAATTTCAACAACTAATAGCTGAGTCTTCAAGCACTGGAGAGGTGGCCCCTCCATCCCCTCCATCTATACATGAAAAATGGAAGAGAGCTCGGAAGGGAAAAAAAGGCAATATCTTTCAGAAGAATCGAGAATCGTAGCTGAGAGGATTGTAAGATATCTATTTAATTTATTTAAGTTAACTTTTTTCTTCATATAAGTTTCAATCATTACAGAAATGTTCAATTAATTAATACATGACTCTCATGAGGAACAGAGTTCAGAGGGGACATTTACAGCTACCGGGAGGGAAGATATTTTATTTGCAGCATTGGGAAGGCCCGAACATCCTGGTCGTGTAAGAGGATATCCGACAGGTGTATCGATATGAAAAGTGTTTCCACGTTCTTCAACTTCTAATATGGAGGGGGTTTATAAAAAAAAATAGAATCCTTGGAGGCTGAAGTTAAAAATATTAATGCGACGATGGAAAACAAGATTAGAGATTCGGTGCAGTCAATGTTTGTAGAAATGCAAAGACAATTTCAGACTGCAGCTCCCACTCCTCCACCTCCCCCTGCAGACCCCATTATTTATCCTCCACCTCCGCCAGTAGCTCCCACTCCCCCACCTCAGCCTGCGGACCCCATTTTTTATCCTACGCCTCCGCCGCAGCTTCCTATATATTGCGAGTTGTATGTTGATGATTCTCAACATCATATAGTAGCATACGGGTTGGTATATTGTATAGGAGATACAGTTCATCATCAACAATTAGAGGTAGAGAATCATAGGGTCACTGTACAGGATATTATATATAGATCAGCTAGGGTACCAATACCTACAGATGAGGTGGCGACAGTTGGACAGAGTATCTGCCATTTTTTAGTTTGGCCATCCAGACTTCTTCGACTCTTTACCATAGAGGTATGAATGTAATATCTTTTATTTTATTTTTTTATTAAAGTTGTTTTATCATTTGAAAACTACTATAATTCTCAATTTTTTTTTCACAGGAATACTTCAAAGGTAAAGAAATACTGTATAGACAACAACAAAGACAACAGGCTATGACATCAGGTACAAATGTCAGTGGTCTTGACAGATTGTCAAGATATTCACATTTGTTGTTTGATTTTTATGAGTTTCCAATGGAATCTCATGTTTGTGGTCGAGAAATAAGTGTGGGGATTACAAAATCTGATATCATGTAGCTTGTTACTGGAGATAAGTTGGGCATCAACGTGGTGCAAAGTTTTTCCATGTAAGTCTTAACACTTTTTCCCTGCGTTATATTTATTAAAAATGAATACTTATATATGTTTAGTATTAGGTATCTTTATAAAATTTGGGAGAGGAATGAACTGACAGAAGTATATGGATTCATGGACCCGCAATTGATTTCCCCTGAAGCATGTGCATTGACTGAGGAACAACGAATGTTTTATATTACTGAATGATTTGAAAAGAATATAATCCAACAATGTTGGATGATGCCTTTTTGTGAGAGGTATGAAACACATTTCTCTCAAAGAGTTAATAATCATTTAAAATAAAAAACCAATAACATTAACTTTCCTTTTATCAGTAATCATTGGATGTTAGGGATTTTTTTCCCAAGGGAGAAAGCTCTTTATTGGATATGCTCTGTTCATGGTGATGTGCGGGCAAGTTTTAAGAATATATTGGAAAAGAAAGTTTCAATTTCTCAATAGTTTTATATTTTATAATGAATTTTAAATTTACCCAATTCGTATTATTTTCTAATAGTTCATGGGTCTACTTTCGAAAAAACACAAAGAAAATAAATGGAAAGATCAAATATGTAAAGGCGAAGGTAAATTTCCATTTATAATTTGTACATTTAGATTTATTACATAAAAATATTATATTGAATTTAAACATTCAAAACAGAAGTGTCATGAACAACAAGGCCTCATCGAATGCGGATATTATATGTTAAGATTTATGTATGAAATAATAATAACTGGGACAGTTGTGAATTTTGACCTGGTACGATTTCCTCTTAAACTTTGCCATCATATTTCAATTTGATTTATTCATTATACACGTTAACTATCTTCTTTTTCATTTGTAGATTTTTGATGACCCTCAACCCTATACTGCTGAAGACATCAAACACGTACAAGTGGAGTGGTCAAATTATTTTACATGTTTGATTGAATTTTAGTTGTTTGTAATGTAAAATGTAATTTTGAATATTGTCGTTTTAATTGTCTATTTGGTAGTTGTTTAGGTTTGATTTAGTTTTTTATGGAAGTTGACAGTGTATGTTTTGAATGTTATATAAGTGAATGTTTAATTTTGCTCTACTTCATGTTTTGGTCTACTTTTGATGGTACTTATGGTATGGATTTGGGTCTGTGGGGGAGGGGTTCCCAGGGTGTGGGGGTGTGTTCAGTGGGGTTGGGGGTGTCCAGCGGTCTGGGAGGGCTGTCCGGTGGGGTGGGGGGACAGTCTTGGGGGGTGGCAGGGATGTCCAGGGGTGTGGGAAGCCGGTACAGGGGTGTGGGAGTGCTGTCCAGGGGTGGGGGGGGGGTTGTCTAGGGGTGTGGTGGGGGCTGTCAAGTGGGGTGAGGGGGTGAGGAGGTGCTGTTCAGGCAGGTGGGGGGTTGTCGAGGGGTGTTTGGGGGTGTCTGGGGGTCGGGGGGCAGTCCAGGAGTGTGGTGGGGGCTCCAATGGGGTGGGGGAGGGTTGTCCAAGGGGTATACAAGAGGGTGGGAGCTCCAATGGGGTGGGGGAGGGTGTCCAGGGGGTATACATGAGGGTGAGGGCTCCAACGGGGTGGGGGAGGGCTGTCCATGGGGTATAAATAAGGGTGGATGCTGTCTAGTGGGTAAGTTTAATGTGTTATCTATTTACATGCTTATTTTTGATGTACTTATGTTTTTGTTTTATGATTTCTTGATTTATTTTCTGGTTGATTCTGGTGGAGAGAAGATCACTGCATTCTGTTTTAAAAAAAATTGTGTTTATCACGTCGGTTATTTCATAACCGACGTGATAAAATGCCTGGAAAATAGTTTATCACGTCGGTTATTTAATAACTGACGTTATAAAAGGCGTGAAAAATATTTTATGACGTCGGTTATTTAATAACCGACGTGATAAAAGGCTTGGAAAAGGGTTTATCACGTCGGTTATTTAATAACCGTCGTGATAAAAGGCCTAGAGATTGGTTTAGCACGTCGGTTATTTAATAACTGACGTGATAAAGGGCCTCGAGAACGGTTTATCACGTCGGTTATTGACTAACCGACGTGAATAAACCCCCACCCACTTGTTTATCACGGCGTTTATACATTAACCGACGTGATAAACCCCCCTCCCCCAGTTTTTCACGTCGGTTTTATAAGAACCGACGTGATAAACCACGCTCATCCCGGTTTATCACGTCGGTTCGTATAGAACAGACATGATAAACCCCCTCACCCCCTGTTTATCATGTCGGTTGATTAATAACGGACGTGATAAACCATTGTCCAGGCCGTTTATCACGTCGGTTCTTCAATAACCGACGTGATAAACCATTCTCCAGGCCTTTTATCACTTCGGTTCTAAAATAACCGACGTGATAAACCATTCTCTAGGCCCCTTTATCACGTCGGTTCTAAAATAACCGACTTGATAAACATCGCGATTTTATGTTTTTGACGTCGGTTTGTAAATAACCGACGTCAAAAACCTTATTTATAACGTCACACGTATTAACGTTGGCTAGAAACGGACGTAAAAAATTAAAAATAACTGACATAAAAAACGTTTTCTTCACTAGTGCATCTATGAGTCATTCCTTGTCACCCTAGAAGGAATAAAATCATCATACATGTCTCCATGGATTGGAGATCCAGAAATCTTGAAAACAACCCACAAGATGATACCTACCGCCCTATGTGTTAAATGGAAGGAATTAGTCTCTAGGCTCCACCGACAAAATAATTTTGGAATGAAATCATCATTTTTATACTCATAGATTTTCCCAACCAAGACAACCTCATAAATCTTGACGACTCTCAAATCATCTGAAAATTCTTCCCATGACTTTTGCACCCAATATCCCCACATCCATGCAAGATTTACATCTTCTACATGGTGGAATTACCAACTTTTCTTCCAACCCTTGGACTGATATATCCGAGAATCTAAAAAGATTGATGAATAATAATGTGGCTGTATCTCAAGTGTGTGTCCCTTCAAATATGGAGCACATGGGCTATGATGCATAATATGAGCTTTTTATACTATCCATGAATTAGAAATTGAGCCCCCAATAGAATCATTTTACGATGAAAATTTAGTATAATACTGAAATCAAGAATTCATGACATATTTTTTGGATCGGGAATGTTAGCATCCTGCAAATGGCCGTATCTTTCCTAAGACAGATTGCTGCTTTGAGGAATGATTAAATGATTCTCCTTAAAATATTTTTCTATTTCTGGAAGGGTGGTTTACCAAATGTCAAGGTAATCATGGCCAATAAAATTTATCATGTCAACAATCATCTTATTGGAAATCTAATCAGCTGTTATGATTCTTTTAGGATCCATTGAACCTAAAAAATGATAGAGATCATCTTTTAAAAGTATGTTCATTTTTGGTGTCGTACTAAGATATGGCAAATGAATTAAGGCACACATGTTTAAAACATATCACACAAGTATATATAAGAGCACAAGTATGGAACATCACATGTTGCACGTAACTGAAAAACATACAGAAGAAGCTCGGTGAAATAGAAGATTCTGAGTCAAAGAAGTATTTCACGCCGAGAGCTGAAATTTTGGAAGACTAAAATTTTTTTCGCGGAAGTGAAACTGTGATATATAAGTGATGCATGTCAACCTATACCCCATATTCCTGCACTCTGTAAACATGAATGGATAGTTTCTCATCGCGTTTAACAGTTGCACACCCCAATACTCGTTTTCATTCTCCTTCATTACTTTACCTAAGTATAAGATCCTCTTATTTATTTGGGATATAATTCTGAGTGTGGGATTTTTTTGACAATCCATTCCATAAAATAATATAAAACAAAATGACAAAGGGAATACACTTAGAAAGAAACTGAAAAAATATATAAGGAAAAGTCATGATTTTCTAATCCATGAGTATTTGGCTGCCATTGTCTAGCGAAAACTCTGTTGGCACACAACTTACTTTCATGCCTCCAATATACTGCACAACCCACTTGTGCGCCCCCATATGTCACACAACCTACTTGGGCGCCCACTTCCTTTTTCTCCCAGGGACTAATATTTTCTTATAAATAGACATTTGGGTCCCTCATTTGAATAGAAGAATTTCCCCAAAGCTCAATTACTGCTCTGTTTCCATAGTACCTCACCCCAAACTTTTGAACCATTCAATGTTGTTTTTCAACAGCTTGGGTGGAGGATTTACGGTAGGATCATTAGATATAAGTCCTTTTAGTGTTTTAAAACCATAAAACTTGCACGACTAAGACAATCGACCTCCAAAAACCAGAAATACTTGTGCACCACCCATTCCTCCCAGTTGAACATGAGGGTCTTACTTTTGGGATCACCTATGAATAATCATTAAGGCTTGAGAAAGGTCTTTCCCAAGTATTAACACACTGGTTTTTCGTTGCATAAGTGATAATCAGGTCACCCATGTCTGCTTGTTCACCTATAATTGTTCACAATGTTCTACTTGGATTCCCCTCTTTGATTCACTTAGTCAATTAAGATTATAAGCCATCAATAATTTATCAAATCAATTCGGGACAATGCTTCTTTTTCTTTGGATCCCTTATCTAAAAGTGACTCTATTGATACATACAAAAAAACCTCATTACTTATCAAACATTTAAGAAAGGCACATTAGCATGTCTCTTATTTGAGTTTGTATTTCCACAGTAATAAGATTCCCACATTTTTTTCACAAATGGGTTTAGGGTTCATGGAATGTCTTTGGGTTTTTATATCCATAGTCAAATGGAATTTTCACCCTGGAAAAGTAATGGGATGTTCTCGTTTTGGAGGAGGGTTGGGTCCAGACACCTCTCTTCTCAAAGAGATGGCCTAGAACCTCAGGTCTCTGGTATGGATGGTACGGTTCACCTTTACTTTTCCACGCAAGCATTGGATTAGTCTCCTTCCATTAATAAGATCAATTTTTTGGGAAACTAGCTCAGTGTATGGCCTTATATTTTCATGTAGTATGTTCCATAATTACTTCTCCTCTCTTTATCAGTGCGAAAGACCAAAGGGGAGATGAGCACATGGACTTTCATTTCCCTTTCCACCTCCTGTTGGGATTTATCACCATGGGCAGCCATCCTGGTGTAAGCCCCTAACCTTCATCATTTCCTCCTTACATTGTAATTTTTTCCAATGTAAATAGAACATAGGGAAGTCACTTCACCGAGCCCTCTTCCACAGTTTCCTCAAGATCATCCACCCACACTGCCAGAGGTGTGACCTGTTCCACCAGTGGAGGAGGAAAATTTTGAAAGTGCAAGTGACATTGTTGAATCTTTCAAGTACTCTTGTTTCTCACACAGAGCATGAATCACATGGGTATAAAGATTCACGGTAATTAAATCCAGTACACAAACACTCATTATGGAATCAACTATGCGAACTCTAATTCATGATCATTCTAGGATACATAGAAATACTTTTCATGGCCCAACCTCACTATATATCCTCCTCAAGAATCCAACTTTTATTCCATTAATCTATGAATACTCCTTCTGAATAAGCCCAAAATTAAACACCAAATCATCAAGTAATCCTATTTAGAAAGTAATCGCAAACTCATCTCTCTCAAAGGACCATACTCTCCTAGGATACATATTGAACTACATGGGATTTGATCCCCATCCATATGGAATACGTAGGAAGCCTCTTTAAGGTTCAAACCAAACACTTCATGTCAATCATGTTCCCCTTCGGCCATATTTCGTACATGGTCTAATCTTACTTGGAATCCCATATCATTTACATATTCCTCAGGCTGATTCAGTATAAGTCCCACAATATGTTTTGCCCAAGAACCTTCTACATAGAGGTCCTTATCTAATGAACATAAATGGTATGACTTGTCCTATTAAGTGTCACTGAACTATGAGGGATCCGATTCAATTCACAATGATACATAGGTAGACCATTTTATGGGCATGATCCCAAGATCAAAACAAACATTCCTCTCTAGAGATGACAATAAATTCCAGAGTTCCCCGCTATGTGGCTTAAAAACTAGAATAATCAAAATGATGATTAAAATAATATCTATGTAGTATATGAAAGTATACCATTGATGGATAACCTCGAATACATATGGATTATTTTTTTAATCTTTTCAAATTCTTAATAAATGATTTAAAATTATGAGGGATAATTATGATATACTTGGTGAATTAATAAGGATTCATGAAAATATCTTAAATTTACAAATAGTCTATGAGTAGACAATAATTCACCCCAAAAGGGTGTGATGATTTCGATTACCCATCCTCTCAAACAATTAATCTTCATAAGTATCATGATTTTCATATATAATGAACACATGCCTTTTGAATGAAGGACCCCTTTTGATAAAGAAATATGGGATGTTTTCAGTTCCATAAATAAATCTAATGGAAATAGCACGGAAGTAGTGATTCTTAAAACTAGAATACACGTTTCAAGGAACAATAAAACACTAATATTAATAATATTTTGATTATCTCCATGGATCAATATATTTTTTGAAATTCTATCTCAGTTCAGGGTATCATCATATGAAGAAAAAAGATTAAGATGTTCTAAATAGGTAATTTTTCAATATATATAGGTATTTTTAGTTTTTAGTTACGCCCCTTGGGTTTTCTAATGCACCAAATACTTTCATTGATCTTATTAATATATTCTACATGACTCTTTATATAAGTTTTTGAATATGTCTATTGTAGATATATTGGAATATTATAAAAATTTTGTGGATCAATAAATACGCATAAGTATTTTTTAATAAAATTTAATGAAAAATAAACAATATAAAAAATTGAGTGCGTGTGGATTTTTGTTACAAAAAATTCATTTCCTAGAGAATAATTTTTTTATATATGTAATAACTATTGAACCTAGATAAAAATAAGGTCAATGAATAATGAACATAAATGAATATTTATTATAAATTCATAGTTTTATTGGTTATGTTTGTTACTAAAATCATTTTTTGAATACCTTTCACTTTTTTCAAGATCAGTGAGTAGGTTAACTAAAAAATGAGTTAAATTATTTTATTAAGAGTGACTATGATGATTATTTTCATGAGATAAGAAAACAATTGGTGAATTATTCAATTTTGGACCATCCCAATTGAAATAGTGTATGTTTTGCTGATATTGATTATTTATTAATGGTTTTTTGTTGTGTTCAGATGTATAATTAGAATGCAATTTCATATACTTCACGTCAACTAAAACCACTTTTGATAAATTATCCTAAAAATTATTTGGATTTAGTTTCTACAATTTTTTATTTAAAATTATTGAGAAATAAATTATATAGAATATATTGTAAAATATACGTTCATCATAATTTTTTAAGTATATATTTACTCATAAAGAATTTATCATGAGGCATTGTTGATTTCCATAACTAATTAAGGATTATGGTTTCACAATTAATTACTCTCTAGGAAAATAAAACCAACGAATCGATGATTTGACTCGAAAACAAAAGGAATAAAAATATTTTACACTTGGATCAAGATCACTTATTCAACTATTTAACCCATGATGTCCTAGAAATGTTTCATGAAATAACATCCTATATTTTGTTTTGGGATTTAGTGGAGTCGACATTGTCGGATAGAATGAAGAATACTCTGAAGGAGGACCATGATTTACATGAAAATGTGGAAATATTAATTAAATTTAAGTTACATGAATTTACATGGACATGTAATGATGTAAAATATTTTATATTTTAGAATATATTTTATTTTAATTAAATTTGATTTCTTTGATAGTTTGCCTTACATGCACCATTGATATTTATAGCACTAAACTATGAAATTAAAATATTATACATGAATCTTATAAAATAATAATAAATTTTTGAGGGATAAATAAGATATATAAGTTTATGAAATAAATAGGGATCCTAATACATAAAAATTTATTTATTAATTCTTATGAAAGAATAACAAAATATTTAGTAAAGTGCTTTTGTGCTTAAAATATACGTTTTTGTTTCAAAAATGAGTTTTATTCGTCTTAATTAAAAAATTAAATAATAAATATCTATAATATATAGAAATGTTATTTAATAAAAATCATAACTATTTTGAAATCAACATATCAAAAATTTCTTCTCGTGAAATTTTCATATTTTTTATAATATAGAATTTTTAGTGAAAATACTGATTATTGTAAAATTAACATTTAATTAAATTAAATCATTTAATTTTAATTATAATTAAATTTGTGATTTTATTTTGCAGAGAAATAAAATTTATTTTATTTATATTAATTTAATTAATTTCATTTTAATGATTAATTTTCATCATTTTTGTATGAATATGTTATTATGATTAACAACTTATTTGTTTGAAAGATGTCTTCAAGTGAATATTGTTTTTACATATTAAGTATTTAAAATAAAAAATATTAACTAATTATTTAAATGATATTTATAAATTATATATCCACCAAAATGAATTAAAATTTATAAAATAAATAATACTACTCATGGAGTTAATGTAAAATCAATTTTTTTTCTTAAAAATGATTTTTCTTGAAAAATACCACTTTCATCGTGTTTTGTGATATAATTTTAAAAATAATTATTTCCACTTTTAAATAATGTATTCTAAAAAATTATCATAATTTTTCTAATCAAATGTAATAATATATCATAAGGTGAATATATGGTATTTTTTTAATGTTTAATTTTTTATTGTTAGTTGAAAATAATGATTTTTATTTGATCTGTCCTTTTTGTTGAAATAATTTTAAAATATATATATATATATATATTACTAATTTTAAATAGTAAAATTAATAAAATTATTTTATCATTAATCGAATTTAGGTCACTGAAATAATTTTAATATTGTTTTTTTAAATTAAAACATTTTATACTTAAGGAAATATTATTTTTTTCCCATATACATTTTTTATTTGAAATCAAATTCCACCACTACTATGGATGTAATTGGATAAAATGGATAAAATATTTGTAATAGGAATACTTTATATTATGTAATAATTTCCAAATAATATTTTCTATAAAGAATAATAAATATTATAAAAAATTAATTATGACTTTTAATGTCAAAACAAGGTTTTTTGCGTTACATACGCATGTGGTAAAATTAATTATCAAAAGGCATAGGATATTTGTTAAAAAAATTGGATTTAAAATTTAAAATAAATTGATCAAAATTATCTAATATGGACCATTTTATTTTAATTCTTATATGATAAATTACATTGGTAAAAAAGAGACTAGTCACTAAGGTGAAAACATAAACTGAATGATTGAGTAAACATGGAGGTGAAGGTAATAACAATTTTAAAACATATATATTTTTGTGTTAATTTTTTTATTGATCATTTAATCTCTCTTATCTAATATTTATCAATTTTTGAGAAACATTTCTTGAGAGTAACTTCACATTATTATGAAATTTTGGGTGTTTATAATTATTTTTGGGGACTACCTCATTTCACTTATTCACACGTATTAGGACATTTTAATCAAGAAAATGAAGACAAAATATCTCAATAATATCCTTATAAATGTTATAGATATTTTATATTCCAAAATTACCAACCCTAGTATCCTTAATAACAGTTCCAAATATGGATTTTCTATGTAAAGTTAATTTTCTTTATTAAGATCCTCCTTTTTTACATCTACACTTATAACCTTCATTAATGTTTTAATAATTTCCATATAATAACACTGATATATATCATATAAATATATATTTTTTGTTAATTTAAAGAAATATATAAATTCCCACTTCCATAAAATGGGATATTAGCATATTGATGATGTGTAAGGCAGACTACTATCTCGGGAACCGATGCAATTCATTTTTCATGACCGCCTCTCACAGGTCGATATAATGATGTATTTGAAGTTTTAATGAGATATTTATGATATAACTATACATGTATAATTATAAATTAATATCTACCTTGATACCATCCAATCCTATGAAAAATGATTAGGTCACTTGAGCATATGTGTGGACTTTATGTTCAACAAATCATTACAATACAATTTTCATGTTATTTGTACAAAGATTAAAATAATGATTTTTTATAATTAATATATATATTATATATAATTATTATTATTATTTTGGAAAGGATATATAATATTTAAAATTCATTTATTCTATTAGTCGATAAAATGGAAATAATATTCATGCATACGTACGACCCACGCTCTCTATGAATGATGTTTTCATTTTCTATATCGTTAATTAATGGATTAATAATAATAAATACCTGATCAATTTATATATGTATATATGTATATGGTTTATATCATGTTTTATATTATGTATATTATGGAACAATGGTGAATAATAAAGGATTTAAACTACCAAACAAAAACATACATGGAAAAACATTTATTATTACGCGAAACAGTGATTTTAATAAGGAATTGTTAATAAACCTGTAATAAATAGATATAGGAGAATCATATGTGAAATGATATATTTTATTATTATTATTTAGTATATATATAATAAACCTATATTTATTATACTAGAGGTTTAAATATGTATCAATAAATTTGAGGCTTGTGGTTTGATATCTCTAGTCACTCTTTTATTTCTGAGAGACAAATGCCATATTCAACACTAATTTATTTTTTTGGATTATATATCCCCCTTTTAATTATTAAAAAATTATTTTACTTATTTTAAAGATATTTAATGAATCATTTAACATTATTCTTTAATTCATATTATGTTTCCAAATTTTCCAAATTGGTATAGGATTTTCATCTCATTTATTTTTGTGGGACACGATCTATATTCACAAATTATTTATGTTTTGAGGCATATATGTTTCCCATGAATTTATTTTATGATTATTATCATTTTAATTATTAGATATACATATCCACATAGATATAACTATTTCATCATTATTATGATTTAAACTTTACAGAAGTGGAAAAGAGTTTATGTAACAATATTATTTTTTATAAGGATTGTTCTTAATTTAGTTTTAGATGATGATATATAATGATTTACCACTAAATAAGATATTTTAATTTTTTCTAATTGAGTATTTTCATGAAAATAAATATTTTCCATTAATTTTAATCACATTAATGTTCCAAATTTACTGAATTTTTTTTTAAAAAATACATTGTATCTCTCTTCAGCCAAAAATCCTATTTCTTCCATGTCTAGTTTTTATAAAAACATTTTAAGGTATGTTTTTACAATTTTTTCTTAAATAAATTTTTACCCATGTTTTAATTTTTATTAAATATTTTAAAATTAAATTATTTTTATTTTTCAAACAATATATTTTTGAATATTTTTTAAAATTGGAATGGAATCATTGTTTTAACATTTGTTACATGAAAAAACTTATTACTATAATTAATACTAAATTATTAGATGATTATTTTACATGTTTTCATGGATATGTTCAAAAAATTTGGGGACTTGATATTTGATAAATTTTTAGATTTTAATGATGTGATTTCAAAAATGGAAAGGGTATTTTACCCAGGAATTTTAATGATATTATTATGGAATTTATATTCATCAATGAATATAGTATTTGGTATATATTATATACTACTGAGGGTATAATACAATGATTCAATAATAATTATTTATATAGTTTTTTATGTTTATTTTTATGACTATAATATGTTTATGCAAACAATTCCACTCCCACAAGTTATGTTATGATGAAAAGATGAAATTTTTATGAAATATATTTCTTTTCCATTGGTTCTGTTGTAATGAAAAGATTATGAAACCACTTTCTTTTCATGGGCTATAATGATTTTAAGAATGTGAAGGTCGGTACTTATATCTTACTTGAATGAATTTAGAATGGATTTATATATCATGAGATAAAACTGAATGGGTTAGGGAGTGATCCTAGTTAATAATGACACTCTTTCCACTAAGATAGTCATGGGAGAGATCCTTAATTAAAAAAATGGTTTGGGGAGGTAAACTGTTCCATGATGATTTTTTTTCAATATGGATTTTATAATGAGGAAACTGTTCTCTATTTTTTAGGTGAATCCCACAAATCTATGTCATATGCTATAGTTTTGATTTAGGGACCATTTTCATTTTTTCATTATGATTAATGTGTTATTAAATTGAAATATTTATTTTACGACTCATGTTTATGACCTATGATATGAATTGTATGTTTTTTGTATTTTATTCTCATGTTTTCATACACTTATACTAATCATATATTAATACATCCATTTATAAAATTTAATGATCACTTGAGTCCACTCATTACTATGTTTATTTTCCCTTGGATATGAAAAAAGGATTATATAAAACATTATTAAGAAGGCCTCTTGTTACGAATATCATAGTGGGATATTATGTGGCTCCCTTATGAAATAATTATTTATGTATCAATTTTTCTGAGGAAACTAAACCACTAAGGTCATCCAATATATTTATATAAAATGAAGTCAATATATACATATATAAATTTTTTATATGAATAAAAGTTATGGTTCATTGGAGTTGGTATTAACAGATTGGTTTAGTTATGGTTTAGAAAGGGGATGTTAAAATAGTAGTAATATCCCTAGGGATAATTTATGGTTTTCTAAAATTATATGAATATCTTAATAAATGTTGTGTAAAGGATATAGAGAGTGGTTTCTAAAAAATTACATTACTATTTAGATACTAATAGAGGATGTGTCTCTATAACTATTACCTAGGGGAAAAACAAGAATAGAAGTATTGTGATTTTACGTGATCATCAAATAGTGTATGGAAACATGCCATGCTGCACACCTATTTTGAATCTCCCATGGAATAATTTTTTTAAAGTTCAAAAACTCCTTAAAAACCACCATTAAGGATTTTCATTCATGATGATCATTAATATCTTTGGTCAAACCTATGGAGACAGAGATTTAATAGAAGGTGTCACTATATAGTTATCCTGTAAATAATTTTTTAATTACCACAATTATTATTTTTCCACCGACTGTGGTTTTTAATTTTAGTCAATGGATATAACTAGGGGGATTTACATTAAAAAAATGGTGATAGATAATGAAATGATTATTAGAAAAAAAATTGGAAATTTTTTTTGAAGAAAGATATTGTGATTATAACAAATTAGCTATCATGGTATATGATTAACAAAGTAAACCTTGGTGAGATTCCTAAATTTTCAAATAACAAGTATATGGACTATTATAAATTCCATGTGTTAAAAAACATATAATAAAGTAGATTTGAATTCATACATGTCACTGAAGGTGGGGAGAAGAACCCATAATAATATCTCAAATATAGGGAAAGATTCTTATTTATGTGTAATTGTAGGTATTCGTTCCATGAGCTACCAAATAATTTGATGTATTCTATTCGGGGAGCTAGGGAATTAATATAATCAATGCCCTAATCCAACGGTTATACACAATACCAAAGAATTACCCATGGTATTCCACAAATTGAAATTAATATATTGAGGGGTCTATGTATTGGGATTTAAATGTTATGATATTTAATTATATTTAACAATGGTATTTTATTTATAATAATCATGAAACATTAATGGATTGTGTTAATTTTCTACATATATAATTCATAATGTAAGATCATCTAATGGTTTATGGATACCATCATATATTTACGAGTTTAGTTTTATGATAATTTCAATGTATTAAAATGAGATTTTTAGGTTTTATGTTATGATATTTTACAATGATTACTAGAATTTTGGGATATGTTTTATTGGGAAATGATATATAGAGAACTTTAGGTTCAAAATAATGTACAATTTGAGAAGAACAAACACTTCATTTATTTAAATGTATTAATAACAATAATTTTTACATGATCATTGAAGATTTACGTGATATTAAAGGATTTTAATCATATTTTTAGTGATTTTATAATAATTATATTAAGTTAGCTTTAGTAAAAGTGTCAACATGTCATATATGATAAGGTCAGGGGGCTCCAACTGACACTCGAAGGGTGATAAGGATGAAATTCCCACCGCTGAATATCATTATGTCATGAATAGTATTAATTTTTTTATGATGTATAGGATAAATATTAATTTCGTTTTGGGTGTATAAGTTTTATCAATGATGTATTTATTTTATTGAATATATATTTTTTGATTAATGTTACATCATAAAAAGTTACCTATTTTGAGAAATTTATATGATTATGGTAATAAAATAATAATGGGAATATAGTTTTTCAATAAAGGTTGAATTTCCTTTGGAATAAAATATTATTTGAATGTAGCTTCATGGAGATTCAGGTCATTTATAGAAATAATTAGCACATGTTTGATATTATTTGATTTTCGTATATGTATAACTTGAATTGGATTTTAAGAGCCTGTTTATGTTGTTTAGGGATTTATGTAATATTGATTTTGGAAATTTCATGACATTATACATAATCATTTGGATACTGAATTTGGAAAAATCTATTTGGGAAGGGTTTTATGGAATAATCCTTATGGAATGGTTAATGTAAAATTTTGGATTTTATTGTTTCTATTTGAGAGGTTAGTTAATTATATTTATCTACTCTACATAACATGTGATAATTTTTTTTTAAATTTATAAATATTAGATAAAGAGACTAATATCCTCTTCTTGGATTATATTATCCAGTTTATGTTTGTTTTATTGAATCAATAATGAGAAATTAATCTTTGATATTCATTTCTTGGAGTAAATAGTGAAGTCGAAATTGATCATAGTATAACAGTGGGATGAAATTGAGCATAAGAAATAAAAAAATTCTTGAAATTATATATTTTTTACTATTCTATCTATGATATTAAAAAAATACATAAAAATTGTAAAAAATATCTTAAACTAATAATTGTATACATCTACCTTCATTCCCGATTAATTGATGACATTTTCTTCTCCTATGTTTCTTACCTTCTGCAGTTGTTGGATTTCTCATGAACATTCATATTCTTATGATCACAGATCTATAAAAATTACTTTTCCTTGATGTTTATATCCTCACATACAAATATTTTTCTTCTACTTTACATCCTAGTTATCTGTTACTCTATATTACTTTTACTCTTCTCTTTTTCTCTTATAAAGATGTTGTTTTATTAACCCTTTTTATGATGTGGGATTTAGAAAAGGTATCTGTATATGCACTTTTTTAATTAAATAATGCTAAATTTATGAGGAAATAATTTATTAAATTTGGGATTATAACGTAACTCCCAAATATTTTATAATATATATATCATTAATTAAATTTTATTTCATTGATATCTTACATTACCAGCATCACCGAGTTTTAACAAACAACATTATACTATTAAATTATTTAAATGACCATTATAATTAGTCATTATATTAGTGGGGTCAAATGGGAATAAAAAAATTATAATACATACATATATATATATATATATGATTCCATATAATAAAAATTTATTATTTATTGCTTCTTAAAGAAGAAAACAATTTTTTAAAATTCATTTTATTCATCAAAAATACGTCTTCTTCAAAAATTATATTTTACATTATGTTAATAGATAATAAAATTATTCTTTACCAATTTTATTAATGAATTTTTTTTAATTTTTTATTATTCTTTAAATCATCATATCAAAATCATCTTATAGTAAAATTTAAATTTTTTATTGAAAGAATTTGGTTTTCTGTGAAAATATATCATTTCATTAAATAAAGTAATTTACGGTCATATTATATATTATATTTTCTCAAAATGATACATATGATCTATTTTATTTAGATTAATCTATTTTTTTAAATTAACATTTTTCATGATTTTCATATAAATCTAAAACAGTTTTTTCTTAAAACTGTTTTTAAGTGCTTAATGCCACTCTATTAAAATTAACTAAAAATACCCTCTACTATTGAATTTTTTATTTTAAATTTTAAGATTATATATATTCTGAAACAAATTTAAATTAATATAATAAACATTACTATACATAAATGAAATGTCAAATCATATTTTCCTTCAAAAACTTCATTTTCTCCAAAACCCATCTTTTCATGCATTTTGCAAAATTATTTAAAAAATAAATTAGTTCCACTTTGAAAATAATTTATTTTAAAAGTTGAATATAATCTTCAATCAAAATTTCATGCTTACAGTAGGGTGTTTTTTTGAAATGTTTTTCTTTTAATTAATAGTAAAAAATAAATTTTTTTATTGAAAAATTTATTTTTTTAAAATCATTTACAATGTTATATTTTCTTATTAAACTATTTAAAAGTAACATAAGTAAAATAGTGTTATAAATAATTAAATTTATTTAAAAATTATAAATTTAATATTTAAAATTTATGTTAAAAAAATAAAATTAAGAAAATATTGTATTTGAAAAATCACATTTTCACTGAGTTTATAGTTTTTATTTTGAGTTAGATTCATCCACATATATGTATGGAATTTGATGAAATGAATTATGTATTTTTAATAATAATATTTTATATTAAATAAAAATTTAATTTTAATTTTTTTTCAATAAATAATTATAAAATAGTTAAAAAATAATTATAATGGTTAATGTTAAAATGTGGTTTCAAGTATTATATAAACATGTGTTAGAATAATAATTAAACACAAATATGATGTTTATCTAATAAATTGGAATTTTTATTTATAATAATTGGGTTTATATTATCATGTTTGGATCATTTAAATTTAAGGCTTACTTCATTAAAAATCTTGGTAATGAAAATACTCTAGTTTCCATTATGAAATTTAAATGGTACAAATGAGTAAAATTAAAGGATATGAGAATAAGA
This sequence comes from Viscum album, assembly GCA_963277665.1. NCBI lineage: Eukaryota > Viridiplantae > Streptophyta > Magnoliopsida > Santalales > Viscaceae > Viscum > Viscum album. Next base: position 323,115,850 of record OY728119.1, on the reverse strand, counting down.
TATTTTTAAAATATATTTTTGAGTTTTATGTGTGGATAAAAAATATTATCTCTAATTTCCATTATTATAAATTTTTTTAGGTACATGTCTTGAGAGTAAACTCCCATTATTGAATAGTTTTCGGTATTTAAAGAAAACTCCACTCCTCATCTATAAAAGGGGTCCTCCTCCCATAACTTATTAACAACTATTAATACATTTGGCCTAATAAAACCCTACCAATATCACTACATAAAATCATTATTAATGTTATTTAAATTCTTTCCATCATAAAATATCAACAATAGGGTTTTTAATATTAGATCCAAAGGAAGAATTTCTAAGAGAATGTGATTGTCTAGACTAAAATATTTATTTATATACTTATTCCCTTTAGAAATTAATTAATATGTTCATAAAAAATATAAAATAACACTATTATATACCTTATAATTATATGTAGTTATGTTAATTGGATAATCTATATCCATATCCCTTTCATAAAAAGGGAAACAAAACTATTCGTCATGTGTACAGTGGGCTACCACATCCTGATCAAATGTAATTTTTTTCCATCACTGCCTTTCACGAGTTGATATAATAATGGTAATAATGAATAAATATGATATTTTTTACAAAATTATACTTTGGTAATTAAAATTTCATATTAACCTTCTTACGCTCATGTCTTTTAGAAAAATGATAACATTGGTCGCGTGTACGTGTGGACTACCACCTCAATAATGTTATCTGACATGTTTTTCATTTTATTTTTACATGGATGGTAATAAGGATAATTTAATGAATATATATGATAAATTTTTAATAAATATTATTCTAAAAAGATGATATTTAATTTACCTTTAGTTTTTTCATCTATTGGTAAAATAGAAGCAATATTCATGTCTATAAATAGCGTACGGTCTCCATGAATAGTGTAATTTATTTTCTACATCTAAATTTTATGGATAGATCATAATAAATATATAATAAATATATATGATATTTATATAAATTTTAAATAAAAATTAGTTTATGGGACCATCATCAAAAGATATGTATTGAAACTATCAATGAAAAACATATATTAAAAATAATAATTTTTTACCTAAAATAGTGATCTTAACCCGGAATTGTTAATAAGAAGGTTATAAATTTTTATAATTAAATCATATAAGATATTATCTATATTATTATTTTTATCTAATATATATATAACAATCCATTATTAATCATACATGATGCTTGATCATGTACGAAGAATATTGATACATATAGTAAGAGATTCATAGTCTCCCTATTATTTCTAGGAGATAAATCCCATATTCACCAGTTATTTATTTTTTGGTGTATATATTACCCCTTTTACATCTCATATAATGAATATACATATTTTAATGATATTTAATTTTTCATTTTATTTTATTACTTAATGGGACTTATGATAAAAATGTTTCCAAAGTTTTAATAAAGTTTTTCCTCACAGTTATTTATTTGAGATAGATGCTATATTCACTATTTATTTGTGGGGTATATATAATTCCCATGAATGTATTTTATAATTATTATCATGAATATTGGGAGAAATAAATATATATCTATATAAATTTTCTTTCATTGTTCCAGTTATTTAGACATTACAAAAAGTGGTATTGGTTTTATGTTACAACCTATTTATTTATCAGAGCTATTTATGATTTAGTTTCTGATAATGAAATCATATAATCTACCTCCCAATAAACTAATTATTTCATTACCTTATGGTTTTTTAGGTAGAATACATTTTTTCCATTTCATTTTTCTCCCTTTAATAAATAATGATAATAAAAATCATTATTAAAAAAATTACTCTTCTTGTTCAAAAATACATCTTAATCGATGTATAAATTTTATTAAATAATTAAAGGTTGTTTTTACTATGTTGAATTTAATTTTTTAACAAATTTTTAAATTTTGCAAAATGAATTTAAGGTAATATTCTTTTTTTTCTTCCGTATGAGGTATTTTTTTTTATTTATTGAAAATGTGAAAGGAATCATTATTTTATAGTGTACGCCATAAATAGTATTTTCAACAATCATGTCCACTCAACTGTAAAGAGATTATTTTATATTTTTACAGTTTTATTTTTCTGACTAATTACTTCCATAATAATTAAAATTGTTTTATATCTTAATGATGTCATTTCTAAAATGAAATGATAATTTACCCTAGAATTATTTAACGACCATTTTATGGAATTTCTCTTCATCAACAACATAAATATTTTTTGTTTCTTATCTTTTACTTTGTATATTATATAATGATACAATCCTTATTATTTTTCTAGTATTTTTATGTAAATGATTTTGAAGACATTATATTTTTGAAACTCATTCCCTTTAAATGGTTTATGCTATTATGGAAATATGAAAATATTATGAAAGATGTTTCTTTTTTCTGGGTTATTCCATGATGAAATGTTTATAAAACCCTTTTATTTTCATGGGTTATAAGATAACGAGTGTTTCATTATTTTATTGAAAAAATATGTATGATTTTAATTTTTTGATTGACTGGTTCTATGTTTACCTCCAATGTATTTGGTAAATATTGATATATCACAAGTTAAATAGGAGCAGAATGGGGAGTAAACCATGTTCTGTAATGGAATCTTTCCACTATGATTGACTTTGGAGTGAAACTTTACTACTATGATAGTTTATGGAGTGAACCCACAATACATTTATTGTTTTGGTTATGTGGCTTAGCTACTTTGGAAATTATTTTATATTCATTTGTGTTTCCAATAATTTAAAATCTTATTCCATTATTATGCCCTAATGGATTGTGTGCATTGAAAGTTTCAAGATTCATGTCTTATAAAATGACATGAGTTTTCAATGACTCAAACTTAAAATCTATGATATGCGGGGTATTTTTTTTAAATGTTATTACCATGATATCATAACCTTATTCTCATGTTATATTGCTATCTTCATTTTTAACCCTTATTGAGCATCTAAGATCACATGTTCATAAGATTCAATTACCATAGTAATGAAGAAAGGTATTATACATGATATTTTTAATAAGGGTGATGGTTTTTAATATCATAAGTAAAGATGATGTGTTTCACCTTTGAAACCTTTTTTACCGTATCCAAGTTTTATGGAAACAAATCCTTTATAGTCTATGAGATGTTTTCAGAAAATTAAATGAACATTGATATATTTAGATTTAATATCTATGTATAAAAATTGTGGGCAATTTAAAATTTGATAATATATTTGAAAGTAGATTTAGTGTGCCTTTTGATTTCAAATTAATGTATAATTTATGAATGAAGTTTATATTTCCCTATTTTATATTCATCTTAAAATAAGTAATATGTAAAGAGACTATTTAGTGTGCCTTGTGATTTCATATTTCATCACCATTCATAATACTATATAAATAGATATTATTTATTTGATATATCTCAAGGATATAATTACGTTACATGGAGCTCCTTTAACCATTGAATCTAAACATGATCCAGGATTCACTTTTATTTTTCGTAAAGGCCATCCACAATTTTTAGATACTGAATTAAATTGTAGTACTACTTTTCATCATTAATCATATGTATAGTCCAAGAGAGTTCTATAGAACATGGAGGAAATGATTCATGATTTTTCAATCAATTACCAGGGAAATTGGGACAAAAATATTTCAACATGTGGAGTATTATTAAAATATCACCTTTTAATTATGTATAAAAATTTTAGATTTTTAGGTACTATAAAGAATGTTGTGTCAGAATCTATATTTTGGCGAAGAATAAAGTGGAATAAAGTTATTGGGGATTTATTTGGTTGAAGAAAATATTGAGAAAGTGGAGTTTATTAAGTAACATATGAGGAATACTAATATTAGTTATAATTTTCATGTGGATAAGTAGAGGAAATATTTTTTGTTCATTTTAGGTGATTTTGTTTTTATTAATGTAAATCTATAGAAAGGTGTTATATGTTTTGGTAAAAAGTTTAAGCTCTGTATGTGGTTCATTGAACAGTTTAAAATACTTGATAAATGTTGATTAGTTATCAACTGAGTGGCCTTATCAATGATTTGATCTCATTTACATAGCATAGTTAATTATTCATCCTTATGTTTGTGCCAAATACATTTAATTTTTTGATCGCAAAAGTTGTTTGGTTGGAGGAAAAACATCTATATAAGGAACAAAAAGTATAGATTGTTCAACATAGAGATATAGTGTTGTATAATTATGTAATTCATCAAATTAATGTTTTGTGGAAAATATAATTGGTTGAAAAAGCTACATGCGAATCTGAAAATGATATGAAAGAGAAATATCTCCACTTTTTTAAGTAATATAAAATTTTATGATACAAAATCAAAAGGTGGAAGAATGTAAACAATCAGGCTATGTTATGATAAATATTTTCCATATCTTATTAATAATCATTAATTATATTTTACTGAGTTATAATCATCTTAATAATATTAAGAAAATTTTCAAAAAAAATGTTAATAATTTTATTACTACTAAAATTAGTTTATTATATTATTATATTTTATTTAAATGTTTACTTTCAGGATTTAGAATTTAAATTTTGTGGGACCATTTTTTCTGATGGATTTTTTGTATATGATGGATGTTATTTTGAAAATGTTTTGATGTAGTTGAGAGTATGCAGTTTTTTGGAAGAAATTTATTTTATTGTCTTTACAAAAATAACCAAACATTTTCAATGTTTACTAAATTTAGGATTATATAGATGTGGAATTAGATTAATCGGATTATACAATTATTTTTTATTATTATATTGGATTTAAAAATGGTTTTTAGGTATGAAATATAATATATGGGTTTTTTTATCAATTTCCCTCAAACAATGTTCTTATTCCAAATGATTACCATCAAAATATTTGAACAAATAGTTTTTAGAAGAAATAAATCATAGATTATTAACTATTATAAATGTTTCCAATATCATGGGTTATGAAATATCTCATGATCAAAGTGTTTCATATAAATAATAATAATTTTTTTACTTGTGAAAAAGAGTAAATTCAATTTATTTGTGTAATTGACAATTCAAACTAAATTGGACTTTTCCTTTCCTCAGTAATTTATTTTAATAATATTACAATGTTTATGATGTCTTTTAAGTTTGAGATGTTTGGATTATGTGACTTGAAAAAAAAATTTGATGCACAATTTTAATGTCTATCTAGTAGAGTAAATCCACTGAAGTACAAAATGGGGATGTTGAATAATGAGAACAAATGAGGTATTCAGATGAATTCTTGCATAAAAAAATTTTGTGCCATGTTTTTTGTAAATAAAATTTATGTTCTTATATAGATGTTTTTGAAAAAAGATAATTAGACAACCCATGTGATTATAATTTATAATATTATTTGTTGAGTTGAAGGTTGATGAAGTTTAAAGTGATGCTGATGAAAGAAAATAGATGAAGTCCAATTGAATAAAATTTCATCATGAATTTTTGTTACAATGTTAATTAGAAAATTTTGATTATTTTGTTAATATCAGATTTCTTAAAGGTATTTAGATGAAATTTGTTTATAAATTTCTTCAATTTTTTTGGAAAATGTTCATCCAATGTATATGTACAAAGATAATATGAAATGTTATTAATGTTCAAAATATTTGTTAATGAACATTTTATATTGGAAAAAGTCCCAATTGATGAAGTCTATCGGATGTATAATTTTATCTGTTTAATGAAATTTAATTGTATAAGAATTATAAAATATTCCAATAATATTTTTTTGGATCATTATATAGACTCTCATGAGATAGATATTGTTTTTGGACATTTCAGAAAAACAATTTCAAGATAATGTTTTTAAAATTAAGTTTTATATTAATTATTTTAAAATGACATTAAATGTGTTTATGTTGAGATGTTCTAGTAAGTCCCAAATTATAATGTAGGAAATTTTTTATTCATTACAATTTTTATTGAAATTTTTAAAATTATCAAGTCGATAATGATTCTGATTTTTTAAAGAAGGTTCTATAATTCTTGAGAATATTTTAATGAAATTTTAGGGTAGTGGTTATGAATTTCATGTATTTATTGAGTGGTTAACTATTTTTTGCACATGTATTTTTTTAAAATGTTACTACATAAATGGATGAATGAAAAAAGTATGAGGGTACTCTTCATGCATGTACCAAATAGGAATTTCTATAGAATTGGTTTTATATATAGAAATGAGATGTTCATTTTTTCGCCATATTTTTGAGTTGGGGTTTTTAAACCAATGAAAATAATTGTTGATGATGAAGGAGATTAAAAAGTTATCAATGTAAAGGGAAGTTACAATTAGGATACATTAGATCAACTAGATATACAATATTTTAATTGGGTATAATTATATGAAATGGATATAATAAAGGTATAAAAGTTTTTCAAAATACACAAGATAAAATTTCTAGAAACATTTTCTAAATAAACCCAATGAACATATGGAAAACATATTGAATAAATTATTACTTGATAATATGCATGAATGTTAATGAAATGTTTTCCATTTTATAAAAAGTGAAATTTTTATTTTCAAAAAAGTGAAATCATTGGGATCATGTTAGTAAAGGTAACTAAAAGTATTTTAAAAAATCTGTCATATATATTTATATATAGGGAAATCACCTTTAATATAGATTTTATTACTGTGCAACAAAAGTTTATGTATATCCCCTTATTTTTGTAACCATATAAAATGATTGTTTTCTAGTGGATTTTGTGGTATTGGATTTTTTCCAAACCATGAAAAGGACCATATACTATATTTTTGTAGTGGACAATGTAATTTTTTTATTCTAATAGTTTTGATTTTGTGTCTGATATGAGTAATGTTATAAATCAGTAACCCAAGGAAATTTTGTTTATTAATGAATATAAAAAATTAAATGAAATAAGATAAATAAATCACTCATCCCTTAACAAGTGAGTAGAAATATTTTATTTGGTCCTATTAATTAGAATAAAATCAATGGTTCCCTTTATTGAATTATTTTTATAATTATAAGAATATAAAATTTTTAGTAAGTGTTATAAGTTATGTTAACATTAAGTGGATTCTTATTTCCAGTTGAAATTAACTATCATAACTTGAACGTATGAATTATTTCATAGATAATGTATATTGGTTATGATGTTATTAAATCTAAGAAATTTTATTTCCCTATTTATTCTAATAATTTTCCTCTAATATCCATTGATAAGTAAAATTTGGAGAATGATGGGTGATCTATAAATTCTATACATTCCTCACTCTCTAAATGTGGTTTTATTAGTGTGTAGGTATTTTGAACTAAAAAAAGTAATTTGGGAGTATATGATGGAAATAAATGAAAAAAATAAGAAAGGTAAGAAATATAAGTTAAAATTATTGATGTAATTTAATGAATATGTTAAAATGGGTGATAATGAATTTGTTGTAAATTATCTTGATGGGTAAATGAAATTTAATATTCCATAAAATGTCTGTATGATAATTCAGAAGACCCAATCATTTTTTAAAATATATTATGAATTTTTCATAATAAATTTAATGCAATTTTTTTTTCTATAGATGATAGAGTCCTATAACTATATATTTGGTGGATCTATAGAACACTCTCATTATATATGACATGTGAGGAGAGAATGTTATGGAGAGAAAATATAATGTTCATCATGAATTTTATTTCATACTTCCCATGAATGTAAAATATTAGATAGTTCCAGAAGATTAAGATGCTAGTGAATATCACGGAATAAGTGTTAAATAATTTTTTTGATTACTATTTTCCATGTTTAAAAAAATTTAAAAAGGGAAACAAATTAACTTATGGAGATGATATAAAGTCATGAATTTTATTTATCAATAACATAGAAAAATCAAAATCTTATTCTCTAGGAAAGGATAAAATTATATCTAAATCTAGAGTCAAAATATTTTTTCTTGATGGGGATGAAGGGATAATTGCGAGTATGAAGTGGACAATAATGGTATAATGGTATTTAAATAATTCTTAATGTTAAATTTGATGATGAAAATTTTACAAGTGAATTAAGTAGTAGTTCTGAGGAATTAGAATCTTAGTTTTAATTTCCACTAAAAGTAGGGTTAAAATGGTGTCTTTAAAATATTTATGACTTTAAAGAGATTTAAAAAATATAACATAAAAATTAATATAGTTAAAGTAAATAAAATATTATTGTATAAAAATCTATGTTGTTATGATTGATTGATAATTTGAAGAAGTAGTATGATGAGAAGAAAAACCTAAATTTCATGCATGATAAAAATTGAAGGTAAATGATGAAGAGTTAGAACATGCTTAAAAACAATTTATATATCTAATAATGAAATTGAAAATGTCAAAAACTCTTTTATAGAAGTCAGTGAATGTTTTCATGGCTAGAAATAAAGTATATGACAATGATTTGGAACCATTGGTATAGGCCTCGAAACCATTGGTATTGTATATAATAACAGTTTAGAGGGATTTTGGGTTGTTATCAATTGGTACAGACCTATACCAATGGTTTATAAAACGTAATTACAGGTTAATAAAATTACCTATAATGATGGTTTTCAAAAAAAATATTTATAGGTAATGGTAAAATGGATTTCCAGGTTCCAGACCCTATGACTCCCTGATATATTTCAATGATTTAACAACAATGATAAAATGGCTATTGTGAATAAAGTTTCATATATATATATTTAAAATACATTTAAATATATATGTATTTAATGTTATTTCTCAAAATAACTAAAAATATCACGTACATATACCGATGGTTTTGGGAACTATTTGTATAGGGTCACTTTTTGTTACCTATACCAATAGTTTTGTCCAGACCCTTGGTATATGGTCTCTATACCAATGGTTTTTAAATCGATTGGTATAGAGATATGGGTATATATCCATTATCTAGGAGTGTATGAAAAATTAAAACATAAAGACTACCACAAATGCAATCCAAAAAGGATTATAATCAAGATGATTCTATTTATAAGAGAAAGAGATTTGATAAAATAATGTATGATTAAAAAATAAAGAAATTTGAAATATATGAAGCCTATTAAATTCCGATGTCTAAACCAAATTATATTAATTCTTGGGATTCTATTAATACTAAGAAGAAGTCAAATCTAAAGAAGAAAATTTTAGAATATAATATATTTTTTTTGTGTATAAAATTGTTCCAATGTGGGGATTATAAAGGATTCTGAAGATAATTCATACCATACCAGATAACATGGTAGTTATATGTGGAAAAATATTTCATCTATCATTACTAACATTATTGTTCTGGTTTGTTTTCATAATTTTTTTAGTTTAATAATCAAGATTAAAATAATCACAAGATAAATTAGAAACATAGTTTGATGGGGAGTTAAACCACCTAAAAAAGTCTTCTAGAGAATATTGGTGTAAAAATTCAAAATAAATTTCAATCTTAAGAAACTATTTGTGAATGATGTGAAAAACCATTAAACATCAAAATGGATGATTTTTTATGCTACTAAAGGAATTTTTTTATAAAAAAACTAAAAAACATGATGTGACAAAATATAATGGAAAGGAAAAAGCTTCTGTTGAAATTTATCTCATAAGTACCAAAGTAAAAAGATCCTGGTTTTTTAATAGTGGGGTTTTTTCAATTATAATAATATATTTTAATCTAATAAATTATATTAATAGTTTTGAGGATGTTTTAATCACTTTTGGAATTGATGAGCCCCACAGAATCAATGGCGTTGGATCTTGAATCATTGGGGAATACAATTTGAAATCCAAAAGATACCTGTTTTTTGATGGGTTGTAATGTAACCTTTTAAGTGTTTCAAAACATTATGGTGATGTTAGCATTTTTTTAAAAAATTTTGTTTTTTTGTAATTGTAGTTGATGACCAAAATGTTGTTACGAATATCCAACAAACCAAGGGAAACACATTTCAGGTTGGTAGTATTGGAATTTCATTATATCTAAGAAAAAAAGAATGAAAATAAAATATGAGATAAAATGATGAAACAAATATTTCATAGGAATGTAAGAAATCTAATGAAAAGATATAGTATTTATGATATTCCCAATATGTTCAGATAAATAGATTAATTTTCTTCTATTTTCCAAAATAGGACTATTCTGAAATTTGTACATAAGAAATTTGAAATTCATTCAACTCATCCCTTAGTGATGATAAATTTAAATATTTTTGGGTGGATGACTAAAAAATAAACAAAAAATATAATAACATTATTTATTTCATTATTTATTTTACTCATATAACAATCATTATGTTTTTGAATCATGAATTAGAGGCTCTCACAATGTTTCATAATATTAATAGAGGTACAGAGAATGTTCTTGACACTTCATAAGAAAAAAAATTGACTATGAAGATAGCCCTCGATATTTAAAAATCCCATGGTGAGGTTCAATGAATTAAAAAATAAAGACAATCTCTCCAACGTGTTGGCAAAAACATGTGCTACAGAACTACGTGATAGACCAACATGACAGACCTATGTGACAACATAATTTTGGAACCCCTATGGGACAGACCTCTGTAGAAAATGACTGTTTGACCAGGACCCATCCATTCCAATAAATAGGACCCTTGGGCTCCCTATTTCAAGGATTGAAAAAGTTCAAAGAGTCCATGTAGCTCCCATTGCGTAGCTCTTTTGGCCAGATCCCTGAAATTGTTATAGATATCCTTCTAATATACGAGATAAGAGATAATTAAAATGGATAAGAATGTTTTGAAAGTGTTTCTAAATTTTTAAATGTTATTGGTTCCCATATGTGAAATATATTTTTCATTCATCATACAAACCTATGTGGTATGACTATGCGCCACACCTATATGACACACCTACATAGTATAATAGCACAGTGTAGTAATGTGGGGTACCTATGTCGTGCATTGGTGCACAATACCTACATTACATATGTTGGAATAAATCATACATACTAACTTAAGTAAACAATTTAAATCCATTCTGGATAGGGTATCTCCTTCCATGGTTTTCATATCCGAAAGGCACTATGTTGAAGCCTCCACAAAACCTCCTGAATTATACAAACCATGGGAAAGTCACTTCAGTGTGTCTCCTATATGGGTTTGTATATCCATAGTAAAATGTTTCCCAAATTTGTTTCACAATGGTGTAAGGATTCATAGAGTGTATGTGGGGTTTTTTATGCACAATAACATAGAATAATCTCCTAGGAATAGTTCTTGGAAGTTCCCAGTTTTGAGAATTAGGGTTTTGGTCTCAACCACTACCTTTTCCAAGAGATGTATCCTCAGATCTCTAGTTTGGAAGGTAAAGTTCACACTTTATTTTCCATTCATGAAAAAGAAAAATCTCCCTCCCTTACCACGACCAATATTATTGAATCCATCATAGTATAATCCCCTAACCTTCATACCTTCAATCTTTGATTGGTCCCTTGTACAATGTAAAGAGAATATAGTAAAGGCTCATCTCCTCACCCTCGTCCACCCTCGCCTCCATAGGTGCACCATCTTTCACCAGCGGTGGATGAAATAGGTGTCATTATTGAATATTTCACATCCTCTTGTTTCTCACGCTGATAATTACTCATGCGGGCTTAGTGATTCGGGATGATTACAACATTTTCACAAACACTCAAAATTTAATGAACTCCAAGGGTTTTGGTTCCTTTCACAATTACACATTGGCAGAACATTTCATGGGTAGGATCCCAATATCAAAACAAAACTTCATCTACCTAGATGACAATAAAATCCAGAGTTCCCACTGAGTTTCTTAGACACCAGTATCATAAAAACGATGATTAAAAGAATCTATAAAATAGTATATTAGAGGATACCATTGATGGGTAACCTCGAATACAAAAAGATATCTCCCATAATAAGAAACCTTGAATATAATGATGATTCTAAATTTTACACATGTTAATATGTTATTTTATATTCTAAGGATAACTTATTTTATACATTGTAAATTAATAAGGAATCATGAGAATATCATACATTTACAAAGAGAGTCCCAGAGTAGACAATAATCCCCCCCACAAGGGTGCGATGAGTCTGACCTTCCATCCTCTTAACCAATGCACATTCCAAAATATTGTAAATTTGAATCTTAACAAAAGCATGCCTATAAAAAACAGGTCACTTTTTTACGATGAATTTTTGAATATTCCAGTTCCATGAATAAATCCAATTGAAACCAACTAGAAGCTATGATCCTTAAAACCATAACACAGATTTGAATGAAATAAGAAACAAAATTTTTTTGAAGTTTCTTAAAATGTGTGTTTTAGTTTTAATAATCACTTCTTCTTGGTGGTTTCCATTGGATTTATTTATGGAATAAGAAACATCTAATAGTTCTTTATCCCAAAGGGACCACCTTTCCAAAGTAAGGCCTTTATTATGTTTGAACATTACGATACAAAATAACATGTATTGGTCGAGAGGATGGGAGGTTAGACTCATCATACCCAATTTGGAAAGAATTATTGTCGACTCCGGGACTCTCTTTGAATATGTATGATATTTTGAAGAATACTTAATAATTTAAAATGTAAAACATATGTTTCCCTTAGAAATTATCAGTCACCTGATAACATGTGTAAAATTTAGAATCATACGCACGTATTAAAGGATTTTCATTAATGGAGATATCCGTATGTATTCATGTTCTTTCCATCAATATTATTCTCTCGTATACTATTCATATATTCTTTTAATGATTGTTATGATGATACTCGTTTTTAAGACCCTCACTAGGGAACTCTAGAATTTAATATCATCTAAAGATATGGAGGTTTGTTTTTTTATTGGTATCATACCCATGAAATGTACTACCTATGTATCCTTGTTAAAGGAATCTGAACCCACACAGTTCAATCAATTTTCGGTCTTTGTGTAAATGTTATAGTTATTAAGAATCTCTAATCCCATGTGATTCATGATCAGAGTGAGAAAACAGATGATGAGAAAGATTCAACATTGACAGAAACTTTTCCTCTTCCATAGGTGGAAGAGGGTACACCTACGACAGCGAGGTTGGACAAGGGTGAAGCGATAAGACATTCCTATATTCTATTTTCGTTAGAAAAGGGTCCAATGAAAGGAAGAAGGGATAAAGCTTAAGGGTTTATACCAGGATGGATGACCTAAAATTTATCCTAGTAGGGGAGGGATATTTTTCTTTTACTTGGATGGAAAAATAATCGTGATCTTTTCCTTGCCTACCAAATATTTTATGTTTCATCTCCTTGAGAAGAAAGAGGTGGAGACCTAAAGCCTAACTCTTAAAATTGGGAAATTCCCAACACTGTTCCTGGGAGAATGGTACATGTGACTATGGATGTACAAACCCACATACACTCCAAGTATCCTAACCCCATTGTGAAAAATGTGGGAAACCTCTAATTGTGGAAATACAAAACCAAATATGAGACACACTAATGTACCTTTCCTATGGTTTTGATAAGTTAGAAGGTATTTGTGGAGGATTCAACTTAGTCCCTTTCAGATAAGGTAACCATGGAAGGATATACCATTCCATTATTGATTTCAAGGAGTGTACTTATGTTGGTATTTGGTCTTTATAACATGCTCTATCTTGATTGTACTCTTCCCATGTGTGCCATGTAGGTACCCCACATTACTGTGTAGCATAGCTATACCGCGTTGGTGTGTCACACAGGTTTACCACACTGGTTTGTATGATTACTGAATAATATATTCCAACAGGGGAACCAAGACTATAAAAATAGTGAAAAACATTAAAACATGCTTATCCCCTTTAATTTTCTCTTCTCTTGTACTTTAGAAAGATACATGAGAAAATTTGAAAGATCTGGGCGAAAGAGATACAGAATGGGAGCATAATAGAGTCTTTAATCTTTTTTAGTCCCTAAAATGGGGAACCCATGGGTCCTATTTATAAAGATGTATGGGGACTAGTTGAGGAGACGTAGTCAATCCAGGTCCCCTGTGTAGGTCCTCAGCAATGGTCTATCATGTAGGGGTACACACATTATGATGTCGCGTAGGTAGGCCATGCATGTCGGTCACGCAGGTCTGTCACACAACCTGTTGGAGGGTTTGTCTTTCCAATGAATTCTTTTAACCTCACATTGGAATTTTGAAATACTTATTGCTATATACATAGTCTTTTTTTATAATTAAAAAGTTTCAACAACCCCCCCCCCCGGAGGATTGGATCTGATTAAATATTTAGTTGATTCCAGAGGTAAAATTATAGGGGAAATGCTACGGGTTAATTGCTGGACAATGCATGTTTTCCACGGAGCTACATCGTGTTGGTATTCCACGTAGTGTTGTTGTGTAGGTCTGTCGTGCAGGTTCACGACTAGCTATAAACAACTTCTGTCATTTTCTATTTTCATCATTCGCACTACCAAATTTACTATCTCTCGTAGCATTGATCTTTCTTCTAGCCTCAATGCATAGTGCTCTTGAGTAATCACCTTGATATTTTCTCATAGTGATAAAACCTTAGCGATGGTGCTACACAAAATGAATTTGTCGATGGAGTTGCAGTAGGATCCTTGTCAAAGGACATACATGAAGAACCTCATCGATGTACCAATGTGAAAAATTTTCGTTCCCAACTTTTTGATTTCTTTTTCCATTAGGTTGAAATTTAAATCAAAATTGCAACCAAATAGGAAACTTTTGATAATTATTCTGCATAAAAGTGGCTCATTTGATAAAATCCATTGAATATGCTAAGGATCATCCTAATTAAATGATTAAGATCATCAGACCAGACTATTATGACGTTGTTGAAAGTAATCTTCCTAGACTATGGAAGGGTTTGATTTTGTATAAGAATGAATGTCCAAAAATTCATTACATACCTCTAAATGGGAATGATCATTTACAAGATTCCACTGATCCATATGTTAATAAGTACATCCCAACGAATTGTTTTCTTCAATTCTACAATTTTAACTACATGAATATTAGTGTAATGGGGTTCCAGTACATGAATGAATAGTCCCTATGGGTTGCATCCTGCATCATAGTGGTAGTACTCATGATATAAAGGATCATGTTGCGTTTCCAAGGCCATATTGTATGATTCAACTTTTCAGGATTCCCAGAAAGATCATTCTAATAGCTGGATGGTATAATGGGATCTTTGTTATTGAGGAGGTGTTAAACCTGAATGGATGTGGGAATTTTGGGTGCACCAAATGTGGGAAAAACTCAAGAATGATTTACCACATGTATATATTTATGATGTTTTCTGGATGAGACAAACATATGTTTATAAAAATTAATTAATTCTTGAATTACTGAGCTAATGGAGTCTGCAAAGTAATTATTTCAATTTGACACATGGTGAAGTCAATATTAGTGTGTGGGATATTTGTCGAATAGCTGGGGTACCAATTCTTGGGGAAATGTACGATGAGTTTATTCCTTCAGCTACAATATTGGGTGATGTTACCAAAACACCAAATTTGGCTCATGAAGTATTTAAAATTTAAATGAAATTACCCAAAGACAAGAAATATATTCATTCCATGGTTTGGATGGAAGACTTTTTAGAACAAACAATAGAGAATGATCCCTCCTGAGTTTTCATATAGTTTGTCCTTCTGTGGATAACTGGGGTTTCTCAGGCAAATTTTGTCCTACATTAATGATAGGTGACTATAAGCACTAGGCTATAAATTAAATTTTAATAATGATGTAATGATATACATATCTTCCTTCCTTTCCAGGTGGTTAAGTATATAGTTGCTTCCAGTTCATGGTTCCAGAGCGATGTAAGGGCGGGGACTATTGTTATCACACCTAAATTAGTAGAAGGGAAGTATATTATGATAGACGTTCCTATATTGGAATTAATTTACTTTTCCATACTACATTTTTAGAATTGGAAGGATCCATTTATAATTTCAGATCCAATCCGAGTGTTGTGGGGCTAGATTGTAGCACACTATTCTTCTTAATCAGTGTTGAATTTAGTTAGAGTCTTCAGAGGACAATTTGAACCATTTTTATAGAACATTTCTGGTATTTAGCCTCAAAACATGAGTCCTGATGTAGTGCTAAATGGATTGAATGTCTCAAAATAATTGATCTTCATTCCTTTTGGTAACCAACGAACTAGAACATTTATTGATAATGGAAAAGACCATAATTATGATCTAAGGTCTTATACAATGGAATTTTGGGATGGTGTATTGTTAACTAGGATCGATGGTGAAATTATCATTGAGGGTTATTTCCCTTATAAGGTTTCTCATCAATTTATATGTATTCAAAAATAAATTACTTTTCCACCCACTTATGATAGACATAATAAACAACCAATGGTAGCAATACAATTATGGATTCAAATTGCTTTAGAGGCATCAAAATTGTCAATTATGGTACCTCCAGTAGATGCATCAATCATATTATAATATAGATATTCCAAAGCCAAGGCTTATTCAAATCTTTAAGGGGATTTGATGAAAGGAATATATCGAGTGACAACTACAATGACTATTGTGCATGGAAATCTTGGTAAGAAGTAAATGGCCATAGTTTATGTAAAGGTTTCAGAGGTTTTAGAGCCTTCCAATCATTTTAATATGAGGTACACTTGGAAGACTAGGGATAGAGAATCAATACCTTCGATACTAAGGAAATATAGTCAACACCATCAAAAATGTGTTTATATTCCATGTGTTATCCTTTAAAAACAAGAAGGGAGGCCTAAAGTGGCTCACTAGTCAGAAGGTGTTGATTCTCCTCCACAATCAACCATATCGTGATTGAATTATGTGAGACCTTCATCCATTCATTATTGGGGGTGTGTGACATGTGATATTTTGGATGCATGAGCATTCCTCCAACATTGAATTCGACTATTAGATGTGGGTGAAAATAATCCACCTTCTGATTGAAATCCAGATAATAAACCAGCTAAAGTGTAAGAGAATATTAAGGATTAGGAGGCATTTATATATGCAACCGATGAATAAATTCTAGCCTCTAAATGTGTATCTCATATAATGGACTTAGGTGTACACAAAGGGTTAATTATAAACCATTTGGAGAAGTGAGATATTATTTTTAATACAGAGAATGTAGTTTTCTACTTTTCTCTCAACTCTATTTTACTATTCATCATCATTAAGGTTGATGAAAATAAATTTGGGAATATTGATTTTATGGAAGGAAGCTTCAGACCTGTTCTTGAATCACTAATGTTTGGGCTTACTGGCTCTCCGATCAACAGATAAAATGATCCTCCCAGGTCTCCAGAACATTCTCCAGGAGAAACAATTGTAACACCCCGACCCCAATTACCTAGAGTCCGTGTATTATTACATAAAATAGGTTTGATATAATGATTCATGTCCCAGAAGAACGGTCATTTTAGTATTATTAGAATCAATATATATACATATTTTCAACATTACACCTTGAAAATAAATACACAAATTATTTATTCCATTAGAAACATCCAAGAATCCTAGATTATGCATGCTAGTCACTCATAACTAACTTCTTAATATCCTAGGATAATGAAACATTATAAAGTGGTGAGCTCAAATTCTTAGTAATAGTAAGCAATATAGCGGAAGGTAACATAAACATTAGGCATAGTGAATAATTAAAAAAAATGCCTTTACAAATAATAAACATGTACACTTTATGGAAGGAATATGAGCTGATTGAATAATGCCATAATAAAACATTTTCATGGGTATTCGACTAGTAGAATAACCACATGAAACATCAATATTATTTTCATAATGAGGGAATGGATAATGCAAGACATTATGAAACATATTGTCGAGGGCACAACCAAGACGTCTAAAAATGATTAAGGCCTCGACCAAAACCATATATAAATTTGGGATAAGCCTCGACCAATTCCACATCTAATTGTCTAATGAGACCACCTGATGCACCATGGAGCTATATCGGGCTCCACCTGTCACTTACTAAGTCCAATACATTCCTTATATGAAATGGTTTAAACATAACATAAACATTCGTATTAAAACGAGCACAGGAAATGACAATATATTAACCATCAAACATGAGTGGTATAAAAATAACAAATCCCTAGTAAAAAATATCAAAAAACTGTAAATACAATATGAAATATTTTTATCATAATAAATCAACTTCAAACATATGTAAATTTTATCAAATGATGTTGGCATAGATGAAATCAAAACTCTTTGAGAGAAATATCTCTTTCTATTTTGAAATCATTTATTAGTCACAAAATTATAAAAGAAAAAATATATTTTGAAAATATTCATATAATATTGTAATGGATTCTTTGATGGTGATATGATGTTGGAGAATAAACACACCCACCATATAAGTTAAAAAAAAATTCTTACCTTAATTTGTCGAAAAGGTCAAAGTACTTTGTTTGTAAAACGATGGAAAGATTCATTTCAAACCATCCTATATAATGTCAAAATAGGGTATAAATGACTTTAAACCATAGTATTGTAAATAATAAAATAATTATAAATACATTTGAATGAATCCTTGATGTCGATGATAAAGAGGTCACAGTAGATTGTTACGTAAAAACATTGTTGGATAATAAAGAGATTGTAAAATTAACCCTTAACGTGTACTTTTCCTTGGTCAAGTGTATATTAACCTCCTTTATAATGGTTAAATAATTGTTAATAAATTATGAATGAACTACATACAAATATATGATATCATATTTTGTTTTTTAATATTGCATTGTTAAAAATATTTTAGTATTATCATTGTTTCAGGTGTTAGTTGATTCATTTTCATTTATATGTTTTGTAATGTAATTCAGGTTTTTTATTAATAGAATGTATTTGATTTATATAAGTATATATGTAATGTAATTAAATATTACTTTTAATAATCAAATAAAAATTATTCTTTAATGGTTATGATTGGGAATGAATATGATCATGTTCGTTGAGATGATAATCTACACGTACGCACAAACACTACTTCCATTTTTTTAAATAAATGAAAAAACAAATGATACATAGGTATATTATGATTATTATATTATAATATAATATTTTATATATTTTATGTATGTTCATTAACACTGTCCTTTATATGTTCCATGTATGGTATGAATGAGTCATATCACATTGAGGGGGCGGTAGTCCGCACTTCCTCAAATGAAATTATCATTTATAAACAACATGAAATGAATAAGGGATTTCTATAAAAGATTATTACAAAAGATTATTGATAAAATATATATCATATATATCATATATATTTACCGTACCATTATAATGTCCAACATAAGGGGTGGTAGTAGAATATTGAACAATCATCGTTTTGTGAGGAAATAGTTTGCCTTCCACAAAAACAATATGTTCTGTACCCATTAGATGGAGGTGTCTGTATGTGTTGTAAAAAAACATCTCATAACAACAAAAAAATTTATTGGGGATATTAGATTTGTTATAAAATAAAGGAATAATGGGAGTTTAGGGGTTTGGAAAAGTAAAATAAAAGAAAATAACTTAAGAGAAGAAGTTACCATTAAATCAGGAAACTCCCTTTGGTTTAAAGAAAAGGCTTCCTTGAAGTGTGTTCTACATAAGGTAAGGCTTCTAAGAGTAAGATAGAGATGTAGGGAGCTTAATTGTGTAGTTTTTAGATCCGAAAAGTGTCTTGAGAGGTGTGAGAAATGGGTTAGAGGTGAGATATTTTTATAAGGGCTAGGTGGGGCTCTTTAGGAATTATTGAAAATATTACTTTATTATATAATGAGTTTCGGTTTCTAAAGGCCCAAAACTCATTAAAATTAGAGAAAAGATGACTGATGTTAGAAATAAAATCATCCAATAAGAATTTTATAGGTT
Source organism: Viscum album (assembly GCA_963277665.1). NCBI lineage: Eukaryota > Viridiplantae > Streptophyta > Magnoliopsida > Santalales > Viscaceae > Viscum > Viscum album. The sequence goes on along the minus strand of OY728119.1, from coordinate 323,095,967 downwards.
TTAGATATTGTTTTATTTTTTATCTCATTTATTTAAATCATTCTTTAATGAGGTAAAGTATATGTAATTATTGTATAATAAATAATTTTATTTATTTGATGTCTAAATATTATAAAAAAATATTATTATGTAATAAATCTTTTTATCTTTAAAATTAATATTTATAGTGTAAATTGTAACTTATATAACCCCTTGTAAAAATTATTTAACTAAAAGATATATGTTTATGTCATTTTTTTGCATTAAATTAATTAATATAAAGAGTCATTATCACACTCTACTGGCTCCATGGGGTCCCAAAATAGACACAAAGATTCCCATGGTTGGAAATGTATCAAATAATAGGAATATAACACAGGTTAGCGTAATTTAATATGATTATAATATTATTTGTTACCCTTATTTAGTGAATTTACCTCTTTATCAATGGTAAATTATATATGTACTGAAGTAAATGTTCATAATGTCTAAAAATAAAAGTTACCTATTTACATTATTTAGACCTCCTGATTCCAAATATGGAAACCTTTTTTCAAAATTCAAAACATAGATGTGGAAGAAATTAATTTAAAATTAATTCCCATTGTCAAAACAGAAAGTGTAATGTTTATGAAATAATAACTATCAAAATATTAACACTTGTTTAAGTCCAGTTTAAATGTGAAATTAAATCCAATGAGCTAAATTATATTAAATGATAAAAATATAATCTAATTATACTTAAACACCATTCCAATTTATAATTTAACACTATAAAATATTATGATTAAAAAAGTTGATTTTTATTAAAATTTATTATTATTTACTACTTATAAATAATTAAATGTTTTTAGTAAAGTACCAAAAATTTACCCTAAGAAAATTTTGATATTCTAAATCCAAAAATGAATTCAATTTTGAAGAATGTTTTTTGTAAAATTTCAAAAAGTTGTTATTACTATTCATAACAGCTAGTTTGATTGGTTGTGACATGTTATAATCTCGAAGTTTCATAAACTTAGGCTATTGCATTATTCAAAGGGAAACACACTGTAGAAATATAGGGTGTAACATTCATCCCTCCATCAAATAATTTTGTTCTCAGAATTTCTAGAATACTTCTTCATAAAAATATTCGGGTGGTTCTTCAGTAGAAGTTCCTTAGGTTCCCACTTTGCCTCTTCCATCTTATGATTTCTCCATAAAACACTCACCAAAGGAGTCGTCTAGTTTCTTAATAGTTTTTCTTTTGTATTTAGAATCTTGAAAGGATCTTCGCAATAAGCCAGATCAGGTTCCAGTTCCATTTCATCATAGGTGAGTACAAGTGTTGGGATAGGCATGTATCTTCTCAACATTGACATGTGGAACACATCATGATCTTTGGAGATATTTGGCGACATTGGAAAATGGTATGATATAGCCCCAATTCGATCTATAATTTCGAAAGGTCTGATGTAACTTGGACTCACTTTACCCTTTCTTTCTGAAACATATAACACCCATCCATGTAGATACCTTCAAGGATACAAGATCACCTACTTGAAATTCTAAATCCTTCCTTCGATTATCAGAATAGCTATTTTTCCTACATTGAGCTACTTTGATGTGGGTTTGGATAATCCTAACCTTTTCCATTGTTTCCTCAAAATGTTCTGGGCCTATAAGATTTTTTTCACCAACATCATTCCAAAAAGTTGGTGTGCGACATGTTTTTTTATATAATACTTCATATGGATCCATCTGAATACTTTAATGGAAAATATTTTTATAAGAAAAACCTCCTAGAGGTAAATAATGATCCCACAAACCTTGAAAGTATTGTGAGAAAGATCTCAACATGTCTTCTTTGGTTTGAATAGTCCAGTCTGATTACCCATTAGTTTGAGGGTGGTAGTTAGTTGTCAAACGATGTTTAGTATCCAGGGCCTTATGAAGACTTTTCCAGAATCTTGATGTAAAACAGGGATCATGATTAGAAACAATTGATAAGGGTACTCCATGATGTCTTACAAATTCTTTAATATATAGTTTCTTTACACATTCAAGTGATAAATCTTATCTTATTGCAGGAAAATGTGACCCCTTTATAAAACGATAAACAATGACCGATATTACAACGTTCTTTTAAGTATTCCTTCGTAGTCCCATGAAAAATTCCAACATAATATCATCTCATTTCCACTCAGGTATGGGAGGAGGTTTCATGACTCTTATAATATGTTTCCTTCCAACATTCACTTATTATCAAACCATACATCTAGCCACATAATCTACAATCTACTTCATCATGTTTTCCCCCCAAAAATGTTTCTTAAAATTTCTATTCATCACAGTCTTACTAGGGTGTATAGAGAAATTGGAGATATGTGCATCATCAAAAAATTCAATTTTTAGATCAGGTATATCAGGAACACAAATTCTCTTTCCAAATTTCAAAATTCCATCTTCATAAATGAAGTCAATCAATCTTTCAACATTCAAAACATTAATTTTCATTATAAAATCTTCATCATCAGTCTAAGAAATTTTTATCCATTCTAGTAATAATGGGTTAGAAACCATTAGAAAAAGTATCTATGTTTCAAATTACACGATTATTCTTTTATACATATTTACTAGATCCAAGAACATATTATCTCTTTCAACTATAATCTTGCTCACAACTCCATGATCATTTCTACTCAAAGCATATTCCACTTAATTTTCCTTCTTCGGGTTGTAGTGAATAGTAAACTCATAATCTTTGTGTAGTTTAAGAAATCACCTTTGCCTCATGTTGTGTTTTTTCTATGAGAAAATATAATTCAAACTCTTGTGATCAATGTATATCTCACATTTTTAACCATAGAGATAGTGTCTCCAAATATTCAATGCAATGATCATAGTTTCTAACTTATGATCATGAGTAGGATAATTTTTTTCACAAATTTTAAGGTGTATGCATAGGAAATAACTTTATTATTCTGGAAAAGGACACAACCAAGTCCTTTCGTTGAAGCACCGCTATAAATAAAAAACCCATCATTCTCTGATGTAAAATTCAAGATAAGAGCAATGAATAATATTCTCTTCTACTATTCAAAACATTATTCACACAATTGTTTCCAAACAAATTCAAACAATTTATGTGTGAGCCTTGTCAATGGGTTATCCAATCGGAAAAAATTCTAGAAAAAATGCCGATAATAACTAGCTAAACCAATAAAACCCCATGGATCAGTTATACTCATTCGTGATGGACATTCAGGGATTTCTCTAGTATTTAAAGGATCAATAGAGATTCCATATTTAGAGAAAATAGTTCCATGAAAATAAAACTTCTGAAACTAGAATTCAAACTTTCTAAACATCCCATATAACTCATTTATTCTTAGGGTTTTTAGAATAGTGTGCAATTAATTTTCATGATCTTTGTATCATTTTTATTATTCCAATATATCTTCAATAAATACCACTACATATTCATCTATATATTCCTTGAAAAATCTATTTATTAGATCCATGAATACATAGGGTGCATTAGTCAGCCCAAAATGCATTACTGTAAACTCATAATGCCCATACGTAGTTTGAAATTTTATCTTATGAATGTCTTCAATCTTCATGCACAGCTGATGGTATCTAGCTCGAAGGTCAAACGTTGAAAAAATATTGAGCTCCATGAAGTTGATAGAATAAATAATCAATTTGTGGTAGGGGATAGTTGTTAATTATTGTTATAGCATTGATCTCCCTATATTCAGTAAACAACTTCATTGATCCATCATTGTCCTTAAAAAAATAACAGGGGCTCCCCATGGAGAAACAATAGGGAGAATAAATACTTTTATTATATATTTTATCTAGTTGTTTTTATAGTTTCACTAATTACATAGGGTGTATTCTATTAGGGGTCATCGATATGGGGCACGAACCTTTAATTAAGTCAATATAAAACTAAATATCACGTTCTGAAAGATGTCTACGTAAATCCTCTGGAAACATGTCACCATATTCCTGCACAATAGGTACATCCTCTATTTGAACATTCCTCTCTTGACCCATAGTTATTTCATTCAATTTTTACAAAATATTTTAATTTATTAGAGCTTCTAGGGGTGTATATAGATAAGAATTACATGGTGAATTTTCTGATCTAATGATTAGGTATTATTTATCATCATTCAAGAATGTAACCTGCATCTTATTACATTAAATTATCACATCATGATGTGAAATCCAATCCATACCGAGGATTATATCAAATTCAATCATGGGTATGATAATGATATCATTAGATAAATAACATTTAGATGTCCTATTGGTAAATGATTCACAAAACATTGTTGCAATGATAATTTCCTTAGGATTTTTGACTGACAACACCCTTGTTAAATAAAATTTGAAATATCTAATTTTCTTATCAAACTGGGTTGATATGAAATAATGTGATAAACAAGAATCAAATATAGAATTGGATAAACTTGAGGAAACCATTAAATTAACTGCCATCATGTCTTTCGGTTCTTCAACCTTAGCAGTAGTGATCACATATGCTTTGCCTTTATCCCTTGGCCTTTTCAAAGGTATGTTTCTTTGGTGCTTACAAAATTAATTTTCAAAATGTCCCACCGCCCAGAAATTGCAGTATTGAACATTGGTAGCTTCTTTATTCCCCTTACAATCACCAGCAAGATGGCATTTCTGTACACATTTGTAGAATACTCCATTTTATTTTAGACATGAACCTAGGTGCTTCTTTCCAAAATTATCATAGTGTGGAAATTCATCTCTTTCCTTCTTCCCTATTTCCTTATTTCCTTTCCCAGAGTGTTCAAAATATCTCTTCTTCTCTTTATATTCTTTAAATTCGTATGATATAGAGAATTCCTTTTCTATCTTGCTAGCATATGAGACAATATCTTGATTTGATGAGAATGTTTTTTATACTATTTCTCGATAGAAAAATTTTTTTACCCAAAAATTAAATGATCAACCTTACATCTTGAGTTACTTATATAATCTGTATCATGCCTTGATATCCTTGTAAAGTTAGAATCATATTTTGCGACATTCTAATCCCCTTTTTTCTTTAGACTCAGAAATTTCATTTCCATAACCACTCGATGTTCTCGAAGTATGTTTTTTTATGAAATGATATTTAAACTCCCACCATTACATACATGAAACTTCTTCATCCGCTTTTGTGTTTTGAATTAATTACCCCCATTTATATGAATATTCTGTGAGGTGATAAACTAACATGAACATTTATTCTTTCTTGCTACTCCCCAAAGAATGAAGTATTTCCTCAAAGGAACATATCCATTTCTCAGTTACAAATGTATTTATAGACACATTTAATGTTCTTGGTTGTTTCATAATGAATAATTCTAACATTGATACTCCATGTTGTGGATCATGGTGATCAATACGGGTAAGGTTATTAATCATAACCTGAGTCAGTTGTCTAAGTATGGTGATAAGCTAATCAACACAAGTTGTATCACCAGCTCCACTATAATCATCTTATGAAGGATGACAATACCTACATGGATTACGTGTGTTAATATGGTATCCATTCCTTCAAATAGGTTCCATTTATAAACAATTGCATACATTGATTAGTTTTTTAATCGCAATATGTAATTCCAAAGTTGAAAAACAGTTAAAATAAATTGAATAATTTAGGAATATTATTCATAATCATAAAAAAATTTCTTTCAAGAAACTTATACTCATAAATCCTTCATAATGGTTTTTGAAAAAAATGTGAATTATACTAAGCTTATCCCCTGGTAGTGTCGTAAGAAAGAGTGCAGCAAGGACCGTTGTCATGTACCAGGATACCCTGGGTCAAGCCCGAAACTCTTTGTCGAATTTTTCAATCCATGCTACATTTGTGCTATAGTTTCCTCTACCTTCTCGTATCAAGACATGTATATATTTCATGGAAAATACCCAAAATCTCTACTTTACCAAAATTTTAGGAAGTTCTTATTTACTAATCCTCAAATTCTATCTTAGTGTAATGTGATCCAATCAGAGTTGATGTAAATCTTGTTTCCAAGGTTTGTACAAAAATTTCTCTGATACCAATTGTAACGCCCTGAACTTAGTTACCCAGAGTCACAGAATTATTACATAATATTATAAAGTTAGATGGAATCATGTCCCGAAAGACCAATCAGTTTAGTATTATTAGAAATACGATATATACATATGTTCAGCATCACAACTTGAAAATAAATACAACACAAAGTTATTTCATTAGAAACATTTAAGAATCCTAGATAATTTCTGAAATTCACTCATAACTAAGTTGTTCTTATCCTAGGAAGATGAAACATAAAAAACGGGTGAGCTCAAATGCGTAGTAAGAGTAAGAAATATAGAGGAAGATAACATAAACATCATGCATGGTGAATAATTGAAAACACATGCCTTCATAAATAATAAACATGTACACTTTATTAATGGAATATCATATGAGTAAATAATTACATAATAAAACATAGTCATGGGTATCATTATATTCTAATAACCACATGAACCATAAATATTATTTTCATAATGAGGGAATGTAAAATGCACGACATTCTAAAATATTTTGTGAAGGCTTTGGCCATGATTTCTAAAAATTATTAATGCATCGGCCAAAACCATATGTCAAATTGGTAACAGTCTCAGCCAATTCCACGTCTAATTGTCTCATGAGACCTGCCGATGCACAGAGAAGCTATTATGGGCTCCACCCATTACTTATTAAGTGTAATACATTCCTCATATAAAAATTTTATAACATAACCTAAACATTCATATTAAAACCTGCATACAAAATGTCAATACTTTAACTATTAACCACGAATGGTATAAAAATAAAAATCCATAGTAAAAAATATCACAATACCATAAGTACTCTATATAAAAATTGTATAATAATAAATTAACTTCAAACAAGTGTAAAATTTATCAAAGGATTTTGACATATATGAAATCAAAAATATTTGAGAGAAATATCTCCTTCTATTTTGAAATCATTTAAGAGTAAAATAATTAAAAAAGAAATAATTTATTTTGAAAATATTCTTAAAATCTTTTAAGGGAAGCTTAAAAAGTTATATAATGGGAGAAAATAACCGCACACTCCATTTAAGTTAAAAACATTCTAACCATAATTTTTTGAAAATATCATAAAGTACCTTGTTGGGAAAACGACGAAAAATTCTGTTCAAACCATTTTATAAAAAGTCAAACAAGGGTATAAAAAAATTTAAACCAGAGTCTAGTAAATAGTAAAAAAATTTTTTGAAATACAATTTGACGAAACGTGGATGTGGATGATAACGAGGTCCCAGTAGATACTTACGTTAAACTAACCTTGGATAATAAAGTGATTGTGAAATTTACTGTTACATTGTAAATTTCCTTGGTCTAGGGTAAATTAAAAACATGTCTAATAGTTAATTCATTTTTATTAAATTATACAAGAACTAAATACAAAAATATGGTATCATATATTGTCTTTTAATATTTTTTTTCTAATAATATTTTAGTAGTACCATTGTTTCAGGTGTTAATTGGGTTGTTTCCATTTTTTTGGTTTATCACGTAAGTCATTTTGATATGTATAGGATTTATTTATTAAAAACCAGAAAGATATTATGTTAGTAAATATTATTTTTAATAAACAAATGAAAATTATTCTTGAATAGTTATGATTGGGAATGAATCAGGTCACATTCGTTGAGACTGTAATCTGTACGTACACACGAACACTAATTCCATTTTTTATGGAAAGAAAACCAAATGATACATAGATATATTATTATTCCATTAAAATATAATATTTTATATATGTTACGTATATTCATTAACATCATCCTTCATATGTTCCATGATTGGTATGAGTGAGTTATATCACTTTGATGGGGCAGTAGTATGCACTTCGTCAAATGAAATTATCATATATAAACCACATGAACATAATAATGGTCGGCTATAAAAGAGAATTAGATAATAATCTAGATAAAATAAATAAAACAAATATCATATATAATTACAGTTCCATCATAATGGAAACCATAATAGGTTGTAGTAGAAGATTGATCATTCATCGTTCCGTGAGGCCGTAGTTCTCCATCCACATAAACATTATTTTCTATACCCATTAGATGGAGGTTTTTGTATGTATAGTTAAAATAATAATTATAAAAACAACCTAGTATATTTATTATAATGTTGTATTTATAAAACAAATTAATAAAGATAGTTTAAGGGGTTTTAGAAGTAAAATAAAAGAAAATAACTTAAGAGAATATGTTATCATTATATCAGGTAACTCCCTGTGGTTTGAACGAAAAGTATTCCTTGATGTGCCCTCTGCGTAAGGTAAGGATTCTTAGAAAAATATAGGGATTTAGGGAGATTAATTAGTTAGCCTTTGGGCAATCCATGTGGCTTGTGATGTGTGAAAAATGGGTTAGAGGTGAGAGGTTTTATAAGGGGGGCTCTTTTGGAATGTTTGAAAATATTATTTTATTATATAATTATTTTTGGTACCAAATGGTCCAAAACTCATTAAAGTCGAAGATAAGATGACTCATGATAGAAATAAAATTTTCCAATAATATGTGGATAGGTTTTGGATATTTTTTTTATTTTTATAATCTCATTAATTTAAATCATTCTTTAATGTGTTAAACAGTGCATCATTATTGTATCATTAACAATTTTATATATTTGATGTCTAAAAATTATAAAAAAACTACCATGAAGTAGGATATAAATTTATATTTCAAATTAATATTTATAGAATATAAAATATCTTATATAACCCCATGTAAAAATTATTTTACTAAAAGATATATGTTTATATCCTTTTTGTCTTCACATTAAATTAATTAATATAAAGTGTCATTATCACACTCATGTGGCTCAATGGGGTACTGAAATCGACCCGAGGATTTCCAAGGTTGGATATGTATCAACCAATACGAATAGGACACATGTTAAGGAAATTTAATATTATTATAATATTATTTTCTACCCTTAATTACCCGATTTACTCCTTAACCCCTGTAAATAATATATTTACTAAACTAAATATTCATAATTATTGGAAATAAATTTTACCTATTTAAAAAATATGGACCTCTTGATTCCAAATATGGAACCCATTTATCCATATTCAAAAAATAGAAGTGTCTGAAATTAATTTAAAATTAATTCCTGTTGTCAAAAAAAGCGTGTTTTTTTAAGCAATAATAACTATCAAAAGTTTGACACTTCTTTATGACTATTGTAAACATGAAATTACATTCAATGACTTAATTATATTAAATGATAAAAATATATTCTAATTATACTCAAAAACCATTCCAAGGTATAATTTTTATACTATAAATTATTTCAAATAAAAATGTTGTTTTTAATTAAAATTTAGTATATTTCACAATTCATAAAAAACTGAAAGTTTCCGAAAATGCCAAAAATTCACACTAAGACAATTTGATATTCCGAATCCAAAAATGAAGTCCCTTTTCAAGAATAAATTTTTTAAAATTTCCAAAAAAGGGTATTACTATTCATAACGGCTAGTTTGGTGGGTTGTGGTGTGTTAGAAACTCAAAGTTGCGTACAATGCAAGGAACAACATTATTCAAAGGAAAATGTACTATATAATCATGGGGTGTTACAAGAAACATTAGATGCATAATGGTGAAAGCTAATCCTCATCCATTACCACAACTTTCTCCTACCAAGAATAGTGTTTCTATTTCTCCCCAAGCATATGAAAAGAAACGCAAGAGAGAAATGGGTTTGGTCCAAAGTGTTCACCGAAGGATTAAGTATTTGTACTATCCTAAGGGATTTATAATTTTTTCAATACACTCTGGTAATCAAATTTATCCTCTTGAAGTATATGTCTCTCTCTCTTCTATAATTGGACTAAGAACCGATTCTTCAAGACCAGAGAAAAAAACCCAAGGAGAAACCCAAATTCATGTGGACAAATCTACTATCTTAGTAGATACATCATGAAAAGATTCATTTTGAGCTTCTCTCGTATCTACATAGAGAGAGAAAATACATGGTAAGATCAAATACATTTCTAATGAATATTAATAATATTTGTTAATATTGTTCCTTCCAACTTATCTCATATCTGTTGCCTTTGCGAATAGATCATATAATAACCAATGCTGATATTCTTATTGGTCTAGAAGAAAAAAATTAAGAACCATGGAAATTTGAAATAAATAATGATATTGGACCATACCAAAAAAGATATAATGATGTTGTAACAATTGAGGAGCCAACAGAATAGAATGTCAGGGGAACCAATTTGGGCATCCACAAATGTTTTTTGGATACCTTAAATGGTGATGAATCAATAACATTCCATACTATAAACAGTGAAATAATGGAAGCCCTTAATCCAAATATTGATATTCCCGATTCCATCAAGGAGTGTGGGGATTTTGATGAGTATTTGAAAGGACGTAAGTCCTTATTATTAGATTTTACATACCCAATTTTAATTCATTACATGATTTTTACATCAAAGTTCACCTTTTTCAGCATTATTTGTAGAATGTTTTCTAAAGGATCTTCAAGAATGGTGGATTTCGCTCTATGATTATTTTACTGGAGCTAGAGAAACACATATAGAGGACCTCCATTTAGATTTGTTCCAGAGAATTCAATTATGAAAACTAGGAAAACTCATTACAGTGACCCTTCTCAAAAAACAACTACTCAAAATGATGAATATGATAATAATGGGGATTAATTGAATCAATTGGCTGACTTATTATTGTGTAAATTACATTGGATGTCTGGGTAATACTCCATTTCTTCCTTTTTTTATGAAACTGAGAATGAAATTGATCTATCATTTTGGATTATCAGCTCCCATAGTTAGATCATAAGGAGAATTTTCCATGTTGTCTCACACCTCAATAGAAGGTGAAGCTTATACTATTTAGGGAGAACAAGAACAAGGCAGATTCTTAAGTGATATGTTTCCAGAGTACATTTTACCTCTTGGTAGTGAATTATATTAATACATAAAAATGAAATATTTTCATGGAATTGGCATGTAAGAAGACATGGTTAAATATATGGAGAAGAATTTCTGAGATTCCTATATTTAATCTTTTGTCCCATTTTTCCAAACTCCCAGCATTATTCGACATATTAGGATTTGGTGGATTTAATTATAAACCAGTCTATGATGCAATGAAATAGATCATTCACCGATGAGAGTAAGAGAAAAAATTGTGAAAATATTTTTAAAAGGCCAAATAACTAATAAATATTTAGTGTTTCTATGTTGTAGTATCTAAGGTAGATAAAAATAATAATAAGAAATCAATCAAAATCAGAAAACAAATTAAAGAAGCCACGAAAGAGTCATTGTATCTTTAAAACAAATAGATGTTTTATATAAATAACATGATTAGTTGAATCAAACATTGGGAGAGATCTAATTATAGGGGATACCCACCATTTCAAATCCTACGGAATCACTTCATTTGGACGAGTAGGCTGGAGTGGCATAGCTATATCATTTTCAACAGGCAGCTGATTATTCTCATAAAGCTGATCAGAAAATGAGGATTCATGTTGATGGTTTATTTTAAAACATTGTATTGAGGATCCATTTTGTGAATGTCCCATTGATTTCATATGAATAAAATAAATTTTTTATTAAATAAAATTTGTTCTCATTCATGATTTTTATATTAAAATATTAATGGTCATAATGATGATGAATTTTTTTAAACATTAATCCTTTATGTCAGATAATCATGATTTCAATGACAAGAATGGGGGTGTTCAAGATACTCTAATTATGCCAATGGTCCTAATGATAATAGTTTTATTTTTTATACGGTTATATGGATAACCCCAAAAACATCACATATTTTGACTTTTTATTGATAAATATTACCTAAATATTATAAAACAATCGACCTTTGTTCAGAGATCCCTTTGCGGGTTCTCAATATGGAGAGTAATATGTATTTTTTCATTGGTAGTTTTGAGTCATTAATGTTGGACTATAAAGTTATAATTTTTACGTTTCAAATATCTTTGACAATAAATTTTTAATTTAGATCCCAAACAAGACTCAGTGGCTAAGAATTGCTTTAATATTCAGTAGTTATTTTCACAGGGAATCTTGAGCAACTATTTTTACGGACACCAAATTTAAAACTTATATCAACAAAAGGGGAGTCTCTTACAAGAACGAAGTTACCATTATTTGACCAACCCATTATGTGAGTTGTGTTATACAGGGGAAACATGGGTATATGTTGTGTAGATGAACAATGTCATCTTTTAAGTGACATGTCCGTTAATTAGGCATCTTATGAAAGGCCACCTAAGGGAATGTGCTACATATTCAAGTGAAATAGCCCATAAGAATTTAACATTTTAATGTTGAAAGATTATGAAAAATAATATATTGGTGAATCTATACAACAATGGGTGGTTTTTCCAAGGAAATGGAATTTAACAATAAAGGGATATTTTATATTGGAATAGGTTATTAGTAGGAAAACCACTAATATACAATTTTGGTGTATGAAGAATGGTCGAAATTTATTATAACGGGGAATTTATGATATAAAACCATACTATTTTAAGTCATGTAGTGAAGACATTGTACTGTTCAATTTTAAGTCATGCAATGAAGACATTGTGATTTGTAGTTCTAAGTCATGTAGTGAGGACTTAAGGTTGTGTATTTACAAGTATTGTAGTGAGGACATTGTGTGGCATTAATTTATGATCATTAAATTTGACCAAAGGTATGAGACTCTCCCAAATATTTCTTATAATTGTTTTTGGAAGCATATTACCTTATTCTGGTATGGAAGGAAAAATTGTAAACTATGATTTGGGAGTTTATGGATCTGAAGAATGATATCGGGAAAAGGATAAATGTATTAAAAAAAGTATTTTCCATGAACGAAGTTACCATTATATGAAAACCCATTATAGGGGGTTTATTATGCATGGATAACTAGGGAATATGATGCATATCCAAATAGTGGCATCTTTTAACAGGCAGAACTATTATGCAGGTAACTTATGCATGGCCACCAAGTACTGTCATATTTTTGACTAAAAGACTTATTTTATATATTGAAATAATTACAATGATTTATTCATAGTCCACGACATATTCTCTTTCAATTTCCTTCATCTCTATAAATTTTCCCTTTAGTTTTTTGAAGTCTTTGAGGGATATATTTATTAAGAAAACTTTTCTTATAATATTCCCACTCCATATCTCTAATTTGATGATTATTTTTTTGTTTTCTGATCAACATCACCATTTAATGAAATCTCTATATAAATGATGGATGAATATAGACAACTTTTCCTTCGAAGAATAGTGAATAATAAAAAAGATAATTTCCATTGACTTAATGTCATGACCCATCCCAGTGGGGCCCGAGTAGCAACTCCCCAAGCCTGCCTCTAATAGGCCAGGGGCTGGTGACTAGCACCGAGTAGGCATGCTACTGACAAGGGAGGAATTTCATAAAAACATTTACACGTGAACACACATCTCCAAGCCCACAAATCTGAAAAGTAAAAAACTACTAAAATGGAAAAGATGAATGAATACACTAAAACCCAACCATAGTGTACGATAGGAAAGTAAAGTGCAAGAAAGTAAATCCCTGGGCCAAAAGTACAATCCCGCCAAAAAGAATGTCTATAACAAAGTCCAACCTGTAAGGAAAGGTACTAGGACTGCAATCTGTTGCCATAGGAACAAACCTCGGCCTGTCTAATCCCACTAACCATCGTTCGGTCCTAGTCCGCCTAGAATCCTGTTAAAGGCTCGCTCGTCTGCAGAAGACACGACACATGTGGGAAAAGCCCGTGTAGGGGTTAGTATAAAAATACCCGGTAAGAGACCCTAAACCCAAAATGGAAATACAACAAAAGAAAAATACCCCAAAGGAAATATACAGTATGCCCCATATAGTATATGTCTACAAACACAAAACAAGAATATCCAGATATACTCATGCATGATCGACTATCGCGAACCCCACCACTAGGATCCATCTTGAATATTTCACTACGTATCCAACCGGGAGAACACACTCCCAGGTCTGAAGAGAGATATGAAGTACTCTTTCTGGGAGAACACACTTCACAAGAACTATGGGAACATGATGCTCAGATGAGGATTATAGCCAAGTCATTGTGTGATTCCAACAACTCAGCCTGTTCTAATCCGCTAAGAAGAGGATCGGCGTCGGGGTAATGTTGGTAACGTCTATACCAAGAACTCTACATAGGGTTCCAGGAATGGAAAGAGGATCCGGCTCTAAGTCTCACAGAGGGGATTCCAGTAACTCTATTCATCGAGTTCTGCTGAAGGGATCATACTCTTGTGTAAAGGAAACGATACCAGAACCTTCAGGGAAATGACCAAGGGTACGAACCCTAAGAGAACTAGTCCAAGTCACAGAAGAAAAGTGGCTCATGTCATTCAAAAAAGGTTACACGGCGTGTAGTATGGTTACACGCCATGTTCCTTGACCCCAGGTACGGCCCGTGTATACGGACCATGTCATACGTCCAAGCTGTATAAAACCAAATGACACGACGTATAGAAAATTAAATGATGTGTCCGAGCACCTGGGCTTGCTCCGTGTACGCTTTCTATGTGCCCGTACACGGTCTCTGCCCGTGTCCATGTCGCCTGCCATGTACCAGTACACGAGGTATCTCGTGTAACTGGCCGGGTCTGGCCGGGGAGGGGTATACACGGCGTGTCCTTAGTCGTGTACCCTGCCCGTGTCCGTGTAATCCCAGAGTACATGCCAGGAAGTCTGCTGACAAACCCACGCCGTGTATCCCATACTCCATGGCATGTAGTCTGGAAATTTCCAGAAGCATCGTCTTCCTCCACGCACCTCGGCTAATCCTCAAAATCTTGATCCAACCACCCGATCATCACGAAAATCCAGATCTAGGTTCGTCCCACTCCTACAAAACTGATTCCGTTAGTTTTGGGCTTCTGATCGGCCTTGAAAACGCTTCCCGATCAAAATGCACGAAAACCATCGAAGAACGGGAACTTCCAAAGCACATTTATTTGTCCGACTCCATTGACGTCGCACCTCCGTTTGGTCGTCTTGATGTTGGATCTTTGATTTCAGATCGTTGCGCCATCAAACGAGCACACAACGAACGATTTTCAACAAGAAGGCGAAGAACACCCACGAAGAACGCGTAGAAATCAGAAGAGAAAAACACAACAATCGAGAAGGATGAACCTCGATCGATGTTCATGTCGATCGTGGTTCTTCACAGTTGGAATGTTGAGCAAAAACCAAACCAATCTCTAAAATCAAAACCCGGGATTCCCGCAAATATCCCACCCTAAAAGAACGACTAATTCATGGGCTAATCTGTTGGTGGATTTTTCTGCGTTCGTCATGGAAATCTAAAATGGGGAAGAATAATCAAAACAAACATCCAACTTGGATTTCCGTGACATTCGTTGGTGAAGACCCGGTCGCCACATCGTTGTCGCCACGTCGGGAGGTTTTCTCCCGAGCCTCCAGAGCCACCAAGTGTTTCAGGGATATGAGGATTGTAACCCTGGACACTATACAAGCCTCTATTTAAAAGGAATATATCCACTGCAATTAATTTAATAGAATCTCGCTGCATAAATAAAATATTTTTATTAAATATTTTATTACTCTTATGTCCAAAAACTAGATTTCACCACCGACCTGCGCCGGCCGATGTTAGGCCTCGCCAAAGGTAAAAACGTTGTTCTGAACGCAATGGTGCCCTCAGATTTCTGATCTGAGCACCCATTCAGGAGTTATTCAACTTTTTCAGGAAAACCGCACGCGCGTGTTATTTAATTATTAAATTAAATTAAAAAATTTGTTCCGCACTCACCGGGCCTCGGAACTGCACGCTGCTTTAAAGCCTGGTCTCAAATTAATTCCCATATAATATTAAAATAAAACATGGAGAAATCTAGGACATTAGAGTTAACAAACTAATCCCTGACAACTGGACTAGAAATAAACTAAATTATGGAATATATTATAGAAAAAAGGACTCAATTTATTGTTAATTATTCATGGCTGAAGGTAGATGTTCCACATAATTTAAGTTATTGTTAATAACATTAGATAATTGTGTAAGCATCACCATGATGTTTTTAACTCTACCACAAATGGTATTAGATATTTCTTTTGAGAAATTGTTGCATTATCCCTCATATGGTTAGTTGGCATGGTATCTCTAAGTTCCCACCTTTCTATAAAATATAAAATATTTTAATGAAACATAAATCAAAAAAGCATGAATAAATAATTTATTATTTGATAAAATTTCCACTAAAGGCATATCCAATGATATACCTATATTGAGCCTTTTTCAAAGACCATGTTTCTTGGATATTTATGTATTAATAGACTTATCCAAGGGGTTTTCACTAACTTTTATTATTCATAATTCCAAAATTAACAAAACCATTGGGTTGATACCAACTATAGGGACCCTGGTTTTTCTTATATTAATACTAAATAATTTTTAGATAAATAACAAAAAACTATTACAATATAGGACCAAAGGATTAGTGTCATCAGAAAATTATGATCATACATCTTATATATATATAATATAAGATAAATATTTATTTTAAACCTTTTTATTTATAATTATAAACTATTAATTTATCTGTATTACTTATAGTCACATGATGATATACATTGAATAAAGGGTTGAGCTAAAAACCAACATGTGGACGATTAAGCAATATAAATTAATATAACATGCACGAGAATAATAATAATAATCATATTATAAACATATGATCATCATCATTGTAATGTTGGAAGCTTTATATAAAGGCGTGGAATTTTTGAAATTCATAAAACTTAAACATCATGAAATAATGGTCAAATACCGCACATAGTTATAAACAATTCTAGCATCGTGTTTATATATAACATATGTGTATTATCATAAAATAATCCTTAAAAAAAGATAGGATCATATTCATTCATATTATGCATTTTCATAATAGATATATCTAAATACCAAATATATTAGAGGGATATGTAATTCCAAGACCACCAATGAAATCATAATATTTAGATAATCATGCATGCCACATAGAACATATAACAATAATAATAATGATATAATACCGAGTAAGATAATGGGTGTAATAATGATTTCATATATAAAACATTAATGAATATATTTTTTATATCCCAAAATAATTAGGGAAATCATAACATGACATAAAATTTTTTATTCTTGAGTGGACAAGGAGCATTTTAGGAGGAGTAAAATACAATGTTTTGGAAATTGAAGTCATATTGAAATAATTTTTTTAGAAAAAATTAGGACAAGTTATGTCCATTTATATCCCCTACACAAAATGGAAGTTAAATTTAGAGGATTTAATATATCAATTAATTCCATGGTATTGAAGACAACCTTGTGAATGGAATTGGGTTCAAGAATACCTTTACCTTAAGTCCATATTAATTATTTTTTTCTTTTCCGACTCTTCAATAAAAACATAAGACTATTAATATGTAGTATATAATTGAACCATTCTCATTTTATCCTCTATTAATGGAGTATAATTATTGGTTAAAAGATTAAAAAACTATTTTTTAAACATAATTTTTTTGATATCATGTTTTCATTAAATATTAACAATTTTTTAAATTTACCTAATTTTCTTCGAAGTAATTAAAGATAAGTATTATTAATTTCATAATATTATAATAATTATAATAATTTGATTATATATTTCATATAATTAATTATATTCATTCATGATGATGGTTATATGTCTTTTAATTAAATGTCTATGTAGGTGGTTAACAGGCCTTTGATGAGATATTATTGAATGAGAATGAATATAAATATTGAAATTTTTATATATCATGAATATAATATTTAATACAGGTTAAATATATTAATATAATGTTAATATAATTCATAAATAATATTAGGGTTTAAATTGAAATTAGGGGAGGAAAAAAATAAATAGAAGAAACAAAAAAAGAGTTGATCGATATTTACTTAATCATCAGTGTAGCTTCTCTTTTATGAAAATAATCTTCCCTTGAATCATGATGTTGAAATACTATATAATTTCAAAAATATTATAAGGGTATTGGGAACATGTATTTTTGTGGAGTTTAGTCACTTTAAAGTGAGGGATGAGTTGTTTTCCATGGGGAGGGAGATGGGTTATTTCTAATTGAGGAGAGGTATATTTTTAGAATAAAATGTATTATAAAACAATATATCTAAGGAAAAGGATGTAATAATAAATTATCCATATCATATTAATTATATAAATATCATATAATGTGTTTTGAGACATTATAACTCATTAAAATTTGAATGTATTATTTTATTATAATAGAAATCAGAAAAAATTATAATTTTCATTGATAACTTTTGACAATATGTTCTAGAACTTAATTATATGATATTTTAATGAATTATTAAGGAAATTATATATGTCATGGATGAAAATAATTTTATATATATTATTTGTTAAATCTTAAATCCTTAATTATTTAATTTTAAATACACTTGGTTAAGTGAAAAATAATATTTTTTCTATTTACTTGAAAAATGAATTATTTCTCTAAATTATCAAAAAAACACCATTGAAATTTTTTGATGTTTTTACTTCGAAATTATATTTATTTTTTAAAAATAAATTTACATTATATGTTGTATTAAATTTTTACATAAAAATTATTATTTTTTATAAATATACTAAAATATAGTTTATTTAAATTACACATTTAATTTTTTTTAGTTTTTTAATTACGATTTCCATTTATCAGAATTTAAATTTTTTTAATTAAATATATTAGTCATGATAAATTTTATTTATGTTAAAATTTTATATTTTTAGGTCAGAATACACTTCAAACATTTAGGATACTATTTATAATGATCATGTTACTATTTATAATTATTAGGTTACTATTCTAACGGTCACATTAGTTTTCCAATAGTCCCTTTAACTACGAAAAATAACAATTTATTATTTAAATAAATTTTCTACTCAATTAATTTGATGTTTCTATAATTCCATATTCAAAGAGGGTGATTGGTTTACTAAAATTGTGTTTTTATTCTATAGTGTTGGTAGTGGGGGTGATGATACTTGCATCTTATAGAGATATATATCGCCCTTTTTAGATTCTTCATTTTATATTTTTATTTAATTATAATGATTCTAATTTTAATTGGTATAATTTATAATTAATATATAATATTTTATTAACAAAATCAATTATTTTTAGTTTCCATATATGTATAATACAATATTGTATACTATTAAAGACATTTATTTTAGTAGTAAAATATCATTTATTGACATTATGTTATTAAATTAAATATACTTGATTCTGTAGGAGTAAAGGTTCTTGGAAAATATGGTAAGAATGTTTTATAGTTAGATGTGGAGATAGAATATATGAATGAGTAGTTGGTTTTAGTAGAAAAAAATGAAAAATTTCTCCAAAATGATGATTCTGAATCAACTATCCATTGTGATGTGGAATAAAAAAGTTAAATATCATCAGAGGCTAAGAATTCAAGTTATTTTTCAAGACATCATTCATCATAAAAACACAGAAGGTACAAAAAATAATAATATAAATGTTATTTCACATACTTCTTTATACTAAATAATTGATCCAAAAAATGTTAATTACATTATTGACCATTAATAAATTAATTATTCTATGAATAAAAATATGAATAAAATTGAGAATAATTATACATGGGAACATATACCCAAAATAAATAATAAAAAAATTATATGTATAATTTGGGTGTTTCAGAAAATTCAAATTAATATGGGGATGTGATAAGAAATAAATCATGAATGGTAATTAATGGTCACATGAAAATTAATTGGATTGATTCTGATGAGTCATTTTATACAGTGTAATTGTTGTAAAATATTCGAATATTTCTTTCAATCGCTGCATAATGAGGTTATAAAAATATTTAGATTGATTTAATGTTCAACCTTTTAAAAATGATGTTTAAAATTATTAATATACTGACGAACTATGAGGATTCACTATTGGGAAATATGATGGTTATGTGTTTAACATAAATATGCATTTAAATGGTTTTAAGAAAGATTTTAGAGTATGATATTATAAAGTGGATACCTTCTTATGGAAATCAAACATATAGAAGGAAAATGTTGATAGTAATATATAAAATATATAAAACAATGTTATTTATTTCATTATGAAAATTTATATAGATTTTATAATCTTTTTTTAAATGATTAGGAAACTTGTAAAAAGTTGTTAGGGTGATAAGAGGTTATTTTATATTTCCATGCTCGAAGATATTAAATATTGTATTCAGTTACAAATTTCAGTAAAGAATAAATATATTTTTCCGTTGTAATAAAATTATGATACATACATATAAAAAGGTTTAGAATATAAGAGTCAAAACCAGTTTATAAACCAATTTATATGGGAAATAGATTGTCAAATTTTGAGGAAGTTAAATAAGTTGACCAAATGAATTTAAGAAGTTGTCAGATATTTTTCAATAAATATTGTATTTAGGGGTAGATATTGAATATCTATTTACTTTGTATAAATATTTATAGATTAATTTGAAATAATCTCATCTATTTCATGGAAAACTAATACTAAGATATACCAGAGGCATAATAGATTTTGGAGTAAAATTTTAAAGGTCAAGGAAAATTGATTTGATTTGTTATAACAAAATTGATTTGATAGGATTTTTTGATGGCATCATTTCCAGATAGGGTGGAGTTTATTTTTAAAAGAAGTTTGTTTATGTAAACATAAAAAGAAGGTAAACTCTGTAACTCTCATTATAAATGAAGTTGAGTATATTATGTCTCTTAATAAGAAGCATACATTATTTTAAGGAAAACGTAATTTGAATATTTTTTGTGGAAGTAAAGTTACCCATAATATTGGGTTTTTATAACAATAGTAATAGAAATATTACTAAAATGTACATAACTATTATCATTCAAAAAAATTTGATATCTTATATCACTTCATCCGAGAGTATATCGAGATGAATTAATTAAAGTTTTAAAATCATTATATAATGGAGCAATTTGATGATATATTCACATAACCATCATTGAATGATAAATTCTATAAACCTTGGTTAAAAGGTTTTGAATAACCCCCCATCTCATCAAGGTTAAGGTGCAAGTCTATTACCTATATCTCATATTTTACTTGGATAGTGTTGTCAAGTAGGAGAAAAAATATTTTACATAACACTATACATTTCTTGTTTCTCATCCTTTTAAGTATGATATATTTTTTTGGGTGTTTTTAAATGGGATAATATAAAATTTTGCATGTATGAATAGTTTTAATATTTTTTTGATGTTGGTGTTGGAAAAACGTTCCTGTAAGATTTTTTTAAAGATTGAGGATTAAGGATGAGGATTTTAGGATTTGTAGATGATGATGTTTCATAAGACATTTCTTATGGAAAATATAGATATTTTGTTTAATGATTTTTTCCTACAACATTTTAATTCTTGTATGATTATAATTTTTATATATGTAATCGCTATTTTGTGTTCCAATTTTTTAGAAATTTGTGATTCATGGTGGGAAAATCTAAAATTGTTGGGTCCATGTTGGTTTAAGGAGTTTTTATAGGTGATTAAAGTTATATAGAATATGTTTCAAGGTCTCTCTTCATATTATGTTTGTGGGAAGAATTTTATTTTTTGGTCTTCCCAAAAAAACTCTTCAATTTACTATTGTTTCTAAAAATAATGAACAACACGAGTTGAAATCAGATAAGGAGGATCATAAAAAGTTTTTTACCGCGTCAATTATATGTTGTAAAGTTTTTAAATTATTAAATGCTAGAAATTTTTTTGCAATAAATTCCATCAATAAATTATTTTTTCATGATGTATATCCCCAAAATGATCAAAAAAATGCTTGGAAAAAAATTAGTTGATGGTTTCTTATTCTGAATGTTTTCACCTCAAGAATAATATAATATCCCATGATCAACGTTCTTAATAGAAGTGGTGGAGTATTTTTTAGGTGTAAAATATTTTCATTTAGATGTTTTGTGAAAGTTTCTACAAAAAATAAGGTAGTTTATTGGTTGAGGAAATGTTTTACAATGATATGAAATGTTTTTGATGTATACAATGTACTTGAAATTTAATAACTTTTTACGTTTTCGATTTATGAAATTGTTTATTCACCTTTTCAAAGACTATAAAATTGTGGAAAGTCACCAAATTAAAAAAAAGGATTATGAAGAAGTGGATCCAATGAGGTCATCAAATGATGTCTAGTGTATTATATTTTAACACAATTGTCTTTAGGGAAAAAATTTTACAATGTAATAAATATGGGATTATTATAATACATCAGTATGAACCCAGTGTTTCAAATTTATAATGATTTTTATTGAGTGGAAAGTTTCAAATATTTCAAATGATGTGGGTGGAAAATATTTAGTGATGCCTGATTGAGAAAAACCTGGGAAAAAATTCATAAAATGAAATTTTGTTATAAGTTATACCAAAAAATTATTTATGATACTGTGAATATAGAATTACTACAATATTATGAGAATATATTTTTCTATAAAATCATTATGAGAAATACTGTGCATATATTACCCTAAAATATATATATATATATATATAAAGAAATGTTTTCTAAGTGTAAAATTAGTTTAATTTAAGTATTGTGATTAAATAAATTCCAAAAAGAAAAATTCCAATTTACATTCAATGTTAGTGGTCAAAAGAATTATTTTCGGAGAATACATAAAAAATATTTTAATTATGGTTTGTTGGATGATAATATATACCCCCAAATTATGTATAAACATTTGTATATCACAGAGAAAGTTTTTTTGGATTATGTTTTAGAAGAAATGTTCTCTCTCAAATGTTTCATTAAAATATAAAATGTGATGATGTTAAGTTTCCCATGTAATGTTACAATTATCATTTTTGGAAAACAATTATTCTCATCAACCTTTATGTAAATTAAGAGAATATTTAAGTTAATGAAGTTTCTAAAATTAATTTTATAATTGTTTAGAATCATTGAAAATCATATAGGGAATTATTTGAGTTGGATTTTTTAATATTATGATTTTTTTGTGAAGAGAACTAAATTATTTTACCTAGCTATGATCTCTCAAATTTTAATATATAAAGTTATAAATGTAAACATTATATTGGTATTTTTCATTCATTTAAAAATTATGGGTTTTTAAGGAATCAGATTCACATAATGTAACAAAATAAACATAAGCCAGTCATATTTTTTAATAGGGGTATTTCAAATTTAGGAATATTTTTGTAGAAGTTGAATACAAATATTTTTTCAATGAGAAGATAATTTTCACTATGGAACCATTAGAAGAACTACATAAAAATTCTTTTATTAATATATAAGAATATGAGCTAGTGATATGGAATAAGTATAATTTTTTTATACGAAACACCCAAAAAACCCTTCAAATAGTGGAAAGATATTGTTAAAGAAGTTATTATATGTTGTTTTGTAATAATGTGAAAAGGTAGTGTTTCGAAAAGCATAAAAGGGAATATTTAATATTTAGAAAATTTTAAATGTGTGTATCCTATTCATGATGGTTTCTAAATGATATTAGAAATTATTGGTAGATCTTTATCTATGTAGAAAGCATATGCATTGCAGATTTGATAATAGTGAAATATATGGGTGTGGATATTCCCTAGTTTTCGTAAACACATAAAAGTTTTTTATTTAAATTTATTTTGACGTATTTAATTTTTTTATTCCATTCCATGGATTATATAATCTTGTCGAATAGTGATCCTTGTAAATTTTTATGTTTATATGGTTGTGTTTGTTAGTTTCTTTTGAAAAAAGTTATAAATATTTAAAATAAGATGACAATTGTTTCACAGTGAAATGAAAACATAAAAGAAAAATAGAGCACTGATTCACTCATTCCCATATCAGTGATAAAATTTATATTTCATGGGACTTTTATAATTTTATAAAATTAACGTAAGATTTGAGATAAGTATATCAAATTTTACATTCTATAAAATTTTTCTATTTTTCTAAATAGAATGATTTTTCATTGAATAATGAAAAAAATAAATTTTTTAATGATGTTATTTATTTTAAATAAATAAATTAATTTAAAAGTCTCATCTTGTTATAAAGTAACATAGTTTTCCTTTAATTAAAAATAATATATTTAATTACATTGTATCATAAGATTATTTTTTATATGATTTTATTTGGGCTAAAAAATTCATTTTTTCTTGGAACTATTTTTCGTTTGGATTTATGTCTTAATATAAAATATATTTATTCCACTTCAAGAAATATATTCATTAAAATATTATATTTATTCGTTATGAATATTGAAATTACACTTTTATATTACCTCACTATGAGTAAATTGGATAATTAATGTTGAAAATTATTTTATTAGGACAAAAAGAGCACAAACACATTCCTTTAATATATTTTCTGTGTGGGGATTACCCATACTCATTCTAGATTTGAATTTTTTCAATTTGTTTACCATTTTCAGTAATTTTTTATTATATATTATCATACATAAAAATATTGTTAGAAATATTTCTCTATTGATTTTAATAGCTACAATATTTTGTGGTTTGGATAATATAACTTATCATCGGTATAGTATTATTATTTGAAATACAATTGAATTATTTCATTTATTGTAATTTATTTAAGGTTTTAGTGATGATATATTTATCTTATCATCATACACAAAAATTACACAATGCTTGTGAATGAAATATAAAAATAAATTAAATATATTTAAAAATTATAAATGTAATTTTTTTTTTCTTTTGGTCCCATATATTTTACAAATTAAAAAACATTATAAAATTGTGTGAAAGTTTTACATTTTAATTCCACTATAATATTTATTCCTTGAATGTCAATGTGAATGAATATATAAAAAAATTACATTAATGATTTTTTATAATAAGTAATATTTTATTAAATTAGTTATAATTCATGAAACTTTTATATTTGTCCAAGATAATGAGATATGGTTGAAAATATTAATTTGGGCCATCTATGTTTTATTTTTTCCTTATGAAATATTTTTCTTGACACATAAAAAGTAAAAAAAATTGATGCTGATGTAAATTAAAAAAACTGTTAACAGGGCTAAAACAAAGTGATGTGGGTAAAAACCAAATATAAACATGACAATAATTTATTGGATGAGATTATTTTTACCGATAATTATCTGATATAATAATTATATTAATTTTGAGACACTTTTAAATGAAAATTAATAGATATTAATTTAATTATTTATGTAATTCAAAGATTTCAACTCCCTTTACTGATAAAAGTGAACCTCTTGTTTTCCCATCCTAAAACTTTTTTTGAATACTAGTTAAACCAATACATAACTTGTAGTCTTTTGAAAATTAATCCCTTGATTCTATATTTCATAGTCTCACCCCATGACTAATTCTATCAGGATTACTGTGTAATACAATGATGAAGTTTGAGGAAGAGGTTTAAGTCTTAACAAAACTATTTCCGGATTATTTTCATTTTTACACTATCAAATTTTCCTTGAACAGGATGAAATATTAATATAAGTGTCTTACATATTATAAAATATTATTATTATTTTGGTAAAACCATTTTTGTAACATTTTCTATCCCATGGGAATTAAAAACATCGCTCATGTGTTTATGTGGATTAGCACCACTAAAATGTGAAATGCCATTGTTTATATCACCTAATAACAGAGATGTTTAATATGATTGGTTTAATTAATATAAATTATATAAATGAAATAATTAATATTCTATAAAGTCAATATATCATTTCTTTTATTACCTTTGTTACTGCTGAATAATGATAACATCATTTGTGTGTACATGTGGACTACCACATCAATAAAGAGATGCACACCACATAGATGATATATTTAATTTTTTTAATCAGTATATATGATATTTATGATTTAATAATAATTATGGAAAGATAAAATAATACAGAACTTCATTTAGTTTAGAATGTAGAAATATGAAAACATTATTCTTACATATGTAAAATCTATCATATCTATGATTCTAACATAGTTCATTTTAGATAACCATATTTGATGGTTTGTTTTTTAAAGTACAATTAATTTTGAAAAATTATAATAATTAAATGATATGTATTTTAATTATTATAGAATAATGTCCCCTTTAACCATATTAAAAGTACCAATGTTATTATGGACATATGAGCCCAATATAATCAAAACATTCAATGTGAACCTAATTTATTATGTAATAAAAATTAATATGTTAGTAAATGAAATAAATTAAGTAAACAACAACAAAATTTTCATAACTAAATAACTAATTAATATATGTTTGTTATTTTTGTTGATAATTAATGTATATGATGATTCTCAGTCTGATAAAGAGAAACAATTCTTTAAAAAACTCATTTTAAATTTTTTAAGGATCCACTTAAAAAATAATTTTATTCTATATATATAATATTTAACAATTTTATAGATTTATTTATATTGAAATAAATAAATTATAATGTTTTTTTCAGTATTAATTTATTTTAAAAGATATGTTTTTATGTATTTTATACTGATAATTTTCATGTACTTTACAAATAGTAAAAGGATTATTATTTTTTAACATAGTGTGTGTCACCAATTTTCTCACCATATTGTATATTATTTTATGAGTTTATTCCTTTTGATTATTCAAGGTTTTTTTAAATCCAAAATTTTCCTTTTTTGGGTATTGTATTTTTAAAAATAGATTTAAATTGAAAAGGGTATTTCAATATATGAAAGAGTTTTTATATGGGTTGAAAACATATTTTGTAGGGATTTTTGATGAAAGGTGTATGCATAAATTTTTATATCCTTATTAAGGTAACTAATAGTTATAGATGATGATAGGTGAGACTAATACAACTTATATGATGGATGATCTAGATACATCTTATATAATGGGTGAGACTAATATATCTCTCCAATGCATTTTGTAATGTTACTTATTTTAAATATAACGAAAGAGGGATTTAACCAAGAAGGTCACTCATACGAATTTCACTAGGATCCTATTGTTGTTTACATGAGTTTAACATTAGTTATGAATACAGTATTTTAAGTTGATTTAAAGGGTTTTATTTGATAGATAAATCCATTAAAGGATCTCTTTAGTGAAAAGTGTCTTCATATTAAGGATATGATTTATTTCATATGGGAAAACTATATTGTGACCAAGATTAAAAGGTTATTGGTTTTCATGTTGTTCACCAGGCTAATTGATTTCATAATTTTATGTCCATTTCTCATTTTTTTGCACATATAACATTTTTAATATTATTTCAAAGGGTTTAAGGATGATTAAGAATAAAGAAGAAGTTAAGTTGAAATAATTGACAATTTGTAATGAATAGAAAATGTGTTCCATTTATATGATTTTATATTGTGGGAAAAAATAGATACAGAGTAGAAATGTCCACTTTGAAACATATGAGTTTTTTATGTAATTTTTTTGGACACAGTTCTCTAAAACCATAATAATTTACTATATACCATTATTTTAAATAAATATAATGTGTTCAACAGTTGGATCCAAACAATAAAATGATTTAAAATGAGAAATAAAATAATTTATTAATATTAGTATGACAATTAAAATAAAATAAAATCTCCACAAAAAACTACATTACCAAATTAAAATTTCATACATTTTGAGGATAATAATTAATATGATTTAATATTATATAATTATTGTTCTATGTGAAATTTCTATTTCTTTGATGTGTGATACTTTATATCGTAATATATGAAATATATTACTATTAAAAATAATAATATATATGAACTAATATATTAGCATTCTTATAGTTCTAAATTGATAATAACCAATAGTATGAATACCCAATTTTTCAAAATATCATTTCTCAATAAAATAAATTATCCCTTATATTTTTTAAATTTATTTAAAATGTAAATTTAAAAATTCATGAAATTAAATTTTGTAAAATGGACGATTTGAATTCTAAATTCTAATATTATATTTGTTGGAACTTATAATATTTTTAAAAAATAATTGACTTCATTTTGAATGGTGAAAGAAATCTTAATTTTCTATCACCGCCACTTTTATAGAACATTATAATAAAACAAGAAGAACTAAATATTTTTGAATACTTTTTTCTATAAAAATATATTTTTATAAAATAATATAAATAAGTTAAAATATAATATTTTGGATTTTTAAAAACATGTTTTATTTTTTATAAACTTAAGTAATACACTACTCTAAAACAATTTGTAATAACTTATATTAAAAACTATCTTTTATCACAAATAGAAACTAAATCTCGAAAAATGATATCATAAGTTATATTAGCATGTTTTTATTATGTAATAAGATTAATTTATATTTTTGGCATAAATATATGATTATTATGAATAATTTTAACGAACATGATAAAAGTTAAAGGGTTTTTTTCATGGAATTATTTTATTAATGTTGTTTAATTTTCATATATTTAATTAAATTGTTCAATTTTATATAATTAAATTGATCAATTATATATAATGAAATTTATAATTTTCTAGAATTTCATAAAAATATGTTACCTCTCCTTTAGTTGGAAATTAAAGTTTTATAAGATTATGAACACATTATTGAGAAAACAATATTGTATTTCTATTGAATAAAATATATATATATATAGATTTTTAATTAGTAGGATAATTTATAATTATAATGAATTATGCTAAATTATATGGTGTCTAAATATTTTTTAATTACCTAATCTATTTTTTTAATATGGGCTGCACTTTTTTATAAATTATAAATTACTTGGGTAAAAAATATTTTCAATGTTACAATTGAAATTTATAAAATATAATCGTTTGTATAAAATAACATGAAACATATTAAAAAACATGTGAAGTTTATTAATCTATGATTTATTGATCTTAGGTAACCGAAATCATCATTATTTTCCACCATGGGATCCATTAGCCCAAGAATAGTGTCATACAACAAATGGAAAATTAATGTGTATTTAGGAAAAACTCCTTTTCCTCACATGTAAAATGAGATCACTACCAAAAAGATTATCCACCCATTAAAAATACAAAACTCTATAAAACAAATCGTCAATAGTCTGTCCTCATATTTCTACAGATGTCCTAGATACGTTTTCAATACCAAAAACCCTCGATATGGAGCATTAATTTTGTTACCCATTCAAGAACATCCAAATAGAGAGGTAATATTATCCACTGAGCTCTCTTATATTATTTCATATTATTCTTAGAAAAATATAATATATCCATTAAAATATGAGAAAATATTTTTTAATATTATTCAAAAATGATATAATATAAATGTATTATCCATTTTCTACCCTCATCAAAACCATCTAAAAAATGAATATGTTGCTTATCTTACATGTAGACAACCACTTATTTAAGTGACATGATCCATCTCGAATAACCAAATTAAAAGGACAATTCAAAAGGGATATTAAAAATAACTATATCTAAAACATTTAAAATTTTTCTAAAACTATTATCCAATTCTTATATCCTTTACATTAAATTAAAAAAGTGCATCACTAGGGCATACTATGGATTATCGTCTCTATTGAGGTGACATATTTCATTCTACACTCATGTATTTTATTATGAATAGAAATATTTTATAAAATTATTAACCATTTTAAAAATAAATAAATAATCTAAATATAATTCATAAATAAGTATATTATTATAAGGAAATCACATTCTTATCCCTACTCACCCATTGATTATAGTTTTTTGTATTTTGGGTCTATTTTACAACATATTTGAACAATGATATATTTTTATATCATGGATGAATTTTTAGAAATAAAAAATAGTATTTTTAGATATAAATTAAAAATTATCATATTTATTGTTCTATAATTGTAAAAGTAATAGTTAAATTATAATCATTGTACTTATTTTTTGTTCATTATAAATTTCTTAAATAAGCCTATAACTAGATTCTTTTAAATGAATCATAAACAAAATACATTTGAAATGAAATTATAATGTTATAAATCACTATTTAACATACATTTAATTAACTATAATAATATTATAATTATAAATATTTATTATATAAAAATAATCAACACTACTGTTAAAAAAACATGTGCTAAAAATATCTAACATAATAACACATAATGATGAAATTAAAATATGAATAACTCATCAAGAAAATATGTATTAAATGGAAGTGTTTTTGAAACATAATTTTGATTTATTATTATATGATGTGTATTCACAACTTATTTTCTTTTTAATGTTTATATATTTTTTCATGGATAATATTCCTCATAATTGTTCATGAAATATAAGGTATTTATAAAGCCACATCATTTATTTCCTTTCAAGGGTTTTCAATTCATAAGATTACGATATTGAAGGATTTTTTTAACTCAATGAAATACTTTTATTGAGTAATAATTATTCCACATATAATATAGTTTTTTAATATTGAATTACTTTTATAAAATGATATAATAATTTCATTCCTCATTATTTTTATGTGAATTAAATTTAATTGTTATCTTATTTATAATAATTGACTATGTTAAGAATAATTCAAATTATATCCAAATAATCATTTTTCTCCCATTTTAGGATTTTATCTGCCCCAAAAATGTTATCCAATATGTTGGGAAACAAAGTTATAAATTTTATCATGTAAACATTATATTCCATTTTTCCTCTTATCAGAAAGTTTTTTTGTTACTCTATTTATGATTTTAATTTTCAAAAATGGTATTCCCAAATATTAAAAAGTGTTTCCATACATTTATAATAAATTTTTAAATATTCAACTGGAAATTACATTTTTATGACCATTATTTCTTCTTAGTGATCCATTATTTAATATTCCATTTGAATTTAAATGATTTATTTTTTTTTCAAATTACATTTTGGAAGCCTTTATGTATTTTTCAATGATCCATTATTGAAGAGTATTTTTTTAAAGGATAATGTTTTAAAGAGGTATTCAATTCACTTTTTTGGGGACCCCTTATGTATTTTTAGAGGACTTATTATTGATATTAAATTAAAACTATAATTTTATAAAATATAAAATATTAATTTTGTAAAGACATATTTTTAAATATAAGACAATATTAAGAATCTTTTTCTATTTCCTATTTATGTATTTCTACCATTTTCTTCTTTAACTCAAAAATAAATAACTCCTATGGAATTATGGATTCTAATTAAAATTATAAGTGTTCTAAAGATATATTATTTTATGATGATTGAATTTTTTGTATCCACCATTTAGATTAGTGGTTTATTTTTTTATGATACCGTTAAGAAATATTATGAATCACATTTTACATTTCATGAGTACATTATGATATGATGATAAATTGACTCATAGTATAATACATATGTATTTTTTATTGATGGGTGGGGTTATATTTAACACTCTCATTAATTTTTCAAGGATTCATATCTCAATATATAACAAAAATAAGAAGGAACAATTTTTATATATAGCATAAAGTGTGAATATTTTCTTTCTTCACAACAAAATGATTTATCATTTAGTTTTTTTAAATCCCAATACATGGAATTATTTGTATTAAATATCATCAATAATAGAAATATTTTATGTTCAAAACATGAATAATAGAAATATTTTCTCCAAGACACAAAGACTATTAATTTTTTTTAAAAATGTGAATGTGACAATTTATTTCACATAATGAAACAAGGGAATTTTTTATTCTCAATTTTATAATTTACCTATTATTATGTTTTATTCGATAAATATTTATTATTATATTTGTCAATAATATTAAAAAATTATTTTTTATATTATTAGGATTATAATTTATGGATCATGTCTTCATGCTCTTATTCTATAGTAAATGTTTTTTAATTTAAGATTACATATACATATTTCATAACTTATTGAAAGAACTAATTATTCAATGGTATTTTAAAAATATGATTCTCCCATGATCATGTTTTATCATATAATTATAATCATATCCCTGATGAAATACTGTTGATTTTTTCCCTTAACGAGCATTTAATCTCACCCAATTCTTATATTTCCATTCCCAATGACAAGAATAACAGTATAACTTATCAGAGGTGTATAAGGTGCTATAGTGTAGTTTTATTATATTGAAGTGTTCAAAATTATCATAAAATATATTAATTATATTTCTTTTTCTAAAAGGTATTAAACTATTAGTTCATGTGATTTTGTTTTTATTTTTAAAATAAAATTTTTAAATAAGGGAAGAGGCTTAAAATAATGATAGTTTAATATCATATTGAATCAAATGTAGTGTTTAAAGAATACATTTATAAAACCCAATCCATTATTTATAGTTTGGTATCAAATATATTATAATAGAGAATGGTAGGATTATGAATTATGGTTGGGTTAGTTTTTTAGTGGGATTATGATATGATATATTTGATGAAGACTATAAGAATAGTCCAAAGTATATCATAACATCCTGACCATTTGGTAATGTTTTCAGTATGTGGTTTTTCATTCAATTTCATCTCTATATAGATATTGGAATGTGGATGTGGTTGGGGTAAAAAAACACCAAAGTGTATTCACCCTGAAAAATTATTGTTCATTTTCAATTTTATCATCAATTTTTGCATGATGAGTAGCACTTAGACTGCACACCTGGATGAACACTATTGTGGGATATGTTTTGTTGATTCATATAACCTTTTAAAAAATTAGGAAGAATTTATATCCAATTATAGGATTCAATTTATAACAATAAATTTTATATAACATATTAGTAATGATACCATATAAAATATAGGTTAAACTAAAGGAGGTATATGATGATCTAATCATGTCATAGTTCACATAGAAGTATTATAGGATTCAATTAATCTTTTATTATATAAGAAATATTAGGATCGAGTAATCATATTAATATGACCATTAAATATTATTTAATTGATCATTTTGGATTTAATCATTGATTAGAAACATGATCTTGAAAATGATGTTATGTGGATATGTCTCAAGAAACACTTAAGTCATAGTTATTGAGGAATACTTAGAATTAATAGTTTTTCATTATTATACATCAAAATAATGAGTGAAAAATATATTTCCTAGCCTTCCATAATATAGGAATGGTTTTTATCACTTTAGGAGAAATATATTTAGTTATGATTATATTTTTGGCCCAATTATGTATTATTTTTTGTATGTAATAATTAATATTGTGAGGAAACCATTTATTTAAAGATGAGAATGTAGCATGACTTGATTTTACTATATATCATTCCATTTAATGAATCTAATGTGTTCAAAAATTGTTCCAAACATAACACCAAACTAAAATGAGCCCCAACATATTAGATTAATATTATTATGATAATTATAATAATTATAAAACATATATTTATTTAAAATATAATAATAAAAAATTTATTTTTTTAAAAGACGAAAAATTAATATGATTTAATATTAAAAAAAATATTCACAATGAAATGTTTTTTGAAAGTGTCTTATGTTTTATTATAGATAATTATAATGAATAATTTAAAATATTACTATATATGAACTAAAATATTAACATTTAATTGAAATTCAAATGAAGTTATATTAATAACCATTAATATTTAAAAATGGTAATTATAAATAAAAATAGTTTTCCATTATATTTTCATTTATAAGGTATTTTTTTGGAATTTTTAATTTTCAAAATAAACAACATTTTATAATTCAAAATATAAAAATTAACTACAAGTGAATTTTTTATATTTTCCAAAAAAAATTAATTCTGAGCTGAGTAATGAAAAAATTGTGATTTTTCTAATACCTTAACTTTTATGACATTATCAAAAATCAATAATGACTTAAATATTTTAAAAATATTTGTTATATAAAAAATATTTACATTGTAAATAAAAACTATTAAAAAATAATTGTTAATTTTATAAAATCTATCTCCAACATTTTGGAAACTTATGAAACATTTCAAATTGAAAAAAATCATAGTCACTTATATTATAATTTATTTTTTGTCACATGTAGAATCTAAATTTTAGAAAATTAGTATTTTATATCTACATGTTAATATTATTTAATAGGGTCAGTTTTATTTGTAGTCATAAATGATGATTACTAATATTAAATTCAACGACTAAGATAATAGGGAAATAATATTTTCAAAGAATTGTTTTATTAATGTTGTGTAATTTTTAAATAAAAATTTAAAACAGTATATTTCATATAATGATGTTTATTTTATATATAAAAATTTATAAATATATTTTATCACTCATTTTTTTAGTAATTAATTTTATATAATATGAGGAACACTTAATGATTGAAGAAACATTTTGCCTACAAATGTTTTTCTCAATCTAAGGATTGTTTTAATTTAACAGTTTATTTTATATTATTTGGAAACAAAACTAGATAATATAGACCCTATATTTAGGCCTATAACATCAAAAAAAATTATATTGTTTACCTTATATTTTTAATAAGTTATAAATTAATTGGGTAAAAACTAGTTACCAATGTAAAAATGAAAGATGGTAAATTAAAAATGTATACTGATAAAAGACATGAAACAAGACTAAAAAATGTGGTAAATTGAATTCTAGAAGTTTTATAGACAATTTATCACCCACCAAATTCATTATTTCCCTATTTTGGATCAATTTCACTTGAATTATTTCATTCCATATATGAAAAAGAAATGTCTAATAATGAAAATTTTATTTACATCACTTAAAAAATGGGATCCCTTCCACCAAATTTCTGCACATATTGAAATTAATTATTTATAGCAAGAATATACATTATTCTCAACTAAAATATATCCCCACATCATATAATTCTTTTTTATTTCCAAAATAA
Source organism: Viscum album (assembly GCA_963277665.1). Lineage (NCBI taxonomy): Eukaryota > Viridiplantae > Streptophyta > Magnoliopsida > Santalales > Viscaceae > Viscum > Viscum album. The sequence goes on along the minus strand of OY728119.1, from coordinate 323,060,961 downwards.
AAAACATGGGATCCTAATGGTGTTTCAAAAGGGAGAACATCCATTGAGAGATTAAATGTTCTCAATTGAGTTCTCAAAATACATTTCTTATTCTATCATGGGAAACCTATTTCATAAAAGAAATGGTGTCGAAAATAGTATTAATTATATATTGAAATGTTATTATAGTAATTGAATATTCATTTCCAACCCTCTTGTAAACCATCTGAAAAAATATCTTGTGTTACCTATAAACCACCACCTCTACGAGTGACATTATTTTTTTATAAACCTATTGCATGGATTATTAATAGAGTGATTTTAATTGATCAATATTAAATTTATAAATTTATTAAGATTCATAAAATAGAATATAATTATTACCTTTATTATATTCTATATAAACGAATGTGTCACCTGTGCGAATGTACAGACTACCACCTATATGAATGTGATTTTTTTAATTTTTCACTCTAGTATTTTCAATTTTTGTAAATAATTATAAATTGATTCACCACTATAGTAAATATTAAAAATGTTTTTATTTTTATTATATAATTATTTTATTCCAGAGGTATCACATTCTAAACCGTAACCACTTATAGATTATTGCTAGTCCGTGTTTATGGTTCTTTAACCAGTCACATGAAAAATACTATAAATTTTGATCATGGGTGACTATTGAAACAAAACAATAGTAATTATTAAAAAAAAGAAAAAAATAATTTTTTCCTAATGTTTTTATAACTTTTTCAAATATTTAAAATATTATAATTTTACAACCATCTTGTTTGTAATAAATTACTGAAGAAAACTCGTTACCCATATCATCATCACCAATAAAAACAAAAAATATATATGAAATGAAATAAAAAATTTATAGAAATCTATTACCATACTTATAATGGATCCTGAATGAAGAACATTGAATTTTTAAATAAGAATCAACTTTTCCATTAAGAAAGTTTTTAAAAAATAAACAATCAAATGTAAAACACATTGGATGATCAAAATAAAACACAACTATCTAATATGTTTGTATTAATTGATTATACATTTAAGTGACCAAGTAAAATTTACTCTATTAGGGGGGGATAAGTTATTATATTTAAAATTTTCCTTTTTTTTAATTATTCAACTATTAACCTTTTAGGATATGATCCACTAGTATGATAACTCACCCTCTATTGAATATATTAAAAATAAATACCATTGGATGATAGTATTTTCTCAAGGATCAATATCAATATGAGTCTACCCAAATATATTATTGGTTATACTCCCCTTAATTATATATTCTCTATGATAATCATAAGTAGTTACAACATACATTTCTTAACTAGTATAGAGTTCACTATACAATCCAGGGTCCCACTGGAATAATAACATCACATGATTTGTTAAAAAATGATTAAAAAAATAAATATCACTTTTGAATACTAGATGCTTCTGCAATAATTACTTATTATATTATATTTTGAGCCTCTAATAAAGATAAAATTGAATATGATCACTTTCTAAATAACATCACTAAACTGATTCTTCCTTAATATTTAACTATTGAATTCTTAAATATATATTCCTTAAATATTATGTGAAATAATAATTATATTCATAAAATAATTATTGTGAATAATTTTCAAATTCTTTCTAACAAAAAAAATAGTGCTCAGCATACTGATATCGATAATATGAGGGAGACAACATTATCATAGAAATTGTGTTTCTCATTTCACCACTCAGACATTATAATTCTATAATTAGTGACAAATAGTTTCCTTATAACTTCTACTCTTAACATTAATGATATCACATAATCAGCATCCATTGTCAAAGGGGAATAATCCTAAAATTTATAGGAAATATTTCATCAATTATTTAATCAGTTTTCACATGACAAATATAAAAATTTTGTAATATGTTTGAAGTCCTTCAACAACATCCGCATAGCATCCAAACAAAATTTATGCAAACTCTTCATCATATAATGAACAGTTTTATAGGTACCAGTACATCTAAAAACCATTTATTATTCATGGTCATATAGAATTTTTATTCTTATCCATATAAAATATTAATAATCATCAGCATATGATTTAAAAATCCATTCTCATGTACTTAATATCAATATGCAAACCATATCCTCATAAAATTATGAATATGATATTTTCATTAATGAAATATTGTTACAATATTCATATAATGCATCTGCAAGAAATCATCTATATTTCATTCCAAGCATCCCCATTGTATCATATAACATTATTATGATATCAAAAAATGACATCAACACCAAATAGCATATTATATCTACATAGAAACTATTTTTCAATTATCCATTTAATATTATGTACTATGAAACTTCACATAGTATTGAATCTCCATATAGAGTTATTCTTTGACAAATCCATCAATGAGAATCAATTTTTATGCTTTTAAATAATTCATATATAGATATATTTCAATCACCTAATTGAATTTTGAAGTCCACACATAGTGATCAAGCACGTACGTGATTCCATGGCCTATAACCCTTTTCTGAGAAGGTTTTCATTCATAGGATAAGGAGGAAGACCATCGAGTTTGATTAGATGGATCATATTTGTGATATATGATAGTATTCATTATTTGTGTATATATTTATGTGGAGTAATAGTATCTCCTATTGAATGCATCAAACATCTAATCCCTCAAATGTCTTCACATTGGTTTTTCAATAAACATCTCCTTCAACACCATTCAATCTAGATCCTATGTATCATATTTCAAATTCTCTATACACACCACCATGTATTTATACCACTATCACACCAGGAACACACCATGATACCATATTATCAAATTATTGGCCTACTCAGGGTCCAATCATGTACTCTACACACAGGGGTGTAGCACGAGGCTTATACAATACCCTTACCTACAACAGGATGGCATGAGGTATATCCTTGTTCCCACCTCAGCTATGGCTTCACCTAGTTCCCTTGGTCTTGCTTGAAGGGTTGGCATGATTTTTTAAAAACTAAAAATAAAGAGTTATCCAAAATATATTTATGAAATTCCAAATCCACCTTTATTTTCATAATAAATAATAGAAACGTTTATTTCATATGGTGTCCCTTTATTTATATAATTCGGGTTAAAACATTGTGTAAACTCTATAGATCATAGCTTTTCTAGTAAAGAATAGTTTGAACAATTATGACACGTATACCATGAATACTTTTTCAAATGTATCATCTAATAAAATATATTGAATAATTTCACATGCATGAAATAAAATTACATAACATAAATCTATAAAAATTGTCTAAAAATCACAACTTCATCCATAACAATTCTATAGGAATCACCACTTCATACAAACTCACCAAACACATATTGACATAATGTGACAGAAAACTCAATACATAGGTTCAAAAATCTCCCCCATTATATTTTTTATCAGTGTACCTTCACATATATTACATCACATGAAAGTAGATATGTGCCTATAATATTTACTCACACTTAGTTAAAATTAAAATAAAATGTAATGTGGGGCCTTCTTATGTCAACTATATTTTAAATAACCTATTATCTTATTTTTAGAAAAGAAGGAAATATATTGAAAGATACTTGATAAATAGACAATATTTAATCACCTACACACACATACATACACACATTGATATATCAGACTACCTAGTGGAAAAACCATTATATATATAACCAAGGGTATCTATGATATGTTTCAAATATAATAGAATGTAAAATCCAGATTAGAAAGGATCAAAGGAAATATAAGATCATGCACATACATTATCCAAAACATCAGAAAGTTCAGGTATATATGAATTTTTTTTATTTTCTAATCATTTCATCAATAAATAACTCCAATTAAATAAACTAAATGTATAATGAGAGATGCAAGTGTTACTAATTTAATCAAACAGTGGGAGGGATCCACCTCATGAAATGCATCCACTTTCATCATCAAGGAACTAGATTAAATCCACGATGAATAACACTCATCCATTAATTACTTACTTTGTCAGCACAAAACACATAAAATAATATAGAATAAAGTGGAATATCTTTCTAATATTCAAGTGAGAGGAGAAGGATTAACATAATGTTTCAACATTAACTCAACAAAACCCTTTCATGGAATGGCCTCATTAAGAATATATGCAACATGATATTTTATAGAATGGTATTCCTATTTGATAACTCCATATACCAGCCTCTCTCAGTTAATATTATACATTTTATAAATATAATTGGATCATAAATTTTTTATTTAATTTTTAGAAAACCCATGGAAAATTTGATTATCACATGAAATTAATAGGGGTCTCTTAGACTCAATTTTTGAATATCCCAACTATACTTGCATCCTAATCATCTATGTACATGCATGTGTAGTTACAAAATATTCACCCCCATGCATGATCATATTTTTTGAATTATAATTCTTTCTAAACAACATGATGCAACCTGCTCCCAGAATGAAGGTTCCACTACAAGTTGATCATCAATCTATATAATCACATTCTCAATAAATATATTAAATCCTGATAGTTTTAAATATGTAATGTTTTAGTATAAAATATCATATTTTAGAGATCCTTTGACATATATCATAATTATTTTAGTTTAAAAAGTGATACAATTTAGGATCACCCTGAAATATCATACATAGAGTCACTAAATAAGATAGGTATTGATCTTGTTGTTTTTAAATAATAAAGAAATTATTGATGCTTCGTTCTATCATAGAGTTCAATGAATGAAAAAGAGAAATACCTTATGCAAAAGGAGGTCCACCCTTTGTAGAAATTTAAAAAATTTGACAAAGTCAAGTCCAATAACCATTTTTAGACTAAGGCGTGCAAGTCACCTACATGCCAGACTTTGGCCGCACAAGTCACTTGAGCACCAAATATATGGCGCGTAGGTCACTTGTGTTCCCACCCTTAATTTTCACCTAAACTATAGTGGCCTATAAATACCCCCTGTGGGCCCCCCATTTTATGGGATGAAAAATCCAAAACTCATATTCAAGCTCTGGTCACCCAAGTCTCTGTCTGAAGTCTTCTGAATACTTCTAAGGTAATTATTAACCTAGAATGGAAGCTCTCAAGAGGTAGAACATGGCCTATGTATTAGAACTCATCAATACTTGCACTCCTATGTGTCCATCCCTTAGGGGAAGTGATGATACTTGTGTCTTGCCTTTCCCTCTTAAGGAAACTTGCGCGCCACACATCTTAATGCCTCAAGGGATGATACTAAGGGCTTCAATTCAAAGTCGCCTAAGTGTCACATCACAGGTTATTCATCACCCAATTGAACTCAAGTCACGCAAGTATACTTGCATGACCATAACTTCTATGCCAGACCAGGACTTGCGTGCTTCCTTTCAATTAACTTCCTTTCCTCAAATTCTTCTATCCTATTCAAGATACTTCCTTCAAAAACCTCTTGAAATACATTTGTGGAATGATTTCTTTGTTGGATTAGTTATCTAAAATGAATTCTGATAAGTTATTTTAATTTGGGCCTTCATCTCATGTGTAGGCACCAAGTATCAAGTCTTGTTAACCTGGGCCTCCTTTTTAGAAGTAAGCCCCAGTCACAATTTCTCTCAAACGAGGACACATTTTCAGGAGTAAACCCCAGTCATAATTTCTCTTAACCTAGGCCTCCTTCTCTAGAGTAAGCCCTAGGTCTCAGGTCCCCTTAAACTGGACCTCCTTTTCATGAGTATGCCCCAAGTTCCTTAATCTGGACATCCTCCTTAGGAGTAATCCCCAATCATAATTTCCATTAACTTTGGGCATCCTCCTTAGGAGTAAGCCCCAGTGTTAATTTATTTTGATTTGGGATTCCTTTTTAGGAATAAAACCCAATCATAAGTCCCTAATAAATTTTTGTCTTCCTTTTCAAGGGTAAGTCTCGGGTTAAAACCCCAAATCTCAATAAAGTACAAATACATTTATGGACCCTGCTCTAGGGATTCTTTCCTAAACTAAGTCCTAATATTCATTTACATAGGCAGTCATAGATATGTAAGCCCGACATTATTTCATATGATCGCATCTTTCATGGAACAATCGTCATTTTTTACTGATACCTTTTTTTTCTCACATTGAGCATGACTCACATGATCTTAGAGTGTAAAAGTAATTATGAAATCTCTCTTTGGGCCATTAATCATGCATAAACCATATAATTCATCACTCTAACTATGTGGGTTCTGATTCTTTTTCTAACAAGGATACTTAAGTATCCCACCTATGGGTACGATCCCAACTCTAAAATAATCCCTATCTTTCGAAACGACAATAAACGTCAATTTCCCCACTGAGTGGCTTTAAAACCAGTATGGTTATCATAATGACAAAGAGAGTTCTATATAATTTACTGAAGGATACCATTGACTAATAATCACTAATTCATATGGATGATTCTCTATTGATGAATAATCTCAAATACATATAAATGATTCTTTAAATTCCCTACATATAAATCATTGATTGTAAGGTCTAAAGGAAAAACTCATTTTCATGCTTTGTAAATTAATAAGGGTTCACCAACATATCTCAAATCTATTTGAGAGTCCCAGAGTAGAAAATAATTCCCCCCAAAAAGGTGTGATGAGTCTGACCTCCCATCCTCTGGACCAATGCAAATTCCTAAGTATCATCAGTCCACAACTAATGGGAACCTACCCTTGGAATGTAGGTCCAAATGGATATAGAATCATTATATGTTTCCAGTTCTACGAATAAACCCGTTAGAAACCAATTAGAATATTTGAACCTTAATCAAAAAAGGTCATCCCCATTTCTACAAGAAACAAAAATGGTCAACCCGATGTAAATCCTTAACCATGTTAAATGATGTTTTATTTATTTTTTAGGCCTATATTTAACTTAATGTGAGGGACAATAAATCAATCAATAACATATGTGATGTTCCAAAAGTTTTAGTCATGCCAAAATTATCTCGATTATGTATATTATATCAAACAGGCACTCTTTTACAAGATCTCTCTGTATTACAGAAATGGATTCTTTAAAATTCACACCTGTAAATTCCTCGACCGCTACTCCAGTTGGGTACCCATCCGCTCTGAGGACGACATCAACTACTAAATGTCTTAAATGATGGGTCTCAAATGAATTGGTTAAGAAATACCATCAACATGGAACCATTATGACTCTGGAGTCCTCTATACAAGCCCTCAAAGTTAATAATTCACCCTAGTTCTCCAGACAGTGACGACCAGTCATCAATTAGCTGAGGTGCCAACCACCATCTCCAAATGTTTCGGGTCGTTATCCTTGGAACAAAATCACCAGCCCCTCCCATATTATAGGTAGGAAAATCAAGATGTCACACAAGACCTCAGATTAAGAAGGTATGAGTCCTTCCTGAGGACTCTCATCAATAATCGCCACCAAACTCCTGAATTAGTGCACTCTTAACATGATGAGGGTATCACCTTCAGGGGTTCGACTCTGGTTACTCAGACCTGAGAATGCAAGATGAACCGTCACAGGTGAAATTCAGACAATAGGAAGTAGGTTCTTACTTCTCCCCCTCCAGAGAAGTCCATCATGACAACATGATGGAAAACAATGTGTAGGAATATACACCCATCCGTCCTGATGTTAGTGCCCAACAGACTCGTCTTGCAGTAAGGTACCAATCCCACAAGGTAATTACGGAGGAGCATTATAGGCAGGCATATACACATATTTAGAATTTATTAGCTAGTCAGCAGGCTCATCAGACTGTAACCAAAGAAACTTGCCAATCAAATGTTGTGGGGAAAAATATGCAGGCACATACTCTTGAAATTCATCCGGCTAACCAACAGTCTCATTTGGTAGCACCAGAATATGTCAATTAGAATGCTCCAATGATAAGCAGGAGGCAGACACATTTTTTCCCCACATATGAGTACTGTCAGAATTCACTGACAGTGAAAGAAGGTTAGGAGCATGCACATACACCTACTCCAAGCACAGAATAGATGTATATTCCCGTTCTGGTAGCTGAAGTCCACAGGCACATTCTGACAATGGTGAAAGAGTAGAAGAAAATTGTAACACCCCAAGCTTCTACGGTACACATCTCTTTGAAAAAATATAGTAGCGTGTGTTGTACGCAACTTCGAGTTCTAACACACACCACAACTAATAAAAGTAACCGTTATGAATAGTAATACCTAATTTTTTAAATTTTATAAATTTTATCTTTCCAAATGGACTTCGTTTTTGGATTCAGAATATCGAAAGTAGCCTATGTTGAATTTTTTGTATTTTTCTGAGAACTTCCAAATTTTTATGAATAGTGAAAAATACATAAAAATAAATTTTTTAATAAAAGTATTTTATAGTGATAAATTATACTATTGAGTGGTTTTAAAGTATAATTAGAATATATTTTTACTATTTTATCTAATGGTGATCATTAGAATTAATTTCACTTTGAAATTGGACATAAACAATGGTCAATCTTTTGATATATATTGTTTCTTAAAAACACGCTATTTGTTGTGACAGTGGGAATTAATTATAAAATTAATTAATGCAACTTATATGTTTGGAATTTTGTAAAATAGACATCATTTTTGGATCTGGAATATCAATTATAGCTTAGGGTGAAATTTTGGCATTGTTCTGAAAAACTTAAATTTTTGATGAATGGTGAGACCACTAAGTGGTAGTTAAAAAACTGATTTTTCATTTAAAAGAAACATTACCTATTCTGTAATTTGATTTTCAAAAATCTGACATACATGGTTGTCATTTGGAAATAAAATTTAGTTCAATGGGATTAAAATAATTTTTTGGTGAATAGTAACTTTTAAGTTTAATTAATCGCGATTAAAGGTAATTAGTAAAATTTAAGGTAAATATGATATTATAAAAATATGAAAATACCATTACACTTGTCCTACCCCTATTGAATTTTTCATGGACGACCAAGACAGTACATGGGTCAACTTGGGGACCCCATGGAGCCACTTTGGTAGGAAAAGGACATAAATAACTTTTTATTTAATGTTAAAACAAAAAGGTCACAAACAAGAGTTCTTTTACTAATTTTTTTTTAAATGGGGTTATAAAAGTCATAGTTTTGACTATAAATATTCATTAGAAATCTAATGAGATTTCCTACATCATCATAATTTTTTTTATAATTTTTAGAGATTAAATAAATTAAATTATTTATGACACCATGATGATGTAGTGATTACCTCATTAATTAACGATTTAAATAAACTGAAAAGGTAATGTAATATACAAAGCTTACACTTGTCCAAAGCCTATTGGATGGCTATATTTCGAACCCTTATCACCGTATCCTCTAATTATAGAAGTGTGTGACCTTTAGAATCCGAAAATCATTATATAATTAAGTAACATTTCATTACTTTCCAAGAGTGCCCCTCCTCTCCTCTTATAAAAGGCCCCCACCACTACCACCTTACTCACACCTACAAGACATTTGGATCGGCCAACCTCTACTCCAATACTCTCCCAACTTCCCTCCCTTACTCCTAGAAGCCTCACTTTGGGCAGAAGCCTTCCCTAGGAAGCCTTTGGCTCAAATAAAAAAAGAGTTACCCGATTTTAAGGTAATGTCTTCTCTAATGTTGTTTTGTTTTATTTTGCTTCCCCAACCCCGTAAATGCTATTTATTCCATTATTTTGTAACATCACCAGTATCCTAAATATACTAGGATGTTTTTATAATGAGTATTCGAGCTAAACTTACACACACCTACATCTAATGGTTAAAGAACATACGGTTTCTGTGGATGGCGAATTTCTACCTCACGAAACGATAATTGTTCGACACTCATAAAACACCTTCAAAGGTGGCCGATAAGATGTCACTCTATTTATAAAATATATATAATACGTTTATGATTTACTTAAGGTTCTTTATTTTTCATTTATGGCATACCATTATTTTTCCATTTTGGGTAAACGCGATATTTTCATTTTAGGAAGTGCGGACTACCGCCCCCTCAAAGTGATTTGAATTGTTAATACCATATGTGGGATGTATAAAGGATGGAGTAAATGATATTATATATGATATTATACTGGAATTATAATATAACTTTATATCATTATGATTTCATTAAATATGAAATGGAAATGAAAGTAGCGTTCATACGTACGTACGGCTTACCGTCTCCATGAACGGTGCATTTCATTTCTTACCTCTAAACGTTATGGAATATTATAAATGCATGTATATACTGGATATATATGAGATATATGATATCTATATCATGAATTTAATTCTGGATATAATGGATATATCATGACATGAACAACTTGTAATTATAAGAAGTTTATTTTTGACTCAAGTATCAAAAGATCGACAAAACGACCGTTATAAACTTAAATAATTACTTAATTTTCATAACATGGTAATAAGTGATATTAAATGAATAAGAAACATTAAAAGGTTCTTAAGAAACTATAAATTAACTATATTTTAATATTCAAGAGATTAAATAATGATCGAGTCAAGTCAGACACGAGGTAAGGGAATTTCATAACCCAATTTCCATTCTTTGGGTTAATCTCCTACTTTCAAATTACGTCATGATATTATTATGTCCTATCTTATAGTTGTACTTTCTTTATGTGTAATTATAGTGAATACACATAATAGATATATTTTATTTAAAAAATGATCTTTGTAAGGGACTTCGTCTCAATCTCCTTTCATTGAGGCATATTTGGTTTTATACACAACTTTCTTTTATATGGTGTATAAACCCCATTGAATTTTACGTTTATTCAAAATGAATCTTTTTATACGAAGAATTTACTAAATGAAAAAAGGGAATGTTTTTGTCGTACATATGCGGCGACAACAACTTCTCCTCCACCGTGACCATTATTTGAGTTTCGGATTCCTCTAAAAGCCATACCTTTTTTAAAAAAGAAAAATAAATACCATGTTTTACCTTTCTTTTATTTTGGTATTGAAGATGGTTTTGAAAGTGTTTTTATTATATCAATGTGTTGTACTGATATCTTATGATTAAAATGTGGAAATGTTATGTTTCCTTTATACATGTTTTATGTGATACGATTATGTTATGGTTTATGATATGTTTAAACCTATTCATATGAGGAATGCATTGGACTTAATAAGTGACAGATGGAGCACACTATAGCTCCTCGATGCATCGGTAGGTCTCATGAGACAAACTAGTGTCTTGGGACGAGGCCTTGACAAAATCTTATGTGTGGTCTTGGCACGAGGCCTTGTCTACGTGGTTATGATAGTCTGGCATTATGCATTCCATCATTAAGAAAGTGGTTATAGATATTGCATGTGATTATTTGACTAGTAGAATATCCATGTGAGTAAGTAAATGGAATTATTTAATTTTATTTTTTCCATATTATGCTGGAGATAATGTTTAAAAAGGATTTTGTTTTAGTTATACATTGCCTTAAATGTTAATGTTTATTTTTGAAATCTTCCGCAATATTGTTATCCTTACTGAGCATCTGAGCTCACCCCTTTCAATGTTTTAATATTTTCAAGGATGTGAAGAAGTATTTTATGAATGACCTGCAAGGATAGAAAGAAAGGGATATGAGTGTGGACTATGAAGACCATGTTATTGTAGTTTTTTACTTTATGATTTAATGAAAGACTTATGATTGTATCTAGTGTTTCCAAGGAAACTAAACTAATCGGTCTTTCGAGACTTGATCATTTGTGATCATGCCAATGTTATGAAGTAATTCACCGACTCTTGGTAGCTGGGGTCGGGGCGGTACAATTGGTATCAGAGGTAGTTTAGTACTAACCTTGGAAGCTAGATTTAGATAAACTCGGATTAGAGAACATAGCCCAAAGATAGACTTTGAGGATTAGTATAGAAGAACTTCCTAGAATTTTGGTATTATAGAGATGTTGTGAGTTTTTCGAGAAATACATCCCTGTCTGGATACGACCAGGTAGAGGTGGCTCTGGCACAGATGTACCTAGGGGTAAAACCTGAAAGCACAGCTTTGAGCTAGACTCGAACGGGAACTGGTGCACAACAACAGGCCTTGCTGCACTCTTGGTTACGACACTCTCGGGGGATATGCTTAGGATAATTCTCGTTTTATATACAAACCACTATGAAGAGTTATGAGTATGTACTTCCTCAAAGAAAACATTTCTTTTTATGATTATAGATTATATCCATAAATAGTTCAATTTATGTTAAGTATTTTACAAGTATGGAATTATGTATTTTGATTCATAAACTAATCTAGTTTATGCCATTGTTTAGAAATGGTGCCTAGTGGAAGGAATGGAAACCATATCAATGCACACACTCCATGTAGGGATTTCCCTCCTACTTAGGATAAATATTGTAGAGATGGAGATACAACTGGTGCTGATCAACTTATTACCATATTGGGGTAACTCACTCAGGTTATGAATAATAACCTTACTTGTATAGAGCACCCTGATCTGAAACGTGGAGGATCAATGTTAGACCGCATCATGAGGAAACAACCACCAACATTTAATGGGGGTACAAATCCATTAGTAGCTGAGCAATGGATAAACTCCTTAGAGAAAATATTCCATGCCTTAGGGAGTAGCAAAACGGAGAAGGTTGTCAATGCAGTTTACCGCCTCACTAGAGATGCCAATTAGTGATGGTCGCTGATTCAAAACATAAAGGAAGATGATGACATATAGAATATGGAATGGAGGGAGTTCAAAGATATTTTCTTAGAAAAATACTTTCCACATGACCATCGACCAGATATAGAAAGTCAATTTCTGAGTCTGAGGTAGAAGGATGATGAGAATGTCGCAATGTATGAGGCTAACTATAGAAGGTTAGAGAGGCATGCTGCAGATTATACACGTAACCTGAGAAGTAAGATTGGTCGTTTCTTTGATGGGTTAAAACCATTTCCCTGTCGAGCTTTAGTATCACAATATTTCTCAACATACAAAGATATAGTCTCATGTGCTATCAAGACGGAAAAGGAATTCTCTAAGTCTTATGACTTTAAAGCAAAGAAAGAAAAGAAGATATCTTCTGATCAATCTGAAAATGGAAATAAGGGGAAGAAGGGAAGAGTTGAATATCAGTCCTGCCGTAAATGTGGAAAGAAACACCCCGGTACTTGCTTGAAGGGAATGAGAGTCTGTTACAACTGTGTTGAAAAAGGCCACCAAGCTCATGATTGCAAGGGAAAGAAAGTTGTTGTCAATGTGGAATGCTATAATTGTAGAGATATGGGACATTATACAAATGAATGTCCTAAGCATCAGGGGAACTTACCTCAGAAGAGGCCACGGGATCAAGGCCAAGCTTATTCTATCACTATTGCTGAGGTTGAAGCTCCGAAAGACGTGGTGGCAGGTAATTTAATGGTTTCCTCAAGTTTAGAAAATGCATTATTTGATTTTGGATCATCACATTGTTTCATATCTTCCATGTTTCTTAAGAAAATTAGATATTTCCAATTTGATTTAACAAGAGAATTGTCAGTCAAAACTCCTAAGGGAAGTATTATTGCAACAATGTTTAGTGAATCAGTCCCCATTAGAGCACATAACTGTTCATTATCTGCCGATCTCATTGCCATACCTATGATCAAGTTTGATATAATCCTCGGTATGGATTGGCTTTCAGACTATTATGCAAAGATTTATTGTAAGAATAAGGAGGTTACGATTTTTGATGTTGATGATAAGGAACACCTTATTTTTGGAGCCGAATCATCACCACCTAATTCTTATTTAGATCCACCCCCAGTAGCTCAACTAAATTCAATTGTTGGGGAGGAAGAGAATGAAATAACTGAGGGCGAGGGAAGTAATGTTCAAATAAATGATGTACCTATTGTGAAAGAATATGAAGATGTGTTTCTGGAAGATTTACTTGTAATCCTCCAGAACGATAAGTTGAGTTTTCCATTGATTTAATTCCTTGATCAAGGCCTATATCAAAGACCCCTTATAGGATGGAAACCATGGAAGTAGTTGAACTAAAGAAACAACTAGAGGAATTGAGTAATAAGGGATTTATTCACCCTAGTGTTTCTCCATGGGGAGCCCCTGTCCTTTTTGTTAAGAAGAAAGATGGATCTATGAGGTTGTGCGTTGACTACATAGAGATCAATGCTATAACAATAATGAACAAGTATCCCCTACCATGCATTGATGATTTATTTGACCAATTTCATGGATCTCAATACTTTTCAAAGATTGACCTTCGATTTGGATACCATCAGTTGAGTGTGAAGAAGGAAGACATTCCAAATACAGCATTTCGACCAAGGTACGGGCATTAAGAGTTTACAGTAATGCCTTTTGGATTGACTAATGCACCTTTTGTATTCATGGATCTAATGAATAGTGTTTTCAAGGAATATCTAGATGATTTTTTGGTGGTATTTATTGATGACATCTTGGTGTACACCAAAAGCTATGAAGATCATGAAAATCACATTCTCATTATCTTGAAGACTCTTAGAAGGAATGAATTATTTGGGAAGTTTAGCAACTGTGAATTCTGGCTTCAAGATATTTCTTTTCTTGGCCACATTGTCTCTAAGGATAGAATTTCTGTTGATCCTTCTAAGACCAGGGCAATCCAAGAATGGCCAGCACCGACGAGTATAACTGATGTACACAACTTTATTGGTTTGGGAGGTTATTATCGACGTTTTGTCCAAACTTTTGCCCGATTGGCTAACCCATTGACGAAGCTCACACATAAAGGGGTTAAATTTGTCTGGACAAAAGAGTGTGAAGAATGTTTTGAAGAACTGAAGAGAATATTATTAAATGCTCCTATATTGACTCTACCATCAGGGAATGATGGGTTTGTTATTTATAGTGATGCATCAATGAAAGGACTTGGTAGTGTCCTTATGCAGAATGATAGGGTTATTGCCTATGCATCACGACAGCTAAAAATCATTGACCAGAACTATCATACTCATGATCTCGAGTTAGCTACTATAATCTTTGCCCTGAAGATATGGAGACATTATCTCTATAGAGAAAAATGTGAGATATATACCGATCACAAGAGTTTGAAATATATTTTCTCACAAAAAGAACTCAACATGAGGCAAAGACGATGGCTTGAACTAATGAAGGATTATGATTGCACGATACACAACCACCCAGGGAAGAAAAATAAGGTTGCATATGCTTTGAGTAGAAAAGATCATGGAGTTTTGAAAATGATGAGAGTGGAAAGGGATCCTATTTTCATGGATCTAGTAATGATGGATATGGGAATCACCATGGAGGGTGAAACATCAAAACTTTTTCAGATGGTTGCCAAACCAACTTTACTAGAAATGATAGAGAGTTCTCAGTCCGATGATGAAGTGTTGAAAAAGAAGATTAAAGCTGTGAATGATGGGTGGTTGAGTGACTTTGTTTATGAATATGGAATTTTGAAATTTTGGAGGAGTCTTTGTGTTCCCGATATACCTGATTTAAAGAGGGAATTGTTGGATGATGCTAATAGTTCCAATTTCTATATACACCGTAGGAGGACTAAAATGTATAGAGAATTAAAGGGAAATTTTTGGTGGGACAACATGAAAAGGGAGATTGATGATTTTTTGTCATGATGTATGGTTTGTCAACAAATGAAAGCTGGAAGGCAACATCCTGGGGGAGTATTGCAACCTCTTCCCATACCTGAGTGGAAATGGGATAACATTTCAATGGAATTTGTCATGGGAATACCAAAGACCCCTTGAAGGAATGACGCAATATGGGTCATTGTTGATCGTCTCACCAAGTCAGCACATTTTCTTGCTATAAGGTAAGATCTGCCACTTGAACGTCTAGCAAGACAATATATTAATGAAGTTGTAAGACTTCATGGAGTAACCCTGTCGATTATCTCAGATCGTGATCCCCGCTTTACATCACGATTCTGGAAAAGTCTTCAGAAGGCCTTGGATACTGAACTTCGCTTGAGCACTGCTTACCACCCTCAAATAGACGGACAATCAGAAAGGACTATTCAAACCTTAGAAGACATGTGGAGATCATTCTCACTTCACTTTCAAGGAATGTGGGATCAATATTTACCTCTGGTAGAATTTTCCTATAACAATAGCTTCCATTAAAGTATTTGGATGGAACCATATGAAGAGTTATATGGAAAGAGATGTCGCACACCAACCTGTTGGGATGATGTTGGTGAAAGAAAACTTGTAGGCCCAGAACTAGTGGAGGAAACGATGGAAAAGGTGAAGGTTATCCAAAACCACATCCAAGCAGCTCAAAGTAGGCAGAAGAGCTATGCTGACAATCGAAGGAAGGATTTAGAGTTTCAGGCAGGAGATCATGTTTTCTTGAAGGTATCACCATGGAAGGGAGTTATACTTTTCGGTAAGAAGGGTAAATTGAGTCCCAGGTACATCGGACCCTTTGAAATTCTAGAACGAATTGGGGCTGTAGCTTACCGTTTGGCAATGCCGCCAAGTCTCTCCAAAGTTCATGATGTATTCCACGTATCACTGTTGAGAAAATACATGCCCAACCCAATGCATGTACTCACCTATGAGGAATTAGAACTGGAACCTGATCTGTCTTATTTTGAAGAACCTGTCAGGATTCTTGATACAAGAGAACAAGTGTTGAGAAGCCGGACGACTTGTCTGGTAAAAGTTCTATGGAGAAACCATAAGATGGAGGAGGCAACGTGGGAACCCGAGGAACATATGATGAAGAATCACCCGTGTCTTTTTATACAGTGATATTATATGAAATTTCAAGGAAGAAATTATTTTAAGGCTGGGAGAATGTAACACCCCAATATTCCATGGTACACATCTCTTTGAATAAATACAGTAGCATGTGTTGTACGCAACTTCGAGTTCTAACACACACCACAACTAATCAAAGTAGCCGTTATGAATAGTAATACCTAATTTTTGAAATTTTATAAATTTTATCTTGCCAAATGGACTTCTTTTTTGGATTAAGAATATCGAAATTAGCCTATGTTTAATTTTTTGTATTTTTCTGATCACTTCCAAATTTTTATGAATAGTGAAAAATACATAAAAACATCTTTTTTAATCAAAGTATTTTATAGTGATAAATTATACTATTGAGTGGTTTTAAACTCTAATTAGAATATATTTTTACTATTTTATCCAATGGTTATCATTAGAATTAATTTCACTTTGAAATTGGACATAAACAATGGTCAATCTTTTGATATATATATTGTTTCTTAAAAAAACACTATTTGTTGTGACAGTGGAAATTAATTATAAAATTAATTAATGCAACTTATATTCTTGGAATTCTGTAAATTAGACATCATTTTTGGATTCGGAATATCAATTATAGATTAAGGTGATATTTTGGCATTGTTCTGAAAAACTTCAATTTTTGATGAATAGTGAAACCACTAAGTGGTAGTTAAAAAACTGATTTTTCGTTTAAATGAAACATTACCACTTCTGTGATTTGATTTTCAAAAATCCGACATACATGGTTTTCATTAGGAAGTAAAATGTGGTTCAATGGGATTAAAATAATTTTTTGGTGAATAGTAACTTTTAAGATTAATTAATCGAGATTAAAATAATTAGTGAAATTTAATGTAAAAATGATATTATAAAAATATGAAAATACCTTTACACTTGTCCTACCCCTATTGTATATGTCTTAGGAGACCAAGACAATCCATGGGTCAACATGGGGACCCCATGGAGCCACTTTTTTAGGAAAAGGACATAAATAACTTTTTATTTAATGTTAAAATAAAAAGTTCACAAACAAGAGTTGTTTTACTAAAACAATTTTTAAATGGGGTTATACAAGTCATATTTTTGACTATAAATATTCATTAGAAAGTTAAATTATTATCTAAATCATAATAATTTTTGTATAATTTTTAGAGATTATATAAATTAAATTATTTATGACACCATGATGATGTAGCGATTACCTCATTAATTAACGATTTAAATAAAACGAATAGATAATGTAAAATCCAAGGATTACACTTGTACAAAGCCTATTGGATGGGTATATTTCGAACCCTTATCACCGTATCCTTGAATTATTGAACTGTGGGTCCTTTATAATCCGAAAAGCATTGTATAATAAAGTAACATTTCATTACATTCCAAGAGTTCCCCTCCTCTCCTCTTATAAAAGGCCCCCACCACTACCACCTTACTCACACCTACAAGTCATTTGGATCAGCCAAACTCCGTTCCAATACTCTCCCAACTTCCCTCCCTTAATATTATAAACCTCAATTTGGGCATAAGTATTCCCAAGGAAACCTTTGGCTCAAATCAAAAAAGAGTTACACGATTTTAAGGTAATGTTTTCTCTAATGTTGTTTTCTTTTATTTTTCTTCTCCAACCCCTTAAACTCTTTTTTGTCCTTTCTTTTGTAACAAAACTAGTATCCTCAATATACTAGGATGTTTTTATAATGATTATTCAAGCTACACTTACAAAAACCTACATCTAATGGTTAAAGAACATACAGTTTCAGTGGATGGTGAATTTCTGCCTCACAAAACGATGATTGTTCAACACTCATAAAACACCTTCAATGTAGCCATTAAGATGTCACTATATTTATAAATGATATATAATATGTTTATGTTTTACTTAAGGTTCTGTATTTTTAGTTTATGGCATACCTTTATTGTTTCCATTATGGGTAAACGCGATATTTTCATTTTAGGAAGTGCGGACTACCGCCCCCTCAATGTGATTTGAATCGTTAATACCATATGTGGGATGTATAAAGGATGGTGTAAATGATATTATATATGATATTATACTGGAATTATAATATACCTTTATATCATTATGATTTCATTAAATACTATATAGAAATGAAAGTAGCGTTCATGCGTACGTACGGCTTACCATCTCCATGAACGGTGCATTTCATTTCTTACCTCTAAACGTTATTGAATATTATAAATGAATGTATATAATAGATATATATGAGATATATGATATATATATCATGAATATAATTCTGGATATAATGGATATATCATCACATGAACAACTTGTAATTATAAGAAGTTTATTTTTGACTCAAGTACCAAAAGATCGACAAAATGACCGTTATAAACTTAAATAATTACATAATGTTCATAACATGGTAATAAGTGATATTAAAGGAATACGAAACATGAAAAGGTTCTAAAGAAACTATAAATTAACTCTAGTTTATTATTCAAGAGATTAAGGAATGATCGATTCAAGTCGGACATGAGGTAAGGGAATTTCATAACCCAATTTCCATTCTTTGGGTTAATCTCCCACTTTCAAATTACGTTATGATATTATTATGTCCTATATTGTAGTTGTACATTCATTATGTGTAATTATATTGAATACACATAATAGATCTATTTTATTTAAAAAATGATCTTTGTAAGGGACTTCGTCTCAATCTCATTTCATTAAGGCATATTTGGTTTTATACACAACTTTCTTTTATACGGTGTATAAACCCCCTTTGACTTTTACGTTTATTCGAAAGTAATATTTTCATACGAAGAATTTACTAAACGAAAAAAGGGAATGTTTTTGTCGTACGTATGCTGTGACAATGACTTCTCCTCCACCGTGACCATTATTTGTGTTTCGACTTCCTCTATAAGCGATACCTTTTTTAAAAAAGAAACATAAATACCATGTTTTACCTTTCTTTTATTTTTGTATTGAAAATGGTTTTGAAAGTGTTTTTATTATATCAATGTGTTCTATTGATATCTTGTGAGTGAAATGTGGAAATGTTATGTTTCCTTTATGCATGTATTATGTGATATGATTATGTTATTGTTTATGATATGTATAAACATATTCATATGAGGAATGCATTGGACTTAATAAGTGATGGGTGGAGCCTGCTATAGCTCCTCGATGCATCGATAGGTCTCATGAGACAAACTAGTGTCTTGGGATGAGGCCTTGACAAAATCTTATTTGTGGTCTTGGAACGAGGCCTTGGCTATGTGGTTATGATAGTCTAGCATTATGCATTCCATCATTATGAAAGTGGTTAAAGATATTGCATGTGATTATTTGACTAGTAGAATATCCATGTGAGTAAGTAAATGGCATTATTTAATTTTATTTTTGCCATATTATGCTGGAGTTAATGTTTAAAAAGAATTTTTTTAGTTATACATTGCCTTAAATGTTAATGTTTATTTTCGAAAGCTTCCGCAATATTGTTATCCTTTCTGAGCATCTGAGCTCACCCCTTTCAATGTTTTAATATTTTCCAGGATGTGAAGAAGTATTTTATGAATGACCTGTAGGGATAGTCAGAAAGGGATATGACTGGGGACTATGAAGACCATGTTATTGTAGTTTTTTTACATTATGATGTAATTAAAGACTTATAAATGTATGTAGTGTTTCCAAGGCAACTAAACTAATCGTTCTTTAGAGACTTGATCATTTGTGATCATGCCAATGTTACGAAGTAATGCACTGACTCTGGGTAGCTGGAGTCGGGGAGCAACAAAAATTCCTGCCCATATTCTGGATGCATGTCATAATATTATAACAAATTTAGCAGTATTATGGGGAAGGAATCATAAATATATCCCTATCAGTTAGGTGACTCATCAAAATGTCACCTCGGAACAGATATACACCTATGTCTTAGTCTAGGAGGGTTGTGGGGCATACTCCCCCATGTCATACAAATAATTAGGTCAGGCACATACACCCAATTTTAATGGAGATAATTAGCCTAACCTAACCATTTCTCCTGAGAAGGCACATACACATACCCAAAATAACCACTTTTTTCCAAAAGTGGTCACCAAAGTGAGTAGGAAGGCATCTAAGAAAAATACCCATCCAGAATAGTCGATAAATCAAGAGCCAATCTGTAATAAGGCGTTGATCGAGGCTGGAGTTCTTAAAGCCCTCATACAAATATCTTTTGCAACACAAGATTCTACACTCTCATTTCCCAATATTGGGAACAATAATTATGAAGGTATTCATCAGAATCTTCCTCAAGAAGTCTTTCTTCATGACATTTCTATCGATCTCGAAGTATCACATTTATATGAGAGACACTATAACTCTCTGCATGGCCAGAATATCCAGGAGAAAACGGTTTTATCCTTTTCTATAACCCACCATAGTGGTCCTCCCCATGATGATTAATTTAGATGCGAAATTCCTCTCTGTAGTAGTAATTTTCATTTCCTGGAAAATTCTTCAATGCACAATGCAGTAACAAGAAAGACCTCTTATCATGAGGCACTTGCAAATGTGAATCCAATCATGTATGATTCTTTACCACTAGGAGGTGAAATACTTTTTCAATCAGAAGATATCCCAGGGTGTAGGTCATTTCCGAACCACCCATAGGTCATTCATCTTCTATTTTGATAAATGAATTCTCTACCAATCTTGTTGAATCTGAGGAATCAATAAAGAAGAACCTGCTTTGGTCTAATCAGGTGGAAGAATATTCATCGAATGATAAGGAGGAAGTTCTGAATATGAGAAAAAAGTTGGTGAAAGCTGATGTACTAGTCATGTTTTGGCCTTTTGTTGACTCTTAGTATGAAATTCCAGAAATCATGATAGAAAATTGTATTCATGATATTCATCTCAACATGTTGAAATCTCATTGTCAATTGAAAAATTAAATATTATCTTATGATGAATATGAAAATCATGTTAAGATAATAGAAGGCTTACAACGTCAAATTGATTTGGCATATCTCAAAGGTTCCCGATATCCATAGGTTGAAAAGCAATAGAGATCCCTTCAGCGTGCATGCTTTGGCGCACTAAAAAGGTTGTGCCAATTAATTACCTATGCCCCATCTGGTATTCATATCAGGGGATGGAGTGTTCATGGAGAACTACATTTCACTGTACTCTCTAGTCAACAAAGCCTACCAAAAATGGTCTCATGCAATGTTATTGCCCATGGCTAGCCACATGCAATTGGTTTTGTGTGCAATCAAAGGCTTGCTCAGGAACAAGCCTCATCAAGTTCTTCCCAAATTCTAGCATACAAAGAACAAGTGGTCGAGTTACTCTTGCATAAATCAAATGAGAATATCTAACAGGATACTAATTTAGATCATGTACATCATCAGGTGATAGAAGTGTGTGAAATCATCTAACGGTCATTTGATCCATGTGAATTTTGTTGATGTAGGTTGACGCATCCGACCAATTTCAGGACTAATGTCCGTAAAATCAAGAGATCATTTAAAAATGTTTTAGATGTAGCATCTCATGAATGACCTCAGATTCCCAGGATGGAGACTCTTTTATCCCAACCCTTGGGATCAATAGATGAGATTCAAGGAGTTGAGAAGGAGAAACATGAATAGCCCTAGTCCACCGGACTCGGGACTTTTTAAAATCCTCAATCTCTTCCTCAGAGGAAGTCAGTCTTATCTCAATTAGGGAAGAAGCAAAAAGAGGAATGTAGAGGAGAATTATCATGGGATTCTCTCCAAATTACAGTTTGTCAATAAGTTCCTTAGGGATAAACTCAATAAAAGGAAATGTCTAATAAAGTAAATGGAAGAAGAAAGTATCATAGAAATGTCGATAGAAGGGATGCAATGCGTTATACATTGATGAATTTCATCAATGCCAATGTAACTGATCCCCCAGAACATGAGGTTCACTCAGAGGAATCGGGTGAGGAAGTTCCTGTACAAGAAGCTGTACACATAGAAATAAATGAAGAAAGTGTACGTACAAGAAGACAGAGGGATTTCCAGGGGTAATAAATTTCCTTGGGTAATGCCCTTCCATACTCCAGAAATGAAAATGCCAAGGAAATGGGTAAAAGTCAGGTTACATTCTTACCTTCCTCTGGAGAAGACCAATAAATGTCATTAGAGAAAAAGGATCGCACGACAAGAGGAAAAAATGAAGGAATTAAGGAGGTTGAATGCAGAACTACTCCAAGGTAGTCTTCCTCCTAAGAATACTGGAGTCAGTCAGTCAAGGGAATTCGTTTCAGTTACTACGATGGATCAAGAATATCCTCTTTTAAAAGTACTCCCTCATAGGTCCAATCCTATAGTTCATGCGCAACATCAACTGGTAGTGCTACCATCAGTTGCAGTACCTGTCACCACACCTGTCCAAACTCTAGTTATTGCACCTGCTCAGGTCCAAGATAAACTAGATTTTTCTAAAAATTTAATAACTACTTTTGAGTCATTAACAGTTTGGTTGGAATCTATATAAGGAACATGTGTACAAATTCAACCATAAAAGAGAGGTAACCCTGAATGGGTGGATGAAGTTCCTCCCCCATAAAATTTTCCAAGTTCCACATTCCCAATTTTTAATGGTTTATGAGATCCGGAACCACACATAACACATTTTGTTTCTTTTTTTTTATCATTTTATTGGAACACTTCAAAAATAAGAAGTAGTTATGCTTAGGTGTTTAGTGAAGTCATTACATGGGATTGCTTATGTCTGGTATACAAGATTTCAATCCCAGTCAATTACCGGGTGGGAAGATCTCCATCAAAGATTTCTCCTTCAATTTAGCTCATCATTTCCAAGGACAACAGTTTTTGATCTGATAAATTGTATGAAAAGGGAAAAAGAAAGAGTTTAGATTTCAATTCTCACCAGAAGGGATTAACATATTCCTTAATCTTAGCACTCCCTCTAGAGGAATTGTTGCCAATCTATGTGGCTAATTTGTAAGATGAATTATTCCCAACATTGATCCTAGTGAAATAGACAAGATGGTTTTGAGACCTTAATTCAATCGCTCAATAGATCAATGATTAACTTATAGATACTAAGGCTAAAACATGTGTAATTCCATCAGCTATAGGAATGATAATTGGGAGAGCAGAGACTGCTACTGTTACAATTAAACAAGCATACGTACCTTCTTCCACTTGAAAACCTTCATCTTATCGAAGGGCTCCACCTCCTGAGCATCAAAAACAAAGGTCGTCTCGTCAAGATGATCAAAGAGATCAAAGACGGAAACAATGTGAGGTATTAAAGAACAAAGTTTATTCTTTTCGAAATGAACATGTTATTGGTTACTTCATTTCGGCTCCAGAAAATAATTTGGTTCAGTTTCCAAGTCCTAAAAGGCCGAACAAGGAAGGAGATGAAGACCTTACTAACTATGTCCCATTTCATCAGTTGTTGGGGCATTCCATTCAGGAGTTTTTAGTCTTCAAATACCTCCTAAAAAAGATGGTGGACTCGGGATAAGTAAAATTGGAATGTTCTTCAGCCCAGGTAACATGTGTTACTACTACAGATCCATGAGATAGAAGGAGAGTGGCACGAAGTAAAAAGTAAAAATGTGCAGAAATATAACGATTGTATTGGTAGGAAAACGATCAACTGAACTCATGCTATTTTACAAAATTAATTAATGAAACTAATTGTGTCTTATTCTATTTCTACAATAGAAAAACTCCATTAAACAGAAGGAAAATCCAAAAAGAGGTGGCATAATTAGAAGAAAGAAGAGAAGTTAGAAGAATTTGAGCTCATGTAAAAGCCTATGATGTATTTGGATCTGGAAGATTTTATGCCATATACTTCAAAAGCATAGGAACCAACCCACTATATGATACTACCTAAAATGGATAATCAGGTAGAATCTTCATCAGATTAAGAGCAGATCATTGGTTCTGCTAACATGATTCATTTAACAGATCCTTATTCCAGTCCCAATTTCGATCTTGATGAGCCTGAATTACCTATATCAAACAGAGGTTTTCCTAGATACATGACACTAAACTATGAAGTACTGATCCATAAATATGATCGTAAACTATTATAGTCTATACTGCAAGACTTTATACATCACAGTCCCAATAGTCCTTACTACTAGAATTTAAAATGCATCGTCCCCATAGTCCATACTGTAATACTTTAAACTGCATTTTCCCTATAGTCCTTACTGCAAGACTATAAACTATATTCAACCTATAATCCTTACTGTAAGAAATTAAAATGCACAGTCACTTTAGTCCTTACTGCAATACTTTAAACTACATAGTCTATATAGTATTTACTGCAATACTTTAAACTATAGAGTCCCTATAGTCATTATTGAAAGACATTAAACTACACAGTCTCTATAGTATTTACTGCAAGACTTTAAACTGCAGAGTCTCCATAGTTCTTACTGGAAGACTTTAAACAGCACAGTCCCTTTAGTCCTTACTGCATGACAATAATCTACATATTCCCTATAGTCTTTACTACAATACTTTAAACTACATAGTTCCTTTATTCTTTAATACAAGACTTTAAACTGCACAGTTCCCACAGTCCTTACTGCAAGACTTTAAACTGCATGGCCCCTTTATCATCCAACATGATGTTAAACTGTGTCCCTTTTATCCTACAAGAGGTAAAGATGCACATGTCCTGAAATATGTTAAACTACAATACGTCCTAGTTACATGACATAAAACGGTACAACATCATATCGTCCAAGATGACGTTAAACAATGAATCATGAGGGTTGTTGTTACCTCTTGTTTCTCCCACTGAGTATGAATCACATGAGCTTAGAGTTAGCTTAAACCATAACACCCTCTATGGGCTGCTAACCACATGCAAGTTCTAACATCATCTTCGGGTTGTCCTCAAGTACAACTTGTTCACCTATTAATTCTTAATAGAACTATGCGGACTATGATCCTTACCATCTTAGCCAGCTACGTAGGCAACCTCCTGAGGTTCAAGCCCAAAACCAATCTCTTCACATCAGCTCAACTTCTTCTAATATGATGTTGATTTGTGAAGCATCCCAAAAACAATCTCTTCACATTGTTTCACCTTCATCCAACATGACATTAAACTGTGTATGTCCCATTTGTCCCTATAACATGACAGTAAACTATGCAGCACGATAATCATTTCTATACGATGTTAAACTATACAGTCCCCCGTTGTCCTTCGCTTGAGAGGGAATCATCACTGACATTGATCTCCAATCATGTCATATTTTGAAGACTACCTGCATACATGGTAATTCCCAAACATTTAATCTTGGGTCAAACCATCATTGCAGTAAAGTCCCCTTTCACCTTTCACTTGTATGAACAAAATTTTTATAGAGGGTATTTCAAGAACAACTTATGGGTTGATTCCCATCCTTATGGGATACATAGGAATGTTTGAGAATCCATTGAATCCAACCCCAAGTCTTTGGGCCTAAGCCCAAATTCCACTTTCAGTCCCTTGTCTAAAAAGTCACCCTGTGAAAACATGAATGTGGTATGAAAAACCTGCTCTTCATTCACATCATGTTTATAAAACACACAATCTGTATTCCTCATTATGGTCTGCGCTCTATGACCCTAAACTATGATCTCATTTACTCTCATCCCACATGACGTTAAACTGTATTTCAAGAACTACGTATGACTTGATTCCCATCCTTAAGGGATATTTAGTGAAGTCTAGAACCTCAATTCAGGACCCAGCCACAACATGATTATTTTTTGAATTGGTCTATGTATCTCCTTCATGCATTGGAAAATTCCCATTTTTATGTTTCATACTTCTACACTTAAATACTTCTAGATCTCCATAACCCTTTTCTTGAATTCTGGTCACACAATTTTTGATACCTAAAAATTCTATTGCATAACTATGCATCATGTGCCCTTAGGCGGCCTTGCATAAGTAGACTACAAAATGGACCTATAAGCCAAAAGATACTATTATTTGACTATGCAGCCAATGCCCTTAAATGGCCCTTCATAATTCAACCCCCTAACATGTTTATTAATTAGTGGTAATTTCATTCTTTAGAGGAAAACCTATTTTGTCTTTATTGATCTTAATGACAATATGTAGGGATCCGCAAACATATCCATCCTAAAAATATTTATCCCAAACTCTTTTTGATGATCTAAAAGTATTCAAATCTGTGTTTTATATTTCCCTTCCATATGTTTGGGTTAGACCTTCGTAGGAGTGACATTCATCCAATTATTTGACAATATTGATTGGGAATATCCTCTCCATATTAATGTACCCCTCTCTATACAGAAAACAATATGCTTTGGAAAATTTGAATATCCAAAAACATCCATTGGATATTTAAAATAGAAAATTAAGATTTCTAAGAGTTCTTTTGCCTAACAATTCAACACATTCCCCTAGGTGTCCTTGCATAAGTAGTCTACATAACGGACCTGTCATGCAAAAGATATATTATTTGACAATGAATCAAATGCCCTTAAGTGGCCCTGCATAATTCAACACCATAACGGGTTTGTTAAATAGTTGTAACATTACTCTTAGGAAATACTTCCTCTAATGCCTTTTAGCCCTTTTTTCATATCATCCCTAAGATTCAATATTTCTTAGGTAATAGTTTACATGTTTTACCCTATAATTGAATGTGGTAATATGTTTTCAAACAAATTATCAAAGAACTGAGTCAATATTAATAAAATCGCTCAAATCTATTCAACCATTAAACATTATCCTTTTTTATAATCAGACATGAATGACTTTAAACTACCAAATTTATTGTTTCTTCATTACCTTAGAGTCAAATCATATTTCCTCTTTCCGTATCCAACTCTGAGGGGGACTTTTTTTTGAAACTCCACTCCCTCACATAGTTCAAATAATGACAAAGGGAAATAACATAAGGAAAAATACAGTCACCCTATAAAGAAATGTCAAAATTTTGACAAAGTCAAGTCCCATATAAATTTTGGACTAAGGCATTCAAGTCACTTGCACACCAGACTTTGGGTGCACAAGTCACCTGCACACCAAATATACGACGCATAGGTCACTTTCTCGCCCAACCATAATTTTCTCCCAAACTCAGGTGTCCTAAAAACATCCCCTGTGTGCCCCCAATTTTGGGGGACGAAAAATCCAAAACTCAGATTCAAGATCTGGTCACCCAAGTCTTAGTCTGAAGTCTTTTGAACAATTCTAAGGAAATTCTTTACATAGAATTGAAGCTCTCAAGAGTAATAATAAGGCCTAAGTATAAGAACCCATCAATACTTACCTGCCTAAATGTCTAGCCCTTAAGGGAAGTGATGATACTTGCAGGACGCCTTTCCCTCTCAAGGAAACTACTGCACCACACATCTGAAAGCCTCTATGGATGATACTAAGGTCTCCAATTCAATGTTTCCCAAGTATAACTTCACAGATTATTCATCGCCCAAGTGAACTCATGTCATGCAAGAATACTTGTGTGACTAGGACTTGTGCACCAGACCAAGACATTAATGTTTCCTTCCAATTCACTTCCTTTCCTCATATTCATCTCTCCTCTTCAAGATAAAGCCTTAAAAACACCCTTCAAAGCCATTTGTGTCATATTTCTTTTTTTTGCTTCTTTATTTGAAAGGAATTATGATATGTTCTTTTGATTTGGGCCTCCTTCTCAAGAGTAAGCCACATGTCTCAAGTCCCCTTTACCTGGGACTCTTTTCCAGTAGTAATCCCCATTCATAATTTCTTTTTACCTGGGCCACCATTTCAAGAGTAATCCCCAGTCATAATTTCTCTTAACCTCGGCCTCCTTCTCAGGAGTAAGCCTACAGGTCTCTGGTCTTCGTAACCTATACCTCCTTTTCAGGAGAAAGACCCAAGTTTATTATTCTGGGCATCCTCTTTAGGAGTATTCCACAATCATTATTTCCATCAGATTTGGACATCCTCTTTAGGAGTAAGCTCCAATATTAATTTCATTTGATTTGGGATTCTTTTTTAGTAATAAAACCCAATCATAAGTCCCTCTTAAATTTTTGGCTTCCTTTTCAGGAGTAACTCCTGGGTTAAAACCCCAAATCTCCATAAATTAGAAATACCTCTATGGACCCTTCTCGTAGGCTTATTTCAAAAACTAAGTCCTAATCTTCATTTACATGGGAATTCATACATACGTAATCCCCACATTCTTTTTATGTTTGCATCTTTCATTGAACAATTGTCATGTTTTACTGATACCTCTTGTTTCTCTATTCGATCATGACTTACTTGAGCTTAGAGGAAAAAGTAATTATGAAATCTCTATTTGGGACATTAATCATGCATAAACCTCATGCTTCTTCACATGAACTATGTGGGTTATGATTCATTTTTTAACAAATATACGTAGGTAGACCATCTGCAGGTACGATCCCAACTCTAAAATAATCCCTGTCTTTCTGAACCACAATAAACATCAAGTGCCCCACTGAGTGGATTTAAAACCTGTATGGTAATCATAATGTCCATGAGAGTTCTATATAATGTATTGAAGTATAACATTGACTAAGAATCACTAATTCATATGGTTGATTCTCTATTGATGAATAACCTCAAATACATATAAAATATTCTATAAATCCCCTACATATCAATCATTGATTGTAATGTATAAAGGAAAAACTCATTTTCTTTCTTGGTAAATTAATAAAGATTCAACAACATTATTAAAATCTATAAGAGGGTCCCATAGTAGACAATAATTCCCCCAAAAAGGTGTGTTGAGTCTGACCTCCCATCCTCTCGACCAATGGAAATTCATAAGTCTCATCAGTCCATAACTAATGGGCACCTACCATTGGATAGTTGGTCCAAATGGATATAGAATCATTGGATGTTTCCTTTTCTATGAATAATCCCGTTAGAAACCGATTAAAATGTTTGAACCTTAAACAAACAAGGTCATCCCCATTTCCAGAAGAAATAGACACCCAGTTATAATTCTATATTCATTATAATTAACACTAATTCTGACATCCTAGAAACACAGTTTTTTTGAAACTAGAAGGGATGAGGAATCTTCTTTTATTCAATTTCCATTACATTTTTAAAAAAATTCCATAGAATACTTTTCATATAATATAAATATGAAATTTTAATTCTAATCAATCTGAAATCCTAGAAAATATTTCATCTCACAAAGCATGGACATATCAAAATTTTTAATCATGTTCACATAAAACTGGTCACATAATTATTTTATTTAATCATTAAATTTTATTCAATTGAAATATACAATGAAAATGAGATTAACTCTTTAAATTTCTCTCATATAAAGGTCACTATGATCTTTAAATTTTATAAACATAATATCCTTAAAACAACCGTCCAATATAAAATACCAGGCTCTAGGGGATTGTTTCAAACTATTAAAATTTATCATTAATATGAATACCATGATTACATAATTGTCTAATAAAAAACCATCACACTGTTAAATATAGACTACTTCTCCAATATCTCATTTAGAATGGTATGTTTCAAATTAATTTGATGAAATATAAAATGTTTTTGTTCTAATACTAGCAAGAAAATTATAAATATTTCTAGTATTTTAACTAGTGAAAATGTTTCTTAAATGTTAATTCCTTCTATTTGAGAATACCCACTATAAACCATCCGATAATTTTATATTTCTATTTTACCCTTCTCATTTATCATACTTCGGAAAACCCACATTGTTCTAGATTTTTTTTTAATTTTTTTTTTGACTTTATACAAGACCCAATGTGGTGTAATTATCGATATTAATGTGTTATACATTCCAAAATTTTATCCACTCTTCTTGACCAGCTTACATGACCTTTGTATGAAGTACAATATGATTAATAAGTGTAGTTTGATCTTTAATTTTCAATTTTGTTTTTGTTTTAATAGGATTCTATTGATTTCCAATTATCGTTTCACTCACAACATGTTTCTTATATTTTTTGAATCATTTTATATTATTTTTATTAGATTAATAATTATCACTAGTATGGTTAGAATCAACATCACTAATGTATTTCCCTTTCTTAATAACATCACAATTCCTATGTTCAATATCCATACCATTTGATTTACCAACATATGAATTTGTATCAATTGAGATATGTTTTTTGTTATTTTTTCCAATAATTTTTACATCACTACATCTAAATATATCCAAAATCCATTTATAAAAACATATATATCAAAAACCATTAGATATGAAGCCCATGAAAATTAATTCCTTGAAATTTTATCCAACACTCCCTAGATTGATGTTCTTGATCTTTATAATGAAAAGATTTCAAAATACTCTAATGTACATAATAGTTGGTTTTTTATTTCACCACATTTCATATATTTTCATTGTGTTTTTTGTCTTAGTATATAGATGTTCTTTCTTTGTACGGATCTACAATTAAATTATATCTAGAAAAAATTTAGAGCATTGTGTTCAGTGAACATAGTCTTTTCTATCTCAATATTGAATATATTATTTCTTTCATCCACCCCATTTCGTTGTGTATTATATGGTGTATTGTATATATTCTTGATTTAATTATTTGACAATATAATATTCAAAATAATTATAGGTAAACTACTTACCATTATCCGATCAATGATTCCTCATATAGTGACTGAAATCCTTCTTGGCTTATCATCAAATTTTTTTAAAATTTCAATTTCTTTTAACTTCTATTTCATAAAACTATAATTATTCATTATAGTATAATCACTAATAAATGTAAAAAAATAAAGATAACCTTTGGTAAGAATTTTTACACATTAGGACACATAATATAGTATGAATAACTTCTACGGGTCTAGATGATATAATATCCTCCCCCTATTTTGTGATCTCTGAGCCTATTTCCAATTTTGATAGGTTTCAAATATTTCATCCCTTTCTCCCTCTATCTATAGAAAATTTCTCGCAGTGTCATACATCTAGATTTTATATATAATACTCTGAACAATGTTGAAAAAATTTCTATTCAAGTGGTTATTTTCATCTTTTCCACCAAGTAATATACATTTATAGAATAGCCAATTAAAATTAGAATAAAATTTATAAATCCCCAGGATTAGAATACAAGGATATTAAATCATTTTAGATGATTATTCAGTACATTAAAAAAATACATGCCTATGGAACATGATACTTTAGTGTCTCTGGAAACATGGAAACAAAATATTATATCATTTTGAATAATATTAATCAACTACCATAAAAATATCCACATTTTGTACTTCTACCTAAAACTGTGTTTCATAATTTATGGATTGGAAACATAAGAAATAGGTGAGCTCAGGTACTTAGTAAAGATAAATAATATAAATGCATAAGAATAACATGAACCGAAGGATATCAATCTTGAGTATAACATTTTAAGATCATACAATAGATAATATTGATCATTATAATGATTGGAAGTTCAAATTACATGGATAATATTTGAATTAATAGAATAAGTCATGAAATCATAACATAAGAATTTGCGACGGAATTTGTGGCATGCATATAGTAATAAAAAATATTATGTCAAGAAAACCTACCAATACCTTTATAAGACAGTATTCATGGGATACAAACAATGTAACAACGTCAAGATTAGCCTAATAACCAACGTACCCTATTACATTTAGGCTTGGGAAACCATCCATGCACCTTTTTATTTTTTGGATTGGGCTATAACTCATGTACCCTCTAAATTTTTGGATTGGGATACAACCCATGTGCCTTCTTATTCTAGGATTGGGATACAACCAATATTCCTTTTTATTCTAGGCATGGGCTAAAACCTATGTACATGCATGTTTCAATCATCGGCAACAACCTATGTATACCTTGAACTCATATACAAATTACCAATAACAGTTTCATTATAGGGATATATAGGTCCCAAGAATATCATGATAAAATAATTCGTACATGTTCTACATGATATTATATCATTCTTCATATCATGACCCATTAAAAAGATTGGTTTTATTAACATCAAATCACAACCCATGAAAGTAAATGGGTATCATTAAAATTTCATCACATCATAACCTATGAAAATACAAAGGTTTTATAATCACTTCATGAAAGCATAAACTATGAAAATAAGTGTGTTTCAAAAGCATAAATTGTGTGGAAGTGAAACGGTTGTCTTAAGAATCATTCAATTAAAACATTAAAAATTCATGGATTAATATGAATTAAACTTTTTTATTATTTCCTACAAGGTCCTGAGTAACTCAAAAATAAGTTATCATAGATGGAAAATAACTTGAAGGAAATATTGAAAAGATTACATGAGGTAAATATCCAATCTTATTTGAAAATGGATATTTAAAACAACAAAGTTATCTAAAACCGTTTGTCTAAAAATATATTTTAAAAAATTTCTTAATACCTAAAATTTTAACCATAAAAATACATATTCAATGAATTTATTGTGGGTAAATCCATAAATGTTGAATGAGTTAGAAAAAACATTGAATTTTCACGATTAAAATGACAGAAAACTTTCATGTTCAGAAAGTGATAAGAATATTTCTTTAAAAACATAGTAAAATACAACAAGGGTAAATTTTTTTTAATGAATTTATAATAACTATATAATATTATTAGAATTAATTTTTATAAAACACTTTTTAAGAACATTGATTTCTAACCAAAGAGAGGGTAATTTCAGGGGTTCTTATTAATAATTTCTCCACTATATTATGTTCCAAAGGGTAGAGAAATGGTAAAAATAATTTAATATATCATGAATAACTAAATGAAAAGAACTTTCATGAGTATTATTAATATATTAATAATAATATTTAATTAAATAAATCATAAACACAATCAATCTCAGAATGTAATGAGCTTGATTCGAAAAATCATACCTCTTGGTAAATTTGGACCATAGTACCTGTTTAAGAAAGTGTAATGAAATGAAAACTAATATATAATTAAATTAATAATATTGATTATATAAAATTTAATAGTAAGTATATAAACCTCATGGTAAAATATAGTTGCATAATAAATCATGTGTCTCAACGAAGTCAATTTGAGGCAAAACCGTATTACTGATTTGGTAGCTTTTGAAACAGTCACTTCGTGAAATTAAGATCATATAAAAGATATATAAACACCAATAAATTAAATTATATAAATCATTGAATACATAAATGAACATTATTCACCCCACATCATAGGAATGTGTGGTGAATAAATCATATATCTCATAGAAAGAAAAAGTTATTTGAAATCTCTTTACCTTATGTATTGACTCTCCTCGTACTCATACAAGAATAATATATAATAAATTTAAGATTATTTGTCACATTATAAAGAAGAATATTATTATAAATACATCCATAAATTTTTTTTCTTAGAACCATATATATTATTCTTGGTAACAATCTTATGTTAAGGATCCGCTTCATGAAATCGTCGCTTTGTTCTTCCATGTGCCTTTATTTGTAATATCTTTGGTCCATATATTTATATCATGGTTTACATAATGTAAAACATGAAATAAATATAATTTATATAAATTATATATTTTTTATATGAATATATATTGTATATAAGTACTAAATAGAATACGTCATTCATGGAGTCGATAAGTTGTACGTAAAATGAACATTGTTTCCAATTTTATTGTCGTATTGAAAAACAATTACATATAAGTATATATATATTTTTATATATATATTTATTAATGATGAATTATAATATCACATATATATATATATAATATAAGTTCACCAATCCCATTATTAATACATTCTATGATGTGTGTGAAAGAATCACATCACTTTGAGTGGGTGATAGTGCACACTTCCTCAAACAAAATCATCTGATTTACACAAAATTGAAAGTAAAAAGGTATGTGTTATAAATATAATAAAGACAATTAAACAAGTTATATAAATTATTACATATATGAATATATTTTCCATCATAATATCCAGCATGATAGACATTGAAAGGAAAATGAACAATCAACATTTGGTGAGGAGACAATTTTCCTTACACATGAACAATATGTTTTTTACCCATTATATGGATGTGTGTAGAGGTTTAGGTCATGAAATTAGAATAAAAAACCTTATTTATCCACTTTTTTGTTTTCTATAAAATTTTAAAATAAATCGAGTGTAGGGAGCGGATAAAGAAAATAAAATAAAGGAGTTTGAGAGAATTCCATACGTCTTAATCGATTAACTCCGTTTGGTTTGTTCCAAAATGATACATAGGATTTATCAATGATCAAATGGAGCATTCAAGGAGGAAGGTAGGTATTTTTGGATTTGTATTTGGTAGATATTTTATGATAATAAGTTTATTAAGTTGTGTATATAAGAGGGAGAGGTGGTGGCCAATTATAGGGAAATAAAATGTCAGAGATGGCATTTTTTAAAACAATTTTGATGTAACTGTGGTTTTACCTATTAAATTTCATAAAAAAACATTAATATATAATTATTGTAAGGTTACATTGAGAATAATTTCCATAAAATGGATTTTGGAAAAGTTTATATGTGATTTTTCCTCTTAAATGTAAGGTTTAGTATTTTTATCCTAATTTTTATCTTAGCCGTCATAATTTATTTTAATCACCTCTACATATATTTTTAGTCCAAAAAATGTTTATATTATTAGAAATTATAAATTATGAAAAACAAATATGGAATACATTTTTTCATATTATAATAATTTATGTATAAGAAATTAATTTAAAATTAGTCACAGAATCTGGCCGTCAATGAGAGATTTTAAAGTAAAAACATTAAAAAGTATGCTATGTTTTTATACCCAGTTTAAAAGTGAAATTTATCTCAATAACCAAAATTATATTAATTTATAAATATATTATCTAATTAAAAATTCAAGCCTATTTAAAAAAGAATTTTTCCTTTTAGATAAATTAGATGAAAAA
This sequence comes from Viscum album, assembly GCA_963277665.1. Classification (NCBI taxonomy): domain Eukaryota; kingdom Viridiplantae; phylum Streptophyta; class Magnoliopsida; order Santalales; family Viscaceae; genus Viscum; species Viscum album. The sequence continues at coordinate 323,025,265 of OY728119.1, read as the reverse complement.
AGCAGTTTTGAACTAAAATTTAGTATTTTCATCTATTCATTAAAAAATGATTCCTTACAGAAGAAACCTACAAAAATAATAAACTAATTTATATTTTTCAATTTTAAATATGATGTTTCTTTTAAAATATTCATTCTATAATATTTCCAAAAATGGTATTTAAAATGGGTTCACCATTAAATGGAGGTAAAACTACATTTATAAAAATATATGTTTTTAAGAAAACAATTGCATTTTTTTATCTTATGTTTATAAAATATATTGAAGGAATACAGTAAATATTTTATTAAATATATAACAAATATATTTAATTAATATCATTCACTAATTTTATTTAAATTAATTTATTAGGGTAAAATAGCTAGGTGACCCAAAAACTAATAACATTTCCTTTTATATTCAATCACATTTTATATAAATGTATAATTAATTGGTATTCTGTGAATTCATATTATTTTTAAAAACCATATATTATAATAAATTATTTAATACTATTCATAACCTCTAATTTATCTTCTATTTTATTTGTTATTATATTAAATAATCATATATTTAACAATATATTATTATTTGTCAAACCTTAGTCTTTCTTGTTACGCAAGACATAGAGGAATGTAATTGTTGCACGTAACATAAGATAAACTCGATGTTCCATGTTAAGAAAGATAATGATTTTGTTTCATGTTGTTCATGATTAACATGGTGTTTTAAATAACATATTCCAAACATAGTTCTTTAATATGAAATAAATTATATTTAGTGTTTTGTAAAGTGAAAAATTATAAAAAGGGTATATTAATTAAAAAAATACAATTAAAAAAATCATAGGCTGTTTCAGCAATTTTTATTTTTAATGAATGATAATTCATTGATAATATATTATTTTTATGATAAAAGAATCCTTTGTGAACAAAACTGCTTCTCCATCATCACAATGCTGACTGCAACTAATAAAATTATACTATATTCCATAAACAAAAAACACCTTATTAGTAATCATATTGTGGGATTCAATATATTCTTTTCTAAATACATTATTTTTCAGTTTAAATCAACCCAATGGTTATGTATCATCCTTCACGATTCTCAATATTTCTCATAATTGTTTTTCACATTTCACGTTTGATGAAAATCCACAGTAAGGAAACCATGACTGGTTTTTTCTACTAGATTCATAAGAATACTCATCGAAAAATGCATCTATTAAAACATTGTTGTAAATATAATTAATTTCATCATATTTTTGTTTCTAGGAAAATACTCATAAAAATTTCCTCGTTAGGGACTTTATGATCACATCTTCCACATATTTTTTCTCAACAATCATTTTTTCGAAGATAAGATTAATTCCTAATAAATTAATTCAAATATTGAAGCCTTCCTCTCATATTCTCATAAGAAGTCCCCTTTTTTCATTAATTATCTATACTGGGTACATGTTATCCAAAAAAAAACATTCTTCCAAAACACTCCACAATACCAGAAGTGTCATATAATCCATAATATTCTTAGCTTGGAATAGCCATGTCTTGAATATTTTCATTATTGTCTTTCCATATAATGAGATTTTATTTGTTCTTGGTGAAAAAGTTTTCATGTATAATTTAACTCATAATTTTAATTACAAGATGATTTTCACTAGTCATCATGCTCTATAAATTTCAAATATTTATTTTTGGACTATAAATCAATAAGATAAGATATTTATTTTGAGAGTCATAGAGTTCTAAATTAACCTGATTTTTTGAACCCATATTTCAACTAATTTGTGATTATTTTTTATTGAAATCAATTGCCATGCATAAATATAATCAAATATTTATTATTTTATTCTCTATATTAAGACAGTTTGACCGATTATTTGTGTAAATATCTGAATTGTTATAAATAATGTTCCACATTTTGATTTATTTAAATGACCAATGATGATATATGGTTATTGAAAACACATGAAATTATTTTTTTATTTTACTAAATTATATTTGAATGAGTATTATGTATCATTAATTTTGATAATATATCTGTTAAATAATGATTACATGGTCAATATATGTATAGGTTTTTAACAAATCCAATCGACATAGACAAAAGAAGTGATAACCTCAACTAGTAGGATCATACGCTATGAAGTGGAATTATGATATATATTACGGGAGATTACACTTCTTTGAATTTTAATTTGAAAAATCCTTATATGAACTCCCACAAATTAAGCATGAGTGAAACCATTTATGAGATAATTTCAAGCATATTATGGTCATGAACCAAACCATTATTGCCAAACCACCCCATGAAAGTCCCTCCATCTCACACCTTCCTCTTAGGGAGTTTTTTGTTGTCTTTAATGGATATATATTTACAAAAAATAAATTTGAGTATGTGCATTACTTTTCATTGAATAACAAAACCATTTTCATCTTCTTATTTTTAGTTAAAAACAAAAGTTGGATTACATAAAACATAAATAGTATTTTTAGTTAAAATTAAATTTTAATTAATCAACTTATGAATGATTTTTTTTCAAATAAGTAATATTTTAATAATTTTTTTTATTAAATAATATTTATCCAATATAAGTTATAATATTATTTTTATGAATTCCAAAGAAAATTTTTATAAGGGTTTGAATAAATATATTGTATAAATCACCCATTATTTTTGAATAAATTTGAATTTTATACTAAAAATAAAAATTCAAATTTGTTGAAGGCTATTTAGTTAAAATGAAATTATTTTTTTAATCATAATTCAAAAATTACCCAGTTGTGAATTTTTCATCATTTTCTGAGCCAATTGATTTTATGGCTAAGAATTAAATAACATATAAATAGACTTTGTTTATCATTACCTAATAATGACCAAAAAGTGATGTAATAAAAACTATAATGGGTATACACAATAACTTATATATTTTTAATTTAATATAATATGATTTTGGTTTATATGAATTATTTTCATAAAACCATAATGAATCCTTCAAAACAAATAATATTTTATAAGGTTTAAAAATAATTTATGTAAGTGTGTGACACACCTCCACAAAATCAAGAGAGTAATTTTTTTATGCTCATCCCTTGGAATTATACAATAATAAAAATCACTCCCATATTGTAGAAACCATGGGAAAAACTATGGTAGAGTTTGGGGTTTTTGATATTTTAATATGTAGAGTCCAAAACGTAAATAATATTGAAAATCCCATATTTCCCTATATAAACCCACTAAAGATCCAATTTATATACAATAAAACTATTTGGAGCACAAAAATACTCTTCCCTCCACTATTTATAGCCCTTAAAAGGCACCCCAAATATCTCAAGTATCCCCTAGAATGCTTTTGAAGTAAAACACTCATGTAAGGGATCCTCACCTTCTAGTTTTCATTTTAAATTCAATCATATCAAATGAAATTAGATCCATGAATTTTAATTTTTCATATTCTAATTCATTTATAATCATTAACATACATTAGAATTTTTTATTTGAATTAGGGATCATTTTCCTCCATTATTTTGACCATTACCTTGTCTATTACCTTATGCACTTATACATTCTATTTTTATTTCATAAATTCAGGACCCATATTTCAATGTCCTTATTACTTCGCATTTTATTTCCCAATTATGAGATACCCCTATCTCCCTTATGAAACATTTTAATAATTTTTATATATCATTGTTATGCAGCTAAAATTTCAATGTGATTTTCCATTCTAAAAAGATTGAGTACTAAATGCCATACCTATTTTTCGATCAATGGTATTCACATTTGTGAACATATACTGATCTATTTAGGAATTAAATGCATGAATTCTACATTCCTTTATCATAAAATAATTTATGATGATGAATGAATCCATGTTTTAGGATATATATATATATATATAACATAAGCATGAGAATAAAATGAATATGATGGGAGCACTCATATTGCGGTCTATTGCATTGGGTAATGATTAGTATCATGATACATATCATTAGGATATAAAATTTAGCTAATTTAATTATGGTTCTTTTACAATATGATGTTTTGGAAGTTTTATTCGATGACCTAGGTTTATGATTTAGTGTTTTAAGTAGTTTCCACGTCACACATGCTATAATTATCATTCTATATCATTCATTATGATTAATTTTCCTTTTATTCATCATTTATATGACTATTTTATAACATTTATCACATATTACATTTCTATTCACATATTATTTTTTATAGTTTACCCCATTATTATGTATTTCTCAAGGATATCCCTTGGGGCTTTACATTTCAAGGAGTATCCTAAGTGGGTTAAAGTAGTTTTCAATAAATATGTTTTACTCCATATTTTATATTGTTATGTAATGTACTTAATTCCCAAAAAACCTTGACTTATAAATCATTAGGGTTATAATAAGTTTATTTTTGTTTAATAAATTATTTATTAATGTGAAATAATGAGAAGGCTTGTTATAATTGCAGTAGAGGAAATGTTTAGTTATTTTTTGGATTATGATTGGAAAATGTTAGTAAAAGACCTAAGTATACGAATTGGTATAAGAAAACATCCTAGAAATGTTTTTACTGTAGAGTAAGTGGTTGTTAAAAAAATACATCCCTTTCTAGATACTACATGTGGAATTGGATCTGTCACAAATTTACCTAGGTGTAACAACTTCAATAAGGTGTTCGACACCTCACTCAGGGTAACATGTTAAATGAAAGCATGTCTTACTATAAAACTAGTTTGACCCTCCTAGGTGATATTCTATGATATATTCATAAGCTCAATAATAATCATTATTAAGGAAAAAACCTATAGGAGTCATATTAGGAAATGGATCATGGATAAAATGTATTAAAGCCTAGATATTATTTTGTTAATTAAATGAATATAATTTATATGTTGTCCTTTTAATTTAATTGGATTACCCTTTATGTGGTTAATAGTTTAAAAGTACTCAACACTAAATTTCCCTTTATTCTATCCAATCGATGAAGATATGAGGTTTTAGGAAAATAATTTATGTGATGTGAAAAGAGATGACTGCCCCAGTGAAATGCCCAACCTGATGGGAGCAGGAATCATAAACATTATGATGATATCTCATTGATGTCCTCAGTTCAGAATAGAAACCTCGATCAAGAGAAATTCCCAAACCCCTAAGATAAAACATGCCACAATAGATAGTTTCATGTGACAAAGTCCACCTACTTTCAATGGATCATTTAATCCCTTAATTATGGTACAATAGATCAACTCCATCAAGAATATATTATAAATTATTAAATTTTCTGAACAATAGAATGTTATTTTAGATGATTATTGTATAAAAAATGAGGATAATTAGTGGTGGTCCCTGATCAAGAATACAAATCCCGAGGATGTGATTGAATAAATAGAGTAGATGTAGTTCTAAAAAATGACTTCTGATAAATATATTCGTCAAAAAATTAAAATTCAAATTAAAATTTATTTTCTTTACCTTAAGAAGAAGAAAAAATGAATATATTGAGGCACATTAAGAAATCATTATAGGACATGCATGATATTCCTTGTGCTTTTTCATTACCCACACATTCAATGTTGACTACTTCTTTGTTGGGTTAAAACCTATTTTACAAAAAATAACTATTGATACATGACATTTATAGCAATGAAGCAATTATCTAAAGTTCCTTCAATGTCATAATATAAATTGTATAAATTCAAAGTGAGTCATGGGGATAAGTATCAGAAAGTGTAAATTAATTCAGCATGTTTTATACGGAAATATAAGGGTGACAAGAAACTACAACATGACACTTATTAAAGGTTTGAAATGAAGCACCACATAAATTTCCAAAGTGGGATAAATAATTATATATGTGTGGGATGGAATGGAACCTAGATAATGATTTCCAACAACAAACACACACTAATGTGATGGAGTAAAGGAATGATCTAGTGAACCCCCAACACTTTTTCAACTGCTTCAGCTACAAGGATCCTAAGGTATTTTCAAAACAATTCCATAAGACGAGGGTTTTTTGAGACAACCAACATCCTACAAGGAAGGAAGGGTGATATTTTCCATCACAAACACTAGAGCGGATCCTGAAATTGAAGTGGTAACTGATACATGAGTTACCCATTTAATAATATAGAAAATAATTTTTGATTAACAATATACATATTAATTTATATAATTAATTTTTATTATTAAAATTCAAACACCACCACAATGAATGGAAGTAGATCTATTATCAATGATAAAAAATGTATAAATTATTTCATCCCAAGTATATAACTTCTCCCTTATCAAAATTTGGGGGTTGGACTTCCCAAAAAAACTTATCAAACATCAAGTGGTTGAATTTGACACAATAATAGATATAGATATACATTCCATATATAGTGAGAAATCAAATTTCTATAATAAGGAAATCAATCTATGAATAGATAATTGACCGTTGATTATATTCAAGTGAATGTAGGTGGATGTATATTACTTTACATTATCATCTCAATAATCGATATTGTTTTCTTTTTGAGAATGAATATCTAGCTCAAATGATTTAGTCTAAGGAATGAACCATCCTCAAAGACATGAATATTGTGAGATAATTTGATGAAATGGTTCCTAAGGAATTTGCTGGTCTACCTCATATATGAGAGTTTGAATTTTCCATTGAGATTATTCCTTGAGAATTTCTATTATCCAGGACTCTATATAGAACAGATGTTTTGTAATTTTGGGAGCTAGAGAAACAACTAAAGAAGAATCTAGAAAAATGGTAAATTCACCCAAGTGCTTCATCATGGGGTGAAACAGTCCTCTTCATCATGATGTAGGATGGGTAAATGGGCCTTTTCATTAATTTCTTTGAGCTCAACCATGACACGATAAAGAAAAGATAACATATTACTTTGAGTTATGACCAGTTTTATGAGCTATGTGCAGACAAATACATATAAATTGTGTATCTTTGATTTAGTTATTATATTGTAAGGGTGAAGAAGGTGGATTTCCCCAAGACATATTTTCATATAAGGTTTGGGTACTATGAGTTCATAGTGATGCCATTCAAACCCACTAATGAAGCATAAATCTTCACGGACATGATGAATAGGCTCATTAGAGATTACATAGAAAAATATTCAGTAATATTAATAGAATATATTCCAATGTACTCCAAAATAATGGAGGATCATGAGGAATATCTGATCATTGTGATAATGACCTTACAAAAGTAGAATCCTTATCAAAACTACAAAAAATGTGAGTTTTGGCTGAAGGAAGTCAATAACTTGGATAATATCATCACAAACAATTGGGAATATATGAACTGTAAAAAGATAGAGAAATTTAAGGATGTCCAAGTCCAAAACATGTGAAAGATATCTGCAACTACATTGGGTCAACTATGTAATATAACCGATTTGTGAAAAATTTCATTGGATTGTCAAACCCTAGAAAAAATATAACTCACAAGGGAGTGAGGTTTTTATGGATGAAATGGTTGAGTATCTGACAATGAAGATGGTCTGATCTAATCAAAGAATATGTATGCATAATAAAATTCTATATTTGAAAAAAAATAAAGTGGGTGATAATCTATGTAGAAAATATTTGGAATCATTATCAATGATGAGAATTTGGAATGGTCCCATTTTCTTTGACATAAAATTGATGGACATGGGAATCATAAAGGAAGTAATATTGTCAATCCTTTCATAAATGAATGCCCAACTGTCTGTTTTAGAATTTAAAGGGATTCTCAATGAAAATATGTATAAATTCACAACAAAGTGTTAAGTATATGTAATGTTAAATCATAAGTGTTCAATGAAAATGAATATGGATATCTTTTCAATATTTTTTGTTCCATAAAATCCTGAGATAAATAAATAACTGTTGGATAATCCACATAGTTAGAGTTTATCTATTCACTAATGAAGAAAAATGATATATAGAGATCTCTATGAGAAATATTGGTTGAAAATATCAATAAGGATATCTCTGTATATAACTCAACATGCCTTGTATGTCACAAAGAGAAGGATGAATGGATGAAATGTTAAAGGATGATGACATCGTTACCCATATCAACATGGAAATGGGAGAACATCACAATGGTATTTGACACTAAACTTCTGAATTAATCTTGAAGAATTAATTATTTCTAGGTTATTTTGTATTGTATTATAATGAAATAAATCATTATCATAATTCAATAGGAATTATAATTACATTAAATTTTACATATATACATCAGAGAAGTGGTAAGTATTTATGGATTACTATTATAGATTATATCTGATCGGGATCCAATATTCACCTATATGTTTTGGAAAAAATATCCAACTAGATATAAAAACTAAGATAAACTTTAGTACGACCAATGAAACTCAAACTGATGGCAAATCTAAGAAGACAATTCATACATTAGAAGACATATTGTGAGCATGTTTTATAAAATTCAATGAAGGTTGAGACCAAAATCTTTATCGGGTTGAGTTTTCATACAAAAACAGTTTCCACTCAAACATCCAAGTGGATCCCTATGAAGAATTTTATGGGAAGAGGTGTAGGAAACCAATATGTTGGTATGATGTTGGGGGAAAAACTCATAGGTCATGAAATGGTAAAGTAAATGTTAGATTATGTTAAGACCAGTCTGCAGAACATCCAGGCTCCATAGAGATGACATGAGAGATCTGTTGTAAATCGTCGACGATATATAGAGATTATGTTATAGACATTGTAAACCTGTAAATACCTTGATTAAATTATGATATGAGATTTGGGTAGAAGGGAATGCTTTTTCAAAGATACATCAACACCTTTGAGATCATTGATCTTGTTGGGAAAAAATCCCTCAAGGTATCATTGAAGCATTTTTGAGGTGATTGTGTTTGTTGACAAAGCAGACATCTATGTTGTGTTTGTTGACAAAGAAAACCATGGTGAATGAGTGTGTTGACAAAGGGGGTTTAAATGGTGATTTTTCGGGTTCAAGGGATGCTTTCAACAATCCATGATTGATTGAAGAACCTTGACAAAGGAATGGATGATCTTGAGGCGGTACAAAACAAGCTGATACAAGGTGGCGCCATTTTCCAGTGTTTGCCAAATTTATGGGCCTGAAAATCGCCAATGGAAAATGGAGTGATATGTTTTTGGAAAAGGTTGAGGAGAGAGAAATGAAAGAGGTGCGTGGAAAAATTAAGCGTGGCGCGCAAAATTAGCGGGTTTCACGAAATCTTGAAGTGTGGCGCGCAAAACAGCGGGTTGCGCGAAATTGTATTTCGCGCAAAAGATGTTTCAAGGCCGGAAGCTTGAAAATCGGCAAAGGCATTAGGCGCGCGCAATTTTGGAGACCTGCGCGAAATAATTACACGGTGCGCGAAATTCGTGCGGATTGCACGAAATAAAGGGATGATGTTTTTTGCGCAAGAGGTGTTTCGAGGTCCGAAGCTCGGAAAATGGCAAAGGCATGAGGTGCGCGAAATTATGGAGCAGTGCACGGAATATGGTTGTGCGCGGAAGATTTGTATTTCACAATCAAAGCGGATTACGCGCTCAAGGAGGGTTTTTTGCGCGGGGTTGATTTTGCCAATAAATATGAAGTGACCCTCCTCCATTAAGCAGAGTTCTAGACATAGAAAATACCCAAGCTCTAGTGCGCGAAATTGAAGATTAGAAAGGGTGTTGCGCGTAAACTTAAAGTTTGCGCGTAAAGTCAGCTGTTGCGCGAAAATCTAAGGCTGCGCAAAAAGTTGGTGTTGGCACGTAAAAGGAAGGTTGCGCGAAAAGTGGATATCGCGCAAAAGCAGTGAATTGTGCGCAAGGCAGTTTCCAGGCTACGCGTAATATTTGGAGGTTGCGCGAAAAAGGAATTTCGTGCAAATCATAGAAATTGCGCGCAACACACCGTAAGGGTTGCACGTAAAAATTGAGGTTTCCCGGTACATCCGGTGCAAAGTGAGATTCATATGCGGGTGAAAGTTGGACTTCAACAGAGCATCTACATACAGAGGAAGATGCATTCCTTCATGAAAATGAAGAGACCTACAGGTCTATAAACGGTGAGTGGATTCCTTCCAAGAGAAGTGAGCTTAGGAAGAGGAAGAAGGTGATCCTCTCCACCAGCAGTGAGCCAGAGAGAGAGACATGGAGTGACCCTTGGGAAAGCAGTGAGCTGACCCTAAACATTGTATAGGCAGTGAGCCTGGGCATAGAAGTGATCTTGCCCGAACATTGTAATACACAGCTAGTGAAGTTTAGTTGAATTTGGTACGAACCGGCAACTTGTCGGCATATGCTCCTTGGACGTAGCCCTTAGCGGTGAACCAAGTAAAAATCTTTGTGTCTGCCTGCTTACTTCCCTGCATTGCATTCAAAGCATCATTATCAGGTAAAGGAGACAAGTGATCACAGTAACCATACAAGTGCAAACAAAGTGACCCTTGTAACAAAGAGGTCAAGATCCAGTGGGGCATAAAGAACTTTGAAAAAGAATATCCATACCCTGATTCACCCCCCCCCCCTCTCAGGGTATATAGGCCCCTATTGGACCTAACAGATCTCATTGAAGTAGTGTCATATTGACTACCACTCCCACTAAAACTATCTGAACTACACGATATATTTCATGAATCCCTATTGAGGAAATACATATCAATCCCCTGAAATTTACTCAATATAGAGATAATACCAGTGGATAATTACCTTTATTATGAGGAGAATCTGGTGAAGATCTTAGATAATAGATAAAAAGTCATACGATATAAGATAACTCAACTTGTCAAAGTGTTATGGATAAAGTGAAATATTTAAGAAGAAATGTTGGAACCAGAGGGGGATATGAAGTAGAGTATCCCTCTTCTTTTTTAGTGTGGGAAATGAAAATTTGATGGGAAAATTTTCTTTAAGGGGGGAAGATTATAACGACCCCAACAGTTAAAAATCAAATTCCTAAATTTTATTTATTTAAATGTCTCATCATGAAATTTAGTTAAATAAACCCTATGTATTTAATTTGTTTTGTTATACCCAATTGGATTTAATGACCATTTCTTATAATTACTATTGATATTATATTAGTTTAATTGTGATCACATGGACAATATAAATTTATGGTTTTAAGAAATACAGTTTTTATTGACAATAAAAGTGAGGAACTCAACCAGTAAAATCATACCCTATGATGCCCACTTATCATATATATTGATGGAGATAACATTTATAGGCTTTTCCATTGGCTAATCCCAAGTTCAGATCCAATTACTTAAGAATGAGAGATTATTTTTACAATAGTAGTTTAAGCTCATTGAGATCACAATACAATCAATGTTCTCTGAACCACTACATGAAAGTCCAACCATCACGCACCTTACACATCCTGAATTTTCTTGTGTATTAAATGAATATATATTGAAACCCTAACATTATGAGTTTGTACATTATTTTCATATAATAATGAATATATTTTTATTGTTATTGTTCTTAAATTATCATTCTTTTTATTTATTATTATATAAAACAAAAATAGTAATCTGGGATAATGTTAAATTTCAATTAAAAAAATAATGAATTAATGGATAAAAAAATTCTATTTTAATAAAATATTATTAGTAAATATATTTTATTAAATATAAATCATCATATAAAATTTATGAATTTGATCAAAAATGTTATTGGAAAAAACAAAAAATTTCTTAATCAAAGTCAATTTCATTTTAAAAGTAAAAAATTCAATTTTTTATGAAATTATTTAGATAAAAAGAATAAAATATTTGGAATCAGAACATTGAAATTATCCAATATTTAATTTATCATATTTTTCTAGGATTGTCAAATTTTTGGATTAAATTTAAATACAATATAAATACAATTTTAGTATTCTGACATCATAATAACCCAAAAGTCTTGTATTAAATAATTTAAAGAGAACCCATGAGAAAATCAATGTTTTCATTTTAAAATGGTTAAATTTTAAGTTTTTTTGATTTATTTTCTTAAAACAATTATGAATATTCCAAAACCTAAAATATATTATAATGTCTTAAAATATTTTTTTTCAGAATGGGACATTATTATTCATAAGAAAATAATTTATTTTAATATTTTATTCCCATTATAGTTATAATGGAATAAAATAGACTCTCATTTTAGATAATCCATGGGAAAAACCACAAAAATGTTTGTTATTGTGCATATTTTATTATGTAGAGTCCAAAATCAAAATAATATAGAAATTCCCATCATAACTAATATAAAATCAACCATGATCCAATTTATCATTAATAAATATCTTTGGAGCACTAACATACACTACCTTACACTCTTTAGAATCCTCCAAAGGTGACCCCAATCACTCAAGATGCCCTTTCAAAATATTTGATGCCACAAACACATTTATGGGATTATCACCTTCATATCCTCCATTCGGATTCAAGAAAATTATTTGAAATTATTTTTATTAATTTCAATTGATTATATTTTTAGTCACTTATAATCAATACTTTAATTTAAAATTGATTTTATTAGAATTCAAGACCATTTATCCTTCCTTGTTTGGAAACTTACGTAATCCATTCCTATAACAAAATTCTGTAAGGGATCCTCATATTCCCTTCATTACACACGTTTAATTATGAAATTATGCATTATATTTTCCTTTTCTAAAGTTGGGGAACATCTTTACACCCTTTATTACTTCCAAATTTATGAATAAATGATCGATTTTATATTTTTCTATCATCAACCAATTGTTTTTGAATTTTTTTTTTGACGTTGTTTTGCTGCCAAATTTTCACCACGATTTTCCATGAAAAACCAACTATGTGTTCAATACCATAACCATTACTAAACTAATTTTATTAGTCATTATATTCATATACTTATTTATTGTGTACTTATATGTGTTTTTTCAATATTAAATTATAGTGGAAAAAATATGATGAATAATGAATCAGTGTTTTATGATCTATCACGCATACATAAAGATGAGAATGAAATGAATATAATGGAGGAACCTAGATAGAGCTCCAATTAATTGGGTAACATTTAGTACGAGGATACATCATATTGGAATTGGGAGTTAACCTAATTCCTTGATGTTACATTTTCCACTATAATCACTTAAGGGTTTATCTATGACCTATGTTTTTTATTTACAATTTTAAGTTGTTTCTCATTTCCCATGTTATGATTATCATGCAATATAATGCCTTATTATTCATGTTCCTTTTATTCATCATTGATATTCCTATTGTATAACATGTATCTCTTATTCATTGTTTATTACCTTACTGGCCTTTATAGATCACCCCCTCTTAATGTATTTCCTAGCATATCCCATGTAGTTTGAGGTATGAAGGATTATCATGACTTCGTTAAAGAATTTTTAGTTAAATATATTGTACTCTTTATTATATGTTTTTATTTATTGTACCTAATTCTCGAAGAAACTATATGTATCAATCATCTGGGTTGCATTAAGTGTATTCTTATGTAATAAATCATGTATTAATGGTAATTAAAGATCAAGTTTGTTATACATGACTATTAATATTTATTGAGAGAAAGATATTTTTGTGGTCCTTTAACATTTATTTCATTTCCTCCACATTAAATTTGTTTCATTTTATTTATCCAATATCAATAATAATTTTCTTTATGAATTTTTCATTTTACACACTTATAATTTCATTTTGTTTCAATGACAATATCTTTTCCTTATTGTGACTTTTTTTAAGACAAGATTCTAATTCATTTTTAACATTTTCTATAGAACTATTCATTCATTTAATAATAATCACTTAAGGGGATGTAAAAACCTTTTTCCACATGTATCATTAAGTTAGTTAAATATTTTAATTATATTCTTTCTATGGTGTTATCATCAAATTTCATTCTCAATAAAAACATTATTTTTATTTTAATGAATTTATTATTGCTTCAGAAAATTTCATTTTTCATTTTTTTCTCTTATTTCATTCATTTTTCTATTATTTTTCATCACCTGTCCCAGTTTGAAGAGAGTTATTTTTTATAAAATTTACATAAAAATGTCTTATGTCAATAAATATTTAGGACCATTTTCTAGATTACTTCTACCCCCAAAATTTCCCTTATTTAATATTTCCTATACAGGATAAATTATTATATTAAAATATTCATCTTTTATTTCATCGTCATATTCACTTTATTCTTACAATTCATTATATCTAATTTTGAACTTTCTCATGGCTTAAAATTCCCTCTAATCATTAGTTTAATTCTTAAAAACTATGATCTATTTCATTTCATATGTATTTTTTATGTTATGTAATTCATTAAGAATAATATCATCTACATCTTCCAAATATGATACATTAGGATCAAACCTATCTGAAAAGTTTCTCTTTAGTTTTATGATAATAGTTTAATAATTCATATTTACATCAAATCCCCATATATTACTGAAAATTACATTCACTCTTGTAATGTAGTCATCAGCTTCCATATTTATTTTATCAGCTAATGGCATAATAACATCATGATAAATAAGTGGGAATCTAAAAGTAACTATGTCATTAATTTCATGTCCAATAGAGAGAGTATAAGTGTTGGGCAAAAATCCCTCAAGGTTACATTGTATAATTTTTGGGTTGATTGTGTTTTTTTTAAAAAGTAGGGTTTTCATGGATATTTTCCAAGTTCCCGAGAATTTTTTAACAGTCAATGTTGAAAAATAATGATGACAAAGGAAAGGATGATCTGGAGGCGGTACAAAAGAGCATTACAAGGTGGCACCGTTTCCCAGTGTGTGCCAAATTTTTGGGGTCCAAAATTTAGAGTTTGGTGAGCATCGCAAAAAGAGGATTTCCATGAAGAGAATAATTTAATATGGCAAAGGAATGAATTTCATGAAGATAGGATTCATGGTTTGGAAATCGCAAAGACCAGAAGAATGGAGGCGGTGATGCTTCACGATTATGTCAAGCTTCGCGAACGGCAGAGGCTGAAGCACATCGCGTCGGTGAAGGGCTTTGCGAGGGAGCTTCACGGCGAAGGCGCGAAGGAATGTTGGGCTTCTCGAGGGAGCGTCACAGTGAAGTTGTGATGGTATGTTGATGGTGATTCTTCGCGACTACGTCAAGCTTCATGAATGGAAAAGTGCCGTGGTGCTTCACGATTTGGACAGAATTCCGGCGGAATCTTTGGAGCTTCGTGATTTGAGATGACGTGGCAATGACTTCGCGCGGAAAGTTTGAGGGTCGGTGGAATCGCCTATAAATAAGGGCCGACCCCTTCGAGTGAAGTAGGAAGAATTTTCAGAGAAAATCCTTTGCTCTCGATTTGTGAAGGTGGTTCGCAAAGCCAGTGTGATTCACCAAATAGGAGCTTCGCGGCGGCTATTGTAGCTCCGTGATTCCTGCGAGCTCCGCATTGTCTTAGTAAGCTTCGCGAGGGCCATTGCTTTGCGACGGCTTGAGCGTCGCGAGAGTGCTTCAGGAAAGAGCTTTACGAGAGAGCTTCGCGAAAAGGCAGGAGCTTCGTGGAGTCTTGTTTGAGCTTTGGGAAATTGGGAGCCTCGCAAAGTAGGTTGCTTTGTGAAGGTGTTTCCAAAAGGAATTGCCTGGTGTTCAGAGGCAAAGAGGTATTCATCAGTGGATAAAATTTGGACATTAACAGAGCATCCATCATCAGTTAAGGATGCGTGCAGTCATGAAAATGAAGAGACCTATAGGTCTATAAACTGTGAGTGAATCCTTTCATAGAGCAGTGATCTTAGGAAGAGGAAAATAGGTGATCCTCTCCACCGGTAGTGAGCCAGAGAGAGAGAAGCAGGGAGTGACCCTTGGGAAAGTAGTGAGCTGACCCTAAACCTTGTAAGGGCAGTGAGCCTGGGCATAGAAGTGATCTAGCCCGAACCATTGAATCCACAGCTAGTGAAGTATAGTGTAATTTTGTACGACCGACAACCTTTCGGCGTATGCTCCCTGGACGTAGCCCTTAGCAGTGAACCAAGTAAAATTGATGTGTCATGTGCTTGCTTTACCCTCTGTTTAATTTGTGCAATAGGAAAAGAGAGAAAAGTGTTTTTCTTAACAGCGAAACAAGATCAGAACGGGCTTTAATTTTAAATTAGTCATACCCTGATTCACCCCCCCCCCCCTCTCAGGGTATTCAGCCTTGTGGACCTAACAATTGGTATCTGAGGTAAGTTTGATAGTTGTTCTTCTCTCAAATGGAGGTCACTAATCATAGAGGGATTCCGATCTTTGACGGATGTAATTTTCAGATATGGACTAATTTAATGCAACACTTTTTCTGATCTTTGGGAATGGATGTGTTTTCAGCAGCTATGCATGGTATCATAGCTGATATTACTAGTGGTGCATTATCAGAAGCAGAGCATAAATAGTTGGATGCTGATTCCAAATCAATCAATTCCTTAGGGGGATCCCTTTCCAGTCCCATATATACAAAGGTGATGTCATTCAAAACGTCACATACCATGTGGGAAAATATCTTGAATATTTATGAAGGGGATACAAAATTCAGAGAGGCAAAGCTGCAAGTGTTGTGGAACAAGTATGAAGATCTAAGAATGAACCTGAATGTGTCTGTTGATTCATTCTTTGATAGGGTAAATGCTGTGGTAGAAGACATGTGGGGTCTTGGTGAGATTATCGAAGACATTAAAATCGTAAAGCACATCTTGGGAAAGCTTCCACCTCGGTTCAATCTGAATATTTCTGTTTTGGAAGATAAAGATCCGAAAGAGCTGACATTGGATAACCTACAGAGCACTCTTGTTACATATGAAATGAGAAATGATGACAACGATGCTGTGGAAAAGGGGAAATCCAAAGAGGTGGCATTCAAGGCCATGAAGAGGCTCACTATTGAAGATTCTCAGGAAGAAGAAGAGTCAGATGAGGTTTTGTCGTTCCTTTCTTCAAATCTGCAAAGAGGAAAAGGAAAGTTTAAAGGGAAACTTCCACTAGCATGCTTCCAATGCGGAAAGGTTGGCCATCATGCTGCAAGATTCCCCAAAAAGATTCAAGAAGAAACCGATGAAGATGAAGTTGAGATTCCCATGAAAAAAATATTCAGCATATGTGAAAGGGAAGAATCAGTTCAAGAGAAATTTCTTTATGAAGAAGAATCTACATTCACAAGAAATAGACAGTTCAGCTGAGTCTGAGGGTGAAAAAGTTGAAGAGATAGAAAACTGCAATGATCGTGGACAAAATGTGATGGTGTCTGTTGCCAGTAGTGCTCTAGAAATGAATGAAACCGAAACTGATGAAAAATAAGAAGAAATTTAAGGGATAGTTGACATGGAAGCTGAATTAGAAGCATCTCTTGAAGAGATAGATATTTGGCGAGCAAAAACAAAGAAAGCCAACAAGATAGTACGTGATGCCAAACTCTACATGCAACAACAAGGGGAAGAGAAGTCTGAGCTTGAGAAAGAAATTGAAAATCTTAAGTTTTCCAGGCCAGAGCACATAGAAAAGGTTGATGAGCATAAGCTCAAGATTGAAGAGCAGAAAAGGGAGATTGATTGCTTGAGTCGAGAAGTGAAAGATCACGTCAAGTGTATTGAAGAGCTTGAAGAGGAAGTTGTCGGTCTGTGGAGAAAAGTTAAAGACCAGGAAAAACCTTTGAATCCCAACACATTCTTTGGAAATCAGGTCATTACGAAGACTAAAAAGAAGAAAGAAGATCCTAGTAGTTCAGCAGGAAAGAAGCAGCTATTGAACTCAAAAGTTAAGGCTGAGTCATGGATTAATCAGAAACAAAAATCTGTGGCAGTTGAAGATAGACCGCAAGAACCTGTCCAGAGATTGAAAGTTTATTTGAGCACAAAGCAGAATGAGAATACTCAGAGATCCCAAGGGGAAACTCATAGTGCGGAAGTAACACGAAAGAATGTACATTTTATCAGGTGTTATTGTTGTGGAAAGATGGGACATTCACAGTATGTGTGTCCCATAGCCAAAAGATATCGAAGGGAACAAGAACAGAGATGCCAGCCAAACAGAGAACGGTTTCCCGAACATATTTTGAAGGACACTATTTTTGGTGCGGAGGATTTGGAAACTTGGCTAGGTACTGCACTCCAACCATTCAGAAAAATGTGCCAAAAAAGAATCAAAATGTTAGCATGCAGCAGATCAGTAAACCGACAAGTGAGTTAAAAGTTCAGAACAGATTTGCAGTTTTTCAAGATGAAGCTGGTCCATCATACTCTGAGAAAGAATAGAAACCTCAATCCATGAAGAGTAAGAAAGAAAAAATATGGACCAGGAAGATGAAAATTGAGAAGGCCATAGTTGCTGAAATTGCCCTTAATGCATCAGATCGTTATGGTGTGTGGATCCTTGATAGTGGTTGCACATCCCACATTGCAGGCAACAAGGATCTGGTTACAGGAATAAAATATGACAAAGAAGGAGTTGTCAAATTTGGAAATGATGAAGTCCTGAAGATTGTTGGCTCAGGAAAATCCAAGTTTGGGGGCAAAGAAATGAGACATGCTAATGTGTTGGTGGTAGAGGGTCTCAGTCATAATTTTCTTAGTGTCAGTCAACTATGTGGCTCTGGGCACACTATCCTATTTACCAAAAGACGGGTATTGTTAAAGCAAAAGATTGAATAGTCATTCTTTAGGGAAGACGAACAAAGGGTAATCTCTACCTGGTAAGTGGGGAAGAAGATTCATGCCTTTTATCCAGAGAAGAAGAAAATCAGTTGTGGCATAAGCGACTTGGCCATCTATGTCAACCTTCTATGGACGATCTGGTAAAGTGTGATGCTGCTAGAGAACTTCCCAAACTATCACGTGATCGCACTCATATGTGTGATGCTTGTCAACAAGGGAAGATCATCAGGAAGACATACAGGACAAAGGAAGGAAAAGCAATTGGAGTGCTCGAATTGGTGCATGCTGATGTATGTGGACCTATCTCACCACGAGCTATAGATGGGAAAAGGTACTATATCCTTTTCATTGATGATTACAGTAGAATGGCCTGAGTATTCATCATTACCCATAAGATAGAGGTGTTCAGTTGCATAAAGCAGTACAGGAGGGAATAGGAAAAAATGCATGGGCCGAAAATTCTGAAGTTTCGTACTGATAACGGTACGGAATTTACAAACAGTCAGGTTGACAACTATCTCGAGAAACATGGGATACGGCATCAAGTTTCATCAGTAAGATCTCCCCAACAGAATTAAGTGGTTTAAAGAAGAAATTGTATCATCAACAACATGGTCAGAACACTGCTTATTGATAAGGACCTACCAGAGAAATTTTGGAAGGAAGCAGTTTTGACATCGGTCTATGTTTCAAATAAGTCCCTGTTATGTCTGAAGCAAGGGAAGACTCTGTATGAACTGTGGTATGGAAAGAAGCCAACGTTGGAATACTTTCGAATCATTGGAATTAAGTGTTTCATTCTCAACAAAGAACATCATAGGAATTTTGAGGCATGAGGAGATGAAGGGATATTCCTTGGCTATTCAGGTAAAAGAAAAGCATATAAATGCTTCAACAAGAGGTTGGGAAAAATTGTTGAGAGCAATGATGTCACTATAGTTGAAAATGAACAGAATACTCAACGATCCATTGAATAGTTTCTGGATGAAAGTGATGATGAGGTGAGCAACACAGGGGGAGCAGAAGTGGTAGTGGCTGACTCAGAAGAAGATACTGATGATGAACAAGAAAGTGTCGAGTCTGTATCTGCAAGGAAGCCAAAGAGTCGAGCTGAAATTGATAGGCAAAATATCATTGGTGATCAGACAGCTCCAATTCAGACTCGAATAATGAAATCATTACAGCAAACATAATTTTTATCTCAGGTGGAGCCAAAATGTTTTTCTGATGCAACTGAAGATGAAACCCTGGTTCAGGCTATGAATGAAGAGCTTGATCAAATTGAGAAGAACCAGAAATGGGAGATTGTTTCGAGGCCAGCAGAAAAGAATGTCATTGGGTCCAAATGGGTCTATCACAACAAGATGAATGAATATGGCGCAATGATTTGGAACAAACCATGTCTAGTGTTCAAGGGGTACTCCCAGATTGAGGTAATTGATGTTGATGAAATATTTTTACCGGTTGCAAGGCTGGAGACAATAAGATTATTCCTAGCCATCGCAGTGCATAGGAAGTTCAAAGTGTTCCAGATGGATGTCAAATTTGCATTCTTGAATGGGGTTCTGGAAGAGGAGGTGTACATTGAGCAGCCAGATGGTTTTCTCATTAATTAGGATGAGAACAAAGTTTGCAGGCTGAAGAAGACATTGTATGGGCTGAAACAAGCACCAAGGGCATGGTACTCAAGGCTTGATCAGTACTAGAAGAAGCTTGGTTTCCAGTGTGGGGGAGTTGATTAAAACCTCTATTTCAGCAATGAAAGTAATCAAAGGATGATGGTATTGGTTTATGTCAATGACATAATATTTGGCGGGTCAGATGAAGCTCAGTGCTGATAGTTTTCCGAATTAATGAAAAATGTGTTTGAAATGTCAATGATTGGAGAGCTAACATTTTTTCTTGGTCTACAGGTGACACGAGGAAGGAATGGAGCATTCATTTCTCAATCTAAATACTCCAAGGAGGTCCTGAGAAGGTTTGGAATGGAAAATTCCAAGGAGATGAAGACTCTGGTAGCTACCCGGATGAAATTATCAAAAGATGAGGATGGAAAGGCAGTTAATATAACAGAATACAGGCAAATCATTGGAAGTCTATTGTACTTAACCGAAACAAGACCTGATATTGTTTTCGCCACATTCCAAGCAGCTAGATATCAGAGTAATCCCAAGGAAAGCCACATGCTTGCAGTGAAAAGAATACTTCGGTATATCCAGGGCACAATGGATTTCGGCTTGACATATACTGACAAATCTCAGACAGAGTTATTGGGAAATACTGATGCAGACTGGGACGGTTCAGCAGATGATAGAAAATCAACGTCAGGTGGTGCTTTCTATCTTGGTGGATTTTGTATTTCTTGGATAAGCAAGAAGCAAGATTTAATTTCATTGAGCACCGCAGAAGCTGAGTATATTGCGTCCACTCAAGCATGCACACAGTTATTGAGGATTAAGCAGTAGCTTGAATATATGGGATTTGAAGTTAAGTCTCCGATCGGAATCCAGTGCGACAACTCAAGTGCTATAAATCTTAGAAAAAATCCCATCCATCATTCAAGGAAAAATCACATTGAGATTGTGTATCATTTTATCATGGAGAAGGTTGAGCAGGGAATCGTGAAGTTGGAGTACGTGCCTACAGAGCTACAGGTTGCCGACCTTCTGATAAAGGCCTTACCCAAGGAAGGTTTTGAGAGGCATCGACTGGCTCTGGGAGTTCAGTCGATTCCCCGCACTTGAAATAGTGTGGCTGTGGGACCCCCCCTCTCCCCGGGGTATGGTATGTTTTCCCTAATGTGCTAATGTGTTCTCTACTCTATTACAGACTGCAAAGGAATAACCTTTGGGTTCGTTGGCAAAGGGGGATAAAAGTGTTGGTTAAAGGGAGAGAAAATAGTGATTGTTGAAGGGGGAGACAGTGCGGCTATTTGATAAATCATGATTGATATGGGGAGAAGCTGACAGGTGGAGCAGCCAGATAGGGGGATCAATGAGAAAGGGGGAGATTTTTTAAATCTGACGATGCTAGAAGCGATCGATCAAAGCATAGATATCACGATAGCTAAGGATCATGATAAAAGCAGAACATCGATGTTGGAATGGTGTGAGACGGTGTCCAGCTATCACCAATTGGTATCAGTGTTGTTCAACAATTGGTATCAATTTATGAATTGGTATCTGGTTGGAATCGACAATTGGTGTTTGACGTGAAGTGATTCATTGATGAACTTTTCATACTACTCTTGTTTCCCACGCCGAGCATTGCTCATGTGGGCTTAGAGTACGTGTTAAGTGAATCCTTGAACGCTATCAGAATCGCAAGAGGAAAATGGTGTAGCTGCTGGAAGAAGACTCATTGAGGTATCAAAGTGCAGAAAATCATCATGAGCAGGGTTGTGAAGAGTTGTCAACAAACCCAAAGGGGGAGATTTTTGGGAAACAATCCCTTAATGTTACATTGTAGTATTTTTGGGTTGATTGTGTTTTTTGAAAAACTAGGGTTTTCATGGATATTTTTTGAGTTCCCAAGAAGTTTTTGACAATCCTTGTTGACAAAGAACGATGACAAAGGAATGGATGATCTGGAGGTGGTACAAAAGAGCAGTACAAGGTGGCGCCGTTTCCCAGTGTTTGCCAAATTTTTGGGGTCCAAAATTTGGAGTTTGGTGAGCATCTCAAAAAGAGGATTTCTATGAAGAGCATAATTTAATATGGCAAAGGCATGAATTTCGCGAAGATAGATTCATGGTTTGGAAATCGCAAAGACCAGAAGAATGGAGGCGGTGATGCTTCGCGATTACGTCAAGCTTCGCGAACAGCAGAGGCTGAAGCGCATCGCGGTGGTGAAGGGATTTGCGAGGGATCATCGCGGCGAAGGTGCGAAGGAATGTTGGGCTTCGCGAGGGAGATTTGTGGCGAAGTCGCATAGGTATGTTGACGGTGATTCTTCGCGACTACGTTAAGCTTCGCGAATGGCAAAGTGTCGTGGTGCTTCGCGATTTGGACAGAATTCCGGCGGAATCTTTGGAGCTTCACGATTTGAGATGACATGGCGTTGACTTCGCACGGAATGTTCGAGGGTCAGTGGAATCGCCTATAAATAGAGGCCGAACCCTTTTAGCGAAGTAGAGATAATTTTCAGAGAAAATCCTTTTCTCTCGATTTGCGAAGGTGGTTCGCGGAGCCAGTGTGCTTCCCGAAAGAGGAGCTTCTCATCGGCTATTGTAGCTCCGCATTTCCTGCGAGCTCCGCGTTGTCTTAGTAAGCTTCGCGAGGGTCGTTGTGTTGCGACGGCTTGAGAATCGTGAGTGTGCTTCGCGAGAGAGCTTCGCGAAAAGGCAGGAGAATCGTGAAGGCTTGTTTGAGCTTCGCAAAATTGGGAGCTTCGCGAAGTAGGGTGCTTTGCGAAGGTGGTTCGAAAAGGAATTGCCCAGTGTTTAGAGGCAAAGAGGTATTCATCAGTGGATGAAATTTGGACATTAACAGAGCATCCATCATTAGTTAAGGATGCATGTAGTCATGAAAATGAAGAGACCTACAGGTCAATAAACTGTGAGTGAATCCTTTCACAGAGCTGTGAGCTTAGGAAGAGGAAAAAAGGTGATCCTCTCCACCGGAAGTGAGACAGAGAGAGAGAAGCAGGGAGTGGCCCTTGGGAAAGCAGTGAGCTGACCCTAAACCTTGTAAGGGCAGTGAGCTTGGACATAGAAGTGATCTAGCCAGAACCATTGTATCCACAACTAGTGAAGTATAGTGGAATTTGGTACGACCGGTAACCTGTTGGTGTATGCTCCTTGGACGTAGCCCTTAGCGGTGAACCAAGTAAAATTTTTGTGTCCTGTGCTTTCTTTACCCTCTGTTTACTTTGTGCAACAGGAAAAGAGAGAATATTTTTTTTCTTAACAGTGAAACAAGATCAAAATGGGCTTTAATTTTAAATTATTCATACCCTGATTCACCCCCCTCTCAGGGTATTCAGCCTTGTGGACCTAACAATAAGGAAACATCATACTATTCCTACTATGTTAGTTCTTTCCATTGAAAGAAGGTACACTTATACTATTGACCTAACTTAAATTAAACATCTTTATTACATAGTGGATCATGATATGAGTAACCACAATTTTATGCCAATTGATGTTTTCTAAGAGGAGTTCCACCACTGATAGGGGGTGTGGGTGGGAGTGGGGATGGGGTTGAATTAGTGGATCTTTTTTAATTTTTTTTTCTTTTAAAATATACTTATATTGGATATTTCGGATCCGATACATTTTATTTATAACTAAACATGTTCTAAATGTTGTAAAAATAAATTTCATAGGAACAAAATATTTTAACAAGGTCCTCTCTATATATGAACTTACTATTGTTTGTGATTTATTAGATGCCCCAATGACATATTCTCTATTAAAATCGGATGCTATTAGAAAAAGGTTTATTCACCAGGATAGATTTCCACTATATTTTATATAGTATGACTTGAAAATTAGTTTAAATTATTTTTCAAATGATATTATAGACAAGATAATATTTTTCACTTCTGAATATTTGATACCTCTGTTAAAATTGATGAAGATGTTTTTTTTCAGCATTTAAGATTGGAAAAAGATCATATTCTCACTTTTGCAAGAATATCAATGAACAGGTTCTTCCTCAAAATACGACTTTTGATATGTCAAATATATTCTTCTCAACTAGTTTTTAAATGATAATTATGTGATTAAAATATTTATCACATAACACTGTTTCATGATTTCTATACAAACAAATTTATTTCTTAGGATACCCATATGTATACAATGAGGGAAAAAATATTTTCACCGAAAATCTGATCTTAAATCCATCTTTCTAACATTATATTTCTTCATGAAGAGAGAAAAGCAATTTTTTTAAAAAAATTGTTCCCTTTATTTATGGGTTCTCACATATCAGATTCTATTTTCCATTTATAATTAACTGAGAATTTATAGGAAGTAGATGACATGTTATTAAAGTAGTTATCTCATGATAATTCTGTTAACAGGAAAAAAGATTAAAGTGATCAAATTACCTCTATATAGAGATACTTTTTTTGCGAAATCATCATCAGATAACAATAATTATCATAAAAAATGGTTCATCCGTTTATTATTTTTTATTCATGTACAAATAAAACTTTAAGTGATTTAGAAATAGTATTTTAATACTTATCCTCATTGAATTTTATAATCTATTCTCACATATTACATGGATTTCAAACAACCCAATCTGTATAAAATATTTTTTATATTGTATTCATTTGTGATGTTTTCTTATAGTTTTCATAGCATTCCTCTAGAAGAGATCACTTGGATAAAATTCTCCATTTCCACATAGTATTGTTGAATATACCTGAGATATTGATAATTATTTTTCCATTATGAGAAAATGGATTCGCCTCCAAATATTGTAATTCATATCCATAGAATTTATATCTCTATATACCATTGTTTCTTTTAGTTGTTTAATTTCTTTTTCAATGATGTTTCAAATAAAATTAAATCTATGGATATTTTTCTTTATTTACAAATCAATCATCACAAATAATTTTTATTCTTTGTGATAATTGATACTAAGAATAATTTCAATCTCTTAATGAGGGTTCAATATTCTTTTACAGTGTTTAATCTCGTATGTCATTCATTAGTTTAAAAACCTCATCTATGAATGAATTCATACACGAGATAAGGATAAATAAAATTAAATTTTATCAGATATCTCAGATCCATGAGATTAGAATGTGGTAGTTCTTCACATATGATTTTATATAGAGTACAAGTAACATATATAAAATTTTCCCCACAATGAATTCATCCAATTTCTTTAATTTGGTTTTCTAATTAACCACTCCTACTGCACCATTTGAGTTTGGATTTATCGATCATAAATGTACTTCATTGCACACACCACATGGGATTCATCCCACTATTAAATAAGGTGTTTAATATCCACCCATTCACTCCTCTTGTGGGATTAAAAAGGCCCAAACACACACCATACACATGGGAATGCACCACTGGGCCTATAAATGGATCCTTCTTGTTATGTTATTGCTTGAAGTAGAACTGAGTTCCCACCTCAGTAATGGCTACACATTGGGTCCCTTTGAATGACTAGAAGGGTTGTATCCTATTTTATTGTAAATTCTAAATAGAGATATATAAAATTATTTACATGGAAAGAAAATTATTCCTCCATTATATTATATAATAAGGAAAATTTTATTTCAACTAGTATTCATTTTATTTCTTTAATAATTTTGAAAAAATAGGTAACACTCAATAGCACATGAATTTTCTAGTTTAGATCATTTCAAACAACCATCACATTTATACCATGAATAATTTTCCATGAGTGGCATCCAATAATAAATAATGAATAATTTTCCATGAATCAAATAAAATTTCTTATTATGAATCCATAAAAATACACCATGAGTCATCAATTCATCTATTAAAATTCTCCATGCATCACCAATTCATCTAAACTAACCAATCCAATATTTACACACTATGATAACAAATGAAACACATAATTTTAATGAAATAAATATTATAAAAGGTTATAGGTATAAATAAGGTTATGTAATTACAGATTAATATCATAATTAATTTTACATGGGAGGTTAGATCATGTTTCTCTTAGCAGGATTAAAAGTATGGGTTTTTGCATCTTAAATTTTCTCAATTGAGATATGATGTGTATTGACATATTTTTTCCTTTTTTTATATTATATATTTTATATTAGATTATTTTATCATAATTTCATAATAAATATTATTGATTTAAAAATCCATATCATGTTCTACCATTTATGGTGTTTTAATTTAAAATATTATGACATTGTAAGGGGGTTTCTTAAGTTTATATATTTTATTGATTTATAATTTATTTCTCTTAAAAAAAATTTAAATGATTGATTTATTATATTATATTAATACATTATAATTAATTTCATATTCTTACAATTAATTAAAATTATAGATTCTTTTATTTATAAAATAATATGATATTAAGAATAATTTCCATCTTCTCTGAATAAGACCTTTTTATTTCCTCTCCTTTTTTTCTCATCCCACAAATGTTCTAAATTAAATATGAAAACCCAATTATCACTTATCTAATGTGACATTCATATTTCTATTTTCCTATTTTAAATAGTAATTTATATAAATATTATTACAAATTGGGTTTTGAGAAAATGTATTTTAAAATACTAATAATATTTTCCATCATTTAATAATGAATTTTATATCTTCCAATACAAATTTCTTTCTTATATCCATCATATATGTTTAAATATTTATTATCAAATATCTCTTTTACAGGTAATTTTTTTTAAAAAAATTCACTTCACCTATTTGAATTCAATATGTATTTTTGGAGAATATATTATTGATGACTCCTTTTAAATGTTTACTATTTTCAAGATATTTTCACTTTACCTATATGAAAAAATTATGATTTATTAAATAAATTATTACTGATATTTACTTCAAATTACTGAATTTTGAGATACTTTATTTTTGATTTATCAAAAGTGATATTTTCCAATGTGATTCTTAGATTATTAATTAGTGAATATTGTTATGAAATGTTTTCTAAGGACTATTTTATGTATCAATAGAATTGACCTATTTATATACAAAACATTTAACTCATATAGTGTTACATTTTTATGAATAAATTTTTAAAATTGATTATGAAATACTTTTTTGGGTCGTTTATTTTTTACTATAAACCATTTAAATTGATGAATTAATTTTTTATACCATCTGGAAATGTTGCAAAAAACATTTTTCATTCCATGGGTTCATTAGGATATGATAAATGATTGATTTAAAGAGGTACACATATTTATATTTTGTTAATACGGGGTTCTTAAAATAAAATTATAATGAATTGGTTTTGGATTTATATCTAATAAAATAAGTATATTTTTGTGTGAATATTCTATTTTTTCACAACATAAAGCATGGACATTTTTTTGTTAATAATGTTTTAACTACACTATTGGAGTGTCATATCACCGAACGTATGTTTACGATGTACCAAAAAAAATTTACCCTAAAAAGTATAGCACCGGAAAGGGGTAAATCCACAGGGAATTAAGAAGTTATTTTATCTTTATTAACATAGTTTGTATTTTTATTTTAGTGAAGGGTGCTGAATTTAGAGTCAATTTTTGTTGAATGTTTTGGATACAAAAAAATAATTTTTTTTGATTTCTTCTAAAATATTTCTTAACAGAATAAAAGTAAAATGCCTGGAAATAGGTTTTCATATAAATAAATATTGAAATGTGTTGGGATTATGGATTTATGAGAAGTTTTATTTTTAAATCAAATTGCTTAAGAGGTTGTGTTGTTCAAAATAACCCAACACTCTGGGTTCAATTTGTAATAATTTTCCCTTGTCCAAGTAAATTATATATTTAGAGTAGAATAAACTAACTCTTTGGTCCGGTAGTTAGTTTTTAACAGATATTTATTTGGCTTAGTCCATTTTTATTTGACGAATACATCCAATTTTAGTGAAACTATCCGTTGGTATTCTTCTTTTGAATCTCTGAAAATTCTACCCTTAGTCTCGTATAGAATTTCCAATGATAAGATGAACTGATTTAAGAAGAATAATAAAATATTATTAAAACAAAAACATTCATAGAAACATAATTCAATTTAAAACTCATAATCTCCCCCAACCCCAACACACATGGTGTTTAGTTATACATTGAGGTAAATACTATCACAAAACTCTTGATACCTGATGTGATCATACATGGATGTTCGAGGTGGAAATGATAATTCAGCAGATGGTGGAATTATGTTACTATGAACGTAGAACATCTAATCCTTCAAAACATTAACCCTTTTCTCTACACAATACTGACAACACTCACCCCCAAGTCGGGAGGCCAAGGGCTCCTTTTATAGAAATAATAATTACACAGAGTGTGGAAAAAAGTACATGCCATGTACTTTCGTCAATGAGTATTTTCCGTCATTTTCTCAAATATTAGGCGGCCTAAGATCCCATCTTTGACTTGGAACTCGGCGAATCATAGTATGTGAATTGACACGGCGTGTAGCTCCACCTTACATAGCAAGTAGTCTCATTTCTCAGTCACCAATCACATCTAGAAATGTATACATGGCGTGTATCAGTGGAACAAGGTATGTCACCTTCATCTGGCCCCATGGACATGTAGAATCTTCAAGTCCACCAACTGATTCTATAATGGTATACACGGCATGTATAGTTTGAACATGGCATGTACCAGCTTTTGGTTATTTGGGCATCTGCTTGTCCTGGTCAACCCGTGTCTGAACTTGAATATACACGATGTTTATATGAGTTCACACCATGTAGTAGAATGTTTTTGATTAGTTCTTCCATTTTTTATGTATTTGGCCATAAAATTACTGGAAATGAACAAGATTACAAAAATAAATATATATTTTCCCTAAGAAGTACTTAATTTCTGAAAACATGTTCTTATTTTTCAATTTAGTATATGAAAATGTACGCACAAATCGGGTGCATCAAACTCCCCCACAGATAGTCATTTTCTTGCCCTCGAGAAAATATCTACATCTAATTAAGAGAGTTTATATTTTAAAAGAAATAAATTTAGATAATCATAAATTTTATTAATAAGTTATAGGATAAAATTTTAAAACAAATACAGAACAATATTAATCCAGGGGATATTCTTATCAAGCCTCGTATATAATTAAATTAAATACTTTCATCCTCATTGAACACATGTTTCATCCTTTAAATAATAAAAACCCACTTGATGATTAACCTCATCAATAAAATTCTCAATAGTCAATATTTTTTTATTCAACTTTATCCCCAATCAAGGATATATACACTCTATCCATAGGTTTGCTAGAAATCTATTTATACGCTTCAGAAACATTGACTTAAAAAAATCATGAGGTATTTTTAATAAGGATCAGATGTTTCTGTGGCTAAAGGGAGGGAGGTAATGTTGTGAAAATAACTTTGTGGCTTGAAATAGGATTCTAAATTCATTAAATAATAATTCATGATATTCAAAACTATACTCAATGTAAAAACGTCCTCATCAAGCTCAAATGATCTCACCATCTCCTTTAGTTGAGTAGGTAGGGTAAAAAAACAACAAGTGAGTATATGGTCCCTTAATTTGTACCTTTTTATAGCAAAGGGGACCTCTCATAATTTCCATGAATAGAGGTTAAGAACCCTTCATTCCACAAATGATCAAGAATCTTTCCCCCATAAATAACGTTTTGACAATTCATGAATTCATTTCTTGTGTTCCCAATCACTTCTTTTGAGTTCAAATAAATAATAAAGAAAAATCATAAAATAATTAGGGTAATAAGGGAAATAGGCTTGTATTATGGCTTCCAATAAAGTCTATTCATAGTCCTTAAAGGCTTCACGAAGATAAAATGTAGGGTATGTCTCAATATAAAGAGGTTTAATCAATACAATTCCTAAATAATTTTAATGTAACTCAAAAAATCCTCGTGTTTTCAAAAGAAAAAATGAAAATTATGGTAGTTATGTATATTCTAAGAATCTATCAAGAATGTTGGTATTAAAAAGAATATAAAAAAGGGTTTAGAATACCTCTCGGGAGTGGGAAAAACAAATTAAGAGACAATTGGGTCATGACTGGAAAATATTTTATTAGTCTAATCGATGTAAATATCCATGATTTACAAGTTGAAATTTTAATTATATCAGCCATCATTTTAAAACACTGATGAACCAAAATGATCATGCAATTTTTTTAAAACAATTCCCTTTTTTATTATTATGGAAAAATATGATTAACCAAAAATATTTTCACAATATCAAATATATCTTCTTATAATGTCATCTCTTAGAATCTAAAAAGGGAAAAGACTAGAGAGGTCGAGAGAAGCCCCCCATACTTAATAATGCACGTGGCCCACCAAGTGCCCAAAAAGAGCAACAAGGTAAGGTGGGGACACAATAGTGGACCAGACCAATGGGAAGTAACAAAAGAAGTAAACCAAGAATGAAAAGGAAAAAATGTACAAATAACACTCCCCTAGTGTCTAGGCAAAGAAAAACAGAATGTAATGAGATAGTGCAGCCCAAAACGTGCCAAAGTACCTGTGAGGGGGGAAGAATAGGAACATTTCTAGAATACACAATAGACACATGCACACGATATCAAATATATATATATATATATATATATATATATATATATAACATGTGTCCCAAAATCTAGTTAGGGGGTCGCCTCAAAAGAGGCATAATCCAATACAGAACCAGCCGGGAGATAAGGATCAGGAGCCATAGAAATTGGAGGCTCAGAATTTTCACCTAGAAGAGAAGCTATATAAGTAGGAGCTGTAGGTGACAAAATCAGTATAGGAAGTTTAGCATCCCCCCAAGACTGGCAGCAATGATGGAATCATTAGTAGAAGCAACAGGGCCCATTGTTGATACGAGAATGAAATCTGTCGCAAGGGAAGTAAAGGGTTGTGGAGCTACAGAATAAGGGCCAGGAACTGACATTGAGGCCAGTGGTGGGGGCTTCAGAATACCAATTTGCTGAAGAAAAATCCCAAACATCTTCCCCATGAGGATATGGAGGCTGTCGATATGAACCAAGTGCTGGTCCATCGTACTGAGGCAGAGGTAAAGGGAGAGACCGACTAAGGGTGTGAGGGTAGAGGGGCTAGTGGTGGTATAGAAGAAGGATGGCTAGAATAAGTGGGATTAGTAGAAGGGGGTGGGGGGAAGCTGGAGGGGGTGGGGGAGGAGGAGGAGGTGCTTCGGTGGGTGCAGTAGGGTCATCAGGTGGGCAGGGTGGAGCTTGGGAAAGGATGTAGGCACCCCATACTTCCAAAACAATCCCATGAGAATAAGCATGAGATAGTCCATCCACTGGGGTGAGCCTAACATGTCATGGGGTTGAGAAGGTTCAAAAATCCGAGGTGGTGGGAATGGTGAGTGGCATAAAACTTGTCGTTCAGGTTTCCCTAACGACCGATAAATATGGTAGGGAAGTAGGAGGCGACAATGTAAAGGAGGTCTGGGTAGTCCTACCGGATGAAATAGGTAAGGAGATCAATGTCACGACCGGTCATAACCCATATATCATCATGGTGGGGGTAAATAATGGGGATAAAGCACCAATGGGTAAAACGAAGAATGGGGATAGTGATAAGGGTACTCTTCTGGGAGGTAGGGGTATAGTAGTGGTCAAGCCCATAAATCTCCCTCCACATAGCAATGATCTCATAGCACTCTGGTCAGTTCATGGGGGAAACATTGGGTGGGGTGAGAGGATGGGGGTAGAAACTGCACCCTGGGACGAACATGGTCATGGTATGGGAAAATCGTAGGCCACTCAGATGGAACCGAACCACTTGTACTACATCACCAGGTGTCTCCCATTATTTTTCCCTATCAAACTCAAATAAGGAAGTGATCTCCAAAAATAAATCACAAAAAATACGAGTGCTGAACTAGAAGATCGTAATTAAGGGAGGATGGATGAGAAGATCCTCTAACTCGGACCGGATATTGAGGTGTTGTGGAATGCTGCTATCCATATTATGGCCGCTCAACGAAATTGAGTGGTGAGAAAAATTCCAAACTCTATTGTGTGCCAGTTCAGTTACCGGAAACACCATGCAAGTGTATGGAACACCTACAGGTCCTGGACTAGGTGGTGGTGCCATAGTAGAAGATGGTTCTGGGGGAAGATCAGTTGAAGTAGGTGGAGGTTCGGTGGATGGGGTGGTCGATGAGGGGCCAACTGCGGAGGATGAGATCTTAGGTGGAGTGACAGCTGGGGGGGGGGGGGGGGGTGGGTGAATGATGGTGCTCAGTCAAGCCTCGGCTGAGGGAGTTAGGGGTGGAAGGGTGTTCAACAGAGGGAGCTCGTATACGAGAGCATCTGGGTATGGCTACATTGTAGGTCAGAGTCGTATTTGACGATATATGGTCCTCTCTCCCTTAGTGGCGGAGTTGGGGCGCTTACCATAGGAAGGATCTCAGTCTTCCATAACCTAAAAGAGAAATAAGAACAAAACAAAAGAAAACGAAATAAAAAACCAAATAATGTGTGAGAAAACTGAAATATAAAAGTACACGGCATGTACATCCAGAGTACGCAGCGTGTAGTGAAAGCTGGGTATTATCCCGTGTGCTCTGGATAAACATGCCGAGCGAGCATGGTATAGACCAGGAAAGGATACATAGTGTGTTCCGGACATACATGTCGTGTTCAGGAAAAGTGGACATGGTTGTGTATTTGTAAAAAAACTACAACTATTTTATCAGTTACAATAATACAAGACACAATGTTTAATGGTCCAACACGGCATGTTGATGACCATAGGAACATGGCCGATTGGGGGTCTAGACACGTGTTGGCTGAAGGAAATGGCATACACGACGTGTACCTAACATACACTCTGTGTACGTCAACATGTTGTGCAAGGATGTGTGAAGTGTTTACACATGGATGGGCCAAATGAAATTTCATTAACAACATGTATTGAACACACACATCATTTATATGAACATGGTGTGTGAGCCCGGGTGAAAAGGAAACCCAGGCATGACGGGTTAAGGTACACAGTGTGTACCAAACATACACACCGTGTATATTCAAATTGCATAGCATTTTAGTTTGTGGCTTTGTACAAATGTACACAGTGCGTGTTCTTCATCTCGTGGCCCTGTAACGCAGAAGACGATCAGTTGACTGATCTGAAAATTTCCCTAAATGGTTATAATAACGTTAAAGATAGGGTGTAAAAGGGCTTACCTAGACTGAGGATCACAATGCCAAAACAATCAAGACCATAAATGCCCAAAATATACAGATTTGAGCTTATTTCCTCTATAAATGGGAATGACCTCATTGATTTATGTTTCAAATATTCAAAGAGGTTTCTAATGGGCGTGTTTGTAGAACCAGAAACATCCAATTATTCAATATACATTTGTACCTACATTCCAAAGGTAGGTGCTCATTAGTTGTGAACCGATGAGACTTGAGAATTTGCATTGGTTGGGAGGATGGGAGGTCGGACGCATCACACCATTTTGAGGGGAATTATTGTCTACTCCAGGACTCTCTTTATAGATTTAAGTTATGTTTGTGAATCCTTATTACATTACCAAGAATAAAAATTCTCGTTCCTTTAGATCTGATAATCAATGATTAATATGTATGAGATTTAGAGAATATTTAATATGTATTCGAGGTTCTTCATCGATAGATAATAATCTGTATTTGTAAGAGATTATTAGTCATTGGTATCCTTCGAAACATTATATAGAAATATCTTGGTCTTATAATAACCATAATGGTTTTAAAGAAACTTAGTGGGGCACTTGATTTTTATTGTCATTCAAAAGGACATAGATTATTTCAGAGTTGGGATCATACCCGCAGATGGGATACCTATATATCCTTTGTTTTATAAAAGAAATCAGAACCCACATAATTCGAGTAATGAAGTATGAGGTTAATATATGATTGATGGATCAAAGAAATATGTCATAGTTACTTTTACAATCTAAGCTCACGAGATTCATGTGCTGTGTGAGAATGAAGAGGTATTGGAAAAACCAAAAAATTTTATGCGATGAAAGATTCAAATATATGAAATGATGTGAGGCTTATGTATTCATGACTGCCCAGATAGATGAAGATTAGGATTTACTTCAGCGGAGAAACCCGAAAACAAGGTCCATAAAGGTATATGTGCTTAATAATGATTTTGATACTCTAAATGGTGAATTATTATTGAGTAGGATGCCCAAATTTTAAGGGGAGTAACGATTGAGTTTTACTCATGAGAGGGAAGCCCAAGTCAACAGATAATTAATACTGGTTAATAGAAATTATTACTATGGCTTATTCTTAAAGAAGAGGCCCAGGTTAAAGGGAATTATGACTGGGGCTTAATCCTTAAAAGGAAGCCCAGGTTAAGGAAATTGTGTTTGGGGCTTACTCCTGAGGAGGATGCCCATATTTGGGAAATTATGAATGGGGATTACTCGTAAGGAGGATGCCCAGGTTAGAGGACTTGGGGATTACTCCTGAGAATGATTCCCAAATTAAGATAACGTGGATTGGGGTTTACTCATGAAAAGGAGGCCCAATTTAAGGATTCTCTCATCTTAAAGGATGAGGTTGAATGAATGAAATCTCTAACCTTAGTGACATAAAGATATGTAAATCACTAGGTTTTGAGAGATGTTCCACATAATACCTATTAGATATGGAAGCCAACAAGGGATCTATTCCAAAAGATATGGCTTTAAAGAGGGATTTGAAGGATGGATCTTGAATTGGAGAGGTGTATAAGGATAAGATAGGTGAATTAGGCAGGAGAGGCACCCCAAAAAAAAATGGGTTCACAGGTCCGGCATGGGCGCGCAAGTTCTGGTCACGCAGGTATATCTGCGCAAGTGTAACCATTTCCCTTAAGGGCTGGCCATTTTGGCATGAAAGTGTTTATGAGTTTCAACACATAGGCCTTACTTACCCTCTTTAGATCTTCCGTTCTAGGTAATAAATTACCTTAGAAGTGTTTGGAAGCTTCAAGAGGAGACAAGGGCATCTGGAGCTCAAATCTGTGTTTCTGGAATTTTTCTTCATAAATGGGGGGGCCCACAAGGGGTATTTATAGTCTAGTGAATACCCTGAGCAAAAATTATAGAGGGAGCGCAATTCACCTGCATGACCCTTGGGAGGCACGCAAGTATACTTGTGTGACCTTAGTGAAACTTGCGCGACCGAAGAGAAAATGAATCTTTGTTCATACCTTTTTCAATTATTTATTTTTCTTCAAAAGATGAATCATTTTGGGTTTATGTTATTTCCCTTTTCATTCCTTTAGACTCTATGAAGGAAAGGAGAGTCAACAAAATTTCTCCCTCATAGTTGGATCCGATGCAAATGAAAATGTGACTCTGAGGTGAAGAACAAACAAGAAATCTAGCAGTTTAAAGTCTTTCATGTTGGACATAAAAAAGGATAATGTTTAAGGTTGAAATAGATTTGACAGAATAGATTAACATTGACTCAATTCCTTGATAATTTATCTTAAAACATATTACCGTGTTCAAGTATGAGGGAAAATATGTAAATGTTTACTTAATAAATTTTGAATCTGAGGAATGATTTGAAAACCGGATAAAAGTCATTAGAAGAAGTAGTTCCCAAGAATAAAGTTACCACTATTTAACAAACCCGTTAGGGGGTCGAATTATGTAGTGACACCTAAGGTCATTGGCTGCATAGTCAAATAATATCATCTTTTGGCTGAAATGTATGTTGTGTACACTGTTTATGCAAGGCCGCCTAAGGAAACGTGCTGCGTAGTTAGAAAAAAGAACTCTCAGAAATTTACTTTTCTATTTCTAAACATCTAGTGGAAGTTAATGGGGATTCAAATTTTCCAATGCATAGAGTTTTCTGTATGGAGAGAGGTACTTGAATATGGAGAAGATATTTCCAAAAAAAATATTGTCTTAGAACTGGATGAATGTCACTCCTACGAAGGTCTGACCCAATTGTATGGAAGGGAAATATAAACCATAGACATGAATACTTTCAGATCATGAAAAAGAGTTTGGGACAAATATGTTACAGAATTATATTTTTGAGGATCTGTACATATTTTTGTCATGCGAAATAAGGTAAAAAGAGGTATTCTCCCCAAGAATGAAGTTACCACTATTTGAAAAACCCATTAGGAGGTTGAATTATGCAGGGCCACCTAAGAACATTGGCTACATAAACAAATAATAGCATCTTTTGGCTGACAAGTCTGTTATGTAGACATTTTATGAAAATCCACCTAAGGGAATGTGCTGCATAGTCAGGCAAAATAACTCTCAGAAATTTGACATTTTGTGACCAAAAGTCAAGAAAATGGTTATGGAGATCTAGAAGTATTTACGGTTAGGAGCATGAAATATGAAAATCAGTATTGTCCAACGCATGAAAGAGATACATAGATAATAGTTAACCATAATCCTGTTGTGGATGGGTCCTCAATTTAAATGCTGCAATTTACTAAATATCCCATAAGGATGATAATCAAGCCATACGTAGTTCTTGAAATACAGTTTAACTTCATGCGAGATGAAAGTATGGAAAATCTCAATTTAGGTTCATAAAACTCAGACCATTACAATGAATACACAATGTGTGTTTTCATAGGGACTTTTTAGATAGGGGACTGAAAGTAAAACATAGGGTTAGGAAAAAATACTTGGGTCTAGATTCGAGGGATGCTCGAACATTCCTACGTATCCCATAATGAGGGGAATCAAGCCGCATGTTTTTCTATAAATACCTTTTGTACAGATTTGGTTCATACATGTGAAGGGTGAAGGAGACATTAGTGCAATAATGGTTTGACCCATGATAAAAGGTTTGGGAATTTCCATGTATGCACATAGTCAATAGAATATAACATGATTAGAGATCAATGTAAATAATGATTCCCTCTCAGGTGAGGATGTCAAAGAATGTTCTAGTTTATTGTCGTACAGGAAAAAAGAGCGAGTAGTTTAAGGTCATATGCATGGACTGGTGGTGAACCAATGTAAAAATTATTAATTCTGGGGCTGCTTTATAGATCAAAATCATATGTGTTTTAGGTGAACCGATGTGAAGATATTGGTTTTGGGCTTGAACCTCTGGAGTTTTCCTACGTACATAGCCTAGAAGGCATGGATCGATGTCTGTGTTGTTTAATTAAAGAATGAATTGGTGATCAAGTTGTGCTTGAGGACAACGACCTAAAAAAAATGGTGTTGGGACATACACATGGTTAACATCCCAGAGATGGTGTTATGGTTGAAGTTTAATATAAGATCACGTGCATCATACACGATGTGAGAAACAAGAGTTAGCAAAACCCTTAATAATGAACAGTTTAATGTCATTTTGGACATATGAAGGGACTATGCAGTTTAATGTCTTGTAGTGAGGACTATTGGTGCTGCACAATTTAGTGTCATATAGCAGGGACAAAATACAATTTAACATCATGTAGGAAAAATATAGGGACACAGTTTAATGTCATGTTGGACGTGAACACATTTTTGAGTCATGTTGGAAAAAAGGTTGTTGTACAGTTTAGCGACCTATAGCTAAGACAATGGGGACAATACAGTTTAACGTCATGTTGGATGAAATGGGGATTGTGCAGTTTAATGTCATGTAGTAAGGACAAAAGAGACAGAGTTTAATTTCATCTTGGACGTATTAGGGACTTTTTTCAGAGTTTAACATCCTGTTGGATGATGGTACAAACAGATTAAGGTCATAAGCATATACCAGGGATTATGTAGTTTAACGTCTTGCTACACATAAGGGACTTCTATACAATTTAGATTCAGGTATTTAGGACGTCATAGTTTAACGTCACGTTGGAAGATAAGGGTGCAAATAGTTTAAGGTCATATCCATAGACCGTTGATTCTGCATTTTAACATCTTGATGGACGATAAAGTATTTGTGTTACAAAAAATACTTCTTCAGAAATCTATTATTTGATGGAGTAGTTATGAGTTCTCCATCCCTTGAGATTATAGAATATTTTCCATTGGAGTAGACCTTATTTATTGAATTAGTTACTTCCTATTTTTGCTCTGGTATGGGAGGTTTCTTTCCTGGTATCATTGTATTTCTAAGAACCAATACCAATTCTCCCTGAACAAATGAATGAAGATGAACTTTTTTGTTGAAATCTTGTGATATTCGATTCTGATAGATTTTCATGTGGTGCAAGGTGCACAATCCTTTCTCATATAACTATTCCAATTCATCCAAGTGCTTTTGAGACTGTTAATCTATAGATGACTGATCACAAATGGCTACACTGAGCGAGGGTAACTAAACCTTAATGGGCATGGCTGCTTCTGTTCCATATACCAATGAATAAGGAGTTGACCGCGTTGTAGTGTGGGTGGTGGTTCGATAGGCCCGTAAATCATGAAAGAGTTTATCAGGCCTTGATTTATTATCTTTGTCCACCATATTTTGTAGTATGTTTGAAAGGGTCGTGTTTAAATATTATATCTATCCATTAGTCGTTATAGGATACCGAGATGATTGATTGGATTTGATGTTGTATTCTTGATAAAACTTCCTCACCATTGATGAATAGAAGTTGGTGCCATTGTCCTTCATTATGGTATGAGGGACACCAAATCTGGTAATGATGTTATACTTGATAAAGCTGATAATTCTTTTAGAGCGGACTTCTTTGAGAGGTATTGCCTCTGCCCATTTGGAAAAGAAGTCAGTAGCAATAAGAATATACTTGAACTGAATGAATGTTGATTAAGGATAAGGTCCTACTACATCCATTCCCCATGTGGAAAATGGCCATGAGTATTTAGCTGTTTGAAGCAACTATGGGGGTTGATGAATGAAGTTGGAATGTAATTGGAAATAATGAAACTTCATTGTGAAATCAACACAATCTTGTATCATTGAAGGCCAATAGTATTGAATCCTTCGAAATTGATCAGATAGTCTATGTCCAGACTGGTGGGCACCACAGACTCCTGCATGCACTTCTTTCATGAACGCCATAGTATCTTCACCATCAATGCATCTAAAGAGAACTCCATAAAAACCTCTTTTTTAGAGAATTTTCTCTAGGTGATCCGGACTATCATAAAAATTAAAATTGACCACACATCGCCAGATTTTTTCTTTCCCAGCTCTATCAGGTGGAAGTGTTCCATTTTGAAGGTATTCCCTGATAGGTGTCATCCATCCTATAATATGACCATATGGTTCAAGAATTTGATTAATTTTATTTATTTCATCTTTTCTGATTTCAACATAAGGTGAAATTGTACGACGGTGGGCAATAATGATTCTTATCTCATCCCAATTTGGTTCTGCCAGAGCTGTGGCTATATTAGCCAGTGCATCAGCTTGATCATTTTGTGATCTCAGGACATAAGAATATGTCGGTTCCGAAAGAAATTATTCCATTAAAACTCTGACGTAATAATACAAAGGTATTAGATCTTATTTTCTGATTGCATAATCCCCATTGACTTGTTTGATTACTTGGTCTGAATCACCTTTCACCTTTAAGTGATTTACTTTTTTTTGAATCGCCAACACCAATCCTGTGATAAGAGCTTGGTATTCTGGTTCATTATTTGTACCACCTCCCAATAATGAGAAGGAATAAGGTAGAACTTCCTATTCTGGGGAAATGAGTACAATTCCTAACCCAACATTGTTGAACTTAGGATCTTCCATTTTCTTCCTTTTTGAACTTCTAGAAGCACCATCAAAGAACATTACCCATGTTTGAAGACTATCTTGAATAGAAAAGACTCCCTCATTAGGAAGTTCAAATTTTGAAGATGTATCTTATACTGAAGGATGTTTAGGAAGGAAATCCGCTAGATCTTTTCCCCTAATGGCCTTTTGAGACACATATTGAATATCAAATTGCTGCAAAATAACTGCCCACCTTTCCAGACGTCCTCTAAGCATTGGACGACTAAGGATGAATTTGAGTGGGTTATTTCAAGATACCAATTAGACCTCGTGATGTTGTAGGTAGTGTATCAACTTATGATCTGCAATGATAAATTCTAGGAAGCACTTCTCAATATTTGAGTATCTGGTATTTGCTTCAAGAATAGTCTGACTAAGATAGTAGAGGCTTTTTTCATTCCCATCATCATTCTTCTAAGCATGAAAGGCACCAAATGATCGCTCTAAAGATGTCACATAGAGGATAAGTGGTCTTCCTTTAATAGGTGCAATTAAAACCAGTGGGATCAAGAGATATTTCATGAGAATATCGAATGCTTCTTGACATTCTTCAGTCCACTGTTAAGTGACTCCCATCTTCATCAATTTGTTGAAGGGTAAACTTTTGCTTTCCAAATTGGCAATGAAATGCCGAATATAGGCTAAGTGTCTTTGAAGTCCTCTCAATTCCTTTAAATTTCGAGGAGGTGACATACCAAGGATTGACGTTTTCTTCTCAGGATCGGCTTCGATACCACAATGGCGTACCAAAAAGACGAGAAAGTTTTCTGAGGTTACCCCAAAAGCACATTTTAAGGTGTTCATCTTCAAACTATGTTGTCGAAGTTTGTGGAATATGACTTCCAAATCTTCCAAGTAATTTGATCATTTCATGGATTTAACCACCAAATCATCCACATAACATTGAACAAAACTTCCCTAAAAAGGTTTTGATGATATGATAAATCGCCCGCTGATATGTAGCGCCTGCATTGTTCAGGCCAAAGGGCATTACCTGATAGCAAAACACACTCTGAGGGGATCTGAAGGATATAGGTTCCTCATCTTATAGATCCATTAATATTTCATTATATCTTGAATATCCATCTATGAAGGATAGTTCTTCATAGAGAGTTGTTGCATCAATTAAGAGTTCTGTAATCAGTACTAGAAAATAAACCATGGGACAATGCCAATTAAGAACTCTAAAATCAATGCAAACTCTAATTTGTCCATTCTTCTTTTTCACAGGGACAATCTTATCACACTACTTAGGATATTGAAATTCTCTGACAAAGTTATCTTTGATAAGATTATCCACTTCAGCT
Source organism: Viscum album (assembly GCA_963277665.1). Lineage (NCBI taxonomy): Eukaryota > Viridiplantae > Streptophyta > Magnoliopsida > Santalales > Viscaceae > Viscum > Viscum album. Next base: position 322,983,977 of record OY728119.1, on the reverse strand, counting down.
TTAATTTTGGAATCATAGAATAGGTGTGATCATCTTGTGACTTGATTAAATCCTCAACGTTCTTCTGGAAAACCCAAACAATGAGTAGCAACATCAAGATCAAGCCCCAAAATCTTTATATAGTTACAACAAAATATATCTCTATTTTGCTTTAAAAATGAAATATACATATCTTTATCTTCAAGGGTCATGTCCGCACTAATTAATGTTGGGTGTGGATCTTCTTTTGTACCCAGATTTATTTCTCTGAGTTTGTCCACGGTGGTAGAGATACCCTCTTCTAATGCTGGAGGAGCATCCCTAAGATCTTCCTCTTCTTCTTCAACATTTGTTATTTCTTATGTTTCTACTTTCATAGTAGATGGTGAAGTAGAATTTCCATGATTAGAAGAGATGTTAAAATTTGAACATCTTGAAGAAGAAGCTTCCATTTCCGACCCAATTAATGATGAAGGGTCATCCTTGGGTAATAAAGAGGAGATGAGGGATTGAGAATCAACATCATCATTTACCTATGAAATTTCTATAACTTCTTCTGGCTTGATTGGAAAACTATAGACGTTCTAGATTTCAGCAGATGAAATGAAGACATCCCCATTTCAGCTTTCATCATTGCTTGGTGAATCACCAATTTCTACAATGTTGTCTTGCGTGATTGTCATAATTGACATTATGGATGTTTCAATAAGAGTATTGGAATTGGGTCTATCCTGTCAATTTGACTGATAGACAATACATAATATGTACTCACATGTGTGAATGGTTTTATTATAATATTTTCCAAACCATATGGAGCATTAACTTTTTTAATCTCCCTTGTTGTGGATTTCTCCTTTCTGTTCATGTGATAGAATTCTTCCACAATGTATTGAGATTGAAATGTCTTGAATGAGTACATATCACCATACAATGTCCCAATTTGACCATCGAAACAATATTTGAGACATTGATGGTATGATGAAGTAATATCCACATGTTGATGTAGCTGGGGTCTTCCAAGAAAGATGTTGAAGGATGAGTCTTGATCAACAACCATAAAATCTGAATTGGATATAAGATCTTCAAACTGAGTTCTGAGTGTAATCTCGCCCAATGGTTCTTGTTCATTTTTATCATATCCTTGTAACATCAAAGTAGAAGGAGATAAATCAGATTCTGTAAGGCCCAATCGACGAAGTGTACGAATGGGGATGAGGTTGACTCCTGAACCATTATCAATGAAAAATCATCGGACGTATACACAATTGAACATGATAGATAAGTATAAAGGTCTAATATTTTAATGCACAACATCATCTTCATCTTCATCTATGAAGGATATAACTGCATGGAATTCTGCAGGATTATTCTCTACATGGTAGACTTTAGCTGCAGTAATTTCGATTTCAAATTCCTAAGGACATGACAAAGCCTCGATGAGTACCTCTCGAAGAACCTTTGATAAATTCAAGGCATCCAAAATTGATAACTTGGCTAGTAATTGGGCCAAGTGTTTCAATACATCATACTTTTGATCCAAGGGACTGTGTTTTCCAATAGGAACATGTGGTTTCACATGTACCTTAGAATTTGATTCTTTGGAATTAGATGCATCTTGTATCGGGGTATGAGTTGAAAATACTCCTGGATATGGAATATTAGACCGAATCGGTCTATTTACCTACTAATATTAAGAAGGTGGAACCTCTAATCGATATTCAAGAATTATTGTACCAGGACTGAATCTGCCTTTAGTGGAATAATTTACTTGTTCTTGATGAGCCCACTGAAGGGATCTTCCATGAGTTTCTACTGCATACACAGTTCTAGAATGGGTAGAATTCGAGTAGTGGTTTATTAGATATCCATGTCTTACTCTATATCCCAGACCTCTGGATCTACCTCTAATTCCTCTGTTTGATTCAGGGAATCTAGGCTCATCAAAATCGAAAATGCAACTTGCATAAGGATTTGTTAAATGAATAATATTAACAGAACCAAAAGATGAACTCTTCATCTAATGAAGACTCTGCCTGATTAGCCCATTTAGGCTATACTGTTTGGTGGGGTAGTTCCCATGGCTTCGATGTATATGGAATAAAATCTTCTAGAGTCAATGAAAACATAGGATTTGACATGATTTCATATTCTTCTAATTGGTCATATTTCTTTTAATTGTGTCATTTCTTTGAGGATTTTCACTTTGATGAAGGGTGATTTTCTGTTGGATCCATAGAAGAAGACACAATTGGTTTCTTCAATTGTGTTCTCAAAATGGTATGAGTTCAGTTGATATTTTTCTGAACACCCAATCATTATATTTTTGCTCATTTTTCTTCTTGATTTATTTCCACTCACCTTCTTCCTATGGATTTGTAGAAGTAAAACATGCTACCTTAGCTGAAGAACCTTTCAATTTGACTTGTCCCAAGACCACGATTTTTTTCCAGAGGTAATTAAAGACAAAACACTCATGAATGGGATGCCACATAATTTGATGAAATGGGCTATAATTAGGACGGTTTTCATCTCCTTCCTTGTTCGGCCTCTTGGGCCTTGCCAATTGATCCAAATTATTATCCAAAACCGAAATGAATTAACCATGAAATTGTTCATTTCAGATAGAGTAAACATTACACTTTAGATCCACAAATTGTTTCCATCTTTGATCTCTTTGATCATCTTGACGAAACAACCTCTGTTGTTGATTCTCATGAGGTGGAGCCCTTCGAGAAGATGATGGACTTGAAGTAGAAGCAGGTACAGGTGTTTGTTTAAGCATAACTTTAGTAGTCTCTACATTACCCATTCTGTTTCCTGGAGCTGATGGAATTACATGAGATTTATCCTTAGTCATTATAAGAGATTCTTCAATCTGTTGAGCGATTGAAGTATGGACTCGAATCCCTCCTGTGTATTTCATAGGGATCAACAGCGTGCATAATTCATCATGTATATTTTCCACACAGATTGGAAAAAATTCATCTTAGGGTAGTTCTATGATCAGGGAATATGTGAATCCCTTCCAGTGATCAATGAAATCTAAAACCCTTTCATTATCCCTTTTCGTAAAATTTGTAAGATCAAAAACTCTCATCTTCGGAAAAGATGAGCTAAATTGAAGAAGGAATTGTTGATGGAGATCCACCAATCTACTAATTGACCAGGATTACAATATTGTATACCAGACAAAAGAAGGTCCTTGTAATGACTGTACAAAACACCGGAGCCTAACTGCTTCTTTTTGCAGAGGGTTTCCCGTCATAGGATTGCATTGAGAAACAAAATGTGTTATGTGTTTCTCTAGGTCTCCCAAACCATTAATTATTGGCAATGTGGTACTTGAAAAATTTTATGGGGGAAGAATTGCGTCAACCCTTTCAGGGTAAGCTCTCTTCTCTGGTTCAAATGGTGCACTCTTTCCTTCCATAGCTTCCAGTCGATCTATTAATGACTCAATGATAGTCATTAACTTTTGAGAAACATCTGGTTGAGCTTGTACCTGTGTAGGTGCAATACCTAGAGCATGGATTGGTGTGGCGACCTGGACCTCCACTGATGGTAGTATTGCGGGTGGTTGTTGTACATGAAGCTTAAGATTAGACCTGTGAGTGTGTACTGATAAAGTAGGATAATCTTGATCCATCTTAGTAGCCGCAACTAATTTCCTTGGCTGACCGACTCCAGTACGCTTAGGAGGAAGACTACTTTGAAGTAGTTTGAATTCAACTTCCTTAATTCCTACATCTCTTCTACTTATAGTGCGATTTTTTTGCTCTAATGAGAGTTATCGGGATTCTCTAGAGGAAATCTATGTAACCTAATTATTTACTTTCCCCTTATTGGACACCTTTGGGAGAGGGAGAAGTGGGTTACTTAAAGGATAACCTAGATTCTAGGCAATCCTTTGATTTCGTGTACGCCCACCTTCTTCATTTGTATCTGTACATACAACATCTTGAGCAGGAACCTCTTCAATTGATCCCTCTGAGTGAGCCTCATCTGGGGGATCAGCAACAATGGCATTAATTAAATTGATTGATGCATAACGCATTGCATCCCTTCTATCAGCCTTTTTGTGATATTGTCTACTTCTATGTCCCTGATGAGACATTTCCTTTTATCGATTTGATCCCTCAGGAACTTCTTGACAAACCATAATTTGTAGGGAATCACTTAATAATTTGTCTCATCGTTACACTTGTGTCTTCTTACCTAATCGAGAGAAGACTGACTTTATCTGAGGAAGATATTGAGGATTTGAAAATTCATAGTCCTGTGGACTTGGGCTGTTCCTACTGTCATTTCTCAACTCCTCAAATTCTATTTGTTGATTCTGAGGGTTGTTTTAAAAGAGTCCCCAGTCTGGAAACCTGGGGTGGTTCTTGAGCTGCTATATCTGAGACTTTCTTGAAAGCTCTCCTGATCGTATGGACTTTAGTTCGGAAATTGGCTGGATGCATCAAACTACATCCACTCTTATCACCAGGCTCAAAAGACTGTTGGATGATTTTTAACATCTCTGTCACATGATGATGTGCTTGCTCCAAATGAGAGGCATGTTCAATATTCTCATTTTTTTGAAGTAGGAGTAACTCAACAACTTGTTCTCTGTATTCCAGATTTTGAGAAGAACTAGTTGATGCACGTTCTTGAGAGAGCATTTGATTACAAACAAAACCAATTGGTTGTGGCGGTCCATGGGCAATAACATTGCATGAGACCATTTTCGGTGGGCTTTATCGACTGGAGAGTAAAATAAAATGTAGTTATCCATTAATGCCAAATCCCTAGATATGAATACCAGATGGGGAATTGGTAATTAACTAGCGCAGTCTTCTTAGTGCGCCAAGTCATGAATACTGAAGAGCTCTCTGCTGCTTTTTAGCCTTCAGATATCCAGAAACTGAGAGAGATGCCAAATCAATTTTTAATTGTAACTCATATATTATCTTGACATGATTTTCATATTCATCATATGATAATATTTCCTTTTTCAACTGAAAAAAAAGTTTTCTATATGTTGATATGAATATCATGAATTCCGTCTTCCGTCAACATCTCTGGAATGTCATACTGAGAATCATCCAAAGGCCAAAACATAATTGGCACTTCACCGTTCGCTAGTTGTTTTCTCATATTTAGTACTTCTCTTTGTCATTAATTGAAGATTCTTCTACCTGATTAGACCAGAGTCGGTGCTTTCTTGTTGCTTCATCGGATTCAACAAGATTGGTAGACAATTCTCTAATCAAACTAGAAGATAAATGACCCAGGGGTGGTTTGGAGAATGACCTACACTCCAAGCTATCTTCTGATTGAGAAAGTGTTTCACCTGATAGTGGTAATGCTTCAGACATTATTGGCTTCACATTTTCAAGTGCCTCATGATAAGAGGGATTTCTCGTCACTACATTTCCCATTGGAGAATTTTCCATGAAATGTGAATTACTACTGTGGAATGGACTTTCACACCTAAATTCGTCATCATGGGTAGGACCACCATGAAAGGTTATAGAAAAAGATGAAATATTTAGCTCCTTGATAATTTGGACACACAGAGGGTTCTCATGGCTCTCATATAAAGATGAAACTTTAAGATCGGCCGAATTTTCATGAAGCAAGCCTTCATGAGGAAGTGTCTAATGCAGAAATTATGAATTAATGTTCCAACTGTTGGGAACTACGAGAGTAGAATATTGAGTTGCAACAGACAATTGTCTGAGTGCATCAAGAACTCATGCATCGATTAAGCCCTTATTATAGATTGGCCCTTGATTTCTTCACTGTTCTGGTCGGATCATCTTCTTCGACACCTTCTTACTCAATTTAGGGACCTCTTGTTGATGAAAGTGGACATTTTGGGCAGGTGTATGTGACTTCTCATGAGAAATGTTCAGGTTTGGCTGATTATCTCAACTCAAATCAGGTGTATGTGCCTTACTTGGTAGTCTGTATGATATGGAGGAGTATGCCCCACAACCCTCTTGGACTGGAATAGATGTGTGTGTCTATTCTGGAGTGAACTGTTGATGTGTCACTCTACTGGTAGGGATATATTTTCCTTTCATTCCCTGTGATGCTAGTGAAGCTGTTATAATATTCTGGCAGGCATCCAGAATATGACCATGGATTTTCTTCTTCTCTTTCACCATAGATAGAATATGCGTGGTGACTTCAGATGCTAGAATGGGAATATACGTCCATTGAATGCTTGGAGTAGGTGTGTATTCCTGCTCCTGTCCTCCTTTTTCTGTCAGTTAATTCTGACAGTACTCATGTGTGGGGGCAGAGAGTTGAGTATGCCTCCTGTTTGTCACCAAAGCTTTCTGACTGACTTCTTCTAATGCTACCAAACGAGACTGTTTGTAGGATTGATCAATATTAGAAGGTGTATGTACCTTCTGATTGCACTTCACTGAATTTGGTTGACGAGCTTCCTTCAATACTGACAGATGAGGCTGTTGGCAAGATTGATGAGTGTAAGCAGGTGTATGTGCCTGCTTACTAGTGCTCAACACATTGGGTTGGCTGGCTCCATCATATGTAGTCAGACGAGCCTGCTGACAAACTGATGATTTATAAACTGGTGTATGTTCCTATCTATAGTAATCCACTAGAATTGCCTAGTGGGATTGGTATGCTGCTGCCAGAAGAGTCTACTGGACATCAGAATTAAAATAGATGAGTGTGTGTGCCTGCTCGTTTCTTTCCACAAAGTTAGATTGTTGGTATTGTCAGGATAGGGAAGAGATAATAACCTTCTCACTGATAACCGGTCTTCACCTCTGGTGGTTCTTCTTGCCTGCTAAGGTTCGAGGAACCTGAGCCGAACTCCTAGAGACGACACCCTCATCATGTTGAGGGCGCACTGCTGCACGAGTCTGGCGGCGATTATTTATGGGATCCCTCGGGAAGGACTCATGTCTTCTTGAATTAAGGCATTGAGGGACCTTCTCATTCAACTCCCCAAAATACGGGAGTGAACAGTGACTGAGTTCTAGGGATAATGACCCGAAATAGTTGGAGACGGTGGTTGGCACCACCTGCTTCTTGATCGCTGGTCGTCGCTGTCCGGATGACAAGAGTGAATTATTGACATGGAGGGATTTTCAAGAGACCTCCAGAGTCGAAATAGTACCATTTTGATGGTAATCCTTAACCAGTGCATTTGTTACCCAGTGTTGAAAATGCTAAGTAGGTGATGCCATCCTCAGATCGGATGACGATCCAGCAGGAGTAGTAGCAGAGGCATTCACAACAGAAGTATTCACAGGTGTGAACTTAAGAGAAGCCATTTCTGTAATGTAGAAGATCATAGAAAAGAGTTCCTTTTTGATATAACAAACATAATCATGATAATTTTGGCCGCTACATCTTTTGGATGAGCACATATGTTATTAATTTCTTTGTTGGCCCTCTCATTGAGTTAAAATATGGCCCTAACAAAATAAGTAAAACAACATTTTAACGTGGTTAAAGATTCACGTCGGGTTCACAATTTTTTTATTTCCTCTGGAAATGGGAATGACCTCATTGATTTAAGGTTCAAACATTCCAAGCGGTTTCTAACTGGTTTTTTTGTAGAACCATAAACATCCAATGATTCCATATCCATTTGGACATACTTTCCAATGGTAGGTGCTCATTAGTTGTGAACCGATGAGGATTATGAATTTTCATTGGTCAAGAGGATGGGAGTTCGGACTCATCACACCTATTTGGGGGAATTATTGTCTACTATGGGACCCTCTTTATAGAATTATGTTATGTTCGTGAATCCTTATTACATTACCAAGTATAAAAATGTGCTTTCCTTTAGATCTGACAATAAATGATTAATATTTATGAGATTTACAGAATATTTTATATGTATTCGAGGATCTTCATCGATAGATAATCATCTATATTTGTTATAGATTCTATGTCAATGGTTTCCTTTGACACATTATATAGAAATATCTTGGTCATTATGATAATTATACTGGTTTTCAAGCCACTCAGTAGGGCACTTGATGTTTATTATCATTCAGAAGGACATAGATTATTTCAGAGTTGGGATCGTACCTGCATATGGGCTACCTACATATCCTTTGTTTTAGAAAAGGAATCATAACCCACATTGTTCGAGTAAATATGTATGAGGTTTATGCATGATTCGGGGCTCAATGAATGATGTCATAATTACTTTTATACTCTAAGCTCATGTGAGTCATGCTCTGTGTGAGAAACAAGTGGTATGGGTAAAACCAGACAATTGATCCCCGAAAGATGCAATTATATGAAATGATGTGTGGTATATATATGTATGACTACCCAGATAGATGATGATTAGGATTTACTTTAGGGAAGAAACAAGGGAACAAGGTCCATAAATGTATACGTGCTTTATGGAGATTTGGATACTCTAACTTGGGGATTATTCCTGAGGAGGATGCCCAAATTAATAGGGGACTTATGATTGGGTTTTACTGTAGAGAAGGAAGACCAAGAAAAATGTAAATTAAGTCTGGTTAAGAGAAATTATGACTCGGGATTATTCTTAAAGAAGAGGCCCTGGTTAAAGGGAATTATGACTGGGGATTACTCCTGAAAATGAAGCCCAGGTTAAGGAAATTATGGTTCGGGCATACTCCTAAGGAGGATGCATAGATATGGGAAATTATGACTGGGGTTTACTCATAAGGAGGATGCCCAGGTTAGGGGACTTGGGGATTACTCCGGAGATAGATGCCCAAATTAAGAGAACTTGGATTGGGGCTTATTCCTGAAAAGGAGGCCCAAATTAAGGACTCTCTCATCTTAAAGGATGAGGTTTAATGAATGAAATCTCTAACCATAGTGACATAAAGATATGTAAATCACTATGTTTTTAGAGATGGTCCACAGAATTACTTTCAGATAAGGAAGCCAACAAAGGGATCCATACTAAAAGAAATGGCTTTAATGAGGGGTTTGAAGGCTGGATCTTGAATAGGAGAGGTGGATAAGCATAAGAGAGGTGAAATAGGCAGGAGAGGAACCCAAAAAAAAGTGGGCATGCAGGTTCCTACGTGGGTGCGCTAGTTCTGGTCATGAAAGTATACTTGGGCGACACAGGGGTACTTGCGCGATGGTCAACCCTTATGGTAATACATGGGTGAGACCTGGATCAAGCCCTTAGTACTATCCCTAGAGGATTCCAGAAGAGTGGCAGGAAAGTTCTGTTGAAGGTTTAAGGAGGCGCTTGTAACACCCGAGACATTTATGTTATCATCAAAGAAATATTTCACTACACACAACACTTTCTTTGCTTTCTTTACAAGCAATCGCGACCTTCCTCGATAGCTTGTGTCATATGCAATACCGAGTTTCACTAAACAACGATATGCTATTAAAATATTATTAAAACAAGCCATTATGAATAGTAATATCCACTTTTGGAAATTTTTTATATTTTATTTTTCAAAATTTACTTCATTTTTTTGATTCGGAATATCGAAATTAGCCTAGAGTGAAATTTTGGTATTTTTCTGAAAACTTTCAATTTTTGATGAATAGTGAAACCATTAAGTGGTAGTTAAAAAACTGAATTTTTCATAAAACATAATTTTACCGCTTCTGTGAGTGGAATTTCAAAAATTTGAGATACACAGTTTATGTTAGTAAGTAAAATGTGGTTCAATGAGATGAAAATAATTTTTGGTGAATAGAAACTTTTTACTTTTATTTACCACGGTTAAAAGTAAATATGGTAATTAATGGTAAAAATGTTATTATTATTTCCCTAACACATGTCATAATTCTATTGGATAAGTGAAATTCGACCAAAAACAACCTTAGGAATAAAATATGACCATTTAGGCCAACTTGGATTAGATTGGGACATTTATTATTAATTTATTTAAAGAATGGTTAAAATAGTTAAAATCAATGTTTAATAACTAAATCATTTTTAATATAGGGATATACATAATATAAATTCTAATATAAATATTCATAATAAATATAAAAATATTTCCTACATAACATATTTTATTTGCATTTTTTAGGCTTTAAATAAGTTAATTTATTTATGACACAAAGATGATGCAATAATTATCTTATTAATGAAATATTGACATAATTGATGTTATAAATACCCAAAAAAAATTTAATTTGAGACTTTTTATGAATTACACTAATTTTCTTGGTCAATATGACATGTTAGTAGTGATTTAATTAACTTTTTCTGAACAAATCATTCTATTAAAATTTTCACAAAAATCAATTACTAAATAGTGTCAAAATTGACATAAAATTGTTTTTCAAAAACATATTATATTATTAATTATTATTTTATTCCTAAAAATCTATGGTTCGTCCAAATGACATATATAAGGTTATATATATTAATAATAAACAACTTGGGGTTCTTTTGGCTTCTTATAGTATGTTTATTAACCTTATAGTATAAGAACACAAGAAGACACGGTAAAAGTAAAATTATTTAACTTAATGTTAAATCTAAATTATAAGGTTAAAATAGGAACCTAAACTTGTCTAAATTCTATTTTATGAGATTATTTCGACCCATACCAACCTTATCTTCGGACTATATCAAATTGGAGCTATTAAAAACCGAATTTGACTTTATAATAGAATAATAGTTTTAGTTATTCCAAAGGTGCCCCTCTCCTCCCTTATAAAAGGGCACATCCTCCTCCTCTTCCTCATGCCACGTTGAGCCTTCAAGCTCGGCCAAACCATGCCAATTTCTCCTCTCCACTTCCCTAGAAACATCCTAGAAGTCCTGGTCTTCTTCAAAGAACAATTTTAGTGCCCTAAAAGGAGATCTCAAAGAGGCGCTTCAAAGAAGAGGTAATGTCCGTTACTAATTCATTCTACTATATTTCTTCTTCCACTTATTCTTCATTAGCTGTTTCATTATTAATTAATAACATCAGTATCACTCATATACATATATGTTATTATAAGTACGAAACAACCCTATTTCACCATCTATCCATCCTATGGAAAACAAAATCACCGCGCGTGCGTACGTACGGAATACCATCTCTTCGCCATGGTGTAATCTATTTTCCACCACCACCTTACTTGGATGGGTATAATGGTGTAAATAATGACTATATATGACTATTTTAAAGTGATATTTATTCTAAAATAGTATACATACACTCCAATACAATTCCACTATCATGGGAACGATATCATCGCTCGTGCGTACGTACGGAATACCGTCTCCACAATGTGTTGCGACTCGGTCTACATGATCTTCATTGCATAATGATTATATAAATGAATTGAGTGAATAAATATGATATATATTACACTAATACCATTCTGGAAATGAGGTATCTATAACCGAAAAAGAAGGATATTAATTTATTCAACAAAACACGCATAAGAACAAAAAGTAATAAACACCCAAATAAACAAGAAGTAATGAAATATTACTAATAAGAAGCTAAGAATATAACAATATATGATATCATAAAAATAATTATGATTCTGGAATAATTCAATAACATTATTTAAATCATTATACAGGAGTTTCAGACACTTACGAAGCAAATTGGACCTAAGGTAAGGGAAATATCACAATCTAATTTTTATCCGAGATTGTTTATACTTTGGTATTAACTAGGGTATATTTTCACATCCACATCCATTTTTCCTCAATATGTAATATTATTTCCATCCAAATACAATTGTTTAAATCCATTTTTACCATTTGGGGAGTTTATAGGAAAAGATATGAAAGGAATCTTTTGTCGTTTTTCGTATGAGGTACTTTTTTACGTTTCTAACAAAAGTACAAGAACAAAGTTTTTTTAACTTATACGGCATGAATGAATTTTTAAAACATTATTTCCAAGAATATTCCTTTAAAAATTTTCATGTTTATTTTTAATAAACATCTTTTAGTTTAGAATTGTATGACATGTTAAGAATGGAAAAGTGTTTTTGAAGTAGAAATGATATTTTCCTCAAGAATGGAGTTCAAGTGTTTTATCAAAATTATTTTCCATCTAAGATAATATAGGGTTCTGTTTCTATCACTATTATTACATTTATTTGATTATGTTGTGATTAAATTATTTTTATGAATTCTTTTATCTTATATGAATTGTTCTATGATGTCATGTTGTTTAAGAATCCTATTTTTATTACATGGGATATGAAATGATGTATGATTTATGATTTTGTGGCACAAATAAGAATGGTATCATTATGAGATGGGTGGGACCTATATCTCCCTCCAATGCATTGGGTAAAGATTTTATATCTCATGAGATAGACATGGCTGGAACGGCAGGTTCAACCGGTTAAGTGAAACAGGACTGAAACGAGGAGTGAACTCGGTTCAGAAATGGACTTTTTCCACTAAGATAGACTTTGCAATGAGTCTTGACTAATAAGAAATGATTCTATATGATTATGTGTATATGACACAAAGTTTCATGTTTTATGTTATGATTATTTGGATACATTTCAATATTATGATTTATCCCATGTTATGAAATTATGATTTATTTTGCAGGTTAAGATTTCCAAAAGTTATGTTCTTATGTATATGATGTGATTGATATTTCTATTGTTTACCCTTACTGAGCATTTGAGCTCACCCTTTTATATGTTTTATTTCCCTAGGTCAGGAAAAAGGTTATTAAGTGGTATATGCCAAAAAGGAACTCTAGATATGATGAAATAAATGGGAGGCAAAGTAGATGCTTTATGGACCAGTTCTTTATGTTTCCTAGTTTCTAAAGACTCTATACCTATACGGTCCTTTCCTGGTTTTGTTATATGTACTAATAAGTGTGCTGAAATTCTGAAGTAATGACAATGTATGTAAATTATGGGTCATTATAGTTGGTATCAGAGGAAAGGTATAGTCAACCTCTGGAAATTAGGATGTGAAAGCCTTAATAAGAACTCTAAGAATAAGTCTAAGCATAGAACACTATCTTAGTGTTTTAGAAATGGCCATGAATAACCAATGATAAGAACTTAAGTGTGCAATTTTATTCTTGATTATGTGGTTTTCCTATTATAATTAGTGTTTCTCACACTATTCCTCTTGGTTTTAGTCAATGGATGGAACCTGAAGGAACTGTGTTAATGCGGAATGCGACGGGAAATGCAATGATTGTCCCCCTAAGAAACCAAACATTATAGGAGCTGGAATTCAAAATCATATAGCCATGCTCACACAACATTTTCAAGCTATTAATCATACAGGACATCCAAACGAGCAAAGGAAGGAGGAACATTATGATGAATCCTTAATGAGACAGCGTCCACCTTCATTCAGTGGGTCTACTGATCCATTAGTTGCTGAATAATAAATTAGTACTACTGAAAAGATATTTTCAGTTCTTCAATGTTCTGAACATGATAATGTCATCTTAGCAGTGTATCATTTGGAAGGTGATGCTGATCAATGATGGAATTTTATCAAGAATACGAGGCGAAGAGATGAAATTTAGTCCATGGAATGGGACGAGTTTAAAAACTTATTTTTTAATAAGTACATCCCTCGTATTCTCTGAAAAAATATGGAGAAAGAGTTTCTTGAACTGAAGAAAAAGGATGATGAATATGTTGGTACCTATGAAGCAAATTTTACAAGACTTGCAAGGTATGGTTCTGGTATTATTATCCAACCTGAGAGTAAAATCGATCGATTCTTTTGTGTCTTAAAACCAAGTCTTCGAAGGGCGTTAGTCATAAGGGACTTCAATAGCTACGAGGAAATCTTTCGATGTGCTCTCAAAGTTGTGATAGAGATTGGAGTAACCCATCAATCATATGGGTTTTATAAGAAGAGGAAGATGGAATTCAAAGGAAAATATAAAGAGCACACTGAAAAGATAATGAGATTTACCATATGCTCAAAGTGTTGAATGAAACATGGAGGGAGTTGTCTTTAAGGGACAAGTAAATGATTCAAATGTGGAAAGGAAGGTCATAGGGAATTTGAATGCCGCAATGATGGGAAAAAGATGTCTAATGATGCAAAAAAGGAAGGGATACACAGAATTAACCTACTACACTTCAATGATTCAAATGTAAGGAGATGGGGCATTATGCCAATCAATGCCAAAATCCAAGGGTTGATGATGATGGTCGACATCAAAAAACTCTTAAGTCTAAAGACAAAGGAAAGTCACATGGAATTTCTATCAGTGATGTAGAGTACGATAACGATGTGGTGAAAGGTACACTTACCATCCACTCTAAAGTAGAAAATGTTTTATTTGATTCTGGATCCACCCACTCTTTTATTTCAGAATAATTTTCTAATAGTATCACCATATTACCTCAACAATTAGATGTTGAGTTAGCTGTGAAAACCCCTAATGGCACAACAGTCGCATCAAAAGTTTATAATTCTTCCCCGATTGAAGTTTGTGGGAATGTGCTTCCTACAAATCTTGTGATCCTTCCTATAGTGTAAGTTGATGTTATTCTTGGCATGGATTGACTTTCTATACATGGAGCTCATATCAATTTCCAAAGAAGAGAAGTCACATTTCATATTCCAGATCAATCTATGATTGTCTATCGATGCAAGGATAAACATAACATTCCAGTGGAAATTTATTCCATCTTATGGGTCTTGACTCTAAAAAATGAAGGTTATTTATTTCAAATGGCTGGAGAGAAACTCATGATTTAGAATATGCCCATTGTATGAGAGTTTGAGGATGTCTTTTCGGAGGAATTTTCGGGTCTTCCACCAAATCGTGAAGTTGAGTTTTCAATAGAACTCGTACCGGGTGCTTTGCCTATTTCAAAGACACCTTATAGAATGGACCCAATTAAGTTGTAGGAATTTAAGAAGAAACTCCAAGAGAATCTTGATATGAGGTTCATACGCCCTAGTGTGTCACCTTGGGGAGCACATGTTATATTTGTTAAGAATAAATATGGATCAATGAGACTCTGAATTGATTATTGAGAACATAACAAGATCACTATCAAGAACAAATATCCTCTCCCACGCATTGATGACTTATTTGACCAACTACGCGGAGCTCAATACTTTTCCAAGATTGATCTTCGTTCAGGGTATCATCAATTAAGGGTCCAAAGGGAGGATATTCCAAAGGCAGCTTTCCGTACAAGGTATGGACACTATGAATTTATAGTGATGCCATTTCGTCTTACTAATTCCTCACCTATCTTTATGGATCTGATGAATGGAGTCTTTAGAGACTATCTTGATCAGTTTGTGGTAGTCTTTATAGATGATATTCTTGCCTATTCAATGATCAAGTAAGAGCATGAAGATCAATTTAGAATTATATTGAAGACCCTGAGAAAGGAGAAGCTTTATTCCATATTTACCAAGTGTGAATTTTTGCTTCAAAAAGTTTCATTTTTGGGTCACATAATCTCAAAAGAGGGGATATATGTGGATCCAGCAAAAACAGAGGTTATCGAAAGATGGTTGAGACCAACAATAGTAACTGAGATCCGATGTTTTCTTGGTTTGGCGAAATATTATCAACCTTTATTGAAATATTTTTCACGATTATCTAATCCACTCACCAAGTTGACTCGGAAAGGAGTTAAGTTTGTCTGGACGGAGGAATGTGAAGAGAATTTCAGGGAGTTGATAAAAAGGTTATCCAGTGCACCTGTGCTCACACTAACTTTTAGTGGAGAAAGGTTTGATCTACAGTGATCAATCCAAGAAGGGATTGTGGTGTGTTATTATGAAAAATGATATGGTGATAGCATATTCCTCACGATAGTTGAAAATACATGAGCAAAATTACCCAAATCATGATTTGGAGTTAGCTGTGGTAATCTTTGCATTAAAGATTTGGAGGCATTATCTTTATGGAGAAAGGTGTGACATTTATACTGATCATAAAAGTTTAAAGTATATTTTCACACAAAAGGAGCTGAATATGAACCAAAGAAGATGGTTGGAGCTGATTAAGGATTATGACTGCTCAATTCATTACCACCCTGGGAAAGCAAACAAGGTGGCAGATGCATTAAGTCGACAAGACCATGACAGTTTATCCATGATGAGGATCACAAAAGATCCAATATTTATGTATTTACAAAGGATGGATCTTGGAATTATAATGAAAGGGGAAAATCGTATATTTTTCAAATGAATGTTCAACCATCTATACATGTGAAGATTAAAGAGGCACAGAAAGAAGATGTCGAGTTTCAAAAAAAGGTCAGAAATGTTCCTGAATTCAACCTTGATTGTGATGGGATAATAAAGTTCAGGAATCGGGTTTATGTTCCTCCCATCCCCGAATTAAAGGAGCTGCTGGAGGAGGCTCATTGTTCTCTATTCTCTATTCATCCTGGAAGAAGAAAGATGTATAGGTACATGAAATAATACTTCTGGTGGGATGACATGAAAAGAGATGTTGCTGAATATGTCTCTCGATGCTTGGTTTGTCAGAAAGTTAAAGCTGAGAGACATAAGTCTAAGGGGATGTTACAACCACTATGCATACCCGAATGGAAATGGGAAAACATCACTATGGACTTTGTCATAGGACTTCCTAAAACATCCAAAGGCAATAATGCTATATGGGTCATAGTTGATCATCTTACAAAGTCTGCACACTTCATCACTATTAGAGAGGATTTATCTCTAGATCAGATTACTAGGATATATGTGAAGGAAGTGGTAATATTTCATAGAGTACCACTTTCTGTTATATGTGATTGGGATCAGAGGATTACCTCAAAGTTCGGGTGAAGTTTTCAGCATACTCTTGATACAGAGTTGAGTTTCAGCACTACTTATCATCCTCAGACATACGGTCAGTCTGAGAGAACAATTCAAACTCTAGAAGATATGTTTAGAGCCTGCTCTATGGATTTCAAAGGTGGTTGGGATCAACACCTACCATTATTGGAATTTTCTTATAATAATAGATTTCACTCTAGTATTCAAATGACACCTTATGAAGCTCTCTATGGAAAGAAATGCAGGACTACAACATGATGGGATGAAGTTGGGGAATGAAAGCTATTAGGACATGATATTGTTGATGAGATGGCAGAAAAGGTCTGATCTATTCAACACCACATAAGAGCAGCTCAGAGTTGACAGAAAAGTTATGCCGATAACCGATGAAAAGACCTAGATTTTGAAGTGGGTGATAAACTGTTCTTACGAATATCTCCATGGAAGAGGGTCATGAGATTTGGAAAGAAGGGGACGTTGAGCCCTAGATATATCGGTCCTTTCGAAATACTGGATCGTTTTGGGAAGGTAGCTTACCGATTGGCGCTTCCACCGAATCTCTCTCAAGTTCACGATGTGTTGCATGTATCTCTCCTGAGAAAGTACATTCTTGATCCTTCACATGTACTCAGCTCAGAAGTTGTACCGCTAGAGCAAGATTGTTCTTATGAAGAACAGCCGATAGAGATTCTAGATCGTAGCGAAAAAGTCCTACGAAACAAGACCACTAGATTGGTGAGAGTTTTATGGAGGAACCACCAATTAGAAGAAGCTACATGGGAGCTTGAGGATATGATGAGTGAGAGGTATCCTCATCTGTTTGTTACAAAGTGACGAATTTTGAGAGCAAAAATCATTTTAAGGGGGGTAGAATGTAACCCCCAAGACTTTTATGTTATCATCAAATAAATCTTTCATTACAAACAACACTTTCTTCGCTTTCTTTACACGCAATTGCGACATTCCTCGATAGCTTGCGTCGTACGCAATACCGAGTTTCACTAAACAACGATATGCTATTAAAATATTATTAAAACTATCCGTTATGAATAGTAATAACAAATTTTTTAAATTTAATAAATTTTATTTTTCAAAATTGACTTCATTTTTGGATTCGGAATATCGAAATTAACCTAGGGGGAAATTTTGGTATTTTTCGAAAAACTTTCAATTTTTGATGAATAGTGAAACCACTATGTTGTA
This sequence comes from Viscum album, assembly GCA_963277665.1. NCBI lineage: Eukaryota > Viridiplantae > Streptophyta > Magnoliopsida > Santalales > Viscaceae > Viscum > Viscum album. Next base: position 322,966,078 of record OY728119.1, on the reverse strand, counting down.
GTTATAAAACTGAATTTTTCATAAAACATAATTTTACCGCTTCTGTGAGTGGAATTTCAATAATTTGAGAGACACTGTTGATGTCAGTAATTAAAATGTGGTTCAATTAGATGAAAATAATTTTTGGTGAATAGTAACTTTTTACTTATATTTACCACGGTTAAAAGTAAATAGGGTAATTAATGGTAAAAATGATATTATTATTTCCCTAAAACATGACACAATTCAATTGGATAAGTGAAATTCGACCAAAAAAAACCTTAGGAAAAAAAATATGACCATTTAGGCCCACTTGGATTAGATTGGGACATTTATTATTAATTTATTTAAAGAAGGGTTAAAATAGTTAAAATCAAAGTTTAATAACTAAATAATTTTTAATATAGGGTTATACATAAGATAAATTCTACTGTAAGTATTAATTAGAAATCTAAAACGATTTCCTATATAAGATATTTTATTTGTAGTTTTTAGACTTTAAATAAGTTAATTTATTTATGACACAAAGATGATGCAGTAATTATTTTAGTAATGAAATATTGACATAATTGATGTTATAAATACCCAAATAAATGTAATTTGAGACTTTTAATGAATTCTACTAATTTTCTAGGTTAATATGACATGTTTTTATTGATTTAATTAACTTTTTTCGAACTAATCATTCTGTTATAATTTTTACAAAAATCAATTAATAAATAGTGTCAAAATTGACATAAAATAGTTTTTAAAATAAATATTATATTATTAATTATTATTTTATTCCTAAAAATCTAAATTTAGACCAAATTACTTATATAAGGTAATATATATTAATAATAAACAACTTGGGGTTCGTTTGGCTTCTTATAGTAAGTTTATTAACCTTATAGTATAAGAACACAAGAAGACACGGTAAAAGTAAAATTATTTAACGTAATGTTAAATATAAATGATAAGGTTAAAATAGGAACCTAAACTTGAATAAATTCTATTGGATGAGAGTCTTTCTACCAATACCCAACTTAGCTTCGTAATATATCAAATTGGAGCTATTAAAAACCGAATTTGACTTTATAATAAAATAATAGTTTTCGTTATTCCAAAGGTGCCCCTCTCCTCCCTTATAAAAGGGAACCTCCTCCTCCTCTTCCTCACACAACATTGAGCCTTAAAGATCAGAAAACCCTTGAACATTTCTCCTCTCCACTTCCCTAGAAACATCCTAGAGGTCATGGTCTTCTTCAAAGTCAAATTCTACTTCCCTAAAAGGAGATCTCAAAGAGGCGCTTCAAAGAAGTGGTAATGTCTGTTACCAATTCTTTCAACTTTATTTCTTCTTCCACTTATTCTTATTTAGTTGTTTCATTATGAAGTAATAACATCAGTATCAATCATATACTGATATGTTGTTATAAGTATGAAACAACCCTATTTCACCATCTATCCATCCTACGGAAAACGAAATCACTGCGCGTGCGTAAGTACCGAGTACCGTCTCCACGCCGTGGTGTAATCTATTTTCCACCACCACCTTACTTGGATGGGCATAATGGTATAAATAATTACTATATATGACTATTGTAAAGTGATATTTATTCTGAAATAGTATACATACAGTCCAATACAATTCCACGATCATGGGAACGATATCATCGCTCGTGCGTACGTACGGAATACCGTCTCCACTATGTGATGTGACTCGTTCTACATGATCTTCATTGCATAAGGATTATATAAATGAATTGAGTGAATAAATATGATATATATTACACTAATAACATTATGGAAATGAGGTATCTATAACCTAAAAATAAGGATAAGAATTTATTCGACAAAACACGCATAAGAACAAAAAGTAATAAACACCCGAATAAACAAGTAGTAGTTGAAATATTACTAATAAGAAGCTAAGAATATAACCATATATGATATCATAAAAATAATTATGATTCTTGAATAAGTTAATAACATTATTTAAATCATTATACAGGTGTTTCGGACACTTACGAAGCAAATCAGACATAAGGTAAGGGAAATATAACAATCTCATTTTTATCCGAGATTGTTTATACTTTGGTATTTAATGGGGTGTATTTTATCATCCACATCCATGTTTAATCAATATGTAATATTATTTCCATCCACCTAAATTTTTTTAAATCCATTTTTACCCTTTGGTGAGTTTATAGTAAAAGATATGAAAGAAATCTTTTCTCGTTTTCTTACGAGGTACTTTTTGACTTTTCTGAAAAAAGTACGAGACAAATTTTTTTTTTAACTTATACGGCATGAATGGATTTTTAAAACATTATTTCGAATAATCTTCCTTTACAAATTTTCATGTTTATTTTTAATCAACTACTTTTAGTTTAGAATTGTATGAAATGTTAAGAAATGAAAAGTGTTTTTGAAGTAGAAAGGATATTTTCCTCAAAAATGGAGTTCAAGTGTTTTATCAAAATTATTTTCCATGTAAGATAATATAGGGTTATGTTTCTATCCCTATTATTACATTGATTTTATTATGTTGTGATGGAATTATTTTTATGAATTCCTTTATCTTATATGAATTGTTTTATAATGTCATGTTGTTTAAGAATCCCATTTTTATTACATGGGTTATGCAATGATGTATGATTTATGATTTTGTGGCACAAATAAGAATGGAATCATTATGAAATGGGTGGGACCTATATCTCCTTACAATACATTGGGTAAATATTTTATATCTCATGAGATATACATGGCTGGAACGGTAGGTTAAACCGGTTCAGTGAAACAAGACTGAAACGAGGAGTGAACTCGGTTCAGAAATGGACTTTGTCCACTAAGATAGTCTTGGCAATGAGTATTGACTAATAAGAAATGACTCTCTATGATTATGTGTGTATGACAAAAAGATTCATGTTTTAACTTATGATAATTGGTATTACATTTCACTACTATGATTTATCCCATGTTATGAAATTAGTATTTCTTTTACAGGTTAAGATTTCCAAAAGTTATGTTCTTATGTATATGATGTGATTGATATTTCTTTTGTTTACCCTTAATAATCATTTGAGCTCACCCTTTTGTATGTTTTATTTCCCCAAGTCAGGAAGAAGGTTATTAAGTAGGATATGCCAAAAAGGGACTCTAGATATGATGAAATAAATGCGAGGCAAAGTAGATGCTTTATGAACCAGTTGTTTATGTATCCCAGTTTCTAGACACTCTATACCTATCCGGTCCTTTCCTAGTTTTGTTATATGTTGTAATAAGTGTGCTTAAATTCTGAAGTAATGACAATGTATGTAAAGTATGGGTCATTATATTTGGTATCAGAGGAAAGGTATAGACAACCTTTGGAAACTAGGACGTGAAAGCCTTAGTAACAACCCTAAGGATAAGTCTAAGAATAGAACACTATCTTAGTGTTTTTGAAATGGCCATGAATAACATAGGATAAGACCTTAAGTGTGAAATTTTATTCTTGATTATGTGGTTTTCCTATTATAATTATTGTTGCTCACACTATTCTTCTTGGTTTTAGTCAATGGCTGGAACTCGAACGAACCGTGTTAATGTGGAATGCGACGAGCAATGCAATGATTGTCCCCCTGAGCAACCAAACGTTATGGGAGCTGGAATTCAAAATCTTGTAGCCATTCTCACACAACTTTCTAAAGCTAGGAATCATGAAGGACTTCCAAACGAGCAAAGGAAGGAGCAAAATTCTGTTGAATCCTTCATGAGACAGCGTCCACCATCATTCAGTGGGTCTACTGATCCATTAGTTTCTGAACAAATGGATTAGTTATACGGAAAAGATATTTTCAGTTCTTCAATGTTTTGAACATGATAAAGTCATCTTAGCAGTGTATCGTTTGGAAGGTGATGTTGATCAATGGTGGAATCTTATCATGAATACGATGCGAAGAGATGAAATTGAGTCCATGGAATGGGACGAGTTCAAGAACATATTTTTCAATAAGTACTTCCCTCATATTCTCTGAACAAAGATGGAGAAAGAGTTTCTTGAACTGAAGAAAAAGGATGATGAATATGTTGGTACCTATGAAGCAAATTTTAAAAGACTTGCAAGGTACGCTTCTGGTATTATTATCCAACCTAAGAGTAAAATCAATCAATTCTTTAGTGGCTTAAAATCAAGTCTTTGAAGGGCGTTATCCATAAGGGACTGCAATTGCTATGAGGAAATCGTTCGATGTGCTCTCAAAGTTGAGATGGAGATTGGAGTAACCCATCAGTCATATGGTTTTGATAAGAAGAGGAAAATGGAATTCAAAAGAAAATCTAAAGATCACACTAAAAAGAAGATGAGCATTCCCTTATGCTAAATGTGTGGAAAGAAACATGTAGGGAGTTGTATTAAAGGGACAAGTAAATGTTTCAAATGGGGGAAGGAAGGTCAAAGGGCATTTGAATGCCACAATTATGGGAAGAAGATGTCTAATGATGCATAAAAGGAAGGGATACAAAGAATTAAACTACTACACTTCAATGTTTCAAGTGCAAGGAGATGGGGAATTATGCCAATAAATGCCCAAATCCAAGGGTTGATGATGATGGTTGACGTCAACAAACTCTTAAGGCTAAAGACAAAGGAAAGTCATATGCAATTTCTATCAGTGATGTGGAGTATGACAACGATGTGGTGAAAGGTACATTTACCATCCACTATAAAGTAGAAAATGTTTTATCTGATTTTGGATCCACCCACTCTTTTATTTTTGAATAATTTTCTAAGAGTATCACCATATTACCTCAACAATTAGATGTTGAGTTAGCTGTGACAACCCCTAATGGCAAAACAATCGCATCAAAAGTTTATAATTCTTCCCTGATTGAAGTTTGTGGGAATGTGCTTCCTACAAATCTTGTGATCCTTCCTATAGTGTAATTTGATGTGATTCTTGGCATGGATTGGCTTTCTCTACATATAGCTCATATCAATTGCCAAAGAAGGGAAGTCACATTTCATATTCCAGATCAATCTATGATCGTCTATCGATGCAAGGATGAACATAACCTTCCAGTGGAAATTTCTTCCATCTTATGGGTCTTGATTCCACTAAATGATAGTTATTTATTTCAAATGGCTGGAGAGAAACTCATGATTAAGAAGATTCCCATTGTATGGGAGTTTGATGATGTCTTTCTGGAGGTATTTCCGGGTCTTCCACCAAATCGTGAAGTTGAGTTTTCAATAGAACTAGTACCGGAGCCTTTGCCTATTTCAAAGACACCTTATAGAATGGCCCCAATTAAGTTGTAGGAATTGAAGAAGAAACTCCAAGATAATATTGATAAGGGGTTCATACGCCCAAGTGTGTCACCTTGGGGAGCACCTGTTCTATTTGTTAAGAAGAAATATGGATCAATGAGACTCTACATTGATTATCGATAACGTAACAAGATCACTATAAAGAACAAATATCCTCTACCACACATTAATGACTTATTTGACCAACTATGCGGAGCTCAATACTTTTTCAAGATAGATCTTCGTTCAGGGTATCATCAATTAAGGTTCAAAAGGGATGATCTACCAAAGACGGCTTTTCGTACAAGGTATGGACACTATGAATTTATAGTGATGGAATTTGGTCTTACTAATTCCCCTTCTATCTTTATGGATCTAATGAATAGAGTCTTTAGAGACTATCTTGATCAGTTTTTGGTAGTCTTTATAGAGGATATTCTTGTCTATTCAAAGAGAAAAGATGAACATGAAGATCACTTGAGAATTATATTGAAGACCCTGAGAAAGTATAAGCTTTATGCCAAATTTACCAAGTGTAAATTTTAGCCTCAAAAAGTTTCATTTTTGGGTCACAAAATCTCAAAAGAGGGGATATATGTGGATCCATAAAAAATAGAGGTTATTGAAAGATGGTCGAGACCAGCAACAGTAACTGAGATCCAAAGTTTTCTTGGTTTGGAGGGATTTTATCAACGTTTTGTGAAATATTTTTCACGATTATCTAATCCACTCACCAACTTGACTCAGAAAGGAGTTAAGTTTGTCTGGATGGAGGAATGTGAAGAGAATTTCAAGGAGTTGAAAAGAAGGTTATCCAGTGCACCTGTGCTCACACTGACTTGTAGTGGAGAATGGTTTTTGATCTACAGTGATGCATCCAAGAAGGGATTGGGGTGTGTTCTTATTCAAAATGATATGGGGATAGCTTATGCCTCATGACAGTTGAAAATACATGAGCAAAATTACCCAACTCATGATTTGGAGTTAGCTACGGTAATCTTTGCATTAAAGACTTGGAGACATTATCTTTATGGAGAAAGGTGTGACATTTATACTGATCATAAAAGTTTAAAGTATATTTTTACACAAAAGGAGCTGAATATACACCAAAGAAGATGGTTGGAGCTGATTAAGGATTACGACTGCTCAATTCATTAACACCATGTGAAAGCAAACAATGTGGAAGATGTATTAAGTTGACAAGACCAGGCCAGTTTATCCATGATGAGGATCACAAAAGATCCAATATTTATGGATTTACAAAGGATGGATCTTGGAATTATAATGAAAGGGAAAAAATCATATCTTTCTCAAATGAATGTTCACCTATCTATACATGTAATGATTAAAGAGGCACACAAAGAAGGTGTCGAGTTACAAAAGAAGGTGAGAAATGTTCCTGAATTCATCCTTGATTGTGATGGGATAATAAGTTTCAGGAATCCAGTTTGTGTTCCTCCCATCCCCGAATTAAAGCAGGAGCTACTGGATGAGGATCATAGTTCTTCATTCTCTATTCATCGTGGAAGCACTATGATGTATAGGGACCTGAAAAAGTACTTCTGGTGGGATGGCATGAAAAGAGATGTTGCTGAATATATCTCTCGATGCTTGGTTTGTCAGCAAGTTAAAGCTGAGAGACAGAAGTCTAAGGGGATGTTACAACCATTACCCATACCCAAATTGAAATGGGAAAACGTCACTATGGACTTTGTCACAGGACTTCCTAAAAAATCTAAAGGCAATAATGTTATCTGGTTCATAGTTGATCGTCTTACAAAGACTACAAATTTCATCACTATTATAGAGGATTTCTCTCTAGATCAGCTTGCCAGGATATATGTGAAGGAAGTGGTAAGATTTCATGGAGTATCACATTCTATTATATCTGATTGGGATCCGAGGTTTACCTCAACGTTCTGGCGAAGTCTTTAGCAGACTATAGATACAGAGTTGAGTTTCCGTACAGCTTATCATCCTCAGACAGACGGTCAGTCTGAGAGAACAATTCAAACTCTAGAAGATATGTTGAGAGCCTGCTCTATGGATTTCAAAGGTGGTTGGTATCAACACCTACCTTTGGTGGAATTTTCTTATAATAATAGCTTTCACTCTAGTACTCAGATTGCTCCTTATGAAGCTCTCTATGGAAAGAAATTCAGGACTCCAACTTGCTGGGATGAAGTTGGGGAAAGATAGCTATTAGGACCTGATTTTGTTGTTGAGATGGCGGAAAAGGTCCGATCTATTCAACAACACATAATAGCAACTCAGAGTCGATAGAAAAGTTATGCTGACAACTGAGGAAAAGACCTAGAGTTTGAAGTGGGTGATAAAGTATTCTTACAAATATCTCCCTGGAAGAGGGTCATGAGATTTGGAATGAAGGGGAAGTTGAGCCCTAGATATATCGGTCCTTTCGAAATAATGGATCATGTTGGGAAGGTAGCTTATCGATTGGCGCTTCCACCGAATCTCTCTCAAGTTCACGATGTGGTCCATGTATCTCTCCTGAGAAAGTACATACCTGATCCTTCACATGTACTCATCTCAGAAGTTGTACCGCTGGAGCAAGATCTTTCTCATGAAGAACAGCCGATAGAGATTCTGGATCGTAGAAAAAAATTCTTACAAAACAAGACCACTCGATTGGTGAAAGTTTTATGGAGGAACCAACAATTAGAAGAAACTACATGGGAGCTTGAGGATATGATGAGGGAGAGGTATCCTCATCTGTTTGTTACAATGTGACGAATTTTGAGGGAGAAATTCATTTTAAGGGGGGTAGAATGTATCACCCACGACTTTTATGTTATCATCAAAGAAATATTTCACTACACACAACACTTTCTTCGCTTGCTTTACACGCAATTGCGACCTTCCTCGATAGTTTGTGTCGTACGCAATACCGAGTTTCACTAAACAACGATATGCTATTAAAATATTATTAAAACTAGCCATTATGAATAGTAATAATCACTTTTTGAAATTTTATAAATTTTATTTTTCAAAATTTACTTCATTTTTGGATACGTAATATCGAAATTAGCCTAGGGTGAAATTTTGGTATTTTTCTAAAAACATTAAATTTTTTAAGAATAGTGAAACCACTAAGTGGTAGTTAAAAAACCGAATTTTCCATAAAACTTAATTTTACCGCTTCTGTGAGTGGAATTTCAAAACTCCGAGAGACACGGTTGATGTCAATAAGTAAAATGTGGTTCAATGAGATGAAAATAATTTTTGGTGAATAGTAATTTTTTACTTTTATTTACCATGGTTGAAAGTAAATAGGGTAATTAAGGGTAAAAATGTTATTATTATTTCCCTAACACATGTCCCAATTCTATTGGATAAGTGAAATTAGACCAAAATCAACCTTATAAATAAAATAGGACCATTTAGGCCCACTTGGATTAGATTAGGACATTTATTATTAATTTATTTAAATAAGGGTTAAAATAGTTAAAATCAAAGTTTAATAACTAAATAATTTTTAATATATGGATATACATAAGATATTTTCGACTCTGAATATTCATTAGAAATCTAAAAATATTTCCTACATATGATATTTTATTTGTAGTTTCTAGACTTTAAATATGTTAATTTATTTATGACACAAAGATGATGCAGTAATAATCTTATTAATGAAATATTCACATAATTGATGTTATAAATACCCAAATAAATGTAATTTGAGTCTTTTTATGAATTCCACTAATTTTCTAGGTTAATATGACATGTTAGTATTGATTTAATTAACTTTTTCGAATTAATCATTCTATTATGAGTTTCACAAAAATCAATTACTAAATAGTATCAAAATTGATATAAAATAGTTTATAAAACAAATATTATATTATTAATTATTATTTTATTCCTAAAAAACTATGTTTTGCCCAAATTACATAGATAAGGTTATATATATTAATAATAAACAACTTGGGGTTCGTTTGGCTACTTATAGTAAGTTTATTAACCTTATAGTATAAGAACAGAAGAAGACACGGTAAAAGTAAAATTATTTAACTTAATGTTAAATCTAAATGATAAGGTTAAAATAGGAACCTAAACTTGTATAATTATATTCGATGAGAGGATTTAGACCCATCCCCACCTTATCTTGGAAATATATCAATTTGGAGCTATTAAAAACCGAATATGACTTTATAATAAAATAATAGTTTTAGTTATTCCAACGGAGCCCCTCTCGTCCCTTATAAAAGGGAACCTCCTCCTCCACTTCCTCACACCACATTGAGCCTTCAAGTTCTTCCTAACCCTGCCAATTTCTCCTCCCTACTTCCCTAGAAACATCCTAGAGGTCCTGGTCTTCTTCAAAGACCAATTTTAGTGCCCTAAAAGGATATCTCAAAGTGGTGCTTCAAAGAAAAGGTAATGTCCGTTAGCAATTCTTTCAACTTTATTTCTTCTTCCACTTATTCTTCTTTAGTTGTTTCATTATGAAGTAATAACATCAGTATCACTAATATACTGATATGTTATTAAATGTATGAAACCACCCTATTTCACCATCTATCCATCCTACGGAAAATGAAATCATCGCACGTGCGTACGTACGGAATACCGTCTCTACGCCATGGTGTAATCTATTTTCCACCACCACCTTACCTGGATGGGTATAATGGTGTAAATAATGATTATATGACTATTGTAAAGTGATATTGATTCTGAAATATTATACATACACTCCAATACAATTCCACGATCATGGGAACGATATCATCGCTCGTGCGTACGTACGAAATACCGTCTCCACGATGTGATGTGACTCGTTCTACATGATCTTCATTCCATAATGGTTATATAAATGAATTGGGTGAATAAATATGATATATATTAAACTAATACCATTCTGGAAATGAGGTATCTATAACCTAAAAATAAGGATATGAATTTATTCGACAAAACACGCATAAGAAAAAAAAGTAATAAACACCTGAATAAACAAGTAGTAATGAAATATTAATAATAAGAATCTAAGAATATGACCATATATGATACCATAAAAATAAGTATGATTCAGGAATAAGTCAATAACATTATTTAAATCATTATACAGGAGGTTCGGACAATTACAAAGCAAATCAGACATAAGGTAAGGGAAATATCACAATCTCATTTTTATCCGAGATTGTTTATACATTGGTATTTAATGGGGTGTATTTTATCATCCACATCCATGTTTCCTCAATATTTAATATTATTTCCATCCACCTACAATTTTTTAAATCCATTTTTACTCTTTGGTGAGTTTATATTAAAAGATATGAAAGGAATATTTTGTCGTTTTTCATACGAGGTACTTTTTGACTTTTCTGACAAAAGTACGAGAAGAATGTTTTTTAACATATATGGCACGAATGGATTTTTAAAACATTATTTTCAAGAAGATTCCTTTACAAATTTTCATGTTTATTTTTAATCAACTTATTTTAGTTTAGAATTGTATGACATGTTCAGAAAGGAAATGTGTTTTTGAAGTAGAAAGGATATTTTCCTCAAGAATGGTGTTCAAGTGTTTTATCAAAATTATTTTCCATCTAAGATAATATAGGGTTCTGTTTCTTTCCCTATTATTAAATTGATTTGATTATGTTGTGGTGGAATTATTTTTATGAATTCCTTTATCATATATTAATTGTTTTATAATGTCATGTTGTTTAAGAATCCCATTTTTATTACATGGGTTATGCAATGATGTATGATTTATGATTTTGATGCACACATAAGAATGGTATAATTATGAGATGGGTGGGACCAATATCTCCCTCCAATGCATTGAGTAAAGAATTAATATCTCATGAGATAGACATGGCTGGAACGGCAGGTTAAACCGGTTAAGTAAAACAGGACTGAAACGAGGAGTGGACTCGGTTCAGAAATGGGCTTTGTCCACAAAGATAGTTTTTCCAATGAGTCTTGACTAATAAGAAATGATTCTCTATGATTATGTGTGTATGACACAATGTTTCATGTTTTAAGTTATGATTATTGGGATTACATTTCACTACTATGATTTATCCCATGTTATGAAATTATGATTTTTTTCTGGTTAAGATTTCTAAAAGATATGTTCTTATGTATATGATGTGATTGATATTTCTTTTGTTTACCCTTACTGAGCATTTGAGCTCACCCTTTTGTATGTTTTATTTCCCCAGGTCAGGAAGAAGGTTATTAAGTAGGATATACCAAAAAGGGACTCTAGATATGATGAAATAAATGGGAGGCAAAGTAGATGCTTTATAAACCAGTTGTTTATGTTTCCCATTTTCAAAATACTCTATACCTATAAGGTCCTTTCCTGGTTTTGTTATATGTTGTAATAAGTGTGCTTAAATTCTGAAGTAATGACAATGTATGTAAAGTATGGGTTGTTATAGCGCTCAAGTGTGGCCACTTCCCTTAAGGGATGGACATTTAGGCATGCAAGTGTTGATGAGTTTCAACACTTAGGCCATACTTCCCCTCTTTAGATCTTCCGTTCCATGTAAGAAATTACCTTAGAAGTGTTATAAAGCTTTGAGAAAGGACTAGGGTGTCGGGAGCTCAAATCTATGTTTCTGGAAATTTTCTTCTTAAATGGGGGGGCCCAAAAGGGGTATTTATAGGCTAGTGAAGACCCTGAGCAAAAATCATAGAGGGCGCGCATGTCACTTGTGCGACCATTGGGCGGTTCGCAAGTATACATGCATGACCTTATTGGACCTTTCACCACCCATGTGCAAATGAATCTTTTTTCATGCCTTTTTCAATTTTTGATGTTTCTTCAAAGGATGAATAATTTTGGGTTTATGGTATTTCCCTTTTCATTTGTTTAGACTCTGTGATGGAAAGGAGCGTCAATAGAGCTAAGGGAGTTCGATTATCATACGGGGGACAACGAGAAGAGGGGGAGCTCTGTGCGACACGGCCTAAAGACGGGTGGCCATGGCTTATATATCCGAGGTACATGGAATGTGCATACATACTACAAGTCGTGTATCACATTTTTTTTAAATAAAACATATATATATTTATAATTATTATAGTAGACTATATAATAATATATATTTATTAAAAAAATAAAACTGGAAATATATATATACAGAATTTAAAAATAAAACTATACACGCAATGTAGTGGGAAAATACATGGTGTGTGTCTTAAAATTCGAAAAAGAGAAGTACAAACTTTGGACTGATGCTTGGGGAGAGTTTTGAATTGGTGATCGACCATTCTGAACGGAAACCCTCAACCACTAGAGCGAAGGTTGTACTACTGCTGAAATTTATCTGATATATATATTTAATGTATACGGCCTGTACTACATTGGATGAAATAAATGCACGACATGTGGTTTTTAATTATATAAGTAGGGGATAAAGTATGGAAATTATCCGAGGTCGAACCCGGGTCTTTTTGATCCAAGGCTGAGACTTTCTCAATCAACCAACTTCAACCGCATGAATTATTTTATATGGAAAAGTGTTAAATTTAGTATGGAAAAACATGACACACATGACGTATATCAAAAGACACGTAGTGTGGTTTTTTTAAAAGGTAAAATGATGGAAATGCCATGGTTGTTAGGATTCAGACCTTAGTCTTTTAGAACCGGGTCATGATTTTGTCCAACCGATCCATCCCCATCATGGGTTTTCTTATAAGTGTATATATATATATGTGTGTGTGTGTGTGTGTGAAAAATAAATATCATACACGCCGTGTAAGGAAATATAAAAAGGAGGAACCTTGTGCCGAAGGTATGCTGGGAGGATTCGAACTGGGGACGGCTTAGATAAACTTCAGAGATCATACCATCTGCACCGAAAATATCTATTTTTATGACTTTATTAATCTATATATTAATAATATCACGAAAAATAGAAAGGTAAATGTACACGTCGTGCATATAGGTGGTACACGACGTGTATCCTATAGGTTTCCTTCCAAGAAGCGCCTTTGTTTTAGGTCATTGGATTGACCTACGTACCTAAGCATAACTAAGATGGATGGTGGAAAATGTTCCCACCATGTTTCATATGTGATTGTAAGCCTCCAACCACTATTCATTAACCTTGAATGGTTGACAATCATTTCCAAAAATTTCCACCACTCCATGAGGGAATAATCTTTTAACATGTAAAGGTCCTGACTATCGTGACATTAACTTCCCTAGAAATAAAAGAAGACGAGAGTTAAAGAGAAGTAAATGATCACTGGGTGTGAAATATTTTCATGAATGATGATGTTAGGAATTTCTCTTGTCTACTCCTTGTACAGCATGGAATTATCATATGCCTCTAATATGATTTCATTATATTCCAATAGTTGGAACTTTTTCTTTTCTCCAACTGCCATTAAATCAATGATCAGGGCCTTGACGACCCAGTTGGATTTTTGTTCCAATTCCATTGGCAGATGGCAAGGCTTTCCATAGATGAGGCGGATTGGGGAAATTCCAAGTGGTGTTTTGAAAGTAGTCTGATATACCAACAAAGCATCATCTAACTTCTTGGGCCAATATTTCCTTGAAGTGTTCATTGTTTTACCCAAGATCTTATTTAGCTCACGGTTGGAGAGCTCCATTTGTCCACTGGACAGGGGATGATATGGTGTCCCAACTGATGCTTTACTCTATACATCGATAGTATTGCTCTCATCAGTTTGTTGTTGAAGTGGGTCCATATATCGCTGATTAGTACTCGCAAAACACCAAAGCTTCAAAAAATATTTTTCTTTAAATAACTTGTGACTACCTAGGCTATGTCGTGTGATGTATCAGTGGCATCCACCCATTTGGAGACGTAGTCAACGCAGAACATGATGTAAGTGTTACCAAAATATTGGGGAAAGGGACCCATTAAATCTATGCCCCAGACATCGAAGATATCGACCTCCAGAATTTGGTGCTGGGGAATCTCAGTTCTACATCCCACATTACCGGTCCCCTATAATTGATTTCAATTGGAAAAAATTTATCGAGCATCATTATGCATAGTGGGTTAGAAAAACCCAATTTTCAGGATCATTGATATCGTACAGCCTGGCCCATGAAGTCCTCCAACTGGTGAGGCAAGACAGAACACCAGTACACCGTGAACTTCAATCTCCAGGATGCAATGGAAGACCACCCCATCTGCCCAGGATTAAAATAGCAGGGGATCCTCCCAGAAGTACATCTTTACATCAGAGTAAAATCTCTTCCTCTGCTGGAAGGAGAGGTTGGGGTGAATGGAACATGTAACCAGAAAATTATCAATATTAGCATACGATGGTCTAAGTGTTTCATTAACTAAAAATTGGTTCTCATCCAGGAAATCTTCCCTTATCTCCCCATCTTCCTTGTTCTCCAAATGTGGAAGCTCTGTGTGGGAGAGATGGTCAGCAATAATTTTCCCACTCCGATTTTTATCTTGGATATCTAGATCAAATTCTTGTAAGAGGAGTACCCAGTGGATTAGTCCAGGCTTCTCATATTTCTTTTTCATTAGGTACTTCAGTTCTGCATGGTCAGTATAAATAATATATTTAGAAAACCCTAGGTAATAACGAAACGTATCAAATGTGAAAACCACAACAAGAATCTCATTTTCTATGGTGGTGTAGTTGATCTAAGCATCATTGAGTATCCTGCTAGAATAATATATTGGTCGAAAAATCTGATCATGATGCCAGCCCAAGACTGTTCCCACTGCGTTGTCACTGGCATCACACATCTCCTCAAATCTTTCCTCCTAGTTGGGAGAAATAATTACTATAGCATCCACCAGGAACTGCATCAGATGCCCAAAATCTCTGGTGCATGTCTCATAGAACTGAAATATGGAATCTTTGGTTAGAATATTGGTGAGGGCCAAGGGTGTTTTGGAGAAGTCGTGAACAAACCACCTGTAAAAATCAGCATGCCCCAGGAGGTTGCAGATGGATCAGACAGAAGCCAGAATAGGTAGTGGTGAAATGACTTATATCGTCACCATGTCCACCTCTATCCACTTTTCAGAGATTCTTTGGTTGATAATGATGCCTCTTTTCACCATTAAATGAGACTTTCCACAGTTCAAAACTAGGTTAGTGTTCTCACAGCATTACAAAAATAGCTCCAAGTGTCATAAACAAGTGGTGAATGATATCTCGAAAATGGAAAAATCATCCATGAATACCTCCATGATCTATTCTTCCATGTCATGGAAGATGGACAACATGTAGTGCTAGAAGGTGGAAGGGGAATTGCACATGCCAAAGGACATACTTCGTTGGGAAAACGTACCATAGGGGAAAGTGAATGTGCTCTTTTCTTGATCACATGGAGGAATGGAAATCAGGTTATATCATGAATAACCATCAAGAATGAAATATAAGTTGGTCCCTTCTAGTCTCTCTATCATTTGATAAATGAATGGTAGGGGAAATGATCCTTCATTATGGCATCATTTACCTTCTAGTAATCCACACAGACTCGCCAGCCCATGATAGTGCGTGTAGGGATGAGCTCAATCATTTCATTTGAAATCAATGTGATACCCCCCGTTTGGGTACCACTTGGAGGGGACTCACCCATGGACTATCTGAGATGTGATAGATGATGTCAGCATCCCACAATGTAATCAACTCTTTTTTATAACTTCTTTCATGGGGGGATTCATGTGCCGTTGTGGTTACCGATATTTATTGGCACCATCTTCTAGTCGCACCTTATGGGTGCAAATGGTAAAGCTGATGCACTTTAAATCAGTGACTATTCACCCAATAGCATGCTTCCACTATTTTAGAACATGAGAAATTGCATCTTCCTACTCCCGTGACAATTCTGCGTTATGTATTCGATGCAAATTTTGATTGGATCCAAAATACACATACTTTAGAGAAGATGGAAGATGCATTAGATCGAGTTCAGGTGCCTTAAAAATCGAAGGTACAAGTGGGTGAACCTTTTCCTGTTCTAAACAATCAGGAACAACCGTATGTTGCCAATATTTGCTGCCCAAGCCTTCTAAGAATTGAAAATCTACTAGCGCTTATTTATCTGGAATGTCTGGAATAATAAAGTTATCTTAAGTAAAAGAACATACCAAATTATCTCATTTTTTGAAACCATCATCCATGGTGGTTATAGCATAATCGTCATCTTTCTTAGATAATGATGCATGTTTGACAACATTGAGTACATTGTAAGAGACTCTTTCCTCTCTTACCGGAAAATAATCCCTCTTTGGAGCACAATGATTTGTACATTCCTAGTTTCCATGAAAGGCCATCCAAATATGAGAGGTTCCTCTGGGTTATCCTCCATTTTGAGGATGATGAAATCAGCATTGAGGATCAACCTACCCACTTTGACGTGTGCGTCCCCTAGTAGTCCCTTCAGATGTTTGATGGATCGATCAGCAAGTTGAAGGGCTACTCGGGTAGGCTTCAAGTCATTGATCCTGAGCATCTTGAATACTCTAAGGGGAAGGAGGTTCATGACAGCCTCTAAGTTGCAGAGGGACATCCCAAACTCACATGGTCCAATGGTATAGGTAATAGTGATACTACGAGGATCCTAGAGTTTGGGAGGAATTGAATGCTAGATGACTACAGAACACTACTTGGTGAGGGAAATGGTGCCCAGATCACCCATCTTTCTTCTATTGGAGAGTATTTCCATCATGAATTTGGCATAGGTGGGCATTTTTGTCAGTTCCTCTATAAACATAATATTTATGTGCAGCTTCTTGAACATTTCCATGAATTTGTTGAACAGGTGGTCCAGCTTTCTCTACTTCAATCTCTATGTGATGGTTATGTTAGGATCAAATGGTTTGAAAACCTCCTTACCTTTATTCTGTGAATCCTCTTTCTCTGAGATTTTGGATGCAGAGGGGTCAGTATAGGTACCTTCTTTTTCAATAGGGATTGTGTATACACCTAACTGTGCTGGTTGGTTCTGTTGGAGCTATTTTCCACTCCGGAGCATGAAAACATGGGCTTCCTCCCTCGGGTTCTTCTATGTGTTTCCCGGTAGAGTATCAGGTTTCCATCATGAGAGTAAGTTTACCGATTGGCAAATTTTTTTCTCCAGGCCTCAAATTGAATCCTCCAAATTTTGGAACCTATTCTCAGCCGTATATATGAATTTGGTCATAATATCCTCTATCATTGTGGTGTTCTCCTACTAAGGTGGTGGTTGAGCTGGTAGAGGTTTTGGCTACTACGGTTGATGTGGGTTTGGATATGGGTACCCTTTCTCCTGATAAGGGCCATGTTGAGTGTGTTGCTGCCTCGGATATTTGTTATGATTAGGAGGCTGGTTGTAGTCGGGCGGTCGCTGGGGTAGTGGATTCTGCTGTAGTTGGCCCCAACATGTATTTTGTTGATCACTCTATTTAAGGTTCTAGTTCTGTTGGTACTATTTTGGCCCTCAATTTTTTGAATCATATCTTACCTCACTTGTCGATGGGCCTCTAGAAGAAACTGGGAATTTTCCCATTTTATGGTTAACACCAGATTCTCTACACGCTGGATGATTTTCCACATGTCCTTCAGACATGCCCTTCAGATTGAGTGAGTCGATCTTCTTGGACACAATGTCCAACTGGGCAGCTAGCATGGTAGTTTAATCAATTATATGCATACCTTGTTTTTCTATGTGCCCTACTCGGAATGACACTGGAAGTTGTTGGCTGACCTGTCTTCCAATAGTTTGAACAGTTCTTCGGCGGATTTCCTCATTACCGTACCTCCAGCAGCAACATCCACCACAGACAATGTATTAGTTGTCAACCCTCTGAAGAAGGTTTGGACCTGCATCCAAGTGGATGTCTGTGGTGTGGGGATATGTGCAACATATCTATGAAAAGATCCCATGATTCATACAATGATTCCAAGTCATTTGGATGGAAGTTGTGGATCTTGTTCCATAGCATCACCATCTTAGAGGGTGGGAAGTATTCGGATAGGAACGCCTAATCTACCTCCTCCCAGGTGAGGATGGATCGTTGCGGCTATACTATAATCCAGTCTTCCACCTTTTCCCTTAGAGAGGAGTGGAAAATATGAAGATAAATGGAATTTTTGGACACTCTATGGTAGTGGAATGTGTCGCAGACCTCCAGAAAATTGGAGAGATGAGCATTGGGATCCTCACTAGGCAGGCCACTAAATTGAACTGTGTACTGGATTAGCTGAATGATAGCTGTCTTGATCTTTAAGTGGTGGGAATTCACTAGTGGATTGAAGATTCCCTTTTCAGCTCCATGGATTGATGGCATGCTGTACTCCATGAGAGTATGGCATGGGGGTGGCTGCTGAGGAAGGGGAACTATTAGGAATTGATGGTCTCGTGGACCATAGAATGGCCCCTAACCTTGGTTGAAATATGGAATCCGCTATAGTTAGAATTGTTGAAGCTGCTGTGGATGGTATTCCAGAGCTTGTGGAGCTTACTGGTTTCATTATTCATTTAGTCCTAACAGTTGTCCAGCTCCATAGACAACAACTGGATTGCCTTCCTCATTATGCACCATTGGAGTGTTGTGGTTGCGTTCACCCATTAGTGCCCATTATCTCCTTAAAAACAACTATTAGATCATCGAGTTAGTTGGGAAAAACATGATAACACATTTTTCTAGGAATGCATGAGGTAACCACTCATACACCTAAAGGCCTGCACAAAACAAAACAAAACAGAATGAGTAAATGAGGAAAAAGAATGATAAATATAAATGACATTTGAAAAGTGATTTTTGTGAATTTGTAATTTTTATTTTCATTAAAATTGGATACAAACTTAATTAAAACAAGAATAAATTAACTCTACATTCCCCGGAAATGGAACTAAAATTTGGCGAGTCGTTTTTACCATTGGTATGTTTTCGGTGTCACAAATTATTTTTACCCGAACATGTAAAGAACCAGGAAAGGGTTGATCCACTAGGAATTAAGAAGTTATTTTATCTTGCTTAACATTGTTTGGATTTTTATTTTAGAGAAGACTATTGAATTTAGAGTCTATTTTTCTTGATAGTTTTGGATACAAAATGAATAATTTTTTTTAGTTTCTTCTATCAAATTACTTAATAGAATAAATGTAAAATATGGGAAATTTGGTTTTTATGTAGATAATGATACAAATGAGTTGGGGTTATGGATTTATGAGATTTATGAATATTAAATCTAATTGCATATGAGGTTGTGATTTTCAAAATAACCCAACACTCTGGGTTCAATTGGTAATAAATTTCCTTTAGTCTCGTAAATTTTATATTTAGAGATGATGAATCAAACTCCTTTGTCTCTTAGTTAGTTTCTAACAGATAATTTTTTTGGATTATTCCATTTCAAGTCAACAAATAATTGCAATGGTCACAAAATTATTCGTTGGTGTTCTTATTTTGAATTCCGGAAAATTCTGCCGTGGGTATGGTAAAAAATTTCCAGTGATAAGTTGATGATATTTTAGAAGAATAAGAAGAGATTATTAAAGAAAACACATTCATAGAAACATAATTCAAATTATAAATCATCATCTCCCTCAACCCCACCACACTGGGGTTTTAGTAACATGTGGAGGTAAAAATAATCTCATGACTCTTGATACATGATGTGATCATGCTTGGAACTTCGAGGTGGAAATGATTCTTCGTTAGATAGTGGAATGACATTAGTATGATGGTAGAGCCTCTATCCTTTGGAACTTAAACACTTTTCTCCACACAATATTAAAAACACCCTCCTCCTGGTCCTAAGTCCAAGGGATCATTTTATAGATAAAATATGTACACGTTGTGTGGACAAAGTACATTCCATGTATTGTTGTCAACACATTTTTTCCTTCATTTTCTCAACATGTAGGTGGCCAAATAGGACATCTATGACTTGGAACATGGCACCAACGGGTAGGTGAATGTACACAGCGTGTAACGCCGACTTACATGATGTGTTGTCTCATTTCTAGGTCACCAACTGCTTCTAGAAATGTATACTTGACGTGTATTAGTGGGAAACAATGTGTACCCTTTAGCTGGATAAATGGGTGTGTAGACACTTCTCATCCACCAATTTCTACTTGGATGGTATACACAGAGTGTATAGTTTGAACACGGCATGTACTGGATTCTAGTTACTTGGGAATGTACTTGTCCAGGTCATCCAGTGTCTGAGATTGAATGTACACGGTGTGTATATAAGTACACGCCGTTTAGTTATAAATGTTTTTCTCTATTCTTCCCCATTTTGTGTATTTGGCCATAAACCTTCTAGAAATGAACACGATTACCATAATCAAAGTATTTGTTCCCTAATAAGTAGGTAATTTCTGAAAACTGATTTTTATTTTTCAATAGATTATATGAAAATGTATACACAAATAGTGTTCATCAACTATGATTATCATTTATGGAATAATTATTTTTTAGTTTTTGTAAATGATATTCCATATTATGATGCAATGTACCCATCACTATACTATATAGATCAAGTTATCGAACTCTTATTCCATTGCAAACATTTGTTGATTTGAGATAACATGTTATTTTATCATGAATTATGGAAATGATTTATTGTTTCATATTATTTTAAATAATTTATTTCCCCATGAAAATATTTTATCCTAATATTATGATATATATATTAATGAAATATTTTATGGGATTTATATTATATTTCGTTTGATCTCCCCCATTTAAAATGTTTTGAAACCACATGTTATGAAAATAAGAATTATGTATAAAAAGTCTACAAGGAGATTTATTGTAGTTTCAACATGGATGATTTTACACAAATATAAAAAAAATATGTTTCTTATATATATGATCTTCAATGAATCAAATCAATTTTTTATTTGGATAATGTAAATATGTCAGAGAGTTATTGTTTAACGTATTGAATTTTTTTGAAATAAATGTAGTATAATCCAACATTGTATCAAATATAATGTTTAATGAATGTATGTTTAATACCAGATATAGGTGTTCATGTTAGAGGTTCCTCATAGTAATTCATGTATAATAAAATATCTGAATTTTTGTAACTTAAAAAATTAATTTGAACTTATTTTTGTTTCACTAATAGGTTTCCTATTAAAATTTAATAATGCTCCATGATTCATTTTATTTCATAAATCTACACCAAACTTCTATTATTTCCTTCATCTATAACATTATATTATAGTGTGTATGTCGAACTGAGTTAATATCAGATTCCATCATTTTCATGATAGGCATCAAATATACCATTGTTAACCTCACTTCTGTTGTCTATTTTGATATTCTTAATAGAAATATTATATTGTATTTTTTACTCATTCAATACCATTTAAACATTTTATAGATTATTAATTATACTTCATGGACACTACATAAGTAATGTGAGGGAATTCATCAATAAATGAAATAATTCAATTATATAAATTGGTTTATTAGTTTTTTAACATCCCATAGACATATGAATGAATGAGATCCGATTGTTGAGATGAACAAATCTCCACCTTATTGTAAAATTATTTATCAATAGAACCTTATTATATAGATGATAATATGTGTTATCTTTGTCTATTCAACATAGGAACATAACATATATCATATCCTTATGTGATTTTATTCAACATTTTTGTTTAATTTTAAAAGGTAAAATCCTTTAATTTCAGAAATATTTTTTTCTTTAATGCATAAATAAAAGGAGTTTGTAGAATCACCCACTATAAATAAATTTTATTTTGTCCACTTCCCACTTTTCATTACTCTTTTTTCATTTATGTTTTTAACTATGACCATAACTTTACAAAATACCACTTTTTTCTTTCATTATAGAGGTGAGAAACATTGAAATATTATATTTCTATCGATCAATAGAAAATGTGTTTTTAGAAAATAAATTTTTACTCAAAATCACTATAGAACGTAATCCTTTTATTTTTAGTGTCCCATAATTTCCTACAGCCATTAAGCTAGTATTTTAATTTTCATGTTAGAGGAACATGCACTACTAAAAATTAATTGGTTATACACTTTTAATGTTTTATGTGACACATCCAAAAATAAATCTACTTTAATGTTTATTTCATATTCTATGTCTATTTTGTGATATAAATAATATTTTTCTATGGTGATAGAAGGGTTAGGATTTAATTTTAATGGTCACTTGGCTGGCCATATCTTCTACATAATTCATTATAAACATTAAATATGTTATAAAATTTCATTCCAGGATTTATAAACTATTTTAGATCATTCGAATTTTGAGATGGATGACTCCCACTCAATGTAATCCTCCAAAAATAATTGGAATATAATGAAATATTTAATTCAAATAAACAAAAAAAATATTTGTAAAAATATTCCAATGTATTAATATAATCCAAAAAACATATTTAGCATTTTAAATATCATGTTGTCTAGAATTTCTTTACATTATTCATTAATTATTTTGATTCACCAATATTGGATACTTTTTCCCCAATAAAAAATATTTTTTAACTCTTGAAATATTTTTATTTATATTATTATAATTGTATTCCTTTTTGGATTCCATTGTTATAGTCATTTTGTCTTCACGTTTTTGTTTTCATAATTTATTCATTTTCTATGGTCACCTTATTTTTCTACAATAATTGCATTCATGAATGTATTCTTATCATTTAACTATATACAATAAAATTTTGGCTTCTATACTCATTTTGAAGATGATTTTTGTCAAACATCATGAAACTTATTCAACGTTCAACATTATCTAAATATAGGAATATAATTATAAAATCTATATATTGAATTGATCGATTCTTCATTAGTTTTTGACTATTTTTACGGAATATGGGGAAAATATATCTCTCACATTCATTGAATCGTTTTTTTATTTTTTTAATACTCATAATCATAAAATATATCTTAAGGTTTTTAATAACCATTATCAATTTTTATTTTTTCTATTTTCAAATAAATTAATTATTTTTAGAAGACATACTAACAATCATCAATATTATGATATCCATATCTAATATGGAGATAATTGAGAGATGTTATTTCAATTATCTATTCAATATAATATCTATATTATTATCTTACTCTTTAATTATAGAACTAAAACTATTATCACTTATGTGATTTTTATTATTCAATATAATATAGGGTAGTTTTTCACCAAATTCATCACTAAAAGTATCAAATCAAATTTTTTCTCCACTACATTGACATTATTCAAAGATAGAAAAAAAGTCTTTCATGTTTATAGAAATTCATATTCTTCCATTAAGAAGCACGATTTGATTTTTTTGTCTTATTGTTTGTGGAAATTTAGGTATTTCTAATTTTAAATCACTATCTTCCTCAGCTTTTGATCATTAGAATTTTTTTTGAAATTACTTATATCCCCATACCTAAATTTTAGTAATTATATATTTTCAATGTATTTTCCTTCCCCAAATCTCATTTTCATAAGTTATAATATATAAAATCATCAGAAATTTTATGCACATCATCCTCTGAATCATAGCTATTGTATTCTGCTTCAACAATCACTTTCTTTGACTTATAATTGTATAAGGATTGAAAAGTAGTTTTATTCGAAAAAATTCATTTATACATGATAATATTTTATCTTATAATATCATATGATTGTAAAATTATTATCTTTTCATTAGTTTTAATAACACCCATATCCATCCCTTGAAAATTTCATAATTTTGCCACAAATATTTGAGATATGATGCACACAATCTTCACTACAACTATAGAATCATCTATATTTTCAATAAATCTGTTTATTTGGACCATATTCTCATTAAAAATTAGGATAACTATTTATATATATTCATTATATTGAATTATGGGGTATTCTTTCATCCACTCCTCAATCTGTAGTTTTCCCACTTTACATTGGTATCACATTTATAAATACTATAGAACTTCTCCAAAATACCTTGTTTTATTTTCATTACATTGATATTTATAAATTAAGTATTTTATATGAATGAAAATATAGAATTTCTAAATCATAATTCACTCTATAAACTCATCTTATATTCCACCATTATAGAAGAACAATTATCATGGGGGTGAATCCATTATTAAATACATCCACAACATCATCAATAAAAGATAATAACTATCCAAACATCTTATTTTCACTTATATGATTACCTTTCATATCAAATATAGGATTAAAATTTATCATCATTGAATTTATTTTATGCATTGTAGATAATATAAATCTATGAATGAATATTTAACATGATAAATAATTCAAAAATCTAATATCCATGAAAATGATCACAAATGAAGGTAAATGAGCTCTAATACAATTGTGAGACCACCTATATGATCAATGAGAAATCCTGAATAGGGGGTGAATTAGTGATCTAGATACGTTTTCTCTTTATTTTGAGACCACCTTTTAAACTATTAAGGGGAATGTTCTTTTAAATCAAAACATTCCTAAACAAAAACCAACACGAAGGGCCAAAAAAATTACAAAATGAACCACATAAAAAGTGATGATTTTTTTGAGAAATTAAGAAAACATACAATTAAAAAAACCCACTAGTTTTAACTAGTAGGTAAATATTTATATGGATTTTTATTGAAGTCATGTTATACATTTCCCAATTGTATTTAAGTTAATCCACACAAAATTAAAATCCCTCAATTATGTACAATATATAAACACTAAAGTGTCTTCATCCAAATATATTTATATCATGCTTTTTTAGTGTACCAAGTTATAATTATTTTTATTTAATTGTAGAATAGTATAATGAATCCTATTTAATTTTCATAAGTATCACAACAAGTAATGAAATTTTCCACTTTATACATCATTTTTTTCATTTTTTTATTCATAATGTGTTTAAAAAAAACATTATTTATATTATTTCTATTTTCATTTTGTCTTATTTCATGATTTTTTACAAAGAGAAGTAACACATTCTTCTCACACATAAGTTCATGCATATAAAAAATAACAATTATATCACCCAACAGTACAACTAAAACACATTAGAATTTCAATTTAAAATTTAAATTCATATGGATAAGTTACTCCAAATAATTTTCAACTTCTTATTTTTTTATAATTTTTTTCTTCTTCTTTACAAATTATACTAAGTCTCATTCATGTACAAAAGAAAATATTTTTTTGAGAAAAATAATATATTATTTAGATGCTATTAGTTTTAATTAATTCAATATATTTTTAATGATTTTAACCATCTAATCGCTCTTTATGAATCCTAAATATCATTCCATAAAGAATAAACAATTAAAGAAAACACTATAATCATCTATAATAATTTTTTTAAAAAAATTATTATTCTTTAAATTCATATTTTATAGGATTTTGAATTTATTATCTAGTGAAAAAGTTATGAACACTATTTTAGAGTCATTAAAAATTTTAAAATAGTATTGTGTGTGTGTGATATATAGTCCTCTGGAAATATCTATGTATTATGACTTCTTAAAATATTTCAAGGTAAAGTGTATAATGTTTCTTGAATGTTTGAAATTAAAAGCCTTATAATATAATTTAATGTATTATGGTTAGTGAAATATTATAGGGAATAGTATTATGAGATCAATGTCTTCTATAAATACCCAAAATAGTATGAAATTTTTAAAAGTCTTACAAAATTATAGGCATACAACAAAAACATAACATGATGTATTATTAATATCTTGAATATCTAATGAAACCCAAATGCCTTTTATATTTTCTTCCTTAATTAAACAATTCCAATTTTAATCAAATAAATACTATATACCAGACCAATTATATCAATAGATTTTAAAATACTCTATATAAAACTAAAAAAATTAAAAATAATCTAGACATAATGAATACACTTTTAATAAAAGTAAATGTAAGAGTTCACATAAGTATGAATATGCTTTTCACATTGGAAAATATTTTGGAAATAAATATCAACTTAAATCCTCTCAATAATATTATTATATTAATAATTTATTTTATAAAATGATATTATTATCTAAAAACTATCCCCATGTTATCATGAAATTAAAATTTTATCTTTTGATCAACTAATATTAATAGTGATTGGCTCCTTATAATATTTTTCACTATTTTTTTCTTAAATAAATATTATGTCTAATAAAGAATTTTTAAAATATTACTGTTCTTCCACATATAGTTTATATTGATTTTAAAAACAAATAAAAATTAAAATATAAAAAATTATTGTGTTCTATTTTATTAAATCATATATATCCACATTTATTTGATAATTCCCCTAGGAATATCCCGTATTGTTTCTCATTATATTTCTCCAAATTTCTATTTTTATTATTATAAACGATATTACTAGACACATTCATATATTTAATAATTACAATAATTTTTTTGATATCTAAAATAGTATCTCATGTGTCTTAGCTCTCATAATTTTTTATGAGTATAATTTTATATAGAACATCTCTCTTGAAAACTTTTGATCTCTTTTGTCCAACTAAATATGTTCTTCCCATCCCAAATGTGCTTTTCTTATTCCTCTATAATACCCAATTTTTAAGAATTTTATGGTGTAGTATATCGATTATTTATATTTATTTTTACTTGATATATAATAAATGAATTACATGCATTCCCCTTTCTAGGATTTGATATATAGTTTATATTTCTGAGTCTCATATCATTTTTAACATGCATTCTAATTATTTTGAACATAAAAATAGATTTGGAATGTTCATGATAAACATGTAATTATTCGTTGTGGGGTACTCATCAACGATGAAAAAATTATTAATCACCACTTATATAATATTTCTAATAGTCCTACATATATTAGTTTTAATATGATCTAGTGGATTGATATATATAATTTCTAATACTTTATGAGAACCTTGAGTAATTTTCCCTTTCTAAAATGTTTCAATAATATCACCAATTTATCTATTTTTACTGAGATTATCTCATACAACATCATTATTTAACATATAACTCATTTATATTTTTCCTTTCTTTCCTATCCTTATATGAAATAATAATTTTTCAACATTCACACTCACAGAATAAGAGTTTTTGGGATATCCACAATTAAAAAAATGCCACATAGTTTTCTTATTTGATTTATAATCCTTATAAATATGATATTTTTATAATAATTTTGTATTATTTGAGAATAATTCCATGACCAGAATCATAGAGTCAATGAACACTCAATAATGTATCCATTATACCTTCCAAAAATAATACATTATTAGATGCATTGTCTTGATATTTTTTTAAGATGATCCAACTAAATTAATTTTTTGGAACATTCATTGAAAAAAACTAATCTATCATTATGTTATCAAATTTATTTGTAATTATTCTATATCCTGACTTGCGGGAGGAACATCCACTTTCCTAAGTCATTTACCTGGATCTATTGAATGATTCCAATAATACTTCTACAAAATAAAACATGTCATCATCCTTTTTTAAAATCTATTTTGCTTATAAAAATAGGAAATATATCATTGTTAGATATTCATAAACTTTTATTCATATGACCCCAAGTGCTCTTCCACTCTAGATTTATTCGACATAATTAGACATGTTTTATATTGGTAGACAAGTTCCACCCCTCGTTAAAAAATACATCCTTTGAGAGTATATCTTATATTAAATGAATAAATCAACCTATATTAATTTATATTCATTATTTTTGTCATATTAAACCATCATGAAAAATAATTCTACCCAAACACTCTATATTACAATCAATAGAAACTAAAAATTGACCTTTTATACTAAAAATAATTATTTATAAAATGTTGTTGTTGTTGTGTTTCTATAAAATGTGCATTGATTTGATTATAGGTGAATGATATTATTTAGATATCCTTACCTTCATATGATATATTAGAGGGTTTTTTATTTCATATCATGGTACAAACTATTCTAGATTTTGTTTTAAAATTTAATTTTTTGGGAAAAATGGTTTTTAGAAACTTTTTGTAGAAGAATTTAGTTGTATCATTGTAACTGCCATTTCAAAATTTAGATATGATTTAAACTTAAAATAAAATTACTTTTCAATGTAGATATTAATATTCATGAAAGAATATTAAGTATTTAGACACATTTATTAGGTCATTAAATGATTCCCTTCTCTTAGAGAATGTTTCCCCACAATATTTTTCCTAATATTTGCTTACTTTTCTCCATTAATTTTTTTCTCATGATTGTATGTATCTTAGATCATGATATATTCCTCCTTCACGTTATTCATATTTTCATATTCATTTATTAATAATATTTTATCATTCATATATTATGTGTTCTTTATTAGACATTCGTTGTAATGTCCAATTACAGTTCTGACTGGTACTTATATAACCTTGTTATGTTTTTTAATTTTTGCTAATTGGGTAGGGTTAATAATGAATATGGTGGACTCATATAATAGTGAAGTCATAGATTTGTTAGTTTTTAAGCATTAACCAACTTTTTCTGTAGGATTATTTCACACTGTGTGATTAGGTTACACGATATGTGTGGGTCTATGGAGGAAGGTTTAGAAAGGATTCACACTGTTAAGGTTATACATCATGACTAGAGTTTATATGTCATGAGTTATTTAACTGAAATTGTTTAAATATTAGTGACATATTATTTTGAAAATTTCAGCTATTAACTATTTCACATTTTGAAAATGTATTACACACTATGTAGTACCAAAAATATAG
Organism: Viscum album; assembly: GCA_963277665.1. Lineage (NCBI taxonomy): Eukaryota > Viridiplantae > Streptophyta > Magnoliopsida > Santalales > Viscaceae > Viscum > Viscum album. The sequence continues at coordinate 322,937,158 of OY728119.1, read as the reverse complement.
TTTTTTTAATTGGGAAACACATCTATGATAAAATTTCTCCTCTGATCTAATTTCATATAACATTACCTAAATACCTTACCATGTGATAATGAGTTGTATAACCCTTAAAGATCCATTACTTAGGTTTTCAATCATGTTTATCTTGTGGTTTTATTCCTGAGTAATCCCTCTCACACATTATTCAAAATTATGTTTTTTTCATCCTTTTGGATTTCAATATGTAATGTTGAAATTGAGGAATCTATGATGTATGTTGTTGTATCTCATTTATAGTTTAAATTTTGAGGTCTTCTACGCCTTCTATATCGTTGAAGGGTGTTGATGTGAGTGTATCATTTCGGGAAAAGGTTGGCAGTTCCATCTCAATTAGCCCAATTAATTAACCTGGAATGGTTTGATTTATTTCAATTGATTATTCAAATTAAAATGATCAAAAATAATATTAATTGATTTATTAATGAAAAATTATACATAATTGGGATATTTGGAATGTTTTTGGAATGAATCTTGGGAAAAACACCCCAATTACATTGGATTGGGGTTTTCCTATGAAAATATTTTGATTTAAATTTTTGGAAATTATCTTAATTAAATTTTTGAATTTTGTATTGGATATAAATTTTGAAAATATATGGAATTCCTTTTGAATTGAATTCACACTTGTGAAAATGTATTTAAAATGATTTTATTGAATCTTACTGGTTTTATCTTATTAAAGTGGCATTTTTAGAATTTAAACATGATTTTGTTTTAAATGGAAAATTAGAATTGAAAAGGAAGGATGCGATTTTACTTTATTTTAACGTGTATTAAAATAAATTTCCCATTATTGATTGTATAAGTTCACATGTAAGAAATAGGTAGTTTTATTCTTATTTCAACATGTTCTACAATGTTACAATATATTAAAACAAACATGCAGTGTGTTACCCCCCAAATGGATGGTTTTGAGTTTCCTTCAAATAATGCTTGGGGGATGAGTGTATACACATATTTCTGAGATCACTTTGAGAGTGTGGAGTCCAATAGTCGTAAATATTATTATACCTATTTGTAAAATTAAAATTTTCCTTCTTGTTTTATATTGGATATATAAATTTATGACTATTTTGTTTGAGCTTTTATATTTTCCATCAGAATTTATATAAACAATTTTATATATTTTTTTAATTAATCCATTTTTTTCGAAATATTTCATCACACATAAAACCTTTTATTATAGTATTTTTGCATCATTTGAATTATATAGAATGATTTGATTAATTATGCTTAAATGAAAAACCTATTAATTATAAAATTTAATGAACTCGTTTAGTAAATAATTTGTTTGAATCTATTATGGATTCTTTGGTGAGACCATACTATTATTTTTATCTCACACACAACTTTTTCAATCGGGTGTTTTATAATATCTCCTTATAGGTTTGTGAATGGGAAAATTATATCCTATAGTTGGATCCACATATAGACCTTTAGGCTTTGCGAGTTGGGTCCCTTGGAAATTGGGTTGTTTTCCTTGTTTTGGTAAATGTGTAGTTGTACTTTGGGGTTTTATTCGATGCTTTATTTTAGTTCATTGCCCCTAATTTTCCTTCGTTTGTTATGCATATGAAAGTTTTTTTTACTTCAGCTATTTTTTGTGAACAATTTGTTCCCATATTTATTTTATATGACACTAGGTGCTAGTCGCCGACACATAGTTATTAGGAATTCCCTTTGATCTATTCCAGGGCTAAAACCATTAATAGGACACTAAAGTACTAGGTTGGTTTGGGAGAAATTGGTATCAAAGAAGGATATTGAGAATTTTTCGTGAAGTTAGTATGCATTTTTTATATACTATCGGAATATAGGAGGAAGTTGTGATTGAGTGATTAGCCAGCACTAACCAAAATGAACCTTTAGTCTCTAGGGGTGTTTACGAGAAAATGATTTTTGATTAGTTCTATTCATTTTTCTATTATAATTCAGATAGAGTGGAATCCAAATCAGGTCGTTCCATCATTTGGGAAAAATTTCCCATGTTGCTCAGTTTGAATGTCAATATGTTGTCTTCCATGTTGTCCGATAATGTTGTGTAGCATCATGCTTTTGAGAAGATGTTAAAAGTAGAACCTAGAGATAGATTTTTCTAAACCATAGTGAGTGAACTGCTAGGGGACCCAAATCTAGTGAAGGTTAATGTGTACACTATCCAATCCCTAGGAAAGGCATCACCTCCAGTTCTCATTTCAGCATTAGTTTTTGATCTTCAAGGGGATGTTATTTCAAATCATTTTCAATTGTTAATTCTATAGAAGCCACATGTTTTCAAAGGCTCAACTGATCCACCACCTGATGTGTACTGGTTGGTAAAGATAAAAAATTTGTTTATGTTCTTGGAGGCACCAAATATGATCGATGTATAATGTTCCACCTTCAGGATGAAGGAACCTATTAAGAGATGGTGCGACACAATGGTCACAAAAAAGAAACATGAGAGATTAGAATTGAAATACATAAAGGTTCTCTTCACTGATAAGTTTTATCTAGAGTCAATGTTAATAGACAATTATTTGGTGTTTATCAAGCTTGAGCGGGTTGATAGAACTGCGACTTAGTATTCAAACAATTTTCATGATCTAGTGTAGTTTTAACCTGATATTGTATCTAATGAGAAGATGATGGATCAACCATTAAATATGGGACTTCGATCAAATATTCATAATCATGTGTTCTTTCTAAAAATTCTCACTTATGATGATATACTAGATAGGGCGATGGTGGTTGAGATTGTGCTAGCAGGAAAGTCTGAGTTATCAGGATTCTACCTTCTCTTAATGATAGTGTTATCTTCTTCAAGGGAAAACAGATGTGTAATGATTCACATGACAGTTTTCAATGGCAGAGTCATTCCAGTCCTCCTACAAAACCATGTGGAAGTAAATTTATTTTCATTCATTTTGGAAAAACCAGTCATTCCATATGGGTTTTCACTAAATAATCCAAGAATTATACCTCATGTGGACGTTCATGAACTTATTTAGATTCTTACATATAGTTTCTATTTCCTGTAGTGTATCAGAATAATAATCTAATCCTACAACTTCTGGGTAATTAGATGCATCATGTATAAAAGTGTTCTATCAATATGCTTCCATAATTAAGATAATTCACACAGTGAAAGAGACTCTTGAGGAAGTCGAAACAGGATCAATAACTTTGAGAGGTACCATAACAATAACAACATCATTACTTACTAGTCTAATTGATAATAGTGCTTCTTATTCATTTATTTCAAATTGTATTTTCAATTTTATAATATTTCAATTTATATTTTATCATTTGTACTGGATATTACTATACCCCTTAAAATAAAGAGATAGCAAGGTATTCATAGTCCCGCTTGGGTCTACTCTCTATTACCTATCCACCATTCTTAGAATTTTTAGTTTTGCAACATGAAACATGTGGAAGTCATTTTCATATTGGATTGGATCATTTCCACTAAATCAAGTATTGATTGTTATCTTCAATGGGAATCCTTAACCCACATAGTGTTGTGTCTTTAGTATTTCAATGAGAATGTGACATGTATTCAAGATGATCTAGCCATTCTTATCTAGATCATGGGATAATAATATCAATATTTGATTATTATCAATAGTGGTAATCATTGAGGAGTGATCTCCTTCCAATTGACATCAAATTTCATTATGTGTTCTTTTTATTACTTCTCTAGTTTCCACTAGTAAGAGAGGTTGAGTTCTCAATTGACTAAATTCCACATACTCAACTAGTTTCAATTCATTATTAACGAATGCTCCCAGCTAAAATGAAAGACCTGAAGACCCAATTGGATGATCTTATTAAGAAACTTTTAATATGATAGAGAGTCTCACCCCATGTGGCACCAGTTATCTTCACTAAGAATGCTCATGGTTTCCATGACATATGTTTTGACTAGAGGATGCATACTCGATTAACTATAAATAATGAGTATCCATTTTCCGAGATTGATGATCTATTTCATCAGTAGAAAGAAGTGAAGTGGTTTTGATAGATTGAACATCAATATGATTCCCATCATTTGAGCATAAAAGAATATGAAATTCCGAAAACCACCATTCGGAGAAGGTATGTTCAATTTCAGTACCTTGTTTTTTTCCTTTAGTCTGAACAATTGATCCAGAAGTTATCACTGAATTAATGAACATGATTTTCAATGAGTATCTGGATACCATTGTGGTAGTTCTTTTTGGATGATATCCTCATCAACTTCAATACCATGGAGGATCATGTGCCTCATCTGAGGAAAATGATGATTCTTCTACAAAATCACCATCTTTACGCCATGATTTCAATGTTCGATTTCTATATCAAGGAAGGGAAATTATTTGGACACATGGTATTGGAACAAGGGATATTTATTGATCATAAAAAGTTGAAGACATTTATAACTTGGGGACAACCATGAAATGTATTTGAGTTTCATAGTTTCATGGGATTAGCCAAATATTATCATTGGATTATGACAAACTTCTCAATGTTGTATGCTCAAATGACATATCTAACTCAAAAGGGGGTGAAGATTTCATGGAATAAGAAATGTCAATGTTCATTTTTTTGAGCTAAAATTTATTTTGACAACTACACCAGTGTTGAATCATCCAAAGGTTAGGCAGGGCTATGTGGTGTTTTCTGATGTATCGGGTTTATTCATGGGGTGCACTCTTATATTGAAATATCATGTAGTTGCTTATGGATCTCATTAGATTAGGACAGATGAGGAGAATTATCCTACCCACTACCATGAGATTGTATCTTCTATGCACAAGATTAAGAGTTGTACGCATTACCGTTACGGTGAATGTTTTACTGTGTATCTAGAACAATGAATCTTGAGTTATATCATCGCTTTAAAAGATATAAATCTCCACTAGAGGCATATGGTGTATTATCTTTAATATTAAAACTTTTACATCTCTTAATACACTGGGAAATGGAATGTTGTTGTAGATGTGTTTCATAATAAAATTCCAAAAAATAAGTGAATGTATCTTCAATAGAGTAAAGTTTAATATCTATATTTTTGCAGTTGCATATTGGAGTTGATGAGAAAGGGGATAATGTTTTTTTCGATCATCTAGTTGAAATACACTTATATTGAGTTTATTCTTCAGGATTGTCAAGACCCGACCCAACGGGGCTCGAGCCACGACTCCTCAAGCTTACCTCCAATAGGCCAGGGGCTGGCGACCAGCGCCGAGTAGGCAATCACACACATGGGAGGCATTGGACTAAGGTACCTTTACACGCACACCCACAAACACCTCCATGCAACAATGCAGAGATATAGAAACTGAAAAGTAAATGCATGCATACAATCTATCTGAAACCAGAGTGCAACAACAAAAGTACAAAAGGGAAAAACAAGGCCTACCAAAAGAAAAATACAAAGCATGTCCAACCTTCTCTAAAGAAGGGGAACACTCCCACAAACACCATTTAGAAAGTTACTACGACACAGCTCCAGTAAACACCCCGATCATCACGATCACTAAGATCTACCTGCTCCGGGTCCTCCTAGGACTCCGTCGAATTTGATGTGGTCTGCACAAGACACAAACAAGTGTGGGAAAATCTCATTCAGGGGTGAGTATAAACATACTCAATAGGCACACCAAAAACCCAAAGCCAAAGTGAACAACTGAAAGGAAATGGTCCGCTCATCCTAGCCAGAGGGAACCCAGATGAGAGAGAAACTCCATCTCGTGACCATCATTGGCTAAACACAACTATTCAACTCAGCTCAGGTATGCCAATACATACACCATGAACAATCCATATATACTCAGCTCACGCAACAAGCCACAAGAGGTAACGACCTAAACACCGGCAACTATCCTCAACCAGAAGAGTACACCACACGATCACTATCATCCCAGATGACACTCATCCGAGAGATACACTCCATTGGGTTTCTCTAAAACCTCTCAGATGCTCACCCGAGACATCACGCTCGTAAGATAGCATCATTGAGGAAAACTCACCAAAACAACATAACCACCAAACTCCTCGGATAGGGGATAACTCCTAGGGTCCACTAAGGGATACCAGAACCCACTCTGGTAGAGGAAGATCTCACAGATTGGGGATCACTTCCAGTGTCCGCTGGGGGATACCACGACCAAATCTGGCATTCATAGATCTAACAGATATGGGATCACTCCCAGGATCCACTGGGGGATTCCACAACCTGATCTGGGGCTTGACAGAATCACATCCCTCAGATAGAGGATCATTACCCATATAAAGGTGGTTATGATGATTCCAAAACCCTACCTAGTATAACTCATGATGTAGGGGATCAAACTGACGATGCCGCAACCCTACAGAAACCACGCGCTGAGTAGTGGATCACATAACCAATGATACCGAAACCCTAATATACACCTCATCCTAAGTAGGGGATCGTATACCTGATGATGCCACAACCCTACTGAGTATAACCCCCCACTTAGGGGATCATAATCCTGATGATGCCACAAACGCTACGGGGTTAACCAGCTAAATATGGGATCGCCGCCCGTGAATAAGCTGTCATAGCGATACCAAGAACATGATCTAGGGAAAAGATGTTAGAGGATCCCGATCTGGGACCATTGTAGGGATTGCACAACTCTAATAGTTTAAACATCAAATCGTGAGGATCAGAAACCTATACAAAGGTTGTGATGCCACACGAACCCTCGTGGGAACGAACCAAGGGAGTTCCCTCAACCACTGCTGGTCCCAACATCGCTAAAACAGAGTGAACCGCATCAACTCCACACTAAGCACCTCTAAGGCCAATACCGAGGCCACCATCGCGATCTACGCAGAACAAAACACAGGATAGGCTGCTTACTCGCCCAAAACGGAGCACTGGTGAAAAGTCACTATTCACCATAGCTAGCTTGTGCAGGGCCCACACAATGATCCTGAAACCCGTCAAGCAGATCATACCATGGCGATCCCCTTGAAAATCCAAGCGGAATCGACTACCTATTCATCTAAAACTGACACCTGGTGGAAAAAGTACTATTCACCAAAGCCAGCTCTAGTTTGGCCCATGCCTCAATCCCGAAACTCATCAAACGGATCTAAGCATTGCGATCCTCTCGAAAAAACACATAGGATCGACTATTCATCCTTCAAAATCGGACTCCTAGAGCGAAAGCTACGTTTCTCCACAAATGCCAAAACCCGACCTCGTGGGGCCCGCACCCCATTGTTAGTCCCAACACCCGGAAACCATCTAAAAAAGTCATTCGTACCCTCAAGGTCTCAATTCCACTAATGTCACGTCATTCAGACGCTCCGGGTAGAAGTTACAACGGCTCGAAGTCGTAAAATAATTAAATAATATTATTTTATACAACGTTTCTAACTCCTGTGCTACGATCTCGAACCCTTAAATTCTTGAACCCACACAAGAGGGTTCGCCTTTTCGTCTGGGTCGCATTACCGCAAATGGTACGTGAATCCGACTCTAGGATTGCAAGATAAAAGGGTTTAAAGACCATCGTATAACAATAAAGGGGCAGGACCGGCCGCCGCTGCCGGCCCGCCCAGGCCGATGGCCCTCTGCCATGCGGCGCACGGCTGCACTACACTCAGCCAGCGCGCCGCCACACTGGGCAGCCGACCGCCGCGCCGGGGCCGCGCCGGAGGACCTTCTGCGGACCGCCGGGGGAACCCCGGCGGTCTATTTTGCGATCCGAAAGCACCGGTGTGACCCCTGTGACACGATCTTCCCTGCAACTACCTCAAAACAGAGCAATTGTCAGAAAAAATGGGATCGGGGGATTAAAACGCAAACCTCATACCTCGTGGGCGAAACGCCGAAGCTTCGGGTGCAGATCAACGCCGACGGCGCCCTAAAGCTAGATCTGCTGACGAACTGCGCAGAAAATGGATGATTCCGGCTTGATCCGGCGAAGAAATAGAGGTGGTGCAGAGGTTGTTCTCTCTACGTGTGAGGGAGGAGGGAGGTAAGGGATGAGATATTTATTTTTTTTAAACAAAAATGTCTCCCATTAGTAGCTCCCGACTCACCTTCGCCCGATGCCCGATGCAGACAAAAGTAAGGTTACCTCTAGGGTAAACGCACCGTTCTGAACACAACAGCGGACTAAGATTTGCGATCCGAAAATCTGTTAATAAGTTATTTGATCCAACGCTGGTAAACGGACTTTTCCACTTATTTACGAAAACACCCATGTATTTTTATAAAATTAATTCCAGGCACACCGGGCCTCGGAATCACAAGCCATCTTTGCGCCTAACTCTATAATTATTCATAGAAATATTCCAAAGTCTAATAGGTCCAATATCCCGAGTCGCTACATCCTCCCTCTCTTAGAACATTTCGTCCCCGAAAAGACCTAAGCTCACATGAAGCGACTGGACTCTCAACTGGGTCTCACACACCAGTGAGTTCACCAACAAACACCCATGCCCGAACGCATAAGTCATAGGGACTCATCCACCGCACCTCGATACTACCCACTTTGGGCAGCACTGACTCACTCGCACGGTTTTAATCGCATCATAGAAATGTGTCTTGGTGAGGGAAGGATCCCTCTCCCTCACGCATTCGAAGCATTCCGAACAACACCCATAGAAGGTCTTAACAACACCCTGAACAAACCTCGAGCAAGCAATAAAAAAAGAAACAGTACCACTAAACAGTGTCTATCAAACTACTAGAGATCGTAGATAGGACAGAAATCGTATCTCTATCCATCCGCGGTGCCTCTAGGTCAACAGCCTCTAGTGCATGCAGCTATCCTCGCCCTCAGCTACTAGCTTCCTGAGCTTGGAGTGGACCACCTGGCGGTGGGGGTGGTGGAAACTGGTACCGTCTACCACCTCCTCCTGCTGCACCCTCTCCACCGCCACATCCACCACCATACGGACCTCCTTGACCGAGACGCTGCCTCTACCACGACGGTCCATTGACCAGCTCCCTCTCAGCAGCATGACGGGTTTTACATTCCCTATCAAGATGTCCCCATCCATCGAAAGCATAACACCGCCTCTCCTGCGGCAGAAAAAAAACTAGGATGCAAGCCATGGGCCTCAGATCCTCCATCCTGGGGTCGCCCCCTAAAACGTCGACCACATCCAAACCCCTGAGTCTATCGTTAGCTACCAGATGCCGACGTCTTAGCTCTCAAGTTCCCAGCTCTAATAGGGGGAATCTGTCCAACCAGAAATCTCTCCACCACCAACGCTTGCTCCAGCACTCCAGCATAGGTGGGAAGGTACAAGGAAAACACACCTGCTCATATGTCCCTACGTAAGCCCTTCTCGAAGGTCTGAGCGATAAATAACGGTTCTCGAACCATATCCTGGGAGTACCGCGACAAGTCTGTAAACCTCGTTGAGTACTCTGACACGGTCATGACCTCCTATCGAAGCTACATAAGATCCTGGATCTGCACACACCTCAGCGTCACTAGATAGAAATCTTCCCTGAAGATCCGCTCAAACATTGCCCACGTGAGGGTCTTCTTGTCATGGGACTGCGTCACAAGGCTCCAGCACCGCTCGGCAGAACCATGAAAAAGGATTGCTTCTAGGACCACCATCGGATCTGATGGTGTCCTCACTAGGCTGAAAACTCAAGTGACTGCCTCAAGCCAGTCATCAGCTTCTTGGGGGTCTGGATCACCCCGAAACCTCAGAGGTTACTGCTTCTGGAACTCGTGCAGCGCACTTAGCCATCCCGCAACCTCGTCCTGCACTACCGGCACAACCAGCTTCTTGAAAGGTGGTGGTACAACTGGCGGACCACCTAGAGGTCCAGCCTCAGAACCTGCGCCCTGGTCCACAGCCTCTAGATGGGGCATATCATCACCACATTCCCATTGCGGAACCCACGCTGGCTGTCGTGAGGCATCCTGAAATACAATCAAGACGCACCACAGTCATAGAGTATATCTGGAGAGCTCACTCCAGAAGGACAAAGAAAACCCAAAACTCAGTCGTATATGATGCATGTACCATTATGTCCCTAAGACCAGTGTAAAAATGTCCCGAGTCTAAAGGCAGGTTATCAGAGTCCTGGTGTATGGATATGTTGGCCGCTGCACCAACACTGGAGTCTCTAGCCTGAAAGCTAATCTCGAAACACCCTAACACTGCTGCTATGAAACCCAAAACAAACTCACAGCTAGAACAGCTACGCTCTGAGATCCCAAAGGTGGAACCTCTCTGATACCACTCTGTCATAACCCGACCCAACGGGGATCGATCCACGACTTCCCAATCCTGCCACCAAAAGGCCAGGGGCTGGCGACCAGCGCTGAGTAGGCTATCACACACATTGGAGGCATTAGCCTAAGGTACCTATACACACGCACCCACAAACACCTCCGTGCAATAGTGCAGATATATAGAAACTGAAAAGTAAATGCATACATATAATCTATCCCAAACCAGAGTGCAACAAAAAAAAATACAAAAGGGAAAAAAGGGTCCCCCAAAAGAAAACTACAAAGCGCTTCCAACCTGCTCTGAAGATGGGGAACGCTGCCACAAACACTCACCAGAAAGCTCCCTTGGCACATATCCAGTAAACACCCCGGTAAACACGCTCACTATTCTCTGCCTGCTCCAGGTCCTCCTAGGACTCCGTCAAAAGTCTTTTGGTCTACACAAGACACAAACATGTGCGGGAAATTCCCGTATAGGGGTGAATATAAACACACTCAGTTGGCACCCCAAAAACCCAAAACAAAAGTGAGAAATTAAAAGGCAACAGTCCGCTCATCCCAGCCAGAGGGAACCCAGACAAGAGAGAAACTCTATCTCGTGACCATTCTCGGCAAAACACAACTAGTTATCTCAGCTCAAGTGTATGTCCATACATACACCTTGAACAATCCAGATATAATCAGCTCACACAAGGAGCCACATGAGGTACCATACTCAACACCAGAAACATTCCACAACCAGAAGAGTACAAAACATGATCACACTCAAACCAGATGACACTCATCCAAGAGATACACTCCATATGGTTTCTCTCAAACCACTCAGACGCTCACCTGAGAGATCACGCTCGTCGGATAGCATCACTGAGGAAAACTCACCGAAACAACATAACCACCAACCTCCTCGGATAGGGGATCACTCCTAGGGTCCACTAGGGGATACCAGAACCCACTCTGGTAGACGAATATCTCACAGATAGGGGATCACTCCCAGTGTCCGCATGGGGATACCATAACCCGATCTGGCATTCATAGATCTAACAGATAGGGGATCACTCCCATGATCCACTGGGGGATACCACAACCCGATCTGGCGCTCGACAGAAGAACATCACTCAGATAGAGTATCATCACCCATATAAATGTTTTTATGACGATGCCAGAACCCTACCTGGTAGAACTCACGATGTAGGGGATCGAACGGACGATGCCACAACCCTACAGAAACCACGCACTGAGTAGGGGATTGCATAACCAATGATACCGCAACCCTACTATACACCTCATGCTGAGTAGGGGATAGTATACCCGACAATGCCACAACCCTACTGAGTACAACCCACCGCGTAGGGGATCATAATCACAATGATGCCACAAACCCTATGGGGGTAACCAGCTAGAGAGAGGATCGCCGCCCGTGAATAAGCGGTCACAACGATACCAAGAACCTGATATAGGGAAAATATGTTATAGGATCCCGCTCTAGGACCACCGGAGGGATGCCACAACTCTAATAGTTTAAAAATCCCATCAAGAGGACCACAAACCTAAACAAAGGTTGTGATGCCACATGAACCCTCGTGGGAATGAACCATGTGAGTACCCTCAAACACCGCTGGACCAAATGTCACTAACCTGAGCGACCCGCAACAACGCCACACTACGCACCTCCAAGGCCAATACCAAGGCCACCATCGCAATCTACACCGAAAGACATGTAGGATAGGGTGATTACTCCCCCAAAACGGAGCACTGGTGAAAAAGGAACTATTCACCATATCTAGCTTGTGCGGGTCCCACAGAACGATCCTGAAACCCATCGAGCAGATCATTCCACGGCGATCCCCTCAGACAAACAAGTAGAATTGACTACTCGTTCGTCCGAAACGGACACCCGGTTGAAAAATTACTATTCACCGAAGCCAGATCAGCTGGGGCCCATGCCTCAATCCCGAAACTCATCGAACGGATCACACCATTGCGATCCTCTTGAAAAAACACACAGGATCGACTATTAATCAATCAAAATCGGACTCCTGGTGTGAAAGCTACGTTTCTCCACAAACACCAAAACCCGACCTCATGGGGCCCGCACCCATTCTCAGTCCCAACACCTAGAAACCATCTCAAAATTTCTACCACACCATCAGGGTCTCAACCCCACTGACGGCACATCATTCAGACGCTCCAGGTAGAAGTTACAACGGCCCGAAGTTTTAAAATAATAAAATAATATTATTTTGTACGATGTTTTTAACTCCTGGGCCATAATCCTTATCCCTTTAAATCTCTAACCCACATCGGAGGGTTTTCCTCGTCGTCAGGGTCATGTCTCCACAAATGGCATGCGAATCTGACTCCCTGATTTCAAGATACGGGGGTTTAAAGACCCCCGTATAACAAAAAGGGGTCGGACCGGCCGTGACCGTTCGGTCCGGCCGGCCTGGACCCGCCGCAGCCTCCAGCCCGCCTAGGCCAACAGCCCTCTGCCACGCAGTCCACGACCCTGATGCACTCAGCCAGCATGCCGCCGCACCGGAGGGCCTTCCGCGGACCGTTGGGGGAACCCCGATGGTCCGTTTTTTTTATCCGAAAGCACCGGTGCGACCCCCGTGACGCGATCTTCCCTGAGAGGACCTCAAAACGAAGAAATTATCAGAAAAAATGGATCGGGGGATTAAAATTCATACTACCTACCTCGCAGGTGAAACGCCGAAGCTTCGGGTGCAGATCGACGCCGGCGACGCCCTGAAGGTAGATCCTCTGACGAAGGGCGCAGAAAACGGACGATTCTAGCTTGATCCGGTGAAGAAACAGATGTGGTATGGAGGTGGTTCTCCATCCACGTGAGGGAGGAGGGAGGTATGGGATGAGATATTTCTTTTTTTAAAACAAAAATATCTCCCATCTCCAGCTCCCGACTCGCCTCCGCCCGATGCCCGATACAAACAAATGTAAGGTCACCTCTAGGGTAAACGCGCCATTCGGAACGGAACGGCAGACTAAGATTTGCGATCCGACACTCTGTTAAGAAGTTATTCGAGATGACACTCGTAAATGGACATTTCCACTTAACTACAAAAACACCCCTCTATTTTTATAAAATTAATTCCAGGCACATTGGGCTTCGGAATCGCACGACGTCTTCACGCATAGCTCTAAATTATTCATAGAAATATTCCAATGTCTGATATGGATAATAAACCGAGTCGCTACATCCTCCATCCCTTAGAACTTTTCGTCCCCAAAAAATCCTAAGCTCATGGGAAGCGACTGGACTCTCAACTGGGTCTTACACACCAACGAGTTCACCAACAAACACCCCTTCCCGAACGCATAAGTCTGAGGGACTCATCCACCGCACCTCGATACTATCCGCTTTGGGCGACACTGACTCGCCCGCACGGTTTTAATCGCATCATAGAAATGCATCTCGGTGAGGGAAGGATCCCTCTCCCTCATGCATTCTAAGCATGCCGAACAACACCCACATAAGGTCTTGACAACGCCCTGAACAAGACTCGAGCAAGAAACAAAAATAGAAAGTGTACCACTAAACAGTGTCTATCAAACTACTGGAGAAAGTAGAAATCACACAAAGCGTATCTCTATCCATCTGAGGTGCCTCTAGGTCAACAGACTCTAGGGAATGCAGTTATCCTCTCCCTCGGCCATCAACTCCCTGAGCTTGGCGTGGACCACCTGGGTGGTGGGGGTGGTGGAAACTGGTACCGTCTACCACCTCCTCCTACTGCACCAGATCCGCCTCCATATCTGTCACCCAGCGGACCTCCTTGATCGAGACGCTGCCTCTACCACGGTGGTCCACTGACCAGCTCCCTCTCAGCAGCATGAAGGGTCGAAAAATCCCTAGAAATATGTCCTCGTCCGTCGCAAGCATAACACCGCCTCTCCGGCAGCTGAACAAAACTGGCTTGCGAGCCCTGGGCTTCAGATCCTCAATCCTGGGTTGCCCCCTGAAACGTCCCCCACGTTAAGACCCATGAGTCTGTCGTCAGCTACCAGATGCCGACATCTCAGCTCTCATGTTCCTGGCACTAATAGGGGGAATCTATTCAACTAGAAAGCTCTCCACCACCAACCCTCGCTCCAGCAATCCGACATAGGTGGGCATGTAAAAGGAAACCACCTTCTCGGATGTCCCTGTGTAAGCCCTTCTCGAAGGTCTGAGCCTTAAATAACGGGTCCCTAACCATATCTAGGGAGTAGCTTGACAAGTCTATAAACCCCGTTGAGTACTCCCACACAGTCATGTCATCCTATCGAAGCTGCAGAAGCTCCTGGATCTGCATAGACCTCAGCGTCACCACATATAACTCTTCCCTGAAGAGCCATTGAAACTCTGCCCATGTGAGCATCTCCTTGTCGTGGGATTGCATCAGTAGGCTCCACCACCGCCCGACAGAACCATGAATAAGGCTCGCCGCTATGACCAACATCTGATCTGATGGTGTCCTCACTAGGAGGAAAACTCAAGTGACTGCCTCAAGCCAGTCATCAGCTACCTGGGGGTCTGGATCACCCCGAAACCTCAGAGGTTGAAGCCTCTGGAACATGTGCAGCGCACTCAGCCTTCCTCAAACCTCGTCCTGCACTACTTGAACCACCAACTTTTCGACAGGTGGTGGCTCAACTGGTAGACCACCTGGAGGTCCATCCTCAGAACCTGCACCCTTATCCACAGCCTCTAGACGGGTTGTATCATCACCACAATCCCATTGCGGAACCCTCACTGGCTGTCATGAGGCATCCTGAAATAAAATCAAGATGCACCACAGTCAAAGGGTATATCTGGAGAGATGACTCAATATGGACAAGAAAAACCCAAAACCCTGTCCTATATGATGCATGTACCATTATGTCCCTACGACCAGTGTACTAATGTCCTGAGTCTAAAGGTAGGATATCAGAGTCCTCGTGTATGGATACGTTGGATGCTTGACCAACACTGGAGTCTCTAGCCTGAACGCCGATCTCGAAACACCCTAACACTGTTGCTATGAAACCCAATCCAAACTCACAGCTAGACCAGCTATGCTCTGAGATCCCAAAGGTGGAACCTCTTTGATACCACTCTATCAAGACCCAACCCAATGGGGCTCGAGACACGACTCCCCAAGCCTGCCTCCAATAGGCCAGGGGGTGGTGACCAGCGCCGAGTAGGATATCACACACAAGGGAGGCATTAGCCTGAGGTACCTGTACACACGCACCCACAAACACCTCCATGAAACAATGCAGAGATATAGAAACCAAAAAGAAAATGCATACATACAATCTATCCCAAACCAGAGTGCAATAATTAATGTACAAAACGGAAAAACAAGTCCCACAAACAGAAAACTACAAAGTGCGTCCAAACTCATCTGAAGAAGTGGAACACTGTCACAAACACCCGCGGGAAAGCTCCCTCGGCACAACTCCAGTAAACACCCCGGTCAACATGCTTACTATGCTCCGCCAGCTCTGGGTCCTCATGGGACTCTGTTGAAAGGCCTGTGGTCTGCAAAATAGACAAACATGTGCGGGCAATACCCATGCAGGGGTGAGTATAAACATACTCAGAAGGCACCCCAAAAACCCAAAACAAATGTGAGCAACTGAAAGGCAACCGTCTGCTCATCCCAGCCAGAGGGACCCTATACGAGAGATAAACTCCATCTCCTGACCATCCTCAGCTAAACACAACTAGTCAACTCAGATAAGGTGTATGACCATACATAGAACTTGAACAATCCATATATAATCAGCTCACGCAACAAGCCACATGAGGTATCGACCTCAACACCATCAACTTCCCACAACCAGAAGTGTACAGCACATGATCACTGTCATCCCAGATGACACTCATCCTAGAGATACACTCCATCGGGTTTCTCACAAACCTCTCAGATGATCACCCGAGAGATCACACTCGTCGGATAGCATCTCTGAGTAAAACTCACCGAAACAACTTAACCAGCAAACACCTCAGATAGGGGATCACTCCTAGGGTCCACTAGGGGATACCAAAACCCACTCTGGTATATGAAGATATCATAGATAGGGGATCACTCCCAGTGTCCGTTGGGGGACACCACGACTCGATCTGGCATTCATAGATCTAACAGAGAGGGGATCACTCCCAGGATCCGCTGGGGGATACAAAAACCCAATCTGGCTCTCAACAAAAGCACATCACTCAGATAGAGGATCATCTCCCATATAAAGGTGGTTACAACGATGCCAGAACCCTACCAGATATAACTCGCGATGTAGGGGATCGAACTGATGATGCCACAACCCTACAGAAACCACGCGCTGAGTAGGGGATCACATAACCAATGATACCACAACCCTACTACAGACCTCATGCTGAGTAGAGGATCGTATACCCAACAATTCTACAACCCTACTGAGTACAGCCCACCACGTAGGAGATCATAATCATGATGATGACACAAACCCTACAGGGGTGACCAGCTAGATAGGGGATCGATGCCCATGTATAAGCAGTCACAGTGATACCAAGAACCTTATCTAGGGAAAAGATGTTAGAAGATCCTGCTCCGGGCCCACCAGAGGGATGCCACAACTCTAACAGTTTAAACATCCCATAGAGAGGATCAAAAACCTATACAAAGGTTGGGATGTCACACGAAACCTCATGGGAACGAACCAAGGGAGTACCCTCAAACACAGCTGGTCCAAATGTCGCTAACCCGAGCGACCCGCAATAACGCCACACTGCGCACCTCCAAGGCCAATACTGAGGCCACCATCACAATCTACGCCGAAAAACATGCAAGATAGGCTTCTTACTCACCCAAAACGGAGCACTCATGAAAAATTACTATCCACCAAAGCCAGCTTGGGTGGGGCCCATGTCTCGATCCTGAAACTCATCGAACAGATCCCACCATTATGATCCTCTCAAAAAAACACACAGTATCGACTATTCATCAATCAAAATCGGACTCTTAATGTGAAAGCTATGTTTCTCCACAAACACCAAAACATGGCCATGTGGGGCCCACACCTGTTCTCAGTCCCAACACCCAGAAACCATCTCAAAAAGTCCTCTGTACCATCAGGGTCTCAACGCCACTGATGGCACGTCAATCAGAAGCTCTGGGTAGAAGTTACAACGGCCCGAAGTTGTAAAATAATAAAATAATATTATTTTATACTACGTTTCTAACTCCTGGGCCTTAATCTTGAGCCCTTAAAGTCTCGAACCCACACTGGAGGGTTAGCCTCCTCGTCAGGGTCGCATCGCCGCAAACAACACGTGAATCCGACTCCCTGATTAGAAGATACAGTGGTTTAAACACCCCCGTATAACAAAAAGGTGTCGGACCGGCCTCGACCGTCCTGTCCGGCCGGCCTGGACGGATGGCCGCCGTTGGCCCGCCCAAGCCAGTGGCCCCCCACCATGCGGCGCATAGTGCTGCCATGCTGGGGCCATGCCGGCGGACTTTCTGCGGACCACCGGGGGCACCCCGATGGTCCGTTTTGTGATCCAAAAGCACCGGTGTGACCTCCGGGACGTGATCTTCCCTACAACGAACTCTAAACGAAGATATTAGTAGTAAAAAATGGTATTGGGGGGATTAAAACAAAAACTTCCTACCTCGTGGGTGAAATGCAGGAGCATCAGGTGCAGATCGACGCCAGCGACGCCCTGAAGCTAGATCCGCTGACGAATGGCGCAGAACATAGACGATTCCTGCTTGATCCGGTGAAGAAATGGAGGAGGTGCAGAGGTGGTTCTCCGTGTGTGTGAGGGAGGAGGGAGGTAAGGTATGAGATATTGTTTTAAAAAAAAATACCTCCCATCTCCGGCTCCCAACTTGCCTCCGCCCGATGCTCGATGCAGACAGAATTTAGGTCACCTCTAGTGTAAACGCACAGTTCTAAATGCAACGACGGACTCAGATTTGAGATATGAAACTCTGTTCATAAGTAATTTGAGCCGATGCTCGTAAATGTACTTTTCAACTTATTTATTAAAATTCCCCTGTATTTTTATAAAATAAATTCCGGGCACACCGGGCCTCTGAATCGCACGTCGTCTTCACGCCTAGCTCTGGAATGATTCATATAAATATTCCGAAGTCTGATAGGGACAAAAAACCCGAGTCGCTGCATCCTCCCTCCATTAGAACTTTTCGTCCCCGAAAATCCCTAAGCTCATGAGAAGTGACTGGACTCTCAACTGGGTCTCACACACCAGCGAGTTCACCAACAAACACCCCTGTCCAAAAGCATATGTCGGAGGGACTCATCCACCGTACCTCGATACTATCAGCTTTGGGCGGCACTGACTCACCCACATGGTTTTAATCACATCACATAAAGGCGTCTCTATAGGAGAGGGTTCCCTCTCCCTCACACATTAAAAGCATGCCGATCAACACCCACATAGGGTATTACCAAAGTCTTGAACAAAATTCGAGCAAAAAAAAAAGAGTACCGCTAAACAGTGTCTATCAAACTACTGCATAAAGTAGAAAATACACAAAGCGTACCTTTATCCATCTGCGGTGCCTATGGGTCAATAGCCTCTAGGGCATGCAGTTGTCCTCGCCCTCGGCCACCAGCTCCCAGAGCATGGCGTGGACCACCTGTGGGTTGGGGTGGTGGCAACTGGTACAGCCTACCACCTCCTCCTGCAGCACCCACTCCACCGCCACGTCCGCCGCCCTGCGGACCTCTTTGATTGAGACACTGTTGCTGCCACGTCAGTCCATCAACCAGCTCCATCTCAGAAGCACGATGGGTTGGACAATCCCTAGTAATATTTCCTCATCCATCGCAAGCATAACACCACCTCTCCTTAGGATGACCAAAACTGGCATGTGATCCTTGGGCTTCAGATCCTCCATCCTGGGGCCTCTTCCTGAAATGTCGACCACGTCCAAACCCCTAAGTCTGTCGTCGGCTACTAGATGCCGATGCCTCATCTCTCACATTCCCATCACTAACAGGGGGAATCTATTCAACCAGAAAGCTCAATACCACCAACGATTTCTCTAGCACTCCAGCATAGGTGGGAAAGAACAAGGAAACCACACCTACTTGGATGTCCCTGTGTAATCCCTATTTAAAGGTCCGATCCCTAAAGAACGGGTCCCAAACCATATCCAGGGAGTAGCACGACAGGTCTATAAACCTCGTTGAGTACTATGACACGGTCATGCCCTCATATCGAAGCTACAGAAGCTCCTAGATCCACACAGACCTCAGCATCACTAGATAGAACTCTTCCCTGAAGAGCCGCTCAAACTCTTCCCACGTGAGCGTCTCCTCGTCGTGGGATTGCGTCCCTAGGCTCCACCACCACCTGGTAGAACCATGCAGAAAGCTCACCGCTAGGACCACCATATGATCTGAAGGTGTCCTCACTAAGAGGAATACTCAAGTGACTTCCTCAAGCCAGTTATCAGCTGCCTGGGGGTCTGGATCACCCCGAAACCTTAGAGCTCGCTGCCTCTAGAACCCATGAAACGCACTTAGCCTGCACGCAACCTCGTCCTGCACTACCAGAACAACCAAATGCTCGACAGGTGGTGGCTCAACTGGCGGACCACCTGGAGGTCCAGCCTCCGAACCCGTGCCCTGGTCCACAGCCTCTAGACGGGGCAGATCATCACTACAATCCCATTGCAAAACCCTCGATGGCTTTCGTGAGGCATCCTGAAATACAATCAAGATGCACCATAGTCAAAGAGTATATCTGGAGAGGTGACTCAAGAAGGACAATGAAAACACAAAACCCAGTCCAATATGATGCATGTACCATTATTTCCCTGCGACCTGTGTATGAATGTCCCGAGTCGAAAGGCATGTTATTAGAGTCCTGGTGTATGGATACGTCGGCCGCCGCACCAACACTGGATTCTATGGCCTGAAAGCCGAGCATGAAACACCCTAACACTGCCACTATGCAACCTAAAACAAACTCACAGCTAGACCAACTACGCTCTGAGGTCCCAAAGGTGGAACCTCCTCTGATACCACTTTGTCACGACCCGACCCAGCGGGGCTCGAGCCACGACTCCCCAAGCCCGCCTCCAATAGTCCAGGGGCTGGAGACCAGCGTTGAGTAGGCTATCACACACATGGGAGGCATTAGCCTAAGGTTCCTGTACACACGCACCCACAAACACCTCCATGTAACAATGGAGATATATAGAAACTGAAAAGTAAATTCATGCATACAATCTAACACAAACCGGAGTGCTACAGAAAAAGTATAAAAGGGAAAAACAGGGCCCACCAAAAGAAAACTACGAAGCACGTCCAACCTGATCTGAATAAGGGGAACACTGCTACAAACACCCGCCAGAATTCTCCCTTGGGACAGCTCCGGTAATCACCTCGGTCAAGACACTCACTAAACTCCACCTACTCCGAGTCATCCTGGGACTTCGTCGGAAGGCATGTGTTCTGCACAAGACACAAAAATGTGCGGGCAAAGCCCTTGCAAGGGTGAGTATAAACATAATCAGTAGGCACCCCAAAAACCCAAAACAAAAGTGAACAACTGAAAGGCAACAGTCTGCTCATCCCAGCCAGAGGGAACCCAGATGAGAGAGAAACACCATCTCAAGACCATCCTCGGCTAAACACAACTAGTCACCTCATCTTAGGTGTATTCCCATACAAACACCTTGAACAATCCAGATATAATCAACTCACGCAACAAGCCACATGATGTACTGACCTCAACACCAGCAATTGTCCACAACCAGAAGAGTACACCACATGATCACTGTCATCCCAGATGACACTCATCCGAGAGATAAACTCCATCCGGTTTCTCTCAAACCTCTCAGATGCTCACCTGAGAGATCACGCTTATCGGATGGCATCACTGAGGAAAACTCGCTGAAACAACATAACCACCAAACTCCTAGGATAGGGGATCACTCCTAGGGTCCACATGGGGATACCAGAACCCACTCTGGTAGATGAAGATCTCATAGGTAGGGGATCACTCCCAGTGCCCGCTGGGGGATAACACGACCCAATCTGGAATTCATAGATCTAACAGATAGGGGATCACTCCCAGGATCCGTTGGGGGATACCACAAACCGATATGACGCTCGACAGAAGCACATCACTCAGATAAGGGATCATCACCCACATAAAGGTGGTTACGACGATACTGGAACCCTACCTGGTATAACACGCAATGTAAGGGATCGAACTGACGATGCCGCAACCCTACAGAAACCACGCGCTGAGTAGGGGATCACATAACCAACGATACTGTAACTCTACTACACACCTCATACTGAGTATGGGACCGTATAACCGAAGATGCCACAACCCTACTGAGTACTCCCCAGCACGTAGGGGATCATATTCATGATGATTCCACAAACCCTACGGGTTTAACCAGCTAGATAGGGGATCGTCACCCATGAATAAGCGGTCAAAAGGATACCAAGAACCCGATCCAGGGAAAAGATGTTATAGGATCCCGCTCCGGTCCCACTGGAGGGATGCCATAACTCTAACAGATTAAACATCTCGTCGAGAGGATCACAAACCTATAAGAAGGATGTGATTCCACACGAACCCTTGTGGGAATGATCCAAGGGAGTTCACTCAAACACAGCTGGGCCAAACGTTGCTAACCCGAGCGACCGACAACAATGCCACACTGCGCAACTTTAAGGACAATACAGAGGCCACCATCACGATCTATGTAGAAAAACAAACATGATAGGCTGGTTACTCACCCAAAATAGAGCACTAGTGAAAAATAAACTATTCACCATAGCTAGCTCGTGCAAGGCCCACACAACGATCCTGAAACCCATCGAGCGGTTCATACCATGATGATCCCCTCCGAAAAACAAGCAGAATCGACTACTCGTTCATCCGAAACGGACACCCAGTGGAAGAAGTAATATTCACCAAGCCAGCTCTGGTGGGGCCCGCAGATCAATCCCAAAACTCATTGTACAGATTTCACTATTGCGATCCTCTCAAAAAAAATACACAGGATCGACTATTCATCTGTCAAAATAAATCTCCTGGTGCGAAAGCTGCGTTTCTCCACAAACGCCAAAACTCGGCCTCATGGGGCCCACACCCCGTTCTCAGTCCCAACACCCAGAAACTATCTCAAAAAGTCTGCAGTTCCTTCAGGGTCTCAACGCCACTGATGGCATGTCATTCGGGCACTCCAAGTAGAAGTTACAATGGCCTGAAGTCGTAAAATAATAAAATAATATTATTTTATACGACATTTATAACTCCCGGGCCACGATCCCGAACCCTTAAACTCTAAAAACCACACTGGAGAGTTCGGCTCATTGTCAGGGTCATGTCGCCGCAAATGACACGCGAATCTGACTCACAGATTGCTAGATACGAGGGTTTAAAGACCCCCGTATAACAAAAAGGGACTGGACAGGCCCGCCCTAGTCGGCGGCCCTTCGCCGCGCGGCGCACGGCACCGTCGGCGTCAGCCGGCACACCGGTGGACCTTCCGTGGACCAACGGGGCACCCCGGTGCTCCGTTTTGCGATGTGAAATCACCGTTGCGAACACCGGGACACGATCTTCCCTGAAACGATCTCAAAACGAAGCAATTCGCAGCAAAAATGGGATCAGGGGATTAAAATATAAACTAACTACCTCACGGGCGAAACACCGAAGCTCCGGGTGTAGATCGACGCCGGCGACGCCCTAAAGCTAGATCCGCTGATGAACGGCATAGAAAACAGACGATTCCGGCTTGATCCGGCAAAGAAACGGAGGACGTGTGGAGGTGGGTCACTGTGTGCATGAGGGAGGAGGGAGTTAAGGGATGAGATATTTCATTTTTTTAAACATAAAATATCTCCCATCTCTGAATCCCTTCTCACCTCCGCCCGATGCACGATGCAAAAAAAAGTAAGGTCACCTCTAGGGTAAACACGCCGTTCTGAACGCAACGACAGACTCATATTTGTGATCTGACACTCCGTTCAGATGTTATTTGAGTCAATCCTCATAAATGGACTTTTCCACTTATTTATGAAAACGCCACTGGTGGGCCTTTCCACCACAGGCCCGCGCCCACAAAGTTTACACCACGGCTAGGGTAAACGACACATTCAGGACGCAACTGTGACCTCAGATTCCCGTTCTGAGCTACCTTTTAGAAGATATCAATCCTCTTCCACTTGCATAGTATAAAAATACTTAATATTTTTATAAAATTAATTTCAGGAACACGGGGCCTCAGAATCGCACAATGTCTTTATGCCTAGAGCTAGAATTATTCATAGAAATATTCCAATGTTTGACGGTGCCAAAAACGCAAGTCACTACAAGGATCGAGGGATAGTTATCAAGGTTAACAAAGTCTCTTGGTTGTACCATTAGTATAATGGAAGGATATAATGGGTGTTTTTTATAATTCTCAGTGGTTTGTGCTCCTAGGAGCACCTAATATTATCTATGACACATGGCAGTAGATTTTGTGGCCAGGTAAGTGATGGGGCATCACTGAGTTTGTCTCACATTGCTATATGTTTTAGCAGGTGAAGGATGAAAAACATAACCCTTCTGGTTTTACTTCAGAAAGAGACAATCCCTAATTTGATGTGGAATGAAATATATTTGGAGTTTCTGTTAGTGTTTTCTCATGATTAGTGAAATAATAATATGATATGGGTTGTGATCTATATACTGACTAAATCTCCCCACTTAAGAACAATTCATTGTAAAACCAATTATGAGAAGTTGTGAAATATATATATTAAATTGATTGAATGCTTTCAAGGATTCCCATCTGCAATAATCTCTAAAAGGGATCCTCAGTTAATTTATTACTTTATAGAGGCCTTCATGAGGAACTGTGATCTCATGAGCATTTGGGCATGTGATTCAATCATTATTCAGATGACAAGACAGAGAGATCTATGCAGATTCATTAGGAAATTATTCTCTCTTATGATCTAATATTCAGTGTGGTTTGGGATGATCAATTATGTCTGGATGATCTTTCCTATATCATTATTTACTACTTAATGATCATTATAGAACCATTTGAGGCCTTATATAGCTTACCATCTAAATACCCATTGTGTTGTTCAAATATTGGTGAAAGTTCCTTGGTTGGATGAAGCTTGGTGTAAGAAACAATAATGAAGGATTAGTTAATTCATCAGATAATGTTGAAAATAATCCTATATAAGTATTATGCTGATCATAAACATAGATCATTAGAGTTCTATGATGGTGACTGCATATTCTGTGAAGCTACATCATGATAGGGTCAACAATTTCTTATGAGTCAAGGGAAGTGTGCTCCTTGTTTTGTAGGGCCTTCTAGAATATTTAATTGGTTGGGAAATTGTAATAATATTAAAACATTGACCTTAACTGATTTTTATACATAACATATTCCATGTATCATAGATGTGGATATTTTAAACGGATGTATATCATGTTATAAGATAGTGTGATCTTGAGATTGAACCTGACTTATCATTGACCGAAAAACAAATCAAGTTTTTTGATTCTGAGACCACGGTAATTCGTGGGAGGAGAATAACTTTGTTTCATGTTCTATGGCCACATGATTATAATAATCCTGATATTTAGTTATATGGTTCACTGATGAGATAGCATTGGCCTCATCATTTTTTCATGGATTCTTCTTCATAGGATTTCTATGTATAGAATGTTTTTATGTTAGGGTGGTTGTAACTTTCAGTTACGGATCTCATAGGTACATCTTTAAACTTTTCTAAGTTCTTCCTTTTTGTTGACTAAGTAGGATTGATAATGAATTGGGATGATACATATAATGTTGAAGTCATAGAATTTTTGTTTTCTCGTCTTTAAACAACTTTTCTACAGGCTGAATGAGGGTTACAAGACAAGTAGCTAAGTTACAAATTAGGGATCAATTTTTGGAGGTAAGTTATGAAATGTTTCACACAATGAATGTTACATATCATGAAAATATCTTTTACATTTTGATGTTTAATGAATAAAAAATATCGAGGTGAATTTTTATGTGGTTTATGATATTACCTATTTCATGACAGGAAATAGTATTACTGGTCTTAAAATAACCTAGATGTGGATTTTTAAATGGGACGAACGACTGAGATATCATTTCTCCACAACTACCATTTCTTCTTCATAATCCTAATTCCTTCCCCATGCAGTCTTGTTTCTCTCTAACCATTCCAAATCAATTTTTTGGCATTCAATCATCGTTGATCTTGTAATTCTATTCCTGGGTAATCCCTCCCCTTTATTCTCCACCTTTCCCTTTTTCTCCTCCATTGAAATTTCAATAGATCTTCTTGAAATTTATGAATCTATGCTCGAAGATATTATATCACATTTTAATGTTTATTTTTGAGTCCTATACACCTTCGTTCTCATTAATGAGTGTCATTGTGAGTGTTGTGTTTTATGAAATGTTAGGTGGTTTCATCTAAATTAGTCAAATTTTCTATCCTTGAATTTATTGATTTATTAAAAATACTTAATTATATTTAATATCTTAATGTTTATTTAAAATGAATTATTAAAAACTCAATTCTAGTGGATGTGATATTTGGAATGGTTTTGGAAAGAAACATGGAATCCCATGATTCCATAAGATTGGGGAATTTTAATAAAAATGGTTAGATTTAAATTGACGGAAATGATTTTGTTTAAATTATTGAATTTAATTCTAGAAATGAATTGTAAAAATTGATGCAATTAGTTTTTAAGGGGTTTCAAACTTGTGAAAAGGGACATAAATCCTTTTAATAAAACCTAGTTGTTTTATCTTATTAACGATGCATATTATTTTGTTAAAAACTATATTAATTTTATATGGAAAATGAGAATTAAAATTGGTGGATTAGATTTATTAGTATTTTAAGCGAACTTAAAGTAAATCTCACATCATTGACTGTGTTTGAAAACATTAAAGACTTATGTAGATGGTGTGTTATTTGGAGAAACTCTTTTATATTATAACGTTCTAAACAATAGAAGTAGTAGGATACATAACTAATGGGATTGTGATGAGTTTCCATTGGATAGATTCATCAGGACATGTGTACACACATATTTTTGACATCACTTAGAGTGTTTGAAGTCCTATAGCTGGAAATATGATTATACATATTTAGAATATAACCCCATTGGTCACTTGTTTTATATTTGAGATATAAATGTATGAAAATGTTTTTTCACCTAATTTATATACCTTCTCAATTTATATAAACTATTTTATATAATAATTTTTATAAATCCAATGTTTTATAAATATTACATCACTTGTAAAGACTTTTATTTAAGTATTTTTCCATCATTTGAATAGTATAGAATTGTTTGATTAAATATGGTTTGATATTCCAAAGCTTTTCATTTTAATATCGGAAGCATTTCATTGGTTAGTCATTTTTTGGAATCTGTTATGGAATCATTGTTAATACCCAACCAGGTTTTTATCTCACATACTTATTTTTGTTTGTTTGTTTGTAGAATTTATCCTTCTCAGTTAATGAAAGGGAAAATGATATCTTGAAGGTGGATCCAAATTTAGAACATTAGACTTGATGATTTGTTTCCTTAAGTAGTTGGGCTATTTTAACAATTTTGGTACAATGATTTTAGTACATTGGGAATTTATTCCATGTTTAATTCTGGTACATTTCTCATTGTGAAGTTTTCCTTGTTATTTATATAGGATTTTCTATTTTCATTCCACTATACTTTGTGGAAAATTCATTCCCAATTGCTTGTTTTTTGATACTAGGTTCCATTCACTGACTAGTAGGGATCAGAAATTCCCTTTGGGATTTGTTTGGGTTGGATCGGTAAGCAGATTACTATGGTACCACAGCTGGTTCCTGACATTCATCTAGTTAAACCAACATAACATGTTATCTAGTTTTTGGTTCTATTTTATCTTCATCCACATCAATATATTCAATTGACTCCCTAACGTAATAATTTTTTTATGTTGAGATATAAAATTTCCACAGTATGCATTTTAAATCTGATCATCATTTTGAATTATGGAATCTTTATCATTTCATAAAAATGAACATATTATTTAATTCATTAGTGGCATGATCCTCTCGGCATTATTAATATAATATCTTATGGTCGAACATGTCAGAAAAATTTGCCACCAACTTTTAAAAAATATTTAATCATCTAAATGTTCTCCACACCATTGAATATTTATAATTAAATAATTGATAGAAATAATATATTAGTCCATAATTATTTCAACATCCATATTTATTAAATAAAATATACTTCTCCATATTTCAAATTCATCCCCCATGATATCGAAATTTCCTTCAAAAATTATCTCCATCACATCTTAATTATTTTATATTATGATCCCTCATGAATTTTTTAATAAATTTTACAAAGTGATAGAATAATTTAATATTTTTCATATATATCAGCATCAGTACACATATCAGTAAAATATATAAATTCATACTTTTGAATGGTTTGGAAGAAAAATGTTTTGGAATATCTAACATACATGAAAAGAGATAAGAAATAATAAAATATACTATTCTTCTATTTATGTATGTTATTTCCATAGAATGAATAAACAACCATTACATTCAATACATTTAGGTTTTATTTCTTGTGTTTACATTTTTTTGATATAATAGAGGAATCCAGGTCATGTTTGGTACCAAATTATATACCCATGACATGTTATATCACTGAGAAGGGGATGGATTGAATTAGTGATGCTTTTATTTTTGTAATATTTCATCATTTTTTAAATAAACCACTATAATTGATTAAAGTATGATCATATAAATCTATATATCATACCATTTTTTTAATATTATAGGAATTAATATGAAAATTAAAAATCAGTTTTTTATAATGTACAACCCCATTGGGGAATGTTTAGCTTTTGTTGATATTGGTTAGTCTCTCAAATCTCATATTAATTCAGTTTAAACACATGTGGTTATAAAAGGAATATTCACAAAATAATTCAAACATTTTATATCAATTTTGTGCTAGTCATTTCTCTCTAGAATAACTTAGCAAAGACAACTTCTCACCACATGTCAAATATGTTTCGAACTAATTGTGAATGATCACTTCTTTATCTCTATTACATTATAAATAGTAGATAAATATCTTACTCATTAATACATAAATTTTAATATAATGGAATGTTAAAACTTATTAATTAATATTAACATCATATAAGATTGAGAGGATCAACATTTCGATTTCATTTCCTCATATATTCTATGATTTAGTTGTTTTCCTTAGTCTTTTTCTACTTTCTCTTACATCGATAAATAAGTTATTCAATGTGTTAATGTATGGGGTCTAGTATTATCAATACTTGAACATCATATTATTCATTATTATTTGATTTTTTTTCAAAATAATATCATCACAAAATTTTTACAATAAAATAAATAATCCTCACTTTATTCTCAAATATATGTTATTTTCATAAGAAATAACATGTTTTATCATAGATAGTATATTCAAATAATTGATCATAAAATCACTATGAAAATATCGCATGAAAATTATCAACTAAAATATAGTAAAGCATCATTCAAAATCCTATGAATCATGACTTATATCATAATGTTTACCAAAGGATATGATATTTAATCATTCTACAACATTGATGCATTCTCTAAAATAATTCATAGTTCTCATAATTTCATCAATGTAATGAAACATAAAAATTTTCAACGTACCTAAATATGGAATATAAAGATCCTTATGTTGTATGATAACCTTCCAAAGAAACATACCCATCCTTAAAATATTTTAAACATGAAATGTTTACAAAAAACATTCCATAGTACTATAGTCTGGCCATAACAAGTCTATCTTACAAATAGCAGATCTCCTGATTTTTACCTTTTTCAACTCTTGGTGAACCCTAAAAATTCTTCCAAAAAACCTTTTAAATTTTATAATGAAAATTAAAATGATTATAATTAACCATTCAATGAGTACCATTAAACATAATAATATTGTACTTTTTTCAAGAGAAACATTAAATAAAGTCCATAATAAACCTTATATTGTTTAAGGGGTTGAAGGATATTTCGGTTTCATCAATCCATAAAACATAGATTGATCAATGTCAATTAAATTTGTTATAGAACAATATTACGTAATTCAAATAACCATATAGTCATCCCAAATTATCTTCAAGCACTTCTTCCACAAAGTTGAAATCAAATATAACCTTCCAAATTTCCATAGTATACTTTAAACAAATTCACTATGATTATATTTTCCATGTGTTAATATTTAATAATAAAAATAATAAATATAATAAAAACACAAATCCACATCCATTCCTATATTATTTTAGTTTATTTTCTAAGGATACATTTTATATTGAAATATTTGTTAACCATTTGTACACTTATATTTTTTTACTATTTTTTATTTCTTTCATTTTAGTAATTGTATATAATATAAATAAATTTAGAGATAAATAGGAATTATATATTTTAACATAAAATTAACAAATTTCTAAATGTGGTATAAATTGGGATAACATTTTACTATGTATTATATTCCATGCATGTGTAAAAACATTAATCAATTCAATGGAAATGTATGTCAAATTATTGCGATGTTAGTGTTGTTACTATGTTCAGAAAATTGTATTTTTTTTAATTTAAACTATATATTTTATTTCAAAATACACATGAATGACAAAAATAATAAAAAATATTCACTTTTTAAAGAAAATCAATGGAAATTAAATTATATTTATTTATAATGTGTTCAATTGAACCACATGTCATTTTGACGACTTGTTAATATTTAGTTTATTCATAGGTTGCAATATAGAAGAAAAAATCCATTTTATTGAGAAATTGAATATATAATATATACCATTATATGAAGATCAATTTACATATATTATTATTAAATAAATTTCAATAAAAATTGGGTTAATTATTGAATAAAAAATTTCCATTTTATTAGTTTATAACGGAATATGGGTTTTCAATAAAACTTACTTTTGGGATTTACTAGTGATATTCCATAAAATATTCTTATTAACTAATATATGTAATGAATACAGTGTTTTTAATATTTCCTTAATATAAAACCTCAACATGGTGGTATAAACCAAGTCGTGGTGTGCGATAGTTTAAACATTGACAATGTAGGGGTCACCTTATCATGGTTTAGTGTGTAAATATATATAAATTTTGTTATTTTGAATGACAATTTATAGTTTTTAGTATATCTTTAGGAAGAGATAATCATTTATTCAAATTTTTAAATTTCTTATATGATGAATCATACAAAACATACATATATTTTATATAATTATATATAATTACACATCATAAATCATTATTAATAAAAAATATAAAAACTAGATAGTTGAATAACATTTCATATTATAAATAGAGTCATATATATTCAATATAAAATATATATTTATTTTATAATATTCTCTAAACATGATATATTTTTATTAATGGTTTGAAAAATAACCCCCTTTGTTAATTGATAAAACAAATTATAGATAATGGGGGAGCTACAAAGTTCAATAGGGGTTAAAACAAATGAGATATGAATCAATTATACAAATTCAATCATAAATTAAATCATAATTAAGTGAAAATAAAACCAACTTATACATATGAAAAAATAATAAATGATCATGACCATAACTTTCATCATGCATATTGTAATATAAAATATGGGATACTAAATTGAATGATTAAAAAAGATATATTCAACACACTTTCATGAGAAACAATAAATCAAGTACAACTAGTAATTCCATTGTAACATATAGGATTGAGTTTTCCTATCATATCCTATTAAAAGATTTAATCTCATGAGAGAAAATGATTTCACTAATGAAATGGATGGATAAATAATTCTTTCCCCATATATCAAATAACTGTATCCACATATATGTATTCCTTATAAACATAATCATGAATCCCTGATATTCATTTAATAATTATCTTATGTGTATAAATTAGTTTTATAATATATTATTATCACTTATATATAAAAATAACATATTGATTAAAAGTGGATAATATAAGGAATATTTTTCATCATCTATGAATATGTTATCCAAAAAAACATTTAGATGTTTTTATTTGTTGTGTTGTGTTTATTAAAATTTATATTAGAATGTTTTAGATAGAGAGGCCACATAATAGTATATTTACTATATTAATGTTTTAGAGACCCTATTTTTTTTTCCTAATATGACTTTGAAATATTTCTAAGAATATTTCCAAAGCTGGGCGCTGAGACGACTTGCAATTGTGAGGCTTGGTGTGCCCAGAATTAATTTTATGTTGAATGTTTTTATATTACACACATGAAGTTAACTATAGAAAATGGGATATCTCTTAAACGGTTGATCGGATCAGAAATCCAAGACCACGATTGGGTCTGGAACACAATTTTTCCCTTAGGAGCGACAAAAAACAAGTCGGCGTAGGATGTTCGGAACCCTAGCTCATTTGTGATGTACTAAATGGATAAATTAAATTATTAATTTATTCATTTAATATCTCAAAGATGAATATCTCTACAACATGTACTCAGATGAAAAATATGAGGTCATCGATGAGCTTAGAATGTAGGTTTTACCCTAAGATAGGTATAACCTTTGTCTGCATCATGTGTTTGGCATATGCTCCATCATAGGAGATAAATTAAATAATTAAATAATTGTTTATTTAGTTATTTAATTTATTTCTTTTAACCTAGAGAGAGGTTATAAATTCTTTTTTTAGAGGGAGTTGGCCTCATAATTAATTTTGACCAATGATGGTAAACCCTCCCTTCCTCTCCTCTCGTTATCTCCATGTTGATGAACGGCGAACAAAGAACAATGAAGCCGCAGATCCAAGTGAATCGAAGAGAGATGAATGAAACATCTTCTTATTATTGTTGTGAAACTGCGATCCTCATGAATAGTGAACAGATCTTGATGGATGCGATCTTCACCAATGATCGATCCAAACATGTGGTAGGATTCATCTTTGTGGATTCCTTACCTCAGTTTAATTTCTCATGATGAATGTGAATTAAAAAAATTAATTCTCAAATCGATAAACAGTTGATTGAATTAATATTCTTATTGTTTATTATGGATTTTAGATTATTGAAGCATCATAAAAATTTAATTTTCAATTCCCCATGTTCTTTATTCTCAAAAATGATGGCCAAACTAACACAGCTATTGATCTTCACTTAGCCCGTGATGTTTCATTATTCGTTGTCCATCCATTTTTCTCATTTTCTTCATCAGAAAATTATTAAGCGTGCCAAGAACTCAATGCTTCATTGAGCGAGACATACAGATGTGGAGATCTCAACCCGAGAATCACCGAACCACATTCTTCCCTTTTTCAAATTTAAATTGAGTCTGGTATGGCGCCTGGAATGATCTCGTGGTGCGGGTCCGACGAGGGTTCCGGTGGTCCAAGGTGATAGTTTGATTGGGCGAGCAGGTGACTGTGGCGGCTGGTGCAGGTGGAAGGTGGTGCGACATGGGGCCGGGTGCATAGTAGCATGAGGTGGCGTATCCAGCGACAGGTTGTGGCCCGAAAGAGGACACACATGAAAAGTATTGGATGCTACGGTACAGGCCACATGAAATTTTGATGGAGGAATTATATTAGAGAGAGAGAAAGAGATTTGAGAAAAAAAATTTAAATGAAAAAATAAAT
The DNA here is from genome assembly GCA_963277665.1 of Viscum album. Taxonomy (NCBI): domain Eukaryota; kingdom Viridiplantae; phylum Streptophyta; class Magnoliopsida; order Santalales; family Viscaceae; genus Viscum; species Viscum album. The sequence continues at coordinate 322,904,192 of OY728119.1, read as the reverse complement.
TTCACAGGAAGAGTGATTTGCGGTTTCTGCACTATGCACTTGAATTCTACAAGAATGGAATAAATTTAGATATATGAAATATAAATAAATAAAAATTTAATAATAATAATAATAAAAATAAAAATAATAAATTGTTATTATTAATTTTGTTGATAAAACACTTTTCCATCCGTAACTTATTCATGCGACCTCGGTTTCAAGAACCATCTACTGTAGTGCGTCCCAGATTCCGAGACAGACATTAGGAGTCCAATATTGGATATATTTTTCAGGTTTTTTGATCGGGTACCCAATGTTTTTAGAAAAGAATAGATTCAATATTATTATGGAATCTTAGGCCTTCTATAACCCATGCGTGCAATGTCCGATTGACAAGACATTAGTGGGGATGCGACCCTGTCTTTAAATGGTCGGTTCATGTCTAATGTTGGATACTAAAATCTGGTTCATGGGTTGGGTCCACGAAATCCCAACAATAATAATATTATTATAATAACAGGATCTGCTATCTGACATATCTCTCTAATATGGTGTCAGAACAACGAACCTTCAGTGATGTTGAGATCCTGAAATTAAGACGAATGTTTCAAGACTAGTTTTGGATATTTATGTCGAGGTTGAGGCATGGGACCCACGAGACCCGGTTCACCCGTGTTGCGGTGAAATGCAACTTTTTCACTGGCTATCAGTTTTGGACAAATGGGTAGTCCATCTTGTGTGTTTTTTTCGTATGGATCGCAACGGTGTGACCAGTTTGGTTAAACAGTGTCATTTGAAGTATGACTGGGATGGAGTGAACATGAATCCAACTGGGCCCTCAATATTAATGTTCCTATAACTTACAGACTGGGCATCAGATTGACGCATTGTTTGTTGTGTTGGAACCCTTATGACATGGCGGTCATCTGGGTTGGTCCCTTGTGGAATTTAGTGGCAGTTGAGGTAATATCGATGACCCAAGGAGCAGAGCTGGGGTATATCATAAATGGATACTCACTTGATGACTCAAGGCGCAAGTAGTTCTTACTCCTCTACTCTGGTAGAGACAAGACACCCCACCTCATGAGTGCGGGTTTGTTTTCATCTGAGAGTTTTTCCTATCTTTGGAGTCGATATTCCACCACACGGCCAGACCAGGCCGGTTTTATGGGTCAACTTGTGTTCTGATTAAACGGGTTGACATACATAGGTTAAGACTGTGTATGGGAACATGGCCAGAATACACAGGGTGGACCCCAGATATATTGACATGACTGGTGATCCTTTCTACATGCTATGAAGTTACTTTTTATAAAACAAGACTAGAGACACGGTCCGTTTACACGGGCAGTACCCGGAGTCAAGGAACACTACATGTGATCCTAAAACACGCCGTGTAACTTGTTTTATGTTGATTGAGCCATTTTTCTTCAATGACTTGGACTTGATTGCTTAGGGTTTTTAACCTTGGTATTTCCCTTGAAGGTTTCCGATATCATTTCCTATATATAAAAGTATGATCCCTTCAGTAAGTCTTCCAGAATAGAGTTGTTGGAATCACCTCTTGGAGACTTGGAGGTGGATCCTCTATTCATTCCTGGTATCCTAGGTAGAGTTCTTGGTATCGACGTGACCAGCATTACCTGGACGATGATCCTATACTTAGAGTATTAGTTCAAACTGAGTTATTTGAATCACCTTGTAGCTATTGGTTCTGATCCTGATCTGAAAATAGTATTCTTAAGCACTTTTAGAGTGAGTTCTCCTGGAATGAGTGCTTTGTGTCTCTCTATCCAGATCTAAGAGGGTGTTCTCCCTGTTATGAGTACTTCATGGAAATCTTCTAACAAGATCACTAGTGGGGGTATGTAGTTGTGTAACATGGATCTAGACTACCAGTCTAAGTTACGAATATATCAGGTTGCCCTGGGTATATGTATGGGCATATACCTGGTGTGAGCTATGAGAGGAGGATCCCCTTACTCTATCGTTTGGGTTTCCTTGAGTGATCATATATTTTATTGGGTGGAGCTGTACTCTTTTTGTTCACTCTTGTTGTACCTTGTTCTCTCTTACTTCTCTTCTCTTCATTACATCTCTTGCTTCTCTCTCGAGCCTTCAGGGCATCCTACGGAGTATTCTTATACTCACCCCTGCTTGGGCTTTTCCCACATTTGGTGTTACCTTATAGATGAAAAACAGGTTGATCATGACATCAGAGGAACATTGGGATACGGGGTGCTCGGACCGCATGTAGTGGTCGTAGCTTGGGATTCTGGATTGGGACTCTTCCAGCTGTTTGACTTTTTCACCTATTGCCGGGTTGTGGCACTTTTCTAGTTGTGTGTGTATTTTTTCCCCATTCCCTTTCAGAACTACTTCTATTGTACTTGTACTATTATAGGTTGATGAATTTTTGTTTGGTTCACTTTTTATAGTAGTGTGGAACCTTGCTTTTTCTTTCTCTACACTTTTCCATTGAGCTAGTTGCATGTGTGTGTACAAGTTCTTAGGCAAAGGCCTCCTCGGGTTTGTTGTGCCTTTGGTGATAGTCACCATCCCCTGTCCTATGGAGGTGGGATTGGTGTAGTTAAGGTTCGAGCCCTGGTATGGGTTGGGTCGTGACAGAGTGGTATCAAAGGTGGTTTGACCCTTGGGACGTTGTTATGACATTTCACTAAAAATTGTCTTGGTTGGGTTTAGGGAAACATTGTCGATCTGTCTCGAGAGTAGCACTCAGGGCATGGAGTCTAGTGATGGTTCATCTGGCCAACATATCCATTCACCAGGACCCCGATTACATACTTGTTGACTCGGCACAATGAGACACCTATTGCATGGAACAATGATACACGCATCATATAGGATTGAGTCTTTTACTGTCCATCTCGAGTCAGCTTCCCATCATTTTTGATATATATAGATATGCTCATTCAACCACAGAACTCCTTGAAAACATTCATGATATCTCTGTAATGACAGTCATCCAGGATACTAGCTACGGTTCGTGGTGACAAGAGCTCAGTTCTGGACCCACCATGTGAGCCCCTTTCTCCAGGTGGGCAGGCAACAACACCCCTATCGATTGAGTAGAAGAAAAACCCAGCTGAGTTGGTTGAGGATGTGTGAAGGATGAGGTAACATCATGATTTCTAGCACCACATACCACTAAGGTTTCGTAGTAATCCAGGCCCTCATAGAGTAGAGGTTTGGCTATAGACGGTGGTCCGCTGGTTTATAACAGTAGTTTCCAAGAGTAGATTTTTGAGAGGGGAATCTTTAGATATATCAATTCTATTATAGTTCCCTTGTGCATTCCCACCTAAGTCAAGGTGTGATATTAGGCACTAGTGGTAGAAAGCTTCCTGCCACACCATATAGCTGGTTGTGATAGTGATCGCAACAGAGCTGAGACGTCTACTACAACTAGAAGATGCCAGATGACGATATCTCAATGCATGAGATCTTCTCAAGATCAATCACATGCACATGATCATTTGAGGCCTAGACAGCATAGCAGCAGCATGGTGGAAGAATCTCTCAGTCTTGTGAACTCGAGCTATGGTTGTGTAGTAGATTCCCATAGCAGGAAGTGTAGGAAGTCCCAGACTAAACTAGTGCGGGAAGTTCCAGAGAAGTTAACTTCCCTATACCTGACCTTGGTGGGACATGACAGTATAAATTTTCTTCAGTCGGCGGTGTCTACTCCTTTGCTTCTCGAGCATGTAAAAGAGTCCTGGTGGCGATTCATCGACTGTGAAATCTTGTGTCAATAGATATCCTTAAGTGTTTCACCATATGGATATTCTGAAGGAGTGAATAATGATACCCTGTTCTAGTGAAAAACAATGATTCCAACTGTGACATTGGATATAGAGGTTCAGTCAGGGAGGAAAAATTTCCCCAAGTTCTATCAGGTCATTTGAGACAGTGAAAGGAGATGGCAAGGTTGCATATCACCTTGCCTTATCCCAAGTAGTTGGAGTGGGTAAATGATGCCTTACACATGTCACAACTAAGAAGATATGTGTGTTTGCATACACACACCATCATCACAAGAAATCCTTTTGAGGGTGGACCACCCCTTTGGTCCATATTCTTTGGCAGCTCAGAAATATACAGGTTCCGCGTGGAGCGGGAGGGCTAAGTGTGTGTTCAGAATCCTGAGTGGTTTCTCAAGTTTTGTTTTTCAAGGATGAAAATATTGAAGGAGGTAAAAATGTAGAGACCTGATTTTTGGCATAATAAGACTTTGAAATATTTATAAAAATATTTCCAATGCCGGGTACGGAGAGGACGTGCAATTCCGAGCCTTGGTGTGCCCGGAATTAATTTTATAAAAATGTTTCGTGTTTCTACAATACAGACACATAGTTAACTAAAGAATAAGGGATATCTCTTAAAAGTTGATCAAATCAAAAATGCGATACCACGATTGGGTCTGAAAAGTAGTGTTTCCCCTAAGAGTGACATAAAACTAGTCGGCGCGGGATGTTCAGACCCCTCGTTCTTTGGGGATGTATGAAATGGTTAAATTAATTCATTTAATATGTCAAATATTAATATCACTAGAATATTGACTAAAATGAAAAATATGAGGCCACCAATGAGCTCGAAACGTATATTTTACCCTAATAAAGTTTTAACCTTTGTCCGCATCGGGTGTTTGGCATATGCGCCATCACGAGAGAATAATTAAATAATTAAATAATTGTTTTTTTTATTTAATTTATTTATTTTAACCAAGTGAGAGGTTATAAATTCATTGTTTAGAGTTGGTTGTCCTCATAATTCATTTTTTCCAATGATGGTACACCCTTCATTTCTCTCCTCTCCTTCTCTTCCCATTGATGAACGATGAACAAAGAACAACGAATAATCAGATCCAAGCGAATCAAAAAGTGACAAACACAACATCTTATTCTTATCTTTGTGAAACCGCTATCCTCTTCAACAACTAACAGATATTGATGAACACAATATTCACCAATGATCAATCCAAACCTGAGGAAGGATTTATCTTTGTGGATTCCTTAACTCGTATTAATTTCTCAGGATGAACGTCATTTAAATAAATTAATTCACGGATCGATAATCTTTTTATTGAATTAATTTTCTTCTTGTTTATCTTGGATTTGAGATTCTTGAAGCATGATAAATATTTATTTTACAATTCACCATGGGCAAGATTCTCATAAATTATGGCCAAACTAACACGACTATCAATCCGCACTTAGACATGGATCTTTCATTATTCGTTGTCCGTGCATTCTTCTCATGTTCTTCATCACAAAATTATAAAGTGCCACAAGAACACAATGCTTCGTTGAGAGTGACATACGGATGTGGAGATCTTGACCCGAGAAACACTGTACCACATTAGTCTCTTTTTCCTATTTAAATCGAAGAAGTTGTGGCGCAAAAAAGGATCTCGTGGTGCATGTCCGACGAGGGTTTCAGCGGTCCAAGGAGACGGTTCGGTTGGGCAAGCAGGACATAGTGGCGGCTGGTACAGGTGAAAGGCTGCGCGGCATGGGGCCGAGTGCGTGGTAGTAGGAGGTGTAATGACCAATGATAGGTTGTGGCATGGCGGAGGACACGCAGTCAAAGGATTGGCTTCTATTTTAGAGGCCGCATGAAATTTTGAGGGAGGAATTAGATTGGAGAGAGAGAGTGATTTGAGAAAAAACATTTAACAGAAATAAATAAATATCAACGGAAGAGTGATTTGTGGCATGTGCAATGTGCACTTCAATTCTACATGTATGGAATAAATTTGGAGATATGAAATATAAATAAATAAATAAATAAATAATAATAATAATAAAATATTGTTATTATTTGTTTGGTTGATAATACACTTTTCTTTTTGCAACTTATTCGTGCGACCTCGGTTTTGAGAACTGTTTGCGGTAGTGCAACCCAGATTCTGAGATGGAAATTCGGAGTCCAATATTGGATGTCTTTTTAAGGTTTTTGGATTGGGTACCCAAAGCGCTCAGAAAATAATATATTTAATATTATCATTGAATCTTAGACCTCCTATAACTCATGAATGCGACGTCCAATTGACTCGCTTTTAGCGAGGACGTGACCCTATATTTAATATGGTCGGTTCAAGTATAATGTTGGATACTAAATTCTAGTTCAGGGCTCAGTTCCACAAAACATCCAATAATATTATTATTATTGTTACAGGATCTTTTATCTGGCATATCTCTCTCATACTGTGTCAGTACAACGAACATTCTATGACATTGCGACCCAAAAATTAAGATGAATGTTTCATGAAAAATTTTGGATATTTATTTCGAAGTCGTAGCACGGTCCCAATGAGGTCGGGTTCACGCGTGTTGCGGTGAAATTCAACCTTTTCACCGGCTATCCATTTTGGAAAAATGTGTAGTCCATCTCATGTGTTTTTTCGTATGGATCTGAACGGTGTGTCCAGTTTGGATAATCGATGTTGTTTGAAGTATGACTGGGTTGGATCGAACACGAATCCAATTTGGCCATCTGTACTAAATGCCTATAACATACAGACTGGGTGTCAGTTTGTTGCGCCGTCTGTCGTGTTGGAACCCTTATGACATGGCAGTCCTCCGGGTTTCCTCCTTTTGGAAATTCGTGGTGTTTTAGGTATGACCGATGACCTGAGGAATAGAGCTGGGGCGTCTCTTAGATGGATACTCCCTTGACGACTCAAGGCGCGAGTATTTCATACTCCTCTACTCTATTAGAGATGGGACTCCACACCTCTTGAGTGTGGGTTATTTTTCATCTGAGATTGTTTCCCTATCTTTGGAGTCGACACTCCACCACATGGCCATGCCTGGCTGGTTTCATGGGTCAACTTGTGTTTTATTGACACAGGTTGACATACATGGGTTGAGACCATGTACGGGCACATGTCCAGCATACACGGGGTGGACCCTAGATATATTGACATGACTGGTGATCCTTTCTACATGATATTTAGTTACTTTTTATATGACAAGACTAGAGACACAAGAAGTTTAGACAGGCAGTACCCAGAGTCAAGGAACACTGTGTGTTATCCTACTACACGCCTTGTAACTTGTTTTACATGGCTTGATTCATTTTTCTTCTGTGACTTGGTCATGATTTCTTTGGGTTCGTACCCTTGGTCTTTCCCTTGAAGGTTTTTGGTATCATTTCCTATGTACAGAAGTATGATCCTTTCCACATGACTTCCTTAATAGATTTGTTGGAATTACCTATGTGATACTTTGAGCCCGATCCTCTTTTCCTTGATGGTACCATAGGTAGATATCTTGGTATCAACGTGACCAACTTTACCCGGGCACCGATCCACTACTTTGTGGATTTGTTCAGATTGAGTTGTTGGAACCACCATGTAGCTATTAGTTGTGATCCTGATCTGAACATCGTATTTTTATTCACGTGTGGAGTGAGTTCTCCCGGAATGAGTGCTTCGTGTCTCTCTCTTCAGACTTTGGTGTGTGTTCTCCCTGTTACGAGTACTTCTTGGAAATCATCGAACTGGATCCCTAGTGTGGGTATATAGTTGTGTAACATGGATCTATACTACAGTTCTGAGTTATGAGTTTATCTGGTTGCCTAGGTATATGTATGGGCATATACCTAGTGTGAGATATGAGAGGAAGATCCCCTTACTCTATTGTTTTGGTTTCTTTGAGAGATCATATATGTTATTGGGTGGAGCTGTACTATTTTTGTTCACTCTTATTGTACATTGTTACCTCTTACTTCTCTCTTCTTCAGTACATCTCTTGCTGCTCTCTCGAGCCTTTGTGGCATCCTACTGAGTATTCTTATACTCACCCCTACTTGGGCTTTGCCAGAATTAGACGTGCCCTTGCAGATGAATAACAGGTTGATCGTGACATCAAAGGAGCTTTGGGATATGAGGTGCTTGAACTGTGTGTGGTGGTCATAGCTCGGGATTCAGGAGTAGGACTCTTCCAGCTGTTTTTCATTTTCACCTATTTCCTGGTTGTGGCACATTTCTAGTTGTGTGTGTATTTTAGCACCTTTCCCTTTTAGCTTTACTTTTCTTGTACGTGTAATATTAGAGGTCGATGCATTTCTGTTTGGTTCACTTTTTATAGTAGTTTGTAACCTTGCTTTTTATTTCTCTGCACTTTCTCATTGAGTTAGCTACATGAGTGTGTATAGGTTCTTAGGCAACATCCTCCCCTGGTTTGTTGTGCCTTCAGCACTAGTCGGCAGCCCCAGGCCTATGGAGGAAGGATTGGGGTAGTTACAGTTAGAGCCCAGGTATGGGATGGGTCATGAAAAATTCAATGATTTTTGAACCCAAATATTTGGACAACCATGGATAGGGAGACAATGAAACATGAACCCACATATTTGGGAGAAATCTAGACAACATAGTAGAATATCCTTGTCTAGTTATTGATGAAAATACCTTGAACGAATTAGAGTATGTATATGGTTTTCCTTGAATTCACATGAAGAAGTGGTCCTCTCCATTTTGGTGGAATCAAAAAACATAATCAAAAGTAAAACATATGGAGGATTCCTAGATAAGTCCCCATTAGTCGCATTTAGATGGTCAATGTAATTAGTTAACTTTAATGTTGTGTGTTTATGGGAGTCAAGCATTAGTTGGGAGTTTTCGTTTTGGGATTTGTCATATCTATAATAGCCCTGATGTAGAGTGGGTTATAGGGTGTTTTTAGGGTTCCCACGTCTCATAATAAATGTCTAATCCATAGACCAATTTAAGAGAATGTTTTCCACACTATAGTCTATCTTTGTGATGTTGAGTGTCTAAAATTTATATAATAAAATTTGAGGTCTATGATATTCCAAATAAGGATACACCACATCCCCCATGAATGAAAAAATATATCATTGTTGGTAAATATGGTTGATATGATTACTGTTGATTTTTTAGTGGATTTAGTGAAATTTTTATTCATGGTAGAATAAAGATCTATTAAAAATTGAAGTATCGTGTTGTAATTATATTTCCCACACAACATGGAAGATGAATATATTGTAGTGGAAAGTGACCATGGTGCAGAGTATGAAATAAAGGGGATACTACATCATAGTGATGAAGACCTTTCAATATCCATGTTTTAACGACACCATAGTAATTTTACTTTATTACAGAGAGGGTTGTTTCTTGAGTTATGACAAATAACTTTAGATTTATTTAGTGGGAGTATATAGTTGTAAAAAAACATATAAGATGAAATATGATATAAATTTTTTTGCTGAAAATGGGGATGAATTGATATATTATTATATTATAGAATATCGTTAATAGCATGTAATTTAATAATTTGTATTGAAGATTAGAATGTCCCAAAAAAATGAGGTTATGGAAAAAAGAAATCACATAATCAAAACATGGATTGAATAATTTTGATAGTGAAATATCCTCAAAAAATATACAAAAAATAAGAAGTTCTCTGAGTGGTATAAATCATAAATATAGATTTTCAATGTTGAAATGCAGATAAAAATCAATATGAATAGTGATATGGTATGAATCATACTCTTAGATTCATTAGATAGTTTAGAATCTAATGTTTTTTTATCAAAATAAATTTAACAAAATTTGATGATCATGGAAATTGAGAACATTTATTGGATATCTATAAAATAAAAAACCATATATATGTTATGGAAAATACATGAAATGATTATTTGGAGCCCTGATGTTTCAATGGTTGAAGATGCAAAAATTACTATAGAACATTATAAGGCTTTTCACCAAAACAACCAAATTTCTAAATCTGAGAGTGATGAAGAAACTTAGAGGCTAAGTGGATTTAAATATAATGAGGATTGATCTACCAAAGAATCAAATTGTGATGAATTAACAATAATTATAAAATGACGAAGGAGATAGAAAAGAAGGGTTGAAATTTAAGAAAGGAATAATATTTATGACCAGAAACCTCTTATCTAAACTATAAGAATGAAGTCTCACTGAAAGGTAGATTTGTAATCATTAGAAGAACCAAAAAAATCAAAGAGGTGGTAAATAATAAGACTTATGTCATGTCTGTTATTGTCAATATTGACTAAATGGTAAAAAATAAAACATGGGAAGTTATTCTAAGGATAGATGACAAGAATTTCAATAGAACGAAATGAGTGTTTTGAAATAAAGTAAACAAATATCATTTGGTGATTGAGAATAAAGAATGGATTGGGTAAAAAGGGTATTCATAAAATTAATTAATTGATGTTGATGAGACAATCATAGAATACATCTATTTTATATAATTTTATATATTTACACACAATAAATCTCAATTAAAATAATATACAAAAACCTAAATGTTTAATTAATTTTTAGATTTTAAATATTCTAATATAAATACATTATAATATTTAAATATTTTTTATAATATTATCTAATCAATACATATTTAAGGAAATTGATTGAAAAAAACCCCTTTACTAACTGGTGAAATGATTTTGAAAAATGGGTGATCTTAGATACACATTAAGGTGTAAAACAAATAAAATATGAATAAAATATGCATATTAAATCATAAAGAAGGTCATAATGAAGTAATCTTAAAATAAACATCTTTTTATGGACAAATAATCATTTTCCATGACCATAACATGAGGAAATCATACCTAATGAATTATAAACTTTGGTATATAATCATGAATCATTAAAAAGTTCATATTGAAATCAATTTTTTGATATATAATAAATGAAGGACAACTTGTAAGACCATTTTAATATATATGATTGGGTTATTATCCCATATACAATAATAATTTTTAATCCCATGAGACATAAATATTTAAGTTATGAATTGGAAGCCTATATAATTATTTTCCCACACATCAAATAAAGATATCCACACATATATATTCCTTTTAAATCGAATCTTGAATCCAAAAAATTTATTTCATATCTAAATAATGGATTAAAATTTGTTGTATAGTATATTTTTATGAGGTATAAATATATTTCAATTAATAAGAGAAATTGAGTAATACCAAGAATATTTATATCCATCTAAGAAATTGTTATCATAGAAAAAATATCAATGTTTTTATGTGTTGTGTTGTGTTTATTAACTGATACAAGACAAAAATTAGATGGAAATAACAAATTGCAGTCTATGTACTATGCCATCAAAATTATTTTTAAACTGTAATATTTGTCAAACTATGTATAGTGAGACCCAGTAACAAGATCCCACATATATAGGTGAAATCTCAACAACACTGGGGAAATAGTTGTTCTAAGAAACCATGAGGACATCAGGTAGGTAGGGGAGCAAGTACATGGGTCAGAAGGAATGTGCATGAAAAATTGGTCCACTCCATAGGGGGGTCATCACATAGAATGTAGTCCAGGGCATAGTGCGGAATAATGAATATTATATCAGAACATCAAATTAGTTGCATCTATATCGTCAATGGAATGAATTAAATATAATATTGTAATTTTTTTGGACTCATGTATAAGGATAAAATATTTGTTTTGGGATATTTCATATCTATATTCAGCATTTTATAGAGTGTGTTCCAAGGATTTTTGGGGTTCCCATGCCACATAACAATTGTCTACCCATAGTTCAGTTTTTGAGAAAGTTGTCCAAACTATAGTTTTTCATTGTGATGTTGAGTGTCCGAAATTAGAAGAAGAAATTTTTTTGTCTATCATATTCAATATAAGTATACACCACATCTGTAGTACCCAATGTTTGAGTTATGTGGCCTTTTTATGACTTTTTTGTAGGTTTAATGATCATGGGATGAGTTGGGAAGAGGTTGTGAGAGTTTGGATTGGTTTTGGAAGATTTTGGAGGCATTTCTATGGGTGCACGATATGATCATGGTTAATGGAAACCGTGTGGGTTATCCAAGAAGCCGTGCAAGGGAGAAAACGGGATTCACACGGCCTACACACGGTTTTCCAAACCGCGCGAGGAAACCATGTGGACCCTAGCTCGCGAGGTAGTAGCGTGCGCACAGTTAGTGCTCGGTTTTCCAAACTATGTGGGATAACCTTTTATCAACGAGATGAGGTGTGAACCCCAACACTGAGAGAAAGAACAATAAAAAAACCTTTTCTCAATGACTTAAAGTACATCAAAATCGGACAACTAGATTGTTAAAACATCCTTCAAGACCCACGTTTATGACAGGCTGCTTTCAGTGTGGTTCTGTGGGCCACCTAAAATGGGATTGTAAGGCACAACCTCGAGAATGTCATAACTGCAAGCGGATGGGGCTCCTTCAGCCATATTGTCGTAATGCTCCTAGGCTGGGTGTTCATAACACTCCTCACCAAATGATGTTTCAGATAGATAATAAAGAGTATAAAATGGAAAGCAAACATATTTTGGGAGCTGGGGAAGTTGTAGTGGATGATCACACAGGACCATCCATGGTGCAAGGTACAGTTCTTTGAAATTCCATATAGGTGCATTCTTTGTTTGATATGATTGCTTCCCATTCTTTTCTTGCTTCTGCTGCTGTTATTTTACTGGGTTTAATTCTGGATATGATGCCTTCGTTTTTGAAACATCAAACTCTTTTGGGATTAAGGGAGTGCCGATCCTTCTTGTGTAGAGCATGTTGTATCATTTTGGGAAAGTTTGATAAAATTTGTAATTTCATAGTGCTTGAGATGGATGGGTATGATGTAATCATTGGAATGGATTGGCTGGTGGAGTTTAAGTCCCACATCGATTATAATGCGCAGACACTATATTTTATGATACACGATGGCATTAGATATATCTTTAGTGGAGAGAGTCATGAAAGGCAGGGTGCAAAGGGTTTTTTGGCACCAGCAGTGGGTACGTTATCGTATCAGTTAGAGGTATTTTCATTGTAATCAGTAGAGGGTGTTGAGAAGAGTGTTCTTCCGGCAGTGGAAGATCAGTTAATAGATGTTTTTACTAAATAATTCCTTAGGATACATCATGTAAGAAAAGTGGAGTTTACGATTGATCTCTTTATTGGGACCAGTACTATCTCACTTCCATCTTTCCGTATGACACCTATAGAATTGATGGAATTGAATGTCAAGTTGGAAGAGTTAGAAAACAAAGTGTTTATCTGGCCTAGCACATCTCTGTGGAGAGTGCTGGTGTTGTTCGTGAAAAAGGCGGATGGAACCTTGATCCTATGTGTCGATTATCATAGAGTTATCCAAGTCACGATAAAGAATAGATACTCACTTCCACGAATTGATGATTTGTTTGATCAGTTGAGTGGAGCCCAGTGGTTTTTCAAGATCGACCTGAGGTTGGAATATCATCAATTGTGGGTGAGGAAGGACGATAATCCTAAATCAACTTTCAGAAGTAGATATTGCCATTATGAATATGTGTTTATGCCATTTTGTCTAACGAATGCGTAAGTGTTGTTTATGGCATTGATGAATAAGATATTTCAGAGATATCTAGACTCATTTGTGGTGGGGTTTGTAGATGATATTCTGGTGTATTCAAAGAAAAGGGTGGAGTATGAGCAGAACATGGCGATAGTGCTGGGGATCTTGAGGGATCATCGGTTGCATGCCAAATTTTCAAAGTGTTACATTTGGGTACATGAAGTTATTTTTCATGGCCATGTAATTTCTGAAAGTGTTGTTTTAGTGGATCCAGAGAAAATAATGGCTGTTATATTGTGGTAACCACCAAAGAATGTGTTTGAGATACAGAGTTTTTTGTAGGATCGAAATATTGATGTAGATGCTCAATTTACAAGAAGGGGGGGTGAATTGTAAACCTTAAAAATTCCTTTGGAACCTTTAAAGTTGGATACGAATAACTATGGTTTCCTTAAGCAAAGGAAAGAGCTATGTTTAACAATGTTAAAATAAGAATATTCACAACACCTCTAACACCGATTGAAAACTTGTAAAAGGATTGAAGTTATAAACTTCAAGTCCTATGAACTTTCTTAAGACTGGAAAGAGATTCCGAATGTAGGATCTGAAAATATGGTTCCGGAAATTGAAACATAACAAAAGATTACAATATGAGATTCTACCTTAAAGCGTATAGAATCTAAATGAAACAGAGTACAAGAAAGTAAGTATAAGAAAGTTATACTTTCCTTACAATACAATATGCAGTGGAAAATAAACAAGTAGTTCAACTACAAGTAACAAGATATAAGTCTTTTAACCCAAAGAGAAGGGTATCCAACAACCTTGGATAAAGGTCCCTTGATTTATACTTTCAATAAAGTCTGTCTTACCCACACAAGGGTAAGCCCTCGATACGAATATCAGAGTCTCTGTCTTGCTATCCCAACAAGCCCTCAACTTCAAGGTAGTTGGAAACCTCTGTCTTCCTCAACAAGGAAGCCCTCAAACTTCAAGGAAGTCGGCACCTCTGTCTTACTATCCCAAGAGGTCATTGAATGTAATCACCAACATTCAGAGTCGCACGAACCTTTGAGAGTTAATAAGAGCCTCTCTCTCTATAAATCACTTCAACATCATGTATTCACAAAGTCAAACCAAGTTGTCGTGAGCTCTATCAAATGAGCTCCTATTTATATGTAAGGTCGACCTCCTTCCCAACGATCATATTTTCCATGAAATTAGGAGGGACCTGTACACGTGTAACTTAGCCAACGGTTAGTTTATAACAGAATAGAAGACATCATTTTATAACAAAACAAGTGTATTAGAATGTACGACACCGTTTAAAATATAACTCAAAAGTTCGGAGTGAACATTCGAAGTGAAAGTTCGGAGCGTAAAAAACTATTAAAGAGTAGTCAAATTATAAAAGCCTAAGTAAAATTAATGTTCGGAGTCTAACCAAAAATAATTTTCGGAGTCTGAATAAATTCAGAGTGTATAAAACAAATCTGATCAGATTTTCTTTAATAGGTGAATTTGGAATGAGAATTCGAAATGTGAATTCAGAATGAGAATTCATCATCAGAAGTTTTAATGAGAATTCGTCATCAGAATTCGTAATGAGAATTCGTTGTCAAACTTTATAAGGATTCATATCCTGAATCTGGAGTAAAACTGTATCCGGAATTTGGAATGAAACTTTATCACAGTTCTCATTCTGGATTTCGGAGTGAAACTTTATCACACTTCTTATCCAAAATTAGGATCCTAAAAGAGAATACTTCATATCAAAGTTTCAAGCAATTCCGAGAAAATAGAAATGAATCTGAATCTCATACTTAAGAAAAATCTGGATGAAAATATGATAAGGATAATTTTTCTTATAAAAGCGATTTTCCTGATAAAAGAAATTTTTCTTATAAAAGCAATTTTACATAAAGATATCGTGTCTGTGATTTTAAAAACAAGAAGGAATTGAAAAGGCATAAGGAAAACATTATTGACTCAACAATGTCCCCCTTTTTGGAAAGCACTAACATCCTTTTAAAAAATAAATTCTAAGAAGAAAGAAAAACATTAAGGCTTATCTCCCTTTGCTTTAAGGATATTGATGAATACGACTAACTCCCCCTTAGGCTTTGAAACTCTAAAGATCGTATTCTAGATTTCCGGAATGACATTTCATTACGAATAAGAAATTCTTTTTTAATGAAAAACTCCCCCATAGATAAGCTCTTATTAGAGTTTGTTTTCTTTCTCACCCTTTGTTAGGATTCATTTTCCCTTTAATTAGAGTTCTTTTCCTTCTCCCCCTTTGTGTTTTTCAAAAAGAATACAAGGTAATGGAAAATATATCAAAGTACCTGAAAGATTAGTAGTAACAACAAAACGAAATGAGCAAGCACAAATCTTTCATTAAGTTTGATTATTTCAACAAAAAAATAGGTAAGGTACAGCAAAAGATTGGATCTGTCTATTTGGGATCATTCTACAACGCCATGAGTCCTTTTAGAATAGTCTTTATCTTCTTTAAGTCTTTATGATCTTCTTCAGCTTGCTTCTCTAAGACCACTATTCTTGCATATTGAGCTTCAATCTTTTATTCCTGAGCTTTATGCTTTTCTTACTAGGCTTTAAGCTTTTCTTCCTAAGACTTCATCTTTTCTTCAAACTCAATCCGATGATCCCTTTCAAACTTCCAATTTTGAGAAACAGAATTCAGCTTCCCATTCAGATCTCTGACTTCTTGAATCCAGAAGTTCTTTTCATCTGTCAGCTTCTCTTCAAAGGAAAGAAGTCAACTCATTTATTTTCCTGTCATCAGTCTCAAAAGAATCTTTAACATTGTCTTGAAATTCATCAAATAGCCTCATCTCTTCTACAGTCTTTCTTTACCAGTTTTTCATCCTCTTGCAAGATCATCTACGGGCTTCGTAGCCGACAAAGAAAGTTTTGTACTGAGCCTCTATTTCAACACACTTATCCATAACCATAGATACAGAGTCTGCTTAAAGATTCAATGCATGTTGGAGCATCTGGCATCTTGAGTAAATTCTTGAGAAGGTCAAAATTGTACCCACCAAATTCTTTAAAGACTGAACAACAAAATCATGCCCCACCGAAGATGACTCTGAATCCGAGATTTTTCTTGTAGAATTTTCGTCTTCAACTTGGTCAAGCTTTCTCTTTGAAGAACTAACAACATCCTCTCTCTTCACCACTACTGAGCTCGGAGTATCAGCAAGAATTTTCTCTCCCTTGTCTCTTTTCAAAATAGAGTCATGTTCCAGAGTTCTCTTCTCACTATCAGAAACTTGGACAACATTTTCTTCCTCATCATCAACTTCCTGAGCACCAACCTCTACATTCTCCATCTGAGCAATAACTTGTAGAAGTTGTTCTACCTCTGCATGATTAGTTATTTCTTCTTCTCCATTCTCTTCTTCCATTGCCGGAGTGAATAGCTTAGAAGACTTAGCTTCTGAGGTTTGGAGTGACAAATATTCGGAAGGAGTCCCCTTATAATCATCTACTTGTTTTAGAACATCTCCAGTTTCACTACATCCTTCAGCAATAACTTCTACCTATCCCACTTGTTCAATCTTCTCTACTTCCTCAACAGGCTTAGCTATTGCTTCTTCCGGAGCAACAAAGTCTCTTCTTGGAGTCTCAAGAAGATATTCCAGAGAAAAAGATCTCGGAATATGAATATTTGCTGAAACCATCTCATTAAACTTTAACAAAGCCTGAGCTACCTCATCCTCAAACATCTTCTTCTTGAGATTCTTTTCTTTCGCTTGTTTTTCTAGATCATCTGTAGTTGTTTACTTCAAGGCCTTATCCTCCGCAGGGTCCAAGCCAAACTAAGGCTCCCCTTGCACTCTCTTCTCTTTCATTTCCCTCCATTTAGCAACAACCTCATTTGGATAAGCTTTCTTCTTCTTTGATTTTGGAGGTGTAGAATGAACTTCCTTAGACTTTGGATTGTCTGCTTCTACTCCAACTTCTTTCAACATTCTCTTCCTTATGAGTTTAGAGGATTCCAGATCAGCAACATTCGAAACTGTTTCTCCTTGAGCACGTAAATCAACAAACTGACCAGTCTTCTTTTCAAAAGCTACATCCATTCTTTTAAGTGTACCATCACTCACCATCATAATCTTGCAAACTCTTGGCTTAGACATGCAAGCCTCCTTGAAAGACTCAAGGCACCGAACTATAAACATTGAGAGGATTGCTGGATACATTATAATATGAGCTCTCAGATTCCCTTTCTTAACATTCTCAAGAGTGATAAGAATGTGTTTCATCAAATTAAACTTCCTTAGATTTATCAAAAAATCAAGGATGTAGATCTCACTCTTCTTTAAGCTATCTTTTTCACCCTTCCTCGGTACGATAAGGCCTTGTACCCATAACTCTAAAATCCGGAAATTTGTAGATAGAGAAGCAATATTTGGAGACTTGTCATCTGCCAGTCCGAGAGTCTCTAAAGCTTTTTCCTTGTCGAAGCTACCTTTAGAATCCGGCATCACATGAGATATGAATTCAGCTTCACCTTCATTATTCAGCCCTACCAAGCTGGCTTCCTTGGCATATTAAAGTTTATAAGTCTTACCATAAGACATAAAAGACAACTTCTCCCTTCCATCTTCCTTAAGAAAGGAGACTATTTCATAGAACTCTATAAGAAAATCTGAATACACTTCATCTTGATTCCTGGGTTTTGACACCGCAACATCTTCTCAACCATTTAGCTTAATATTCTTGGAAATAAGAGAGTCGTACTTGTTGAAGAAATCCGGATGAACTAGCCTCTCTCTATATACTAACCACTTCGAAATCAGCTTAAAGGAATACATGTCTTGAGAAGCTACTTCCACAGACATTCGTCTTTGAAGACCTCTGAGAAGTTCGGAACGGAAAAAAACTGAGGTTCAGAACATTCTTAAAACAGAGAGGCAGAGCTTCGCGACGATGGAGCTTGAGAACCGATGTGGGACAACCGTTGGGGGTCCCCTTCATATAGGCAACGAAAAAACAGTTCAACTTCCCCGGTTGATCGAATGGTTGTGATAATATGAGATCAGATCTGACAGTAAAAAAACCAATTCTATTGAATCCGATCTTTTGAGGGTTTTTTTGTTATAACAAAGAATTAAGAAAATTATAATCCGAAAACAAAATATAAGATAATTCCAGCAAGTAATGTATGACTACGAAAACTTAAGTAAGTAAATCATATCTTTCGGATTAACTTAGGAGGATTATTTGTAATAGATAATATAAAATATATGACTATGAAAAATCTTTATTACGAAAAGACAAAATTCGGAAAACTCACTACGAAAAACAAACTCAATAAGAAAAACTCAATACGAAAATTTCATTACAAAATTTGAAAACGAAAAACATAT
Source organism: Viscum album (assembly GCA_963277665.1). Taxonomy (NCBI): domain Eukaryota; kingdom Viridiplantae; phylum Streptophyta; class Magnoliopsida; order Santalales; family Viscaceae; genus Viscum; species Viscum album. The sequence continues at coordinate 322,885,451 of OY728119.1, read as the reverse complement.
TATGAAAGATTCGGTACGAAAATCCTGTTATGAAAATACTAGTACGAAATTTTCCATTCTGGATGTTTTCAATACGAACATTTCCATTCCAGAAGTTTTCTATATGAAAATATCCATTCTGGAACGTTTTAGTTCCAGAAATGCCATTCCGGAATTATAGTTCTGAAATGTTTGAAAACAAATTTTGAAAATCATTGTTATTCTTACAATCAAATGTACTCTGCCTATGAAAAGGAGTTTATTACTGTAAGGAGACTTTTTCATCAGGAAGTTAATTAAGAAGGATTACCTTATGATTATCATTCCTATATTCTGTTTAATGTATTCAAATCTATATGAAGGAAAATATTTTGTGAAAATATCAGCAAGTTGACCTTGTGTTCCGATAAATTGAAGAATAATATCTCCTTTAAGTGTGTGATCCCTAAGAAAGTGATGCCTAATATCTCTTTGTTTTGTACGGGAGTGATGTGAAGGATTCTTACTAAGGGAAATGGCACTTGTGTTATCAGACACAATTTGAATTTTAGTAAAACTCAAGCCATAGTCTGTTAGTGTGTGTTGCATCCACAACACTTGAGCACAACAATTTCCAGCTGCTACATATTCAGCTTCAGCAGTGGAGAGTGCTACAGAATGTTGTTTCTTGCAGGACCAAGAAATTAACGAATCTCCTAATAAATGACAAGTTCAGGATGTACTTTTTCTCTCCATTCTACATCCACCAAAGTCAGCATCAGAAAAGCTTTTTATAACAAAATCATTTCCAGAAGTATAAAATAATCCTAGATCCATGGTTCCCTTAAGGTAGTGAAAAATTCTTTTTACTAACTTTAAGTGAGATTCCTTATGATAGGATTGATATCTTGTACATAAGCATACTGAGAACATTAAGTCTGGTCGACTAGCTGTTATGTAAACTAAACTTCCTATCATACTTCTAAAAGATGTTTGATCTACTGGTTTCCCAGCTTCATCAAGATCTAAAGAGTTTGAGGTACCAATGGGAGTACTTATACTCTTATTGTTGTCATAACCATACTTTTTAAGAAGATCTTTAATAAACTTATGTTGAGATATGTAGGTTCCTTCTGGTTTTTGAGAAACTTGAAAACCAAGGAAAAAAGATAACTCACCCATCATACTCATTTCAAACTCAAATCTCATTAGACTTGAAAAAGAGTCGGTCAAAGATTGCCGAGTTGAACCAAATATGATGTCATCAAAATAAATTTGAAAAATCAAATTTTTTTCTTATCTTTCTTTATAAAAAGGGTTGGATTTGCATTTCCCTTAACATAGTTATTTTGAAGCAAAAATCCAGTGAGTCTATCCTACGATGCTCGTGGGGCTTGTTTAAAACCATACAAAGCTTTGGTATGTCTAAAAACATGATCAGGATGTTTTGTATCTTCAAAGCCAGGAGGTTGTTCAACAAAAACATCCTCTTGAACATAACCGTTAAGAAAATCAAATTTCACATCCATTTGAAAAAGTTTAAAATTAAAGAATGCTGCAAAGGAAAGTAGAATACGGATAGATTCAAGTCTAGCTACTGGAGCATAGGTTTCTTCATAGTCTATTCCTTCTTGCTGATTATAGCCTTTAGCAACAAGCCTAGATTTATTTTTACTATGACTCCATTTTCATCACATTTATTTCTAAAAACCCATTTTACTCCAATAATAGAAGTTTCCTTAGGTCTTTTAACCAAGGTCCAGACTTTATTCCTTTCGAATTAATTTAGTTCATCTTGCATGGCTTTGATCCAATCATCATCACCTAAAGCTTCATCAGTTCTTTTAGGTTCTACTTGGGAAAAAAATCTAGATGTTCTACTTCATTTCTTAAGGAACATCTAGTCCTTACAGGTTGATTTACATCACCAATGATACTATCACAGGGATGATTTTTAAGAAATTCCTAATTTGGGTTTTGAAAAGCCTGTTCATCGACATAGGGTAGAACGTCTTCTGGGGTAAATGTTTCAGAAGTTACTTCTTGAATAATTTCCTTATCAAAAGGTTCTTCTATCAAATGTTGACAATCAGTTTTTGAAAACACATCTGAGGATGTAGGTTGATGTGGTTTAAAAACAAAAGGATCTAACTCATCAAATTTTACTTGTACTGTTTCTTCAACAATACATGTATTTTTATTAAAAACTCTATAAGCCTTAGAGGCTGTGGAATAGCCTATGAAAATTCCTTCATCAGATTTTGGTGTGAATTTATGAAGGTTATCATTTTTATTCAAAATGAATACTTTGCAACCAAAAACCTTGAAGTAATAAACTCTTGGTTTTCTACCATTCCATAACTCATAAGGTGTTTTATTAAGAAAAGGTCTAATCAAAACATGATTTATTGTATAGCAAGCAGTACTTACAGCTTCAGCCCAGAAATGTCTAGCTATATAATATTCACTCAACATGGTTATAGTTATCTTTTGAAGAATTCTATTTCTTATTTCAACTACACCATTCTGTTGAGGAGTTCAAGGTGCTAAAAAATTGTGAGTAATACCTTTTCTACTACAAAATGTTTCAAAATCAGAATTTTGAAATTCTCCTCCATGGTCACTATGAATAGTTTTCAATTGAAGGTTTTTATCATTTTTAACTTGATCTATAAAACTTTTGAAATATGAAAAAGCTTCAGACTTCTTTGCTAGAAAATAGACCCATGTAAATCTAGTGTAATCATCAACTAGAACAAACACATAGTATTTGCCTCCAATACATCCAGTTTGTGTTGGACCGAAAAGATCCATGTGCACTAACTGTAATGCATCGGTTGTTGAGACTTCACCGATTTATTTAAAACTAGATTTATGTTGTTTTCCATATTGACAAGGATCATAGACTTCAGAAGAATGAAATCTAAGCTACGGTAGATCCTTAACTAGTTTCTTCTTAGAGAGTTTACTTAGGTTCCTAAAGTTACAGTGTCCTAGTCCTCTATGCCATAAACTGGAATGATCTTCCATTGCACTTAGGAAAGGTAAATCTTTTCTTCTATGGTCTTATAGGTTCAAGGTGTAAACATTCTCTTTCCTATTGGCTGAGAGAATGAATTCTTCATTGGAATTATGAACTATGCACTTATCATTCCTCAAATTCACAAGGTAACCTTCATCACATAATTGACTTATTCTAATGAGGTTGTTCTTAAGACCCTTTACAAAAAGAACATTTGAAATCAATGTTTTTCCTAAAAAGAACAATATTACCAATACCATCAATCTCTCCCTTAGCATTGTCTCTGAATGTTACCTTTCCTTCTTTCGTTTTGATAATCTTTTCAAAATAGCTTTTGTTACCAGTCATGTACCGGGAACATCCACTATCCACGTACCATGTATTGTTGCTGGTACTCCCTTTATTTTCCTGAAATCATGAAGAGAATTAGACTTTCGGAATCCAAACTTGTTTGGATCCAAGATTTCTAGATAATAAAATTTTAGGTACCCACATCTTCTTAGAAAAATAAGCTTTGTGAAATTCTAAGGATTGGGTTTTTTTAAGGAACAATTCTTTGCCCAGTGACCACCACATTGACACTTGGTACAAAATGGGGCACATTGAGGAACAAAATAATTGTTACTAAAAATTGGTTTTGCATGGGTATAACCAAATCCGGATTTATTTCTTAAAGGTTGTATTTGGGAATACATTTTATCAAAATTTTCCTTACTATGGGTAATGTTTGATAGACATTTATTTAAGGAAAAAATTTCGGACTTGAGTTCTATAAACAATTTTTTATCCTCAAAATTATTAGTTTTAGAAATAGAGCTAGGCTCGAAACCATTTTTCTTAGAATTTAAATTTTATGTTTCTTTAGAAAGTTTTTCCTTCTCAGAACTTACTTCCTCAAGATTTTTTGAAATATTTTCAAAATCAGCATTTTTCTTATCAAGATCTTTAGAAAGATCTGATATCTCTTTCATAAGAATAGAATTCCTAGAGTTTTCCTTATCATGTTTTTTTATTGAGTTTAGAATTCTCAATTTCAAGAAGTTCAGCAAACCTAGAGGCTTCTTCATAAGTAGGTAAAATATTTTCTTCATCATAAGAGGATTCTCCATCAGAAGAGTTATAGTATTTACTATCATTAGAATTAAAAGAAACATTGGTCAATGATTCATCATTTCGTACCTTAGCCATAAAAAATGATTATCAATAGGTAATATGGCTATAAGACCAAGATTCTTTTGTCCTGAAGGTTCGTAAGCAGAGGATTAATCTGAAAAGTCACCACCACTATCACTCCAGGTGTCATTAGCTTTCAGAACATTCTTAGCTTTGGCTTTATAATATTTCTTTCTATTCCTGTCTTAAAGCCTTTCTTTCCTTTCTTTCTTTTCAAGCATAGGGAAATCTGGTCTAATATGTTCATCTCTCTTGCATTCATAACAAGTAACTTCACCATCTTTTCTATCTTTCCTATCCTTTTTCTTATACTTGGATTGGAAATTTCTCTGACCAGCTATCTTATTCATCCTTCGAGCAAGATTAGCTAACTCATTTTCTGATATTTCACTCTCACTAGATTCAGATTGAACAACCATATTCTTAGACTTAGATCTGGTTACTGTCTCAGGAGTCTTAGATTTAATATGATTTGATGTTGTTGTAAAATCAACAGTACCATTTTCATTTTTCATTCTGATGTTTTCAGCATCTCTCTTAATTCTAGTTTAATGTTGGAGAAGAGTTCCAAATAGCTCCTCACGAGAAATTTTAGTGACCTTCCTATTCTCATCTATAGCAGTTCTTTTGGATTACTACACATTAGGCATAATATCAATTATTTTATCCACAAGAGATTCATTATCTAAGCCTTTATCTCCCACAGACTGTAGGATGTTAAAAATGGTTATAAATCTCTGTTGAACTTTACAAATTGGTTCACCATAAGGAAAGTTGAAGCCATGATATTCAGATCTAATCATTGATCTCCTAGTCTCAATCACTTTAGAAGTTCTAAAGTGTGTAACCTCTAACTTCTTCCAGATACAATTAGCTGCTTCACAAGAAGAAATTTGGCTATATATATTTCTATCCATTGAACACAGTAAAGTATTGCGTACCATATAATTTAGTTGATAATCTTGCTTTTCCTGGTCAGTAAAAGTTTTAACTTCCTTGTCAGGAATTTTATAATCACCAGTATGCATAACAATGTTGTCCACTCCAGTATTGATAACAAAAGTCTTCATTCGATCTCTCCAGTACTCATAGTCATTGCCATCAATGATTGGTGGTCTTGAAGGATTTAGATTATCAATGGAACCAACTTTAATTCCTACCATACTTAAAATAACCTTTGATTCACTAACTTGTTAGTAGCAAAAAGTTTGTAATAAAAAAGTTCGGAATGGGAAAGTTTGGAATGAGAAGGTTCAGAATGATAAAATGAGCAAGAAAAACTTATTCATGAGTACAAGTATTTCATAGACCTCCTTTGATACCAATTGTAGGATCAAAATAGTGATGTAGATGCTCAATTTACAAGAGGGGAGGTGAATTTTAAACTTTAAAAATTCCTTTGGAACCTTTTATGTTGGTTACGAATAACTATGGTTTCCTTAAGCAAAGGAAAGAGATAAGTTTAACAAAGTAAAACTAAGAAAATTCACAACACCTCTAACACCGACTGAAAACATGTAAAAGGATTGAAGTTATAAACATCAAGCCCTATGAAATTTCTTAAGACTGGAAAGAGTTTCCGAATGAAGGTTCTAGAAATATGGTTCCAGAAATTGAAACTTAACAAAAGATTACAATATGATATTCTACCTTAAAGCATATAGAATCTAAATGAAACAGAGTACAAGTAAGTAAGTATAAGAAAGTTATACATTCCTTACAATACAATATACAGCCCAAAATAAACAAGTAGTTGAACTACAAGTAAGAAGATATAAGTCTTTTAACCCAAAGAGAAGGGTATCCAACAGCCTTGGATAAAGGTCACTTGATTTATACTTTCAAGTAAGTCTATCTTACCCACACCAGGGTAAGCCCTCGATTTTAATATCGAAGTCTCTGTCTTGCTATCCCTGCAATCCCTCAACTTCAAGGTAGTTGGCAACCTCTGTCTTCCTCGGCAAGGAATCCCTCGAACATCAAGGTAGTCGGCACCTCTTTCTTCCTATCCCCGCAAGTCCTCAAATGTAATCACCAACATTCGGAGTCGCACGAAGCTTTGAGAGTTAATAAGAGCCTCTCTCTCTAGAAATCACGTCAACATCATGTATGCATAATGTCAAACCAAGTTGTTGTGAGATCTATCAAATGAGATCCTATTTATAGGTAAGGTTGGCCTCCTTACCAACGGTCATATTTTCCATGAAATTTGGAGGGACCTGTACACGTGTAACTTAGCCAACGGTTAGTTTATAACAGAATAGACGACATCGTTTTATAACAAAACAAGTGTATCAAAATGTACGACACCGTTTAAAAGCTAACTCAAAAGTTTGGAGTGAAGATTCAGAGTGAAAGTTAGGAGTGTAAAAATCTATTAAAGAGTAGAAATATTATAAAAGCGTAATCAAAATGAATGTTCAGAGTCTAACCAAAAATAATTTTCAGAGTCTGAATAAATTCAGAGTGTATAAAACAAAGCTGATCAGATTCTATTTAATAGGTGAATTCGGAATGAGAATTCGGAAATAGAATTTAGAATGAGAATTCATCATCAGAATTCGTAATGAGAATTCATCATCAGGATTCATAATGAGAATTATTTGTCGAACTTTATAAGGATTCATATCCTAATTCTGGAGTAAAACTGTATCCAGAATTCAGAATGAAACTTTATCACAGTTCTCATTCTGGATTTTGGAGTGAAACTTTATCACAGTTCTTATCCAGAATTCGGATCCTAAAACAGAATACATCATATCAATGTTTCAAGAAATTCCAAGAAAATAGAAATGAATCTGAATCTCATACTTAAGAAAAATCTGGATGAAAATATGATAAGGATAATTTTTCTTATAAATGTGATTTTCCTTTTAAAATAAATTTTTCTTATAAAGAAATTTTACTTAAATATAAGGTGTTTGTGATTTTCAAAACAAGAAGGAATGGAATAGTCATAAGGAAAACCTTATTGACTCAACATTTTCTTGGTCTAGCTGGGTATTATCTGCGTTTTGTTCATGATTTTTCACTTTTTGCTTTTCCTAAGATAGTTTTGAAAAGAAATAATGTTCCATTACAGTGGAATGAACAATGTTAGTAGTGTTTTGTAGAGCTAAAGGGTCGCCTTATATCAGCAACAATCTTCATTTTGGCCGATCCATGAAAAGGGTCTGTGGTGTATTGCGATGAATCAGGATCTGGGTTGGGATGCGTTCTCATGAAAGGGAATCATGTGGTTTCATATGTCTCACGACAGTTGAAGGTGCATGATAGGAACACCCGAACTCATTATTTGGAGTTGGCAGTAGTGGAATATTATTTGAAAGTGTGGCATCATTATCTCTTCAATGAGAAATTCACTGTATATACAGATCATAAGATCTTTAAACACATTTTCTCACAAAGGGATTTAAACTTGAGGCAAATGAGATGGATGGAATATCTCCATATTTTTTATTATAACTTGATGTACACACTGGTTAAGGGAAATTTGGTTGCGGATGCATTAAGTAGAAAATTCAATGCTCAGGTGGTGAAAAAGACATCAAACCAGTGACAGTTGAGTCAGTTATAGTTGATATGCAGTTGGAATGTGAGGACCAGGGCGATAGAGCGATAATCATCCAATTTTTGATGATTCCTAACATGGACGACCTGGTTATAGAAGCATAGATATCTGATTCTGAGTGTGTTACCATGGGTCGAGACTCAATGGTGGGAAGACCATTGAGGGTTTGCAATGGAAGGGAGATTCAGTGTTGCATTTTTGGAATCGGATGATTGTACCATTTTCTTGTCAGGAGAATTTTCTAAGTGTGTATCATCAATCCTAGTGGGCTATTCATCCTGGAATTCAGAAAATGTATAAAGAGTTGAATGCACGGTTTTGGAGGGCTGGTATGAAATGAAGTGTGGCGGAGTTTATTTCGAGAAGCTTGACTTGTAAGCAGGTCAAGGCAGAGGATCAGAGGCCAGCAAGAATGTTGTTGTCTTTACCAAAAACTATTTAGAAGTGGGAGTATATAGCGATGGATTTTTTCACAGGTCACCCAAGAATGGTTAGAAAGAACGATGCCATATAGGTTATAGTGTATCGGCTAACAAAGTCGGCCCATTTCATCCCAATTCATGAATCTCATACGATGGAGGATCTGTCCAAAATCTATATCCGGGAGGTGGTAAAGAGTCATATTGTTCTAGTTTCGATTATAATAGATAGAGATCCGAGGTTTATATCTCATTTTTGGAAATCCTTGCAGCAAGCCCTTGGGACGTAGTTGACTATGAGTATGGTGTATCACCCTCAGAAGGATGGTCAATCTGAGATGACGATAAAAACATTAGAGGATATGCTGCAGGCTTATGTCCAGGATTTTGGGGGCTCGTGGGAGGAGTGATTATCATTGGTTTAGTGTTCATACAATAATAGTTATCAGGCATCCATATATATATGGCTCCGTTTGAAGCATTGTATGGGAGGTCGTGTTGTTCTCCACTATGTTTGGTGGAAACAGGTGAGTCCTTGATGGTTGGACCGAGCTCTATCCAGGAGACTACGTAGAAGATCAAGTTGATCAGGAAGAGATTAGAGACATCTCAAAGTTCACAGGAATCGTATACAGATCATCATCAATGACTGTTGTCGTTCGAAGTGAGTGATCATGTTTTCTTGAGGATCTCTCCTAGGATGGGACATCTTCAGTTTGGGAAGTAGAGAATTTTATCTCCAAGGTATATTGGACCTTTTGCGATTCTTGAGTGGGTTGGTGAGGTGTCTTATCATTTGGGGTTGGCACCTACGTTTAGTGCAGTGCAAAATGTGTTTCATGTGTCGAAGTTTAAAAAGTATCATCTAGATCGTGACAATGTGATTCGATGGGATCATGTTGAGCTAGAACTTGATGCTTCATTGGTGCACATGCAAGTGCAGGTTGTGGATAGGAAAGAGAATGTTTTGCATGGAAAAAGCATCAGTTTAGTTCATGTTTTGTAGCAACATGGTCAGATTCAAGAGGAGACTTGGGAGTGGGAGAAAGAGATGGTCGAGCAGTGGCCCAAGTTCTTTCAGCAAGGGCGGGTTCACTACTTTATGAGGATGGAAAGTCCAATGGTGGGGAGAATGTAGTACCCCCGTTTTGAGGTATGTGGCCTTTGTTTCTAATATTTTTACGTGTTTAAAGTTCATGGTATGAGTTGGGAAGAGGTTGGGAGAGTTTGGAATGGTTTAGGAAGTGTTTGGAAGATTTTCTATGGGTGCACGGTTTGAGAACGGTTAGTGGAAACCGTATGAGTTCTTCAAGAAACATAGAAAGGGAGACAGTAGGCTTCACACAGCCTGCTCATGGTTTCCCAAACTGTGCGAGGAAACCATATAGACCCTAGCTATCGAGGAAGTAGCATGCACATGGTTAGTTCACGGTTTGCCAAGCCGTTCGGGCTAACCGTGTGGCCACTTAAAAATAGGGTTATAAGTTTTGGACTCCCTCAATCATTACCTAAATCACTCCAAACATCCTCCCACTCGAGCTTCACTCACAATTTTGGGTTCTCAGGGGTTGGAGAGGCTCTCTTACTCGGTTTGGAAGTATTTTGAAAAGGTTTCTTGGGGGATTGAAGGTGGTTTCTCCCAGGTAAGTCTCTCCTCTTATTTCTATTGTGTTTTCCTCTAGATCTGCCCGACCCACTTTCTTGGTTTTAAGATCTGCACTTTTTGTGAGTATATCTAGGGTTTTGGTATCCTTGAATGATGATTTTAAGGATTATGGATGCTAGGGGAAGGGATCTAGAGAGTTTTTAGTGTTGTGTTCACCAAATTTGAGGTGTGGTGGCTTGTGGGTTGATTTCATGGGAACCTTAATGGTAGTTGGCTTCACTCTCCACTCCACTTGGTTAGAGCTAATGGTTTTGGTTACAATTAATTTTTTTTTTCTCGAAATTAATTATGTATTGATGTGTGAAATTTGTTAGAAATCCCTTGGGTGATGTTTTAGGGATTTTTGTGGAAAATTATGTTTTATGGTGAAATGCTATTCTTGTGGATTTTAAAATGGGATGCAATGGTTGATTTGTGAAAATGATTGATGGAAAGGGTATTCAATAAAAGGGTTGTTTCATTGAAATGTTTTTTGGAATGGAAATTGGTTTTCAATACAAGGGTGATTTATTGAATTGGATTGATATGAAATGAAATTGGTGGATTTCTTGTGGTTGTGACCATGGTAGAGATTATGGTTGGTCTGGCATGATTGAAATGTTGTCTGGAAGTGGGTGGGAAGTATCACTATAAATGGTGAACTAGATGGGTGGGAAGTACCACCGTTACCATTTTGGGTTGTCAGGTAGTGGGTGGGAAGTCATACTTGCTGAATATGGGCTGAACGATTTGGGCACAAAGTCCCTCTATTATGGTTGCTTTATTATGTGTTACTTTGCATAGATGGAATTTTTTGTGGAAATGTGGAATGGTTTAATTGGCTCCTTGCCTGGAATGATTGATTTGTCTTCCTTGTGTGGTATGTTTGGCCTATGAAATGATTGTTTGGATTTCCTTTGGTTGGTTTGTTTGGTTGTGATGGCTTGTTAAGGACATGTTTGGCTTATGAAAATGGTTGAACTTGTGGTTTAATTTATATAAATTGTTTTATATAAATTTTCTAACAGTTCTATCCTAGTGGCATGTGTAGGGAAGTAATTTTGGGAAATCGTACTGAGTTTTAGTACTCACCCCTTTTTTTGTCACGTTGGTGTCTTTGCAGATGTTGTGTACCCTGACGTGGGAAACAATAAGGTATTACCCACCTTTAGTGGAGCATTTCGATCCCTTGGTCAAGCTTGGAGCATGGAGATTGGTGGGGATCCGTGGAGGTGTTATGGCTTGTGTGGTGTTTGGTTATTTAGTTTCCGCAGTGTACTCTGATGTTGTGTGGACATGTCTGGTTGTATTTATTTTGAGTTGTGTTATGGAAAAACTAAGTTGTCTTTTGGAAATCATGTTTTGGAAATTTATTTGACATGCATCATATGGTGGATGGTATTGGATGGTTTGGTTGGTTTTGACTTAAGGGTAAATCGTTCCCCATATTGATCTTGAATCCCTCGACATTTATTTCCAACCTTTGGCGTCTTGGGAATGTTTCTTAAGGACAAGTAGCCTCACCGCCTCCTCAAGCCAATGAGGTAGGGTTTGGGTGTTACAACATCCCTCATGACCTAACCCCTACTATCAGTGGTTGTCAATGAGGTTGAGAATATCATGCTTTATTTTTTTGACCTATTTGGGGAAATAGTTATTCATGGTTGAAAAGTGGATCTTTTTAAAATAGATGTCCCTATGTAGTTATTCTATTATCCATTCCATATAGGGGATGAATGTTCTTTAGTGAAATGTGACCAGGTGTAGTTTATATAAAATATGGGATATTGCGCCAATGTGATGAAGACCGTTCTATAGACATGTTTTAACTTCAACATAATTATTTTTATCTATGCAATACAGGGAAGTTTCTAATATTATGCATAATATCTCCATATGGTTTTAGTGGGATAATATAGTTATAAAGACACATGTAAGAGGAAATATTATATAGGGAGTTCTCTGGAGATATTTCTAGAGGTATCATTCCAGGTCTTATTGAAAAGATTGAATGTCAAAGAAAGATTTATTTGTGTAGTCATATCTTCATTGGAAATTTATGTCACTATGATTAAGACAAGCACTAATATGGGGGTAAGTATAAATCATTATATTTCAAAGAATATGGATTCAACATTTTGAGTGGTGGGTTCTTTAATGAATGAGAAAAGTTAGTTCTCTAACTTTTCAAGGTATCTAACATTGTGGTTAAATGATATCAATATGAATTTTACAATGAGTTGTGATATTTTAGTGAATTAGGTGGATATGGTAATTATCACACATGCCGCATGGATGCAGTACAGTACAGGAGAATGATGTAAATATTCTATTGAATTTTAATTCTTGCATGACTTATTATTGGGAATGGTATAGTAATTTTAATGTGTAATTCATGTTGGATGAAAAATATACCTATTTAAGATAGAATTATAATTATATAGATTCACCCCACCCTCTAAGGGTGTTATTATCTATCAGATTTTAATAAGTGGTGTCAATGGTTGGTTTACTCTTATTCTCTCAAGGATGAATGTGAACAGTTTCCAACCATAATGAAAATCCAATCATTGAATGTACAAATTTACTGTTATGGAAAATCATGATAAAAAATTATTCATATCATGGGTCATATATTTTGAAAAAAATACATTTTTTTATTTTCTATAAATATTTAAATTGGTGCGTGGGAAGAATTATATCATTGAGAAATGGATGAGGATTCCAAATCCATTATTTCCCTAGGAATTTCTCCTTCATATTAGATATTCTAAAAGTTAATATCTTGAAAAATATCTCATTTTATATGGAAAAATCATTCACATATTTATGAATGTGATTCGATGGTTTAAGAGGCCAAGAGTAAGGTTCTGTGTAAAAAATATAAATATTAGAGAATGAATTCAAATTTGAATATCGAATCCTTTTTCAATCATCTAATTTTTTTTTATTTATGATATGAAAGGTCCTAGTGAGTATTTCAAATATGAAATTTTCATGAAGAGAGTCATGGGAATATATCATCTTATTTCAATTCAATATTTTCAACGTTAAAAAATAAAAATCCAAAAGTGATCACTCTTGAATGATTTTATAGTAGTATAGTCACTTGGGAAATGAAAAAAGGGTAATGTGTGAAGAATTAAAGATAGAACTCATGAGGTGTCTTGTAATCCCATGAAGAAACTCTTAGTTTTGTAAAATTTAGTAGTTTATAATGTTGACAAGGGGGTGGTATTTTTTTATATAATCTTATAATTGGAAAAAAAATCATTATGGATAATCTTTACCATTATTTCGTCAAGTGGGGAGTTGTGGAAATATTTCTTCTGAATTTCCTTTGTATAATAAATAATATTTAGGTGAAGATAAATATATCAATAAGATAAAAAAAGGCTTAAATAATTATAAATGATGTTAATTGAATAGAAGAAAATTTATATTTAAAGATGATGTTATTTATAAAGGAAAAATTTAGGAAGATGTCGAAAATAATTAAGATTAATGTGTATTGATGGGTACATAAAATAATAAAATAATTTATTATTTTGATGAGTAAAATGAAAGAGTTGTTGGAAGGTTTAATTATATGGAATAACATGTGGTATAAATTGACATAAAAGACATATGTGGAGAAAAAAAATAATATTTCCAATGAAATGGTGAATTAATATTTTCTCTACATACAAAAATTAGAATAGAAATGTTTCTATTTAAGTCTTATATAGAATAGTTTATATTAGTATGTTCATAAAATTTATAGAATGTGGATAAAATAAATCTTCAAATTATAAGAAAAACATGAATTATTGATGAAATAGATAAAAGAATCAATGATAGTGTAAATGGAATTGTGGAGTTGGAAGAATAAGTTATGAATTTGTGTAAATTTTTTTAAGGACAAGGATGATTACTAAAAACAATATAGACAATAATAATTTAACATAAATTTTCTTTTAGTAAAGGAAATTTAATTTTTTAGGAGTAACACAAGCCAATTACATCAGATTAGTGGACTGAAGATACAAATTGATCTATCATTATCTCAAAGCCTCAAGCACTATACCAACAAGAAAATTTGGATCTCAACAATATTATAATGGAAAATAAAAATACGGTGGGGGGGGGGGTGGAATCGATTGCTTAATGTGTTTGATGTTTTTGTAATGGAATGTCATGACACAGTCACAATGGGTACTCTATTTTTATAAGGTCCTTTTGGGAGAAACATTAATACAAATAGACAAGTAGAATTTGAATTTATTATATTTATTCTAATAAATATTAATATTTTTTGTGAATAATAAAATAATAAAGCAAGTTATTTTTCATTAAAATATTGATAGGTTTCATTAAGAGTACCTCATCGTAGAAGAATGAAGAAACTAGGACATTAACCCAATCACATTTCAGAAAACACGATTTATGTATTTTAAGAATATATATACCTCATACTGGTATCTTTTAATAAGGAACACTCATCACCAAAAATTATGATTGGGGGGGGGGTTAGAGTAAGATAAATTTACTCCAATTTCAGTATAGAAAAAAAGAAATTCTTGTTCATTGATATTGGAAAGATAATTCACATCACATATCATTAAAACAAAATACCTTGTTGTTAAATTTTTTCCCTATAAATATTGAGTAACAATTTTCGGAAATTATTATTGTATTATGTTTTTTGGTTTTGAAAAAGTAAATATTGGAGGAAAATATATTGGGAAAATTGATGTTATCTTGGTTAATGGGATGAGTCATAATCATCTCAGTGTCATCCAATTGTGTGACCAAGAACTTGTGGTTCAGTTTAGTCAGAATGAATTTATCATTAAAGTAAAATATAGAACACTTATTCTCTATTAAAGAAATTACCAAGGGAAATATATACCTTTTTGGAGTAGAATTTTATTGAATGATTTCTGAATAGGATGAGAATTTGTTTTTGAATAGAGGTCTTGTGAATTTCATCTATATATCTCTTGAGTGGATTGAAATGAGAATTATTTCTAATAATATTCACTATATTATATATAATCACCCTCACATATGTAATTTATGTTATGATTGAAGATTATATAGATTTCATATAATACAGTCGAGATGAAGGAATTAAGGTTAATTGAGATTTTTCATGTGGATGTTTGTATTAAAATTCCCCCAAAAATAATATCTGGAAGTTGGCTTTTTGTGTTATTTATAGATGATGACCAAAAAATTGAATTCATTATTCTCATCATGAAGAATCTTGAGGTTCACAGGATTTTCAATAAAAGTTATAGAGGAACTGATAATATGCTTAGTTGAAGATATTAGCATTTTAGATTGACGATGGTCCCGAGATTAAAAATCATCACGATAAATAAAATCATGAAAATCAAGGAATTGAATAAAATTTGTTGACAATTATAACATCTCCATAGAATGGGGGTATGGAAAGAAGAAATCACAAAATCAAAAACATGTATTGAAAAATATGTTAATTAAAATATATCTTCTAGAAATATATCAAACAGAATAGGTTCATAGAGTTGTATAAATCACAAAAAGTTATTTACTATATTGATATGATGTGAGAAATCTATATGAATTTTCATATGGAATGAAACTTATTTTCAAATAATTTAGAGAGTTTAAAATATAATGGTTTATTATTAATAAGAAAAATTAAAAGCTACTTTAATATTGGGCATATTAATGAATATTTAGTGTATATTCGACAAGTATTAAAAAATATAGGACTTATGGAAGAGGCTCAAAAAGTTGATTTTGAGTAATGACGTTTTGGAAAGTGAAGGTGAACCAATAACAATAGCACATGGAAATATTTTTCAATAAAAGCGCCAAATTTATTATTTTGATAGTGATGAACAAATGTAGTGTTTAATTGGATTTATAAGGAAAGAAGATAAATCTGATAAATACTCATATTCTGAATAATTCCTAGAAATCATAGAAGTATCAATGAGATATAAATAAAGTTATAAAATCTATAAAAGGAATATTTTTGGGTGACCGGATAGCTCTAAAAAAACAAAATGAATGATGTTTCAAAAAAGATATCATAATTATCATTTCTAGGACCAAATTTTATAAAAAGGCTGCCAATAATGATTATCCGGTCAATTCCATGAATGATGATCTTGAAAAAATGAAGATAAATAAAACATGGAATGTTATTCCAATGTCAATGGTCAAGAATGTAAATAGAACCATTTGAGTATTTTTGAATAAAACTAAATGAATATGTAATTGTTTTTTGGAAAAAATAATTTATTTTTGGAAAAGGGTATTCCAAAATTTATTTAATTGATTCTAACGAGACATATGCACTGGTTGCCTGACTTGAAACTGTTTGTTTATTTATGTCCATTGGAATTTAGCCCGAATTTAAAATATTTCAAATAGATTTCAAATTTACCATATTTAATGGTTTACATGAACATGAATTATATATTGAGTAATCATATGGGTTTTTTATTGTTGAATATAAATACCTATTTCCCTTGTTGAAGAATAAATTGTATGGCCTCAAGTAAGCACTAATGGTGTAGGATTGTTGAATTCAACAATATCTAAAGAATCTTTGTTCAAATAGATTATGTGTTGATCATAACCTCTACATCATAATGAATAATGAATAGTTGTTGATGATTCTAATTTATTTTGACAAAATTTTACTTAGAGGTTCATATTACAATCAATTCATGATGGTTTCATAACTCATGTTGTGGAGATATGGGATCTCTCTAATTGGGGAAAGGTACTTTTTCCTTTATTTTTATAATGTTAACATATTTTTATTTTTATTTATTGAAGACTTAGCTTAAATTCATAATCAATCCAAATATTTTATTTATTCATTTAATATAAAATAAAATAAATGAATATAAAAATATAATGGTAATAAAGATTGGATGAATTATTGTGTCTGCTAAATTTTACATATAATTATATCATATTAGTTATATGTAAATAATTTATATTCTAATTCATTTTATATCATACAGTTTTTAATGTTAAAAAAAATTAATAGTTACAATAGTAACATTAAAGATATTTTATAATGAATAAAAAATTTTAAATGATTTAAAATTCATAAAGATATTATATTACTAAAATTCAGTTCTATATGGTTTAAAATTTATACTATGTTCCATTAATGGGACTATTTTCAATCTATGGTAACATTCTAAAATATTTAATGATTAGAAACAATCTAATTGGGTTAATTGTGAAAAGGGTTGACATGGGTTTAAATATGATATGAGGGGGAAAATTTTACCAAACAAGAATAAATTATATTTTATGGGATAATATTTATTTTTCTTCATCCAAACATTGAATGATATAAATATAAAACAATTTTTCATATAAAATTAATTTATATTAATTTAATACTTTATTTAATTGCTAGAGTGCTTCTCCTCTCACAAATTAAATGACAACCGTCTCAATTTTCTAAAAAACGGGTTAAAAAAATATCCACAAAAACCAACCAAATTTTAATATTAAAATACAAATCATTGTTTTGTAGATTATTTTATATCCAATAGACCTACCCTTGCTTCCATAAGAATAGATCAAAATCAAGTCTACTAAAAAATAGGTTACAATCATCACCGACTGTTTCAAAATTAATTTGTTATTATACATCCTATAAATCTATTGTAACCATTATAAATTAAATAAATTAGAATTATAAATATACTAATACGTTATTATTATTATTAAAAAAATTCCCATCTCTTCACCATCCTATGGAAAGTTAAAATAACTATCATGTGTACGTATAATGTATAATTTACTTGTAGCGATGTAATTCTTTTCAATAAAATTTTATTAAAATTTATATAACGATGGAACTAATGATTATTGATAATATTTTTTAAATATTTATGCCTCTATAATTATAAAATCATATCTTACTTATAATCATCCAATCCATTTTAAAATGACAATATCACTCACACATGCGTGTTGACTACCACCTCTATGAACTGGTGTGATCCGTTCTTCATTTCCATTTTACAAAGATGGTATTAAGGGAATATTTAATGAATATATATGATACCTATACCATCAATAACATTATGAATATAATTTGACAATAAAAAATTTAAATTTCTGGAAATGTTTATGAAAAATCATGATAATGGAAATAATGAAATTAACAATAGGAACAATGATAAAAATGAATGATTAGTAATGGAAAAGTGATAAGATATTATAAAAAGATAATATACTATGTTATAAATATTAATAGAGTAATTTTAAAAATGAATAAAATTATTTAAATTATAATATTTTAGGTTGTGTCATTTTCAAATATGGAGAAATGAGAGGTATGGTATATAATAGTAGTTTTTTTTCTCAATTGGGACATATTTGTTATTATACACCTATACACTTTTATGTGGAATATATAAAACCCAATTTTGGTATGGAATAAGAATATATATTTATAAGTTATTATTATTGTTTCAATTAAAGTTCATTTTTCAAGGGGTTATAATTTATGTGATAAAATGTTTCTTGTATTTATTTTACAATATCATATGTTTAGAAATTCAATTTTTTTCAATGAAGTATTATTATGATACATACTTTCTAAGGTCCATATAATTTCTTATAATATGTATATATAATTATTTTATATATTTTAAAAAAATCCCTTATTTGAATCTTTAATAAATCAATGAAACATTTGACATAAAATCGTATCATATTAATCATTTTTAGCTGATATATTTTTCTTCTATATTTATATTTATCAGAATTTTTTCTCAAACGTCATTTATATTAATTCAAAAAATGTTTTAAATTTTAATTGATTTTTTAAAATTCTATAATTTATTTTATAATGTCTTATATTAATGTTTATTTTGAAATTATTTATTAAAAGTTAAAAAGTATTTTTTTAAACTTATATGACATAAATATATTTTTAAGCAACCATAACCATTTTACTATTTATGATTTTTCTACAAGTATTCACTGGTTTAAGAAAGAAAACTAATTAATGAATGATTATTTTAGAACTTTATTTCAATTTTAAATATTTCAGTAATGGTCTCGACTTAATTATAAAACGTATATTATTATGTACTAATTGCCCTTTTTAATCTATTATTATTTTTTATCCATAACATTCACATGAAGCTATCAATATTTCATGATTATTGGACATTATATTTATCATAAATATCCATATTATTATTATAATGAATAAAATTATTTCCTAATCCATATAAAATTTATACTTTTGTTGTTTTACTTTCTAATTAAATTTACATAATGTAGAAATATTGATATTTTGTATTCTTTATTCAATATAGTCTTATTTTTATAAGGCATATTGTTTATGTATTTAATTGATAATTCTATTAATGAAGAATTAATATGACATGAATTGATTAGTGGGCCCCAAAATTATATATTTACGATATTTATCGACATGTATCATGGGGTATACTAGTTATAAAGCATTATTAAATTGTATTTTTGTTATATTCCTACCAATATGCTAATATGTCGTAGAAAAAGGTCATGGTGGTAAGAATATCTTGATATCCATGATTATGACACCAAATAATATAAATTTTTCTAATCGAGAATTAAATTATAGATATTTGTTAGATAATTTCATTTTATATTATTCTTGTATCAATTTCGTGGTCATGTGACTAACTAAATGTCCTGGGTTTTCAGTTATCTACCTTCCTATAATTAATATTCTTTGTTTTATCCTAACATATTCTATTTTAATTTACACATAAAAAGAATTTGAGGCCACCCTTTTATTGTTTCTTTTACATAGTATATGAAGAATAAATAATTTAATAATTTTTAAGGTTGCCAAGTTTTTTTTTATGTTCTATATTTTATTTCTAATGTAAACTAGGAATTATGTATCCATTTAGTTCTTCAAGATTACTAAATCTATCATTCTATTAGGTTAAGACCCTTTTTATTTTATTCCAATGTAAATATGTATAAACTGACTCTATGTTATCTGATTTTGCATTGTTACTATTTATAAGTATTTCCATGGAAAATTTCTGGCGTAAGAGTCATTTATGATTATATGAAAACACCTTAGGTTCTAACACCATTTTCAAATTTCTTTCATGATTTTTCATATAATTGCGTAGTACCACTTAACCTAGTTACTAGTAGGTTCTCTTGAATATTTCATCTACTAAGGTAGAATTATACACTCTCCCAACCATGGCTACTAGATTATTATATCCACCCCATATATCTATGTCTTATCATCTCTCATGTGAAAAATCTGGTGGATTGTCCCCCTATCCCTTCATTTTTATTTATAGTTGTAGATAATGAATTTAATGTGTATTATTTAATATTTTGTCATCAAATATTGTTCTTTCATCTTCCAACCATTCCTATGGTGGTGTAGACCCTATTGGATTAGACCAACACTTTCGTATTTTAATGATCCCAAATCATAATTTTAAATTTTTAATGAATTTCATGTTTTCTATTAGTAAATTATTTACTTGAATAACATTAAAAATGAATAATTTTAGAACAAAAAATGAAATCCTATATTATTTGAAATGTTATTATTTTATAAAACATTTTATCTTACAGTGAAGGTCATATTGCTCTGTCACCATACCACATGTTATATTCCTCCTTACCAGAAGAAAAAATTACTTACCATGAGTCATATGAGAAAACAATAAGTCACTAAATGATCATATAATATTTAATTAATATTATTTTGTAATTCAAACCACCATACCCCATATACAAATCAACCTATTTTTAGATAATGATGTACCTACCATGAGTAGAAAACACCTATGTATGAGAACTAGTGAAGGGATAATATGAATGAAAAAAACTACCATATAAATATCTAAAGATTCCTTACCATGGTTTGTATAGTAATATACTAAACATATCTATTTTCAAGTGAATGTTAATCGAAATATATTTCTCCATGATATCTGGAAAATAATGTTTGAGCAAATGTACTAACTGTATAAATTGATGAACTTTTAATGAAAACTAGCACATAAACTGATATTTCCAATTGGATATGTCAAGTTTCAATTAGATAATCTGACCATGATTTATGTCTTGAAATATTTCATTGTCTATCTTACCAGTATAACAATTTAAATATCCAATATTATGATTTTGAAGCATTAAAATATTTTTTATTTATTTAAATATTGTATGGATTATTCTCTAACAACTATTTCAAATGAATATATCTTTCGAAAATAAAATATGATCATGAAAAAAAGTGAAAAACATAATCTCTTCAAGAGAGAATAAAATATAATACTACAGGTGATCCTGTGCTACATATAAGAATCATTGACACTCTATTTTTCAGAATATACTAAAAAATATCTGAGTTATTATAGAGGTTAATTAAAAGGACTCCAGATCAGTGATGCAATTAAAATCGGGTTACATTCTATTTTTTCATATTTATTCTTATTCTATTTTCATATCTCATAAAAAAATTATCTTTATTAATATCATTCAATTTATCTATAATGATCTGATCTCCTGAATTACACTTGAGAGTCCAGAAACTCTCCCCAATCATTCAATTGTAATTACAAAAATAATAATAAAAGTGGTCTAGTGTGATGTCGTATTTATTATCCCAAACATAACTATGAATGAAAATATTTATGAGAAATAAAATGTGTGATGTTTTTTTTTGAATCTTGATCCATGTTGTAGATCATTTTATTTAATAACAGAATACATCACATAAGGCAATTTCCTTATAGAGGAAATTATGTGTCATCTTGGGACTGAAACCCTTATTAATTTTTGTTGTGAAAATTTTACAATAACATATTTAATTGAATTTACCTATTTTTTCTTTATTTTAAATAAAACATGGTTCTTTTCTTCCTTATCTATAAAACAAAACATTAATTTAATAGTTAACTTAAAAAAGTTTTTTATACTATACACGATATGTGTAGAATAATTTTATGTGTTAAAGTATTTTTGAAAATAATTTTAATTTATATAAGACAGATCTATTGAGAAACTCCTCTATTGATAAAATCATATTTTTTTATTAATTTTGAAAATTTAGAGATTTTATTAAATTGGTGGATTTGGTTTATATATTTTTTTAAAATATAAATTTTCATTGAATCAAAATTCACCCACATTTTATTTATCTACTATAACTAATATTTATTATCAGTGGAATTCAAAATATATAATCATTTTTATATAGTGTTACCTAATTATCACAAAATTATGTCTTATATAAATTTAGATCGTTATGTATAATCATTTAAAAGAAGTAACAACAAATAATATACCACCTTATTATATGGACCAAATTATTCTCAATAAAAAAAATTAGAATGAAAACTCATTTAGAGTGTAGGGGTTTTGATTTCCTGACTATCAGTAAAGATAAATATAAAAAACCACATATTTCTAAGGCTTCATAAAGTGATTATACAATGTTATCAAATGAATTTAATTGTAAATCTATAAATGGATTATATTTATCTTTAAGAGAATATTATTTTAATAGAATATTTTTTGTAATATTTCTTATATGATTTGTGATACAATTTTAATTTATTAATATGCATATAATGTAAATAAATTGAATTTTAATACCTATAATATTAAATATGATAATGTTAAGATGAATCTATTTTTGATATGTATATCAAGACCAACGAAATAGTTAACATGGTTTGCGCAATTAGAAATAAAATTATTGATAAATAAAAATTAATGTGACTTCTCAGATGCTAACCAAATAGATATAGAGGATCAATTGTTTCCATAAGTTAGTCTGGTGACATTAGTACACTACTAGTTTATGAAATAATTGAAAATATTATGATCTAAGAATAATAATTTCTTGTGATCAAATAAAAAATACATAAACCACATAGTAATAAATTAGAATCTATGACCTCTAAATATGTTCTTAATAAAAGGTCAACAATGAAATCTTATTTATTAAAGAATCACAATAATACAATGATAAATAAATGGAATTCCTATCTATATGTTTCAATAATTTCTATATGATGAACCTCTTTTTAATGATGTTGACATACAAAGGTAAGTATAAAAACAAATAGAATTAGATAAATGATTTTAGAAAGAATGATTCTTCCAATGAATGGATCTACTTTGTATGTATTATAAATGGAAAAATAAAAGCATATTTTTTTATGTTTATTTACAAAAATAAATATATAGAAAATATGTAAAATTATAATAATGATATAAAGGATACTTTATGTGCCTCTGAGGATAGACCAGGGGACTCAAAATCGAGAAAATAATAAAGAAACAATAATGCTAATATGTGGTTTATGAAAAACACATTTGAGGTATTAAATGTTTTTCTTGATTATCCTGTACATATTTCTAATTCTTCATAAAGTAAAAAAAATAATGAAAATTTGTCTAGTGATGGATTTTTTAAATACTTGAACACTCTGGAAGAATCATTTATTGAATTTAAAGATTTAAATAAATATTTAAAGAAGAAACATGAAATTTTCAATCACTTGAATACTAGTATTACAAAAGAAAATGTTTAAGATAAAACATAGTTTGATGAAAACAAATATGTTAGGTTATGTAATTAAAATTTAAATAAAAATGAGGATATATTGACCTATGCATGAAAAACATTTATCGAGATGCTTGGTAAATAAATAAAATCCTATATATATCTCTATAATAATATATCATCTAGGACAGAGGAATATCAACAAAAATATATTTCTCTCAAATTATAGCTTTTCTAATTCTTTTACTATCTCTTATATTAGTTGAACAATAATGAATTTATTTCAAGAATTTAATGATTTACTTAAACAAATATATTAATATAATTATGTATTAAATAATTTTTCATTTCTAACATTTTTTAGCCAATATAGTATTGGAAACTAAATCATTTTTCTATTAATGTTTTTAGAAACTTTTCTTAAAGAGTTATAATATAAAAATATTATATATAGACAAAGTATTCTCTAGAAATATGATTTGTGACTACTCATGATTCAAGGACCCGATTAAAATTTATAGTGTGTATTCCAAATTATTTGATAATTCCCAATAGAATATTATATTCCAGGGTCAAATCATTAAATATAGTACAACATTAATTTCTAGTGGATTACTTGTAGATGGATTAATATATAACGTACTTATAACTTCAAATGTTTTTAATGATGATTTTTATGTTATGTTTGAGAGTGATTATTAATTTTTTTTAATTCCAAAACTTCCTTATGGTTTTCTACTATGAGAAATGAAAATGTTTATTGTATAAATTTTTATTTTTTTAGAAGGATTCTTCTATAATTTCTATTCACACATAATCATGGATTTTTCATAGGATACTAATAAATTTAAATATTTATTATATTAGAACACTAACTAGAAAAATTTGTTGTATTGGTCTAAAAAAACTATAATTTTTAATAGGCAATTTCTCTAATACCAATCAAAATTTAAAGCATCAAAAAATCTCTTTCACAATGAATCATAGTTTTTCATAGTATAACAGAATAATGAAATATAAAATAACATAAAAATATAATTTGAAAAAATTAATGTATGAATATAACGATACAATAATTTCAAATATAAAATGTCTATAATCCCTATAAAAATTAAAAGAATAACAAAATCCATTTCCCAATGAATCAAGGATTTTTCATAGGATACTAATAAATTTCAATATGCACTAGCATATATTGATAAGTAGAATATGATAAGGAATTGATCAACTAAAACTACAAGTCCATTTACAACCATATAAATATGTCTCAACTTCACAACATTTATAGTTTGTTAATGTTTATTTTTGTCGATCATATATAGTTTCTATCTTATAAGGAATCAATTTTTCATATGTTATAGTGGATGACTACTCAAGATACACATGGGTATTTTTTCTTCCACCTAATATTGATTCCCTATAAAAAAGTTTATATACATGTCCTATAAGAAATCCTCGTGGGCTTAAAATTAATACACTATACATTCATCATGGTGGTGAGTTTGAAATAATGATTTTGATTCATTATTCACACAATGTTGATATAGTCACATGTTTTTTTCTAGTAGGAAACTACAATAAAATGGTGTCATTGAAATTATAAATAAACCCTTTCATGAAATTTTCATAACCATGCTTAATTAGTATTATTTACCTACTTATTTTTGTGGAGAACGTGTATGAATGAATTGATATATATTTAATAGGGATTTTATTAGAATTCTTTTAAAGGATACACATTATGAATTAGAGAATGGTATAAATATAAATGTTAATTACATCATTGTTTCTTGTTCTAATGTTTTTATACTCAAAGAAAAATAGAATTTAGGAAACACATAATCCAAGAGTTATGATAGAATAATTATTTTAAATTATATAAAAAGTAAATCATACATTGTCTTTAATAAAATAACATATATTTTGGATGAATTTTTATATGTCATATTTTATATGATAGACCCACATGAACCTAATTTCTTTTGATAATATAGAAGATGATCATTACAATCTAGATGTTAATTCTTCTATACCTCCTATAAATAATTTTCTTAGTGAAAAGGTACGACCTAAAATTGAACATTTATATGAGAATTATAACAACCCTATATTAACATATAAAGAAATTACATTATGTTCTTGGAATACATTAAATATTAAACAAATAGATTCCCAAAGACAATATTAGTCTATTACCTTTGGAAACATGAAAAAAATAAACACTATGACATAATGGAGGAAATTATCTCAGACATGGTTATTGTTGACTAGAACTATTCTTTAAAAAATAATATTTTAAACATATCTTCATATCCTAGGGAAGGAATCATCAAAATTAATGAGATCAAATACTCAGTAGGGGTAAACAATGGGGACATGTTAGCATAAACATGAGTATATAGGTATGATAAAGTCATCATAAAAATAAAACATCAAACCCTACATTTCGATGACCATAAACATGAATAAAGGCATTAATATTTGTTGTTAATAAGAAATTTTTCATAAGGAAATAAAGAACAGAAGACATGAAAGAATATCCTAGGAATAAAACATTTAATTTTGTAATATATAGACATGTGAAATCATTCCCTATAAGTCACGAATCGTTGCTAGAACTTATCAAAGATAACATTGGAATTGCAAAAAATAGGGAAGACATACCAAAATTCTAAGTTGAATTAATTTCCTTATCAGGAATATAGTTTCTACATCCTTCTATAATGGACCGGGTTTCCCCATCTTCAATCCTCACACCGACTACACCTACAGTGCGGGACACACCACCATCCCAAGAAACCACTCTCTCCTTTTAATGGATCAGGTTTCCCCATCATCCCATAATGGATCAAGCCCATTGAATTGAATACCATAATTATCTCATGTGATATAAAAAATTACACAAGAAATTGGATATAGATATTGGTCTCACTGATCTCATAATATAAATTTTCATACATGTACAATAAGATAAATGTTTTTCATCCTATCATGATTCTTAACAAGTGATGCTTTCTATAAAATGGAATCATAAAAAATGAAATAAAATGGTTATCATTAAAATTTCATAACATTATGATGTATGGTAAGGAAATAGGTTTCATAATAATTTCATTAATGGATTACCTATGAAATAACGTGGATTTAAAAAGAATGCTACCCATGGAATATAAATAGGTTTAATAAGCATCATTCCATAAAAATATAATCCATTCAAGAAAGAATATGAATGTAAAATAGA
This sequence comes from Viscum album, assembly GCA_963277665.1. Classification (NCBI taxonomy): domain Eukaryota; kingdom Viridiplantae; phylum Streptophyta; class Magnoliopsida; order Santalales; family Viscaceae; genus Viscum; species Viscum album. The sequence goes on along the minus strand of OY728119.1, from coordinate 322,858,861 downwards.
TCATTTCAAAAAAAGTAATGAGAAACATCAAAGGGTTTATCTTAGATATAATATACCATGGATGGATATTTTGAAAAACAATTCAAGGTAAATAACATATATTCTTTGAAAAACTTTCTTTATAACATAAAATCTTTTCAAAACCATATTCATGACAATAAAATTGTAAAATTATAAAAGAATACTAAGAACAATTTGAAGATTGTTTATCTTGAAAATAATTTGAAAAAATATAATAGATGTTATGAGTTCATTTAAATACCTCTCTTTGAAACAAATATATAGAAAATATAAAAAATTTATTCTGAAAATCATTTAAAATACTTTTTAAATCATAAATACTTTTGAAAAACGTTTTCTTTAAAAACCAGTTTAAGAGAAAAATATATCAGAATATTAAAAAATATTATTATTATTAATAAAAAATATTATAGTATTGTAAAATAATCTTAATGGGAATGAAAATCATGAAGGATGGTAAATCCATACATGCAGAACATTCATTTTGTATCCGAAATTTTTTATAACAATTCATCAATTAGATATTGAAAATAAATTACATTTCTGAAACATTTATTAAAAAATGGATAGAATGGGTAAAAATTTCTTTTAATTATCATTTATAATAGTATAATAATTTTTTTGAAACCATTTATAAAACATATATTTTAAGGAATATATATTTTCTATTGAAGAGATTGGTAATGTGATATTTTATTCAAAATAATTTCTTGATCATCTTAAATTAAAAAGAGTGGTATAATGGCACCATTACTATTATATAATTTTAATAAACCATTTTTAAGAAATATAATGAAGTTTCTTGAGTGATGGATAAAAATATTTCATCAATTACTACATAATCATAAAATATCATGATAAAAGATGAGAATGCAGCTATAAACTGTTACTATTTGATAACATTGAAATATATCATAATGGAAATGAAACAAATAAATAAACCCTATAAAATAATAAATAGAGGTTTATTCATGAAATAACATTTCAAAGTTAGTATATACACATCATTTAATAATATAGGCTCATAACAAGACATGTGTCTCAAATAAGGAAATTTGAGACGAAAATACTTTACAGATTTCACATGTTTTGAAAAATAATTCCCATGATATAAATGTCATAAAATTGATATATAAATATGATTAAATTTAGGATTAATAGTTATATAATGCATTAATTTTTATTATATATACCATAAAAAATAAATGAGTGGTTTATAAGGCATGTATCTCACAGAAAGAAAACATCAGATGAAATTCTATTACCTTGTGTATCGACTCTAGTAACACTCATTTAAAACCACTATATAATAAATATAAATTTATTAAAAATATTTAAAAGAAACATATAATTTTATATAATACCATATATTGTTTGATTGTGACTTAATATGGACTTTTTATTAACATTTCTTTGTTATTGATTAACTTCTGGTTATATTTCTTTGTTTTTCAAAAGTATCTTAATTTGTTATATCTTTGGTTCTTATACTTTTATCATGGGTAATAAAATTTAAACCATGATACATATATATCATATATATTATTATATTTTTATTATAATGATTTATGTAATATATAATTTTTAAAATTGAATACACAATTAATGAAGTCGGTGGGCTATATGCATGAACGAACCTTGATTCTGTTATATTGTCATTTTGAAAGAAGGATAGAAAATGAAATATACATATATTTTTACTATAATATTATAGTATAATTATTATGAAATAAATATCATATAATTTCACTAAGCACGTCATTAATAAATTCCATGTAGCATAGGAATGAATAACATGGATTTGAAGGGGTGGTTTTCTACACATCTTTAATTGAAATTATTGAATTTACACAAGTAGGAGAGAATAAAGATATATTCAACATAAAAAAATAAATAATAATAATGAAATTATAAATTTAATATATATATATATAATATAAATATTGTTTCTATCATAATGATAACCATGATATGTGGTAATGGGAAAACGAACAATCCTTTTTTCCTGAGGGGGTAGATTTACACACACATTAAAACTATATTTGTCTTCCACTAGATTAATTTTTGTGTATGTGTAGTTTGAACCACAAAAATAAAAAATTCATATCATATTTATGATAATTTTTTATAAAATATTTGAAAAATAAGAGTTTATTTAGTTGAGAGTGAACAATAAAAGAAAGGATCTTGTGGAGTGATGTTACCTCTTCATTGGGTAACACCATTTTGTTTCCACAAAAGGGATTATTTGGATTGAATTTTTGCACGAAGTGAGGACTAAAGGATAAAAATATGGATTTTGGAAAGTGTATTGTTCAGATCATGGATGAACCTATTATTTTTGAGTGGATTGAAGAAGAGGGAGGTGTGGTGGCATTTTATATGGAAGAGAGGGGATACATAAGGAATTTTTTAAAAGAAGTTATGTGTACACACAAAATTCATAAAAAAAGACATTAAAAGATAAAAAAATTAAATAAAGGAAGTTTTATTGAAGAAAAAATCCAGAAATTGGGTTTAGGACATGTGTATTAGTCATTTGGGCCCTTCTGTATATGATTTATTCCCTTATTAATCTTAATTCTCATTTAACAAATATAATTAATTTCAATTGTATCTGCTAATATTTTTTCGAAAAAGAATTATTGACATTATTAGAAAATATAAATTCGGATAATTTCAAATATTTAATCCTTTTTTAAAATTAAAAACCAAAAATTGGTTGAAATTAATCTAAATTTAATCAATTAGTTGGGATGACAAATAAGGGGTTCAATGTAAATATCCCCAATACATTACTGTGTTATTATAGTCAATTTTAAAGTGGAATTTAGTCTAATGACATAAGATGGATTAATTGAAAAATATGACCTAATTAAATCCTAAAATCAATTTAAAATATAATTTATTTTTATTATTAATTTATATGGGAAAGTAGATTTGAATTAAATATCAGTATTTTAATTATTTATTAAAAAAATAAAACCTTGCAAAAAATACCTAAAATTTACCCTAACAATATTTTCTGTATATAATTCAAATATTATGTTTATTTATTCATATAAATCCTTTAATGTTCAAAAAATTATATTTAATTTATGTTATTCTATTAAAAGGATGTAAAAATACATTAATAAAAATATAAAATTTTATGCATAAGATTGGGTTTGTTTTTATCGCAAGCCTATATAATCTAATGGATGAATATAAAAAATATTTTATATAATATATAATATATATATATAACATTAATATCATTAAATGAATGTAATTAATTTAATTTATTAGGTTGAAAGATTTTTTTGGTCATAAGAATAATCACATTTTGTTTTATATTCATCTAGTTATAATATTTATTTCTAATTCATTTCTGGCGAGTGAATCAATTTATTATTTTTGTGAACTATATATTTTCATAAGTTAGTTAAACCCTTTAATGACTACAATTTAATGGTATAGGTTATATTAAATAATGTATTAGTAGTATATTTTTAGTATTATTCAGTCATGTGTGTTACACAAGACATTGAGGAAAGTCAATGTTGTGTGTAACAAAAGCTATACTCAGTCGTTCATGTAGAGAAATATAAAATTTTTATTGCATGCATTGCAGAATTAACATTGTTTTTTGTATTAATAAATCCAAAAATAATTCTTTAATAACTTTTTTGGTGTCGAGTGAAATACATTATATCAAAAATAATAAATTAGTTTTAAAAATATAATTTAAAAATTCTCTGGGAGTTATATTCTACCCCTTGTAAAATGAATTTCTCCGAAAAATGTTTTCGGGGTTACCAAAGGTTTAATAATTCAATGTTCATTCTTATAAACTCAAATAATAAAATTTAAAACTAAAACAGCCCTTGAAAATGGAAATTTTTTTTGTCTATAATGGTTTACAAAAGTAACATATAACAAGGTTTCAACATAAAAGAGCATAAACTGGAAATTATTATTGTCCACGGAGTAAATGAGTAAATATCTGTAAAGAGTGATTGATTTCATCATTAAAAAATAATTTAATGATCAATTAAATGATTAGGGACTGAAATCATAAATGTATGATGATTTAAATGGTTTTCATTTCTAAAAAATAGTATTATCGAAACACAATTTTTATAATTATCCTAAAACTGAGTAATTAATTTATTGACCAATAATAATAGGAAATATACATACTTGGTATATGTATCTGAGAAAATTCATTCTTCGGTTGTTATATTATATATCTCAAATTCATCCACTACTTCAAGTATTGGATATCTGGAAATGACCATTGATTCATGAAGATCTAGAATAAACATTTTGACGATCTTATAGACCAAAAAAGAATGAAAAGTATTACTATTTGTAATTATCTTTCCTTAAAAAAATATGCTTAATAAATAAATCTATAAACATAAAACATAACACTGTTGTTTCATCATAAATATTTATTCATAAAAAATTATTAGACATTAACCAGGACATCGCATATATAAATAGTAGCTGTGAAAACCATATTGCCCTTCGATCATAGGTTCAAGGACTATAACCCTTCCAGAAATGATTGGTTGTCACCTAACAAACATGATGTACTTTTTTAAAATATCACTACTATAATATCCAAAATAAATTTTATGTACATCATTGAAATATTTTTAATCATTACATTTTCATTCTAACCAACATTTTAAATCCAATCTAGATGCATAAATGCATTCTCCAATGTTTAACATAAAATTATAAAAAATAGTTAACCATATAACTGTTACTAATGATGAAAATCCAATACATTTGAAATAAATTCATGATATTATATTTTCATTGATTCCCAAAATATCAAAAAACACCAATTAGTTGTCACATTATATACATGTGAATACCCTCATTAAATATTCCCTTGAGATATGGTAATAACAAATTTTAACATAAACAATTTTTGAAAAAACAAATGATTACTTATTCCAATGATTAATGGGTACATTATTTAAATCCAATATGTTTTAAAAGTAATCCTTGATGACATATAATAATTTGTCAATAATCTGTTACATGGTAATGTGTACCATGCGTTTTAGTTATTCATATCCAATATATCATTATCCAAACATTTTTATTTCAATGATAGAAATTAATAGAGTGATACCTTTTCCTAATAAAAATATCACATTTCTATGTCCTCATTACCATTAAACATGTCCTTTTAAATCCTCAATGAAAAATTTAGCTAGAAATAATTATATATTTAATTATAAATATAAAATAATCATTGAATTCAAAAAAAAATACTTTATTTATCCAACTTTATTATTAAAACATTTCCCATTCTTCATAAAATAATTACTTAATACCTCTTTACTAGAATATAAATTATGTATCACATTTTAACATTACTAAAAGTTAATGTATTCGTGATTTTTATGATTAATTTAAATAATAATATAAGAAAAGAATGTACCAATCCTGACACATTGTCTTCCAGAGTATAGTCGATACTCATAACAAATTATTGATTCTCTTTAAGCTATTTTCACTTGGGAAATCGATTTACGTAACGACCATAAATTCCACATCTGAAACATAAAATTCTAACTATGTTCCTTCTAGGTACCTCCAATGAATAGAAACCAAACAAAACAGGGTGAGAAACACATATCATAGAAAAATGTCACATAGTCATGAAAAATAATCACTTATAGGATGTCTAAATCATGACACATTCTTCTTTGATCTATGACTACATAGGTTAATCATAAGTTATTCATAGTAATACTCTATCAAAATATGTCATAATGGTGCATAAATATTTTTTAATTAAACAAAGCATATTACAAAATATTATCAATGTTTGTGTGTAAAAAGGCATATTGTTGTACACCAGGTTTCTCTTAGTCGGGCCCGACACACCACATCAGAGCTATAACTCTTGGATGGATCTGTGGTAGATCAACATTAACTTGTAGTATCGAATGATTTTTTTTATTAAAAGGAGAACCTCACCCTATCATTTACTAAAATTATTATTAATTTTGTTAAACATTAACTAATCCTTATACTTATCCTTATATATATCCAAAGAAATATTTTTAGAAATATACGTTGGGATCTCACAAATGTTTTATCATAGAATATTCCAATGTTTAACTAAACATTTTCCCTGATTATTACTATAAATAACCCTATATTATTATACCTAAACATCATGATACTTTTTTAAAATATATAAAACAATAATCAAATAGATTCACAAAGACCATATTAGTCTAATTCATTTGGAAACATGGACACATAAAAAAAGGTATATAAGCAAGCGACATTATCTCATACTAGGTTATTAATGAATAAAACCCTTTTTATATACATAATACTTAATACATATCATTATAACCAGATAAAGAGGCTTAAAAAGGATGAGCTCATATGTTCAGTAAGGGTAAAAAACAATTACATGTATGAATAATTATGAGCATAGTAGTATGACAACATGATCATAACATTATAATATCTTACACAACATATCAACGATCATAAACATGAATAATTGAATAAAGATGGGTTGTTCATAATAAATGAGTCCTAATAGAATAATGAACATATTCTATGAATGAATATCACATCAAAAAGATATGGAATTGCAGCACACATATACATTTGATACAATTCCCTATAACACAAGAGTCATTGCTAAAACATATCAATGTACTTTATTGGAAGTACACCTATTGGTTGGGAGACACAATCATCCCCAGTTGAAGTTCTTTCTTTATAAAAGATTAGGTTTTACCATCCTACTATAATAAATCAAGCTTCCCTATCTTCGATTTTCATGGTGAAGACACTTAGTTTGTTGTAAACACCACCATCTCCAATCATAATCATTTCCTTTGTGGGATCGAGTTTCCCTATCTTCCCATAATTGATCAAACACGTCGACATAATTCCCATAATTAACTCATGATATATAAATATTTAACTAGTTTATTAGAGGGAGATATAGTTCCCACCCATTTTTTAATAAAACCATTCATACATTCTCTACATTATTAAAAATCATTGATCATATCATGACTCATAAAAAGCGATAGGTTCCATAAAAATAAAATAATAACCCAAGAATTGAAAAGTATATCATTAACATTTCATCACATCATAAAATATGGAAAATCAATATGTATTATAATAAACATTAATCAATGAATAACCTATTAAAATAAGCAGGTTTCAAAAGAATGTAACCCATGGTAGAGAAACAGGTGTCATAAGAAACATTCAATCAAATCCTAAACGATTCAATAATGAAAAAAAATTAAAAAATTAAAAAATTTCATATAATGCTATAAGTAACATCAATATATGTTATCCTAAATTGAAGATAACTATGAATGATACATTGAAAATATTTCTTGAGGTAAATAACGTTTATTTCTTGAAAAATTCTCTTTAAAATATAAATCTTTTTGAAATCCATTTTTTTGATAATAAATTTAAAAAATTATAAAATAATATTAATAAAATCTTGAAAACATTATTCATTGAATATAATTTGAAATGATATGTAAATAAATTTGATTTCGTTGAAATTATTTTCGTTGATAGAAAATATTTTTAAAATATATAAAGGATGTTTTGAAATTCAATTAAAACAATCTTTTTAAACATAAAACATTTTTGAAAAAAATTTTCTTACAAAAATTAAATAAAAAATTATCTTAATATAATTATGAAATTATTTTAAATATAAAAAACCTTATGATATTATAATGTCTGCTTCAAGGGAATGACCATCATGACAACAATAAATCTCTGCATTCCAAACTTTTATTTTTTACCATTAAATGTTTTGAAAAGGGGCTCATCTAGAAAATAAAAAACATATTATTTTTTGAAAATAATATTTTAATGTTAAAACTAGGGTAAACAATTCTCTTACTTATCATAGTATAATAATAAAATATATTTTGTGGAATCGACTTAGAATACATTGTTTTGATGTAGCATAAAATTCCAACTGAATAGAGAGGTAAATTCAGACATCTAAAAACAAATTCTTGATCATCTAATGTATAAAAGAGTGGAAAAATAGTGCCATTACAAGGATATAACATAAATAAATAGAGGGTAAACCATTTCCAATTTGGTCACAATAAATCCAAACATAACAATAATGACAACAATACAATAATTTTAATAAATCATTAATAGAGATAGATTAATGATATAACATTATAGAGTTAGGGTTTGGGTTATAATATTGCATAATTGAACAATTTCCCTTAAATAATATGTTATTCCTAATTTGAACTCACTCCATGTAAGAATGATATTATTATTAGTTTTTCATAGTTTTTGTAAAATAGCGCAATAATAAAAATTATTTAACCATTTTCCACATTAATATTTCATGACTTATAAAATAATATCCAATTAAACCTCCTCAATATTTATCCAATACAAAAAAAAATTTTATCAAATATTTTTTAAATAAATTAAATAAAATATATATTATTTCACCATATCATGATATTTATTAAATATTAAAAAAATTATATAATTTATTTTAATGAACAAATAAATATATATCACATTATTAATAAATATAAATAAATATATATTATAAATATTCACATAAATAATTAATGAATTTATGGATTAACCTTTATTTAATATTCGCGATAGATATATCCAATAAAAAAATATTATAAGGCCCCAGCCTTAAACCTTACTTAATCTTGAGTTATTAAAAGATTACACATTGAGGATCTTTTCGGGTTTAGAGTTTTAGAGAATTAGATCATAAAACTTGCATTACAATCCACATATAAACAAAGTGGTTACATAGAGATAGTATTCTTTGTTCCCATCAATGGAAACATATTTAAAATAAAACATGGATTATTTTTTGACACATCCTTGACTCTATCATCTTATCATGTACCTTTCCCTTGACCTGTGAAAAACATTTCAAAAAAACTTGGGATGAGTATAAAACTCAGTATGGGTTAAAAAAACATGGAAAGGAAACATGAGTTAATATATACATAAGAATGAAATCATACTTTACCCATAAAACATAGGCACTTTAACACGCCTCATAAAATCATGAATAAATCATAGATATCATAAGACATAAAGGTAACTTGAGGCATTCATAACATTCTTACGTAGGGAGTAGCCCTCTTGGTTACGTTTGGAATACCCATCACAGTATATTCCCTAAAATCTCTTCGGAAAAACCTTAACGTTTCACTCCTTCGCGTTACCCAATGCATTGGAGAGCTATATCGGGCTCACCCGCCCTTAGTTTATCACGGAACCACCTGTTCTTCATAATAATTCCCAAGAACCTCAACATAATCGTATCACATAAAACATGCATAAAGGAAACATAACATTTCCACCATTAAATCACAAGATATCAATACCACACATTGATATAAAAATATTATGAAAACCATTTTCAATACCAAAATAAAATAAAAGTAAAACATGGTATTTATTTTTCTTTTAAAAAGAAGGAATGGCATGTAGAGGAAGCCGAAACTCAAATAACGGTCACGACGGCGGAGAAGTCGTTGTCGCCACATAAGTACGACAAAAACATAACCTTTTGTCGTTTAGTAAACGCTTCGTATAAAAAAGATTCCTTTTGAATAAACGGAAAAGTCAAAGGGGTTTATACACCGTATAAAAGAAGGTTGTCTATAAAACAAAATATGCCTCAATGAAAGGAGATTGAGACGAAGTCCCTTACAAAGATAATTTTTAAAATAAAATAGATATATTATGTGTACTCACTATATGAACACATAAATAAAGTACAAATACAAGATACGACATAATAATATAATGACATAATTTGAAAGTAGGAGGTTAACCCAAAGAATGGAAATTGGATTGAGAAGTTCCCATACCTCGTATCCAACTTGACCCGACCGTTCTTTAATCTCCTGAATAATAAACTTGAGTTAATCTCTACTTTCTTATGAATCTTTTTCAAGTTCATTATTCCTTTTATACCATTTTATGAACATCATGTATTCAGTTAAGTTAATAATGTTCATTTTGTCGGTATTTGGTTCTTAAGTCAAAAATAGACTTCTTAAACTTACATGTTGTTAATTTGGTCAAAGGTTCATTATATCCAGAATAGTATTCATGATGTAGATATCATATATTTCATATATATCCAGTACATACATGCATTTATAATCTTACATAATCATTTAGAGGTAAGAAATGAAATGCACCGTTCATGGAGACGGTAAGCCGTACGTACGCATGAACGCTACTTTCATTTCTATTTCGTATTTTATAGAATGGAATCATAATGATATAAAGTTATATTATAATTCCAGTATAATATCATATATAATATCATAGTTCCATCCTTTATATGTCCCACATATGGTATTTAACGAATCAAATCACTTTGAGGGGGCGGTAGTCCGCACTTTCTAAAATGAAGATATCGTGTTTACCCATAATGGAAACCATAAAGGTATGTCCAAAATGAAAAAAAACAGAAGCTTAATGAAAACATAAACATATTAAATATCATATATAAAAATAGTGACATCATAATGGCCACCTTTGAAAGTGTTAAATGAGTATTGAACAATCATCGTTTCGGGAGGCAGAATTTCGCCATCCACGGAAACCGTATGTTCTTTAACCATTTGATGTAGTTGTGTGAGAGTGTAGCTCAAGTAAATATTATGACAACATCCTTGTATATTGAATATACTGGTGTTGTTACAAAATAAGTAAATAAAAAGAGTTTAGGGGGTTGGAGAAGCAAAATAAAACAAATGAACATGAGAGAAAGAATTATCTTTAAAAGTGTAACTCCTTTTGTCTTGAGCCTAAAGGCTTCCTTTGAAAGGATTCTGCCCAAGGGGAATCCTCTAGGATGAGTAGAGGGATGTGGAGAGAGTAAATGGGCAGGGGTTGGCCGAGCCAAAGGCTTGAGGAGTGTGTGAAATGAGGTAGAGGTGGGGTCCTTTTATAAGAGGAGAGGAGGGGTACTTTTGGAAAGTAAAGAAATATTACTTTATTTGAAAATGTGTTTCGGTTTTAAAAGGTCCCACATTGATATAATTCGTGGATAAGGTGATAAGGGTTCGGAATCCACTCATCCAATTGGTTTTGGTCATGTTTAGGTTTTAGATTTTTCATTATCTTTCCATTTTATTTAAATCGTCAAATAATGATGTCATCGCTGCATCATTATTATGTCATAAATAATTTAATTTATTTAATGTCTAAAAATTATAAAAAAACTACTATGATATATGAAATCTTTTTATCTTTCCAATGACTATTTATAATCAAAATTTGGACTTGTATAACCCCACATAAAAATTGTTTTTGTAAAACATATTATGTTTGTGTCATTTTCACTTTAACATTAAATAAAAAGTAATTTATGTCATTTCCCAACAAAAGTGGATCCATGGGGTCCCCAAGTTGACCCATGGCTTTTCATGGTCGGCCATGACACAACCAATGAGGTTGGGACATGTGTCTAGGTCATTTCATATTATTAAAGTATTATTTATACCTTAAACTACCCTAATTACCACTAATCACGATTAAGAACTTAATAAGTTACTATTCACCAAAAAATTATTATAATCTCATTGAACCACATTTTACTATTTAATTACAACCATGTATGTCGGATTTTCAAAATTCAATACACATTAGTGGTAAACTTTCATTTAACTGAAAAATCAGTTTGCTTGATTACCACTTAGTGGTTTCACTATTCATCAAAAATTGAAGTTTTTCATAAAATTACCAAAAATTCACCCTAAGCTATATTTGATATTCCGAATTCAAAAATGAAGTCTATTTTACAAAATTCAATACATATAAGTCAAATTAATTAATTTAATAATCAATTCCCGCTGCCAGAGCAAATAGCGTGTTTTTACAAAACAATAAGTATCAAAAGATTGACACCAGTTGAAGTCTAATTTCAAAGTGAAATTGATTCCAATGACCACCATTGGATAAAATGGTAAAAATATATTCATATTACACATTAATACCAATTAAAAAGATAATATAATCATATAAATAAATTAGATTAAAAATAAGTTTTGATGTAAAATGCAGTATTTTTCACTATTCATTAAAAAATGAACATTGTCAGAAAAATACCAAAAATTCACACAAGGTAAATTTTGATGTCCCATTCATAAAGAATAAGTTTATTTTGACAAAAATAGTTTATAAAATTGTCAAAAGATATATTTAAAAAGGGTTTTTCATCATAAGGCAGTAAAACAATCTTTTAAGAATATTAGTGTATTCCATGCTTAAGATTGGATTTATTTTCATTTTAAGCCTCTAAAACACTATCTTAATCATTAATAGACATAGATAAAAAATATCTATTATTCATTACTTACTTGGGATGTTACATCCTTCCCCCCTTTAGAAAATTGCATCCCCGCAATTTATTTACTTATCGAATAAATGGGGGTACTTATCCCTCATTGCATTTTCAGATTCCCATGTTGCCTCTTCAATCATGTGGTTTTTCCACAAAACCTTTACCTGGTGAATCACTTTATTCCGTAACACTTGCTCCCTGTGGTCAAGAATCTGGACCGGTTGTTCCTCATAAGATAGGTTCTCTTCTAGCTGAACTACCTCTGGACTCAAACCATGAGATGGATCTGGCATGTACTTTCTCAACATCGAAACGTGAAAAACATTGTGTACCTGAGATAAACTCTGAGGTAAAGCCACTCGGTATGAAACTGATCCAACTCTTTCCAGAATTTCGTATGGTCCAATGAACCTTGGACTCAACTTTCCTTTCTTACCAAATCTCATCACACTTTTCCAAGGAGAAACCTTGAGAAAAACATGATCACCTACCTCGAAAGATAGATCCTTCCTCCGGTTATCTTCATAAATCTTCTGCCTGCTCTGAGCTGTTCTCATGTGTTTCTGAATCAGCTGAAATTTTTCTGCCATCTCTTCTACCAATTCTGGTCCCATCAACCTCCTTTCACCCACTTCATCCCAGAAAGCTGGAGTTTGACACCGCTTCCCATATAATGCCTGAAATGGTGCCATCTGTATACTGGAATGAAAACTGTTATTATATGAAAACTCAACCAAAGAAAGATGTTGGTCCCAAATTCCCTGATAATCCATTGAACAAGCTCGTAGCATATCCTCCAATGTATGGATTGTTCATTCTGACTGCTCATCTGATTGAGGATGAAAATTTGTACTAAAATTTAATTCAGTACCCAACAACTTCTGAAGGCCTTTCCAAAAGTTAGAAGTAAACCTGGGATCATGATCTGATACAATGGAGAGAGGAACTCCATGTAACCTGACTATCTCTTTAAGATACAAACGGGAAAGTTGATCAAGAGAGAAAGTATCTCGTATAGCAAGGAAATGAGCAGATTTGGTCAAGCGATCAACAATAACCCAGATTGCATTATTACCTCGAGATGTCTTCGGTAAGCCAACAACAAAGTCCATGGATATATTCTCCCATTTCCACTCTGGCACTGGTAAAGGCTGAAGCATCCCTTTCGGTAACTGCTGCTCTGCTTCAACCTGCTGACAAGTCAAACACTTCACAGTAAAATCAGCAATATCACTTTTCATTCCATCCCACCAGTAATACTCCAGCAGATCTCTATACATCTTAGTACTGCCTGGATGAACTGAAAACGGAGAACTATGAGCTTCACATAACAACTCTTTCTTCAACTGTGAATCACAAGGCACACACAATCTCTTCCCAAATCTCAAAACACAGTCATTATCAATGTTGAATTCAGGGAACTTACCTTTCTGAACCAGCTCTACCTTTTTCTGCAACTCATTATCTTGCTTCTGTGCTTTCTTGATTCTATCTGATAGAGAAGATCTCACTGATACCTGAAACAAAACAGAAGGGCTTCCTGCACCAACAACTTCTATGCCAAATTTCATCAAATCCTTAACCAAAGGATCACGTTCCAAACGCAACATTGTTAATGAAGCATTAATTTTTCGACTCAAAGCATCAGCAACTTTATTTAATTTTCCCAGATGGTAATGAATTGTACAATCACAATCCTTGATTAATTCCAGCCATCTCCTTTGTCTCATGTTTAACTCTTTCTGAGTGAATGTATACTTTAATCTTTTGTGATCGGTATATATTTCACACTTTAATCCATACAAATGATGCCTCCAAATTTTTAAAGCAAAAACAACAACAGCTAATTCCAAATCATGTGTAGGGTAATTTACCTCATGAGTTTTCAACTGTCTTGAAGCATAAGCAATTACATGATTATTCTGCATTAGGACGCAACCAAGTCCTTTCAATGAAGCATCATTGTATATAACAAACTCACCATTCCTGGAAGGTAGTGCCAAAACTGGAGCATTCACCAATCTTCTTTTCAATTCCTGAAAACAATCATCACATTCTTTTGTCCAGATAAACTTAAGACCCTTCCGAGTTAGCATAGTCATTGGACTAGATAACCGTGAAAAATTTCTAACAAACCTTCGGTAATAGCCCTCCAAACCAAGGAAGCTACGAATCTCGGTTACATTTGTGGGTCTTGGCCATTCTTCCACAACTTTCATTTTTTCAAGATCAACAGTTATTCCATCTTTAGAAACAATGTGACCAAGGAAAGAAATTTGTTGCAACCAAAACTCACACTTGCTGAATTTCCCATACAGTTTCTTTTCTTTTAAGGTTTGCAAGATAACCCTTAAATGTCTTTCATGCTCTTCTTTACTTTTAGAAAACGCCAAAATATCATCAATAAAAACCACCACAAACTTATCCAGGAACTCATGGAAAATTCTATTCATTAAATCCATGAATACAGCAGGTGCATTGGTTAGCCCAAAAGGCATCACTACAAATTCATAATGGCTATATCTCATACGGAACACGGTCTTCGGAATATCTGCCTCCTTTACATTCAGCTGATGGTACCCTGATCTCAAGTCAATCGTTGAAAAGAACTGAGCTCCCTGGAGCTGATCAAACAAATCATCGATATGAGGCAAAGGATATTTGTTCTTAACAGTGATATTATTCAAGGCTCTATAATCAATGCAAAGTCTCATAGAACCATCTTTCTTTTTAGAAAATAAACATGAGCACCCCATGGTGATGTGCTAGGTCTAATAAAACCTTTCTCTAATAAATATTGCAATTGCTCCTTCAACTCTAAAAGTTCAATTTGTGCCATTCTATAAGGGGGTTTTGAAATTGGCTTAGCATTAGGAACTAAGTCAACAGTAAACTCAACTTCCCGATCTGGTATTATTCCAGGCAACCCATCAGGAAAAACATCAGGATACTCATTTACCACTGGCACATCATTAATCTGAACAGTTCCTTTATTTTCAACGATGTGTGCAAGGTAACATTCATTTCCATCTTTTACAAGTTTCTCGGCCTCTTGATATGTTATCAAAAGTAAGGGTTAATTCTTGTAAACAAACTGAATATCTTTCTGAAAAGAAACTTCTTTAGCTCTACAGTCAATCTTAGCATGGTAAATAGAGAGCCAATCCATACCCAGGATAACATCAAACTCTACTAGAGTTAGAACAATAAGGTTTGCATGTAGGTTCTTTCCACAGATAAGGACATGAAGATTCTTATAAATTTTTTTTGCCTCGACATTTCCCCCAGGAGTTTTTACCAAAAGTTCAGGAGTCATTTCTTGAGATGGTATTCCCATTTTACTAGAAAAGGTTTCAGAGATGAAAGAATGTGTAGACCCCGAATCAAACAACACACTGGCATAATCTGAAAAAACAAACAAAGTACCTGATACAACTTCATTTGATGGCCCGACATCTGCTGAAGTAGTTGCAAAGGATTTCACCACCCCTTTCTGCTTGTAGTCTAACTGCTTCCCATCACTCAAGCTCTTTTCTGGACACTCATTTCCATAGTGACCCATCTCATTGCACTTATAACATTTCACTAACTGTCAATCAAATTTGGTCTTACCTTCACCTTGATCCTTTTCAGTGCAATCACGAGCCTTATGTCCCATCTTACCACATCGGTAGAACTTTCCAGAATTCAGAAGACATTCCCCAGCATACCTTTTGCCACATCTATCAAAAACTGGAAACTTAGTTTTCTTACCATCAGACTTTTTTGAATAATTCTTACCTTTCTCCTGCCACCTCGGTCTCTTCTTCTGCTGGTTGTTATAGAACACTTGGTCATCTTAAAACTCCATTTCCACCTTCTCAGCACATCGAACAAGATTTTTATAACTTTTAAACTCACGAGAAGCTAATTCCCTTCGATACTTTGGATTTAATCCAGAGTAAAAACGATTGATTTTACTGTCAAGGTCCCGGATAAAATTTGGAGCATACCTTGCCAATCGAGTGAACCTTTCTTCATAGGCAGCCACTGAGTCTTCTTCTTGCCTCAATTCCAAGAATTGCTTTTCCATCCTAAGTCGACCAGCTTTAGGAAAATACTTCTCAAGAAACATACCTTTGAATTCATCCTAGTCGAGAGCATCAAGCTCATCAGCGTCCCTGATATTTTTAACCATCGACCACCACTGATCTGCTTCACCCTCCAAACGATAAATAGCAAGACTAACCATTTGATTGTCTGAACACCCCATGACATCAAAAATCTTCTCCAGTGCTTTAATGCACCCTTCAGCTAGAACAGGGTCAGATGATCCTCTGAATGATGGGGGATGTTGCCTCATGAAATGTTCCACCACTGACATGTTCCTCTGCGGTTGTTCTGGCTGATCTCATGCATGGATACCACCACCATTTATAGCCTGATTCAACTGCGCCATTACTGCAACAAACTGTTCAGTTCCAATTCCGACCATTTCTGGATGCTGATTCGGAAGGTTATTTCCTTCTGTATCCCTTCCTAGCACTGCTTCCCTGTTTCCTCTGCGGAAAACATTCTGAACAAACATGTCTTAGATGAAGCAACATGGTAATCTTTAAATGCTATATCATTTAAAAAAAATATTTTTGGATAATATTTTAATAGAATTCTAACTCCGAAATTTATCTAAACCGACCTTTGATACAAACTATAAGGCCCCAGCCTTAAACCTTACTTAATATTGAGTTATTACAAGATTACACATTGAGGATCTTTTCGGGTTTAGAGTTTTAGAGAATTAGATCATAAAACTTGCATTACAATCCACATATAAACAAAGTGGTTACATAGAGATAGTATTCTTCGTTCCTATCAATGGAAACATATTTAAAATAAAACATGGATTATTTCTTGACACATCCTTGAATCTATCATCTTATCATGTACCTTTCCCTTGACCTGTGAAAAACATTTCAAAAAAACTTGGGATGAGTATAAAACTCAGTATGGGTTAAAAAAACATGGAAAGGAAACATGAGTTCATATATACATAAGAATGAAATCATACTTTACCAATAAAACATAGGCACTTTAACACACCTCATAAAATCATGAATAAATCATAGAAATCATAAGACATAAAGGTAACTTGAGGCATTCATAAGATTCTTACGTAGGGAGTAACCCTCTTGGTTAAGTTTGGAATACCCATCACAGTATATTCCCTAAAATCTCTTCGGAGAAACCTTAACGTTTCACTCCTTCGCGTTACCCAATGCATTGGAGAGCTATATCGGGCTCACCTGCCCTTAGTTTATCACGGAACCACCCGTTATTCATAATAATGCCCAAGAACCTCAACATAATCTTATCACATAAAACATGCATAAAAGAAAACATAACATTTCCACCATTCAATCACAAGATATCAATACCACACATTGATATAAAAATATTATGAAAACCATTTTCAATACCAAAATAAAAGAAAAGTAAAACATGGTATTTATTTTTCTTTTAAAAAGAAGGAATGGCTTGTAGAGGAAGCCGAAACTCAAATAACGGTCACGACGACGGAGAATTAGTTGTCGCCGCATACGTATGACAAAAACATTCCCTTTTGTCGTTTAGTAAACGCTTCGTATAAAAATGATTCCTTTTGAATAAACGTAAAATTCAAAGGGGTTTATACACCGTATAAAAGAAGGTTGTGTATAAAACAAAATATGCCTCAATGAAAGGAGATTGAGACGAAGTCCCTTACAAAGATAATTTTTAAAATAAAATAGATATATTATGTGTATTCGCTATAAGTACACATAAATAAAGTACAAATACAAGATACGACATAATAATATAATGACATAATTTGAATGTAGGAGGTTAACCCAAAGAATGGAAATTGGGTTGAGAAGTTCTCATACCTCGTATCCGACTTGACCCGACCATTATTTAATCTCCTGAATAATAAAATTGAGTTAATCTCTACTTTCTTATGAATCTTTTTAAAGTTAATTATTCCTTTTATACCATTTTATGAACATCATGTAATCAGTTAAGTTAATATTGTTCATTTTGTTGGTATTTGGTTCTTAAGTCAAAAATAGACTTCTTAAACTTACATGTTGTTAATTTGGTCAAAGGTTCATTATATCCAGAATAGTATTCATGATGTAGATATCATATATGTCATATATATCCTGTACATACATGCATTTATAATATTACATAATCATTTAGAGTTAAGAAATGAAATGCACCGTTCATGGAGACGGTAAGCCGTACGTACGCATGAACGCTACTTTCATTTCTATTTTGTATTTTATAGAATGGAATCATTATGATATAAAGGTATATTATAATTACATTATAATATCATATATAATATCATAGTTCCATCCTTTATATGTCCCACATATGGTATTTAACGAATCAAATCACTTTGAGGGGGCGGTAGTCCGCACTTCCTAAAATGAAGATATCATGTTTACCCATAATGGAAACCATAAAGGTATGTCCAAAATGAAAAAAATAAGCTTAATGAAAACATAAACATATTAAATATCATATATAAAAATAGTGACATCATAATGGCCACCTTTTAATGTGTTAAATGACTATTGAACAATCATCGTTTCGGGAGGCAGAATTTTGCCATCCACGGAAACCGTATGTTCTTTAACCATTTGATGTAGTTGTGTGAGAGTGTAGCTCATGTAAATATTATAAAAACATCCTTGTATATTGAATATACTGGTGTTGTTACAAAATAAGTAAATAAAAAGAGTTTAGGGGGTTGGAGAAGCAAAATAAAACAAATGAACATGAGAGAAAGAATTGCCTTTAAAAGTGTAACTCCTTTTGTTTTGAGCCTAAAGGCTTCCTTTGAAAGGCTTCTGCCCAAGGGGAATCCTCTAGGATGAGGATAGGGATGTGGAGAGAGTAAATGGGCAGGGGTTGGCCGAGCCAAAGGCTTGAGGAGTGTGTGAAATGAGGTAGAGGTGGGGGCCTTTTATAAGAGGAGAGGAGGGGCACTTTTGGAAAGTAAAGAAATATTACTTTATTTGAAAATGTGTTTCGGTTTTAAAAGGTTCCACATTGATATAATTCGTGGATAAGGTGATACGAGTTCGAAATCCACTCATCCAATTTGTTTTGGCCATGTGTAGGTTTTAGATTTTTCATTATCTTTCCATTTTATTTAAATCGTCAAATAATGATGTCATCGCTGCATCATTATTATGTCATAAATAATTTAATTTATTTAATGTCTAAAAATTATAAAAAATCTACTATGATATAGGAAATCTTTTTATCTTTCCAATTACTATTTATAATCAAAATTTGGACTTGTATAACCCCACATAAAAATTGTTTTTGTAAAACATATTATGTTTGTGTCATTTTCACTTTAACATTAAATAAAAAGTAATTTATGTCATTTCCCAAAAAAAGTGGATCCATGGGGTCCCCAAGTTGACCCATGGCATGTCATGGTCGGCCATGACACAACCAATGAGGTTGGGACATGTGTCTAGGTCATTTCATATTATTAAAGTATTATTTATACCTTAAACTACCCTAATTACCACTAATCACGATTAAGAACTTAATAAGTTACTATTCACCAAAAAATTATTATAATCTCATTGAACCACATTTTACTTATTAATTACAACCATGTATGTCGGATTTTCAAAATTGAATACACATTAGTGGTAAACTTTCATTTAACTGAAAAATCAGTTTGCTTGATTACCACTTAGTGGTTTCACTATTCATCAAAAATTGAAGTTTTTCGGAAAATTACCAAAAATTCACCCTAAGCTATATTTGATATTCCGAATTCAAAAAATGAAGTCTATTTTACAAAATTCAATAAATATAAGTCAAATTAATTAATTTAATATTCAATTCTCGCTGCCAGAGCAAATAGCGTGTTTTTACAAAACAATAAGTATCAAAAGATTGACACCAGTTGAAGTCTAATTTCAAAGTGAAATTGATTCCAATGACCACCATTGGATAAAATGGTAAAAATATATTCATATTACACATTAATACCAATTCAAAAGATAATCTAATCATATAAATAAATTAGATTAAAAAGCAGTTTTGATGTAAAATGCAGTATTTTTCACTATTCATTAAAAAATGATCATTGTCAGAAAAATACCAAAAATTCACACAAGGTAAATTTTGATGTCCCAATCATAAAGAATAAGTTTATTTTGACAAAAATAGTTTATAAAATTGTCAAAAGATGTATTTAAAAAGGGGTTTTCATCATAAGGCAGTAAAACAATCTTTTAAGAATATTAGTGTATTCCATGCTTAAGATTGGATTTATTTTAATTTTAAGCCTCTAAAACACTATCTTAATCATTAATAGACATAGATAAAAAATATATATTATTCATTACTTACTTGGGATGTTACAAATATTCCTCTATCTTGAAAGTAATTATTAATCTAATAATTAAATCAAAATAGAATTTTTTTTGATCTATGGAAATACTTAGTGTGTGACCCTTTAATGATTATTTCTTAATGGAATTGGATTGGACTGCCTAAAGTCAATGATTAATGCCTAGAAATGGGAAATGAAACCCAAGTGAATGAAATTAATATCACAATATTGAAAACCATATATGAGTGCTCAATATATAATATAATCCATTTGTTACAATATCTCATGAAGCTTGTTTCTCATTCATGTCATAAAATAATATGCTTGTTAAGCCATTCATATAATATTTGATATAAACCAAAAATTACACCATGACCTTGGAATTTATTTTCATGGTTCTATTTTTATATATATGATAGAGATATATATTCCATTAATATGGAAAAGGGAAAAAATCCTTCATTGAAATATTTATTAATAATATTTCATTCATGATTCACCCAACACACCCTACATCCTGCAAAGATATTTGAAATTAGTTTTTTATAGTATATATAATAGTCCTCGTCACGATATAAATTAACAATAACCTTAATGTCTATGTACCATTGAACAAACATGTTGAAAAGAATATTTTATGGCATATAAACATAAATAATTCCTACTGATAAGGATTTTCCCATAATCTCTCATCTTCGAGATTACGATGTGTGAAATTCAAGAGAGTATTTCTTATCTTATTAGGAGAAATCTCCCTTGAGATTCAAAATAATATTTTCTACATCATATAATTATATATCAACATAGATATATGATTTAGAATATTATCATGGAATATCAATTTTGTCATCATTATGGGGAATATCTATGACCTTTTCATTTTGAAACATACTATATGAATTTATCATATTAATAGTATAATAAAGAAAAACAAATATATGACATGGTCATCCAACTACAAAAGTATCTCACATGAACAAGATCCAATTTATAATGAGTGGTTAGTTCTCACAGGTTAAATATGCTTCTCTCGAGTATGGATACTGTTTCATGTCCTATATTTTTTCCATGACTAGGTTTGTTAATGAAACTTGTTTATGTAGTGAATACACTTACAAAGATTTCCCCACCAAGAGAAAACCCCTCATGTTGTCATATTACAAAGTATCCACCTCTTCTTTCCATCTTAGAAATCAAACATCTTGATTAAGTCCATAGTCCATGCTTATCCTAATTACTATAAAACTCATTTTTTAGTACAAACTAAAAATGATATGGTATTTATAAATTTATTCATAATCCACATTTGAAACCAAAATATACATAGATGTTTTAGATGTGGAAACTACTAGTTGTAATAATTTTTCCTTCCACAATTACTTATTCATACTATATCAGATTAAGCTAAATGAAAGCATGCTCACAATTCACATTATCACTAGTATTTTGTCTTCTACATACATCGAGCACTCATCCAGTTTCAATTTTCTAAGTACTATATGATATTTATAACTTTAATTCAATTAAATTATAAAGGATCTATTTCATACTCACTTAATATGCTTCATACATAAGTAATATCCAACTTATTACATAACGTTGAATATTAGAAATTTAATAGCACATAATATTGTGAAATTATATTAATCTCAATAATCTATTCCTTTGTAGATTCATATTATATTAGATGAATAATATGCCAAAATATATTTGGTATTCATTTGATTAAACATTTATTTTTGAATTTTATTAATATATATACTATAACTAGATTCACCTGACCCGTAGACATATTTTTTAGATATTGTTTCATAGAACATAGTTGATAGTTTAAGTCATACATTGAAATATTAATTCACAATTGTTAAAAAAGTGGTTGATATAATTTTTTTATAATTTTTTTCATATGGAATCAAAATTTATATCATAAAAACCAAAAAAATCTCATTAACAAGTTTAAAACATAAGTTAATCATTCATTTGAAAAAAATTATTATCACGATAATGGATTTATTCAAAAATGAAATTATATAACTGGTACATATTATTGGGATTTATTGATGTCCCCAACTCATTATAGTTATTCCTCATAGAAGTATACTATAGTGATTCCTTTTGGACCATTAAAACAAATAACTTCCACACAGAATCATCCAAATTAGGTGGATTTGATTATCAATTGCCTAGTATGATGTTAAAAGAATTATTCTTTGACAATTATAATTAAAATATGTATTTATATACTATAATATTTGTATTAGTTTTTTCAAATAAGAATACATTAAATAATTATTTGTCCATTTTTAGTACCATATTATACCGTCCATGCCCATTTTCTATTGAATACTCAAAAAAGTATCAAGTCTTAGAAACATTCAAAATATAGAGTCTGCAGTCTTAGTGAATGCAGTCAATTAATTGAATTTATACATAGTTATATGTTTTATAATGTTTCATTTCATGTATTATTTATAAGATAGATTATTCTAAGAGAATAATCTATGTAACATCCACCACAGTAAACGTAAAACACCTTTTTGGTTGGAATTCCTATACATTATGGGTTATTAGATGTAATCCTCTTACTGAGCTCATTTGAGTCCATTGTTCATATCCGGACTCATGTGCACGCAGATCCATAACCCAGAGTGGGTAATCATACTCCCATTATCCTTTAAAATATAGCAATAATTTATATAAATATAGTCTATATTAACTATAAATTAATATTCTTAGTGTATGCAAGATTACTTATTGTGATATACAAATAGTTTGATCATCATTTGTAGCTAAATACATATTTTATAAATAATGTTTTGGTAAAATACTTGAGGTTGAGACATAATATATTCTATTCAAATTTAAAATGATACGACATAATTAGTTAATATATCTGGGAATTTTTTAGTTATTGAACCACAATTTTCAACAATATATTGGATGAAATAAAGGATGATTTGAAATATATATGACTCATCATTTGAATTTATTTTACTACCAACACTATATTGATGTATATTAGGAAATATGAGTTTGGGAATACCTTTACACCACATATGTGATCAATGTTTACAAGAATAATATGTTCTTTGAATAGAGGTTGTAGTAATGACCCATTATCTTTCATGTTCACTCATTTACTTCACTGAGTATTCCTAAATTTTTTTAAGGGAATTTCATGATATCACCATTATTTTTAGAATAATTTATGTGTTAATTTAGATCTAAATCTAAAATGTTTTTGGTACACCGTTATTTATAATGATTTCTCTTTAAAAAACATGATAATTAGTTTATTTTTATACCTAATATCTTAGATCTATTTATACTCAAAACACTTTTATGGGTATAAACAAGTCAAAGAATTTTTATTTTATTTGAAAAATAATTATCTTTCTACAATAACATAATATTATTTTATTTAATATCCATTATTAATTTAAATCGATATCCATTATAAGGCCCCAAAGATAAAATATAAGAGCTAGTGCCTTAATTATTTTCATTGGTTTGATTATAAAAAATCAAATCCTAATAGACATCAATGTTTTGTGGTTTTATAAAACCATATTACATATATCAAACACATTATACATTGGGATTTAAATGAAAATTTAATGGATATAAATTATTATCTTCTTAGAAACACATTACAAGAACTCATATTCGTAACCTATGGAAAGGAAACAAAATAATGGTTACCTTAGATGCTTAGTAATGACTGTGTACAGTAGAAGTAACCCATAATTAATGAGCATAACAAATATAGAAAGGTAAATAACATAAATCTCATTCCATTTATTACAATAGTTCTAGAAGTGGTATTAAAAAAATGAAATCTACTCCGCTAAAATTACTCAGGGAGACACAAAGTTGAAAACTCATTCCATTTAATCAATAAAATTATATTAAAATGATTCCATATATTTTACCATAGTGAAAATATAATTGTTAATAATAACTAAATACTAAATTAATGTAATTCTCTACATTTGGATGTCATGTATGACACACATGAAAACCTACATCCTTAAGACCTTTCAAAATATTGTATAATATTACAGTTTTAACCACATCTAACATTGTACATTATATTTGTCTCATGAG
Organism: Viscum album; assembly: GCA_963277665.1. NCBI lineage: Eukaryota > Viridiplantae > Streptophyta > Magnoliopsida > Santalales > Viscaceae > Viscum > Viscum album. The sequence continues at coordinate 322,833,959 of OY728119.1, read as the reverse complement.
AAACTATCAATGCATTGGGGGTTTATATAATATATGGTCCCCACCTACCACTACCAATACAAATAATTAATCATATATTATTAATAGGAATAATTAATTAAAAACATGTATTGTATTGAAATATCACTATTTATTTAAATATATAGATTTTTAATTTATACCTAAATTAATCAAATAATTAATAATGTGAAGACTATATTTAAAAATGTATTAAGGTTTAAGAAATGATTACATCCATGATAATGATATGTATATTTAAGAACAATTTATTATTCATCAAATTATTATAATATAGAAGTTATTGTTTTAGGAGAAAGTTAACAATAACAAATGAAAATGATATTGCAAAGATTATTTTCACCAATGGGTAAATCTCAATTAAACATCCCTTGAATGAGATATTTCAATGTGAAATATAAAATAACATGAATTATGTTTTAATGATGATATTAAATAAAAAATCATCAGTATATACAACATGTTAATGTTATTTGGTAGATAATAACAAATAATTCTTAATGGAATGTAAATTGAATGAAATACCTTTATAATATATTCAATCATGAACCATGAGGTAAAATAAATATTTAACTCAATTTAATGTTTTAATATTCTTAAATAAAGTAAATTAATAATATAACATGTCATAGAGTAGTATATACACCCCACAAAATTAGTAAATGGTGAATATGAAATTTATCTCACAGATGTGAAAAGTGGGTTGAAAATCCCTTACCTTACACTTACTTTTGGTTTAATGATCTTTTACCTCCAATATAATTATTTTAACAATGTTATAAACTTACACTATAACAATATTAAATGTTATGATATCATACATAGTCCTTTTAGAACATATTAATACCCATTCATTAATATTCTTATATCATTTTCAACATTTTGAGTGTTAATTGCCTTGTTTTATGTTAATGTCTTGACATTTTATTTTTGTTACTATTAATCATATAATGACATAATTGTACCATTTATTTTATAAATTATTTAAATGTAATATATATTCAGTAGATATTTATTTTTAATAGTTCATAAAATTTGGAGATAGAAAATGAATTGTACCATTCATGGAGACAGTTGGCCATACGAATGTAAGAATTCTACTTATATGTCATTATCATATAAAAACTAATTGATATAAAAATGTATATTTTCATTATATTATAATAATTGTATCATATATATAAAATGTTTGTATTAAACACATCTTTAATAATTTCTTTTTATTGGGTTAATGAATCCCATCGCTTTGAGGAGGAGGTAGTCCAAACTTCCCCAAAAAGATTTCTCATATTACTACCTAATGGAATGAATAATGTTATGTGTTATATAACAATTATATAATCATAAAGACATAATAAATATAATAAATATCATATATAAACTAAAATGGAATCATTATTCCAATCCATGAAAGCTATAAATAGAAGAAATAATGACATCGAATTGCGAGACGATAGTCCAAAATACACAAAAATGATGATTGGGTTTGCCATTTTATTGTAGATTGTATAGGTATAATAGGTAATATTAAGACAAATATATTTATTACATTTAGGATACAAATATTATTATATAATAAATATACAATAAGAATTTAAAGAGTGGATAAACAAATAAATCTAAATTCAACATGGATGAATATTTTTTTATTTTTGGTAACTATTATTTGTTTATACATAAATATATCATACGATTTATTTTTTAAAAAATATAGGTCTATAATGATGTGCATGTGTGATGATGGGAGATTATTTGGGTAGGTTGTGAATGATAAATATGGATTTTGAGGTGTGAATAGGTGGGTAGAGTGAATTCCTTTTTATTTGGGAGGGGAAGTGGCGTTCATGTCAATATAAAATGGTAAAGGATAGTGGGTGGTATCCTGTACCTAATGAGCATAAAAAAATAAAAAATTATATATTCATGTTAATTTATTATTGATAAAAACTTCTAAAAAACAAAAACAAGTTAGTTTTTATAGTTTTGAACCTTAAAATCTAATTGTCCCTACTTTTATTATTTCAGTTTGTATTAATTTACCTAGTTTTATATCATATTGAATTTAATAATTATGGATAAAATAAAGTGATGTTTATTAAAAAATTATATACCCAATGAATATTATATTTGAAATCTAATTTTCAAAATAAATATATCATCTGGATTGGAACCTAATTTTAAAACATTCGGATATAACATGCAAAACACTCATTTTACCAGAATTATGCTAATAATGGTTTTACTATATTGGAGTCATTATGTTCATTATAAAAGAAATTATTCTTATAATAGACTATATTTTATATGTATGAGTAGTTAAAAAAAATATTTTATAAGATAATTTTTTTAGTAAATTTTAAATTTATAAATCAAATAACCATTATTATAAAATAATAATAATATATATTCTCTCATTATTTTCAAAATTTATGTTACAATATATATATATATATAATTAAGGAATTAAAATATATTAATTTCAAATCTATGAATAATGAAATATCTATCTATATAATAGAACATAATAATTCAATACAATTTTTTCACTTTTAATATTTCTATTGTTATTTATTTTATTTTATTAGTATCAAAATAATAACTACATTGGAATTATTTCAACATTTTAAGGAAATAATTCATCTCTAAAAATTAATGATAAATTAATACGACCAAAATAACATATTATTAATTTTAAATGATATGTATAACTAAACAATATGGTCTTTTTCCATATCTCAAGGCTTTATAAATGTTTAATATATGGAATGTTCATTTTTTTCCTTTTTCCTTAAATAAATTTTTATATTGGTCACATTCATCTATTATTATCCCATCAACTGATAAAATTGGCACCAATTTTGGATATGGTATATATATATTTTAATACAAATGGAATTTTCACAGGTTTCTAACTAATATTTCACCATAATAATAATGTTTAACACCCATGTACACAAATTTCTACCATAATCATTATAATTATTTTTAATTATATTCACAAAAAATATTTGGTAAAAACATAAGTTTATATTACTTGATTATAAATTTTATAATGATTACAACTAGTTATATCATTTTTAAATAAGTTAATTCACATAAGTGGTAAAATTATATTTAATATTAATCCCGTAGTTGTGGCGAGAAATCATGTTTTTTAATGTGAAAATGATCAAATGTTCAGAAATTTTTTATATCTAAATTCATTATGAATATGATTAAAATTTCCGAAATTAGATTAATATGTGTATACATGATCTATTTTGAGTTTAAAAAAACTATAATATATAATTTAACATTAATAATTATTTATACAGGATGGAAATTTTCAATTAAAATGTAATAATTTTCACTATTCATAAAAAAATGAAACTTCTTAGAAAAATACAAAAAAATCACTATAAGATAATTTTAACATTATTAATTCAAAAATAATTTTTATTTTAATTATTAAAATTTATTAATGGCTAAATATTTTTTAATAAAAAAGGTGCGCCATTAAAAGGTGACATAATTTCTTTTAGAAAAATAAAATATTTTATGCATAATACTAAATTTCTTATTACCATGTGTTTATAATATCTATTGAATGAATGTAAATACTTTTTTCTGAATATATTACATTTAAATAAATATATCATAAAGTGTCTGGATGTTATATACCGTTCTAAGCTTGGTCTTATATGGTTTATACAATAACAACAATTCTAATTATTTTATATTAATACATGATAAATTACATAAAACAATATTTAATAAACCCATATGACATATAATTATCGTGTATTTGAGAATTAGGTACATTAAATGAGAACATAAAATATAAAATACATTAAAATTATTGAAAACTTCCTTAACATTTTAGAAATATTCCAAAGAACATAAAACAGTACAGGATAATATGGGGAAATACATAAAGAAGGGGTGAGATATAAAGACCATTATGGTAATAAACATTGTATTTGTGCTACATTCTATAAAATATTAATATAAATAAGGATGAAAATAAACATGAATAATAAGTCATGTAATAACATGAGAATCAGAACGAAGGAAATATTTTTATCACATAAAACATTGAATCATGAACATAGGTCAATGCTAAACCACCAAGAATTACGGGAATGAAAATTAGAATATATAAATAAGGTAAACCAATTTCCCAACATGATGTATCATGATACAAAACATTTCCTAATTAATTGGAGTTCTATTTTTGCACACCATCATAATCATTTAATTTTCATGCTTAAGTGTTCCACATAGATCATACAACGTGGATTCATTCATCGTAATAAATTATTACATAATCAAATAATGCAGAATCAATATATTCATGCTCAAAATTAAAATTATTATGTCAATAAATTTTAATTCCCTTGATAGAAAAAGTGTAATGGTATTCACAAGACAATTTTTTTGGCATGTAAAATCATGGTGAAATTCATCTCCATAACGAAATCACATATAGATTTATAAATATTGTTTGATGAGAAATAATGGGGTCTATAATCACCTGGAATTATAATATAATGTAACATGTAAATGTAAAATAAAATCCCAATATTATAAATTTTGAAATAGGTTAAATAAAATTATAAAGAAACTTGAACAGTGAAAAGAATCATAAATTTTTTTAGGCATGGTAAAAGGTGTACATAAAGGTCTTTGGGAAGTATTAGGAGATGTTAATGGGATAAAATAATTTATTTAAAAAATGTGTTATAGGAGGATATTTAATAACATATTAAAATAAAATTAAATGGAATGTAGGAGACATAACAAAAAAGAAGCGTTTTAATGAAAATTAGCGGAGGGAAATCCCTTTTGAAATTATACCATTGTAATGGTTTAGGTGTGGGTAATAATGAGAGAGTATAAATTATATATCATTCAAATAATACAAATTGTAAAATAGTCCAATTATATTAAATTAATAACAATACTACTGCTTGATATTATAAAGTCAAATTTCACAGACGATTCTTGAATTGAATGAAGGAGAGGACGATGAGGATCTATTACTTGAGTGTGTGAATCCAAATGCTTGGGAGGGGAATCTTGAAATATTGGGGCACCTTATGAAGTATATATTGAGTGGAGGAAATATTAATTATGTGATGCAAGGAGTTTTAGTTAAGAGAAATTATATCATGGGTGAGTTAATATTAGATAATAAAATGATTACATTATTATTTGGGTTTCAGACTATACAATATATAATAAAAATCCCACAAACCATCACTTGGTTATCTCATGGTTTTTGCCAAATTGGACTGGTTTTAATGAGTTTATATTTCCATGTGATGAAATTATAAAAATATTACCCTTTTTGATATCGATGTGAATCACACACTTAACGATTTGTTTAAATCGAAACATTTAATACACATTTTATAAGATTCTTAATGTATTTATAAAATAAAATAAATAAACCTAAAATCATATTATTCTGAAAGTAAAAAATATAGTTGGTCATATATATAACGACCCATACTTTACATACATTGTTAATACTTCAAAATTGAAGCATACTTATTACAACATATAACAAAACCATGGAAGGACCATATAGGTATAGTGTCTTTAGAAACTGGGAAACATAAACAACTGGTTCATAAAGCGTCTACACTGTCTCCCATTTATTTCATCACATCTATAGTCCCTTTTGGCATAACTTACTTAATAACCTTCTTCCTGACCTGGGGGAAAGAAAACATACAAAAGGGTTAGCTCAAATGCTCAGTAAAGGTAAACAAAAGAAAAATCAATCACATCATGAACATAACATTTTGGAAATCTTAACCTGCATATATAAGGCCCCAACCTTAAACCTTACTTAATCTTGATTTATTACAAGATTACACATTGAGGATCTATCCGGGTTTAGAGTTTTTGAGAATTAGATCATAAAACTTGCATTACAATCCACATATAAACAAAGTGGTTACATAAAGATAGTATTCTTCATTCCCATCAATGGAAACATATATAAAATAAAACATGGATTATTTCTTGACACATCCTTGACTCTATCATCTTATCATGTACCCTTCCCTTGACCTGTGAAAAACATTTCAGAAACTTGGGATGAGCATCAAACTCAGTATGGGTTAAAAACATGTAAAGGAAACATGAGTTCATATATACATAAGAGTGAAATCATACATTACACATAAAACATAGGCACATTAACAAACCTCATAATATCATGAATAAATCATAGAAATCATAAGACATAAAGGTAACTTGAGGCATTCATAACATTCTTACGTAGGGAGTAACACTCTTGGTTACGTTTGGAATACCCATCACAATATATTCCCTAAATCTCTTCGGAGAAACCTTAACATTTCACTCCTTCGCATTACCTAATGCATTGGAGATCTATAACGGGCTCACCCGCCCTTAGTCTATCACAGAACCACCCGTCTTCATAATAATGCCCAAGAACCTCAACATAAACGTATCACATAAAACATGCATAAAGGAAACATAACATTTCCACCATTAAATCACAAGATATCAATACCACAAATTGACATAAAAATATTATGAAAACCATTTTCAATACCAAAATAAAAGAAAAGTAAAATATGGTATTTATTTTTCTTTTTTAAAAAAGGTATGGCTTGTAGAGGAAGCCGAAACTCAAATAACGGTCATGACGGCGGAGAAGTCGTTGTCGCCGCATACGTACGACAAAAACATTCCCTTTTGTCGTTTAGTAAACGCTTCGTATAAAAAAGATTCCTTTTGAATAAACGTAAAAGTCAAAGGGGTTTATACACCGTACAAAAGAAGGTTGTGTATAAAACAAAATATGCCTCAATGAAAGGAGATTGAGACGAAGTCCCATACCTCGTATCCGACTTGACCCGACCGTTCTTTAATTTTCTGAATAATAAACTTGAGTTAATCTCTACTTTATTATGAACCTTTTTCAAGTTCATTATTCCTTTTATACCATGTTATGAACATCATGTACTCATTTAAGTTAATAATGTTCATTTTGTCTGTATTTGGTTCTTAAGTCAAAAATAGACTTCTTACACTTACATGTTGTTAATTTGGTCAAAGGATCATTATATCCAGAATAGTATTCATGATGTAGATATCATATATGTAATATATATCCAGTACATACATGCATTTATAATATTACATAATCATTTATAGGTAAGAAATGAAATGCACCGTTCATGGAGACGGTAAGCCGTACGTACGCATGAACGCTACTTTCATTTCTATTTCGTATTTTATAGAATGGAATCATAATGATATAAAGGTATATTATAATTCCAGTATAATATCATATATAATATCATAGTTTCATCCTTTATATGTCCCACATATGGTATTTAACGAATCAAATCACTTTGAGGGGGCGGTAGTCCGCACTTCCTAAAATGAAGATATCGTGTTTACCCATAATGGAAACCATAAAGGTATGCCCAAAATGAAAAAAACAGAAGCTTAAGGAAAACATAAACATATTATATATCATATATAAAAATAGTTACATCATAATGGCCACATTTGAAGGTGTTAAATGAGTATTGAACAATCATCGTTTCGGGAGGCAGAATTTCTCCATCCAGGGAAACCATATGTTCCTTAACCATTTGATGTAGTTGTGTGAGAGTGTAGCTCAAATAAATCTTATAAAAACATCCTAGAATATTGAAGATACTTGTGTTGTTACAAAATAAGTAAATAAAAAGAGTTTAGGGGGTTGGAGAAGCAAAATAAAACAAATGAACATGAGAGAATGAATTACCTTCGAAAATGTAACTCCTTTTGATTTGATCCTAAAGGCTTCCTTTGAAAAGATTCTGCCCAAAGGGAATCCTCTAGGATGAGTAGAGGGATGTGTAGAGAGTAAATGTGCATGGGTGGCCGAGCCAAAGGCTTGAGTAGTGTGTGAAATGAGGTAGAGGTGGGTGCCTTTTATAAGAGGAGAGGTGGGGCACCTTTGGAAAGTAAAGAAATATGACATTATTTGAAAATGTGTTTCGGTTTCAAAAGGTCCCACATTGATATAATTCGTGGATAAGGTGATAAGGGTTCGAAATCCACTTATCCAATTGGTTTTGGACATGTGTAGTTTATAGATATTACATTGTCTTTTTATTTTATTTAAATCATCAAATAATGATGTCATCGCTGCATCAAGATTATGTCATAAATAATTAAATTTATTTAATGTCTAAAAATTATAAACGAAATACTATGATATAGGAAATATTTTTAGCTTTCCAATGAATATTTATAATCAAAATTTTGACTTGTATAACCACACTTAAAAATTGTTCTTGTAAAACATATTATGTTTGTGTCATTTCCACTTTATCATTAAATAAAAAGTATTTTATGACATTTCCCAACAAAAGTGGATCCATGGGGTCCCCAAGTTGACCCATGGCTTTTCTTGGTCGGCCATGACACAACCAATAAGGGTAGGACATGTGTCTAGGTCATTTCATATTATTAAAGCATTATTTATACCTTAAACTACACTAATTACCACTAATCGTGATTAAAAACTTAATAAGTTACTATTCACCAAAAAATTATTATAATCTCATTGAACCACATTTTACTTCTTAATGACAACCATGTATGTCGGATTTTCAAAATTCAGTACACATTAGTGGTAAACTTTCATTTAACTGAAAAATTAGTTTGCTTGATTACCACTTAGTGGTTTCACTATTCATCAAAAATTGAAGTTTTTCAGAAAATTACCAAAAATTCACCCTAAGCTATATTTGATATTCCGGATTCAAAAAAGAAAGTCTATTTTACAAAATTCAAATCATATAAGTCACATTAATTAATTTAGTAATTAATTCCCGCTGCCAGAGCAAAAAGCGTGTTTTTACAAAACAATAAGTATCAAAAGATTGAAACCAGTTTAAGTCTAATTTCAAAGTGAAATTGATTCCAATGACCACCATTGGATTAAATGGTAAAAATATATTCATATTACACATTAAGACCAATTCAAAAGATAATCTAATCATATAAATAAATTAGATTAAAAAGCAGTTTTGATGTAAAATGCAGTATTTTTCACTATTCATTAAAAAATGAACATTGTCAGAAAAATACCAAAAATTCACACAATGTAAATTTTGATGTCCCAATCATAAAGAATAAGTTTATTTTGACAAACATAGTGTATAAAATTGTCAAAAGATATATTTAAAAAGGGTTTTTCATCATAAGGCAGTAAAATAATCTTTTAAAAATATTAGTGTATTCCATGCTTAAGATTGGATTTATTTTCATTTTAAGACTCTAAAACACTATCTTAATCATTAATAGACATAGATAAAAATATCTATTATTCATTACTTACTTGGGATGTTACATCCTTCCCCCCTTTTGAAAATTGTATCCCCGCAATTTATTTACTTATCGAATAAATGGGGGTACTTATCCCTCATTGCATTTTCTGATTCCCATGTTGCCTCTTCAATCATGTGGTTTTTCCACAAAAACTTTACCGGGTGAATCACCTTATTCCGTAACACTTGCTCCCTGTGGTCAAGAATCTGGACCGGTTGTTCCTCATAAGATAGGTTCTCTTCCAGCTGAACTACCTCTGGGATCAAAACATGAGATGGATCTGGCATATACTTCCTCAACATTGAAACATGAAAAACATTGTGTACATGAGATAAACTCGGAGGTAAACCCACTAGGTATGCAACTGATCCAACTTTCTCCAGAATTTCATATGGTCCAATAAACCTTGGACTCAAATTTCCTTTCTTACCAAATCTCATCACGCTTTTCCAAAGAGAAACCTTGAGAAAAACATGATCACCTACCTCGAAATATAGATCCTTCCTCCGGTTATCCGCATAACTCTTCTGCCTGCTCTGAGCTGTTCTCATGTGTTTCTGAATCAGCTAAACTTTTTCTGCCATCTCTTATACCAATTCTGGTCCCATCAACTTCCTTTCACCCACTTCATCCCAGAAAGCTGGAGTTTGACACCGCTTCCCATATAATTCCTGAAATGGTGCCATCTGTATATTGGAATGAAAACTGTTATTATATGAAAACTCAACCAAAGAAAGATGTTGGTCCCAACTTCCCTGATAATCCATTGAACAAGCTCGTAGCATATCCTCCAATGTCTGGATTGTTCGTTCTGACTGCCCATCTGATTGAGGATGAAAAGCTGTACTAAAATTTAACTCAGTACCCATAGACTTCTGAAGGCCCTTCCAAAAGTTAGAAGTAAACCTGGGATCACGATCCGATACAATGGAGAGAGGAACTCCATGTAACCTAACTATCTCTTTAAGATACAAACGAGAAAGTTGATCAAGAGAGAAAGTATATCGTATAGCAAGGAAATGAGCAGATTTGGTCAAGAGATCAACAATAACCCAGATAGCATTATTACCTCGAGATGTCTTCGGTAATCCAACAACAAAGTCCATGGATATATTCTCCCATTTCCACTCTGGCACTGGTAAAGGCTGAAGCATCACTTTCGGTAACTGTCACTCTGCTTTAACCTGCTGACAAGTCAGACACTTCACAGTAAAATCAGCAATATCTCTTTTCATTCCATCCCACCAGTAATACTCCCGCAGATCTCTATACATCTTAGTACTACCCGGATGAACTGAAAACTGAGAACTATGAGCTTCACATGACAACTCTCTCTTCAACTGTGAATCACAAGGCACACACAATCTCTTCCCAAATCTCAATACACAATCATTATCAATGTTGAATTCAGGTAACTTACCTTTCTGAACCAGCTCTACCTTTTTATGCAACTCACTGTCTTGCTTCTGTGCTTGCTTTATTCTATCTGATAGAGAAGATCTCACTGATACCTGAAACAAAACAGAAGAACTTCCTGCACCAACAACATATATGCCAAAGTTCATCAAATCCTTAACCAAAGGATCATGTTCCAAACGCAACATTGTTAATGAATCATTACTTTTTCGACTCAAAGCATCATCCACTTTATTTGCTTTTCCCGGATGGTAATGAATTGTACAATCATAATCCTTGATTAATTCTAGCCATCTCCTTTGTCTCATGTTCAACTCTTTCTGAGTGAATATATTCTTTAAACTTTTGTGATCGGTATATATTTCACACTTTACTCCATACAAATGATGCCTCCAAATTTTTAAAGCAAAAACAACAGCAGCTAATTCAAAATCATGTGTAGGGTAATTTACCTCATAAGTTTTCAACTGTCTTGAAGCATAAGCAATTACCAGATCATTCTGCATTAGGACGCAACCAAGTCTTTTCAATGAAGCATCACTGTATATAACAAAATCACCATTCCTGTAAGGTAGTGCCAAAACTGGAGCATTCACCAATCTTCTTTTTAATTCCTGAAAACAATCATCACATTCATTTGTCCAGATAAACTTAACACCCTTCCGAGTTAGCTTAGTCATTGGACTAGATAACCGTGAAAAATTTCTAACAAACCTTCGGTAATATCCCACCAAACCAAGGAAGCTACGAATCTCGGTTACATTTGTGGGTCTTGGCCATTCTTCCACAACTTTTGTTTTTGCAGGATCAACAGTTATTCCATCTTTAGAAACAATGTGACCAAGGAAAGAAATTTGTTGCAACCAAAACTCACACTTGCTGAATTTACCATACAGTTTCTTTTCTTTTAAGGTTTGCAAGATAACCCTTAAATGTCTTTCATGCTCTTCTTTACTTTTAGAAAACACCAAAATATCATCAATGAAAACCACCGCAAACATATCCAAGAAGTCATGGAAAATTCTATTCATTAAGTCCATGAATACAGCAGGTGCATTTGTTAGCCCAAAAGGCATTACTACAAATTCATAATGGCCATATCTCGTACGGAACGCGGTCTTCGGAATATCTGCCTCCTTTACCTTCAGCTGATGGTACCCCGATCTCAAGTCAATCTTTGAAAAAAACTGAGCTCCCTGGAGCTAATCAAACAAATCATCGATATGAGGCAAAGGATATTTGTTCTTAACAGTGATATTATTCAAGGCTCTATAATCAATGCAAAGTCTCATAGAACCATCTTTCTTTTTAACAAATAAAACAGGATCACCCCATGGTGATGTGCTAGGTCTAATGAAACCTTTCTCTAATAAATCTTGCAATTTCTACTTCAACTCTAAAAGTTCAATTTGTGCCATTCGATAAGGGGGTTTTGAAATTGGCTTAGAATCAGGAACTAAGTCAACAGTGAACTCAACTTCCCGATCTGGTATTATTCCAGGCAACTCATCAAGAAAATCATCAGGATACTCATTTACCACTGGCACATCATTAATCTGAACAGTTCCTTTATTTTCAATGACATGTGCAAGGTAACATTCATTTCTATTTTTTACAAGTTTCTCGGCCTCTTGATAAGTTATCAAAAGTAAGGGTTCATTCTTGTAAACAAACTGAAAGTCTTTCTGAAAAGAAACTTCTTTAGCTCTACAGTCAATCTTAGCATGGTAAATGGAGAGCCAATCCATACCCAGGATAACATCAAACTCTACTAGAGGTAGAACAATAAGGTTTGCAAGTAGGTTCTTTCCACAGATAAGGATAGGAAGATTCTTATAAATTCTTTTTGCCTCAACATTTCCCCCAGGTGTTTTTACCAAAAGTTCAGGAGTCATTTCTTGAGATGGTATTCCCATTTTACTAGAAAAGGTTTCAGAGATGAAAGAATGTGTAGACCCCGAATAAAACAACACACTGGCATAATCTGAAAAAACAAACAAAGTACCTAATACAACTTCATTTGATGGCCCGACATCTGCTGAAGTAGTTGCAAAGGATTTCACCACCCCTTTCTGCTTGTATTCTAACTGCTTCCCATCACTCAAGCTCTTTGTCGGACACTCGTTTGCATAGTGACCCATCTCATTGCACTTATAACACTTCACTAACTGTAAATCGAATTTGTTCTTACCTTCACCTTGATCCTTTTCAGTGCAATCACGAGCCTTATGTCCCATCTTCCCACATCGGTAGCACTTTCCATAATTCAGAAGACATTCCCCGGCATGACTTTTTCCACATTTATCACAAACTGGAAACATATTTTTCTTACCATCAGACTTTTTTGAAGAATTCTTACCTTTCTCCTGCCACCTCGGTCTCTTCTTCTTCTGGTTGTTATAGAAAACTTGGTCATCGGCAAACTCCATTTCCACCTTCTCAGCACATCGAACAAGCTTTTCATAACTTTTAAACTCACGAGAAGCCAATGCCCTTCGATATTTTGGCTTTAATCCTGAGTAAAAATGATTGATTTTACTATCAAGGTCCCGGATAAAAATTGGGGCATACCTTGCCAATCGAGTGAACCTTTCTTCATAGGCAGCCACTGAGTCTTCCTCTTGCCTCAATTCCAAGAATTGCTTTTCCATCCTAAGTCGAACAGCCTTAGGAAAATACTTCTCAAGAAACATACCTTTTTAATTTATCCCAGTCAAGAGCATCAATCTCATCGGCGTCCCTGATATTTTTAACCATAGACCACCACTGATCTGCTTCACCCTCCAAACGGTAAATAGCAAGACTAACCTTTTGATTGTCTGAACACCCCATGACATCAAAAATCTTCTCCAATGCTTTAATCCACCCTTCATCTTTCACATGGTCAGATGATCCTCTGAATGATGGGGGATGTTGCCTCATGAAATGTTCCACCACTGACATGTTCCTCTGCGGTTGATCTGGCTGATCTCGTGCCTGGATACCACCACCATTTATCGCTTGAGTCAACTGCGCCATTACTGCAACAAACTGTTCAGTTCCAATTCCAACCATTTCTGGATGCTGGTTCAGAAGGTTATTTCCCTCTGTATGCCTTTCTAGCACTACTTCCCTGTTTCCTCTGCGGAAAACCATTCTGAACAAACATGTCTTAGATGAAGCAACATGGTAATCTTTAAATGCTATATCATTTCAAAAAAACAAAATATTTTTGGACAATATTTTAATAGAATTCTAACTCCTAATGTTATCTAAACCGACCTCTGATACCAACTATAAGGCCCCAGCCTTAAACCTTACGTAATCTTCAGTTATTACAAGATTACACATTGAGGATCTTTTCGGGTTTAGAGTTTTAGAGAATTAGATCATAAAACTTTCATTACAATCCACATATAAACAAAGTGGTTACATAAAGATAGTATTCTTCATTCCCATCAATGGAAACATATTTAAAATAAAACATGGATTATTTCTTGACATATCCTTGACTCTATCATCTTATCATGTACCCTTCCCTTGACCTGTGAAAAACATTTCAAAAACTTGGGATGAGCATAATACTCAGTATGGGTTAAAAACATGGAAAGGAAACATGAGTTCATATATACATAAGAGTGAAATCATACTTTACCCATAAAACATAGGCACTTTAACAAACCTCATAATATCATGAATAAATCATATAAATCATAAGACATAAAGGTAACTTGAGGCATTCATAACATTCTTACGTAGGGAGTAACCCTCTTGGTTACGTTTGGAATACCCATCACAGTATATTCCCTAATATCTCTTCAGAGAAACCTTAACGTTTCACTCCTTCGCTTTACCCAACGCATTGGAGAGCTATAACGGGCTCACCCGCCCTTAGTCTATCACGGAACCACCCGTCTTCATAATAATGCCCAAGAACCTCAACATAAACGTATCACATAAAACATGCATAATGGAAACATAACATTTCCACCATTAAATCACAAGATATCAATACCACACATTGATATAAAAATATTATGAAAACCATTTTCAATACCAAAATAAAAGAAAAGTAAAACATGGTATTTATTTTTCTGTTTTAAAAAAGGTATGGCTTGTAGAGGAAGCCGAAACTCAAATAACGGTCATGACGGCGGAGAAGTCGTTGTCGCCGCATACGTACGACAAAAACATTCCCTTTTGTCATTTAGTAAACGCTTCGTATAAAAAAGATTCCTTTTGAATAAACGTAAAAGTCAAAGGGGTTTATACACCGTATAAAAGAAGGTTGTGTATAAAACAAAATATGCCTCAATGAAAGGAGATTGAGACGAAGTCCCATACCTCGTATCCGACTTGACCCGACCGTTCTTTAATGTCCTGAATAATAAACTTGAGTTAATATCTACTTGATTATGAACCTTTTTCAAGTTCATTATTCATTTTATACCATGTTATGAACATCATGTACTCATTTAAGTTAATAATGTTCATTTTGTCTGTATTTGGTTCTTAAGTCAAAAATAGTCTTCTTACACTTACATGTTGTTAATTTGGTCAAAGGTTCATTATATCCAGTATAGTATTCATGATTTAGATATCGTATATGTCATATATATCCAGTACATATATGCATTTATAATATTACATAATCATTTAGAGGTAAGAAATGAAATGAACCGTTCATGGAGACGGTAAGCCGTACGTACGCATGAACGCTACTTTCATTTCTATTTTTGTATTTTATAGAATGGAATCATAATGATATAAAGGTATATTATAATTCCAGTATAATATCATATATAATATCATAGTTCCATCCTTTATATGTCCCACATATGGTATTTAACGAATCAAATCACTTTGAGGGGGCGGTAGTCCGCACTTCCTAAAATGAAGATATCGTGTTTACCCATAATGGAAACCATAAAGGTATGCCCAAAATGAAAAAAACAGAAGCTTAAGGAAAACATAAACATATTATATATCATATATAAAAATAGTTACATCATAATGGCCACCTTTGAAGGTGTTAAATGAGTATTGAACAATCATCGTTTCAGGAGGCAGAATTTCGCCATCCACGGAAACCGTATGTTCCTTAACCATTTGATGTAGTTGTGTGAGAGTGTAGCTCAAATAAATCATATAACAACATCCTAGTATATTGAAGATACTGGTGTTGTTACAAAAGAAGTAAATAAAAAGAGTTTAGGGGGTTGGAGAAGCAAAATAAAACAAATGAACATGAGAGAATGAATTACCTTCGAAAGTGTAACTCCTTTTGATTTGAGACTAAAGGCTTCATTTGAAAGGATTATGCCCAAAGGGAATCCTCTAGGATGAGGAGAGGGATGTGGAGAGAGTAAATGGTCAGGGGTTGGCCGAGCCAAAAGCTTGAGTAGTGTGTGAAATGAGGTAGAGGTGGGGGCCTTTTATAAGAGGAGAGGAGGGGCACCTTTGGAAAGTAAAGAAATATTAAATTATTTGAAAATGTGTTTCGGTTTCAAAAGGTCCCACATTGATATAATTCGTGGATAAGGTGATAAGGGTTCGAAATCCACTCATCCAATTGGTTTTGTCCATGTGTAGTTCATAGATATTACATTGTATTTTCATTTTATTTAAATCGTCAAATAATGATGTCATCGCTTCATCAATATTATGTCATAACTAATTAAATTTATTTAATGTCTAAAAATTATAAACAAAATACTATGATATAGGAAATATTTTTAGCTTTCCAATGAATATTTATAATCAAAATTTGGACTTGTATAACCCCACTTAAAAATTGTTCTTGTAAAACATATTATGTTTGTGTCATTTCCACTTTAACATTAAATAAAAAGTATTTTATGTCATTTCCCAACAAAAGTGGATCCATGGGGTCCCCAAGTTGACCCATGGCTTGTCTTGGTCGGACATGACACAACCAATAAGGGTAGGACATGTGTCTAGGTCATTTCATATTATTAAAGCATTATTTATACCTTAAACTACACTAATTAGCACTAATCGCGATTAAAAACTTAATAAGTTACTATTCACCAAAAAAATTATTATAATCTCATTGAACCACATTTTACTTCTTAATGACAACCATGTATGTCAGATTTTCAAAATTCAGTACACATTAGTGGTAAACTTTCATTTAACTGAAAAATCAGTTTGCTTGATTACCACTTAGTGGTTTCACTATTCATCAAAAATTGAAGTTTTTCAGAAAATTACCAAAAATTCACCCAAAGCTATATTTGATATTCCGGATTCAAAAATGAAGTCTATTTTACAAAATTAAAATCATATAAGTCACATTAATTAATTTAGTAATTAATTCCCGCTGCCAGAGCAAAAAGCGTGTTTTTACAAAACAATAAGTATCAAAAGATTGAAACTAGTTTAGGTCTAATTTCAAAGTGAAATTGATTCCAATGACCACCATTGGATTAAATGGTAAAAATATATTCATATTACAAATTAAGACCAATTCAAAAGATAATCTAATCATATAAATAAATAAGATTAAAAAGCAGTTTTGATGTAAAATGCAGTATTTTTCACTATTCATTAAAAAATGAACATTGTCAGAAAAATACCAAAAATTCACACAAAGTAAATTTTGGTGTCCCAATCATAAAGAATAAGTTTATTTTGACAAACATAGTTTATAAAATTGTCAAAAGATATATTTAAAAAGGGTTTTTCATCATAAGGCAGTAAAATAATCTTTTAAAAATATTAGTGTATTCCATGCTTAAGATTGGATTTCTTTTCATTTTAAGCCTCTAAAACACTATCTTAATCATTAATAGACATAGATAAAAATATCTATTATTCATTACTTACTTGGGATGTTACAGCTAAAAGAAATCATAATTTCATACCATGGGATAAATCATAGAAGTGAAATGTGTTCCCAATAATCATAAAATAAAACATGGAACTTTTTGGCATACACACATAATCATAGATAATCATTTCTTATTAGTCAAGACTCATTGCCAAGACTATCTTAGTGGACAAAGTCCATTTCTAAACCGAGTTCATTCCTCATTTCAGTCCTGTTTCACTGAACCGGTTTAACCTGCCATTCCAGCCATGTCTATCTCATGAGATATAAAATCTTTACCCAATGCATTGGAGGGAGATATAGGTCCCACCCATCTCATAATGATACCATTCTTATGTGTTCCACAAAATCATACATCCTTGCATAACCCATGTAATAAAAATTGGAATCTTAAACATCATGCCATCATAACATAATCCATATAATATAAAAGGACTTCATAAAATTAATTCCATCATAAAATAATCAAATCAATGTAAAAATAGGGATAGAAACCAAACCCTATATTATCTTAGATGGAAAATTTTTTTGATAAAACACTTGAACTCCATTCTTGAGGAAAATATCATTTCTACTTCAAATTTTTTTTCCTTTCTTAAGATGTCATAAAATTTTAGACTAATAGAAGTTGATTAAAAATAATCATTAAAACATTTAAAGGAAGCTTCTTGAAAATAATGTTTTAAAAATACATTCATGCGGTAGAAGTTAAAAAACATTCTTCTTGTACTTTTTTTTGGAAAGGTCAAAAAGTACCTCGTACGAAAAGTGGCAAAAGATTCCTTTCATATATTTTACTAAAACTCACCGAAGGGTAAAATTGGATTTAAAAAATTGTAGGTGGGTGGAAATAATATTACATATTTAGGAAACATGGATGTGGATTATAAAATACACCCCAGAAAATTCCAAAGTATAACCAATCTCGTATAGAAATGAGATTGTGATATTTCCCTTACCTTAGGTCCCATTTTCTTCGTAAGAGTCCGAACCTCCTGTATGATGATTTAAATAATTTTATTGACTTATTCCAGAATCATAAGTATTTTTATGATATCATATATGGTCATATTATTAGCTTATTATTAGTAATAATTCATTGCTACTTGTTATTCAGGTGTTTATTACTTTTTGTTCTTATGCGTGTTTTGTAGAATAAATTCATATTTTTATTTTTAGATTATAGATACCTCATTTCCAGAATGTTATTAGTGTAAAATATATCATATTAATTCATTAAATTCATTTATATAATCATTATGCAATGAATATCATGTAGAACGAGTCACATCACATCGTGGAGACGATATTCCGTACTTACGCACGAGTAATGATATCGTTCCCATGATCGTGGAATTGTATTGGAGTGTATGTATACTATTTAAGAATAAATATAACTTTAAAATAATCATATATAGTTATTATTTACACCATTATACCCATCCAAGTAAGGTGGTGGTGGAAAATAGATTACACCATGGCGTGGAGACGGTATTCCGTACGTAAGCACGCGCGGTGATTTCATTTTCCGTAGGATGGATAGATGGTGAAATTGGGTTGTTTCATACTTATAATAACATATCAGTATATGAGTGATACTGATGTTATTACTTCATAATTAAACAACTAAAGAATAAGAAGTGGAAGAAGAAATAAACATGAAAGAATCGGTAACGGACATTACCTCTTCTTTGAAGCGCTTCTTTGAGACCTCCATTTAGGGAACTAATATTGGTCTTTGAAAAAGACCAGAACCTCTAGGATTTTTCTAGGGAAGTTTAGAGGAGAAATTGGCAGGGGTTGTCCGAGCTTGAAGGCTCAAATTTGTGTGAAGAGGAGAGGGAGGAGGTGCCCTTTTATAAGGGAGGAGAGAGGAACATTTGGAATAACTAAAAATATTATTTTATTTTAAAGTCAAATTCGATTATTAATAGCTCCAAATTGATATATTTCAAAACTAAGGTGGGTATGGGTCGAAATCCTCTCATACAATAGAATTTAGACAAGTTGAGGCCGTTATATTAACCTTATCGTTTAGTTTAAACTCTTAGTTAATTAGATTGACATTTACCATGTCACGTTGTATTGTTGTATCATATAGTTAATAAACATACCATATACCTCCAAGATACCCCCAAGTGGTCCATAAATTATACAACTATCATCATATAAGTATCTTGGCCGATCCTTAGATTTTTAGGAATAAAATAACAATCAATAATATAATATTTGTTTTAAAAACTATTTATTGTCAATTTTGACACTATTTATTAATTGATTTTTGTGAGAATCATAACAGAATGATTAGTTCACAAACAGTTCATTAAATCACTACTAACATGTCATATTAACCTAGAAAGTTAATGGAATTCATAAAAAGTCTCAAATTACATTTATTTGGGTATTTAAAACATCAATTATGTCAATATTTCATTAATAAGATAATTACTGCATCGTCTTTGTGTCATAAATAAATTAAATTATTTAATGTATAAAAATTACAAATAAAATACCATTATTTAGGACCTCTTTTTAGATTTCTAATGAATATTTATAGTCGAATTTATCTTATATATAAACCTATATTAAAAATTATTTACTTATTAAACTTTGATTTTAACTATTTTAACCCTTCTTTAAATAAATTAATAATAAATGTCCTAATCTAATCCAAGTGGGCATAAATGGTCATATTTTATTTCTAAGGTAGTTTTTGGTCGAATTAAACTTATCAAATAGAATTAGGACATGTTGTAGGTTAATAATAATATCATTTTTACCCTTAATTACCGTATTTACTTTTAACCGTGGTAAATAAAAGTAAAAAGCTATTATTCACCAAAAATTATTTTCATCTCATTGAACCACATTTTACATACTGACATGAACCGTGTGTCTGGTATTTTTGAAATTCCACTCACAAAAGCAGTAAAATTACGTTTTATGTAAATTTGCAAATTTTCATAGGAGGTGGGTAAAAGACGGTGAAAAGCTCAATAAAATTTTTATATATCTAAAATTATTATAAAATTACTAAAATTAACTACATTGAACTTATATAGGTATTATGTATCAATTTTTACCTAAAATAAATTTAAAATAAATAATTAATTATTTAAATAAAAATTTTGTTTTTAAATAGTAACCCAGTGTTTTCACTATTCATAAAAAATTGAAGGTTTCCATAAAAATACCAAAATATCACCCTAGGCTAATTTTGATATTCCGAATTCAAAAAAGAAGTCTATTTTTAAAAATAAAATGTAAAAAATTTCAAAAAGGGGTTATTACTATTCATAACAGCTAGTTTTAATAATATTTTAATATCATATCGGTGTTTAGTGAAACCTGGTATTGCGTACGACACAAGATATCGAGGAAGGCCATGATTGCGTGTAAAGCAAGAAAAGATAGTGTTGTTTGTAGTGAAAGATTCCTTTGATGATTTATATATCATAAAAAAAATATTTCTCATAAAAGTATCGGGTGTTACATTCTACCCCCCATAAAATGAATTTCGCCCTCGAAATTCGTCACTTTGTAACAAAAAGATGAGGATACCTCTCCCTCATCATATCCTCAAGCTCCCATGTAGCTTCTTATAATTAGTGGTTCCTCCATAAAACTTTTACCATGCGTGTGGTCTTGTTCCGTAGGACTTTTTCACTATGATCCAGAATCACTATCGGTTGTTCTTCATAAGAAAGATCTTGCTCCAGTGGTACAACTTCTGAGCTTAGTACATGTGAAGGATCAGGTATGTACTTTCTCAGGAGAGATACACGGAACACAACGTGAACTTGAGAGAGATTCTGTGGAAGCGCCAATATGTAAGCTACCTTCTCAACATGATCCAGTATTTCATAAGGACCGATATATCTAAGGTTCAACCTCCCCTTCTTTCCAAATCTCATTAATCTCTTCCAAGGAGATATTCGTAAGAACACTTTATCACCCAATTAAAACTCCAAGTCTTTTCTTTGGTTGTCGGCATATCTTTTTGTCTACTCTAAGCTGCTCTAATGTGTTTTTGAATATATCTGACCTTTTCTGTCATCTCATCAACAAGATCAGGTCCTAATATCTTTCTTTCCCTTACATCATCCCAGCAAGTTGGAGTCCTTCATTTATTTCCGTAGAGAGATTCATAAGGATCCATCTGAATACTGGAGTGAAAGCTATTATTATAAGAAAATTCCACCAAAGGTAGGTGTTGATCCCAACCACCTTTGAAATCCATAGAGCAAGATCTCAACATTTCTTCTAGAGTTTGAATTGTTTTCTCAAACTGACCGTCTGTTTAAGGATGATAAGTTCTGCTGAAACTCAACTCTATATCCAGAGTATGCTGAAGACTTCGCCAGAACATTGAGTTAAACCTCGGATCCCGATCAGATATAAAAGAAAGTGGTACTCGCTGCAATTTTACCACTTCCATTACATATATCCTGGCAAGCTGATCCAGAGAGAAATCCTCTCTAATATCAATGAAGTGTGCAGACTTTGTAAGACGATCAACAATAAACCATAAAGCATTATTTCCTTTGGATGTTTTAGGAAGTCTGGTGACAATGTCCATAGTGATGTTTTCCCATTTTCATTCAGGTATGGGTAATGGTTGTAACATCCCCTTAGACTTCTATCTCTCAGCTTTAACTTGCTGACAAACCAAGAATCGAGATACATATTCATCAACATCTCTTTTCATGCCATCCCAACAGAAGTACCCATTCAGATCCCTATACATCTTTGTGCTTCCCTGATGAATAGAGAATGAAGAACTATGAGCCTCATCAAGCAGCTCCTTCTTTAATTCTGGGATGGGAGGAAAACAAACCTGATTCATGAATTTTATTATCCCATCACAATCAAGGTTGAATTCAGGAACATTTCTCATCTTTTTTTGTAACTCGACATCTTCTTTATGTGCCTCTTTAATCTTCACATGTATAGATGGTAGAACATTCATTTAAGAAAGATAATATTTTTCCCCTTCCATTATAATTCCAAGATCCATCGTTTATAAATCCATAAATATTGCATCTTTTGTGATCCTCATCATGGATAAACTTGCATGGTCTTGTCGACATAATGCATATGCCACCTTGTTTGCATTCCCAGGGTGGTAATGAATTGAGCAGTTGTAATCCTTAATTAGCTCCAACCATCTTCTTTGGTGTATATTCAGCTCCTTTGTGTGAAAATATACATTAATCTTCTATGATCAGTATAAATATCACACCTTTCACCATAAAGATAATTCCTCCAAATCTTTAATGAAAATATTACCGCAGCTAACTCCAAATCAGGATTTGGGTAATTTTTCTCATGTATTTTCAATTGTCATGAGGCATAAGCTATCACCATATAAGTTTTCATAAGAACACACCCCTATCCCTTCTTGGATGCATCCTGTAGATCACAAACCATTCTCCACTACAAGGCAGTGTGAGCATAGGTGATCTGGATAACCTTCTTTTCAACTCCTTGAAATTCTCTTCACATTCCTCCGTCCAAAAAAACTTAACTCCTTTCTGAGTCAACCTGGTGAGTGGATTAGATAATGGTGAAAAAGATTTCACAAAATGTTAATAATATCTAGCAAAACCAAGAAAACTTCGGATCTCAGTTTCTGTTGTTGGTCTCGACCATCATTCGATAACCTCTGTTTTTTCTAGATCCACAAATATCCCCTCTTTTGAGATTATGTGACCCAAAAATGAAACTTTTTGAAGCCAAAATTCACACTTGGTAAATTTTCCATAAAGCTTCTCCTTTCTCAAGGTCTTCAATATAATTCTCAAGTGATCTTCATGTTCTTCCTTACTCTTTGAATATACAAGAATATCGTCTATTAAGACTGCCACAAACTGATCAAGATAGTCTCTAAAGACTATATTCATCAAATCCATGAAGATAGCAGGGGAATTAGTAAGACCAAACGACATCACTATAAATTCATAGTGTCCATACCTTGTATGGAAAGTCGTCTTTGGTATATCCTCCCTTTTGACCCTTAATTGATGATACCCTGAACAAAGATAAATCTTGGAAAAGTATTGAGTTCCTCGTAGTTGGTCAAATAAGTCATCAATGTGTGGGGGAGGATATTTGTTCTTGATAGTGATCTTGTTAAGTTCTCGATAATCAATGCAGAGTCTCATTGATTCATCTTTCATCTTAACAAACAGAACAGGTGCTCCCCAAGGTGACGTGCTAGGGCGTATGAACCCCTTATCAAGAATCTCCTGGAGTTTCTTCTTCAATTCCTTCAACTCAATTGGGGCCACTCTATAAGGTGACTTTGAAATAGGCAAAGCACCAGGTACGAGTTCTATTAAAAAATATACTTCATGATTTGGTGGAAGACCTTGAAATTCCTCTGGAAAGACATCATCAAACTCCCGTACAATGGGCATATTCTTAATCATGAGTTTCTCTCCACCCATTTGAAATAAATAACCTTCATTTAGTGGAATTAAGACCCATAAGATGGAATAAATTTCCACTGGAAGGTTATGTTCGTCCTTGCATCGATAGAAGATCATAGATTGATCTGGAAAATGAAATGTGACTTCAATTTTTGGCAATTGATATGAGCTCCATATAAAGAAAGACAATCCATGCCAAGAATCACATCAAATTACACTATAGGAAGGATCACACGATTTTCAGGAAGTACTTTCCCACAAACATCAATCAGGGAAGAATTATAAACTTTTGATGCGACTGTTGTGCCATTAGGGGTTGTCACAGCTAACTCAACATCTAATTGTTGAGGTAATATGGTGATACCCATAAAAAATTCTTCAGAAATAAAAGAGTGGGTGGATCTAGAATCAAATAAAACATTTGCTACTTTAGAGTTGATGGTAAGTGTACCTTTTACCACATCGTTATCATACTCCACATCACTGATAGAAATTGCATGTGAGATTCCTTTTTCTTTAGCCTTAAAAGCTTGTTGACGTCGACCATCATCATCAACCCATAGATTTGGGCATTGGTTGGCATAATTCCCCATCTCCTTGAACTTGAAACATTGAAGTGTAGTAGGTTCATTCTATGTATCCCTTCCTTTTTTTGCATCATTAGACACCTTCTTCCCATCATTACAGCATTCAAATGTCCGATGACCTTCCTTTCCACATTTGAAACATTTACATGTCCCATTAAGACAACTCCCTCTATGTTTCTTTCCACACTTTGAGCATAAGGTAAATCTCATCTTTTTTTAAGTGTGCTCTTTTGATTTTCCTTTGAATTCCATTTTCCTCTTTTTATCAAACCCATATGAATGATTGGTTACTCCAAACTCCATCTCAACTTTGAGAGGACATCGAACAATTTCCTCGTAGCTATTGAAGTCCCTTATAGATAATTCCCTTCGAAGACTTGGTTTTAAGCCACTAAAGAATCGATCGATATTACTCTAAGGTTGGATAATAATACTAGAAGCGTACCTTGCATGTATGGTAAAATTTTCTTCATAGGTACCAACAGATTGATCATCCTTTTGCTTTAGTTCAAGAAACTCTTTCTCCATCTTTGTTTGGAGAATACAAGGGAAGTACTTATTGAAAAATAAGTTCTTGAACTCGTCCCATTCCATGGACTCAATTTCATCCCTTTGCCTTGTATTCTTAATAAGATTCCACCATTGATCAGCATCTCCTTCCAAAGGATACACTACTAAGATGACTTTATCATGTTCAGAACATTGAAGAACTGAAAATATATTTTCAATAGTACAAATCCATTGTTCAGCAACTAATGGATCAGAAGACCCGCTGAATGAAGGTGGACGCTATCTCATAAAGGATTCAATAGAATGTTGCTCTTTCCCTTTCTCGTTTGGAAGTCCTGTATGATTCATAGCTTGAGAAAGTTGTGTGATCATGGCTACAAGATTTTTCATTGCAGCTCCCATAATGTTTGGTTGCTCAGGGGGAAAAGCATTGCATTTCTCGTCACATTCCGCATTAACACGGTTCCATCGGGTTCCAACCATTGACTAAAACCAAGAAGAATAGTGTGAGAAACACTAATTATAATAGGAAAACCACATAATCAAGAATAAAATTTCACACTTAAGGTCATATCCTAGGATAATCATGGCCATTTCTAAATCACTAAGATTGTGTTCTATGCTTAAACTTATCCTTAGGATTCTTACTAAGGCTTTCACATCCTAGTTTCCAATGGTTGACTATACATTTCCTCTGATACCAACTATAACGACCCATACTTTACATACATTGTAAACACTTCAAAATTGAAGCATAATTATTACAACATATAACAAAACAATGGAAGGACCATATAGGTATAGTGTCTTTAGAAACTGGGAAACATAAACAACTGGTTCATAAAGCGTCTATACTATCTCCATTTTATTTCATCATATCTATAGTCCCTTTTGTCATATCATACTTAATAACCTTCTTCCTGACCATGGGGAAAGAAAAAATACAAATGGGTGAGCTCAAATTCTCAGTAAGTGTAAACAAAAGAAAAATCAATCACATCATGAACATAACATTTTAGAAATCTTAACCTGAAAAAGAAATCATAATTTCATACCATGGGTTATATCATAGAAGTGAATTGTAATCCCAATAATCATAACCTAAAACATGGAACTATGTGGCATACACACATAATCATAGATAGTCATTTCTTATTAGTAAAGACTCATTTCCAAGACTATCTTAGTTGACAAAGTCCATTTCTGAACCGAGTTCATTCCTCGTTTCAGTCCTGTTTCACTGAACCGGTTTAACATGCCGTTCCAGCGATGTCTATCTAATGAGATATAAAATATTTACCTAATGTAATAGAGGGAAATATAGGTCCCACCCATCTCATAATGATATCATTCGTATGTGTTCCACAAAATCAAACATCATTGCATATCACATGTAATAAAAATGGGAATCTTAAACATCATGCCATCATAACATAATCCACATAAGATAAAAGGAAATCATAAAAATAATTCCATCATAACATAATCAAATCAATGTAAAAATATGGATAGAAACCAAACCCTATATTATCTTAGATGGAAAATAATTTTGTTAAAACACTTGAACTCTATTCTTGAGGAAAATATCCTTTCTACTTCAAAAACATTTTTCCTTTCTTAAAATGTCATACAATTTTAGACTAAAAGAAGTTGATTAAAAATAAACTTCAAAACTTGTAAAGGTAGCTTCTTGGAAATAACGTTTTAAAAATCCATTCATGCCGTATAAGTTAAAAAAACACTCTTCTCGTACTTTTGTCGGAAAAGTCAAAAAGTACCTCGTACAAAAAATGACAAAAGATTCTTTTCATATCTTTTACTAAAACTCACCAAAGGGTAGAATTGGATTAAAAAAATTGTAGTTAGGTGGAAATAATATTACATATTGAAGAAACATGGATGTGGATGATAAAATACACCCCAATAAATTCCAAAGTATAAACAATCTCGGATAGAAATGAGATTGTGATATTTCCCTTACCTTAGGTTTGATTTGCTTCGTAAGTGTCCGAAACTACTGTATAATGATTTAAATAATGTTATTGACTTATTCCATAATTATACGTATTTTTATGATATCATATATGGTCATATTCTTAGCTTATTATTAGTAATATTTCATTGCTACTTGTTATTTGGGTGTTTATTACTTTTTGTTCTTATGCGTGTTTTGTCGAATAAATTATTATTTTTATTTTTAGGTTATAGAGACCTCATTTCCAGAATAGTATTAGTGTAATATATATCATATTCATTCATTCAATTCATTTATATAATCATTATTCAATGAAGATCATGTAGAACGAGTCGTATCACATCGTGGAGACTGTATTCCGTACATACGCATGAGCAATGATATCGTTCCCATGATCGTGGAATTGTATTGGAGTGTATGTATAATATTTCAGAATCAATATCACTTTAAAATAATCATATATAGTTATTATTAACACTATTATACCCATCCATGTAAGGTGGTGGTGGAAAATAGATTACACCACGGCGTGGAGACGGTATTCCGTACGTACGCACGCGCGGTGATTTCGTTTTCCGTAGGATGGATAGATGGTGAAATAGGGTTGTTTCATACTTATAATAACATATCAGTATATGTGTGATACTTATGTTATTAATTCATAATTAAACAACTAAATAATAATAAGTGGAAGAAGAAATAAAGATGAAAGAATCGGTAACGGACATTACCTATTCTTTGAAGCGCTTCTTTGAGACCTCCTTTTAGGGAAATAAAATTGGTCTTTGAAAAAGACTAGGACCTCTTGGATGTTTCTAGGAAAGTTTAGAGGAGAAATTGGTAGGGTTTGGCCTAGATTTAAGGCTAAAATTTGTGTAAGGAGGAGAGGGAGGAGGTGCCCTTTTATAAGGGAGGAGAGTGGCACCTTTGGAATAACTAAATATATTATTTTATTATAAAGTAAAATTCGGTTTTTAATAGCTTCAAATTGATATATTTCTAAGCTAAGGTTGGGATGGGTCTAAAACCTCTAATACAATATAATTTATACAAGTTTAGGTCTTTATATTAACTTTATCTTTTAGTTTTAACTCTTAGTTAATTAGATTGACATTTACCATGTCACTTTGTATTTTTATATTATATAGTTAATAAACATACCATATACATCCAAGAGACCTCAATGTGGTCCATTAATGATACACCTATCATTATATAAGTATCTTGGCCGAGCCTTATATTTTTAGGAATAAAATTACAATCAATAATATAATATTTTTTTAAAAAACTATTTTATGTCAATTTTGACACTATTTAGTAATTGATTTTTGTAAAACTCATAACAGAATTATTAGTTCTAATAAAGTTAATTAAATCAATACTAACATGTCATAATAACCTATAAAATTATTTTAATTCATACAATGTCTCAAATTACATTTATTTGGGTATATATAACATCAATTATGTCAATATTTCATTAATAAGATAATTACTGCATCATCATTGTTCCATAAATACATGACATTATTTAATAACTAAAAATTACAAATAAAATACCATTATGTAGGAAATCGTTTTAGCTTTCAAATGAATATTTATATTCGAATTTATCTTATGTATATACCTATATTAAAAATTATTTACTTATTAAACGTTGATTTTAACTATTTTAACCCTTCTTTAAATAAATTAATAACAAATGTCCTAATCTAATCCAAGTGGGCATAAATGGTCATATTTTCTTTCTAAGGTTGTTTTTTGTCGAATTAAACTTATACAATAGAATTAGGACATATTTTATAGTAATAATAATATCATTTGTACCCTCAATTACCCTATTTACTTTTAATCATGGAAAATAAAAGTAAAAAATTACTATTCACAAAATATTATTTTCTTCTCATTGAACCACATTTTACTTACTGACATCAACCGCGTCTCTTGGATTTTTTAAATTTCACTCACAGAAGTGGTAAAATTTAGTTTTATGTAAATTTGCAAATTCTCCTAGGAAGTGGGTAAAAGACGGTGAAAAGTTCAATAAAATTTTTATATATCTTAAATTATTATAAAATTACTCCAATGAATTACATTGAACTTATATAGGTATTATGTATCAATTTTGACCTATAATAAATTTCAATAAAATAAATAATTATTTAAATAAAAATTCGGTTTGTAAATAGTAACCCAGTGTTTTCACTATTCATCAAAAATTGAATGTTTCTAGAAAAATACCAAAATTTCACCTTAGGATAATTTCGATATTCCGAATCCAAAAATGAAGTACATTTTGAAAAATAAAATGTACAAAATTCCAAAAAAGTGGTTATTACAATTCATAGCAGCTGGTTTTAATAATATTTTAATAGCATCTCGTTGTTTAGTGAAACTCGGTATTGCGTTCGATGCAAGCTATCGAGGAAGGATGCTATTGCGTGTAATGAAATCCAAGCAAGTGTTGTGTGTAGTGAAAGATTCCTATGATGATTTATATAATATAATAACAAAATATTTCTCATAAAATTCTCGAGTGTTACAATAAATACCATTTTTAGTAATTATTAAATCACTTTTGGGTCATTATTACTATATAATACAAAAATATATATTTATTCGGAATGTAATTATTAACCAAAAATTCGAAAAGATCAAAAAATTATGAAAATTAATCATTGGATAAGTTAAATTTTCTGATGCAATAAATAATATTAAATTTATATAATTAATTTTCTAAATATGTTAATTATGACTTTTAAAAATAATCAAGGAAAATTCATTAAAATGATGGGTTTTTAACAATAACAATTTTTGAGCCAATATAAAAATTACATTTCACATCATAAAAATTGTATATTATTTTATATTTCATTAATATTGAATAAAAATAAAATAAATTAATATATTATATATTTGGAAAATAAAATAATTCATAAATTAATTTATTGAATTTGAATATTATGAAAAAATATAATTTTCCCTTTATTGTCTAAAAATGAAAATAATTTACAAAGTAAAAAATAATAAGATGAAAATATGTTCATTACTCTTGAAAAATAGTTTACATACTCATATTTCAATGGTGTTGATACACATCTTCTTAATACATCCGAATATTTCATATGAGTATGGTGCATAATGGTGGGGATTTAATTGGGTCGTTTGGCGAACATGGTTTTGGAAATGACCACAATGATCCCGAAGATGTACCATAAATAGTTTCATTCGTGCTTAAGTTTTCATTTATCATCATTGGCATGGTCTAGGAAAATGATGATAAATTTTATCTCCCTCAAAAGATTCGATAAATGAGATTTACAGGGTCCAATCATAATAGTCGAATCCATCAATTCAATTATCCATGTAAATTGGATTGGTTAATGTGACCAGAATTAAAAATATATATAATCAATGCTATTGATAATCAACAGTCATTTAAATATATCTGGATATAATAAAACAAAATAATTGAATGTTTGTTAAATAACCACAAAACATTTAATTAAATAAAAATTGTTAATTTTATTCATAACACTTCGCGTAATTAGAGCCTGCCCCCATTTATAATTTTTTCCCTCAATATTTTATTTTACCACTCTAAAATAGTTAAGGGTAACTCTTGTTCAACACCTCCTCTAGTTCCCAAGTTTCCTTTTGAAACATGAGGTTCCCCCAACACTTTGACATGGGGCTTGTCTTATTTTGTATAACTTTTTCTCCATGATATATGATCTTTACTGAATCATAATCATAATAAATATCATTCTATAAATGTACCACCTCTAGTTGGATTACGTGTGAGGGGTCCAATATGTACATTTCTAAGAGGAATACATAAAATACATCATTTAAATGAGATAGGTTCGGTTGGAGTGATATTCGATAATCACTATTCTAATGTAATAAAATATATTAATAGGGATGATAAATCGTGGACTAAGCATTACCTTATTGCAAAATATAATCACCTAGTTCCGTAGAGATATGTAGAGTAATATCATGCCTCCAACATCAAACTCTAGGTCTCATCGATGATTGTAGTATAGATATTTTGATAACTACAAGAATATTCGATGTGTAGAAGAATGTTTTTAAAATTATCCACAATTTACTCTAAAATTTCAGGGCCTAAAGTTTTCATTCCCCCCCCCCTTCATCACAACATTTTGGTTTTTTTCACTTCTTACTATAAAGAGATTTATTTAGATCCATTTTAATGATCGAGTAGAAACTGTTGATGTAAGTGAACTCGTTTTGTAAAAAATGTTCCTACCATCCTCCATTTATTTTAAATGATTATATTCTCAAAATTTCCTAAAATGTTTTAATTGTATGATCATATGGGAGATCTTTTTGAGCATGATAATCTATACAAATTTTCAGCTCATTATTTAGAAAATTCTGGATACTTTTCTAAATCATAGAGGTGAGTCTTAGATATCGATCTGACACAATTGATAGTTGCAAAAAATTAATTCTCACCACTTCCCTATTGGATAATCCTGAAAATTTATTTAGTGAGAAATACTTTTTAATCACAATGAAGTTTCGTTAAAAGATAATTCAAAACACCAAAATAGATTTGTTTACTTTCTATGGATTTATATGTCTACTAACAATGTCTATGGTGATGGTTTTCCATTTCCATGTATGAATTGGTACTAGTTTCATCATCCCCTTACATTTAAATCATTCTAACTTCACTTGCTGACATACCAAATACTTTGATGAATATTAAGTTATATCCCACTTCATGTCATCCAACCAATTGTATTCTCAGAGATCTAGATATACCTTTTTTTTCCTGGGTGAATAGAGACAGTCATGATATGTGCATCATCGAATAGTTCCTTCTTTATCATAGGATTTTATGGAACACATAGTCTTGAACCAAATATCATAATTTTTTCTTTATTATCACTGAACTATGATTATTTCCCATTTCTTATAGTTTATATTTTTATCTGAATTCCCACATCATCATTCAAATAATCCTTTAACTATTGAATAAAATGTAGTCGATAAATAAAGTGTGAATGTATTAATTATGTTCTTTCTTTTAGGATCCCCACGTCCATCATCTTCACTTCTATGAATATTGGTTCCTTCTCAATTCTAATCAATGATAAAAATTTTGGATCCTTTATACTTAGAGAATCTTCTATTTTATTTGAATTACCATGATGGTATTAGATTAAGCATTTTCAATCCTTGATAAGATCTAACCATCTTCATTGGATAATATTAATCTATTTTTGAGTGAACACATATTTTAGTGTCTTGTGATTTGTATATATTTACCACCTACCCCATAGAGATAATTACACCCAATTTTATATATAATGATCATAATGTCCAACACCTGAACATATGTAGGATTTTTTTATCATTAATTGTCAATTTTCCTTTGGAATAGTCAATGATTTTATCATTATACATCAACACATATCCCAAGTTCATCTTCCAAGAATCACTAAAAATTACAAAATGATACCCATTTGTGTGTAGAGTTAGCATATATGAGGTGATAATCCCCCTCTTTATCTACAAGGTCCTTTATCAACATTCATAATTTTAAGAAAACATGACACTGTTATGTGAGATTTTTGTAAGAGGGTTTTAAAATTGCGATAAATATATCACAAATCGATGATAATACCCAGTGAACCCATGGAAAATAAACATATATATCACATATGTTGGCCTCAACCATCCTTATATTTCATTTTTATTTGAAGTATACATATATATTCCTTTTCTTGTGATAATATTCCCTATGATTGTGAATTAATCCAACAAGAACTCACACTTGTTTTAATTTTCATATATGTTATCCATTCATAAGTTCTTGATCATAGTGCCCAGATGCTCTTCAAGGTCCTATGTAGTTCTAATGTATTTATAATATCATCTATAAATTCTACCATTTTTTCATGTTAGTCATTTAAGACTATATTTATAATGCATATCCTGATTAATGGAGAATTTGTGAGTCTGAATAGAACCATTATGAACTTATAGTGCATGTACCTTTTATAAAAATTGGTCATGGAGATATATTTCTTCTTCAACCTTCCATGATAATTGTACACCTCAAGAAACACCATGGAGACATATTTTGATCCATATAATAGATCAAAAATTTCATCAATCTCTGGAAGATAATAATTTTTCTTTTTTATGATCTTTTTTAACTCATGATAGTGAATGAAAAAGTGCATTGACACATCCTTCTTCATGAAGAAGAGGACTTGTGCACCCCATAGTGCAGCACATAGTCATATAAACCCTTTATCCAGATTCTCTTATAATATCTGCTCAATTTCCACAAATTCCATCCTTTAAAGAGTCTTGGATATTTTCAATTCCCCATGTATAATCTTGATTGAAAACTCAACCTCTCATCTCTGAGAAGAATAGGAAATTACTCAGTAAATATATCAACATATTCCTTCACTAAAGGAATGTATGAAATTATTTTTCATTCCTTAGAATCATAAATTTGATAATGATACACTTTTCATTTGGAATTAATAATCTTGTTTAAGATGATGGTGAATAATAATGATCACCATAATCCTTGAATTTTTACTGACCTAGGGGTCAAATTTCCATGCAGAGAGTGATTTCATTATCATTGAACTTTTTCATGTTGCTATGTAGGAAAATCAAATCCTTGCCTATAATTTCATAATATTACTCCAAAGGGAGTTTGACAAGGTTTAATGAGAAGTTAAACCCACAAGCATTGATAATGGAGTAGTTTTATACATGAGATGCATTAATAGCCACATTTTCTATTTTAATTGATATATATTATTTCATGCATTATGGTGGTGTTTGTATAGTTCTAAAAAACATTTTTTGATATGAAGGAATGCATAGAACCAGAATACAAAAAATACATTCACTATTCAGGAATGAATAAGTAGAATACATGTCACTACTTCATTTTTTGAATTCAACTCAGCAATAGTGATCCAAAAAGATCACCCATGATTCCTTGGAGGTTGATTAATATCCCAAAAAAAATTATTTTCATAGGGTGTTGGTTTTTAATGTTCCCTAGTTTTTAGAGTTGAGGAAATAGTAAATTCACTAATGGTTGACTGGAGCATTCCTTTCTAAAATTCAATTCTCATTTTTCTTTTGTTAGTAATTATTTTCTATGTGTCCTTCATTCCAACATGTAATGCATTTTAATCCCCCCTAAAAAAATTAAGGGTGCTTCCTTCCGCTCCTTTGACATGTGGGATGATGAAATTTCATAGAAAAATTATATTTATCCATCGGACCACCAAAACTAAACTCTGGATTCTACTTTATATCCCAATAATACCCTCGCCGTTCTCCAATGCACATTTCTGCTTTAAGGTCACATTGTACAATTTCATCATAACTATCATTGTCACGAATAATTAGTGATTTTAAAATACAACGATTGATCCCACCAAGGAAGCATCCAAACTTACATTTATGGGTAATGTAAAAACTAGATGCATATCCTATGTGTCTTATAATATTTTCCATATACATATTATTAGATTAATCATTTTTTGTTTTCATGAGTGTAAGGAGATTAATTTCAATTTTAAGACTGAGAGTTGGGGGAAAATATTTATCAAAGAATGTTTATTATATTTCTTCCACTCCATTATTTCAATCCCATACTTATACTTCGTATTCTTGATTAATTTCTACCATTGATCAAAATATCCCACCATGTGACAAACATCCAAAATGAATCATTTACTTTTCAGAAAATTGATGGATTGATATCTTTTTTTCAATGATGCTGATCGATTATTCCATGATTAAGGTATCAAAAGATCCATTAAAATTTGGGGCCATTGCCACATGAAGCTATTGATTGTATATTTTTTTCTCTTAGGGGTGATCTTGATGATTATGCGGATCTATTTTTCTATTCTGAACATGAGTTAATTGATATTATATCATCATGGATATTATGATTCCTGATCCAATTGTGATTGGAATCTTGTTCAGTTTGTCATCAAAATTACTTTCACATCCATTGATAACCAGTTCCCACTTATTCATGGCCATTGGAAAAAATTATAATAAAATTATAGAAGATTATATTAAATTATAATACATAAATGAGAATAAAATGATAATAATGTGATAAAATTTGAACTATATTTTACACTTAACTTATTAATTTGTAAGCTTTAATCTATTTTATCCATGATAAATTTTGAAACATATATTCTTATGAGAAGTTTTTGTTACCTTAATAATTGAAAATAATGATCTTATGAACATAGAAAATAATATATCTTGGCAGTGTCAAACCGTGAACACATTAATACCCATTTTAATGTACTCAATTACCCAAATTCAGGCCCCAAACACCTTGTCAGAGTTATTACTCATAGATACATCCATTATAGAACCATATACACTTGTAGTATCAATATAAGGATTTATATTGTTGATAAAAAAATTAATCTACAATAATAAAAATTAATGATGTTTTCATATACATAGTATTATCTGTATGGATTTTTCTTGTATTTTACAATCCAAACCCCAATAATTACAAAAACATTTCTTGGATACCAACTATAACATCTCTTCTATTTATTTCACATTAAAACATGATTTATTAAAAAATAATTAACATAATACCACCTAGATAAGGGATTAGCCTCTTTAAATTTAGAATTAGGTACATTATATAAAAACATAAAATTGGAAATATAACCACTTTCTTCAGTACTAATTTAACATGCTCAAAATACACATGTGAACATAAAACCACATTGGATAATTTTATGAAATACATAAGATATGGATGAGATGTATATCCTAGTTTGAGAATAAACAAATAATAATTGATACTTGTTAGATAGTATGCATATAAATGATGAATAAAAATAACATGAATAATAAGGAATGATATAGGATGGTAACAGTAACATGGGAAATGTGATATCAACTAAAAACACAGAATCACGAACATAGGTTAAGGATAAATAACCAAAATTTCATGGTGAAAAAATGACCCATAAATTAAACATGTACACCACATTCCAAACATGATTTATAATTATTCATAACATTACCCAATTCAATATAGTGATATTTACATGAACCCATCATTATCATTTCATTTTCATACTTTAGTGTGTCATATAGATCATAAAACATGGATTCATTAACCATAATAATTTACTAAATGGTAAAGGAAAGTTAATAAAATCATTAAAGTAGTAAATAAATAATAATATTTGAATAAAGTTGACTTCCCTTGATAGAATGATTGGTATGGTACTCGCAACATAATTGTTTTGGTATGTAAAATCGTCGTGAAACTTTTCAGTGTAACGACATCATTTAATTTTTTGTAAAAAAAGATTGATGAGAGAGGATGGTCTAAATAATCACATAAAAATAAAATTGTAAGTTATAGGGAAATGTAAAATCATATCCATAATTATAAATTTGTAAATAAAAGGTATAATGTAATTAAGATAAATTAATTGAGAAAAGAATCATAACATTATTTTGGCATGGTAATTGGTGTACATAAACGATTATGGGATGAATAATGAGAGGCAATGGGTATATAATAACTTATATATTATATTAATAGTGTCTGATAATATTTAATAACAAATTAAAACATTTGAGAATGGAATTTAAAATACAAAACATAAAATAATCACATCAATAGAAATGAGATGAGATAAATCTCTTATGGAATTTTGGCATTGAAACGACTTAGGTAATGGTCTAAATGAGATTTTATAAATGGCATATCATTAAAATAACATCAATTTGATAGTATGGTAATCATATTTTAAAAATTAATGTATATCCAATTGAAATTGTAAAGACTAATTTGAAGGAAGATTCTTGAATTGAAATACAGGGATGAAGGCGGGGATCCCTTACATGAGTGTGTAACTCCAAAGGATTAGGAGAGGATTAATAAATTCTTGAGGTAAATTAGGAAGACTTTGGGGAATGTAGAGTAGGGTAATTATAAGCTCCATGGATTTCAAGTGAATAGAAAGGGGATTATGAGATGGTTCATATAATAAAATAGGCATTTTTCATTATTTTTTCTGTACTATAAAAAATAAAATAAAAAAACCACAAACAATTCCATGTTTTTTCCAATAGTTTAATCCAAATTTTATTGGTTTTTATTATTTTATATGTCCACTGTCTGAGATTTATAAAATATTACCCATGGAGATGTAAAGGGGAGTCACACTCTTAAAGAAATGATTTTGAAATCATAAAATATATAACATTTTTTGGAGGATTCAAAATCGATTTATAAAATATATGAAATAAACATAAACAAAGACTATTTTAAATTAAAACATATATTTATTCTCAGATCCCTTTTATAGTAACTATCACATCACTTTTGGGTCATTATGATATCATGATACTTAATGTTTATTTATAGAGTATTTTTTACCCAAAAATATGAATATATCATAAATTTATAATAAATTTACAATTGTATAATTTTGAAGTTAGGATTCATAAAATAATAAACATTTTATCTAAATAAATTCATATATCTATGTATTTTTTCTTTTAAAAATAATCATTTACTTTTAATGAAATTGATGGGTTTTTATAATAACATTTTTCGAATGATAATAAAAATTAAATTTGAAATCATAAAAATTATATGATCATTTATATTTTATAAATATTATTTAACAATATTATTCCCTTTAAAAGATTATATTTAAAAAATAAATTAATTCATTAATTCCTTAATATAATTTTAATAGAATTTTATTATTCAAAATATAATGAATTTACTATGTAACAAAATTAGGATGAAAATATATTCATTACTCTATACAAAATAATGTACACACTCATATTTCTAGGGTCATTATACATTTATTTATAATACACCATAATATGGCCTAAAAGCAAGCTATTTGACGGTTGAGATTTCATGAGGTCGTTTGATAACATGGTTTGGACTATGTTGTCGATTGGCTTGAACTTCTCATGTAAATTGTTTCTCTCATGGTTAAGATATTGTATCACATCTTGGAAATGGTCTAGGGAAAATACATGAAATGATATCTCCCTTTTATCTATTATAAACTGGAATCATAGTGTACAATCATATTGGTTGTTATTATAACATCCTTTATCTATGATAATTGGATTTTCTGAAACCCTATCTTTATACAAGTACTGTGAACATTATCCAACGACTATATTATCAATGGTAACGATACTTAATATTCATTTACATCCAATTGGATATAGTGAAAAATAATAATTTCATTCAGAATGTTGGATTTCATTCATAATAACTTGGTTCATTACATATACTCTATCAAAGGAACATTGTATTATTTATAACACACACCAACATAGTACTTCATATAGAGAAATATTGTAAAAATTTAAATTTATTCTAAAAGAAAAATACTATAATGTCATGGGGTGTTAAATTTTCCCCACATTAAATTAATTTCATCCTTATAATTCAACCATCTAAATAGTAATTGAGGGGTTGATATTTGAACATATATTTTTGAGAAACCACCATAGTAAATAGTGTTAATAACAACACCTCTTAATAATAGGGAATGTAAAATGATAATGTGACATGAAAAATTTTCTTTCAAATATAATAACATTAATGAAAACATGTAAATATATGAGAAATATTGCTATCTTCTTTAAAGGATAGCGATAGAGAACATGTTTAGTAAAAAATTGAGGACCTTAAATCCTTAAACCGTTGTTTGGAAAAGTAAATTTATGGCATAAAAAAGAAGATAATAATATTTTTTTTGACTTAAAGCATTTCTTAAATTGTAAAATTTTACAAATTATTATAGTATGACACTTTTAAAATGAATGTCTGCTGAATTTTGAAAAATGATCATATTATTAATCAAAATAATATGAAGTAGGTCTTAATTGTAAAATTCCAAACAAGTGAATACCTTCATCATTTATTCTCTTAAAACATGGTAAAATTTGGATTTAAAATAAAACAATATTGAAAATATTAATGCATACTTATTCCTCGAATTGAACATAAATTATTGGATATATTATAAAAATCAAAGAGTGTAGTAAACTCCATCAATGATAACCTAAAATAAAATATCAATAAATCATTAATTTGTTGTAGTGTATTCTATAATATCTAATATATATTATCTATATAAATAATAAATTTATCCCAAAATCATAATCTCAACATCAGGGACACTTTAAGGGCTATATTTACCAAAAACAATTCCGAAAATATTAACTTGATACTGAATCACTTCTCTTGGTACCATTGAACAGACACTATCAAATACATAATGAAAAGTTGTACAACATAGTACTTATATATTTTATAATACTCATGACCTATAATTTATTCAAACAAAATTATTCCAGAATCAATATAAATATATATTAATCATTAGTAATTGATTGTGCAATTACAAAAATCATTACCAATATAGATTAGCCTCTTTTTGGGTAGATTATATTGAATGTACAGACATTTATTGTCATACTGAAGCATCTCATTTAAATTAAATAATTATACGTTGGAAATGTTTTTCTTGTCCTTTCAATCAATGTCATCATGGAATTTTCCTGTAAAATTTTAGAAACATCACATTAATTTTTCAAAAATACTATAGAAATTATATTTACTACTGTTACATGTGGGAAAATACTTCTTTCCCTTCTTCCATCTATTCATTATTTTCATAGCTGTAATATTGTCATTATTCAACCCTCTAAAGCTATAATACACAGATAAATATTTCATTTTCTCTTTAACATATGATACTACAACCTCATATATTGACAACTTATGGGATACTAGTTCCCTGGGAAATATTCGCTTATGATCAAAAATTAAATGAACATTCTTAATATTTGGATAATTTGAATTGGTGTGGTCGATTCCAATCTAGAAGGAAACATATTTAAGGAAAATATTTTGTTGATTATATTTTTTCAAGTATATTCTAAAAATAGTGAAATAAATAACATAAGTTATAAAATTCCTTCATTTGTTATCTCATAAAAATGAAAACAGTTTATTAGGATACACCGTTATACTTATCCTGAAAGTTTATCACAATCATACATTATCTAATAAATGTTTTCCTTATTCATGATTCCAGTAATTCTACTGAACATCCAATTATTTAAAATATATCATCACATCCCTAGAATCCTTGATATTCTTCCTTACATTGTTATGTTTGGATGATTACCTAGAATCAAATCCTAATCGACCAAAATTATTTAGAGTGTTGAAAAATCATATTACATTCATGAAACCCATTTTATATTTTGAATAGAAAATAATAAAAAATAATTAAAAATACATACGAATCCTAGAAACTTAGTTAAGAAATTCATCACCATACCATAGATAAATGAAAAAATAAGGGTGATGTTAGATTATTAGTAATGGTTATGTATAGTGGAAGTAAAATTATATCAATGACCATTATCAATATGAAAGGATAAATGAATGAAAACCCTTTAACATTAATAAATTAATTCAGAATAACATGGATTAAAATATTGATTTGTATTGAATGTATAATGTATTCCAATAACTAAATACTGGAATTATGAAATGCTTAATTATTTTAGACCTATCTGAGGCGCATGAAAACATGAACTATAATGAATAATACATTACAAAAATAATTATTAATTCATAATTGAATCATACTTACAACATATAACAATACCATTATAAGGCTGTATAGGTATAGTGTCTTTTGAAACTGGGAAACATAAACATTTGGTTCATAAATCATCTACATTGTCTCCTGTTTATTTCATCATATCTAGAGTCCCTTTTTTCAAATCCTACTTATACCATTATTCCAGGCCTGGGAAAAAGATAACTTACAAAGGGTGAGCTAAAATACTTAGTAAGGGAAAACAATGGAAATATCAATCATATCTTATTGCTAAGAACATAACATTTTGAAAATGTTCTCATGCAAAAGAGACTATAATATCGTGACATGGGATAAATCATAGAAGTGAAATGTAATACCAATATTCATAACAGAAGACATGAAACTTTGTGTCATATATATATAATCATAGAAAATCATTTCATATAGTCAAGACTTATTTCCAAGACCATCATAGCAGACAATGTCCATTACAAAACCGAGTTCACTCCTCATCCCAGTCCTGTATCACTGAACCGTATTAAATTTTCGTTCCAACCATATATATATCTTGAGATATAAATCTTTAACCAATTCATTGGAGGGAGATATAGGTCCCACCCATATCATAATGAATAGATTCTTATGTATTCCACAAAATCATAAATAATACATCATAGCATAACCCACGAAATAAAAATAGGTTTTTTAAACATCATACCATCATAACATAATAAATATAAGATAAAAAGACTTCATAAAAATAATTCCATCATAATATAATAAAATCAATGTTATAATAGGTATAGAAGCATAACCCTGTATTGTCTTTTATGGAAGATAATATTGATAAAACACATGAACTCCATTCTTGAAAAAAATATCCTTTCAACTTAAAAAACATTTTCCTTTCTCAAAATGTCATAAAATTTTAAACTAATTGAATTTAATTGAAAAGAAAATTGAAATATTGTAAATTAATCTTCATTGAAATACTATCCTATGAAATCATTAAAATATTTTCATGTCATATATGTTAAAAAACATTCTTCTTGTACTTTGACCAGAAAAGTCAAAAACTATCTTTTACTAAAAATGACAAAATATTCATTTCATAACATTAAATAAAAATTCACCAACAGGTAAAATTGGATTTAAAAATTTTTAGGAGGATAGAAATAATATTACATATTGAGGAAACATGGATGTGGATGATAAATATTCCCTAGTAAATTCTGATGTAAAAACAATCTCATATAAAAATGAGATTGCGAGAATTTCCCTTACCTTAGGTCTGATATGCTCTGTACGTATCTGAACATCTGGTATAATGATGTAAATAATGTTATTGACATATTCCATAATCATATACATTATTATGAAATCATATATGGTCTTATTCTTATTTCGTTACTAGTAATATTTCATTGCTACTTGTTATTTGGGTGTTCATATCTTTATACTCATATACATGTTTTGACGAATAAATTGTTATTAATATTTTTATGTTATAGATACATCATTTACAGAATGATATTATTATAATACATATTATATTAATTCATTCATTTTGTTTAAATAATCCTGTTTTAATTAAGATCATGTAGAAAAAATCGCATCGCATAGTGGAGACGGTAAGCTCTACATACGCACGAGCGACGATATCACTCCCATATTATTTAATGGAATTGGAGTGGATGATAAAATATACCAGAATTATTATAATGTTATAATAATCATATATAGTTTTTATTTACACAATTATACACATCCAAGTAAGGTGGTGGTGGAAAACAAATTACACCACAGCGTCGAGACGGTATTTCGTACATACTCATGCGCATTGATTTCATTTTTCGTAAGATGGATAGAATTTGATATAGGGTTTTTTAATATTTATAATAACTTATTAGTAAATTATTTATACTTATGTTATTACTTTATATTGAAACAAATAATGAAGAGGAAGTATTAGATGAAATAAATTTGAAAGAATCGGTAAAGGATATTACCTCTTCTTCAACACGCATCTTCTAAACCACCTTTTAGGGCACTAAATATGGTCATTGAAGAAGACCAATACCTCTATTATGTTTCTATGAAGTGGAGAAGAGAAATTGGAAGGGGTTGTCCAAGCATGAAGATACACAATGGTGTGGGGAGGAGAGGGAGGAGTTGCCTTTTTATAAGAGAGGAGAGGGGCACTTTTGGAAACCTCTAAAATATTAATTTTTAATATACTCAAATCCCACATAAAACCACAAATAATGACTCAAATCCAAATATTAGATGTGATAGGGTTATAATCGCATCAAAAAATATGATTTAGACTTGTTTGTAATTTATTTTAAACCTTATCAACATGATTTATCCTTATTAAATCTATTTGATTTTATTTGTGGTAATAATATTCTAAATTTTAAAATGTTATAAATAATTACTTATGTGTTCTTAATTGTCCAAAATTAGATACGTAATGAAATTATAGACCAAATATATTTTATTTTATAAATTTTAAATATTTTTGAGATTTTTAAAAAAAAATTATAATATTTTGATTTTATAAAATAACAATAGTGTCAATTTTGACATTATTCATTTATTTGAATTTAAATAAAATCCACACAGAGGATATATTCGAACCAAAATATTTAATATATTCCTAACATGTCATATTCACCTTTATAATTTGTTGAGAACATTAATTATTTCACATAATTTTTATTTTAATATTTTTAAAAACATTTATTTGGGATTTCATTCAATAATATAATTTCTACATCACTATTGTGTCATCATTAATGATAATTATTTAATCCCTAAAATGTCTAAATATATTTTCATGAAGTATATAATTTTATTAGATTTTGAGAGAATAGTTATATTCGATGTTTTATGATGTTTGTCTCAAAATTAAAATTATTACACTTATAAGATATAAGAGTGTGACATGTTGTCACTTTAAATGGTTTTAATAATAATTATATAATTTTCAAGGTTAAATGTCCAGGAAATGAATATATTCTAACCCTTATGGGATATGGGTCAACTTTTATTCCTCCAGTATAATGTTTTCATGTCTTAGGGTAATTTTATAATCTTATTTTTACACATAATTATATGATTTACATTTAACTATAGAAAATTAAAATTACCGTAGTTACTATTCATGATGTAAAATAAATAAAAGTAACCTATTAACATAATTTTGACCCACTGAATCCAAATACTTAATCTATTGTTCAAAATTCATAACATAGAATTTTTAGTGATTAATTTAAAATTATTCTTTTTGTTAAGATAATGGGTTTAAGAAGATAAAACATTGTCAAAGAGTGAAAAGTTTTTGCCTAGGAATTCAATGTAAAATTAATGATAATGAAATAAATTATATTAAATGGAAAAATTATATTCTATTTATAATTTCAAAACATTATATTAAATCATTTTAATGTATAAATTATATTTATGAAAAAGTTGTTTTGAAGAAAAAGATAGCATATTTTTACTATTAATCAAAATATGAAATTCATTAGAAATGTATAAAAAATATATCCAATGTAAATTTTTATATCCTAATACAAAATAAGAAGTTTATTTTGTAAAATTGAACTTATATACTTGTCAAAAATTATATTTTAAATGGGTGTGCAATCGAAAGGCGGTAAAACTGCATTTTAAAAAAAATACTTCTTTTATCAAAAATTGATTTTGTTTTCATATATCATTCTAGAAAATGTGTTAGATTAATTATAATGTTATAAAATTAAAAATTCAGTTAATATTATTCATAACAGGTAGTTCATTATATTATAATAAAATATCATTGTTTAGTGAAACTTGGTATTGCGTACAACACAAGCTATCAAGGAAGTTTTCTCTTGCATGTAACACAAGCCTAGCCAGTAATGTGTGTAGTGAAAGATTCCTTTGGATTTGCGTATAAAATAAGACATAAAAAATATATTTCTCATAAAATCTCAGGGTGTAACAATCTACCCCCAATAAAATGAATTTCTCCCTCGAAATTCGTCACATTGTAACAAATAGATGAAGATACCTATCCCTCGTCATATCCTCA
Source organism: Viscum album (assembly GCA_963277665.1). Lineage (NCBI taxonomy): Eukaryota > Viridiplantae > Streptophyta > Magnoliopsida > Santalales > Viscaceae > Viscum > Viscum album. The sequence continues at coordinate 322,789,079 of OY728119.1, read as the reverse complement.
AGTTACCATTTAGCTTCTTCTAATTGGACATTCCTCCATAAAACATTAACAAAGAGAGTGGTATTGTTTCGTTGAACATATTCGCTACAATCTAAAATCTCTATCGGCTGTTCATCATAATAAAGATCTTGCTCTAGTGGTACAACGTCAGAGCATAGTACATTTGAAGGATCAGGTATGTACTTTCTTAGAAAAAATACATGGAACACATCATCAACTTGAGAGAGATTTTGTGTAAGTCCCAATTGGTAAGCTACATTCCCAACACAATTCATTATATCGAATGGACCGATATACATAGGGCTCAACTTGCCCTTATTTCAAAATTTTATTACTCTCTCCCAAGGAAATATTCGTAAGAACACTTTATCACCCACTCAAACACTAGGTATTTTTTTCGGTTGTTGGCATAACATTTATTGTAAGATCTGAGATGAACTTATGTATTGTTGAATAGATCTTACCTTTTCTTCCATCTTATCAACAAGATCGGTTCCCAGTACCTTTCATTGACCAACTTCATCCAAGCATGTTGGAGTTTTATTTTTCCTTCCATAGAGAGATTAATAAAGAGCCATCTGAATACTAGAGTGAAAGATATTATTATATGAAAATAATACCAAAGGTATGTGTTGATCCCATCCACATTTGTAATACATTTAGAATGATCTCAATTTGTATTTCAATGATTGAATTTTCCTCTCAGACTAGCCGTCTGTCTGAGGATGAATGGCAGTGCTGAAACTCAACTTCGTTTCAAGAGCATGCTGAAGACTTTGCCAAAAATTTAGGAAAACCTCGGATCCCGATCAGATATAATGGAAATTGGTACTCCATGAAATCTTACCACTTCATTTACATATATCCTAGAAAGCTTATCAAGTGATAAATCCTTTATAATAGAAATGAAGTGTGCCGACATCATAAGACGATCAACTATAACCCAGTTAGCATTATTTCCTTTGGATGTTTTTGGAAGCCCAATGTCAATGTCCATAGTGATGTTTTCCCATTTCCATTCTAGTATGGGTAATGGTTGTAACATCCAATTATACTTCTATCTCTCAGCTTTAACTTGCAAACAAACAAAGTATCGAGAGACATATTCTGAGATATATCTTTTCATGCCATTCCAACAAAATTACCCTTTCATGTCCTTGTACATCTTTGTACTTCCAGGATGATTTAGGAATGAAGAACAATGAGACTCATCCAACAGCTCTTTATTTGATTATTATATGTTAGGAATACAGACATTGTTACTAAAACTTATTATCCCATCAGAATCAAAGTTTAATTCATGAAAATTTCCCTTCTTTTGAAGCCCAACATCCTCCTTTTGTGCCTCTTCAATCATCACTTGTATAGATGGTCGAACATTCATTTGAGAAAGATATGATATTTCCCATTTCATTAAAATTTCAATATCCAACCTTTGTAAATCCATAAATATTGGATCCTTTATGATCCTCATCATGACTAATCTTGCATGGTCTTGTTGACTTAATGCGTCTTCCACCTTGTTTTCTTTCCCAGGGTGGTAAAGAATTGAGCAGTCGTAATCCTTAATGAGCTCCAACCATCTTCTTGGGTGCATATTCATCTCATGTTTTGTGAAAATATACTTTAAATTTTTTTGATCAGTATAAATATCAAACCTTTCACCATAAAGATAATGCCTCTAAATCATTAATGCAAATATTACCACAGCTAACTCCAAATCCTGAGTTGGGTAATTTTACTCATGGATTTTAAACTATAGTAAGTCATAATCTATCACCATATAATTTTTCATGAGAAAACACCCGACCCCCTCATGGTTGAATCACTATAGAACACAATACTTTCTCCACTATAAGGCAGTGTGAGCATAGGTGCACTGGATAAACTTCTTTTTATCTCTTTGAAATTATGTTCACATACTCCATCCGAACAAACTTAACTCATGTACGATTCAATTTTGTGAGTGTGTTAGATAGTCTTGAAAAATATTTCACAAAACATAAATAATACCTAGCGAAAACAAGACATCATTGGATATTAGTTACTCATGTTGGTCTCAACCATCTTTATATAACCTCTATTTTTGCAGGATCAACAGATATCCCCTCTCTTGAGATTATGTGACCCAAATAAGAAACTTTTTTAAGACAAAATTCACACGTGGTAAATTTTTCATAAAGAATCTCCTTTCTCGGGGTCTTCAATACAATTCTTATGCTATCATCATGTTCTTCTTTGTTAATTGAATAAACAAGAATATTGTCTCTAAATACTACCACAAAATGATCAGGGTAGTCTCTATAAACTTTATTCATTATATCCATGATGATAGAAGGGGAATTAGTAAGACCAAATGGCATCACTATAAACACATATTGTTCATACCTAGTACGGAAATCTATCTTTGGTATATCCTTCTTCTGACCATTAATTGATGATACCCTAAAGAAAGATCAATCTTGGGAAAATATTGAGCTCTGTGTACTTGGTTAAATAAGTCATCAATTCATGGGAGAGGATATTTTTTCTTTATAGTGATCTTGTTAAGTTCTTGATAATCAATGCAGAGTCTAATTGATAAATAATTTTTCTTAACAAATAGAACATGTACTCCCCAAGGTGATGCACTAGGGAGTATGAATACCTTATCATGTTTGTTATTGGATTTGATTCTTCAATTCTTGCAACTCAATTGGGTCTATTCTATAAGCTGTCTTTGAAATGGGAATAACACCCAGTATGAGTTATATTGAAAACTCAACATCATGATTTGGTGGAAGACCTGGTAATTCCTCTAGATAGAAATCATCAAACTCCTTTGCAATGGTCATATACTAAATGGTGAGTTTCTCTCCAACCATTTGTGATAAATAAACTTCATTTCTTGAAATCAATACCCATAAGATGGAAGAAATTTCCACTGGAAGGTTATATTCATCCATGTATTGATTGATGATCATAGATTGATCAGGAGTATGAAATGTGACTTTCCTTCTTTAGAAATTGATATGAGATCCATTTAAAGAAATCCAATCAACACCAAGAATCACATCAAATTCAACAATAAAAAATATCACATGATTTTCAGGAAGCACATTCCAACAAATTTCAATCGGAGAAAAATTGAAAACTTTTGATGCGATTGTTGTGCCATTATTAGTTGTCACATATAACTTAACAGCTAATTGATGGGGTAGTACGATGATACCCTAAGAAAATTATTTAGAAATAAAAGAGTGGGTAGATCCAGAATCTATTAAAACATTTTCTACTTTAGGGTGAATTGTAAGTTTACCTTTCACCACATTGTTATCGTACTCCACCTTGTCGATAGAAATTTCATGTGACATTCCCTTGTATTTGGCCTTAAAAGTTTGTTGACATCGCTCATCATCAAAAACCCTTGGATTAGGGCATTGATTGGAATAATTCCCTATTTCCATTAAATTGTATCATTTATGTGTAGGAGGTGCATTCTATGTATCCTTTTCTTTATTCGCATCACTAGACATATTTTTCCCATCACTGCGGCATTCAATTGTCTGATGAACTTCTTTTCCACACTTATATCATTTTATTTTCCCTTTAAGACAATTGAATCCATGTTTTGTTTCAACATATTGATCATAAGAGAAAACATATCTTCTTTTCAGTGTGGTATTTAGATTTTCCTTTGAATTCCATTTTCTCTTCCTATCAATCCCATATGACTGACGAATTAATCCTTTCTCCATTTCAACCTTGATAGCACATAGAAAAGATTCCTCATAGCCATTGGAGTATCTTATAGCTAATGCCCTTTGGAGACTTGGTTTTATGCCACTAAAGATTCCATCGATCTTACTCTTAGGTTGGATAATAATCCTAGAAGCGTACCTTGCAAGCCTTGTAACACTTGCTTTATAGGTTCCAACAGATTCATCATCCTTTTGTTTCAGTTCATAAAACTCTTTCTCTATCTTTGTTCGAAGAATATGAGGTAAGTACTTTTTGATAAATATGTTCTTGAACTCGTCCCATTCAATGGACTCAATTTCATCCCTTTTCATATTATTCTTGACAAGATTCCACCATTAATCAGCTTCACCTTTTGAATGATATTCTACTAAGAAGACTTTATCATGTTCATAACATTAAAGGACTGAAAATATATTTTCAGTGGTACTTATACATTGTTCATCCACTAATGGATCCAATGACCCGCTGAATAAAGGTGGACACTGCCTCATGAAGGATTGAACATAATATTGCTCCCTCTTTTGCTCGTTTGGATGTCCTACATGATTCATATCTTGAGAAAGTTGTGTGAGCATGGCTACAATATTTTTCATTCCAAATCCAATTTTGTTTGGTTGCTCAACGGGATAATCATTGCATTGTCTATCGTATTCATCATTAACACGGTTCTTTCGGGTTCAATCCATTGACTAAACCAAGAAGTATAGTGTGAGAAACACTGATTACGACAGGAAAACCACATAATCAGAAATAAAATTTCACACTAAAGGTCTTATCATAGGTTATTCATTGCCATTTATAAAACATTATGATTTTGTTCTATACTTAGAAATAGCCTTAGAGTTCTTACCAAGGAATTCACAACCTAGTTTCAAAAGGATGACTATACCTTTGCTCCAATACTAACTATAATGAACAATACATTACATATATTGTTATTACTTCAGAATTGAATCATACGTATTACAACATATAACAAAATCATGATTGGACCATATAGGTATAGTGTCTTTAGAAACTGGGAAAGATAAACAACTGGTTCATATAACATCTACATTGTCTCCCATTTATTTCATCCTATCTAGAGTCCCTTTTGGAATATCATACCTAATACCCTTCTTCAAGACCTGGGGAAAAGAAAACATATAAAGGGTGAGATCAAATTCTCAATAAGGGAAAAAAGGAAATATCAATTATATCATATTCATAATAACATTACACTTTGAAAATCTTATCCTGCAAAAGAGATCATAATATCATGTCATGGGACAAATCATAGAAGTGAAATATAAGCCCAATATTCATAATAGAATACATGAAACCTTGTGTCATACACAGATAATCATATAAAATATTTTCATATTAGTCAAGACTTATTTCCAATACCATCATAGCAGACAAAGTCCATTACTGAACCGAGTTCACCCCTCGTCCCAGTGCTGTATCACTGAACCATATTATCATATTGTTCCAGCAATAACCATCTCATGAGATATAACTATTTACCCAATGCATTGTAGGGAGATATTAGTCCCACCAATATCATATTGAAAACATTCATATGTGTTCCACAAAATCATAAATCATACATCATAGAATAACCCATGTAGTAAAAATAGGATTCTTAAACATCATTCCATCATAACATAATACATATAAGATAAATAGTCTTCATAAAAATAATTCCATCATAACATAACAAAATAAATGTAATAATTGGGATATAAATGAAACCCTATATTATGTTATGTGGAAAACAATTTTCATAAAACACATGAAGTCCATTCTTGATGAAATTACCCTTTATACATCATAAATATTCTTCCACTCATAACATGTCATACAATTTTAACCTAAAATAATATAATTGAAAATAAACTAAAATTATTTTAAAGTAAGCTTCATGAAAATAATTTTCTATGAAATCATAAATATTTCTTAATTTCTTATATTTAATGAAACATTCTTCTCGTACTTTGGCCATAAATGTCAAAAAATATCCCGCACTGAAAATGAAAAATGATTCCGTTCATAAATTTTACTAAAAATCACCCAATAGGTAAATTTGGATGTAAACAATTGTAGGAGGATAGAAAAAATATTTCATTTTGTGGAAACATGGATGTGGATTATAAATATTCACAAGTAAATTGTGAAGTATAAACAATCTTAGATAAAAATGAGATTGCGAGATTTTCCATTACATTAGTTTTGATATGCTCTGTGCATATTTGAACCTCATGTATAATAACTTAAATAATGTCATTCACTTATTCCATAATCATATACATTGTTATGATATAATATATGGTAATATTATTATCTCTTTATTAGTAATATTTCATTGCTACTTGTTATTCATACGTTTGTTGCTTTATGTACTTATGCGTGTTTTGTCAAATAAATTCTTATTCTAGTTTTCAGGATATAGCTACTTCATATACAGAATGATATTACTATAATATAAATTATATTTATTCATTAAATTTGTTTATATAATCCTGGTCTAATGAAGATCATGTAGAACGAATCACATCGCACCGTGGAGATGGTAATCCATACGTACACACGAGCGACTATATCTTTCTAATAATTATTGAATGGTATTGGAGTGGATTATAGAATATATCAGAATTAATATCATGTTATAATAATAATATATATTTATTATTTACACCATTATACCCATCTAGGTAAGGTGGTGGTGGAAAATAGATAACACCACAGCATGGAGATGATATTCCATACGTACGCACACATGGTGATTTTGTTTTCATTAGGAAGGATAGAAGGTTATATAGGTTTGTTTAATATTTATAAAAACATATCTGTATATGAGTGATACTGATGTTATAACTTTATAATGGAACAATTATAGGAGAGGAAGTATAAGTTGATATAAATTTGAAAGAATCGGTAATGGATATTACCTATTCTTTGATGCGCCTCTTCTAAACCTCCTCTTAGGGAATTAACATTGGTCATTGAAGAGAAACAAGACATATAGTATGTTTCTAGAGAAGTGTAGAAGATAAATTATTTGTGTTTGTCCATGATTGAAGGCTTAAAATGGTGTGAGGAGGATAGGGAGTTGGTGCATTTTTATAAGAGAGGAGAGGGGAACATTTGGAAACCTCTTAAATATTAATTTATAATAAATTAAAACCCCACTTAAAAACCTCCAAAAATGACTCAAATAAAAATATTAGATGAGATAGTGTTTTAATATTATCATACAATAAGATTTAGTCATGTTGGTAATTTATTTTAAACCTTTTCAACATGATTTTTTCTTATTTAATCTATTTAATTTTTTGTGGTAATTATATTCTAAATTATAAATTATTATAAATAATTATTTATGTGTTGTGAATTGTCCATAATTGTAATCTTTATGACTTTTTAGACCTTATTAATATTAATTTATAATTTTTAAATAATTTTGTGATTTTTATATAATTTTAGAATATGTTTTTTTATAAAATAACAATAGTGTCAATTGTAACACTATTCATTTATTTGAATTTAAATAAAATCCACACAAAGGATATATTCAAAAAAAAATATTTAATAGATCTCTAACATGTCATATTCATCTAGAAAATTTATGGAGAACATTAATTAGTTCATATAGTATTTAGTTTAATAATTTTTATACCATTTATTTGATATTTCTATCAATAAAATAATTTCTACATCACTATTGTGTCATCATTTATGATAATTATTTAATCGCTAAAAATTTTAAATAAATTACCATGATGTATATAATTGTATTATATTTCTTGGATACTATTTATATTAGAAATGTTTGGTGTCTTATCACTAAATTAAAATTATTACACTTAAAAGATATAAGAGAGTGACATGTTGTCACTTTGTTTGGTTTTAATAATAATTATATCATTTTCCAGGTCAACAGTCCCTAGAATGAATATATTATGACTCTGAAGTAATATTTTAATACTTTTATTAATCCAATATAATTTTTTCAGGTGTTAGTGTAATTTTATAATCTTATTTTTACCCTTAATTACCCAATTTAAATTTAACTATAGTAAATAAAAATTACCTTAGTTAATATTCATAATGTCAAAAAAATAAAAGTAACTGATTAACATAATTTTGACCCACTGAATCGAAATATGGAATCCAATATTGAAAATTTTAAACCAAGAGGTTGCATTAATTAATTTAAAAATAATCCCATTGTTAAGCAAACGAGTATTAAAAGTTAACACATTGTCAAACATTGAAATGTTTTTACCAATGAATTCAATGTAAAATTAATGAAAATTACATACATTATATTAAATGTTAAAAATATATTCTATTTATATGTTAAAGCCACTAAATTTTACCATTTAACCATATAAATTATCTTGATGAAAAAAGTTGTTTTTAAGAAATATTTAGCATATTTTTACTATTCATCAAAATATGAAAGTTATCAGAAAAGTATCAAAAATATATCCAATGTAAATTATTTTATCATAATTGAAAATAAGAAGTTTATTTTGTAATATTGAACTTATAAACATGTCAAAAATTATTTTTAAAATGGGTGCTCCATCAAAAGGTTAAAAAACTACATTTCTGAAAAAAATTCATCTTTTACCGAAAACTGATTTTTTTTCATATATCAATCTAGAAAATGTGTAAGATGAATTATAATTATATAAAATTAGAAATTACGTTAATATTATTCATAACGGCTAGTTTATAATATTATAATAATATATCATTATTTAGTGAAACTCAGTATTGTGTACAACGCAAGCTATCGAGGAAGGTTCCCGAGTGTGTAACGCATGCCAAGAAAATGTTGTGTGTAGTGGAAGATTCCTTTGGTGTTGCGTATAAAATAATATATATATATATATATATATATATATTTCTCATAAATTATCTTGTTGTTACATATACAGTTAAGACCTTTCACATTGTAGTTTAAAAATACATGTAGAAACTGTTGAACATTTGCTAAATGATATTTATAATGAAAACCTAATGATGAATTAGGGGGTTATATATTTTATAGTACCCAAAAATTAATACCTTTCCAAATAATTACTAAAATTTGGATTAATTGAATAAATTAATGGACAACATTCCTTATTATTAAATATTCGTATTGAGTAAATCATTTTGATTTATCAGTATTTCCCCAACAAATCAAATAAGAATCCAAGTGAACAGTGTATAAAAAATTGGTATTAGATTTAGTAAATGAACATATCAATGAAAATTATATATATATTTAAGATAAATATAATTTCCAATGAGTAATGTTTATAAGGATTTTTTATGATAATATTGACAATCCGAAAAGAATGTGATATTGCAAAGATAAATTTTACCACTTGGTAAATTTCAAGTCAAAACCCCTTGGATGAGATAGTTAAAATTGAAACATATAATACACTAAAGTTTTATTTATTAAAAATTTTAAATTAAAATTAGGTATTATACACAACACATTATCGTGAATTATGTTTTAATAACAAGTATGTCTCAATATAATGTAAATTGAGACAAAATCCCTTACTAAATGACTGAATTTTAAATAATGAGATCCATTTAATAATTAAATAAATTTAATGTTTTGATATCATGAAATAAATTATATTCACTTAAATAACATGTAATAGGGATTTATATAAACTATATAAAAGAAGTAAGTAGTGAAGATGAATTTTATCTAACAGATGTAAAAAGTGAGAGTAAAATCTCTTGCCTCGTTCTTCCTTTTGGATGAACACTCTTTAAAATACAATATAATTATAATAAAAATATTATTAATATAAAATATAACCACGTTAATTTCTATTATAAATTACTACCCGTTCATTAATTTTACTTCAACATCTTCATCATTTAAAGTGTTAATTGCCTTGCTTTATTGTGTATGTATTGCCTTGTAATTTTTGTTATGATTAATTAGATCAATATTATATATTATCCAGGATTTAAAATTTGATTTAAATTTCATATAAATTTAGTATATATTTATTTGTAATGGTAAATATAACTTGGAAATTAGAAAGGAAATACCTCTTTTACAGTGACAGTAGGTCCTATTTACACATGAATGCTACTTAAATTTTTGTTTCTTATAAATATTAAGTGATTTATATATATGTATGTATTTTAACAATCTATTATCATATTTATTTCATATGTGTCAAATAATTTTATAGAATAAATTTTTAATACATTCCTTGTATAGTGTGAATGAATCATATAGCTTTGAGGAGGCAGTAGTCCACACACCCACAAATGATTTAATCGTATTCTCAGAAAACGGAAAGAATAGTGGTATGTGTTATATAAAAATTAAATAAGAAAAAATATATAACAAATATATTTTATATCATATATAAAATATAAATCCATCATAATTATTAATCATGAATGGTGTCAATAGAAGAATTAACAACATAGGTTTGCAATTCAGTAGTTAGTTATACACACGAATGATTATTGTATATCCCATTTGAAGGAAGACTATGTCGGTGTAGTTGAAGATCTTAAAATAAAATCATCATAGTATACATAGGATATTTATTTTATTATATAATAATTATATATGAAAAATTTAATGATTTTATCATGAAATAAATCTAATGTGATCATTGGAGAACATTATCTCTTTTTCGGGTAACATTTTTTGTTTCCTACCAAAATAAATCCTTGGTTTTATTTATGAACAATGTATGGATTTTATAAAGAAGGCTCGGGATGTCTGGATTTTTTTTGGAATATTTTTAATGATCTAAATTTCATGTGATGTGTGATCAAGTGGGTAGGGGGAGTGAATACCTTCTTATTGTTGAGGGGAAGTTTCATTCTAGAAAATATAAATAGCTAAACAATATTTGGAGGCCTTCATAACCTTACACATCTCCCAAATTTAGTAATAATGGATTAAAATGGATTTATTGTTAGAACAAACATCCAATAAAAAATATCTTTTTATTATTTTGTTTATTAACTACCATTGTTGGCTAATTTTACCATTTGGGTTTTTATTAAGGCAACATTTTTTCTAACATATGTAATGAAAATATTCAGGGTAAGTTAATTTGATGTTTATTATAAAATATATACCAAAATAATTATAAATATATAATATTATTAAAAAAATAAAAATCCCATGTGTTATGGGAGTTAAATTTTAAGAAAGTGCATATAACTCGTAATAACAGTACATTAACCAGAATAAGGGAAACAATGTTTTTACTATTTTTTTAAAATATGTTCATTATAAAACATAAATTGGTACATTAACAGACAATATTTTATATATATTAACATTTAAGAGTAAATATTATGATGATAATATTTTTATTTAATTTTAAATACTTAAACAAAATATCATTTATTATAAAATAAAATCAATGTTAATTTTGACATTATTTACTAAATTTAAATTAAATAATACCAATAAAATGATATTATTAAAATATATTAGGTTCTCAAATATGTAACATGACATATCCATCTATAAAATAAATTAACTCAAATATTTACTCAATTTTTGTAATATTTAATATTTCTAGAATCATATATTTGATTTAATTAATAACAAAATAATCACTAAATTGATGTTTCTTTCTTATATTAAATAACTAATTCGTATTTACAAACAAATGATAATTTATTATAAATAATTACCATAACTATCTTTCCAAAATGATATTTATAACAACCCATATTGTGTTTTTCATTATATAAAGTCTTTATAAATGTAAAAGGAAAGGAATGATTGTTTTTGTCCTTTTCATTACATAACTTATTATATTGGTCACTTTCATTGAATATTATCACATTATTTGATTACATTATAACCATGATAGTATGTGGTCAAAATATTAGCATAAAATGAATTTTCAACAATATTATCGGTCATTTCCCCGTGAATATTAATCTTTAATCACTTATTAAGCTAATTTTCATGTTAATCATTGTAATTAATTTTAATTACATTAAAAAATATTTGGTGTAAAAAATTATTTTAATCATATAGGACTATAAATGTAATTATTATTCAAAATATTTATATCCATTATTAACAAATTCATTTCCCATAAGTGGAAAAAACATTTAAATCTAATCCGGTATATATGTCAAAAATAAAGGGCTTTAAATGTCAAAATATCCATATTTTAACTATTTTATATAAACTAAATTCAATATAAATATTCTTTCAACTACAAAAAAAAATGGATTAATTAATGTAGCATTTCCAAATCATAACTTTTAAAACAACATTAAATATAATATATCATTAAATATTTTTTAAATGAAATGTTATTGTGCACCTAAAATGCACAATTTTTTCCTATTCTTAAAAAAAGAAAACTATTCAAAATAAATTAAAAATAAATCTCTCTCAGTAAATATTTATATCTAAAATTAAAAAATAAAGTGTGTTTTGACAAATAATATTTATAAAAGTTTAAAAATTGTGATTTAAAATAGGTAATTCATTTAAAGGCCTTAGAACATACTATAAAAATAAAAAGCTTTTTGTTAGTAAAAGAATATTTTTTAATTTAATATGTCCATAAAATATATTGGATAAATTTATTATGATATTATTGATTATATTATATAAATATTAATAAATCATATATTCCTCGGATTTTATATTCACATTTAGACATGGCCTTTTTGGTCTAATACATTATTAAAAGAATTTAGTATTGTGTGTTACACAAGCCAATATAGTGGTTCATATAATATAATATGTCAATTATTAAATAAAATTTCTAATAGAAAAATATTTTATTGTCTTTGGGCGTTAAATATGTGATTCTAGAGTTACTTAGTAGTTAGTATAGTATATATGTACCATAATAACATGTATTCAAAATTAAAAATAATGTTTTACTCTGTATTGTTGGATACTAAGATAAATGATATGTTAATAATAAGTAAAAACACAAATAATTCCATCTTGGAAATAATAATTATTAAGAGCCCCTTGAATTACATAGTAATATGCATTTCCTATATCTTTTTGAGTTCACTCTTATACATTTTTATTCTTTCTCATTTACAATGTTTAAATACTTATATTTACAAAGAATGTTATATTTAAATATGAATGTGGTGAATAAAAACATGATGAACATACCAGAGGTGGATGTCACTATTTTCTTCTCATATTTATTGTAACTTATTTACTAGTGTCTATTCTTCCCCCATGAGAATTAAATAGCCACCTATTAATTTCTGTACATATGAAACATTTGACTCTTTGAATAACACTATAAAGGTCATATTTTTCTGATATTATCCATCTGATCTAAAACCATTTATTTCAAAATTTTAACCATACGGGGTGGAAAAACATGTCTCAACTAATGCTTACCTACAGGTTTATTTATGGTTAAAATATTCTTTACTGAACTGTCGATTTAATTTATCCAGACCTTGATGAACAAGGATATCCATTCGAATAAGGATAATAAAATATTATAAATATATATATTCTTCTATAATAGGAATACAATTTCTTCAAATTGATCAATATACCCTAAAATTTTGAATTCATGATTAAAAGATATATTCTCTTCTTCAATTTTTCACTTCTATAGTGCGTTGAAAGTCTTATTTATTTCAATATTTTCGAAATTTTATAAAATAAAAAAGATGAGATATTATAGCATATGAATCCATGTCTTTATGTTTCTTGATCATCTCTCTAAACATTGTAGGTCATATAATACAGTATACAGATGAATAATCCTATACGTATATCCAATAGTCTTCTATTTCACCTTTAATCACTAGATTGTGTAGAAGGATATGAATATGTGATTCCAATAAAAAATAACAATTATAAGATAACAATGCATCTCATGTATGATTATACCACATCCAGAAAAATTAATTTTAAGGGAATATAATTTTTTTAGTAGTGATCATAGTGTTTTCATGGTTTTTATTAATTTTTCTAGAATAATTAAAATAATTTATTAGAATAATACTTTATTAAAAATTATTTGAGACATAATAATTTTAAATTTTTTAATTCTCCTACCACTTTATTGAGTCTCAATAGACAACACTATTGATCATAGGATGTCTATTTGGATAGATATTCTAGTATCAAGGATTTAAATGCACATTCTAAAAATACACTTGTGGTATGGTCAATTATTCAATGGTATTCAGGTAATGATATTTTTACCAGCATTGGGATTGTGGCTCCATTATCTAGTGAGTGGATTATCCAATCCACACATAATTTCCCATATTTCCTCAACAATTTCCTCAATTTTTCATTTTTTATATCAGGGGATACATCTCTTAATGTATATTTGTTAATTCATGTATTGAATTTAATAAGATATATGTAAAAAAAACGTTTTTATCCTAATAAGGGCTGGTGAAACACAATTTTTATGGTTTCATTGCAACATATTTTCTAGAATTTATTATTTCTAGATAAGAATAAAATAACCTCCCATTCATTTTATTTACATCATAATCCTTTGCCTCTTTATAGAACATTATAATGTATATTTTTTTCTTATGGGATCTTTGTTATCTTTAACATTTTCTTTAAAAATTTTAACCATAATGGGATCATGAATATGTCTCAACCAATTTTTATCCATTGTGTTATGTGTGTAAAAATTATTCCTAAGTGAATTATCTATTTAATTTACCAATGATTGGATGAATAACAAAAACCATTGTGGAAAGGATAATAAAATAATATTAATATATATTTTATTATATAATAGGAAGCCGAATTTTACAAGTTGATCAATATTCATTAAAATTTTGAAACCATAGCTAGATAATCTTCTCATAGTTTACAATGATATAGTGTGTGGACAATATTATTTATTTCAATGAGTTACATCTCTTTCAAAATAAAATAAAGATGAGGCATTATGGTGCAGGCATCCATTTCCATATGTAGCATCATCAAATATCTAAAAATAGTTGACTATATAGTACCTTTTACGTATGGAGAATCCTCTACAAATATCTTGTTTTCATCTTTTTCACATGTACTGAACTAATTTTTTTCAAACAATTTTAATATGTTATTCCAGTATATAATTAAAATGATAATATAATAATTCGTCACATACATGATTATGAAATTTCTAAATAAATTATTTATAATAACATACACTGAGTTATAAAATGGTCACAATGCTTTCATGGATTTCTATTGAATTTTTATACAATAAATAATATAAGTGATTTTAAGAATACTTGATTAAAAATTATGTGACACATAATAATTTTAAATTTATCAAGTTTCCAACTATTTTATAAAGTCTTAATGGACCTCAACATTGAACTTTTTGTGTCATATTTGCTAGATATTATTGTGTAAAGGATCTATATTCCCGTTCACATTACCTAATAGAGGGATTCACCCATTGATAAATGATATTTAAGTAATTATGTCCTTACTGAAAATGGTCATGTAGTTCAATGATTCATTGATTGGACTACCCAATCTAGAAATATTTTCCTATATTTCCTCAACACCTGCATCCATGATACTTCATATCTATCAAGATATAGTTCCCTTAATTTAAAATGGTTAATTATAAAATTAATAAATTATAACTCCCTAATAAAATAATATGTCCCAATTAGGGTTTGTCAAATGCATTGATTTATGGTTTTATTCACAGTCACATAATGGAAAGATAAGTATGACATAAAAAGATGTTGAGGGATTTCAATTAGTATAAAATTATATTTCTTATTTTATACCAAATATTTATCATAATTATTAATGGGATTTTATATAAGTTATTAACCATGTTTTCAATTAAATATTATATATAATATATTTATTTTAATTCCATAAATTTTTATTATTTCAATTATTTATGAGATTATGATCATGAATCTATAAAATAAATCATGTATAAGATATAAATAAACTACGATGCAATATTGGGATTCATCTAATAAATGATTTATTATGTTAAAAATAAATCAAACAATGATCAGAAGAAAAAACTCATTGGGTAAATATTGGCATCAGTTTCAACATCCCACCATTCCACCTATGTACTGTCTCACTTAGTTTTTCTTCATTTACATAGTGATCAGTATCCATGATCAATGGGATAATACAATTATTAAATATGTTTTATATATTATATGTAGTAGGGGGAATAAATGTATTGGTTAGGGGGAATTACATAAAAAAATGGACACAAAATTCCTATATAATAAACAGTAGAGGGATTCCACACATGACATTATATTTAATTTAATAATTAATAATTGAAATCCATGAAATATATTAATATTATATTAAAATAACACATTCATAGGTTTTTCAAATCTCATGATATGTCATACACATGTAATGAATACAAAAAATGTAAACTACGATGGATACACACCAATTAATTATTTATTATTAATACTAATGTGCATGTATTAATCAAATCAATCAATCAATTAATTAATAACATCCATGTATCGTATTGATCATTCAAAGTCCTTTGAAGATACTAATAATGAATAAATTCATATAAATTAATGGGAATGAATTTTAGATAATTAAATAGAATATATAGAGTATTTAATAATTAATCAAACCATTATTACATAGTAAACACATCTATATGAAATACTGTAACTATGTTTTTAATTATAGAGTTAATTATTTTTAATGTCATTTAATTTTGTTACATGGAGACTATACAACTTGTACTAATGATCCAAACTATGTGTTACTATCTTTCTATTTATATAGATTTTATACCATAGGAATAGGTGTGTACGTCGACTAGATGAAACAATATGAAACTACGATCTACATGTCATGTGTTCTTTTTTCCATGTGTCAAATTTGAGATCATTCTATGATTAATATAGATATATTTTGGAAAACATTTTTGTTAAACATGTTTTACCATAAATTATCCATGTTTATAATCCCTCTATAAGTGATCCACAAATGATCCTATAATCTCATAATAGAGTTGATGGATATCCAGGTGCAATAGTGATAGATCGATCATCTTGTGGTGTTTTTCTTGATCACCCTGATGATTCCTTCCAGATTGAATGAATTTTCCTTATATTTTCATTATTGTGAATATGGTTTGTTTATGGTAATATCTATATCATTATTTAGTCGTGAGATGTAATAATATAATTATTTGTTCCCAATGATTCTCAATATCAATATATCTCGATCAACCTATACAATATAGATGTATTCATCCATCTATAGATTTAGGGATAGGTTTAAAATATTATTTAATTACACAAAAGGTATTATAAAATATATTTAACCTCATATAATCCAATACAAAATCATAATAATATTATTATTTTATCATTGTGTGTGAAAACTAGAACAATGATAAATATTATTTTATAAGCATGGAAAATAATATTTATCATTGGAAAAAATATCCTTTTTTCATTCCCCAAAACAAATTTTCAAATTCTAGAATAATTATATAACTAAATATTTAATCATTCCATAAATAATATTAATATTCTTCTCACAGTATAGAAAATAGATATTTATTATATATTCATGTAATTAAATAAATTGTTTACTAAAAAATAAAAAAATAATTATTACCTTATGAATATGAATAAATACAGAAATATTATACGTATTTATGTTATTAAATAATGAAATCGTGAAAAAAATATTAATTTAATATGTATGATTTATAAATTATCAGTAAAATTATTCCCTAATCTTGATAATAATATATCTTCTTATAATTAAATGACATTTGAATTTAATTGAGACCACTGGAATCACCTATTATGTAACCATGTAGGATTGTATCTCATTGGAATTGGCAGGAATGCCTAAAGTCAAATATTAGTATCTAGAAATGGGTTAGGTAAAACAACATAATACAGTTAGTGTCAAAATATAGAACACTATATATGAGTGCACACATTGAAATGTAATCAATTATCACCACATATCACCAATAAGGTTTTACACTCATGTCATCAACCTATATTTTGATACATCTATATTTTAATATCATAAATAAACTCTCTATTTCAGAATGAATGCATAATTTAATGCAACAATTTTTTTTTTCTGTCAAATTGTATAGATATTATCTTCCATTAATATGAAAGGTAAAAATTCTTCCTTGAAATTTTCATTAATTACATGGAATTCATGATGCACTAATCATACAATAATTCCCATTAACACGTGATTAAATGAGTTTCATTAGTAATTCAATGTGTGTGAGTCATGATATGAATTAATTTTAATCATAATTTATAAGAACTATTACAAAAACTTATTCACAAAAATATTTGATGGCACATAAATAGATAAAATTTTGGTTGGCAAATTTGTTCTCAAAATCTCCAATCATAGAGAGTAAAAAGTGTGATCTTTATGAGAATAAGTATAATATTCTAATATGTAATCACAATTAATAGTCAACATAGGATTCCCCCCATGAATAATATTACCTAAAAATATAATTTTGTTTGAGAATAACATCAGGGTATTTCAAGGTTCCCTTCGTAACAAGGAACTATTATAACCTTTTCGATGCAACAGATACTGTAGTACATTATCACATTAATTTTATGCCTAACATCAAAAAATATATAATAAGGTGTTTAAATTAACTATATCTTAATTATGTATACTTGTAATATGTATTATAATGTTTTTAGTTATAAGTAACCCACTCGAACAATATACCCAATCCCACAACACTTTCCATGAAGACTGATGGTTGTCAAATAAGATTTGATAAAACACACCACTGATCACCAACATTATTAATATGGAAACCCATAAGTGATTATTATTTTTGGATTGGAAGGTCATTTATAGTGGAATGGATCTTCCAATTTGGTTTTAGTGGAATGTTATTGTCCAATATATAGGTTCTTGGCAGATCCCCAAACTAGTTTCAAAATGATAATGTCATCTCTAGTAAGATAATCTGGATCTTTGGTCGTTCAATTTTAAAAAACATTTATTGTAACATCCATTATAGGAAATGTATCTATAAATAGAAAAATAATAGTGAATGGAATGATCATATGGATCAAGTGGATTATCATTGATGGGAAATCCTAGATGCATGATATTTGGTTTGAGGGGAAGAATGATGGGTGAAAACACAATCCCACATAAGTTTATTCATGAAATATTTTGATAAAATATAATTTCAATGTACCCACTCCTACTATCTATAATATGATTTTTGATGGAAATGAAAAAATGATTTTGTATTGGCTCCTAAAAGACTTATCTTGATTAATGAAACCCAACATATTTCGTGATGATTTTATATTATTAAATATGCTTAGTATTATAAGAAATAAAATTTGGTTTTTTGTTCAAATGTGAGTGGAGGATTTATATATTCCAAATATTTGACATATATCTGTCATTAAAAAGAGAAGTATTGGAAAATGAGGTCGAGCTGCAGATATACAAGAGTAATGAATAGAACTATATTGCTGAGTGAAAATAATAGAACCCTTTATTATTAGGAATAAATGAAGAAAGAGAAAGGAATAAAAAGAAAAATAACACCATTATATTGGTGTTTATATTTTTTTTCTTAATGAAATCAAAATCAACCTTTGTGTTGTATTATTCATAGTATCCCTCAGATTTTATTTTTTCTTGATATGCAATGAATATGATGTTTTCTTGGGATAAAAAATGTGTCAATCCCAAACATTTATAATCTCTATAGTGTATTGTATTACCTCCTATAACATTTAAACACTATTTATATATTCAATATAGACAAACCCTTTGTGTTGAATCATGAAAAACACAAATTTACTATTGTTTACATTTATTATTTAGAATGTGTGTGTTTGTTAATAATTATAGAATCATCCTTTTCATACCATTATAAGAACATGATCACGTATAAAACAAATAGTACTATAAAACCATAATTAAACAACTCTTAGGGGGGATCAGGATACTAGTTGTAATTAGATGTATCAAAAACACATTTTTGGGAATAAAATACGTCAAATTGATATTTACTCTTTGGAATAAACAACTAATAACAAATGAGTTTCTTTATTAGATTAGTGTAATTAAGAAATCTAAATGAAAAAAATGAGATACCATCCTGGACCTCTTGAGTAATCTTACTTCTCAATAATTTTCATGGTGTATATGTTTTTTTATGTTATTTAATTATCTATGACTGATGGAGATATAAAGATGCTCAATGATAATAAAAGATCAAAGAATAATTTTTCTAGTGCATTGTCAAATCAGATCAATATAATGTTGATGGGATTCACTATTACAATGTGAAAAACTAATTTTTACTTAATATCACTTATATATACAAATATATGAATATTACATAGATTTCTATCACAAAATAATTTTTATTTAATATCAATACAATGTTGTGAGGTCCTAGAATATATGTCCCAATGAAAAAGGCCATAATAAATTCCCTTATACAATGATAAATATGAAATTATATGAATATATACTTAAACATGGTATTATGGTCATATGATGTCTTATAAAGGGATAAAAATGATATATATTTTTATATTTGATTACAAATAGATAGATGAGACTCTGTATCATGATGTTTTCACTAGGAAATTCATAAGACAAGAGATTATGAAGATAGACCCACAAGAAATAATTTTAAATTTCCATTTTTCATTGGATATTTTCAGTCTACTAACATATTTTTTGATCCTTAGATATTATTATTATTATTATTAAAACATATCATAATTCATGAATGTAGATATTTCTATATATGATGTAGTGGAAAATTATAATGATGAATTTGAGTATATTGGGTGCACAATGAGCGATATATTACTAATGAATAAGTCATGGAATGATTTCTTCCTTCCAGTTTGTAGACATAGATCTAACATCTCATTGATTGAAATAATACCATCACATTAAATTCCATTTCTATGGTGTATTATTGAGATCATTATAACTATTTAGAAAAGCAATTATCAATTATATTAGCTATTGAAAAGAGTTTGTAACTATATTGATGATATATTTTAAAAAAGTATTATATTACAGAGTGAGAATTCACATGTGGTTAGGTTTGTTGAGACATTAAAATCCTTGTATAGGGTGCATTTACATTTTCTTATGTGTTGATATAGTAATTTGTGGATTGAATATTAATGATACTAGGAAATAATGCTAGATATTCATAAACTTAGTGTTTCTATTAACCTCAATGAAATTCAATTTGAATTTCATTATTGGAATTAATATTATTCTCCCAAAAGATGAATAAGATATATTATGAATTTGTTTTTTGAAAAGCATTAAAATGAATATTTATTCTTAGTATCATGAATATTATTATTATTTCCATATTTATTGAGTGAATAATAAACATTTAAAATATTTATTTATGATTTCAATAAAAATATTATAAGATGAGGGGACGTATGCTTTTTTCCAATGATAAATACTTACTAACCATATTGTGAAATTACATTTATAATTATAATAGTTAGCACACTACATGAGATAAAATGATGATAATATCATTTTTAAGGAATTGGGTATAACATGGGACTAGTATATTGTTAATTTCTATTCTATAATCATTTAATATTAAACCACCACGTTTGATATATATATATAACCATAATTTTATTTTTGAGATGTTTATAATTTTATTTAGTATAACTCCTTATCCATCCTCCGTTGAGATTTATATCCACTGAGGAAAAATCAAGGGTTTTTTTATCATGAATGTGAGGCGAACCAATGTTACTATTTCCTATCAAGATAAAGAGACCAATATTTTATCATGGGTGTTACATAAGATGATAAAAATAATTGTTCTAGATCACAACATACCATAAAATACATTTCAAGACAAAATGATTAGCCATTGATCACTACTAGAGGGATTCTACCCTTGGATCCTTATAACACAATGACAGTGAAACCATATAATATTTTGATGATAATACTATTCAATTAAGAAGGAATTAATGATATGAATGTAATACTTTTTTTATGTTGGTTATAAATTTAACATGAAAAACATACTGTCACATTTGTTCAGTTGTTTCTCTAAATTAATATTTGAATTTAGTCATTGGCCATTATGTTATTTTTTCTTATAATTATCAATTTCTTCACTAATTATGATAAGAATTTGGGGTTTTCATGGCCCATGCCTCATCATCATCATCCAAAATACAAATGTTGTATTGGAGTGCTCATGTTTAAATTTATTGATTTTTATATTAATTTCTTATTATCGATTTAATTTCTGTATTAATTATTTAGAATCCAATTGATTAGATATCCCCTTATCTATTTATATTCTAACTCATATAATTCAAAATGTTTTAATGGTATCTTATGTGAATATGATGAATACTTCATGAGGAGTCATAGATTTATTATAGACGACATTAGACTACATAGTTTGTATATTGTTAGTACACATAGTGTACCCATGTATATTACACCAGGATGAACTATGTTAAATACGGGTCTTTATACAATAAATATACTATATATTTATAAATATTTACAACATGTTGATTGGGCCAATGGTGAATGGTTTTGTAGTCAGACACCATGTAATATGCCTAAATACTGTATTGTCCACACATTTTAATGGTTGAAAATGTATAGTAATTGAAGGATTGTGTGATTAAAGGATTCATATTACTGAAAAACATGAAAATCATAGGACATAAAACTAATAACACCTTATAAATTTTTAACTAATACTTGTCTATGAATAAAAAACATGCCCAATCCCTAGTAATTTTTCGATCATATACGGTGAGTGTATTACACAATGTGTTGACGGATTTTTTTACCATAAAGATATTTATGTAAAAGTAAATCAAAAAATAAAAAATTACATTAATCATAATAAACATGTATACAAGTATTTAACACAATGATAAGTTATGATACATTTTTTTTTGAATAAATTTAATTTATTAAATTTCTTTCCACACACGCAAAAATGATTCTAGATGACCAAAATATATTATAACATAATAAACTAGCTGTTGAATTGGAAGAGTGAGTAGGAATAACTATATGTTTAATTTGATTTTTAAAATGTATAAGATATTAAAAATATATTTAACAAAAAGTACATGTTTTTAGTAAATTCTTCATAATCTTCAAAAATAATTTTTTTTCACAAAAATAGTTTTCATTTATTTTTTGAGTAAACAATCAAATTAAAATTTTCAAATTTAATATTATATATTTTAAAAACAAATTATTTATTTATATAATCATGTATAAATTTTCATAAATTGAAATATTTTTCATAATTTTATGAAAAGGAAATGTTTTTATTAATATTGAAAATCATGATAATTATTGAAAATTGTCTTTTTTATTTAAGGAATTTAAAACATCCCATTATTAAATATACTAAAAAAGTATCAATCGTTTTTTAATAATATTTATAATATAATTAAGGTCATTATAGTTAATTTTATTTTGGTAATTTGTTATAAAAACATTTATAATTAAATATGTATTAAATTGAAAGTTGATTCTTATCGTGTTTTTGAGGTTTAATTTTAATATTAATCATTTAACTTCAATGAAAGAAATTATATAAAATTGTTACCAAATTTTCAATTAACTTTTACAAATATAGAAATTATGTCATTTTCATTTTCAATCATAAGAAATAGTAAAAATAGTAAAAACATATTCAACGCGGTTAATAATAAAATCAGTTTACTAGGGGGTGGGGTCAAACCAAGAGGTGATGTTAGGTTTTCCAAATATATTATTCAAAATTCTATTATCTATCTATATTTATAAATCATATTATTCAACCATATAGTCTTTGTACATTTTGAAGCATTTGGCATGAGTATGAAATTATTATATTTTAATCATTTATGAAATTCAGGTGTGTCCTCTCCCCCGCTTATAATGGTGCTCCCCTTTTATCTTCACATTACACCACTTTAAGCTATTTAGCTTCTAAAAATCTGAACTGTTTCCTTATCAAATTCCATACACAGAAATTGGAGGTTCTTTTATTCGTAAAACACTATTCCAAGGGTCAATATGAATGGATATAAATGTGTCCTACATAAGAAGAGGTAGCCATCCTAAAATACCTATTTCATTTTACTTATTTTTTCACATCATGTAAGTCAATATTAATAATCATTAAATAATAAAATTTTTATCTTAAATATTCTAAAATGATATTATGATTATAGAACAACCATTATTCCCCCCTAATATCCATCTAATGGGATGTGAATGTATTACATGTACGTAAGTGTGGACCACCGCCTCTGCATTGAGATACAATTAATTTTATACTACCATATTTAATGGATCGTTTTGCAGATTTATAACAAGTTCGATATTTCTGGGATTAGTTTACTCAAGATGGGAGGGGTGAATTGAGTAACTATAAAAATTTCAATTACAAAAATATTATTTTAAAAGAATTTGTTTTCGCCAAATATAGATATATCCCAGTTAATCAAGGCTATACTGTTATAATAGTTTGACTGTTTAAACAAAATCATAGATGATTGATTAATTCTCCGTAATCTTAATATGTATTATAAAATTGCTTTTGAAGTTATCCTAAATAGAAATATCAATTATAACTTTTTTCCAAGACTAAATATCAAAGTAAAATTAGAGTTTTCTGGATTATGCAAAAAAGCACTAAAATAGAGAGGACTAAATTAGATAGCACAACAGATATAAAAAAGTGGTTTATTCTCAGGACGAGACCTAATCCACTCCACTTGGTGATCATATTCCACCAAGCAGTTTATATAAATAAACACTGATCCACACCCTGGATCAGGGTTAACCACAGTACACAGACTGTCACGGTCACACAGGGACATCTTCCAAAATTTTGTGGGTAAACAGAAACAATAACCAGGCCACACAGGGATCAATTCCACAGTTGTTGTCTATAAATAGAAATAGAGAGTTTGGTTCAAGGATTTTGAAATCATTTAGTTTATCCCAACAGTCTGTGTGTGTGTGGAATATACAGAGCACACACACTGCTCGAAAGGCATGTGAAAGAATAACTAAGAGAGAGTAGATGTAATTTTATAATGCTATTGTGATTTGAAGTGCAGCTCTGGACTCCATCGATTTAGCAGAAATGCTTCAGAGTCCTCATCTAGTTTTTGTCTTCAAAAATAGAGTGTCACGATTCATCTTGTGTTCTCCATGAGCATTGACAATGTGAGGATGTTCTATGGATTCCACTGTACTTCGTATGTTCTTCAGTAGAGTCAGATTGCACACATGTGAAAATAAATTCTTTAAAAATCATGCAAAAATGTACTTCATGGTTATTCTCTCACGCTTGTATTTCATTCAGTATCATTCTCTATTGTCATTGGGCACTCTTCGGTATTTATCTTCAAATGCATGTGTTTTAGCTGATAGGTTCCATGTGTTTTGTGCCTCGTACCTTCTACTATGTCTACAATGAAATATTAATTATGGTAGTGCATTAAAGACATTAAATATGTACATTAAGAATTAAATTTAATGTTGAAAAAATAGTTTATGAAACTGTGTCACACTATGTTATGAAAACAGTGTCTCTTTCACAGTGTCTAAGTGTCACGGTCTGAGTGTCACAGTCTGAGTGTCACGGTGTCTTGTTCGTGGTGTCTGATCCTCACGATGTCTTGTTCACGGTGTCTGTTCTTCACAGTGTCTTATTCACAGTGTCAGGCATACGGTGTATGGCTCACGAAGTCAGGCCTACAGTGTCTGGATAACTGTGTTTGGCTTCATGGTGTCTTGTACTTTGGAAAATAACTGTATTCATAATTAAACAGTAATATGCATGAAATGGATCGAGATTAACCATCATAAATCATGATAGACCAGGAAGAAAAAAGACACATGATTCGATATGATTTATAAGAGTTAACTAGGTTGAATGGGATTTGTGATTATTAAAGTGATTTTGGATCATTAATGAGATTTTTGATCATTAAAGAGATTTGTAATCATTAAATCATGATTAATACATGAGGAGTCCAACAATCTCCTCTTTCTTAAAGATCAAAAAGCATGTACAGTAAAAATGTAAATTAGATGCAACTAAATGGAATAACATATATAATGAAACATATATAGATATATATAAATTCTCCTCCACCTTTTGGGATAATCCAAAATTTAAAATAAGAGATGCTAAACAGTGCACATGTCATTAAATGTAATTAGGGTACAACACAAAAAACAATGACATCACCATCAAAAAATAGTATGCATTGGTCTTCTTTAGGGATTCTTCTTCTCTTTGCATTTATCATCATCATAAGAGTAAATAATAGGGATAATAGATGACGTGGATGAAGGCAGAGACATGGTAGATAGAGAGGGTAAAGGGAGACCTTTGAAGACTAATGGAGATAAGGTAGGAGCAGTAGAAGATCGAGGCAGTTGATGGTCAAGAATGACAGGCCTGATCTGACTAAGAGCTTGGCCAACAGACATTGTTGTTGAGGCTAAGGCAGAGGTAATGGTAGGTACTCCAGGTCGGTGAGGAGTTGCCACTGGAGCAACAATTGTTGTACTCTGGACATGGATATATGGTCACATAAGTTTGATGAAGTCTGCAATAATTTATCCACCATATTGCATTGCCTTTTAAAAATAATCTCTGTTTTCCATGAACTAATCGACCAATCTTCTAAACTCGGTTAGCTTCTGGACATGGTTTTTTAAGGCTTGGGTTACAGACAGAATTCTCAGATTCTCTCCAAGGTATTTGAAGTGATTGGTCATATCATTCTTGGAGCAAATTCTGTAGAAATAGAAATCCACTTTCTTAGAAATCTTCTATTGGGCATCATATGCCATCATGGAATAAATTTTCACAAGATCAAGATCTCTATCACTATTCTTGAAAATTTCAAATAAATAAGTCACATTGAAGCCACATAATGTAGTCTGAAGCTATTTTTGGAATATCGATCTGAGGAAAGAACTGCCCAAGGTAGATGTAGGGGATTCAATAGAGGGATGAAAAGCTTTGACGGCTTTGGTTAGAGACTTAACCTGATTCAGTACCTTTTAAAGACATCTAGTGTATTCATTAGTGAGTTTATTCAGGTTCAACACAAGCTCTATCATTTATTTCAACAACTTTTTGTTCCTTTCTGCAATCTTTTCATAAAAGGATAATAGGTATGGTTGAATCTGTTACACTACATATCGAGTAATTTGAGAAATAGAAGGTTCTAGAGAAGCATCAATAGGTTCTGATCTGGAATGCAGCTCTTTCTACATGTCTTCCACCATGATTTTCAGGGTTGAGACTTCACTACTGAGAAACCTATTGTCCACTCAATCTTCTTGAATTTCATGGAGAATTTTAGGATTCAATTGCCAGATAATTTTCTCAAAAAACAGTGTGGAATCTCTCTCACTCATATTTGTCATAGGCTGAGGTTGTGAGTTAATAATCATCTCAACTTCAGACAGGATAGTGTCTCCTAATTACATTAAATTATTATCACTGAAAAAGGACAGTTGTTCTAGTAGAGGTTCAGGTGCTAGAGCTAGTACATTAGAAGGTTCTGGTTCTAGTTCATTCTCAGATGCAAAGTTAGAAACTGACTTCAACTGAAACAGTGAGGAGAGTTCAAGCCCAGTGCTAGAAACATGCTGAGATTCAATCAAATCATAAAATCTAGTGAATTTGTATTGAGTGGCCATAGGACTAGACTCAGCCGAATGTGATGCTTCAATAGACTCAAGATTTTGAGATTACTCCCCCTTAGTAGATGCACCCTTTTCAAGATTTAGAGGCTCAGGAGCTTGTTCTAAATCCATAGGTTAATCTCTATGTTCCTAAATCATCTCTTATCTAACCAACTGAATGGTTATCTCCATATTTTCATCAGTAGAGTGAATTATCTCAGGAATAGGTTGTTCCTCTAGGAGTTATTCCGGATTTTCTTCTTCCATAATAGGGAGTTCTTCTAGATTTGTTTCATGCACAGTAGGGAGTTCATCTAGATTTGTTTCATGTAGAACAGAGAGTTCTTCTTGATTTTTTTTCTTACACAACATGGAGTTCTTCTACTATAGCCTCTTCCATGGCTTGCTTCTCAGATTTTGTGACAACTTCTTCTCTTTCATCCTCGGGTTGGATTTCCAGATTGACATCATCTCTATGGATATGAACTTATTCTTCAAGAACAACGGTAGGAATAATAGGCCGTTATTCCTCAAAAACAACTTATTTCCTATGAGGTACTTTAGCTCCTTCGTTATCTTCTTCTAAATACTCACCAAGTTCATCTGGTTAGAAACTGGGATCAGTAATGTCTTTCGGCCTTGATGGATAATACACAAGATTAAACCTCTCATAAATATTATCATTGTCTTCCACCCACTCCTCTTTCAAGGGTTCTAGTTAATCTTCATTCTATTGATGATGGGTTTAGAAAAGATAGTACTCACCGTCCATAAGTACTTATTAATTAGGTCCATGAACTCCGTTTTCATCAAGAATGGCTAAAATCAGCTGATAGTAGAACAAAGAGGTGGATTTGGATGTAACCTTGATCAATTCACACATAAGGCGAATGATGTATTTTCACAGGTTGATTTCATATCCTTTCTCCATAATACGAATCATGATAAAATCTTGTTACTTTAATACATGAAAGTCACCTTTCCCCAGACTAACCAAATTTTGATCTAACTTAAACAACATCCTTGTTTCTCCATCATGTTCAGCAGCAATGGCCCTCCTCTTTGTGCCATCCCCGGTAAGGGTATTCAGAGCATAATCAAGGTCAAATAAATCATATGTTTCTGGGGGTTCTCTCTAATAATCATCACAAATTCCTTCGTGAGGTATCCTAAGTCATGAATCACATAACCTCAATGAGATGAGTATCTTTGGCCATTAATACAGCTACTCACAAAAAATATTTCACCATAGTCAAAAGGAGACTCTGTGTACTCGTAGAACTGAGCAGCTAACCTCGGATAAATGGGTCTATTCTCATTTGAGAACCATTCTAACCAGCCTTGTTCTCTTAACACTTTCAGAATTAGAGATTTTCTAGTCAAAATCCATTTAGGGATGATTTCTTTCTCAGGAAAAAAACTGTTGTTTACCAGGATTGGATTCAAAGGCCCTTCAGGTGTCAGCCATGGTGATATATTTTTTTTCTTCGAGCAACACTTCTCAGGTTTGGATGACAAAAGAAGTTTCATTCTTTAAATCCACTGAAGGTTCGAGAGAGAGAGGTTTTCAAGGTTGAAAGGATTCAAAATGAGTGGGTAGGGAATAGTCTGGGTGAAGAACTGAGTGAAACTCTTTATTTTATCATTTGGGAATGTCAAACATCACAAAAAAAACGTGGGAGAGTAAAAGAGGTGAATTAAAAATTACTGTGATACAGGTTTAAAGAATATCATAAATAATTTTCATGATGAGACCGTGAATGGTTGTTATGGTGAGATAGGGATTGGTTGTCACGATGTGACTGAAAATGGTTATTATAGTGAGATAGCAAGTAGTCTTCATTATTAGACATTGAGTGAAATTTTTAGTGCACATTACTATGAGACAGTAAATTTCAGATCATGAGTATGAAGTGCTAATGTTGAGGCCGTAAAAATGAGGGACAGTAATTGAGAATCAGTAAACATTTAACATTAAAGTAAAACAGAGTAAAAATTTGAAACATAAGACAAGTAAGATATCTATTTGATATTTATCATGCGAAGATCACATATGATGTAGTCTATTCTCTCAGAATTTAATGGTTTAGTGAATATATCAGCAAGCTGATATTCAGTATAATGAATTCAAAGGTAATATCACCTTAATGATAATGATATTTCAAAAATTATTGCCTTACATCAATGTGTTTTGTCCTAGAATGTGAAACAAGATTTTTTGATATGTTAATATCCCTTGTGTTGTCACAATTTATTGGTACATGTATGAATTGATATCCATAGTCTAGTAATGTGTGTTTTATCCAAAACATTTGTGCACAATAACTACCAGTAGCTATGTATTTAGCTTCTGCACTAGATAATGGAACATAGTTTTGTTTCTTACTACACCATGATACTAGTGACTTTCCTAAAATGTGACATGTTCTATAGGTTCTCTTTCTATCTAACTTACATTGACCGAAGTTAGCATTAGAACAACTAACTTGTTCAAATGATTTTCCTTTAGGGTAGAACAATGCTAGATTGGGTGTATGGTTGAGGTTTTTGAAAATTCTCCTTATAGCATTTAAATGAGATAATTTAGGATTTGATTGAAAACGAGAACACATACACACATTAAACATAATGTTTGGACGACTAGAAGTTATGTAGAGTAAACTTCCAATCATTCCTCTATAAGTGGTTTGATCAATAGATTTTCCGTCTTCATCAAGATCCAACTTACAGGTGCTGCCCATGGGAGTGTCCCTACCTTTAGTGATATCCAATACAAAACGTTTTAGAAGATCTCTAGTGTATTTAATTTTATTTAAAACAATTCCATCATTATTTTGAATAATTTGAAATCCAAGAAATTATTTTAGTTCACCCAGTAAGCTCATTTAGAATTCATTTTGCATCATTTTAGAAAAATCAATACATAATGAATGATTTGAAGATCCAAAAATAATATCATCTACATTGATTTGAACTAATAAAACATCATTAGTAATTCGTTTTATAAAGAGGGTAGGATCAGCTATTACTTTTGTAAAACCTTTGGAAGTAAGAACATTATCTAATATATCAAACTAAGCAGTAGGATCTTTTTTTAAACCATATAAAGCATTTGATAGTTTGAAAATATGATTCGGAAAATGAGGATTTGTATATCTAGGGGGTTGTTCGACAAATACATCCTAAAAACTATACCCATTTAAGAATACACTATTAAAATCCATTTGATATAGTTTAAAATTTAGATGTGCAGCATAAACAAGCTATATTCTGATGGCCTTAAGTCTAGATACTGGAGAAAATGTCTCCTTATAGTCAATTCCTTCTTCTTGACTATAGCCTTGAGAAACTAATCTTGCCTTGTTCCTTACTATATTTCCAACTTCATCGACATTATTTCTAAAAACCAATTTAGTTCCTATGATGAATGTGTCCTTGGGTCTTTCAACAAGTTTCCGATATTTGATTGTTTCAAACTGATTTAGTTCTTATTGCATAGCCATTACACAAAATTCGTCATTGATGACCTCATCTGTGTTTTTATGTTCAAGTTGTGACATGGAGGCTTGATGTTCAACATGATATCTAAGATAAGATCTATTTTGTTATACTTTATCTAAGTCTCCTACAACAGCATCTAAGGGATGGTTTCTAAGGGTTCTAACAATTCTATAATAAGTGGGAGTTGTGATTCTAAGATCATCAACCGATTCTAGTTTATTTTGTCTCGATTGAAGATAATTTCCAGAATTATAAGTTTTCACAGATTCATTCACAGAGGAATTTAAGGATTTTGAGTTGATGTTCATATTTGATACATCGTCTTCCAGATTATCTAGGATAGTTCTAGGATCATATGGTTCTATTTCATCGAACATGATCTGAACATATTCTTCCAAAAATTTAGTTCTCTTATTATATACACTATAATCTTAACTTAATATTGAGTAACTTAGGAAAATTCCTTCATCACTTTTGGATGCAAATTTTCCATGATTATCCTTAGTGTTTAGAATAAAGACTTTTCAACCAAAAAATCTAAAGTAATTAACCATATGCTTTCTATTGTTCCAAAGTTCATACAGAGTCTTTTTGAGAATTAGACTAATTAACCCTCTATTGATTCTATATAATGCAGTATTAACAGCTTTAGCCCAAAATAAATAGGTATGTCATATTCAATAAGCATTGTTCTAGCAATTTCTTTCAAGGTTCTATTTCTTCTTTCTACAACACCATTTTGATGAGGCGTTCTAGGGGTAGAGAAATTGTGACGATAACCATTTTGTGAGAAACATTATTCGAACTCTTGATTTTCAAACTCACGACCATGATCACTTATTAAAGATTTAATTTTATGGCCACTCTGATTTTCTACAGACTTGGCATACTTAGTAAAATAACACCACTCTTCACTTTTGTGAGCCATGATAAAGGTCCAGGTATATCTAGAGAAATCATATACTAGAACATAATCATAGTGCTTCCAATTTATACTAGAAAATCTTTATGGTCCAAAAAAATCCATGTGAACCAATTCGAGAGGATGAGAAGTATAAACTCCTTTCTTTGGTTTGAAAGAGATTTTGTGTTGTTTTCCCTTTTGACAAGGATTACACACTTTGACATATGGAAACTCAAGTTTGGGTTAGTCTTCAACTAGGTCTTTTCTAGTTAGCTTTCTAAGGGAGTGAACGTTACAGTGTCCTAGTCTCCTATGCCAAATCCAAGATTCCTTATGAAATGCATTTAAGCATGAAGCATTTTGAGAGGCTAAGGAATCTAGATTAACAGAATAAACATTATCATTCATTGATGTAGAAAATACTAATTCAACTTTAGAATTAAAGACATTACATGCATAATGCTCAAATTTAACAAGATATCATCATCACATAATTTTGAGATACTATGAAAATTATATTTTAAGCCATTAAGAAACAGTACTTTAGTAATAAAAATCGAATTAGAGTTACCAGTATGGACTAATCCAATGATTTTCCCTTTGTCATTGTCACCAAATGTGACATGTCCTCCTTCTAAATTTATCATATTCTTGAAACATGAGTAGTCTCTTGTAATGTGCCTTGAACACCCACTTTCCATGTACTATAGATTCTTACCAGATCACTTTAAGAATATTTCTTATAACATGATCAAGAAAAGACTGATTTTGGTACCCATACTTGTTTTGGTATAGTAACATTAGTAATAATTGCTTTAAGAACCCATATTTGTCTCATTGGTTTCCTATAAGAATTATGTAAAGTATTTGAAAAATAAAATGTATTTTGTCCTCAAAAATGTCAAACAGTAGAATATGTATCATGAATTGAGCTAGTTGAGTTGCATCCAGAATTGAGAAAAAAACTATATGTCCAAGACTTAGAAATAAAATTTGTTCTACTAAGGTTTCTTTTACCAGGTTGATAACCAATTCCAGTATTATATTTGGGGGAAATTTATTTTCATAGAATTTGTATAAGGGTATTTTCCTCAATAGTAAACTTTTCTAAGTCACTTTTTAATTGCTCATTAGACATTTTTAATTCATTGTTTTCTTTGAGCAGTCGATCATTTTTCTCCTTTTTAGTACTATGTTCATATTTATCATTTGTAGTGAGAGCATACATTTTATTCAATGATTTATATTTATCTTTTAATTCATTTAATGTCTCTTTATGAATGCTTCAATATTCAAAAATTTATTCATTATTCATTTTTATAGAGTCACTTTCCTCTTCAAAAAAGTATGAATTATGTAAAGAAGTGTTGAGTGTTAACTTAGATGTGTTTGTCATAAAAAACATATTGGATTTGTTTTCCTGTTCATCATGTGATGTCTCTAAGTCTCTTGATCTATCCTTAGAGGCACTAAAAGTTTCTTTCATTGCCTTTTTTTACTTCTTGTCCATGTCTTCATAATTCTTCTTATATTTGAGCTTGGACATTCAGCCTTTTATGTTCTTTTCACTTACAATCATAGTATGAAATTTCATCAGTTTTGTCACTTCTTTTCCAGTCCTTTTTCCAGTTTCCATTTTGATCATACATTTCCTTGATGTTAGGATTTATGAAAAAGTACTTCTTTTTGTAATATATTTTTAATCTTCTTGCCAGTTGAGCTATCTCCTCGTCACTGTCAGGTGACGATTGTTTTGTGGTGGAACATTCTACAGAAACTTCCAGTTTCCCTTTCTCTTTGTGCTTTGAGAAGGTGGTCTTGAATGCTACAGATTTCCACTTTGGTTCATCCTCCTCTTCATTATTAACATTAATATATTACTCATACCTCATCAGTTTCCCAATAAGTTCTTTTATAGGTAGCTTGCTGATATTGCACAATTACCTAATTGAGATAGAGGTTCCCCTCCATCTTTCAGGTAGACATCTAAGAATACTCATGATCTGTTCTTTAGCAGTGCCTTATCTTCCAAGAGAAATCATTGTGTTGAAAATATCATTGAACTTGAGATACATTTCATAAATTACCTCGTCATGTTTCATCTTAAAATTATCATATTTTATAGTATATGAATTAAGTATCATTTCTTTTACACTACATGTGACTTCATGTGGGACAGACAAGGTATCCCAAATTCCTGGGTAGTTTTACAAGGAAGAATCCTATTAAATTATTCAACTCCTAAGGAATAATATAAATCATTCATTTCTTTTCAATTGTTATTATAAGAATTTTTTTAGGTTCATCCCATGTAATTCAATCAGTCACAGGAAGATTGTATTCATCTATAAGTGATGACCAAATTTCAAAGATGATACTCTCTAGATGCTTTTTCATTATAATTTTCCTTTGAGCGTAATTGGTTCCATTAAATAATGGAGGTATATTGGATACAACACCTTCCAATCAATTATATATACTAATGAATTACATTAATAGAGTTTGAAATTTAGAATTAATAGAAATTTATAGATCATTAATGTACAACTACAATCATAGTAGAATAAGATTACACAGATTCATAAAAAAATTACCTTTGATAGCAAATGTTGGTTAGAGTGGTTTACTCTAAAGGGGAGGGGTGAATTGGGTAACTATAATAATTTCTGTTACTAGAATTTTATTTTAAAAGAAATAATTTTCCACAAAAATAGATATAACCCAGTTAATCAAGGTTATATGGTTATAAGAGTTTGATAATTTAAACAACTTCTTATAAGATTTATTAATTCTCAGTAATCATAATATGTATTATTAATATTATATTTGATGTTATCCTAGTAAGACAAATCAATTATTACTACTTTCCAAGACTAACTATCAAAGTGAAATTATATTCTTCTGGATTATGCAATAAAGCAGTAAAATAGAGAAGACTAAATTAAATAGCACAGTGGATATAAAACAAGTGGTTCAGTCTCTAGCCGAGACCTAATCCACTCCACTTGTTGATCACCTGCCTCCAAGAATTTTATATAAATAAACTTTGATCCACACCCTGGATCGTGGTTAACTATAGTATACATACTGTCCAAGACACAAAGGGGACTCTTCCACAGTTTTCGTGGGTAAACAAAAAAATATAACTAGGCCACACAGGGACCACTTCTGTAGTTGTATTTGGTAAATAGAAATAGAGTGTGTGGTGCAATGATTTATAAATCCTTCAGTTTAGCACATGAGTCAGTGTGTGTGTGGAATATATAGAGTACACACACTGATCGAAAGGTTAGTGAAAGAATCACTAAGATATAGTAGATGTTAGTTTATAATGATCTAGAGATTTTATGTGCATCTCTAGACTCCTTCGATTTAGCATAAATGCTTCTGAGTCCTTCTCTAGTTTTTGTCCTGTAAAATAGAGTGCCGCAATTCAGCTTGTGTTCTCCACGAGCTTTGAAAATGTGAAGATGTTCTCTGGATTCCAGTGTAAAACGTATGTTCTTTAGTAGAGTCTGATTTCAGTAATGTGAAAATGATTTCTTTGAAAATATTGAAAAAAGGTTCTTTGTGGTCGTGCTCACACACTTGTATTTCGTTCAGTATCACACTCTATTGTCATTGGGCACTCTTCACTCTTTATCTTCGAATAAATGTATTTTAGCTGACAGGTTCCATGTGTTTCATTCCTCATACCTTTTACTATGTCTAAAATGAAACATTAAGAATGTCAGTGCATTAAAGACATCAAATATTACTGTTATGAATTAAATTGTAAGGTAAAAAAAATAACTTAAGAAACGGTGTCAATGTATGTTATAAAAATAGTGTCTCCTTTATGGTGTCTGAGTGTCACGGTCTAAGTGTCATGGTGACTTGTTCATGGTGTCTGATCCTCATGGTGTCTTATTCACGATGTATTATTTTAATGGTGTCTTGTTAACGGGGTCAGGCTTACAGTGTCTGGGTAACTGTGTCAGGCTTCATGGTGTTAGTCTTACGAGGTCTGGCTAACTGTGTCTAGCTTCACAGTGTCTTGTACTTAGACAAATAAATATATTCCGACATAAATAGTATTATGCATGAAATGAATCAAGCATAGCCATTATAAAGAATTCAAGTACTTGAAACATAAATACACATGATTGGATATGATTTATAAGAGTTAACTAGGTTGAATGAGATTTTTGATTATTAAAGAGATTTGGGATGATTAATGAGATTTGTGATCATTAATGAAATTTGTGATCATGAAAACATGATTAATACATGAGGATTCCATCATTATGGTTTGG
The DNA here is from genome assembly GCA_963277665.1 of Viscum album. Classification (NCBI taxonomy): domain Eukaryota; kingdom Viridiplantae; phylum Streptophyta; class Magnoliopsida; order Santalales; family Viscaceae; genus Viscum; species Viscum album. The sequence goes on along the minus strand of OY728119.1, from coordinate 322,752,925 downwards.
AGAACCCATTATTTGAAAATAAAAATAGAACCACAGGAGAGATAATGGGGTAATACAACTCTTTTACCCTCATTCAAGACAAGAAAATATAAATAATCATTTTATAATAAATTAATAATGTCAAAGTACTCAATCCAATCAGAATATGTTATCAAGAACCTTTTAGATCAAGTAATCACTGATATATTTTTATAATAACAGTGTATCGAAGGTCTATCATTCTTATTAAGAACACAATCTAGGTGGTCGGGGATAAAATCCCCACTCCATAACATTTCTGATCGCAACATTGTGGGGCTGGTGGTTTTTCTATCACATGCATGACCATGAGATCTATCAAGGATGTTGAAATAATTGATTGTCACTCATAGTATTGGAAATACACCAGGACAATTCAAGACAGTGGATGGAAAGGTGGTGATCGATATGTGATTATGGCCATTGAGTATATATTAGTGGGATAAAGTGATGAAAAAGGAATTTTCCATAACAGATGGTGTGGGATTTTCGTTAGATTCATTATGGAAAAGAGTGGGGGTTTAGTGATGGGGGTACATTATTTTGGTCATGGTTATATAGAGTACTTCATTAATACTAGTAGAGGAAGGGGGGATATCATTGACACTATTGAAGTACTATAAGGGTTTTTTGAGAGGTAGTAGACACACATGATGTACCTAATAAGGAATTATTGTGACATAACGTGGAATGGATTGAAAAAACCACTGAGAGTTGGTCTAGTTGTTGAGCCATTAGGCCTTGGGCCAAAAGTACATGTTTTTTTGAATCATTTTTCTATGGGCCCTACAAGGTCTGGTTATGGGTTCCCTCACCCATGTAAACAATACATCGTTTGTTTAACAATAAAAAGTGTTTTGACCTCAATTTTTTTTAAATAAAAATTTTATTCCCCTATGATAAGGAATCTTTATAAGTACACTATTTAGGTGAGTTATCATGATGGTCCCACAATTTTCATTAATACCTTTGATCTACATAAAATTAATGATTTCATCATTATAATTGGAAACCAAGGATCCAATCCCAATTTTAAAATTATTATCCTCTACACCATAATTTAAATCTTTCAGTTTTTGAACAGCTATTAAGACATCATTATCATATAGCCTAAACACAATAGAAAGAGTACGCAGGACCAATAGATTCTAATTAAGGATTACATCCAATACTTTAAACAATATCCCTTGATAAAGAGACACATTAATAAACTCAGAATTACTACATGATCTAGGTGGTGGAATATAATATTTAGCCTCACATAATGCACTAGACTGGTTGCACTGCCAACCCAATTGGGTTGCATCTCAATATTGAACTATAATTTGACTAACACGAGGAAGATGAAAACCATAATCTCCAGTTTACAAAGAAATATTACCTTCATTAGCAATAACCATACCCTCACTAGAAACAATGGGTTGAACATCCATTATTCATAAAACTATAACCTTCAAAGAACACTCAAAACCGTATACAAAACAAACATGATATGTCAAAACCCGAAGTAACATCCTAAATAAAATAATAATTTTTATCCCTTCCAAGAATCTAATTATATTTATCTTAGTAATATTGCTTATGATATCCCTCTATTACATTTATCATCCCATGATAATATATCATGTCATGACCCTTCATCAGCCAAAAGGATCACAACAAATCCTTGTGTCATTTTTTAACACATCCAATTGAATTATTGTGCAATAATAATGTTTTAGGATTCTCATACATAATTCATAAATACACTTCATAATCAAATGTATTGATAACAACTTTACTAATGAGAGGAGATCATAAATCTTCTTCTATATGTATTCTAGTATAAAAACAAAATTTGAATTGTTCTATTGTGAAATTTAATTTCCTGGGAACATCCAAAAAAGTAGTAATTTAATGAATAATTTTTTAATGGAATAAAATACAACTAATTATTTTTTACACAAACATGATTCCTTTATCTATTTACCATAAAAGGATTAAATTGGTGACCCCACACCTATAATGATGACATTAACTATATTAGGTTAATATAATTGTATCCCCACACCATTTTATTAATATCATCATTGGTAAAGAGAATGGAAGAATACACAAACCACATAGGATCACCTTTTATATAACTAAATCCCAAAAAAAAAATTATAATCAATAAAACAAATCTAGATATTTCTTAACATATCTATAAGTTGATGAAACAACAATGCTATTATTAAGTATTTATATATCATGAAACTCCCCAATAATGAAAAAATAATTCGTAGTAATATTAGTAGTGTTTCAATTCCCAAAGAGTTTTTTATAACTCAATCATTAGAGAATGAAGCAATTTTTCACTTTAGAACAACAATATCAATATATGATCATGTCACCTTCGTTGAAGTACATACATCCTTTTCATTTTTGAACCACCACCATGAAGAAATATGATTTATTTTTCATTTTTGTATGAATGGTAAAATCGATAAATTTTATTTATATATTTGATATTTATGATATAAAAATAATTATGTAGAGGTGATGTTTTTTTTCAATTCTTTCACTATATCTTTTAAAAATTGAAAATAATGTTCATTTGTTTTTTACAACATACCGTCACAATGAATAGTATAATGAATATTTCTATCCCTACCATTATAGTGACTCTAATTTACAAATAATGAATATATATGGTATTTTTATCACTAATATTATTTTTAAAATTATGGAATAGTTGTAAAAGTTAATGTAACATAACTACCTACCAATAATTCCCATGAAAAAGTAACAGTTAGCACTCGGAAATAATGATTTTAATAAGGAATTATTAATAAAAGGGTGTTGAAATGATATCAGATGATTATATATGATATTTAATGTATATAAGTGACTCTATTATAGAATTATAAAAAAATTTAATTTATTATATTTGAGTCTATAATGCTTTTTAAAAAGCTAAAATTGAGGTAAGGGATTTATGATACAATCCCATTATCTATCGGTATTGTAAAAGATAATGTTTCTAATAATTATATTTCATAAAATATATGTCAATAATCCCAAAAATTTCCTTCTATATTGTATAGTTATATTGATCTAATTGTTTCATGTAATTTTCAACTATTTATTAACATTATATTAAGAAACAATATTCTTAAGAAAAAAAATATAAATTATCTCTTTCGTTGAAAATATTTTTTCAAGCATATCCATGTTTTCAAAAATAAATTAATTTTTTTAATTTGTTTTAAATTAATGTTTATGAATTATTTTATAATTACAATAAATTTAGAAAGGAAACCTCTTATAAATTTCTGAATTATGTACTTTTGATAATTTTCCAAAAGTGTGAATGAAATATTTTTTCATGTAAATTAGAGCAATATTATTTATCACCATCATACAATCTTATTGATTTTAATAATACATTAAAATTATCCATGGTTATTTCCAAGGAAAATTTATACAATTTTATTTGGGATTTTTAAAGATCTTTACCATGTTAATTCAAAATTAAAAAGGTATTATAATTGAGAAATGTTCTAAGTGATATTTTGGAGGTATATTCATCTATAAAGATTTTACATAATGTTTATTATTGTTTATTCAGGATATGATCCATTGATTCTATCCACAATCATACATTTGATGTCTTATTATTGGGATGATTTAAGGATATTAAAAAAAAGTTTTCATTCTAATAGGTTAATTAAACGTGTAAAAATAAATTGTTAAACTTGCTTTCTTTACATGGGTTATTATATTAAGTGATAATGAAATATGTCTGAAACCTATTTCATATTGGAAGGATATGGTAGAATAATTTTTTAATAAACTTGGGATATACATAAGTATAATTTGCATTATTTTATGGGAGGTCAGGTTTTTATATTTCCGTATAATGAATTTGGTAAAGATTGATATATAATAAAATAATAAGGACTATAATTGGGTGTGAAAATAGTTCATTAATGTACTATATCCACTATAATATATTTGGGACTGATCTTCTACTAAGGAAATAATGGAAGGGGGAGTGAAACCAGTTCACTGTGATAATCTTGTATGAGATACTTGATTAATAAAATTGTTTCATCGATTATATGCATGCCACAAAATTATGTCTTATGGCAATGTTATATTCTCATATTTCATTTTCTTTGACATATTTAAGATTCATGTATTATTAACATCAACTATTATTTCCATGAATCTGGAATATGATCAATGATATGATAGGTGTGGGTTTCAAATTTCAATATCATGTTCACATACCATTATTACTCAGATAAAAATATATAATAATTGATATCTCCCTTATTTATCATTAATAAGAATCTGAGCTCACCCTTTCATAATTTTTCCAGCCTCTTATTATTAAGATCATTTTTAAGTATATATGTCTATGATGTTCAGTATATTTGAAGATCTAAGTGATATATGTTGTAATCCTCTTAACAACAATTTTTTTACGTATCCAAGTCTCCAAAGAAACTAAATATATACAATTTTAGTACTATTCATAATGTTTATTACGATATATTCATCTAATAAGATGTAATATTTTTGTATGAATTGTATGAGTCTCTATAATAGTGAGTGTTCCCTTACAGTATAACAAGTTTAAAAATTCATTGGGATATTCTTGTGTTAATTCACATTTAATTTAAAACCCATTATGAAATATTTGAATATATTTTAATCATGTATAACCTAGGTTAAACATAATTTCTCATATATTGGAGATAAGATTTCATGATTTATAAATCTTATAAATGATTTTCCATGATTGGTGTTTTCTTAATCTAGTCATTATTTCTCCCAATATGTATTTTTTGGTTTTATTCAATGACTGATACCAATTATAATCACATAAATGATGAATTTCATGACCAATCAAATTATATTCCCTTTAATAAATAATGTTTTATGGGAAACAAAATGAATAATATTATTTTTATTCTTGCATAATTTCTTAATCCAAAAAATTTATTGAGATTATATATATGAAAAGATTTGAATTAAAATTTATTGAGTCCTTCCCAAGGCTACATAAAACATAATTTAGATGTTATATTTATCCAATATTTTTTAATGGTTCAATAATATGAAAAATTTATTTATCATTCTCTGTAGTTCAAAATATAAAAATAGTTTTTTATCTCTTTAGAATTTGGAAGGTGATGCAGATAAATGGTGTAATCATATCAATAACAAGATAGAACATGAATAAATATACTCCATGGATTGGTATGAATTTAAGATATTACATTTAAGTAAATTCCTCATATTATTATTTTTATTTAAATGGAGAATCAATTATTTGAGCTATATAATAATGATAAAGATTCTATTAGTATCTGTGAGAAATATTTTACAAGACTTATGAGGTACACTTCTAGTATTACCATTCAACCTGAAACCATGATTGCACAATAATTATGTATCTTAAAATTTTGTATTATATAAAAATTATCCCTAAACACCACAATATCTATGAACAAATTGTTTTTTGTTCTATAAAAATGGATATGTTGATTCAATTTACCCATAAATATTACGGTTTCGATATGAAAATAATTATGAATTTCAATGTAAATTCTAAAAAACATTTATAGAAAAAGATGATATTTTCTTTATTCTTTTAGAGTGAAATAAAAAATGGAATAAATCCACATATGCGGATTGCCAAATTTTTTATGTTCCGAAAAGAAATCCATCAAGCACTCAACATCTGATGTCATAAGAATAAAAAGTTATCTGATGATTTTGAATAATAACCACATAATGAACCACACACATAGAAATATTCAAATTCAAGGACTATGGAAAATATGCTATCCAGTTCTCAAATATAATGGCTAATGATGGTGAAAAGTATCAGCAACAACAATATCCTAGTGACAATAGGAAATAACATACAATCACTCTTACTCATGTGCAATCTGATAACAATGTGGTTAATGGTACATATACCATCAACTCTATAATTTCTAATCCCTTACAAAATTCTTGATATACCCACTCTATTATATCTAATGAATTTTCTATGGGATTCACAATAACACCTAAACATTTTATTATTAATTATCTAGGAAACTTATAATGGTACAATAATCATGTTTCATGTCTTTGACTCCTATTTGATTGAATTTTATAGAAATGTGATTAATGAAAATCTTATAATTCTCTATCCAGTAGAATTTTCTGTTATCTTACAAGTCTAATGGATTTATTTACATAAATCTCATCTAAATTATTGTGGATGGGATCCCATGTTTAGTATTTTTGAACCAACCTATTATCTTCTATTACTGAAATGATAAATATGTGATTTTAATGGAAATTGAATCCATTGTATGGGAATTTATTCTTATTCAAAATGGGTGATTCATGAAAATGGATGGGAATAGACATAACATCAATTACATGCCTATTATAATGGAGTTTGATGATATATATATTGAATATTTATCTACTAATTTGAATCAGGAAGGTGAGTTTTAAATGGAACTCATACATGGTACAACACCAATTCCAAGGACACCATATATAACAACCACTATTGAGTTACAATATTTTAAGAAGAAAATATCAATAAATCATGATAGGGTTCATTCGGTAAACTAAATCACATTGGGTTCACCTATTATTTTTTTACCGAATAAATATAAATCAATGTGACTCCAAATTTATTATCTTATATCTAATAAGATTAAAAACATGAATATTTATCATATTACCTATATTGATAATTTGATCTATCAATTAAGAGGAGTTGTAAATTTTCGCATGGTCGATCATCAATCATGATGTTGTTAACTAAGGGTAAAAAGTAATGAAATACAAATGAAAAAATTCATTACAAGGTTTTAACACTATGAATTTACACTGGTGCCATTTGGTCTTATTAATTCCCCACAATCATCATAGATTTGTTGAATAAAGTCTTCAAATATTACCATGATCAGTTTGTGGAGGTCATTATAGGTTGAATTATTATATAATCTAGCAGTATATAGGAGAATTATGATCACATTTCTTTTTTACTAGAATCCCTATGAAAGAAGACGTTTATGAGAAATTTTACAGGTTTGAATTCATTATTTAAAAATGTTCATTTTTTGACCTATAATAACAATAGAGGGCATAATATTTGACCCATTAATGATGGATGTTATTGAGCATTAGCCAAGTCCCACCACTATGACATAGATGTATATTTTGTTTGTTTATGTTGATATTATCAATGCTTCATGGAGACATTATCATAATTATATAACAAAATCACCAAGTTAACATGTGATGGGGACATGATTCATTGGACATATGAATGTAATGAAATGTTTAAAGAACTAAATGGATGGTTAGTTACATCCCCTATTATTACACTACCATATAGTAGAAAAGGGTTTGTGATCTATATTGTTTTATCATGGAAGGGACTAGGAAGTGTAATCATGTATATATGGTTATAGGTTATTCCACATGAAAATTAAGGGTTCATGGGAATAATTACCCAGCTAATGATTTGGATTTTCAAGTGTATGTTTATCATTAATTTTCTTGATTTTTTGTATTTATATATAAATGTTCGATATATATAACGATAAAAAAAGTTTAAGCTATACATTTACTATGAAGGAGTTGAATATTCTACAAAGGATATGGTTGGAGTTGATTAAATATTATTAATGGTTAATACATTACAAACATGGAAAACAAAACAATGTGGCAGATGTATAATTTTGAAATTATCCTTCTAACATACCTATTATTAGGATAAAAAATAAAAAATGTTCATTTATTTTAAAAAATATACCTTGATTTCATGATCAAAATGAGATATATTCTCTTTATAAATGAGTGTTCAATGATCTATCCATGTATTGATTAAAGAGGCAGTAAAGGATTATGTAGAGTTTTAATAAGAGGTGAGAAATGTATGGAGACTATCCTTGAAAATGATGGAATGTTAAGCTGTAGAAACTATTTAGGTGTTACATATATAAAAGATTTGAAGAAGGACTTGTCGGATGTAGCTTAAAATTCATCATTGTCCATTCAATCTAGAAATATGAATATGTATAGTGATATTAAATATTATTTCCAATGTGAAAACCTGAAAATATATATTGAAGTTTATATATCACAATGATTGTTATATAAAAAAGAAAAGAATGAGACATATAAATCTAATGTGATTTTATTACCATTAAACAAACTATAATATAAATAAAAAACATCACCATGGATTTTTTCATTAGACTCCCAAAAATATCTAGAATCTATAATTATATTTTTGTTGTAGTTTAAGACATAAATAATTAAAACCACATCATTGATATCATAAAATATTTCTAGGTTGATCAAATTTATTGAATATATATTAAGCAAGTGGCTATGTTGTATGATATAACGCATTTTATTTAATCTTATTAGGATCTGAGGATTACATAAATGTAATAGAAAATTATTTAGCAACCATTGGATTTAGAGATGAGTTTCAGAAATACATTTCATAAGTAGAGATATGGTAACTGTGAGAGTACCATTCAAACCTTATAGGATATGCTGAGGTATTATTTTATAGATTTAAATGGAAGTTAGGATCAAAACCTTTATATGGTTGAGTTTTCTTATAGTAATATCATTTCCTCAAGCATTCAAGTGCCTCATTATGAAGTCATTTATGGAAATAATTGTTGAAATCTGAAGTATTGGGTTGAATTTGGAGAAATAAAGCTATTGGGACCTATAGTATCTATGGAAATGGAATAGAAAGATACATCCATTATATATGAAATTATGGAATCTCATAGTTTATTATAATGTTATTGTAACCCTCAAATATTTCATATTACATTATCTCTTCAAATTAATTCAATAGCTTGATCTACACGCAACACCTAGTTTGATCGCACCAAAACTTACCAAACTAGTCATTCAACAAGCGGTTATGAATAATATTAACTAGATTTTTAATCTTATATACTCTATATAATTTTAACGTCTATATTATGTGTTTCTTAGGCATAATATAAGAACAAATTAATTTTTTTTTTTCAGATAAAAGATGTATTTTCGAGAAGATGAAATTTTACCTCTATTTAATGGAGAACCCTTTTTAAAACCAATAATTGATACATATATATATTTAAATTAATGAAATTAAATTCCCCTTTGGATTCATGTCATATCAATTTAGTTCGGATAAATTTTTCGTCATTTTCTGATAACATTAATATTTTGACGAATACTGAAATTACTATGTTTTAATTGAAAACATATTTTTTAATAAAAATAACTCATAATGATTAATTATGCATTTGAATGGTTTTTGAAGTATACATAGATTATATTTTTATCATTTAATATAGTGTAAGTCATATTAAGTAATTTAACATTTAAATTTGACATAAACACATGTTAATCTTTTGATAGTTTTTACTTTTTAATAAACCTAATTTTGGTTTTGACAATAGGAATTAATTTTTACATAATAAATGCAACTTCTATGTTTTTAATTTGGTAAAATATACTTCATTTTTGAATTTGGAATATCAAGATTATCTTAGGATGAATTTTTGGTATTTTTCTAAAAACATTCAATTTTTGATGAATAGTGCAATACACTACGTTATTATTTAAAACCAACTTTTTATTTAAATAATTAGTTATATTATTTAAAAATTTTAAGTCAAAATTGATACATAATACTTATATATGTTCAATTTAATTCATTAGAGACATTTTATAATAAAAAAAAATATATATATAATTTCTTGAAATTTTTACCGTCTTTTACCCACCTTCTAGGAGCATTTTAAAATTTTCATAAAACATAATTTTACCTCTTATGTGAGTTGAATTTAAAAAAACCTGAGAGTCACGGTTAGTATCAGTATGTAAAATGTGGTTCAACAAGATCAAACTAATTTTTGGTTAATAGTAATTTTTGTCTTTTATTTACCACGATTAAATGTAAATAGGGTTATTAACGGTAAAAATTATATCATAATTACCATAACACATAAACTAACTCTATTGGATAAGTATAATTCATCCATGAAAAACTTAATAATAAAATATGATTCTTTATGTCCACTTGGATTAGATTAGGATAATTATTATTATTTTATTTAAAGAAGATTTAAAAGTGTTAAATTCAACATTTAATAACTAAACCATTTTTAATATAGGTTTACACACAATATAAATTTGACTATAAATATTTATTTTAATGATAATAAGATTTTTGAAATAACGGAATTTTATTTATAAATTATATAAATTAAGTAGTTTAATTTATTTTTGACACATTGATGATACAGTAATTACCTTATTAATGAAATTATAAAATAATTGATATAATAAATATCCAAATAAATGTAAATTGAGTCTTCTGATTAATTAAAATATTTTTCAAGGATAATATGACATTTAAGGGTTGGTTAAATAAATTTTATTCAAATTTATAAAGTTTTTTTGCTTTCATAAAATCAAATATTAAATAGTGTCAAAATTGACATAATTGACTTTTAAAAACAAATAATTTATTATTAATTGATATAAGATTCCTAAAAATCGAAGGAATAGTAAAAGGACATAGATAAGGTAATATATATTAATAATGAACCACATGGGGTTATCTTGGCTTTTTATAGTATGTTTATTAAATATATAATATAAAAATACAAAGAGACTTGGTAAATGTCAAACTATTTTACTAAGAGTTAAATCTAAATGATAAGTTTAATATGATGACCTAAACCTGTCTACAACCTATTTATTGAAACATTATCGACCCATCCCAACCTTATAAACTAAATAAACTAATTTTGGATCCATTATAAACCGAAAATGAGTTTATTATAAAATAATATTTCAAGCTCAAGGTTTTCCGAAATTGATCCTCACCTCTCTTATAAAAGGACACTTCCCCTCATCTTAATTTCACACCTCCAAAGACATTTGGCTCGGCGAACCCCTGACCAAATATCCTCCCTTAATTTCTCCCTTCATCATAGAGGCCATACATTTCTCATACAACAATCCTAAGGAACCCTTTTGATCAAATCCAAAGGAAGTACTCGAAGAAGAGGTAAATATTTCATCACATCTTTCATGTTATTTTATTCTTCCACTTCCTCTTTATTTGTTGTATCTATTCTAAAATAAAAACTCCAATATATTATATACACTGTGATTTTATTTTAAAATAGGATTAAACATATTAATTATTTTATCCATTATATGAATGAAAAAATTACCATATGTGTGTGCATAAGGCTTACCGTCTCCACATCGTGGTATAGTTTGTTATTCAAACACATAATTATTTTAATGGGTATCATAATGATGATAACAGATTTAAATAATAAAAATTACATGTTAATGATTATTTATATATGATATTCCATCTAATTATATATGATTTCAACATCAGCTTAATGATATTGTCGCTCGTGCATACGTATGGATTACTGTCTCTGCGATGCGATGAGATTATCATTTCCATGTTCACCATTCATTTGTGATTATTAAAATATATATTATTAATAAGTATGTAATACATGAAATAATAATTCTACTGGATATATATATGTATGCAGTTACATATATCTTATTCACTTACTTCCATTCAATTCGATATGAAAACAGAAATAACATTTATGCGTACGTACCGTCTACTGTCTCCATAAACGGTGCCTTCTATTTCTGATATCTATATATTATAAATATTTACATTAAAAATATATATGATATATAAATAATGGTTCATATTCTGGATGTATTTAAATAATGATCTAAATGACACGATCAAGAATAACAGGTTAAAACACATAGAATAAAGAAAGTGAATATTACCTAAAATGTTAATTGAACAATGAAATAATTATTAAATGGTAAGTATAAAGTCATAAATGAATCATGTATGATATAATAAATATGAATATGGTTCTGATACAACTTAATAACATACTATCGTCATTATACAAGTGGTTAAATGTACCCCTGAAAAAAAAGTGCAAGGAAAGGGTTAATTTCACAATCTATATATTATCTGAGGTTTTTTTTACATAAGTATCTACTAAGAAAAATTTATTATCCTTGTCCACATTTTATAAAATAGTATTTAAAAGGATTATTTTTTAGGTATGGTTTACTAAAACCTCATTTAAAATGTTATAAATATTTATTCTTCTAAATCATTCACATTAATGTCCATTTTTTAAAAATGGTTTAAATGATTTATTTATATGGACATGAATGTTATAAAATGTAAATTCCTTTCAAAAGAATAAAATTGGAATGGGACACTTTTATTTAAAAATATATTTTAAATGGATTCGTTTATATGAATTTTAAATGATTTCATGTAAAATGGATATTTCTCTCAATGATTTTTTACTTATCATTTTCAACTATGTCAACAACATTTACGGGATATTCTTCTTGATCGAGTTACAATTATTATAATAGAAATCTTCCATATTGTATTAAATGTTTTGTGATATTTTTGACTATGGAAGTGTTATATTTATACCCTTCATGGTTTAATGATAATGTATTCACATTTCATATGCTAGTTTTAATATGAATGTTTATGTTATGTTTAAAACAATTAATATGAGGAATTAATTGGACTTAGTAAGTGATAGGTGGCGCCCGTTATAGCTCCTTGATACATCAGTAGACTCATGAGACAAAAAAGTGTATTGGCATAAGGACTTGAAAAAATCTTATTTGTAGTCTTGGAATGAAGCCCTAACTACATGGTTATGATGTCTGTCATTATGAATTCAATCATTATAAAATTAAATATTGATATTACATGTGATTATTCAACTAGTAGAATATCCATGTAAATATGTAAATGGCATTATTTGATTTATCTTTGTCATATTATGATGAATTTTATGATTAAGAGGATTTTTTTTGGATTCATACATTTCCTTAAATATTTATTTTTGTTTTTGAATGTTTCTGCTATATTGTTATCTTTACTGAGAATTTGAGCTAACCCTTGTTTTTATTTTCCTGGGATTCCAAGTAATATATTATGATTGATAAGTAGTGTTAATCTAGGGGACTAATGACATTCTTAAACGATCATTTATATTCTGTTTTATTTACTAATGATTAATTTAACATACATGTATGTAATATATTTTCCAAGACTGCTAAACTGATCAGTCCTTCAGGACATTATGCCTCATAATCATGCCAATGTTATGTAATAAATCACCGACATTGGGTAACTAGGGTCAGGGTATTACAGTTGGTAAAAAATAAAGTCTAAAAACAACATTGGAAATATATTTAAATAAACACTGAATAGAAAACATTACCCTAAGATAGAATTTGAGGATTAGTATATAATAACATCCTATAATTTTGGTAATGTAGAGATTTTTTGTATTTTACAAGCAATAGATCATTTTCTAGATATGAGCAGGTAGAGGCGGATCTAGAACAGTTGTACCGAGGAGTGAAAACTCTGACAAGGAGTTTCAGGATAGTCTCGGGGTATCGTAGTACATGACAACATGCCTTGCTACACTTTTGGTTATGACACTCATGGGGGATGTACTTAGGATAATTAACATTTAATTTTGAAGAAATTATTAAGGATTTAGGATAAAATAATTCATCAAAGAAAACATTTTATGATTATTGATTATATGTATAATCTTCTCAATTTATGTTTCGTATTTTACAAGTTTGGAATTATGAATTGCGATTCATAATCTAAACTAGTGTATGACGTTCTTTAAAAATTGAAACTGGTAGAAGGAATGAGAATTCCAGCAATAAGCATGATTGAAAGATTAAAAAGTATCCCATCTTTCATGGAATTAAGACAACATTTAAAAGGGAAATAGTCTCCCACGTATTCACATCATATGAATAAATAGTATCATTTGTTAATGAGATATGTAAATAATTATCTGAGCCCTATGGATTTGATGGGAAGCAAGAGATGAAATGGATAGAAGAGAGAATGAGGTTTTAAAGGAAGAGGGGAAAGAAGGATTTTTTTTATATGTGATAACTGTGGAAAGAATCACCTTGGTAAATACTTAAAGGGAATGTGAGTTTGTTATAAGTGTGGAGTAAAAGGATACTATGTATGTTATTTCAATGGTAAGAAAAAGTCTCAAATGTACAATGCTTTATCTGCAAGGAGTGGGGACACTACACGAATCAATGTCCAAATCATTAGAGTATACCACAAATGCCTCAATTGGTTAATAACCATGTTATGATACTACCAAAGATGAGGAGGAATGATTATAGATGTTATGTTGTTAATGTATTGTGTCATTTTAGTATTGTATTAATTATGTACATGTAATAAGAATTATAATGTATATAAATATTGTCCTGTAGTACTATTTCAATAAGGACATGAGATTTTGTTGAACCAAGAAAATTGACTTATTAGAAGGTTTAATTTTTTGGAAAATACATGGTAGAGAGAAAGATAAACCATAATATTATTTAAATACAAAGTTAGTGATTTTTTAAAATTATATTATTGATTTTAATAACATATATTAGATATTTTTGGCGACCATGAAACTAATTAAAGATCTGTATATTTCATCATTGTAGGAGTTTACAATATTTTTGGATAGAAGGAGTATATCAATTATTCTATAAGGAATATGGGAGCATGAATATAATCAATATGGTTTTATGGTAATTCATGGTTTTAAAATGTTTTAAAAATAATACATGATGAAGGAATTGAGAAGATAGTACGTGGAAAAAAAGATCTTAATTGTGTTTACCGTTAATATAAAATTTGGTCTGTGAGTTTGGACATAAGTATTTTGGAAAATTTTAAAGGTCAGAATCGATTATTTTTGACATTGGATACCATTGTTAACGTGAAATGATTTCTTCTGATTATTTTTGGATTGTCATAAATAGGACAACCCGGAGGTCGGGTGAAAATCTGTCATGTCCGGCACGGTCGCGAGACTTGAACCTGCAACCAATGGGCGACAAGGGTGGATCACCTACCCCTGGAATACATGATGTCCTGGTTTGTATAATGTAGGTTTTTTAAAATAGATATTCAAATGAATTATAATTCATTATTTTTACAACCTTGTTAAAATAGGATAAATAGAATTTTTTTAATTCTATTATATTATGCAGTGAAAGATGAGTTTGTTGTAGAAATTAGTTGATGGATGAAACTATAATTGTCTAGTATATGTTTTCCCTCTTATTCTATGAATAAATTAATACTTAAACTATATGTAAGAACTCGGATCTTCGTTCAGGTACACCATTCCTTTTTCTAGAGTTTTTGAGAAAAATAATGTTTCTGGAATTTTTTGAAGTGAACGCCGTGTACTTTCTGAGTACATGCCATGTACTCTTTTCTTGCTCGAAGCCATGTGCTGGCCTTGTCCGGTCCACACACACGGTATATTGTGGTGACATGGAGGCTAATTATGAAGGAGTATGGGAAAACATAGTACTCACAGTGTACCCTAAAAGTACAGGTCATGTACTTTCTTGTTTTCACTAAACTCACCGAGGTCGCGCCTGATGCATAGAAACATCTTCTTCTAGGTCCCATTCGTCCGAGCGCGCCGAGGATACAAAAATCTTTGGCGAGCCCCTGCCTCTCTGTCTGTTCTCCGATTCGAGCACTGTCGATTGCATTGGAATCACCTCGGTAAGATCTCTCTTACTCTTTAGCCTTGTTGCATGGTTCCACCTTATTTTCAAGTTATCATGTGTTGAGAGTTTTGTGCATTTTTTTAGATCTACGTCGTTATGAGGATAATCAGGCATCGTGGTTCAAGTATATCAAGATCCTAGGATTGAGGTAGGTGGTTTGTGCCTTTTTGTAGGAAGTCCTTGAATATTTTTTACAATTTCGCAAATTCCCTTGAAAAAGAATTTTTTGTTTTCTTGTTTTTCCCTTGATTGATTTCCTTCTTGCTTTATTGCTATAATAGAGGTTTACACTTGATAATAGAGTAGTTTTTACTATACTCTGGTTGTTTTCTGTACTTGATTTTCTTGTTAGGCGTTATGAAAGTTTCCATGCCTAGTTGTAGGATAGTGGAACAGTTGTGTTGTTTTGCTGCTAAGCCTTAGAATTATAGCCATGTAGTTCTTGAGGTATTCTTGGACGATTCACCTGTGCTATGCATGTTTATTTTTACACAGGGCTGCATGAACCATGAGTAGTGGACCATATGGAGAATGGACGGAAGGGATTCTTTGGAGTGTCTTTAACTTACGATGCGAGACCAAAGGGGGGATTGACGTTGAGTGCCACCCCAGAGAGTATGTAGTTCCTCGACATGGGCCATGGGGGGAATTGACGTTGAGTGCTTCCCCATAGATCCTTTAGTACAATACGAGACTATAGGGGAAATTGACGGTGAGTGCTTCCCCAGAGAGTCTATTCATTAGCTGAACAAGAGGGGTGAGACTGTTAGTGCCTCCCAGGGGGTTTCTAGTACATATAGGTTGAACTATAAGGGTTAGGCTGTGAGAACTACCCAGGGGGTTACCTTGTTTTACTTGTTTGTTGTTTTGTAATGTTAGGTCCACAAGGCTGAATACCCTGAGAGGGGGGGGGGTGAATCAGGGTATGACAAATTTAAAATTAACACCCGTTTTGATATTGTTTCACTATTAAGCAAAACACTGTTCTCTCTCTTTCGTGTTTCACAAAGTAAACAGAAAGTAAAGCATGAACAAGACACATCATTTTTACTAGGTTCACCACAAAGGGCTACGTCCAAGGAGCATACGCCGACAAGATGCCGGTCGTACCAATTCCACTAAACTTCACTAGTTGTGGATTACAATGTTTGGGATAGATCACTTCTTTGCCCAGGCTCATTGCCTTTACAATGTTTAGGGTCGGATCACTGCTTCCCCAAAGGTCACTCCTTGTTTCTCTCTCTCTGGCTCACTGTCGGTGGAGAGGATCACCTTCTTTCTCTTCCTTTTCTCGCTGCTCTGGGAAAGAATCCACTCACAGTTTATAGACCCGTAGGACTCTTCATTTGCATGAATGAATTCATATTTCTCTGTATGTAGATGCTTTGTGGAAGTACAACTTTCACCTATAGATTAATATCTCTTTGCACCGAAGGTATCGGGAAAACTTACAGCTTCCACACAGCTCGAAAATCACTGCTGGAAATAATCCTTACTTGGCACGCAAGTCAATCTCGGCGCGCAAGTATCGGCACGCAGGTCACAATGGGCGCACAAGTCCTCCCCAGACACTTGCGCGACTCAAGCTTCCTCAACTCCAAACCTACCTGACTCACTTCCTTTTATGCCCAATCCAATATTGGTGTGCAACTCCACACTGGAGCGCAGCTTCAAACACTGGCGTGCAACAATCACCCTGGTGCGCAAGTCCCACCTGCGTGACCACACACACCACTTGCGTGACCACCACACCTGCGTGAAGGGAGCTCCGATTTCTCAAAGTGTTGAACTCCGGTGAAGAATGAAGAGGGGTTATAGGCAGATTGACCACCTTGCATGATAGCGCGCAAGTCACCTGTGCGACCAAGTCTCGGCGCACATGTCTTTTGTCTTTATAGACACTTGTGCGAACAACTCCCAAACTTGTGCTAACCTGTTTCCTTAGCCATATTTTGATCTTCTGATCTTGAAAAACATATGGTGCGAATGTTTTCTATACTCCAAGTACTCGGCGTACATGTCCCTTTGCCAAAAACACTTTTCTTCATATGTCGATTTTCAGGCCCAAAAATTTGGCAAACACTAGAAAATGGTGCCACCTTGTATTTGTTCTTTTGTACCACCTCCAGATCATTCATTCCATTTTTCGAAATTCATGAATTAAACTTGGATCATTGAACTCAGCTCTTGAACTCGACATTCCATCATGAAATCCTCTTTGTTAATAAATTTTTATGTCATTTTTTTGTTTTTTCAAAAATCACCACTCAAATGTCAACTTTGTCAACATACACAATCACCTCAAAAATGCTTCAATGATACCTTGATGGATTTTTGCCCAACAATATCCCCCTTTGGTATTGTTGAAAACACTTCCATAAAAATATAAATCGTTGATTCTTCACCCACCATTCACCTCATTTCGATTCTGATAGCGATCAAGGATTTACTCAACAGATACTCTAAGCCCAC
The DNA here is from genome assembly GCA_963277665.1 of Viscum album. NCBI lineage: Eukaryota > Viridiplantae > Streptophyta > Magnoliopsida > Santalales > Viscaceae > Viscum > Viscum album. The sequence goes on along the minus strand of OY728119.1, from coordinate 322,734,748 downwards.
ATGAGCAATGATTGGTGTGAGAAACAAGAGTAAATGAAAAGTTCATCAATGAATCACTTCATCTATGACATCTACTGTTGACACCAAATTGATACCAATTTGTACTAAACTGATACCAATTGTTGAAGGACTTGTTGGAAGACTAATTTTTGTTGCAAATATTTTTACCACATTCCAACACTACTCTTCTGATTTTATCATGATCCTCAGCTGTTGTGATATCTATTCTTTGATCGACCACTTGTAGCATCGTCAGATTTTATACGCTCCCCCTTTCTTCTCACACCATCAACACCTCTTTAGCCCTATTTCCTGTGTTGTCCAAGCTAAGCTCTGGCTAAGCACGTTAAACTAGCTTAAAATCCCCCTATCTGGCTGCTCCACCTGTCATCTTCTCCCCATATCATTCATGATTTATCAAATATCCACATTGTCTCCCCCTTGAACAATCACTATTTTATCTCCATTTATCAACAAACCCAATGGACACGCCTTTGTAGGCTTTAACATAGTAGAGAACACATATTAGCACATTAGGGAAAGACACATCATACCTCGGGGAGAGGGGGGGGGGGGTAACACATCCACACTATCTCAAGTGCGAGGAATTGACTGAAATCCCAGAGCCAGTTGATGCCTCTCAAATGATTCTTTGAGTAAGGCCTTTGTTAGAATGTCTACAACCTGGAGATCTGTAGGCAGATACTCCAAATTCATGATTCCCAGCTCAACCTTCTCTTTCATAAAAGGATACTTTATCTTAATGTTCTTTGTCCTTGAGTGATGGACGGGATTTTTGATGAGTTTTATAGAACATGAGTTATCACACTAGATTTTGATCGGAGACTTCACTTCAACTCCCATATCTTCAAGCTGCTACTTCATCCACAATAACTGTGTACATACTTGAGTGGCTGCAATATACTCAGCTTCCGCGGTGCTCAATGAAATTCAATCTTTCTTCCTGATTAGCCAAGAAATACACAATCCACCAAGATAGAATGCACCACCTGACGTTGATTTTCTATCATCTACTGAACCGGACCAGTCTGCATCAGTGTATCCCATTAACTCTGTCTGAGATTTTTCAGTATATGTCAAGCCGAAATCCACTGTGCTCTGGATATACCGAAGAATTATTTTCACTGCAGGCATGTGGATTTCCTTGGGATTAATATGATATCTCACTGCTTGGAATGTGGTGAAAAAAATATCAGGCCTTGTTGCAGTTATGTACAACAGACATCCAATAATTTGCCTGTATTCTGTGATATTAACTGCCTTCCCATCCTCATCTTTTGATAATTTCATCTGTGTAGCAACCAGAGTCTTCATCTCCTTGGAATTATCCATTACAAACCTTCTCAAGATCTCCTTGGAATATTTAGATTGAGAAATGAATGTTCCATTACTTCCTTGTGTCACCTGTAGACCAAAGAAAAATAGTAGCTCTCCAATCATTGACATTTCAAACTCATTTTTCATGAATTCGGAAACTTTTCGGCACTGAGCATCATCTGATCCGCCAAAAATTATGTCATCGACATACACCAGCACCATCATCAGTTGATTACTGTCATTAATGAAATAGAGATTGTAATCATCTCCTCCACGCTGAAAACAATGCTTCTTCAAGTACTGATCAAGCCTTGAGTACCATGCTCGTGGTGCTTGTTTCAGCCCATACAATGCCTTATTCAGCCTGAAAACATTGTTCTCATCCTCATGAATGAGAAATCCATCTGGTTTCTCAATGTACACCTCTTCTACTAGAACCCCATTCATGAATGCAGATTTGACATCCATCTGGAAAACTTTGAACTTCCTTTTCACTACTATGGAAAAAAATAATCTGATTGTCTCCAGCCTTGTAACCAGATCCAATGTCTCATCTACATCTATTACCTCTATCTGGGAGTATCCCTTGCACACTAGTCGTGCTTTGTTTCGAATCACAGTTCCATCTTCATTCATCTTATTGTGATAGACCCATTTAGTTCCAATGACATTCTTGTCTACTGGCCTCGAATCAATCTCCCATGTTTGATTCTTCTCAATCTGATCTAGCTTTTCATTCATATCCTGAACCCAGGTTTCATCTTCAGCTACATCAGAAAAAAATTTCGGCTCCACCTAGGATAAAAACGATGTTTGCTGTAATGACATAATTCTTCGAGTCTAAACTGGAGCTGTCTGATCACCAATGATATTTTGTCTATCAATTTCATCTCAACTCTTTGGCTTCCTTACAGATATAGACTTGACACTTTCTTGTTCATCATCAGTATCTTCTTTTGAGTCGGCCTCTACCACTTCTGCTCCCCCTGTGTTGCTTACCTCATCATCACATTCATCGATGAACTGTTCACTGGATCGTTAAGTATTCTATTCATTTTCAACAATAGTGACATCATTGCTCTCAATAATTTTTCCCAGCCTCTTGTTGAAGCATTTATATGCATTGCTTTTCCCTGATTAGCTAAGGAATATCCCTTCATCTCCTCGTGCCTCAAACTTCCTATGATTGTCCTTGTGGAGAATGAAAAACTTACTTCCAAAGATTCGAAATTATGTCAACATTTACTTCTTTCCATACTACAGCTCATACAGAGTCTTCTCTTACTTCGGACACAACAGAGACCTGTTTGAAACATAGACCGATGTCGAAACTGCTTCCTTCCAAAATTTCTCTGGTAGGTCCTTATCAATAAGCATTGTTCTAGCCGTGTTGTTGATGATCCGATTTCTCCTTTCAACCACTCCATTCTGTTGGGGAGTTCTTATTGATGAAACTTGATTCCTTATCCCATGTTTCTCGAGATAGTTTTCAACCTGACTGTTTGTGAATTCCGTACTGTTATCAGTATGAAACATTAAAATTTTCTATCCAAGCATCTTTTCTGATTCCCTCCTATAATGCTTTATACAACTGAACACCTCTGTCTTATGGGTAATTATGAATATCCAGGCCATTCTACTATAATCATCAATGAAAAGAACATAGTACATTTTCCAATTTATAGGTTGTGGTGAGATGGGTCCACATACATCAGCATGAACCAATTCGAGCACACTAGTTGATTTCTGTTCCTTTGGCCTATATGTCTTTCTGATGATCTTCCCTTGTTGATAAGCATAACACGTATGAGTGCGATCATGGGATAGTTTTAGAAGGTCCTTAGTGGAATCACACATTACCAGATCTTCCATGGATGGTTGACATAGATGGCCATGTCTCTTATGCCACAGCTCGTTTTCTTCTTCTCAGGATAAAAAGCACGAATCTTCTTCCCCACCTACCAGGTAAAGATTTCCCTTTGTTCGTTTTCCCTGAAGAATTACTGCTCCATATTTTCTTTTAACAATACACATCTTCTTGGTAAATCGGATAGAGTGCCCAGAGTCACATAGGTGACTGAATCTAAGAAAGTTATGACTGACACCCTCTACTACCAAGACATCAGCACATCTCATTTATTTACCCCCAAACATGGTTTTCCCTGAGCCAACAATCTTCAGGCCTTCATAATTTCCAAATTTGACAACTCCTTTATCATATTTTATGCCTATAACCAGATCCTTGTTGCCTTTCATGTGAGAAGTACAACCACTATCAAGAATCCACACACTAGAACGATCTGATGCTTTAAGGGCAATTTCAGCAACTACAGCCTTCTCAATTTTCTTCTTCATTGTCCATACTTTTTCTTTCATACTCTGCATGGATTGCGGCTTCTATTCCTTCTCAGAGTATGATAGAGCAGCTTCATCTTACAGAGCTGGAAATCTGTTCTGAACTTTTAACTCACATGTCGGTTTATTGATCTGCTGCTTGGGAACATTTTGATTCTTCTTTGGTACATTTTTCTGAATAGTCAAAGTGCAGTACATAGCCATGTGTCCAAATCCTCTCCACCAAAACCAGTGTCCTTCAAAATATGTTCTGGAAAACCATTCTCTGTTTGGATGTTATCTCTTTTCCTGTTCAGTTCTATATCTCTTGGCTATGGAACACACATACTGTGAATGTCCCATTTTCCCACAACAATAACATCTGATATAGGATGCATTCCTTCATGTTACATTGGCACTAAGAGTTTCCCCTTGGGATCTCCGAATATTCTAATTCTGCTTTGTGCCCAAATCCACCTTCAATCTTAGGATGGGTGCTTGAGGTCTGACTTCAACTGCCAAAGATTTTTGTTTATGATTAAGCCATGAATCAGCCATAACTTCTGAGCTCAATTGCAGCTTCTTTCCTGCTGAAATACTAGGCTCTTCTCTCTTATTTTCAGTCTTCGTGACGACTTGCTTTCCAAAGAATGTGTTGGGATTCAATGGGTTTTCTTGGTCTTTAACTGTTCTCCATAGGCCGACGACTTCCTCTTCAAGCTCTTCAATACGCTTGACGTGATCTTTCAATTTTCTATTAAAGCAATCGATCTACATTTTCTATTCATCAATCTTGATATTTTTCTCATCAACCATTTCTATGTGCTCTGGCATGGAAGACTTAAGATTTTCAATTTCTTTAACTAGCTCCGACTTCTCTTCTTCTTGTTGTTGCATGTAGAGTTTGGAATCATGTACCAACTCATTGGATTTCTTTATTTTTGCTCTCCAAACATCTATCTCTTCAAGATCTGCTTCTAATTCGGCTTCCATGTCAACTCTCCCTTCTATTTCTTCTTCTTCCTCATCAGTTTCAGTTTCTTTCTTTTCTTGAGCACTACTGAAAACAACCACCATTTTATTTTGTCCATGATCTTTGTAGTTTTCTATCTCTTCAATTTCTTCACCCTCAGACTCATCTGAACTGTCTATTTCTTGGGAAAGAAGATTCTTCTTCTAAACGAAATTTTTCTTGAACTCCTTCTTCCCTTTCACATTGGATGAAGATTTTTTCTTGGGAGATTCAAATTCATCTTCATCTTTTTCTTATTGAAACATTTTGGGGCACCTTGCCACAAGATGACCAACCTTTCCACATCGAAAGCATGCTAGTGGTAGTTTCCCTTTGAACATCCCTCTTCCTCTTTGCAGATTTGAAGAAAGGAATGACATCACCTCATCTGTCTCTTCTTCCTCATTATAATCTTCATTGTTGAGATTCTTCATGGCCTTGAATGACACCTCTTTGGATTTTACCTTTTCCACAGTCTCGTTATCATCATTTCTCATTTCATATGCCACAAGAGTGCTGTGTAGGTTATCCAATGTCAGTTCTTTTGGGTCTTTATCATCCAAAACAGAAACATTCGGATTGAACTGAGGTGGAAGTTTTCTCAATATGCGCTTCAAAATTTTTATATCTTCGATAATTTCTCCATGACCCTGCATGTCTTCTACAACAGCATTTACCCTGTCAAAGAATGAATCAACAGGCTCATTCGGGTTCATTCTCAGATCTTCATACGTGTTCCACAACACTTGTAGCATTGACACTCTCACCTTTGTATCCCCTTTATATATATTCAAAATCTTTTCCCACATGGAATGTGATGTTTTGCATGAAATCAACATTGTATAAATGGGATTGGAGAGGGTTCCCCCTAAGTCATTGATAGATTTGGAATCAGCATCCAACTCTCTATGTTCAGCTTCGGATATTGAACCACTATCAATATCAGCTGTGATACCATGCATAGCTGCTGAAAACACATCCATTCCCAAATATCGGAAATAGTGTTGCATTCAATTCTTCCATATCTGAAAATTACATCCGTCGAAGATCAGAATCCCTTTATGATTAGTGACCTCCATTGAGAGAAGATCAATTGTCAACCTTTTCCTCTGATACCAATTGTTAGGTCCACAAGGCTGAATACCCTGAGAGGGGGGGGGGGGGGGGTAAATCAGGGTATGAAAATTTTAAAATTAACACCCGTTCCGATCTTGTTTCGCTGTTAAGAAAAACACTCTTATCTCTCTTTCCTGTTGCACAAAGTAAATAGAAAGTAAAGCATGCATTGGACACATCAATTTTAATTGGTTCACCGCAAAGGGCTACGTCCAAGGAGAATACACCGACAAGTTTCTGGTCGTACAAATTCCCCTAAACTTCACTAGCTATGGATTACAATGTTCGGGCTAGATCACTTCTATGCCAGGACTCACTGCCTTTACAATGTTTAGGGTTATCTCACTGCTTCCCCAAGGGTTACTCCCTATTTCTCTCTCTCTGGCTCACTGCCGGTGGAGAGGATCACATACTTTCTCTTCCTTTGCTCACAACTCTTGGAAGGAATCCACTCACAGTTTATAGACCTGTTGGTCTCTTCATTTGCATGAATCAATGCATCTTTCTCTTTATGTAGATGCTCTGTTGAAGTATAACTTTCACCCGTAGATGAATATATCTTTGCACCAAAGGTATCGGGAAAACATCCAGCTTCCACACAGCTCGAAATTCACTGTTGGAAATAATCCTTACATGGCGCGTAAGTCAATCTCGGCACGCAAGTCACAACCAGTGCACAAGTACTCCTTAGACACTTGCGCGACTTAAGATTCCTCAACTCCAAACCAGAGCGACTCACTACCTTTTATGCCTAATCCAATATTGGCATGAAACTCCACATTGGCACGCAGCTTCAAACACTGGCGTGCAACAATCACCCTGGCGCGCAAGTCCCACCTGCGCGACCACATACACCATTTGCGCGACCACCACACCTGCACGACGATGGATTTTATATCTCAATGTGTTGAACTCCGGTGAAGAATGAAGAGGGGTGTTCCAGTATTTATAGGCTAATTGACCACCCTACGTGATGGCGAGCAAGTCACCTGTGCGACCAAGCCTCGGCGCACATGTCTTCTATCTTTATAGACACTTGCACGATCAACTCCAAAACTTGGGAGAAACTATTTCCTTAGCCATATTTTGATCATCTGATCTTAAAAAACATATGGCCCTCAAGTTTTCTATACTCCAATTACTCGGCACGCATGTCCCTTTTCCAAAAACACTTTTCTTCCTGTGTCGATTTTCAGGCCAAAAAATTTGGCAATCACTGGAAAACGGCACCACCTTCTATCTATTATTTTGTACCGCCTCCAGATCATTCATTCCTTTTGTCGAAATTATTTAATTAAACATGGATCGTTGACCTCAGCTCTTGAACTTGACATTCTATCATGAAATCCTCTTTGTCAAAAAATTTGTATGTCATTGTTTTTCTTTTTCAAAAAATCACCACTCAGATGTCCACATTGTCAACAGACACAACCACCTCAAAAATGCTTCAATGATACCTTGAGGGATTTTTTCCCAACATGTACTTGTGTAGTTTATAAGTTATATTGTAAATTGTAGCTTCTGTGTATTTTCATATTTACTGTTCCTGTACATTTCCTTCCATGTATTCATTAACAGTTAGGGACAAATATTTGGGTGGTTTCATACGAGGAATTTGTCTCACACCATGTTTGGGAAATGCTTTGGGGCCCAAGTAGACTATGTTGCTATAGGTATAGATAAGGGAAAGAATCCTTCTACTTCAGGTTCTTAATTTCACTAGAACTGGAGAGCATGGGACCGAGCTGAGGATTGCGATGCAGAGGAGTTGATCATCTTTTTTTCTTTTGTTGTTACTTTAGTACATGTGTTCAGTTGTATTTCAGCAGGTTGTTGTGTTTGATGCTTTCCTTATATACTTGTACATGCTACATCATTATCATTATTGATATATATTTATTCTTCTGTTGTATGGTTCCAGTTATGTATATTGTTACTACTTCTTCTATTGACTGTTGTTTTCCTTACCTTGTATACCTTACAATATGAGGGAATAGTTTCCCCAATAATTTACCAAGGCCCTCACTGCTAGTCAGAAGCCTCTGGAATTTGGGGAAATGTGCTTAAGGTGATGTGGCAAACCGGGCACAGGGAACCAGTAGAGGGGATCCAGATTCGGGTCATTACAAATTGGTATCAGAGGGGTTCTTTTCTCTTGCTTTACTTTTTGGAGACTTTATCTAGGGATAGGATGGATTCAGTACTTGGTATTAAGCTATGCTCGGGAGTAGCTAACCCATGTACAGGGAAAAGCCATACTACCTCATTAATTGCAGTTTGCTAGTTTTGAGATTTTATGGTTGATATGATTTCACCTAGATTGATTCACATGCTTTGTGTCATTATTTCCTTGACGATTGCGGTTCAATTTCTGTCGCAACCCGATGAGATGAGGGTATGTCATCTCATGGATCATATATGAACATGTATAAATCACATTCCATGCATTCTTTCCCTACCATCTAGGGTGCATTGCTGATTTCATGCTGTTTTGATAGAATTTTTGTAGATTATGCATGCTGTTGTGATAGATGCTTGATGGAATCTCTCCTGCCTTGTTAGAGGATTGTTTGTTTCCTACTTTGCATAAATGAACGCAGAATTATGATTCATGAGGTATTATCGGCTATCACGAATCTGAAATTGGCACCTCCTTGCCTTATTTTATGTGTTTTCTAGGCTTCTGTGCAGTTTCTGAGCTACTACCCAGAAAAACCCAAAATACACGTTGTGTACCTTTTGACTACATGCCATGTAGAGTTTAGATTGTGTCACTGACCGTGTGAGTGGGGACACGCTATTGTTGAAATAACTTCAAGAACACGTTGTGTACAGTAGGTACATGCCGTGTAGCTTGGAGCGATGTACCCAGCCATGTCACTAACAACACGGGTCGGGGAAGCTCGAGTAGAACACGCCGTGTTATAAAAGAACATGTCGTGTAGTCCTGTCCAAGTACCCGACCATGTCACGAACAACACGGGTTGGTGTTACCTTTTTTTATACACACCGTGTGTTTTTGGGACATGCCGTGTCGTCTTGTTCAGGTACCCAGCCATGTCATGAAGAACAAGGGATGTTATCACCGTCACCTATACATGCCGTGTTTGTTTGGAACACGTCATGTAAGGTTAAGCCATGTAGACAGTCGTGTGTTTAGCAACACGGGCCACCGAATATTTGTCTAGTACATGCCGTGTTTGTTAAAAATACGCCATGTAGTCTCAGGTTAAGTCAGACCGTGTGGGTTAGCTATGTAGAGAGACAAGGTCATGGGTACATGCCAATGTCTGTGGTTTAAGAAGACACGTAGTGTAGTTTTTATTCAAGCAGTATAGTCGTGTTTTGTAAACTTTTGTGTTTTTCTTCCCTTGTTCCCACTTTTTACTCTTGTGTTCTCAGTATTCATTAATTCTGATCTAAGGTGTGCTATTGATCTTTCAGAGATATGCCTCCAAGACGTCCTCTGGTTGTATGTCTGTCGTTAGGCAGTGATCAGACGCTAGATAAGGTAGATCAGGGAATTCATTCTGATCCCCCAGTCCGGCCAGCATTGGCTCCGGCAGTCATACCAGTTGCAGGAACTGATGCGCAGTTCAAGGAAGGTTTTACAAGGATGATGCAGACCTTTCAGGGAGCACTGCCACCTTCCTTGACTAAGGAATACTTGACGCAGGTTTTCCAGTAGTAGAATCCTCCTACCTTCTTGGGGGAAGGAGGACCATAGGCTATAGAGTAACGGATGGAAGCCATGATGACTATCTTTGAGAATATGAAGACGCCTCTAGAAAGGTGGGTAAAGCTTGCTACCTACATGCTCTGAGACTCCTCCAAGAGGTTGTGGGACGTGATCTCACAGGTGGGTCATCAACAGGTTATGGCTTGGGAGGAGTTCTAGTGCATGTTCTATGACTACTTCTACCCAAAGACCCTAATGGATGATCAATCCCAATAGTTAATGAGTCTAGAGAAGCGTACTCTTTCTGTCATGGAGTATTTCTATTGTTTCACTGAGCTTCATCATTTCACGCCCCTCTGGGATGGAAGTGTGGTGTTTTTAGCAAGGATGTTTGAGGGTGAACTCAGTTGGGAGATCCACTCACAGGTGAACATCTTCTAGTTGACTTCCATCACTTCCATTGTGAACCAGTAACTGATTACGGAGTGCAATCTGAGAGACTCTGGAGCTGCGAGCTAGGGCGGGTCTGCTTCCAGTACTAGTGTTCCTCCAGTTGACAGCAGGAAGCATTGTAGGGAGCCTACGCGTGGTGATCCGAATAGGCGAGATACATCTTCATGTATCCAGGTAGTATGCTACTAGTGTGGAAGAGCAGGGCACACAAGGACGCAGTTCTAGAGGGACCAAGTGAGGTGCCGATCTTGCGACAAGATGGGTCACCTTCAACATTTCTCCCAGGTTTTCTCTCTAGTAGCTGGTGATGGGGGTTCTTCAATAACTCCTTGTTCAGGAGCAGCACCACCAGTTTCACACCAGTCAGGGAACTAGAGTTCTTCCGGCCATTCAGGCCGAGCCGAAGGTCGAGGTCGTTGCAGTAAGTCACCAGTTCTTCAGCGCCAACAGGGGGGGGTTCAACTTAGAGTGGTCACACAGGGTCACATGGCTGTGAGGCATGTCGGAATTTTGCTGTGGAGTAGACCTATCAGGAGTAGGATCCCATACCTTCTACAGTTCTAGGTACGATTTTAGTAGCCTCGGTTTTATCCTTATCTCTTTTCGATACTAGTTCCACATATAGAATTATCTCTATTGCGGTTGGGGAAATCCTTGGGCTCTGTGTCTTTTCTTCTGCCGACTCCTTGACACTAGACATAACTTTGGGGATGAGGAAATATAGTGTTTGCCAGTGTAGAGAGTGCCCTCTCAAGGTTGCAGAGTATCATTTCTCATGGGACCTGTATGTCCTATGGATGATAGGATAAGGATTCATCCTCGGGATGGACTGGTTGGTTCCCTTCCAGGTAGTCCTTGACTGTTATCACAACATATTGAGTTTTGTTTCACCTGAGGGTGAGTCTTTTCTTTATAGAGGCGAATTTGACATTCAGGTGAGTCGAGCAGGACTCGATCATCGTGGGCTGGAAAGGGTGATAGCCCAGATTTCTAGTCTTTATCTGGATGATCAAAGAACTTCACAGCTAGACTTTCCTCCGGTGGTGGATCATTTTAGGGATGTCTTTCTAGTGGAATTTTCAGGTTTGCCTACGAAGCATGAGGTAGACTTTTCAATTGAGCTCATGCTAGGAGTTGAACCAGTGTCCATTCCTCCTTATAGGATGGATACACCTAAGTTTTAGGAGCTCAAGAAGTAGTTGGAGGAGTTACAGGAAAAGGGTTTCATCCAACATAGTATTTCTCCTTGGGGTTCGCCTATCTTGTTTGAAATGAAGGCAGACAGTACCCTTCGGATTTGTGTGGATTATCAGGAGCTGAACCAGTTGATGGTCAAGAACTGATATACCTTGTCGAGGATCATTGACCTCTTTGATGAGCTTTGAGGAGCCCAGGTGTTCTCTAAGATTGACTTGAGGTCTGGTTATCATCAGTTGCACGTTAGACTATCAGATATACATCTGATATTCTTTAGGAGCAGGTATGGTCTATATGAGTATAGAGTCATGCCTTTCGGTCTCACGAACGCTCTTGCAGTTTTCATGGCACTGATGAACAGAGTGTTCCATACTTACTTGGAATCCATCATCCTGGTCTTCGTGGAAGATATCTTGGTGTACTCGCACACTTTAGACAACCATCCCACACATATTGAGGTCATTCTGAGTACACTATGTGAGCATCATCATTATGCTAATCTTTCAATGTGCCACATTTGGATGAAACAGATTCACTTCTTGGGACACGTCATCTCAGAGGAAGGAGTATCTGTGGACCCAGAGAAAGTGAGAGCTATAGTTTTCTGGGAGTAGTTGAAGAACGTTTTTGAGGTACGGAGTTTCCTAGGGCAGTCTGAATACTACAGGCGCTTCATTCAGGACTTTTCACTCCTAGCAGCACCTTCGACGGGTCTGACAAAGAAGGGGGAGAAGTTCTTACGGTCATATTCTTATGAGTCAGCCTTTCATGAGCTGAAGGGAAGGTTGACGTTAGCACTGATACTAGTATTTCTAGTGCCAGGTAAGAGTTACACCGTTTATTGTGATGCTTCAGGAGTCAGGCTAGGAGTTTTGCTTATGCAAGGAGATGGAGTCGTCGCGTACGGGTCTCGGCAGTTGAGGACACATTATAGGAACTACCTGATGCACGATCTGTAATTGGTGGCTGTTGTTCATGCCTTATGCTGTTGAAGACACTATCTTCTAGTAGATCTATTCATGGTATTCACTTACCATAAGAGTCTCATGTATATCTTGACTCAGCAAGATCTGAATCTGAGGAAGAACAGGTGGGTCTAGTATCTTCAGTCTTTTGATTTTGAGCTTTCCTATATGTCAGGAAAGGGCAACGCTGTGGCAGATGAATTGAGTAGGAGAACTCTGATTCAGGCGGTTCAAGAGGCTTTCAGTGAGTGGCAGCTTATGGATCTATTCTCTGAGATGCATATATAGGTGCACGATAGACAAAGACATACGTTCCTATCTTCTATAGCTGTTACATCTACACTACTAGATCAGGTATGGATGAGGCATCTATCAGACTTAGAAGGATTAGTCCTCTAGGAGAGTGTGTCAGATAGGGACCCTCTTCCTGGATAGACAGTGGGTGAGGATGAGATCTTGAGTTTCCAAGGATGTGTATGGGTTCCAACAATCATACGCGAGGAGCTGATGCAAGATTTTCATTCCTCTGTTTGGGCAGTTCATCCTGGTGTCACCATGATTTATCGGGATCTTCATTGCCTGTACTGGTGGCTAGGTATGAAGTGGTATGTCACTAGTTTTGTCATGAGATGCTCTACTTGTCAGCAGGTGAAGGTGGAGCACCAGCGACCAGAAGGCCATTTACAGAAGTTAACCATTCTAGAGTGGAAGTGGAACAATGTTGTGATAGACTTCGTGAACGGGATTCCATGGTTTCCTTGAGGGAACGATGCTGTTTGGGTTGTCTTTGACAGACTCACAAAGGTTTATCACTTCTTGTCGATCAAGGAGACCTTCAGTGTTAATGATCTGGGATGAATTTACATCCGAGGGATTGTGCATCTGCATGGAGTTCCACACTCCATTGTTTCAGATAGAGATGTGCACTTTACCTCTCAGTTCTGGTAGGGACTTTTGAAGGCCTTAGGTTCACTGGTACGTTTGAGTATAGCATACCATCCCCATACTTATGTACAGTCCAAACGTACGATCCAGGTGCTAGAGGATATGCTCAGATCTTGCATTATTTACTTTGGAGGTTCTTGGGAGATTCGTATTACTCTGGTGGAGTTCTCCAACAACAACAATTTTCAGGTGACTATTCAGATGGATCCTAAAGAGGCTTTGTACGGTAGGCCATTCTGACCACCCTTATGCTGGCTGGAGGTAGGAGATGCAGCTTTGCTGGGACCGTGCCTTGTTCACAAGACCTCTGAGCAGATAGAGTTGATTTGGAAGAGGATGACTACAACACAGTCTCAATAGAAGTCTTATGCTGATCATCGGAGAAGACCTCTGGAGTCTGAGGTTGGGGACCAGGTTTTCTTGCGTGTCACACCAAGGCCGGGACACAAAAGGATTTAGAGACAGGGTATGCTTTCACCACGGTACGTCTGGCCATTTGAGGTTTTGGAGAGAGTTGGGTTGGTCACCTATCGGTTGCAGCTACCCCATAGGTACTGGTCCATGCACGAAGTCTTCCACGTCTCTCAGCTCCGACGTTTCTTTTCATACTCATCTCATGTCTTTCATCCTGAGGAGGTTGAGCTCGAAGCAGATGCATCATTTGAGGAGCATCCCATCAGGATTGTCAAATGATGTATGAAGGTTCTCCTTGGGTGGTCTATCTCTCTGGTACGGGTGCTATGGAAGCATGGCCGAGTATAGGACGAGACCTGGGAGTGTGAGGTCGATGTATGATCACAGTGGCTGGAGCTGTTCGGGGTTTCTTCTTCTACTCCTTGCTAGGGAAATTCGGGAAAAAATTTCTTTAAGGGGGGAAGTTTGTAAGAACTCGGATCTACATTCAGGTATGCCTTTCCTTTTTCTGGAATTTTTGAGAAAAATAACGTTTTTGGAAAATCTTGAAGTACACGCCGTGTACATTTTGAGTACACGCTGTGTACTCACATCCCGCTCAAAGCCGTGTGTTGGTCATGTCTAGGCCACACACATGATGTGTAGTAGTGACGTGGAGGCTGATTTTGGCGGAGTATGGAAAAAACTAGTACACGCCATGTACTCTAAAAGTACACACTGCATACGTTTTTCACTAAGCGGACCGGGGTCGTGCCTGACGCACAGAAACGTCTTCTTTCTAGGTCTCGTCCATCCGAGAGCATCGAGGATCCGCGAATCATCAACTAGCCCCCACATCTCCATCCGTTCTCTGATTCGAGCACGGTCGATTGCATTGGAATCGCCTCAGTAAACTCTCTCTTCTACTTTAGCCTTTTTCCATGGTTCCTCCTCATTTTCAAGTTATCATGGGTTGAGATATTGGTGCACATTCATAGATCTATGTTGTTCTAAGGAGAATTGGGCATCGTGGTTCAAGTATATCGATATACTAGGATCGAGGTAGGTTGTTGGTGCCTTTCTATAGAAAGTCCTTGAATATTTTGTGCAATTTCGCCAATTCCCATTAACATGAATTTTGCATTTTCCTGTTTTTCCCTTGATTGATTTCCTGCTTGCTTGATTGCTATAGTAGAGGTTTACACTTGATACTAGAGACGTTTTTACTATACTCTGGTGGTTTGTTGTACATGATTTTCTTGTTTGGTGTTATTCCAGTTGCAATGTCTAGTTGTAGGATAGTGGAACTGTTGTGATGCTTTGCTACTGAGCCTTAGAATGATAGAAAAGTAGTTCATGAGGTATACTTGGATGATGCACGCATGCTATGCATGTTTATTTTTATATAGGGCTGTGAGAACCTAATGTAGTGGACCATAGGGTGAATGGACGGAAGGGCTTCTCCAGAGTGTCTTTAAATTATGATGCGAGACCACATGGGGAATTGAAGTTGAGTTCTTCCCCAGAGAGTCTGCAGTTCCTCAATGTGGGCAACATGAGGAATTGAAATTGAGTGCTTCCACATAGATCATTTAGTACGATACGAGACTATAGGGGAAATTGACGGTGAGTGCTTCCCTAGAGAGTTTCTTCTTTAGCTGAACCAGAGGGGTGAGACTGTGTGTGCCTCCTAGGGGGTTGCTAGTACTTATAGGTTAAACCATAAGGGTTAGGCTGTGAGAAGTACCCAGGGGGTTACCTTATTTGAGTTGTGTGTTGGTTTGTACTTGTGTAGTTTATATGCTAGACTGTAAATTGTAGCTGCTATGTATTTTCCTGTTTACTGTTCCTGTACTTTACTTACCATGTATTCATTGACTATTAGGCACAGATTTTTGGGTGGTTGCCTACTATGACTTTGTCTCACACCTTGTTTGGGCCATGATTTTGTGCCCAAGCAGACTATGTTGCTGCAGGTATAGATAAGGGAAAGTGCCCTCCTACTTCAGGTTCATGATTGCAGTAGAGATGGAGAGCATGGGACAGATCTGAGGCTTGCGATGCCGAGGAGTTTCTCATATATTTTTCTTTTGTTGTTGCTTTAGTACTTGTGTGTAGTTCTATTTCATCATATTTTTGTGTTTGCTATTTTCATTAGATACTTGTACCTGCTAAATCATTATCATCATTGCTATATATTTATTCTTCCGTAGTATGGTTCTAATTAGTTATGTTGTTACTGCTTCTGTTATTGACTATTTTTTCATTACCTTTTATTCCTTACCAAATTAGGGCATAGTTTCCCCAATAATTTACCAAGGCCCTCGCTGCTAGTCGGCTGCCTCTGGCATTTGGGGAAATTCGCGTGAGGTGATATGGTGAACCGGGAACGGTGCAACAGTGGAGGGGCTCTGGATTCGGGTTGTTACACTTCAGGGAATGGATCTTAAAAAATGTGTTATGCTAATACCTTATGTTTTTTTGAACCGATGATATTTTAAATTATCATAGATTGATGGCTTTGAGGGACTCAATTTTACATTTGTTTGTGATTGATTACCCCAATCACTCCCTATAAATATTAATGTTTCACTCCAATTATTTGTCTGTATATTCCAATAATGTTCATTTAATCGGGATTATAATTTGGTTGTGACTTTTTCATTTCACTTACCCTCTTATTAAGACTAGATTTTATTAACCAAATTTTCGATGTTGGTTTTCCACATAAGTATTTTTCTATTTTAACCCTTTTTTGATGAAAAAATAAAAATTTCAAGGACACAATTTATTGAAATAGGAGGGAATGTAACACCCCATGATTTTATATTAGGTTATCTCTTGAAATTAATTTAATATATTGCGCTACACGCAACACTGAGTTCGAGCACACCACAACTTACCAAACGGGCCATTCAAAAAGATGTTATGAATTGCATTAACTTCATTTTAAATCATATATTCTCTATAAAATTTTAACATCCATATTGTGTGTTTCTTAGACATAATATAAGAACATATGGATTTTCTTCAGATAAAAGAAATATTTTTTTCAAAATGAAATTTTACCACCTTTCGATGGAAAACCCATTTTAAAACCAATATTTCACACATTTATATATTAAATTTAATGAAATTAAATTCTAATTTTAATTAATGACATAAAAATTTATTTTGGATAATTTGTTTCTACTTTCATGATATCATTTATATTTTAACGAATAGTGAAAAATACAATCTTTTAATTCAATACATCTTTTTAAATAAAAATAATTCATAGTGTTAAATTATTCATCTGAATGGATTTGAATAATAATTAGGTTATATTTTTATCATTTAATATAATTTATATCATTATAAGTAATTTCACAATAATAATTGATAGAAATGCAAGTCAATCTTTTTATTGTTTTTACATTTTAAAACCCATATTTTACGTTTTGACAATGGAAATTAATTATAAATTAATAAATGAAACACATATGTTTTGAATATGGTAAAATAGAATTTATTTTTGAATTATTTATATCAAAAGTATCTTAGGGTGACTTTTTGGTATTGTCTCGAAAACATTCAATTTTTTCTGAAGAGTGAAAAACAATGTTTTATTATTTAAAACCATCTTTTTATTTAAATAATTAGTTGTTTTATTTTAAACTATTTTATGTCAAAATAGATACAAATTACCTATATATGTTAAATTTAATTCATTGGACTCATTTTATAATAATTTTTGACATGTAAAAATATTATTGAACTTTTTACCATCTTCTACCCACATTTTAGGTGCATTTACAAATTTTCATAAAACTTAATTGTACTGCTTCTGTGAGTTTAATTTAAAAAATCTAGGAGACATGGTAAATATCAGTAAGTAATATTTTATTCAATAATATGAAAATAATTTTTTGTTAATTGTAACTTTTGTCTTTTATTTACCATGATTAAAAGTAAATGGGGTTATTAAGGGTAAAATGATATCATAATTACACTGAAAAATGTCATAGTTCTATTGGATAAGTATAATTCGACAAAAAAACAGAGGAATAAAATATGATCCTTTAGGTCAATGCGGATTCTATTCGAACATTTATTATTAATTTATTTAAAAAGAGTTAAAATTGTTAAATTCAATGTTTAATAACTAAACAATTTTTAATAGAGTATGACACAAAATATAAATTAGACTAAAAAATAAATAGAAATAAAAAAATATTTCATGAAAAATCATATTTTGTTTATAATTTTTTTACATTAAATAATTTAATTAAATTATGAAGCAATGATGATGCAGTAATTACATTATTAACCTAATATTAAAATAATTGATATTATAAATATCTAAATAAATGTAGCATGGGACTTCTAATCAAATGCAATAATTTTCTAGGTTAATATGACATGTTATGGTTGGTTAAATCAATTTTATTTGAATTGATAAATTTTTTATGCATTCCAAAAAACAAAATACGAAATAGCGTCAAAATTGACATAATTGATTTTTTTAACAAAATACTATATTATTAATTGATATAATATACATAAAAATATAAGGACCAACAAAAAACGTATATTAGGATATATATGTTAATAATTAACAACATGGGGTTTTCTTGGATTGTTATATTATGTTTATTAAACATATAATATAATAATACAAAGAGACATGCTAAATGTCAAACTATTTAACTAAGAGTTAAATCTATATGATAATGTTACGATGATGACCTAAACCTGTCTAAAACCTATTGGTTGAGAGGTTTTTGACCCATACCAACTTTATCCATTAAATAAATAATTTTGGATCCATTTTAAACAGAAAAGTATTTTATTATAAAATAATATTACAAAATTTTACTAAGGTGACCCTCACCTCTCTTATAAAAGGGAACTTTCACTTCTCATAATGTGAAACCTCCAAAGCCATTTTCCCGGATAAAACCTAGCCAAATATCCTCCCACCATTCCCCAATGTATCTTATAGGCCTTCTATTGTTTATCAATCCAACCTATGGAGCCCTTTTCATCAATTCAAATGGAAGAACCCGATGAATTGGTAAATATTTCATCACATCTTTCATGTTTTTTTTTCTTCCACTTCCTCATTCTTTGTTGTTTCCATTCTAAAATAATAACTCTAGTATATTCTATATAATGTGATGTTATTATAAAAATTGTAAAAAAGTAATCATTATTCTATCCATCGTATTAATAACAAAGTCACCATACATGTGTACATATGGCCTACCGTCTCCACGCCATGGTGTAGTTTGTTATTCAAAAACATCATTATGGGGATGATTATAATAAGGAGTATAACTGATGTAAATAATAAATATAAAAAGTTAATGTTTCTGTATATATGATATAACATCAAATTATATACTATTTTACCATCAATATAATTATATTGTCACTCATGCGTATGTACGGATTACCGTCTCCACGACACGATGAGATATTAATTCCCACATTCACCGTTCAATGATGAATATATATATATATATATATACTATTAATAAGTATTTAATATATGTTATAATAATTATAATGGATATATACATATATATATATATGTGTGTGTGTAATTACATATATCTTAGTCACTTACATTCATTCGATACCATATGAAAAAAGAAACAACGTTTATGCGTACGTACGACTTACCGTCTCTATAAAATGATCCTTCCATTTCATATATCTATCTATTATAAATATTTATATTCTAAATATATATATGATATATAAATTATGGTCTACATTCTGGATGTATTTAAATATTGATCTAAATGATACCATCAAGAATAACCTGTTAAAACATGTACGATATAGAAAGTGATTATTAAATAAAATGTTAATTTAACATTGAAATAATTATTAAATGGGTAGTATAATGTCATTAATGAATCATGTATGATATAATAAATATGAATATGGTTTTGTTATAATTTAATAACATACTATGGTCATTATACAGAAGGTAAAATCTACCCTTGACCAAAAGAAAGTGGAAGGTAACAATTAATTTCACAATCTCTTTATTATCCGAGGTTTTTTTAAGTATGTATCTACTGTGAAATATTAATTATCCACATCCATGTTTCATAAAATATATTTCAAAGGTGTTATTTTTAATTTAATTTTTTAAAAAACATCATGTTAAATGTTTTAATGATTTATTCTTCTATACCTTTCTCATTAATGTCCATGTATTAATAATGGATTTTAGGATTTATTTATATGAACATGAATGTTTTAAAATGTTAATTACATTCAAAAGTTTCAATGTGTTAGGGGACACTTTTATTCAAAACTATCATTTAAATTACTTTTTTATATGACTTTTAAATGATTTTCTAAAAAGGGATATTTATCTCAATGGTTTTTACTGATCATTTTCAACTATGTCGACATCATTTATGGGATATTCGTCTTGATCAAGGTTGATTTATTATGATACAAATATTCCATTTTGTAAAGAATGTTTTTTGATATGATTTATTATGGATGTGTTATTTTTATAGCATTCATGGTTTATGGATAATGTGTTGACATTTTTTGTTGAAGTTTAATATGAATGTTTATGTAATGTATAAAACATTTCATTTGAGGAACTCATTGGACATAGTAAGTGATGGGTGGAGCCCAATATAGCTCCTTGGTGCATCGGCAGGTCTTATGAGACAGCCTTGTGTCTTGGAAGATTGAATTGACAAAATCTTATTTGTAGTCTTGGAAAAAGGCCTTGACTATGTGAATATGAAGTCTAGCATTATGCATTCTATCATAATAAAATTTTCTATTGATATTACATGTGATTATTAGACTAGTATAATATCAATGTGAATAATTAAATTGGATTATTTGATTTATATTTTCCATATTATTTAGATGTTTGTGATTAAAAGGATTTTGTTTTGGTTTTATAAATTTCCATAAATGTTTATTCTTATTGTTGAATGTTTCTGCTATATTGTTATCCTTACTGAGCGTTTGAGCTCACCCCTCTCTTATGTTTTATTTTCTGAGTATTCCAAGAAGTTATTTAGGATTTATAATAAGGGTTAATCTAGGGGATTAATGGCATTTTAAAAGGATCATTTATGTTGTTTTTTATTTTTCAAATGAGTAATGTAAAATTTAGGTATGTGATCTATTTTCCAAGACTGTTAAACTGATCAGTTTTTTGGGACATGATTCCTTGTAATTATGTCAATGTTACATAATAATGCACTGACTCTAGGTAACAAGGGTCACAGAGTTATAGTCACGCTAATAACCATATGTGAAATATAGATTTTGATGATGGTTTGAAGGTATTATTCTGAATTTATACATCGAATAAGGTATTAAATTGGTAAAATAATGGAACTATAAACCCTAGGTATATCCCCCCCTCAAAATTCGTGATCGAGTGGGGACAATAGATTATCTCTTAGATCTTCCTCTGAACCACTCTTAACATCACGATGTGTTTTAAGATTCCATCAGGAGGATGTGCATTAATGATCATTCATATGTAATTAACAGAGATGTTTTACTAATAGATAATTTTCATTTATATGAAAATAACAAAATATAAATATTGTATCATACATAAAATGTGATTCGAAACAAGACCACTCACTTGGTTAAAGTTTTAAAGAGGAATATTAAATTAAAAGATGGTACTCAAGAACATGATGATGTAATAAAATAGGCATATTCTCATTTCCATATATATATATGCTACATATTCGTGATGAAAACTTATTATTAAGGTGTTTATAATATAAGACAATAATATTTTATGATTTATTTGTCTTCAAATAAATTTAATTTCCTTAATAGCTTATGATACATACCACCATGATTCAAATGAAACATATATTAATATACAATTATAAACTAGATATTAAATTAGAAGAGTGAAGAAGAATATTATATATTATGTAAGAATGATTTATAGAAACTTAATATATTTAAAAATAAATACTAATTTTTTAGTAAAGAATTCATATTCTTAAAAAAATATTTATTTTATTAGGAAAATTGTTTTTTATTAATTTATATAGAAAAATAAAATGAATAATTCATTAAAACATTATTTTTTTTAAAAATTGATCTCAATTGTATTCAATCATAATGATAAAATTATATAAGTGTGATTTTTTCAAAATTTTCTGTAAGTAAATATTTGTCGACCAATAGTGAAAAAAATATATTTTTATTGAAAATTATATTTTTCATCTAAAGAATATAAAAAAACCAATTTTTTTGAATTGTTTTAAAATTAAAATTATTTAACTTATATTATTAGTAATCTTATTAAATTAAATAAAATTAGATTCATTTTTGGATTTGGTAAAAAAACTTATATACTTTAGGAACAAATTTTTTTCTAAAAAAAATACTTTTATTCAAGTTTTGATTAATTAACTTTAAATAATTTTTGAGACATTTTGTGTTTTTCATATGATAAAATAGATTAAATATTTTTAATCAAAATTCCAAAATTTGGTAAATATTCAATGTTAATATTTTTCACATTGAATATTAAGAAAAAAAGTTACATTGTGTTTATAGTTAATATGGGTTTACTGGGGGTAAAACATGGTGATCATTGTTTGAGTGAAAATAAAACTTTTATACATCATTTTTATTGAAATATTTTGATCTAATACTAATATTTCAACTCTTTTCCCATTATTTATCATTTTTTATTAGTATTGCATTATTATTAGTTAATACATTACGAAATTACAAGTGTGTCTTCAGCTCGACGTATAAAAGGACAACCCTCCATTGTCTTCATTACGCCACATTAAGCCATATATTTCTAAAAACAATCCAATTAAATTATAAATTTTTCTATATATTAATTATTTGTGGTGGAATTCTTGATATAGAATTCTAATAGTCTTTAATAAAGGATATGAAGGATGATTATTGATGAAGTGGTAATCATCCTACCTTAACACTTTTAATTTATTTATTACACTACCTCTTATATATATTTATACTGTATTTCTGTTTGCGGAGGATATTCAAGAGTGGGGGGTGAATTTAGTTCCTATTAAAAATTTCTGTTTAAAAGATTTAAATTGAAATCTCCCATTTCAAAAAACAAGTTAATATATAGTGAATTTATAAGGATTGTAAGTGTTCAATTACTTTCTCAATGTTTGATTATTTCTTAGTTAACTTAATATGATGATTATGTTAGCTCTTGAAACTATATTACTTGCTATCAATAATTACAAGAACTTTCTAGTTCAACTCTCATAGTTAGTTTAATATAGATTTAAATTTCAAAGTAATTAGCAGTGGAAGAGATAAGATTGTTTAAACTGAAATAAGATGCACAATAGTTGTAACCAAGATGTTCAGTCTCAAGATAGGACTTAGTACTCTCAACCAGTTTATATAAATATTAGATCCACACACTAGATCAGGGTAAAAAAACAGAACTAAGGCAGTCCAAGTACTAAGTAATCTAAAACAGTTCTACGTGGAAAAAACTATAACAATAGCCCACTGGCTGTCCAGGTATCACTTTACCTCTACCACAACTCACAGTAGGGAGAAATAAGGTTGAGAATGTTTTAGTGATGATTTTAGATATCTTCGAGTTATGCTTAGGTGATAGTGTGTGTTTAAGATAAAAAAAGCACACACACGACTCAAAATTTAAATAAACAAATAACAGTAGAGTTAATAAGATTAAGATGAGTCTTGATAGCTCTATGTGATGGAAAGGAAGCTCTGGAATCCTTTAAGATTTAACAGATGTTGTGTTGAGTCCTTCTTCAGAATTTTTCTAGAAAATAGAGTATCATGGATCTGTTTCTTGACTTCTAGCTATGTGTGTTATTCTTGAGATTGCAGTAGTCTTTGTAGGAAAACAATGTCCTTTAACTTCTAGTAAAGTTTTTCTTTTCATGTTCTTGTTTATTTATTTAACATAAATCTCTTTTTGAATCCTCTATATCTCTCTCTTTTATGCGCATCTTGGAACTTCATTTTATAGCTCATGCGGATTTTGAAGGTACGAGGTATGGTTTCATCCAACAAACATAATTAATTAATTTATGACATATGGCATCATTATTTCTACAGGTACGAGGTACAGTTTCCTTATATCCAATATACATCATTAATTAATATTAATTTCATTAAAATCCCCAAACACGAACATTGCTAATTAATAAACCAAGATGGAGTTAAGAGAAATAGTGACTGGTTTTCATCGAAACTCTTTGTATTAGTGAACTTGTATTGGTGGACTTGTATCGGTAGGTCTTACATTGGTAGTAGTTAATATTATATAATGGTAACTATATGTATCAATAATTCGGTGTTGAGGTAGTTACTTGTATCGATAGCTCCATCTGTCAGTAGCTCTTTGTAACGGTAACTCTGGTAGCAGTATCTCATGTATCATTAGCTCCATGTGTAGTGGTAGTTTTCTTGTATCGGTAGCTATCTATCTTTAGATTATAGATCGATGAAATTTTGTATAATATAAGACTTGGTCTTATTAGTGATCTTTGTTAATCAATTGCTCTGTCTATATCAGTGACCCTCAAAATTGAATGCTTATAGAGTATCTATTCTATTAATTTCATTTCCAGATTGAGATAGTGTCCAGATTAATCAGTGTTGAACAAGTATAATCATGTATAAAAATTTAGTAACATATTCCAATGATATGATATGATCATTTTGATATTCATATCAAATTATTAGCAAGATGTCATGATTTGAAAGTATAACTAATATATAGTGAACGAAAATATATTGGATTATCAAAGCATATCTAAATATAATTGAGATTATGAAAATAGGCGAGATCAACAATCTAACCCTTTTTGATAATCACAAATTCTGGTATTATAATCCAGAATAATAATTAATGTATCAATATAAAATGATTTTTTTCTCTCTTCTCAGTTTTTTCAATGACATATTCAAAAGATGTCACAAATAATTCTCTGTAACAATAAATGAGATATTTCAAATGAAATAGAGAATATACTATAAATGGTAAAAGTATTAGAGCTACAATTATATAAAAAATAGACTCATTATGTACCTGGGACTTAGTTTCCCAATCCATAGCCAGAAAAATCCCCCCCCCCCACATTTTCTATATCATTATTTCTCCCCCACACTTATCATTCTCCATATAATTATTTCTCCCCCTTTGTGATTAGAAAAAGGACGAAGTATAAAATAATGGAGCAGAGAGGTAATATAATGTAAAGGATAATGCGATCGTGTAAGTATTACTTCACGAAGAGATACATAAAAATACCAAAATGATAAAAAATAATACATGTGATCCTTATCAAATGTCGTAGCCAATAATCAATCCTCCTCCTAAATATGTAATTAGGATTTTCATTTGGGATCAAAAGAGGATTCCAGCTTGGTAGTTGTAGGTGAAGGATTGGGAACACCAGTGACGATCAAAGGTTGTTGAGCTACTGAAACACTGTCAGGCCTGTAATGGGTACTTTTTTGTGTGATCATAGGAGTAAGACTTCTGATAGTTTGATTTGGAGTTGATTGATGTGTGGAAGCAGACTGACCAGAGGCAGGCAGGACTGGAGGTACAATAATTGGTGTACTGTCCACATGCAGGAATGAGAATAATAGATTCCTGAAATCTATAATGATAACTCCTCTTCTCTCCATATCAGAGATAAAATCATCCTTGTTTTTAAAAAATGTTCCCAAGCTTGGAGTCAACTCCCTGAGCTTACTAACGAGATCTTTTAATGCATGAGAGACTGGGGGAAATTTTAGATTCTCTAACAGCTGCTTGAAATAATTGGTTAGATGATTCTTGGTGTACACTCTCTAAAAATAATAAACAATTTTTTATTTAATTTCCTTATAGTCTATAGTAGAATCTCTCATATAATCTTGGACAATTTTTCTGATATCCCTGTTTGTAGTAATAACCTAAGAATCAGATTCTCTACTTGTATGAACTTGACCAAGTTCTTATTTCAACACAGATCTAAACTATTCAACATCATCTAATACGTCGGGTGCACCAAGTGGTGCTATAGTAAAAGCTTCTGTTACTTTGAAAGACTGAGTCAAATTACATATCAGTTTCTTCACAACTAAATCTTGAGTACTGACATGTGTTTTTATGGTCTTCTTAAAATAATTAATCACTTCCAAAAACTGCTTCACTACACCTGGAATGTAGTTGATGTCAGTATCAACATGAGATTTAGAACTCATGAAGGTATCAAATGAAGAAAAGATTGATTCAATGAAAAAACAACCTCTGTCAAACTAAAAATATGATTTTGACACACTCTCACTTCATCCATCACTTCTGTCACAGAACTTGACAAAACAATTCTCATAGAAGATATCAAAGAACATTCTACCTTACTTGTCTCTTTAATAAAACAGGTTTTCAGTTTAGATTTTTTGTACCTATAGATATCCTTTTCCCACAATGTCTTCAGGTAGATCTATAGGACCAACTGGTTGAGTAGTAACTTCCTCTGAGAAAATATCATAAGTCACATGATTCCTTTTAATGGGTGTCTCATCATCAGAATCAAAATATTCTAGTCCCAATACAGCAAATCCTAGATCCATAGACCGATCTTCCACTTCATAGGTCACAGAAACTGATCATGTCCTTACAGTTTCCTCCACCTCAACATGTTCTTCCTCCACATCTGCACCAGCTGCAGCCATCTCCTCCTCATAGGAGTCATCAAAGACCATATCTATATCCAAGACAGTTGGTATAATATGGGGTATGTTTGAAATAGGTATTGGTCTGTCCACTTCAACAACCTACTCAACAAGAATAATAGAGCTCTAAACTAGAGGACTAAGACTCATTCAGCTACTCCCAACATCATTGTTACTGGAAATTGGAGAAGTCTCTCTACGATTTGATCTCAGTAGCTCTTTCTCATTTATAGAGGTTTCCTCAACAGTCTCTCCCAAAACTGCTTCCTTTCTAGGTATGGTCACATGTGGACATTCTTTTCTATATGGTACATTTTCAACAGCAGGGCTTGGCGGAAAATTATGATCCTTTCTATATTCTATAGTGGAATCCACCTCATCATCCTCATCTTTGTATTGAGGTTATTCATCATTAGGTCCTAGACCTGGATATCTCCTATATCTTGGCCGATTTGGATGCTCAATAGGGTAAAATTTATCATAAACATTCTCATCATCATTTACCAATTCCCTTTTCCATGTGTTACAACCAATCTTCATGTACTTACAAACTATTTTTGTAATAAAAAAGTTGTCTCTTACAACCATTGTCTCATCCTGAGACTCAAACACACATTTTACCTTGATCATCAAACAAATCATCTTTGCCTATAATTGAAAATTTGTTTTTGATTTTGGCTTGGGCATATCTTCGATTTGAATCCTCATAAGCCTACACAAAGTTACATTGAAACTATTACTTAATAGAAAAAATGATTATATCTTATAATCTGAGGTTTGCAAAATCCACTCTTCTTGGACTTGACAGATGCTTGATAAATTTTAACAGCAACCAGGTTTCGCCATCCATTTCTATGGAAACTACTTTTCTTGTTGTTCCATCTATGGTGATCTCTTCCAATGAAATTTCATACTAAAAAATGTCACTAGTGGAAGGTATGGACATAGAGAAATTTTTAATCTCACCCTCGTGTGTAACATTCAAGAACTCATCCCATTCAATGGAAGAAAAAGATATTATCTTGTTATTCACTACTGACACCATTTTGTTCTCACAATCCGATTTTTTAAAATGAACAAACTCATTGAGTTCATTTACCATTTTTAGATAATAGGGACCATTGTTATTTTAAAATCATTCGAACCATCCTTGTCCCTCCAATATCCATAGAATTAATAATTTTCCAGGAAGGTTCAATTTTGAAAAGTGTTCTTTCTCAATTATGATAATTCTATTCAGTATGTGTGGGTTTAGTGCACTCTTCTTACAACTTGTTCCACGTCCACAACCTTCAGATCCTTCCTTCTACCACTTTTCACTTGTTGAATCACCTTCATCTCTGACTTTCATCCTCTTTACTCTTTCCATTTCTGAATCAACCAACTTAGTTTTCATAAGAAATGGGGTAGTTCAAGGAGTAAGGGTTGAAGTGAAGAGAGTTTTCGGTGGATTGAAACGTGACTTAGACATAATTTTTATCATTTAGAAATTGATATGTAATAAAAAGAATACATTAAAAATAATAACAGTTTCCATTAAAACACAAAGTCAAAATAGCACAAAAAATATCAGTGACAAGTACCGGTGAGAATCCTAATGGTGAGGTCTTTCTATCGGTGTGGTTTTTTAATGGTGAGGTCTATCTATCGGGGAGGTTTATCAATCGGGGAGGTTTATCTATTGGGGAGGTTGATCTATCGCTGAGGTTTATATATCAGTGAGGTTTATCAATCGGTGAGGTTTATTTATCAGTGTGGTTTATCTATCGGTGAGGTTTATATATCTGTGACATTTATCTATCAGTGAGGTTTTTTGATCTATGAGGTTTATCTATCGATGATGTTTATCGATTGGTGAGGTTTATCTATCGGTGTGTTTTATGTATTTTTTCTCATTCTTAACTCATGTATAGTGAAACATAACCTTTCTGAACTTCAAGTCTTGGTGAATATGTTAGATAATTGATGTTCCGTGCCTATAAATTCAAGAGTAATATCACCCTTTTAATAATGGTCCCTCAAAAATTGATGTCTTACATCAATGTGTTCAGTCATAGAGTGAGATATAGGATACTTAGAAATATTCATCACACTATTGTTATCACAATTTTTAGACACATGCCTAAATTTATATCTATTTTCCAATTATGTCTGTTTCATCTATATAATTTTTGCACAACAACTACCAACTGCAATATATTCTATTTCAATAGTAGAAATTGCAAAAAAAATCTTCTCTTAACTATACCAAGATACTAAGGACATACCTAGAAAGGGACATGTTCCCGATGTACTCTTCCTATCTAACTTGAAACCAGAAAAGTCAGCATCTGAATAACTTATTAAATAAGAATATTGTCCTTTGGGATACAAAAATCCTAGATTGGTCGTATGATTATGATATTTGAAAATCCTCTTAACAACAAGAAAGTGTGACACGATTGGATAAGCTATAAATATTTCACACATACACACACTAAACATAATATTTGGTCCACTAGATGTAAGATAAAGTAAACTCCCAATCATACCTCTATAATTGGTTTGATCCACTGATTTCCCAGTTTTATCCCCATCCAATTTACAAGTGGTACTCGTAGGTGTGTCACTTTCTTTATTATTATCCAAACCAAAACGTTTTAAATAATTCTTTGTATATTTACATTGATTTTAAATAATACCATTTTCATTTTTAAAAACATGAATTCCATGAAAATATTTCATTTCTCCCATTGAAGTGATTTCAAATTTATTTTGCATAATCATTCAAAAAACTATACACAAAGCATTTTCAGAAGATCCGAAAATAATATCATCAACGTAGAATTGTACTATCAAAACATCTTTGGAAACCTTTTGGTAAAAAGAGTTGGATCAACAATGACATTAACAAAACCCTTTGAAAAAATAAAATTACTATGTCTATCATTCAAATCTCTTGGATCTTGTTTTAAAACATATAAAGCTTTAGAAAGATTATAAACTCGATTAGGAAAATGAGGGTTAGTAAATCCAGGTGTTTGTTCAAAAAAAACATCTTCAATTATAAAACCATTTATAAAAGAACTTTTAACATCCATTTTATAAAACTTGAAATTCATATGAGAAGCATAAGCAAGTAAAATTCTAATTGCTTCTAGTCTTGCTACAGGTTGAAAAGGTTTCCTCATATTCAATTCCTTCTTCTCGATTATATACTTGTGAAACTAACCTAGCTTTGTTTCTAACTATATTTCCATACTCAGGAAATTTATTTCTAAAAACCCATTTAGTGACTATGGTCATGGTGTCCTTAGGTCTTTCAACAAATTCTCAGACATAGTTTCATTAAAATTTATTTAATTATTCGTTCATATCCATTACCTAAAAATTCTGTATTGAAAGCATCATTAATATATTTAGCTTCTGACTGTGAAATAAATGCTTGATATTAAACCTGATTTAATAGAGATGCTCTAGTTTGTGTTACAATATCTAAATCTCCTAAAAAACATCTAAATAATGCTTCAATAGAATCCTAGTTTGTCTGGTCAAGGTAGGACTAGGGAGTTTAGGTTCTTCTATAGGTTCGGTTCTAACTGAAACAAGTTCTGGAAAATTTCCAAAATTACTTCTTTTAACAGTAGGTTCACAATTTCAATCATTAATGTCTAGAATGGACAAGTCTTCTTAAATATTTTTGGGTGAAGATTTATGTTCAAGTGGATCAGTTTCACCAAATAGGACATGTACTGATTCATCCACACATTTTGTTATTTTGTTAAAGACTCTATAGGATTTACTAGTTATAGAGTAACCAAGAAATAATCCTTAATCACTTTTGGATGCAAAATTATCAATATTATATTTAATATTGAGAATAATGTCTTTGCAACCAAACCTATAAAGTAAGTAAACAAAGGCTTCCTATTATTACACTATTCATAAGTGGTCTTTTGAAGAACAGGTCTAATGAAGACTAAATTTATAATATAACATGATGTATTTACAGCTTTTTCCTAGAAGTAAACATGTAATTCATACTCATTGATCATAGTTCTTTCAATTTCTTGAAGGGATATATTCTTTCATTCCACTTCACCATTCTGTTAATGTGTCTTAGGGGCAGAGAAATTGTGACAATATCCATTATCTGAGAAATAAGTTTCAAATTCATGATTTTCACACTCACAGCAATGATAACTTCTCAGGGTGTTAATCATATGTTCGCTAAGGTTATCTACTGACTTGGATTATTTAATGAAATAGGAACAAGCTTCACTTTTGTCAACAAGAAAGTATACACGTGTGTATCTAGAAAAATCATCTACTATAACATAGACATAGTGATTCCCATTTAAAATAGAAATTCTAGATGGTGTAAACAAATCCATGTGAACCAACTCAAGAGGATGAGAAGTTGAAACTTCATTCTTTAATTTGAATGAAACATTATGTTACATTACCTTTTGAATGGGATTACAAACATTGTTTGTTGGGAATTTTTGTTTGGGTAGGTCACTAACTAAACCTTTCCTAGTCAGTTTCCTAAGAGAATAAACATTTCAGTGTCCTAATCATCTTTTCCATAGACAATATTCTTTTTGAAAATAATTTAAACAAGTAACCTTTTGTTTGGCTAATGAATTTAAATCTAAAACATATACATTTTCATTTATTAAAGTAGTAAATACCATAATATTTTTAGAATCAAATAAATTTCATGGATCATTTTAAAATTTAACATTGAAACCATCATCACACAATTGAGAAATGCTTAACAGGTTTTATTTTATTCCATCAACAAATAATACTTTAGAAATTAACTTTGAATCATTGTTACCAATCTGGCCTCAGCTGACGATCTTCCCTTTTGAATTATCACAAATGGTGACATGTGCTCCATCAGCTTTGATTAAGCTCGTAAAGCATGACTAGTCATTAGTTATATGAGTTGAACATCCACTATCCACATACCATATCTTCCTACAGGAACATTTCAAGCAAGTTTCCTACAAAGAAGATTTAGACAGAAGATAATTTTGGTACCCAAATATTCCTTGGTCCAGAAAGGTTAGAAAGTAAAATAGTATGCACCCATATTTGTCTAACATGTTTCCTATTATTGAAAAATTCAAAAGATTTTGATAAATAAACATTTTTTGGTTTATAAGAATTTGAATAGCTAGATGAAGCATTATAAATTCTAGAACTTGAACTAGCAGCATACTGTCTAGAATTTGGGATGAATTTTTTCTTAACAAACTGTCTCTGTCCAGGTTGGTATCATAAACCAGTAGTATGCTTTAGAGAAAATTTTTCCAAGAATTTGAGTTAGAGTATTCATTCCATTTTTGTACCTATCTATGTATTTTCTATGATTATCATTGGACAATTTAAGTACAGTATTCTTCTTTAATAGTAGAGAATTCTTTTCCATTTTTATAGATATTTCAGATTTAATAGTACTAGTCAAAGAAAACTATTTCATTAATGATTTGTACATATCTTTCAGCTCATTACACTTATGTTCTAACATAATAGAGTATTAAAATAATTAACCTTTAGACATATTGCCATCATTATTTGAATCAATTTTATTCCCATAATATTAATCATTCTGCACAGGGGAACGAATTGTCACATTAGAATTTTCAGTCATGAAACACATATTTTCATGATTATTTTTCTCATAATCAGAAGATTCATATCCACTTGAGTGGTATTCCGAAACACTCTATATTTCCCTCATATATTTCTAATATTTTTTTCCTTGTAATCATATTTCTTATTAAATATCAATTTTGGGAAGTCATCTTTAACATGTCCTTTCCAATTACATTCATAACAGACTATCTCATCATCTTTATCACCTTTCCTCTAATCTCTCATCCAATTTCCTCATTGGTCATACCGACCCTTATAATTTTATTTTTAGAAAAACTTCTTCTTCCTATATAATTTCTTGAATCTCCTGGCTTTATGATCCATCTCTTCATCACTATATGAATATGAACCTCCACTTGTTGATCTTTCGATCAGTATGTGAAATTTCTTCTTCTCCTTGGTCTTTGATGCAGTAGACTTAAATTCCACTTACTTATTCTTAGGTTCATTATCTTCCTCTTTTTTTACCTTAATCATTTCTTCATACATCATCAACTTACCAGTCAAATATTTAAGAGGCAGTGGACTTATATAAAATGATTCTTTTATTGAAACTTATGTGCCTCCCTATCTTTCTGGAAGACATCTGAGTATTCACATGATTTGCTCTATTTTTTGAACATCTTTTTCCAGTGAGCTCATCGTGTTAACAATTTCATTAAACCTAAGATACATGTTAGAAATAGATTCATTAGGCCTAATTATAGAATTATAATATTTAATAGTGTATGTGTTTAATCTCATGTCAATTATATTGGTTGTTTCTTTATGAGAAACATCCAAAGTATCCCAGATTTCATGTGAAATTTTATAACCATAAATTCTGTTAAACACTTCATCTCCTAGAGAGCAGTAAAGAGCATTCATTTCATTAAATGTATTGTTGTAATCATATCTTATAGAATCATCCCTTGTAGTTATAGCAGTGTTTGGAATCTCATACTCAGATTATATAGCAGTATAAATGACAAATACAATACTTTCTAAGTGAATTGTCATTTTTATTTTCCATTGGGCATAATTAACACGTTTAAATAATGGTGGCATGTGGGTAGAGGAACCTACTAATCTGTTATCCATAATAACTATGTTTTTAAAAAGATATATAAAGATATAAAAATTTAGAATTAACAGAAATTTTGAGATCATTAATATACAACTAAAATCAAAGTTTAAATTTTTTTTATAAATATTGTGTTTTGAAAAACATTTATCTACTAACATTAATACCAAGTGTTGTTCGGAGAGGATACTCAAGAGGGGGTGAATTGTGATCCTATTAGAAATTTCTGTTTAAATGATTTATATTGAAACCCCACAATTCCTAAAACAAGTTAAACTATATTGAATTTATAATGAATGTAAGTGGTCAATTAGTTTCTTAAAGATAAATTATTTATTGGTTAACATAATATGAATATTAAGTTAGGTTTTCAAACTCACATACTGTCTAGAAATAATTATAAACACTTGTTAGTTCAACTATTAGATTTACTTTAAAACAGATTTAAATTTAAAATAAATTTGTTGGGGAAAAGAGAAGATTGTTTAAACTCAAATAATATGCACAATAGTTGTAACCAAGAGGTTCAGTCCCAAGCTGAGACTTAATCCTCTCAACCAGTTTATATAAAACATTGATCCACACCCTGGATCAGGGTATACAACATTACTGAGACTGTCCAGAACTAGGACCTCAACCACATATCTATGTGGGAAAAACTATAACAAGTGCACATAAGAAATCCAGGTCACACTTGACCTCTACAATAATTCACTATAGGAAACAAGAAGGTATAGAAATTTTGATTGAGTATTTTAGATATCCTCCAGTTATTCATAGAAGATAGTGTGTGTTTATGAAAAATAGAAGCACAGTCACAACTCAAAATGTAAATAAATAAATCACAGAACATTTAATAATATTGAGATGAGTTTGGAAAGCTCTATGTTATGGAAATGCAACACTGTAAACCTTTTAGATTTATCATATGTTTTGTTGAGCCCATCTTTGGAATTTTTTTGGAAAACATAGTATCGGGGTTCTGTTTCATGACTTCCATGTATGGGTGTTTTTCTTGAGATTGTAGTAGACTTTGTAGAAAAGCAATGTCATTTAACTTCCAGTAAAGTTCTTATTTTGAAGATCTTGTATATATATTCCTTTTTATTTAACATACATCTCTTTGTGCATCCACTATATCAATCTCTTTTATGCGCAACTTTGATCTTCATTTTATATCTCAAGTGTCTTCAGCAAGTACGGGGTAGAGTTTCATCCAATAAACATCATTAATTAATTTCTGACATAAGGTGTGATTACTTCTGCAGGTACGAGGTACAATTTCCTAACATCCAAAAAAACATCATTAATTAATATTAATTGCATTAAAAGCACCAAACATTACAGTTGCTAATAAATAAACCAAGATAGAGTATAGAAAAATACGGACTGGTTTCCATGAGTATCTCTTTGTATTAGTGAACTTGTAGAGGTGGACTTGTAATGGTAGGTATTACATCAGTAGTTCTTACTCTTACATAATGATAGTTATATGTATCACTAATTCTGTGTAGCAGTAGTTCCCTGTATCGGTATCTCCATCTGTCAGTAGCCCTTTGTAATGGTAACTCTTGTAGCAGTAGCTCATGTATCAGTAGCTCCATGGGTTGCAGTAGTTCCCTTGTATTGGTTTATGTCTGTCTATAGACTATGTATCAATGAATTTTTGTATAATAGATGATTTGGTCTTATCAGTGACTTTTTTATCAGTAGATCTATCTATATTAGTGACACTAAAACTCGAATGCTTATAGAGTAACTGTTCTATGAAATTCATTTCCAGACTGCGTTAGTGTTAATATTAATCATAGTTAAACATGTATAATCATAAATAAAAATTGAGTAAACTATTCCAATAATATTATATGATAATTTTGATATTCATATCAACATATCAGAATTATGTTAAAATTTTTAAGTATAATTAATATATAGTGATAGAAATTATTTGGGATTATCAAAGCACATCTAATCATAATTGAGACTATCAAAACAGGTGAGTCCAACAGGTATTAATAATTAAATTATAAAATTAGTTTCCTAAATATAACTAAATTTTATTAGGATTATGTAACAACAATTATTCTCCCACTTTTCAATCAAATGTGAAGGGTAAATATTGCTCGGTTGTATGTGCAGACTACAATATATAAGAATTAATACAAGGTTTTTCCACCACCACATTTAATGGATGGTAATGATGCAGGTTCTAATGTTAATATATGTAATTTATGATTTAATTATTATTCAAAAATAATAATATCATATCAACCTTCATTCCTTCCCATCCATTGTAAAATGGTAACATCACTTATGCGTACGTGTGGACTGCAACCTTCATGAAGAGATGTGATTATTTTTTCATTTATTATTTAATTGAATAATATATAGGACTTGTAAAATTAATATATATCATATATATGATATACTAATTATTCTATACAAGTGAATTATTAATTACATTTATTTTGTTCCTATTTCATTAATTTTAGTTGTTAACAACGATCAATCCAAGTTCTGTCCTAATAATAAAACGCCTGATCAACAGAATAGAACAAGGAAATAATGAAATTAAGGGATTACAAGAACCATAGAGATGATCATTATATGAGGGATATAATTAAATTAATTAAATTAGGATAATTACATTGTTGGAATTATGTCTCCATTGATGTTTCTGTCAAGATACAATGTCATCCATCATTGTGTCATAGAAGTGAAGTGTAGGCTTCCACTAGTGGTGATCGACACATTCTCCACATATCTCAGGATTTCACAGAAGGGATCTTCGGGTGCTAGTACAGAAAATCCTTCACTAGCAATGTCCACCTTCAGTCACCTTCAGAGGCACTTCTAAAGCGCTATCCTTGATACAGAGGAGGATGATCAATCTCGTAACCTGAGAGCATTGTTGGTGGAAAAAGGATTCACTCAAGGATTTAGAGCTTTCTCATAGATCTTTTGTGGACAACCCACAAAAAGTGGCTATGAAAATGTGAATTATATAATAGGTATTTTAATTACATAAAATAATAAAATGAATTAATTACCTATTATCATTTATTCATTAGATTTAATTCTTAGTAAAACTCCATTTTGTGTAATAAATGTTAACTATTAATATTACCTGACAAGCGCCCATCGAATTAAACATAACATTATTTAATTAAATAAATAAAATTATCTCTCACAAATCCCTAGAAAAATTACATGGCATGAATATTAATATACATAGAGTATACTTTTGTTTTTCCATTTTCTTTGTTTCATCCACCACATTTATTATACCTTAAATAAATTATATTTATTTTTCAAATAAATATCACTGCATTACTGACTCATAAATATATTATTTCTCCAACAATATATTCTCTCGAATAAAAAGTATCGAAATAAATGTGATCAGTCAAAATTTAATAATTATTAATCCACAAATGAGAATAATCTTTTTCCAACTTGTTAAATTAATAGATAACTGAGATACTTGGACACACATAGTGTATGACCCTCTTGGCCTATTTATGACTGGAATTAGGTAGATCCTTCCTAATGTAAAATTTTAGCATCTAACAACACACCAAGGCACCCATAGAGAATGAAGTTAATGTCACAATGATGTGTCACCTCCTACGAATGCTTACTGTGTAATGTAATCCATTTTTCAAGATATCTCAAATCATGCGGGGTTCATGTCAGTGAAATCATCCCATATGTTCTATAATTCATTCTTTGACTTCCTAGAATTGAACATTCACATTCCTCTCTATGGCCTTGTATTTATTTATGTATTATCAATTCCATAAAAGGTCCTAGGATATCTATGTCCATTATGGAACATAAGGGGAAAATCCTTTGTTGCATTATCTATTAAAACAATATAACTTGTGAAACACCCAACATATCATACCCTACTGTGAATAGTGTGTCTTTATTTTTTCATCAACACATCTTCGTTCATGAGTCATAATACCCATTAATAATAATATTAATGTATATGGACTGATACACCTATCTGTAGATAGGAACATCCAATTACACTATGAAATGTAGGTTTCCTACTAGTGGGACTCGTTCTCATAATACCCTCCTGGATATTACCAAGGTCACCGACCATGATATACTACCTCAATGTTTTATGAGTTCTCACACCTCGTGGATAGTATTATTTGTGTCTATCAAATGAAATCATCTGGCCATTAAACATATATTCATTAATAGTGTTACGGAACTTCTGGGTTCTCATCATAGTATAAATACCCTATGTTCTTAAGTGAAACATATATCCATAGAAAATTATCACATGCCTTGTTACATTGATTAACTGTCAATATGTGATAAGATATTTATTAATTAATAAAGTATAATGTATATGGTTTTAGGGCACCAACTCCAACAGACTCTTACTTGGACTAGAGATAATTGTTAACAACCTTTAACACACAATTTGTCACATGATATTCCTATTTCTACTGAGATATGCCATTAGAATTGGGGTTTATAAAGTTCCCTTCCATTGAAACCCTACTCACTGTAAATTCACACCATTTATATAAATCCCTAAAGAGGTGATACTCTTAGTGTATGTTCCATCTCTGTTGATGTGACCATGGTTCATTTCGAAGAGCCACTACTATAGTATTATCAGAATACAATATTATTGGATCATTTCTTCTAGGTACCCCATCATGCTCCTGGACAATATTCCAAATCTATATGGATTCCTTGGCTACATCAGAAGTGTCTATATATTTGGAATCCTTTGTAGAATTTGTGATAACTGGTTTATTTGATCTCTTCCAGCTCATAGCTCCTCCAATGAGACATAAATAAAATCCAAATTGCAACTTTATATCGTTCAGAACTATCTGACACCAGAATCAATATAATCTATGATGATAATATTCTCATCTACTACATAAAACAGGAACATATCCTTAGATAATATCATATTCTTAAGGATCATCTTGACAACAATCCAATAATGTTCTCCTGGATCAACTAGATATATTCTTACCTTTCTCAGTGCAGAGGGAACATATTTCGCAGTACATAACATGACATACATGCTGGATCAAATAGGCTAACGGTATGTGATATAACTCATTCTATCATTTTCCTATTGTGTTTGAGGACACATTCTCTTATAATGAAGTAGGCCATTTGACACTGGAACCAATCCCCTGTTTGATTGTTCAATATTCAATCACATTAGTATCTGGTCAATTATATCTACCCAAACATAGTCAATTAAACCTCTTGAATCTATCACAAATTATCTTGATCCCAAGAATGTAGGCTGCTTCAGCTATGTCCTTCATGGAGGAACACTTGTTCAACTAGTCCTTAACTGACTATAACACTCTTACATATTTTCTAATATGTAATATATCATCAACATATACATCTAGAATAATGACCACATTCCCATCAAATGTCATATAAACACATCTCTCACATTCAATTTTAATGGAAACAAATTCTTCTGTGGATTCATAAATTCGAATTTTCCTTGACCTTGATGCATTCTTTAATCCATAAATTGATTTCTAAAACATGAAAATCTGTTTTGATTCACGTGGTGCTAGAAACCCTTCCGGTTGTGTCATATATACCTTTTCATGAAGGTTCCCTTTAAAGAGTAATATTTTGACATCCATATGCAATATGGCGTAGTTATAGTAAGTTGCTATGGTAAGTATGGTTCTTATGTAATTAAACATGGAAACTAGAAAAAAGGATTCATCATACTCAATTCGTTGATGTTTTCTAAATTATTTAGTCAATAGCCTTTCATTATAGGTGTTAACTTCTCCATAAAGGACCATAATTCTTTTGAATACCCATTTTCATCTAACATGATTTACATTAACTGACTCATTTACCAAATTCCAAACTTTCTTTGGATACATGGAATATATCTCAGAATTCAGAGCTTCTAGCTATCTTGAAGCTTCTGAGTTGTTTACTATTTCATTAGAGGATACTATATCATCATGGTCCAACAATAATGATTCACCATCCTCAGTGACATGGACACAAAATCTCATTAGTTCCCTTACCTCACTTGAGCTCTTAGTCAGGAATTGTTTTTCTGGAGACCCTTCCACGGGGACTTATGGAACTTGTTCATATACCCACTCATGTGTATCTTGGAAATCAAATTCGTCAAAGTCAATCTTTCTCCCACTATTCTTTTTTAGGATGTTCTCCCTCTCAAGGAAGATAGCTTGTCTGGAGACAGCCACTATCTTGTTTGAAAGGTTATATTTGTAATATCCTTTCGTTTCATTGAGATATCCTATAAAGACACACCTTATGCCTCAGGGTTCTAGTTTGTTTCCTATGAAAGCCTTGAAAAATATCTTGCATCCCCACACATGTGTGTGCGACATAATGGGTTTCATTTCATTCCATGTCTAGGAAGGAAATCCATTTATTCATTAGTTGGTACTTTGTCTAATGTGTATGGTTCAGTTTTCATTACATATCCCTAAAAGGATAATGGACGATCTTCATGGCTCATTATCAACCTCACCATGTCCATCATGTTTCAGTTCATCCATTCACTAATACCATTCCATAGTGGTGTATTTGGTGGAGTGCGAGGAGATTGAATCCCAGACTCCTGTAGAATATTGATGAACTCTTGGTTCAAAGATTCTCCACCTTGATCTGATCGAAGATTATTTACATTCTTAATAAGCTGATTCTCTATATAATTCATGAATTCATTAATTTATTCTAATGATTATATCATATAAATCATTAATTATATATAGACATATCTACTAAAATCATTATTAATCGAAATGATTTAAGAATATCCACCTCTAGCTTCTACTAAAAATGGTCCACACACATCTGTGTGCACCAATCATAAAATGTATGTCACCCTTTCACCCTGTCCAGTGAATGGTGGCTTGGTCATTTTTCCTTGTAAACAAGTGTGACATCTATCAATTGGTTTTATCTTAGTAGAGTCTAAAGAACCATCCTATAAGATCATTGTCAAGCGCTTCTCATTTAAATAACCCGGAATGTGATGCCACAACTAGGTGTTGTATGATTCATGTTAATTTTATTTTCTATCGATTACCAATACATGATTTTCTTAATTTAATACAAACGATAAACTATTTAAAATTTCCACACCATAACATACATTGTCCTTAAAAAAGATTGTACCCTTATTTCCAAACATGAAAATAAATCCATCCATATCCAAATAGGATACAAAAAATTATGTTTATGGTAACACTAGTAAAATAATAAAATTTATGTAAAACCAAAATCATCACAGATGTCAATGAGTGGTGGTAATCGCTAATGGATAACTTAACTAGCCTTGCAGTATTGGTAGCTCGATGATCCACCAATCCTCTAGACATATTTCTAAATCTACATGGTTCTTACATTTGAATGAAAATGTTATCCCCACAAGTTGTATCTAATATCTAATGTGTAGAAATGGAAATATTACACTCAATAACAAACACACCATTAGCATCCCCACACCTTTGGGTTTAATTAATATTCTAGGGTCTTGGAACACCACCTGAAAACTAGACCACCTCCCATTCATTGCCCTACCTATGGATATTCCCCATCTTGGGAGGATGGTGCTCGGGGGCTTCAGATCGTTTATAATGTTGGAACTGTGATGCTATCAACAATGGACCAGAACCCCATAGAGCCCACTAACACGTGGGATTCACTCTACTGGGCCACTAACTGGGCCATGATGAGATAATCCCATGATTTAGTGGTCTTTTGGGGTTCTATTCCATTGTCGGGAGTGTCACATGTTCAAAAAAAGTTCCTTTTTTGTTAGACCTGTGACGCTCCCGACAATGGTCCAGAACCCCACATAGCCCACTACCTCGTGGGATGCACTCAACTGGGCTACTCACTGGGCTAGGTTCAGGCACTATCCCCTAGCCATATGGGGATTTATTATCTCCTCCACAGAGATTCGAACCCAGGGCTGATTGGCATAATAACTATCATGGAGCATTTCTGGAACCACTACAGGGATATTTTACACTAGTATACTCAAAAGTATTCCAAATCCCGTATAAAGGGTTCCTAGAATTCGAAAAATTAATGGGATACATTTTATTATTAAATTAATCACAAATCTCTCATTTGGTAATCGACATTAAAAGTACAATCTTCTAAAGTCTATTTTGTATAAAAAATGACAAGTAATACCATAATTAAAAACTCTGATAAATATTGGACAAAGTTAATTTCCAAACATTATTGAAATTACTTGTATAGTATAGGTTCTCACACACTTTATTACAATATCAGAAATTCATGGTGGTTGTGTCCCAACCTATTAAGCCACCTCATGAAGCAAGGGTGTAAATACTTACATGTGACTCATGAATTAAGCATATAAATTTTTTTTCAAAATGAAATAATCATCTTATAATGTTATTTGTGGTCACTACATTAGGAAATTGATGATAATACATGTAGTTTCATCTCCATGAAGCTTCCATTAAAAATATGAAGCTAGATTTGAATGTGATGATTGCACTCGGATTGTGTAAAGTGAATAGAAATTCACAAAAATTCATGTCATCCAATTCTTATAACATTTACACCCAATTATAGTAGTTTTTTTTAAGTATAAAAATGAATGGTGTATAGTATGTTCTTCATTTCCTCCAAGGTTAAATTCTCCAAGTGATACAGATATTACAAGTAGAACATCCTTTTTTTCTTATGGAGAATATATTAAAGGAATAGGGAAAAAGGCCTATTGGATGTTATACTAATTTCTCATTTTCCATGTCCTTCAAAGAAAATTGGATGGTTATTTTACAAGAGGTTATTTTCATCATATAATGAAATTAATTTTTAGATGTTTAAAAATGACATGATCAAAAATACCCCAAGCATTTCCCCGCTTCTTGTTCAGTTAATATTCATCAAATAAAATAAGTTTTTTGTCACATAAATTTTGTGTATTAAAATAAAATATTCTTTTAACATATATGTATGGAAATATAGAAACCATTTATGTAGAAAAACATTACTAGGAGTACAGTGTCATCTCCAGGCAGCTGTGAAAGGGTGACTCCTAAGTCAATGATGAGAAACACAGAACATCAATTTGGCATGTAATTGATTCAAAATGAACATGTTGTTGAGTATAAACAAAATATTTATCATATTTTTCCATTTAGACATAATAATACATAATTATATGTTGTGTAATGAATGTTTTTTATGTTAGCATACTCAACAAATAGTTCAGACATACTTGAATCAAAGGGACCACATGATGAATATAAAATGTATGACCTACCCAGTTACGACAATTTAATTCTTTGTCAAGTAAAACAAAAAGTGGATGTCAAGAATGCACCCAATATGGAATTTTGGCTTGTCACAACAAAACACCTTTGATTTTATTGACAACCTTATTTTAGAAAAAAACCCTTTAGAGATAAAGGTTTACCACAATGTTTCTGGGGTTAGTTAAAAAATAGAGTTTGATAAATTCCCAAGGAAATATAAAGGTAAAGATACTTTATAAGATTCCTTTAAGCTATTAAGGAATGTAATAGTGAATTATATGTATGGTCAGAAGATATTGGTTTCTTTGGATTGACATTCTATAAAATATCTTTACAATGCAATCATCAGTCATGATAATGTAGCGTGGAGTAATTAGTAAATGCCTCTTACCTTATCTACATCACTGTATTGATGTTGATACAGAGGATTGATGATAATGTCTTACATGACAACATTGATCAACAAAATTTAGTGTGGAAAAATTTTTAAATGAACATTTTATACATCCATGTTATAATCTATGTTTTATCAATGTAACAACATAAAAAAACATCCATTATAGTTGAATATTCACATTGCAAATAACGGAGAAATAATAAGACATATCTTCTAATTAAATGATATATTTATATAATAAAAGTCATAGTATGAGAAAAATACATTATATCATAGATCATGTGTTAGGATAAAAATATATTTTTTAATATATAACCAAAAATGAATCAATCTAAACACCTAGTGCATCTAAGTAATTATACACACAGTTTAATAGAATATTAAATAAATCACTAACATAAAAGACTTGTAGTCAGGTATTAGTCTACATTTCTATAAAAGGGTGAAAATCATTATTAGAGATAGTGGGTGTTGAATAGACTTGGACATAATAAACTATTTAGATGCATTAATGTTTGTCATATGATCATTTTCCACATGTACATGTGGGATAAGAATGTTCAAGTGACATATACTGCATAGGAAGGTTGAAACCATGGTGAAATTTGTATATTCAATGTAGTTGGTGATATATTATTAATTATGAATAATAAATCCTACAAGAAAGAAATATATGAAAATTAGCTAATATTGAAAAGTAAAATTATACTTCAATAATGGATTCCATGTATCAAATTGAAAATGGGTGGGGGTTTCTCCCTGGTGGTTAATATGCTAGTCAACCCCGGGATTGAATCTTTGGGGAGGCAAGATTAAATCTATAGCTCGCTAGGGGACAATGATTGATCCTGACCAAGGGAGAGTCCTAGTAGAGTGCATCCCATTAGATAAGGGGATCTGTGGTGTTATGGTCCATTTTCGGGAGCAACACGAGTCCAAAAAATATGCATTTTTATCAGACCGTATGGCACTAAATGGGTCGCCGGTCATGAACCCCCAATCCCTAAATCGGGAAC
The DNA here is from genome assembly GCA_963277665.1 of Viscum album. Lineage (NCBI taxonomy): Eukaryota > Viridiplantae > Streptophyta > Magnoliopsida > Santalales > Viscaceae > Viscum > Viscum album. The sequence continues at coordinate 322,691,172 of OY728119.1, read as the reverse complement.
TGGGCTCATATAGGCCATATTCTAGGCCGATGCAAAGTACTGTACCCGAGCCCTACAAGGATTTAATACACCTCCCCCAAGATTTAAACTAGATGCCTCATTCATAACAACCAACTGGGGGATCATGAGTACCACTACTTCATACGACCCAGTGGTACCATAGATTCTCCATGGTGGTTATTATACACGTCCACCCCAGGTTCGAATCTCTATGGAGGCAATATTAAATCCCAATCTTTCTAGGAAAAACTACTTGAACCCAGACCAGTGAGTGGCCCAATTGCATGAATCCCATGAGTTTGTGGGATTTTTGGGGGTTTGGTTTGTTGTCAGGAGTGTCATGGGTCAAACATATAAGTAATTTCATAAGTTTCTCATAGAATCTTTCCAATTATTCTCATGTTGTGGTTGACAATAAATCAAGGGAAGTTCTTTCGATGTGATGATAGTATGAGATTTTTATGCAAATAATCTGGTCACATAATCCCTATGATTTATAGGAATTAAATTTAGCTAATAATACGTACTACATAAGTCTTAGTTCTCTCATACTCTCCAATATTAGTTGTAAACTAAGAATTTGAGATCTAATATCTATCTTGTCAGTCTTTATCTTTATAGAGATACTTATGGTGAGACATCTTTCAATATGCATCAATGTTGTCATGTTTCATCAAGATCCTATTAGACATATCTAATAGTATGAAAAATTGGTTATCTATGGCATCATCTGAATGTTTCATGTAGAGAGATAGTTCCTCAACACTTGCATAGTTTCTTGGTGCAACTAGATGAGGCTCTTCTAGTAAATACAATTTCTTCTTGCTGTGAAGGATGGCACATAAATGCAACTGCCATTCCTAGGAATTTGTGCTTGTGAGAACATTTTCCTTATTGAGTATAGTTCACAATGATACATTTGAAGTAATATTTCTGTTATATTATACAATTTAAGATGAGAAAAGGGTTAGTTCTTCATTATGAAGAAACTGAGACAAATAAATAATTTAATTCATATTAGTCTTCCACTATTTTATCAAAATCCCATAACCCTCACCATTGACATCAACATATTTGGTTGCATGAATATTATATTGTAATTGATCCATATTTCCATTCACATTACAAAAACTAGGGTTGGCCAAAACACGTGAAGGTTTTTATATAGGCATTCCAAATGCCAACTGCATTAACTTGCAACACCTTGATATTCTGAGTGGACTCCCCAAAACTGAAATCTTTTAATATTGTATTTTCCCATCCTCTACCTCTTGGTCACACCGTGTCCTACCGTGGCCATCTACCCCTAATTCAAACCAATTAAATTCAACCCAAAACATTGAATTAGAATTCCCTGATAATTGAATGCACCCCAACTAGTGTTGGACAATCACTTTAAACTATTTTTCTATTGTAACCCTGATTATGGAAGGATAAAATGACAGAATATTTTCATTGAGGAATATTATCCATTTACATAAATTTAAATTTTTTTATACTCATTTATCTTCTAGTTAAAACTACATGGGATATAATTAATTGATTAGCTAAGTTGAATATAATATTTACACATAAGTTGGTCTTATTTTAGTTCCATCTTGAATGTTTTAATAATTCATTAATTGTGTGATTGCACCGGCAAAAAAACAATAAATAAACCATAAAAATGATAGAAATAAAATAAATGGTATGATCAAGATCATGTTTTATTGGATACTTTTTCTATAGGTTGATAAACTAACCCAAGACCTATGGGATAAACACCTAGAACATTTTGTGATTGTGTTGATAGTATTCCACCTACCAACCTTTGTATCTCCATTGATTGGTTTCACCTTGGATCCTATCTTGAGCTTCTTCCACTATCTTTGGATCTCAATCCATTACATATGCTTTTATCTAAATCCTAGGTGACATGCTAAAATGGGATTTTACATAAAAGAAACCACGGGAACGTATGCCCTACATACTAGTGAGGGGATGTGTTGGAGGACAAAATTTTAATTTAAATAAACAAATTAAAATTAAAACATTCATATACAAAGGTCAAGTAATTCCCCGACCCCAGTTACCCGGAGTCGGTGCATTATTTTAATACATTGGCAAGATTACAAGAAATAATGTCCCAATGGACTGATTAGTTTAGTAGTCTTGGAAAATAGATTACATACATGAATGTTACATTAAACTTCATAACATACAAAACAACAGAAATTATCCTTAATGAATGCCATTATTCCCTTGTCTTAACCCTTCTTATCAATCAAAATTTACTTCGTAGAATCCAGGGAAAAAATAAAACATAGAAATGGGTGAGCTCAAATGCTTCGTAAGGGTATGCAATACAATAGATACTTTCATAAATAATCATAAACATTTAAGGCAATGTATAACTAAAACAAAAGCCTTTTAAACTTAAACTTCAACATAGTATGGAAAAAATGAAATAAAATAATGTCATTTAATTATTCACATGGATATTCTATGTAACGCCCCGACCCCAGCTACCCAGAGTCAGTGCTTTGCTTCGTAACATTGGCATGATCACAAAAGATCAAGTCTCGAAAGACCGATTAGTTTAGTAGCCTTGGAAACAATAGATACATTCATTAGTCTTACATTACATCATAAAGTGAAAAACTAATAACAAAGTCTTCATAGTCCACACTCATATCCTCTTCTGACTATCCCTGAAGGTCATTCATAAAATACTTCTTCATATCCTAGAAAATATTAAAACATTGGAAGGTGTGAGCTCAGATGCTTAGTAAGGATAACAATATAGCGGAAGCTTTCATAAATAAACATAAAAATTTAAGGCAATGTATAACTAAAACAAAAGCCTTTTAAACTTGAACATCAACATAATATGGCAAAAGTAAAATGAGATAATGCCATTCACTTCTTCACATGGATATTCTACTGGTCGAATAATCACATGAAATATCAATAACCACTTTCATAATGAGGGAATGTATAATGCCAGACATTCTGCAACATTTTTTCAAAGCCTCGGCCAAGACATCTAAAATGATTAAGGCCTCGGCCAAAACCATAAATAAAATTGGGAAAGGGCCTCGGCCAAATCCACGTCTAGTTGTCTCATGAGACCTACCGATGCATCGAGGAGCTATAGCGGGCTCCACCCGTCACTTATTAAGTCCAATACATTCCTCATATGAATAGGTTTAAACATATCATAAACCATAACATAATCGTATCACGTAAAACATGCATAAAGGAAACATAACATTTCCACATTTCAATCACAAGATATCAATAAAACACATTGTTATAATAAAAACGCCTTCAAAACCATTTTCAATACCAAAATAAAAGAATGTTAAAACTTTGTATTTATTTTTCATTAAAAAGAAGATGGCTTATAGAGGAAGCCGAAACTCAAATAATGGTCACGGCGGCAGAGAAGTCGTTGTCGCCGCATAGGTACAGAAATAAAAACATTTTCTTTTTGTCGTTTAGCAAAACGCTTTGTATAAAAAGATTCCTTTTGAATAACCGTAAAAGTCAAAGGGTTTTATACACCGTATAAAAGGAAAGTTGTGTATAAAGCCAAATATGCTTCAATGAAAGGGGATTGAGACGAAGTCCTTAAAAAGATCATTTTTAAAATAAAATAGATCTATTATGTGTATTCACTATAGGTACACATAAAGAAAGTAAAAATACAAAATAGGATATAATAATATCATGACATAATTTTAAAGTAGGAGATTAACCCAAAGAATAGAAATTGGGTTAAGAAGTTCCCTTACCTTGTGTCCGACTTGACTTAACCGTTCTTTAACCTCCTGAATAATAAAATAGAGTTAATATCTACCTTATTAAGAACCATTTTAAATTTCATTATCCTTTTTATATCACTTATTACAATGTTGTGAACATTATGTAATTATTTAAGTTAATAACGGTCATTTTGTCGATCTTTGGTAACTTGAGTCAACAATAAACTTCTTATAATTACAAGTTGTTCATGTGGTAGAATATCCATTATATCCATAATTACATTCATGATTTAGATGTCATATATATCTTATATATCCAGTATATACATTCATTTATAATATTACGTAACATTTAGAGGTAAGAAATGAAATGCACCGTTCATGGAGACGGTAAGCCGTACGTACGCATGAACGCTACTTTCATTTCAATTTCATATTTAATGGAACTAAATCATAATGATATAAATGTATAATATAATTACAGTATAATATAGTGTATAATACCATTGAATTCATCCTTTATACATCCCACATATTGCATTAACGACTCAAATCACGTTGAGGGGGCGGTAGTCCGCACTTCCTAAAATGAAATTATCGCGTTTTACCCATAATGGAAATCATAAAGTATGCCATAAATGAGAAATACAGAATCATAAGTAAAACATAAACATATTATATATTATATATAAAAATAGTTACATCTTAATGGCCACCTTTGAAGGTGTTATATGAGTGTTGAACAATCATCGTTTCGTGAGGCAGAAATTCGCCATCCACAAAAACCGTATGTTCTTTAACCATTAGATGTATGTGTGTGTAAGTGTAGCTCGAATCCTTCTTATAACAACATCATAGTATATTTAGGATTCTGTTTTTGTTACAAAATAAATGAATAAAAATAGTTTAGGGGGTTGGAGAAGAAAAATAAAACAAAACAATATTAGAAAATACATTACCTCAAAATCGGGTAACTCTTTTTGATTTGAGCCAAAGGCTTCCTTGGGAAGAGTTCTACCCAACTTAAGGCTTCTATGAGTAAGAGGGGGAAGTTGGTAGAGTATTTGGGCAGAGGTTGGCCGAGCCAAATGGCTTGAAAATGTAAATGAGGTGGGAGATGTGGGGGCCTTTTATAAGTGGAGAGGAGGGGCACTTTTGGAAAGATTGAAATATTACATTATTTCACAATGATTTTCGGATTCTAAAGGTCCCAAACTTATATAATTCGAGGATAAGGTGATAGGGTTTTGAAATATCCTCATATAATATGCTTTGGACAAGTGTAATCCTTGGATTTTGCATTATCTTCTCATTTTATTTAAATCGTTAAATAATGAGGTCATCGCTGCATCATAATGATGTCATAAATAATTTAATTTATTCAATGTATAAAAATTATAAAAAAAATACTATGATATAGAAAATCGTTTTAGCTTTCTAATGAATATTTATAGTCAAAATGTGGACTTGTGTAACCCCACTTACGAACTGTTTTAGTAAAACAACTCATGTTTGTGTCAATTCAATTTTAACATTAAATAAATATATATTAATGTCATTTTCCAACCAAAGTGGCTCCATGGGGTCCCCAAGTTGACCCATGGGTTGTCTTGGTCGCCCATGACTCATCCAATAGGATTAGGACAAGTGTCAAGCTCATCTCATATTATTAAAACATTATTTTTACCTTAAACTGCACTAATTACCTCTAATCGCGATTAAGAACTTAGAAGTTACTATTCACAAAAAAATTATTTTGATCTCATTGAACCACATTTTACTTCTTAATGACAACCATGTATGTAGGTTTTTTTAAAATCAAATCACAGAAGTGGTAATATTTCATTTAAACGAAAAATCAGTTATTTAACTACCACTTAGTGGTTTCACTATTCATCAAAAATTGAAGTTTTTCAGAACAAGGCCAAAATTTCACCCTAAGCTATAATTGATATTCAGAATTCAAAAATGATGTCTATTTTATAAAATTCCAAACATATAAGTTGAATTAATTAATTTTATAATTAATTCCCGCTGTTACGACAAATAGCGTGTTTTTAAGAAACAATTTATATCAAAAGATTGGAAATTATTTATGTCCAATTTCAATGTTAAATTATTTCTAATGACCACCATTGGATAAAATGGTAAAAATATATTCTAATTATACCTTAAAACCACTAAATAGTATAAATTATCACTATAATTTATTTTGATTAAAAAAGCTGTTTTAAGTATTTTTCACTATTCATAAAAATTTGGAAGTTCTCGGAAAATTACAAAAAATTCAACATAGGCTAATTTAATATTAGGAATACAAAAATGAAGTCCATTTTGAAATATAAAATTATTATAAATTTAAAAGGTGGTTATTACTATTCATAACGGCTACATTTATTAGTTGCGGTGTGTTAGAACTCGAACTTGCGTACAATGCAAGCTATTGCATTATTGAAAGAGAGGCGTATCGTGGAAGCTCGGGGTGTTACATTCTCCCCTCCTTCAATAAATTGCGTCCTCGCAATTTGAAATTTTTCTTTGAAAATAAAATGTTGAAAAGAGAAAATACCTTTGAGGAAAACCCACATCGGAAATAAGGTTAATAAATATATAACATTAAAAGAATGCAAGATAAGTACAAAGGTCACCCGATATAGCCCATTCTAGGATTATATGAAAATATGGATATGGAGGAGAAACAAACCATCAAGGTATGATGGAGAGTTATAGAAAACAGGATTAGGATAAAGTTTAAACACAAGAAAATCACAAACTTGTGATTGGTTAAACGGTCATTGAATCCCCAGTTGGAAAAGTTAACCGACAACATTTTTGTTTTAAGTTACCTTTTATAATGTTGAGTAATTTATTTAGGAGATTTACTAAGAACGTAAGGGAATATACATACTTGTTATGTATACTTTCATTCGTTAATAAATTTTTACCACAAACCCAACTTTTACTCCAAATGGTAACGGAACTCAAAAATATTCTATTTATCCTAATTGTATAAGGTTCAAAATGTTAACACATACCATTTAGATTAGTAAAACTATTTTGTAATAACCAGGGACTTCCTGTAGGCTAGTGGAAGGAAATAAAGGCTTGTCGCACTATGGTTGTGGGTTCGATTCCTGCAGCTTTGTCCGATGCGACGAGTTATTCCCCACCCTACAGGTTATCCTTTTCCTAAAACTATAGTATTATATTATTCCAAAAATAATCTTCAGAAATTCTTTATCCTTAAATAATACTATCCATGGTTCATCTTAATCCATTCCAACCTTAATAGTTATCCAAAATACCTCCGTCTAGACTTTCTCTAAAAGGTCTCTAAATTCCAAAATCAATTGTAACATCAGATTCCCCAAACAAAGAAAAGTTTCTCTTATTGTCACATACTAAAAATATGATTACCTTAATCATATTAAAACCTTACTAAAATCAACAAGTACTGCAGTACAATCTTTATATATATATCACATTATTCTAATAACCAGAATATAATCCATGATTCCAAAAGCACCAATACATTAGTTATTCTGCTTCAACTGTAGTAATAGCATAAGATTGTCCTTGATCCCTTGGCCTTTTCTGAGGTAAGTTTCCATGACGCTTAGGACATTCATTTTCATAATGACCCATTTCTCTACAATTGTAGCATTCAACTTTGATAGCCTCTTTCTTTCCCTTGCAATCACGAGCCTGGTGACCCTTTTCTCCACATTTATATCAAACTCCCATTCCTTTTAGGCAAGTACCAGGGTGATTCTTCCCACAATTATCACATACTGGAAAATCCTTCTTTCCCTTTTTCCCTTTATCTGTCTCTTGTTCCACCGTTCTCTTCTTCTCTTGCTTTACTTTTTTGTCATAAGACTTAGGGAATTTCTTTTCTGTCTTGATAGCACACAAGACAATATCTTCGTATGATGAGAAGGATTGTGATACCAAAGCTCGACGGAGAAATGGTTTTAACCCATCAAAGAAACGATCAATCATACTCTTGGGTTACATATATAATCGGCAGCATGCCTCGCTAACCTTGTAAAGTTAGCCTCATACTTTGCGACATTCTCATCCTCCTTCTGCCTCAGACTCAGAAATTGCCTTTCCATATCTGCTCGATGGTCACGAGGAAAGTATTTTTCTAAGAAAAGCTCTTTGAAATCCCTCCATTCCATATTCGATACGTCATCATCTTCCTTTGTGTTTTGAATCAGCGACCACCACTGATCGGCATCTCCAGTGAGGCGGTAAACTGCCATGACAACCTTCTCCCTTTCACTACTCCCCAAGGCATGGAATATTTTCTCTAAGGAATTTATCCATTGCTCAGCTACTATAGGATTTGTAATCCCATTGAAGGTTGGTGGTTTTTGCCTCATGAAGCGGTCTAACATTGATCCTCCACGTTGCGGATCAGGGTGCTCCATACGAGTAAGGTTATTATTCATAACCTGAGTGAGTTGTCCCAGTATGGTAATATGTTGATCAGCACCAGTTGTATCTCCATATCCAAAATAATTATCTTGAGCAGGAGGGTAATCCCTACACGGACTTTGTGCATTGATACGGTTTCCATTCCTTCCACTAGGCGCCATTTCTAAACAATGGCATAAACTAGATTAGTTTATGAATCAAAATACATAATTCCATACTTGTTAAACACTTTACATAAATTGAACTATTTATGGATATAATCCATAATCATAAAAAGAAATGTTTTCTTTGAGGAAGTATGTACTCATAACCCTTCATAGTGGTTTGTAAATAAAATGAGAATTATCCTAAGCATATCCCCTGGGAGTGTCGTAACCAAGAGTGCAGCAAGGCCCGTTGCCGTGCACCAGTTCCCGTTCGAGTCTAGCTCAAAGCGGTGTTTTCGGGTTTTACCCCTAGGTACATCTGTGCCAGAGCCGCCTCTACCTGCTCGTATCCAGACAGGGATGTATTGCTCGGAAAACTCATAACATCTCTATAATACCAAAATTCTAGGAAGTTCTTCTATACTAATCCTCAAAGTCTATCTTTGGGCTATGTGCTCTAATCAGAGTTTATCTAAATCTAGTTTCCAAGGTTAGTACTAAACTGCCTCTGATACCAACTGTAACGCCCCGACCCCAGCTACCCAGAGTCGGTGCATTACTTCGTAACATTGGCATGATCACAAAAGATCATGTCTCGAAAGACCGATTAGTTTAGTGGCCTTGGAAACACTAGATACATTCATTAGTCTTACATTACATCATAAAGTGAAAAACTAATAACAAAGTCTTCATAGTCCACACTCATATCCTCTTCTGACTATCCATGAAGGTCATTCATAAAATACTTCTTCATATCCTGGAAAATATTAAAACATTGAAAGGGGTGAGCTCAGATGCACAGTAAGGATAACAATATAGCGGAAGCTTTCATAAATAAACATAAAAATTTAAGGCAATGTATAACTAAAACAAAAGCCTTTTAAACTTGAACATAAACATAATATGGCAAAAGTAAAATGAGATAATGCCATTCACTTATTCACATGGATATTCTACTGGTCGAATAATCACATGAAATATCAATAACCACTTTCATAATGAGGGAATGTATAATGCCAGACATTCTGCAACATTTTGTCAAGGCCTCGGCCAAGACGTCTAAAATGATTAAGGCCTCGGCCAAAACCATAAATCAAATTGGGAAAGGGCCTCGGCCAAATCCACGTCTAGTTGTCTCATGAGACCTACCGATGCATCGAGGAGCTATAGCGGGCTCCACCCGTCACTTATTAAGTCCAATACATTCCTCATATGAATAGGTTTAAACATATCATAATCCATAACATAATCGTATCACGTAAAACATACATAAAGGAAACATAACATTTCCACATTTCAATCACAAGATATCAATACAACACATTGTTATAATAAAAACGCTTTCAAAACCATTTTCAATACCAAAATAAAAGAAAGTTAAAACTTTGTATTTATTTTTCATTAAAAAAAAGATGGCTTATAGAGGAAGCCGAAACTCAAATAATGGTCACGGCGGCAGAGAAGTCGTTGTCGCCGCATAAGTACGGAAATAAAAACATTCCCTTTTGTCGTTTAGCAAAACGCTTTGTATAAAAAGATTCCTTTTGAATAACCGTAAAAGTCAAAGGGTTTTATACACCGTATAAAAGGAATGTTGTGTATAAAGCCAAATATGCCTCAATGAAAGGGGATTGAGACGAAGTCCTTAAAAAGATCATTTTTAAAATAAAATAGATCTATTATGTGTATTCACTATAGGTACACATAAAGAAAGTAAAAATACAAAATAGGATATAATAATATCATGACATAATTTGAAAGTAAGAGATTAACCCAAAGAATAGAAATTGGGTTAAGAAGTTCCCTTACCTTGTGTCTGACTTGACTCAACCGTTCTTTAACCTCCTCAATAATAAACTAGAGTTAATATCTACCTTATTAAGAACCATTTTAAATTTCATTATCCTTTTTATATCACTTATTACAATGTTATGAACATTATGTAATTATTTAAGTTAATAACGGTCGTTTTGTCGATCTTTGGTAACTTGAGTCAACAATAAACTTCTTATAATTACAAGTTGTTCATGTGGTAGAATATCCATTATATCCAGAATTATATTCATGATTTAGATGTCATATATATCTTATATATCCAGTATATACATTCATTTATAATATTACGTAACATTTAGAGGTAAGAAATGAAATGCACCGTTCATGGAGACGGTAAGCCGTACGTACGCATGAACGCTACTTTCATTTCAATTTAACATTTAATGGAACTAAATAATAATGATATAAATGTATAATATAATTACATTATAATATAGTGTATAATACCATTTACTTCATCCTTTATACATCCCACATATGGCATTAACGATTCAAATCACTTTGAGGGGGCGGTAGTCCGCACTTCCTAAAATGAAATTATCGCGTTTTACCCATAATGGAAATCATAAAGTATGCCATAAATGAGAAATACAGAAGCATAATTAAAACATAAACATATTATATATTATATATAAAAATAGTGACATCTTAATGGCCACCTTTGAAGGTGTTATATGAGTGTTGAACAATCATCGTTTCGTGAGGCAGAAAATTGCCATCCAGAGAAACCGTATGTTCTTTAACTGTTAGATGTATGTGTGTGTAAGTGTAGCTCGAATCCTTATTATAACAACCTCCTAGTATATTGAGGATACTTTTTGTGTTACAAAAGAAATGAATAAAAAGAGATTAGGGGGTTGGAGAAGAAAAATAAAACAAAACAACATTAGAAAAGACATTACCTCAAAATCGGGTAACTCTTTTTGATTTGAGTCAAAGGCTTCCTTGGGAAGATTTCTACCCAAAGTAAGGCTTCTAGGAGTAAGAGGGGGAAGTTGGGAGAGTATTTGGTCCAAGGTTGGCCGAGCCAAATGGCTTGAAAGTGTAAATGAGGTGGGAGAGGTGGGGGCCTTTTATAAGTGGAGAGGAGGGGCACTTTTGGAAAGATTGAAATTTTACATTATTTCACAATGCTTTTCGGATTCTAAAGGTCTCACAATTATATAATTCGAGGATAAGGTGATAAGGTTTCGAAATCTCTTCATATAATAGGCTTTGGACAAGTGTAAGCGTTGGATTTTGCATTATCTTCTCATTTTATTTAAATCGTTAAATAATGAGGTCATCGCTGCATCATAATGATGTCATAAATAATTTAATTTATTTAATGTCTAAAAATTATAAAAAAAATACTATGATATATACAATCTTTTTATCTTTCTAATGAATATTTATAGTCAAAATTTGTACTTGTGTAACCCCAATTACGAAATGTTTTAGTAAAACAACTCATGTTTGTGTCAATTTAATTTTAACATTAAATAAATATATATTAATGTCATTTTCCAACCAAAGTGTCTCCATGGGGTCCCCAAGTTGACCCATGGGTTGTCTCGGTCGGCCATGACTCATCCAATAGGAGTAGGACAAGTGTCAAGCTCATCTCATATTATTAAAACATTATTTTTACCTTAAAATACACTAATTACCTCTAATCGCGATTAAGAACTTAAAAGTTACTATTCACCAAAAAATTATTTTGATCTCATTGAACCACATTTTACTTCTTAATGACAACCATGTATGTAGGATTTTTGAAAATAAAATCACAGAAGTGGTAATATTTCATTTAAACAAAAAATCAGTTATTTAACTACAACTTAGTGGTTTCACTATTCATCAAAAATTGAAGTTTTTCAGAACAAGGCCAAAATTTCACCCTAAACTATAATTGATATTCCGAATTCAAAAATGATGTCTATTTTAAAAAACTACAAACATATAAGTTGCATTAATTAATTTTATAATTAATTCCCGCTGTTACGACAAATAGCGTGTTTTTAAGAAACAATTTATATCAAAAGATTGGCAATTGTTTATGTCCAATTTCAATGTTAAATTAATTCTAATGACCACCATTGGATAAAATGGTAAAAATATATTCTAATTATACCTTAAAACCACTAAATAGTATAACTTATCACTATAAATTATTTTGATTAAAAAAGTTGTTTTAAGTATTTTTCACTATTCATAAAAATTTTAAAGTTCTCGGAAAATTACAAAAAATTCATCATAGGCTAATTTCAATATTAGGAATACAAAAATGAAGTCCATTTTTAATTATAAAGTTCCTATAAATTTAAAAGGTGGTTATTACTATTCATAACGGCTACTTTGATTAGTTGCGGTGTGTTAGGACTCGAACTTGCGTACAATGCAAGCTATTGCATTATTGAAAGAGAGGCGTATTGTGGAAGCTCAGGGTGTTACACATTCTATTAATAAAATAATCAAATGAAATATCAAAAACCACTTTCATAATGATGGAATTCATAATTCCAGACTATCATAACCACATAGCCAAGGCCTCGAGCCAAGACTACAAATAATATTTTGTCAAGGCCTTGTGACAAGACACTAGTTTGTCTCATGAGACCTACAGATGCATCGAATATCTATAGCGGGCTACACCTGTCATATATTAAGTCCAATTCATTCTCATATGAAAAGGTTTAAACATAACATAAACATTCGTATTAAAAGTAGCATACAAAATGTAAATACTTCATCCATAAACCACGAATGGTATACGAATAATACATCCACAGTCAAACACATCACAAAAACATCGAAACAATATGGAAGTTTTGTATCATAATAAATCAACTTCAAATAAACATAAAATCCATAAAAGGACGTTGACATAGTTGAAATAAATAATATTTCAGAGAAATATCTCTTTTTTGAAATCATTTAAATGTCACACATTTATTAAGGAAGTAATTTAAAAGAGATTATTGGAATCAATGTGTCCCATACCACTTCCAAACTTTTGAAAAGAAATATCATTTAAAAACATTCATTTCCATATAAATTAATTCATAAAATCATTTTGAAAACATGGACATTAATTAAAAATATTTAGAAAGATAAATCTTTAAAACATTAATTTTTTTTGATAAATAATACCTTTCAGAAATTCTCAAAATATTAATTTTGAAATCATTTAAAAGTCAAATAATTATAAAATAAAACATTTACCTTGAAAATATTCTTATAATATTGTAAGGGAAGCTTCAACTATTTTATAACGGTGGAGAATAGCCACACCCGCCGTATAAGTTAAGAAAAACATTCTTACCTTAATTTTTTCAAAAAGGTTAAATGAACCTTGTTTGGAAAATATCGGAAATATTCCTTTATAAACCTCTTATAAAAAGTCAAACAGGGGTATAAATGAATTTAACCCATATTCCTTGTAAATAGTAAAAAGGTTTTGAAATACATTTCGAAGAAACATGGACATGGATGATAATGAAATCCCAGTAGATTATTACGTATAAACAAACTCAGATAATGAAGAGATTGTGAAATAAACCCTTTCCTTGTACATTTCCTTGGTTTGGGTTAGTTTAACCTCCTATATAATGGTGAAATAATTGTTATTAAATTATACAAGAATCATATACATTCATATGATATCATATATGATCTTTTAACATTGCTTTGTTAATAATATCTTAGAATTATCGTTGTTTCGGGTGTTAACTTACTCATTTTCTTTTATATGTTTTGTTACGTAAGCCGTGGTTGTCATGAGTAGGTTGTATATTTTTCATATCCAGAATGATATCAAGTCCTTAAAAATTATTTTTAAATCATCAAATGATAATTATACTTGAATGGATATGATAGAGATTGAATCTCATCGTGTTCGTGGCAACGGTAGTCCGTACGTACGCACGAGCGCCAATATCATTTTTTGATATTATAATAATATATAATTGTATGTTATATCATATATATAGAATCATTATCATGTTATATTTATTATTTACATGAATTACACATCATTATTATACCCATCCAAATAATAATTTATTGAATAACAATTACACCACGACGTGGAGACGGTAAGCTGTACGTACACACGTATGGTGACATGTTATTCAATGGATGGATAGAATACTGAAATATGGTTGTAAAATATTTATAATAACATCAAATTATACAAAATATACTGTAGTTATTATTTTATAATTGTAATGAAAAAGAAAGAAGTAGTGGAAGAAGAAAGGAACTTGAAAAAGGGTGGTGAAATCATTACCTCTTCTTTAAGTTATTCATTTTGATTTGATCAAAAGGGATACATAAGTTGGCTTTATGACTAAAGGAAGGAATATAGGATATTTTGAGGGAAGTTGAGAGAGTTTTTTGGCAGAGTTTGACCGATCCAAAAGGCTTTGAAGGTGTGAATAAATGAGATGGAGGAGTGCCCTTTTATAAGAGGGGTGAGGGGCACCTTTGGAAAAGCTAGAAATATTAGTTTATAATAAATTCATATTCGGTTTATAATTGCTCCAAAGTGGATTATTTTAAGTTTAAGGTGGGGATGGGTCTAAAACCACTCAACCAATAGAATTTAGATAGGTTTGGGTTACAATATTAACCTTATCTTTAAGTATTAACTCTTAGTTAATTAGTTTCACTTTTACAATGTCTCTTTGTTATTTTTATATTATATTGTTAATAAACATACTATATACATCCAAGAGACCCCAAGTGGTCCATTAATGATACAAATATCATGATATAAGTCTCTTGGACTAACCATATATTTTTAGGAATTTAATATCAATTAATAATAAAATATTTGTTTTAAGAACCCTTTTATGTCAATTTTGACACGATTCAATAATTGATTTTTGTGAAACTCATAACAGAATTATTACATAAAAATAATCCTATTAAAGAAATCCTAATATTTCATATTAACATATAAAATTTGTGTAATTAAATAAAAAGCTCCAATTATATTTATTTGGGTATTTATAATATCAAATATTTTAATTTTTCACTATTATGGTAATTACTGCATCATCATTGTGTCATAAATAAATTAAAATATTTAATGTATAAAAATTATCAATAAAATATAATTATGTATTAAACCTTTTTAACTTTCTAATGAATATTTATAGTAAAAAATCCAACATATATTACCCTATTTAAAAATTGTTTTTCTAAAAGATATATGCTTTTGTCATTTTTGTATTCATTTTAACTTAATTAATATAGTGTTATTATCTCTTACAAGTGGCTACATGGGGTCCAAAAATCGACCCAAAGATGCCCATGGTCGGAAATGTATCAACCAATAAGGTTTGGATACAGTTTAGGGTAATTTTTTATTATTATAATATTATTTTTAACCCTTATTTACCAGATTTACCCATTAACCATGGTAAATAAAATATTTACCGAAATAATTATTCAAAATGTGTAAAAATAAAAGATACCTATTTACACAATTTTAATAACCTAATTCCAAATATGGAATCCATTTTTATAAATTTGAAACACAGAAGTGGCAGAAATTAATTTAAAATTAATTTCCTTTGTTAAAACAGAAAGTGCATTTTTAAGAGATAATTACTATCAAAAGATTGGCACTTGTTTATGTCTGGTTTAATTGTGAAATTCTATCCAATGACAAAAATTGAATTAAATGGTAAAAATATATTCTAAATATACTTTAAAAACACTCAAATTCATAATTTATCAATGTTAATTATTTCGATTAATAAGTAGTTTTTAATTACAATTTAGTAATTTTCACTATTCATCAAAATATGAAAGTTATCCAAAAAGTACAAAAATTTCACCCTAGGATAATTTTGATATTCCAAATACAAAAATGAATTCCATTTTGAGAGATAGGATTTATTAAATTTCAAAAAGTAGGTATTACTATTCATAAAGGCTAGTTTGATTGGTTGTGGTGGGTTAAAACTCGATGTTGCATACAACACACGCTATCGCATTATTCAAAGAGAAGCATACTGTAGAATATTGGGGTGTTACATTGTAATTTTTTTTGTCCCCATTCTAAAGAATAAATTTATTTAGTCAAATTGAATATATAAAAGTCTAAAATATTGGATTTAAAAAGGAATCACTATTAAAGTTGGTAAAAGTGCATTTTTGAAAAATACATCTTTTATCTAAAAAAAGGAATTTGTTCTTACATTATGTCTAAAAAACTAAAAATATGGATTCTAAAATTATAAGGATTATATAAAGTTTAAAATTTAGTTAATACTATTCATATCCTCTTTTGAACGGATAGTTTGTTAAGTCATGGTTCGCTTTAACTCGGTGTTGTGTGTAGTGCAAGTTGTTGAATTACTTTGAAGAAATAACACACTATGAAATCATGGGGTGTTATATTCTACCCTCCTTTAATAAATTGCGTCCTCGCAATTTGAAATTTTTCTTCGAAAATAAAAGGTTGAAAATAGAAAATATCTTTGTGGGAAAACCCACATCGGAACTTGAGTTACTAAAATTTAGTCTTAATATGAGGAAAAGAGAAATGAAAGGGTCACCACCAAATTATGACCTCGATTAGGATAACATTGGTGGAAATTAGAGACATATATTTGGAGGAAAAATGGAAATATTTATAGGTAGTGATTAAGGTTGTAAATCACAAACAATTGTAAAATTGAGGTCCTTAAATTCATCAATCTATGATGATTTGAAATATCATCGGTTCAACGAAACAAACGGTATTAGGATAACACATTTTTATTTTTAGGATTACATAAATAAAGTATAATAATTAATTTCGTCATAGAATAAGAGAAGAAGAAAAATATATTCTTGACAAGTAGATTTCGATCCTTTAACTAATTTCTACCACAAACTCATCTTTCACTCTAAAAGATAATAGAACGTAAAAAAAATTTCTATTTATCCTATTCGTATAGCGTTCCAAAAAAATGAATTTATAATTCATCTACCAGATCTTTTAAGAAAAACTACATTATTTAATCCCAGACATTACGTGGTCCAGTGGTAGGTGATACACCGTTGTCGCCCATCGGTTGTGGGTTCAAGTCTCGCGGCCTTGCCGGACACGACGGGTCGCCGCCCAACCTCTGGGTTTCCCTTTTATGGAAATAAAAAAAAAATCCAAACTAGAACTATCCAAAATGCTTTAGTCCAAAAATGAAGATCCTTTTTGCTGTGTAATAACATGTGAACACCTTCATCATGTATTATTTTATAACACAACAACATCCTGAATTACCATAAAACCTTATTTATTACATTCATGATCCCTTATTCCTTAAATAATAATAGATATACTCCTTCAATCCAAAAATGTTGTACACCCCAACAATGATGGAATATACAAATCACTAATCAGTTTCAATGTAGTCAAGAATATCCAATATAATTTATCCAAATCAATCATGTATTATTCCAAAATCACTACTTCGGTATCAGAACTATATTATGTTTTATCATTCTCTCAACCGTATATTTTCCAAAAATTTATCCTGCTTTTGAGTCACTTTTCTTTGTTCCACACAATCTCAAGTCCTTAATGGAATATTACTGTAGTACAATCCTTATGTACTCCATAATTAATATAATATGTACATTGTTGATACAATACTCAAATGATAGAATCAACATAAGAACTCTAATCATTCCTCTTCATCTGTGGTAGTATCATAACTTGATTATTATCCAATAGCATCATTTGTGGCTTAGTCTGATGACTGG
Organism: Viscum album; assembly: GCA_963277665.1. Classification (NCBI taxonomy): domain Eukaryota; kingdom Viridiplantae; phylum Streptophyta; class Magnoliopsida; order Santalales; family Viscaceae; genus Viscum; species Viscum album. Next base: position 322,673,261 of record OY728119.1, on the reverse strand, counting down.
GACATAGGTTCACGTAGTGTCCAAAATCCTTGCAAATGAAGCATTGTACATTTGAAACCATTTTCTTACCCTTGCAGTCACGTACTTTGTGCCCCTTTTCTCCACACTTATAATAAACTCCCATTCCTTTTGGGAAAGTTCCATGGTGTTTCTTCCCACATTTATTGCTAAACTTCCTCTGATAACAACTGTAACGCCCCGACCCCAGTTACCCAGAGTCGGGGCATTATTTTAATACATTGGCATGATTACAAGGAATCATGTCCCAATGGACCAATTAGTTTAGCAGTCTTGGAAAATAGATTACATACATCAATGTTATATTACACTTCATAACATACAAAACAGCATAAATAATCCTTTATGAATGCCGTTATTCCCCGGTCTTAACCCTTCTAATCAATCACAATATACTTCTTGGAATCCTGGAAAAAATAAAACATAGAAAGGGGTGAGATCAAATGCTCCGTAAGGGTATGAAATACAGCAGAAACATTCATAAATAAGAATAAACATTTAAGACAATGTATAAATAAAACAAAAGCATTTTTAACATAAATATCAACATAGTATGGAAAAAATAAAATTAAATAATTCCATTTATTTATTCACATGGATATTCTACTAATCGAATAATCACATGAAATATCAATAACCACTTTCATAATGATGGAATCCATAATTCCAGACTATCATAACCACATAGCCAATGCCTCGTGCCAAGACTACAAATAATATTTTTTCAAGGACTTCTGCCAAGAAACTAGTTTGTCTCATGAGACCTACCGATGCATCTAGGAGTTATAGAGGGCTCCACCCGTCACATATTCTGTCCAATGCATTCTCATATGAAAAGGTTTAAACATAACATAAACATTTGTATTAAAACTAGCATACGAAATGTAAATACCTCATCCATAAACCACGAATGGTATAAGAATAATACATCAACATTCAAACACATTCCAAAAACATAAAAACAATATGGAAGTTTTGTATCATAATAAATCAACATCAAATAAACTTAAAATCCATAAAAGGATGTTGACATAGATGAAGTCAAAAATATTTGAGCGAAATATCTCTTTTTTTGAAATCATTTAAAAGTCACACATTTATTAAGGATGTAATTTAAAAGAGATTTTTGGAATCAAATTGTCCCATACCACTTCGAAACGTTTGAAAAGAAATATCATTTCAAAACATTCATGTCCATATAAATAAATCCTTAAATTCATTTTTGAACACATGGACATTAATTTAAAACATTTAGAAAGATAAATCTTTAATACATATAAAATTATTTTTTTTGATAAAGAGTTCCTTTCAGAAATTCATAAAATATTCTTTTTCAAATCATTTAAAATTAAAATAATTATAAAATAAAACATTTACTTTGAAAATATTTTTATAATCTTGTAAGGGAAGCTTCAAATATTTTATAATGGCGGAGAATAGCCACACCCGCCATATATGTTAAAAAAACATTCTTACCATAATTTTGTCGAAAAGGTTAAATGCATCTTGTTTGGAAAACGACAGAAAGATTCATTTATAAAACTCTTATAAAAAGTCAAAAAAGGGTATAAATGACTTTAACCCATATTCTTTGTAAATATTAAAAATGATTTGAAATACATTTCGATGAAACATGGATGTGGATGATAAAGAAATCCTAGTATATTATTACGTATAAACAACCTCGGATAATGAATAAATTACGAAATAAACCCTTACCTTGTACTTTTAATTGGTTGGGGGTAGGTTAACCTCATATATAATGGTGAAATAATTGTTATTAAATTATAAAAGAATAATATACATTCATATGATATCATATATGATCTTTTAACATTGTTTTTTTAATAATATCTTAGAATTATCGTTGTTTCGGGTGTTAACTTACTCATTTTATTTTATATGTTTTGTTACTTAAGCTGTGGTTTTCAGGGATAGGTTGTATATTATTCATATCCAAAACGAAATCAAGTCCATAAAAATTATTTTAAAATCATAAAATGATAATTATACTTGAATGGATATGATAGAGAATGAATCTCATCGCGTTTGTGGAGACGGTAGTCCGTACATACACACGAGCGACAATATCATTCTTTTGATATTAAAATAATATATATCTGTATGGTATATCATATATAAAATATCATTCTCATGTTATATTTATTATTTACATGAATTACATATCATTATTATACCCATCCAAATAATAATTTGTTGAATAACAATTACACCACGATGTGGAGACGGTAAGCCGTACGTACACACGTATGGTGACATGTTATTCAAAGGATGGGTAGAATAATGAAATATGGTTTTAAAATGTATATAATAACATCAAAATATATATAATATACTGGAATTATTATTTTATAATGGTAATAACAAAGAAAGAAGAAGTGGAAGAAGAAAGGAACTTGAAAAAGGGTGGTGAAATCATTACCTCTTCTTCGAGTTCTTCGTTTTGATTTGATCAAAAGGGCTCCATAAGTTGGATTTCTGACTAAAGTAAGGACTCTGGGATGTAGTTAGGGAAGTTGAGAGAGAATTTTAGCAGATTTTATCTAAGCCAAATGGCTTTGAAGGTGTGAATTAATGATAAGGAGGAGTGTTCTTTTATAAGACTGGTGAGGGGCACCTTTGGAAAAGATAGAAATATTATTTTATAATAAATTCATATTCGGTTTCCAATGGATCAAAAGTATATAATATAACGATTAAGATGTGGATGGTTTGAAAACCACTATACCAAAATAATTTAGATAGGTTTGGGTTACTATATTAACCTTATCTTTAAGTATTAACTCTTATTTAATTAGTTTCACTTTTACAATGTCTCTTTGTATTTTTATATTATATGGTTAATAAACATATTATATACATCCAAGCGACCACCAAGTGGTCCATTAATTATACACCTATCATGATATAAATCTCTTGGACGAACCTTAGTTTTTGAAGAATTTAATATCAATTAATAATGTAATATTTGTTTTAATCACCTTTTTATGTCAATTTTGACACTATTCAATAATTGATTTTTGTGAAACTCATAACAGAATAATTACTTCCAAAAAATATGATTAAAGAAATACTAATAAGTCATATTAACATATAAAATTAGTGTAATTCAATAAAAGTGTCCAATTATATTTATTTGGGTATTTATAATATCAATTAGTTTAAATTTTCACTATTATGGTAATTACTTCATCATCATTGTGTCATAAATAAATTAAATTATATAATCTCTAAAAATTATAAATAAACTATCATTATGTAGGAATTCTTTTGAGCTTTCTAATGAATATTTATATTCGAAAATCCAACATATATCACCTTATGTAAAAATTGTTTTGCAAAAAGATATAAGCTTGTGTCATTTTTGTATTCATTTTAACTTAATTAATATAAAGTGTCATTATAAATTACAAGTGGCTCCATGGGGTCAAAAAATCGACCCAAATATGCCCATTGTCGGAAATGTTTGAACCAATAAGGTTAGGACACGTTTTTGAATAATTTGTTATTATTATAATATTATTTGTTTAACCCTTATTTACCTGATTTACCCTTTAACCATGGTAAATAAAATATTTACCGAAGTAATTATTCAAAATGTCTAAAAATAAAAGTTACCTATTTACACAATTTGAAAAACCAGATTCCAAATATGGAATTTATTTTTCCAAATTCAAAACACATAAGTGGATGAAATTAATTTAAAATTAATTCCCGTTGTAAAAAAAGCGTCTTTTTAAGAGATAATAACTATCAAGAGATTGGCACTTGTTTATGACTGGTTTAATTGTGAAATTATGTCCAATGAAAAAAATTGAATTAAATGGTAAATATATATTCTAAATATAATTTAAAAACACTCAAATTCATAATTTATCAATATTAATTATTTCAATTAAAAAGTAGTTTTTAATTAAAATTTTGCAATTTTCACTATTCATCAAAATATGAATGTTTTCCGAAGACTACCAAAATTTCACCCTAGACAAATTTCGATATTACGAATCCAAAAATTATGTCCATTTTTAGAGATAGAATTTATAAAATTTCAAAAAGTATGTATTACTATCCATAACAGCTAGTTTGATTGGTTGTGGTGTTTTAGAACTCGATGTTGTGTACAACACACGCTATCGCATTATTCAAAGAGAAGCGTACCGTAGATGCTTGGGGTGTTACATTGTTAATTTTTCTATGTCCCCATTTTAAATAATAAAATTATTTAGTAAAATTTAATATAATTGTTTAAAATATTGGATTTAAAAAGGAATCACTATTAAAGTTGGTAAAAGAGCATTTTTGAAAAATACTTCTTTTATCTGAAAAAAAGGAATTTGTTCTTAAATTATGTCTAAGAAACACAAAATATGAATTCTAAAATTATAAGGAATATATAAAGTTTATAATTTAGTTAATATTATTCATAACCTCTTATGAATTGTTTTTTCGGTAAGTCATGGTGCGTTTTAACTCGGTTTTCCGTGTAGTGCAAGTTATTTAATTATTTTGAAGAAATAACACACTATGAAATCTTGGGGTGTTGCAGGTCCTGGTCTGGCTCATGATTATACTTTCATGCATCAATATTTACTAATAAATAAAACCATCATTAAATTATTTAATCATTATTGTTTAAGATAAATCCCACTCGAATCAATTAATATTCTTTATTTAATCAATCATTCTATCCTAATCCTTATTCTAAATTTCCTTGGGAATCTCTTACATAATAATTATAAAAAAATAAATTCACTAAAAATTTTATTTTTTCGTAACTTGTACCTTGCTAGAAACCTGGTGAATTCCCGTTCATAACTACCTAATGAGTTGAAATGAACATTTATTAGATGTTAAATTAAACATATATATATAAAATATCTGTCATGTGTTGTGCCTCAAATTTACAACTGCACTATGTTATGTGTCTCATGGGTTTGTATAATATAATAATAAATTTTAATAAATCATCCAAATTTGGATGAGTACATGGACTTTAGTTTGGACTACTTGGAGTGTACATTTTTTCAGTGTCTATATGAAGTAGACACCCGGGGACATGGCTCGATGATGTACTTTGTAATTATACGGAGTACATGGAAAGTTCTTTTGGGCATGTGTCATGTGGTACCATGTTACATGGTTTCCAGATAGGCAAGTCATGTACGGGGTACACGTTTAACCCTATCACAAAGGGACTACATGTCATGTTTTGTGGGCCACATGACGTGTAATCTGGAAACTCTATGCCACCCGTTCTTGGTCAACACATGGAGTCTTAACGACGTAGATAGAATCTAATTACACAACCTGGTTTGGCGGACTTTCCCAATGCATTGAACCCATTATACATGATGTGAACTCTATAATACATGTCGTGTGTTTTGGTGTTGTATGGATAGAAATGTTTGGAACCTTGAGATTAAACCCACGGTTTTATTATAATCAAAATTAAATGAAAAAATCACTTCTATAAAGTGAATTTGAAAGGAACGAGGAGGATAGATCTCAAGATTTATATTTATAGAACGATTAACCTGAATTGAAACAATTATGTTATTACAAGTGTAAATAAAAAAAACTAAATAGTTATAATAAAAGATATGATCCCTTTGATAGCAGTTGTACGTTACATGAACAGTAGATGCACATAAGTGTGTGTTCTCACCTTTAATATTTTCCATTAACAATGATCAATATGAGATTTGTCACGATAATAAAATGCTGAATTGTCAAAATATAAAGATGAATGAATTAATGTAAGGTAGTCTCCTAACCATAGACATGATCGTCATATGTAGGTTATAATTAATTTATTTAAAAGATGATAATTCCATTAATTGAATTATCTCACTGCTGATGATTCCAGTCACGATCTCATGTTATCTATCATTGCATTGTAGAAGAAAAGTTTAGGCATCCTATAATGTTTATTTACATGTTATCCACGTATCTATGGATATGACCATGGGGATATCTAGGTGGTAACACATAAGAGCCTTCACTTGCGATGTTCACCTTCGATCACCTTGAGAGCTGCTTCCAACATGCTCTCCTTGATCCGGTGGAGGAGGATCTCCCTCGTTACAATATATCTTTATTGGTGGAAATATAATTCCCACTTTGCATGAGAGATTTCTTTAGATTATATTGTGCACACCTAACAAAATATTTCTTCGCTAATGGTAATTATATAATTGGGATTTTAAATTACGTAAAATAAAAAAATAAATTAATTACCCGGAAGCATTTATTATTTTCATTTAATTCTAAGAAAGGCAACATTTCTAATAATAAAATTTGACTATTATTATTACATTAAATGTGCCTATCTAATTATAGATAATATTATTTAATTAAATAAATAATATTATTTATCATAAATCCCAAGAAAAATTACATGGTGTTTATATTAATATATGTGGCATGATCTTTTTTTCCATTTTCATTATTTCCTCCAAAACATTTATTAGACCTTGAATAACGTATTTTTATTTCTCAAATAACTATCACTACATTACATTCTTGTAAATATATTATTTACCTCAAAAAATATTCTCTCTAAAAACTTGTATCAAAATAAATTCGATCAGGAAATCTTGAATAATTATTAATCTAGAATTGCGAATAATATTTTTTCACCTTGTTAAATTAATATTTTACTGGGATACTTGGACTCTATTAGTGTGTTACCCTAAATGCCTATTTCATAGCGTCATTAGGTAGAGCCCGTTGAAATTAGTTTTTTATTGTCGAGATACATGCCATAGAACCCATAGAGAATGATCTTAATGCTGCAATGATGTGTCACTTCATATAAATGCTTACTGGGCAATGTAATCCATTTGTCTCGATATCTTGGAACAAGAGGGTTGCATGCTACTTCCATAATACCATGTACTTTATTATTCTATCATTGAGTTACTAAAATTTAACATGAAAATTCCTCATCATGTCCATGGATTTATTTATGATATATGAACTCCATAAAATGGAATGATATATCTACATCCGTTATGGAACAAAAGGGAAAAATCCTCTCTCGCATTATCTACTAATGTATTATTACTCATGACACACCCAATATATCCTTCCTCACTACAAATAGTTTTTCTTCTCAATTTTAGTCAATACATATAAGTGCATGATTTGTAATACAAATTAATAATAATACTATATTTGAAAGACTAATACACACGTCTGTTGATAAGAACATCCAATGACAATATGAAATGTGGATATCCTACTAGTTGGTCTCATTGTCCTAATATCCTCCTTGATATTACCATGGGTGCACACCTTGTGATTGTGCCTCATTGATTTATGATTCCTCTCCCATAATGTTTATATTATTTATGTCCCTCAAATAACATCATCCAGTCATAGAACATATATTCATGAACAATGTTATTGCACTTCTAGGATCTCACCATTGCAGGGATCCACAATGAAATTTTAGTGAAATAAATATATTTAGGACATTATCACATTCCTTGTAATGTAGATGATCTATAATGAGGTGATAAGGTATTTATTAATGAATAGCATACAATCTAGTTTGTTCATGGCCACCAACTACAACAATGCTTACGTACGGTCTACTGTCTCCATGATTGGTGTAATTCATTTTTCATTCTATAATTTCTTTATTAATATATATATATATATATAATAAAATTAAATGATATTTAAATTATGATTAATATTAAATAAATTATAGTAACATGATCTAATTATAAGTACTGGAACTACTGAACCAAAATTCTAATGAAAAAACAACAATCAACCCCAAAAAATGAAAATTTTAATAACTAATTATTAAGATATAGGGGTAATTTTTTTAAAAGGGTCATATATGATATAATAATTATGTAATTTGATACATTATAGAATTAAATAAATTAAATTTATTATACAAAATGCTAATGTGACTTTGGATCTAGTCAAATATGTGGTAATATATTTATGTTACAATCTTAATATATATCAGGATTGTTTATTATTTAATTTTTCAAAATAAAATTTTATGAACTATCTCTATTGAATCTATAAACCCTTATTATCATATTTTTTAATTTCATTTCTGTTTACCCTCTTTAATAAATAAGACACAGAAATAACATTTTTTTTACAGAAAACCAACTTTATTTTTCATTGGGAAAAAAGAATTTTTCTTATAGGAACTATTTGATACTGATTGAAGTATCTAATGATGTAGATGCTCAATATAAAAGTTGGGGTGAATTTTATACTTTAATAATTACTTTGGAACTTTTATATAATGTTATAAACTTTTATATCATTTAACAAAGTTAAAAAAGTTAAATTCCCAAAACCTCAATATTCTACTAAATTTCTTGATTCTGAAAATATGGTTCTAGAAATGAAACATAAGAAAAGTTTAAAAAGATAATGATTATACCTTAAAGTGTATAGAATCTTACAAATCAGAGTACAAGTATAAGAATTTATAAGATATGTATACTTTCCTCGACGTCAAAAATGTAGAAAAAAACTTGAAACAATGCATGTAAATAGTAGTAAATCTTTCAACCCAAAGAGAAGTGTATCCAAAAAACTTGGATAAAGGTCCCTTTATTTTACTTTCAAGAATGTCTATCGTACCCACAATAGGGTAATCTCTCAATAAGAATATCTGAGTCAATCTTAGTATCCCTACAATTCATCGAACTACAATGTAGTCGGCCCCTCTATCTTCATACCCCAGAAGCCCTTGAATATACTCAGTAACATTCAATGTCGCACAAAGCAATTCTGAAAAAGATGTTTAGTATTCACAATGCATGGAAGACACTCTCTAGAAATTACTTCACAACATGTAATCTCAAGAGTTATAGAACTATTCATCAATGTTGTGAGATCTTTCAAATGAGCTCTTTTTATAGGTACATCTCCAACGGTCGGTTCCCTCCTCCAATGGTCATATTTTTCCTTGAATTTTAGAGGGACTTATACACATGTCACTCAAACAATATTTTGTTAGTAACTGAATGCATGACGTTGTTTTATAACAGAAACATGATTAAGGAAAAATATGGTTTCTTGACAAAATTAATTTTTTAGAGTATAAGGAAAAATAACAGTTTGGAGTCAACCCAAATATCATTCGGTTTCAATAAAACATGAATATTCATATTATATTTTCTTTAAGGACTAAGAACATGGATTCTATAAAATTCCAGAGTTTAAATTTCAAGGAAATTTAGAATCTCAATTCATAAGAATTTTGAGTCTGAACATACAAAGATCGAAGTCTGAATTCATTAGAATTCGGAGTCAGAACTTACAATGTTCGGAGTCTGAATTCTTTAGAATTAGGAGTCTGAAGTTATAATGTTCAGAGTCTGAATTAATTAGAATTTTGAGCCATAACATACAATGTTTGAAACCTAAATTTAGATAATCTGGATTTTGATCACAGATTTTGAAAATAGAATTATCTATATTTGGGTATTTATAGGATTCTTAGGTTTTGGATATGAACTGAAAATGATATGAACAATGAAAAACATTGTAAGGATAAATTTTATTGGGTAAGGAAAATTTATCTAATGAATGTAAATCAGGTTAAGGATAAAATTTCATTAAGGAATGAAAATTTCCTTAAGGAATGAAAATTTTTCCTTATTAGGATAAAATATATTTTTCCTTAAGATAAGATTTTTGGGATATTCAAAACATGAAGGAATGGAAAAGTCATAACAAACGTTATTGACTCAACAATATCCCCCTTTTTGGAAAGAAAAAAACATCCCTATGAAGAATAATATAAAGAAATAGATAATATTTTTCTAGACATTGAAATTAAAACATATCACTCATAAAACAAGGGCAAAGTTTAATACGACTAACTACCACATAGTATTTGGAAAAACTAAGGATCATATTCTTGATTTATTGATTAAGACATATCATTTTAATGGAAATGGAAACCACCTTGGATAATAACTCCCCCTTATATGAACACCCACTTACTGACGGAAATTTTTTCTTTTCTTAGTAATAATTTTCCTTTCACCCTTTGTGATTTTCGAAAAGAAATACCAGGAATGGAAAAGAAAATATGGTACCTAAAATATAATTTCTATACAAAAAAATATATGAAGAAAAACCATAAAATGTTAATAGGATTGGAAAAATTTTTACAAGGAAGGAATACAACAAACGATCACAATTGAACAATTTTTTACTTCCTTCTCCTTCAACATCAACTTCTTGAAGATATTATTGAGCTTATTGAGCTCCTTGTGATCTTCTTCTTCTTGTTGAAAAAGATGATCCTAATCATCCGTTTTCTTCTCTAAGGCTTTGATCTTTTCTTAATGATCTTTAAGAATATCAGCCTGAGCCATCAAGGCTTCTTCTTACTTGAAAAGATTTCATTCTTTCTCAATCCTAGGATCCCTTTCCCTTTTCCAACACTAAGAAACTGGATACCACTTCCCATTCAGGTCTTTCACTTCATGAATTTGAGAATTCTGTTCCATAGTTTTATTTTCCTCAAAACTATTTGTGAGAACCTTGATATTCACATCCTCAGCGTCAAATGCATCCTTGAATCATTTTTGGAATTTATCAAGAATATCATGTATTCTATATTTTTCCTTGACCAAATGGTCTTTTACATGCAATATCATTTATGGGCTTCATAGTTTATGAAAAAAATTTCAAATAATCCACATGCTTGACACACTTATCAATTACCATGGATACTGAATCTGATTTCTGATTCAAAGTGTGTTGAAGCATTTGGCATTTTGAGTCTATAAGGGAATAAATTGTGTTAGTTCCAACAAGATTCTTCATGGACTGAACCACAAAATCTTGTTCTATGGAGGATGATTCTGAATCTGAAACTTTACTCGGTGAGGGATCATTCTCTATTTCAACTGCCTCCCTCTTCGATGATCCACCACCTTCTATCTGCTTCACAAAAACATTACTAGGAGTATCAACAACCAAATTTTTTCACTTATCAACCTTCAGAATGGGTTCCCCAAGGTCAAACTTTTCGTGCTCACTATCATAGAGTTGAACAATTCTCTCTTCATCAACCTTTTCCTTCTCAAATCATTCCTCGGTGTCCTCTAGGTGAATGAAATCATGATTATAACTTTCTCTTACATAAAAATTATTCACTTCTTATTCAACCATGTCATATTCAACTTTCTCATCTTTCCTAGGATTATCCATCTTTGAAAACTCAGCTTCATAAGTTCGGATTGAATGATTCCCAAATAGAATTACCTTCTCATTAAAATATTATGCTTGTTTAATGATATCATGGATATCACCACTTCTTTCTTATTTCTTTTCTTCTTCCTTCTCTACTTTTTCTTGTACTTTTCCAGAGTAACAAATTTCATTCCCAATGTCTCTGGTAAATATTCAACTAAGAAAGATTATAGTACCAGAATGTTCTTGGATTCTTTCTCTGCGGCCTTCAAGAGTGATTGAACTACCTCTAAATCAGTCATCATCTTCTTTTGTTTCTTTTATTTTGTTTTTTTTCAAGCTCATCAGCTATCTTTTCTTTTAAAACTTTGGCTTCATCAGGATCCAAAACAAAACTAGGCTCCACTGATTTCCTTTTCTCCATTTATTCCCTTCATTTTTCAACTACTTCATCCGGATATGATTTTATCTTCATAGGATTCGGTGGTGGGGATTGTATTTTCTTAGCCTCTGTGTATGATTCTTTCTCTTCTTCATCCTTCAGCTTCCTCATCCTTCCTCCCTTCTTAGAGGTCTCAATCGCCTCATGTTTCTTCATTAAGGCTTCTGCCTCTTCCACATGAAAATAATAAAATACTTCATATTATTTAGAAAATACAACATTAATCCTTCCCATAGTATCATCACTTACCAACATAACTTTTCAATTCCTTGACATAGAAGTACAAGGTATTCTGAATGACTATAAACACCTAATAATTATCTTTGAGATAATGGCTGGATAAATGAAGATCCAATCCTTCAGATTTCCATTATTAATATTCTTAATTGTAATCAAAATATTATTGCTGAAGTTATTCTTTATTAGATTCACCATGAAATACATGATATACATTTCACTTTTCTTCAATGTGTCATTGTCACCTTTTCTTGGAATGATGAATCCTTGAACCCACAATTCTAGAATCCGAAATATTATAGATATGTGAACAATATTCAGAGTCTTATCATATGAAAGACCATGATAATCCATTTCTTTTTCCTTAAAAAATCTTCCTTGAACATCCGGCAGCTTATGTGAGCAGAACTGTACTGCACCCTCATAAGGAACTCCAATCAAACTAGCTACCGTGGTGTATGAATAATAATAATTCTTCCCATAGCTTTTGAAAGAGAATTTATCCTTTCTTTATTCCATGAAAAAACATGTTGAGTCATGGAATTCAACCAAAAAGTCTAGATATTCCAGATCTTGAGCTCCTGGTTTCGATATGCAAGCACTCTCCCATCCATTCACCTTGATGTTTTTTTAGATGATAGAATCATAATTAGCAATGAAATTTGGATGTCCCAAACATTCTCTATAAATATTCCATTCAGAAATCAGTTTGACAGTTGACATGTCATTCTGGGAAGATACTTCGATAGACATTTAGAGTTGAGAAAACCTTGAAAATCCAGACATAGTTTATATAGGATGGCATGGATTCAGCAAGAGAAAGATTTGGAATCGATGTTGGAAAACCATCAGGTGTCCTTTATATAGAAATTTGGGGAAATGGTTAAACATCAGTACTCATTCGAATAGTTAAAAAAACTTGTGATCAGATCTGATGGTTGAGATAATAGTAAGAAGGAAAATTTGAAATAACCCAATTTTTTGAGGTTTTTAATAAAAACATTCGGATTTATGAAATAGTGAATTCGAGAATTTAAAAATAGATGAAAACAATAAAAAGAAAAAATTTATTACCACAATTTAAGAAAGAAAACATACCTTTTAGATTTCTAGGAAGATTATTCGTATTGATGAAAATTCTTCATGAAGAAATTTAGATTCCAAAAATTTTGATTAAAAAAAAATAGTCAATGAAAATTTTATTATGAAAAATATTCAGCTACAAAAATCATCATTACAAATTTTTTTAAAAAAATCATCATTAGGAAAATTTAGAAAATCTTCATTATAAAATTTTAGAAAATCATCACTATGAAAATTTAGAAAATCCCCATTACGAAAATTTAGAAAATCTTTATTATGAAAATTTAAAAAACCTTCATTATGAAAATTTAGAAAATAACTAACAATCAATTGTACAACCCCTATGAAAATGAGTTTGTTACTATAAGGAGATAGGATTCCACAAAAAGTTAATATGGAAGATTACCTTACGGTTATCATTTCTAACTTCTATTTAATCTATTTGAATCTATCAGAGGGTAAAGATTTTCTTTAAATATCAGCTAGTTGATCTTGTGTTATGATAAATTGAAGAATGATATCCCTTTGTTTATGTGATACCTAAGAAACTGATGCCTAATATATATGTTTTTTTCATGAGAGTAATGTTCATGGTTTTTACTAAGTGTAGTGGCACTAATATTATCCCACAAAATATGTGTTTTAATAAAACTCATACCATATTCTATGAGTTTTTGAGTCTATGTTGCATCCACAACACATGATCACCAAACTTCTAGCAGCTACATATTCAGTTTCAGCAGTGGAAGTGCAACTGAGTGTTTCATTTTCCATGGCCAAGAAACTAACTAATCTCCTAATGAATGAAAAGTGTCGGATGTACTTTTTCTTATCAATTTTAAATCCACCAAAGTCAGCATCAAATTTTTTTTAAAACTAAAACATTTCTAGATGTATAAAAGTTTCCTAGATCCATGGTACCCTTTATGTAGAGAAAAATTCATTTCACTACCATTAATTCAGATTCCATATTATTGGATTGTTATCTTGCACATAATAATGATGAAATCATTATGTTTGGATGACTAGCTATCACATAATGTAGACATCCTATCAAACCTCTAAAAGATGTTAGATCTATTGGATTCCCAGATTCATCTAGATCAAGTGAATTTGAGGTCCAATGGGAGTACTTATACTCTTATTGTTGACATATATAAACTTTTTAAGAAGGTCATTAATATAATTATGTTGTTATATATACATTCCTTCTGGTTTTTGAGAAATTTGAAAACCAAGGAATAAAGTTAACTCAACCGTTATACTCATTTCAAAATCATATTTCATTAGATCTGAAAAGGAATAAGTTAAGGATTGTGGATTTGAACCACATATAATGTCATCAACATAAATTTGAACAATCAAAACAATTTTCATATATTTATTTATAAATAGGGTTGGATTATAATTTCCCTTAACATAATTATTTTGAAGAAAAAATACTATAAGTCTATCATAGAAAGCTTGATAGGGTTTCTTAAATCCATACAAAGCTTTAGTAAGTTTATTAACATGTTTAGGACATTTTGACCCTTCGAAACTCGGATGTTTTTCAACAAAAACTTCTTCTTGAACATAACCATTACAGAAGGAAAATTTAACATGCATTTGAAATAGTTTGAAATTGAAAAATGCTATAAAGACAACTAGAATTCGAATAGATTCATGTCTGGATACAGGAGCATAGGTTTATTTATTGTCTATTCTTTCTTGTTGATTATATCCCAAAGCAACCAATCTAGCTTTATTTTTTAGTATGATTCCATTTTCATCACACTTATTTTTGATGACCCATTTGACTCCAATAACAGATGTTTCCATATGTAATTCAACCAAGGTGCAAAATTTATTCTTTTTAAATTCATTTAGCTCGTCTTGCATAGTTTTTATCCAATAATTATCACCTAAAGCATCATCTGTGATTTTTTGTTCTAATTGGTAAATGAATGTTAGATGTTCTACTACATTTCTTTTTCAACTTCTAGTCCTTACAGGTTGATTTACATCACCAATGATACTATCACTAGGATGATTTTTAGAAACTACTGATTTGGGTTTTGTAAAATATGTTCATAAATATAAGGTACGATGTTTTTTGGGATAAATTGTTCCGAAATATCTTCTTGGACATTTCAATTATCTGAAGGATCTTCTAACAAAGGTTGATAATTAGTTTTTTAAAACACATCTAAATATGTAGGTTGAGGTTGTTAAAAAACAAAAGGATCAGTTTCATCCAATTTGACAGGTACTGTTTCTTCAATAGTACATGTTTTTTTATTAAAACTCTGTTAGCCTTAGCAGTTGTGGAGTAGTATAAGAAAATTATTTCATAATATTTTGGTGTGAATTTGGGAAGGTTAACTTTTTTATTAAAAATTAATACTTAGAAACCAAAAACCTTGAAGTAGGAAAGTCTAGGTTTTCTACCCTTCCATAAGACATAAGGAGTTTTTTTAAGAAATGTTCTAATAAAAACACGATTTATAGTAAAACATGCATTAAATAATGATTCAGAACAAAAATATTTGAAAATAGAAAATTCACTCAACATGGTTCTTGTTATCTTGAGAAGAATTCTGTTTATTATTTCAACAACACCATTTTGTTGAGGTATTCTGGGTGCTGAGACGTTATGAGTAATGCCTTTTCTACTCCAAAATGTTTCAAAACAAGAATTTTGAAATTATCATCCATGATCACTATGAATAGTTATTAATGGAAGAGTTTTCTCCTTTTTAACTTGGGCTCTAAATTTTTGGAAATAAGAAAAAGATTCAGATTAATTTTCTAGAAAATAGACCCATTTAAATCTTGTGTAGTCATTAACTATGACCAATACATAATATTTTCCTCTAATGATTCCAATTTGTGTTGGACCAAAATGATCCATATGCCCCAACTCTAATGCATCAGTGTTTGAGAGTTCACCAAATGATTTAAAACATGATTTATCTTTCTTAACATATTTTCAAGGATCACAAACTTATGAAGAATCAAATCTAAACACTGGTGGATACTTAACTAGTCTATTCATAGAGACATTGCATATGTTTTTAAGGTTATAGTGACCTAGCCTTCTATTCCATAAACAAGAATGATCTTCCATTACACTATGGAAAGGTAGATCTTGGATCCTAATGTCTTTTATGTTTAATGTGTATACATTCTATTTCATATGGGTAGAAAGAATAAAATCTTCCTCAGAATTACGTACTAAGAATTTTTAATTCCAAAAATTCATAAGGTAACCATCATCACATAATTAACATATGCTAATGAGGTTGTTCTTAATACCCTTAACAAATAAAACACTTTAAATCAATGTTTTTTTCAACAAGAACAATATTACCTATACAAACAATTTCTCCCTTAGCATTGTCTCCGAAAGATAATTTTCCTCCTTTCGCCCTGATAAACTTTTCAAAGAACTTTTTGTTACTAGTCATATACTGAGAACATCCAATATCCATGTACCAAGTGTTGATTTTGGTACTTTATTTACTTTCGTGAAAATAAGAGTGTTAGACATTCAGAACCCAAACATTCTTGGATCTAGAAATTTCAGAAATCCAAATAATATGTATCCACATTTTCATAGAGAAATAATCTTTATGAAAACCTAAGGATTGGGTTTTGTTTAAGGAACAATTTTTTCTCAGTGTCCACCACACTGACGTCTAGTGTAGAAAGGAGCACTTTGTGGAAAAAATAATTGTCACTAAAAATCAGTTTTGAACTAGTATATCCAAAACCAAAATTATTCCTTATAATACTAATTTGGAAATACTTATTTTCAAAATTTTACTTAACTAAGGTAAATTTTGACGAAAAACTCTTCAAGGAAAATATTTCTGACTTTAGTCTAATAACTACGTTTTTAGCTTCAAATACATCAGTTTTACCAGTAGAGTTAGGCTCCAAAAATAATTTCTTAGAAATTACATTTTCTAGATCATTAGAAAGATTATCCTTCAATGAATTAACTTCCTAACGGTTTTTTTGAAATACTTCCAAAATCAAGGGTTTTCTTACCATGATCATTAGAATGATCTGATATTTCCTTAGTAACAATTGAAATCCTAGAATTTTCTTTATCAATCTTTTTATTGACATTAGTGTTTCACTCTCAAAAATATTAGAAAACCAAGAAACTTCTTCACAGGTAGTTAATGTATTATCTTTATAAGAAGAACATTTTTCATCCAAGGGTTTATAGTATTTACTGTCACTATAATTAGAATTTAAGGATACATTGGTTAAGGATTGAGCATTGTATACCTTATCCATAAAAAAATGTTTTTGAATAGGTACTGTGGAATGAAAAGCATGATTCTATTGTCCAGAAGATTCGTAATTTGAGGATTCATCTAAAGAATCACCACCACTAGCACTTTAGGTGTCATTAGCCTTCAAAACTATCTTATATTTTGCTTTGTAGTATTTTTTTATTCCTTTCAGAATGATTTTCGTTTCTATAATTTCTCTTAGGAATAGGATTATCAGGTCATATATTCACTTCTCTTTTTTATTCATAATAAGTGACTTCTGAGTCTATATTATATTTTCTTTCTTTCTTCTTGTATCAGGATTTAATGTTCTTCTGTCCAACAATATTGATCATCCTTCAAGAAAGATGGTCTAATTCATTTTCTAAAGACTCACTTCCACTGGATTCATATTGAATTATAATCTTCTTAGATTTAGAACTTGAAACACTCTTAGGAGTCTTAGATTTCATATGATATGAAGTTGTTGTAAAATCAGCACTTCCATTTTCATTCTTCATCTTAATTTTTTCAGCATCTCTATTCATTCTAGTATCATGTTGAAGAAGAGATCCAGAATGTTCTTCAAGAGTGATCTGTGTAACTTTTCTATTCTCATCAATACTTTTCCTCTTTGATTCCCAATCATTAGGAATTATATCTATAATCTTGTCTACAAGTGTCTCATCATCCAAACCATTTTCGCCCATGGATTTTAAGTTGTTATCAATGGTCATGAATCTTTGTTGTACCTTACATATGGGTTCTCTATAAGGAAATCAAAAATCCATGATATTTATCTCTAAGAATAACTCTTCTGGTTTCAATAACTACGGAAATACCGAAATGTGTAACTTCAACTTCATCCAAATACAATTTGTTTCTTCACAAGAAGAAATCTGGATATATATATTTCAGTTCATAGAACAATAAAACATATTTCGTACCTTATATTTTAGTTTATATTCATGCTTTTCTTGATTGGTTAAAGTACTATCTTCCTTGTTAGGTTATTTATATCCTCTAGTAAGCATAACAAAGTTGTCTACTCCAGTATTAATAAATAAAGACTTCATATGATCTCTCTAATATCCATAATCATTACCTTAAAAAAATAGGTGGTCAAGTAGGATTTAAGTTTTCTATGGAACCAACATTCATTCCTTCCATCTTAAAGAAAATATTTCCAGACAAACTTGTTAGTGGTAAAAGATTGTAATCGCGAAAAAAAACTAAACATGGAAAACAAATAATAATGAAAAACTTGGGCATGAAAAATTATATGTGAATGTTAGTATGTCAAATACTATCCTCTTATGGCAATTGTATGATTGAAATGATGCTGATTTCAGTATTTATTGATATATATGCTGAATATACAATATGTGGTGAATTATATACTTTAAAAATTTATTAGGAACTTTTAAATAAGGTTTGAAACATTTCTATCATTTAACAAAATTAAACAAGGTAAATTCGCAAAACCTATATGTTATAGAAACATTCTTGATTCCGGAAATATGTTTTTGGAAATGAAACATAAGAAAAGTATACAAAGATAAATATTCTAACTTAAAGCATATAGAATCATAAAAATTAGAGTACAAGTTTAAAAAAGTATAAGGTAATTAAAATTTCCTCAACAACCAAAATGTAATGAAAAACTTGAAACAATACACGTAAAAAGTTTTCAATCATTTAACCCAAAGAGAAGGGTATCCTAAAACCTTGGATAAAGGTCACATGATTTATACTTTCAAGAATCTACGACTAACCCACATCAGGGTAATCCCTCTATACTAATATTAGAGTCTGTCTTGCAATCCATGCAAGTTCTCGAACATCAAGGTAGTCATAACACCTATCGTCATATCCCCAGAAGTCGTCAAATTTACTCAGAATCATTCAGAGTCACACAAAGATATTCTGAGCAAGGTGTTTAGTACAAAAAAACCATGAAATCCTATCTCTAGAAATCACTTCACATCATGTAACCTCTAGTGTCATATAACTATTCATAAAAGTTGTGAGCTCTTTCAAATGTGCTCTTATTTATAGGAACATCTCTAATGGTCGGTTCCCTCCTCCAACGGTCATATTTTTTCTTGAATTTTAGAGGGACCTGTACACATGTCAGTCAAACAACATATTCCTAGTAACTTAATGGATGACATAATTTTATACCCAAAACACGAGTAAGTAAAAATATGGTTGCTTATCCAAATTCAATTATCGATGTTTAAGGAAAAATAAAATATCAAAGTAAAAAAATCACTCGGTGTCTATAATAGATGAATATTTAGATTCTATTTTCATGAAGGATTCATAACTCGAATTCTATAGAATTCTGGAGTCTAAATTTCAAGGATATTCATAATTTCAATTAATAATAATTATGAGTCTGAACATAAAATGTTTTATTTCTGAATTCATTAAACATCAGAGTCTAAATTCATTAGAATTGGGAGTCTGAACTGATAAAGTTCGGTGTCTGAATTCATTAGAATTCGGAGTCTGAACATGCAATGTTCGGAACCTAAATTTAGAGAATCCGTAGTCTAAACTCAGATCCTAAAAAAAATTCTCTATATCTATGTATTTATAATATTATGAGGTTTTGGATACGAAACAAGAATTTTATACACAGACATGATATGAACAATGAAAAACAAGGTATGGATAAATATTCTTGGGGAAGGAAAATTTCCCTTATGAAAGAAAATCAGGTTAAGGATAAAATTTCCTTGAGGATAGAAAATTTCCTTCTAGAATGAAAATTTCCTTCTAGAATGAAAATTTTCCATATAAGAATAAAATAAATTTTTACTTAAGATAAGGTGTTTTTGATTTTTAAAACATGAAGGAATGTAAAATTCATGAGGAAACCTTATTGACTCAACATTTTTCACCAATACATGTTTCTAAAACTTTTTCAAATGTTTTCTATGTTCAATTATAATTTTTTAATGTATTGTTTATATTATTAATTTGGTAATTAATTTTTAGTAAATATTCTTGATGTTTTATAAATGTAGAAATTTTTACAATTTACAAAAAATGTGATAGGAACATTTTTTAACATACGCATCTTGAACACAATTTCACACAATAATTTCCACTTATTTCATTTACGATTCATCAAATCCTATCCATTTTTATTTTCAATGAAATGTTATCCTAAATTGTTTTGAAATTATGAAATTTTGAATATTTTATTTCAAAATAGAAATTGTATTTTCCTCATGAAAACAACCAAGTGTACATTGAGTGAATTTACATCTATGATAAATCATGTGATAATATTTATTCTTTAATGGTGATACGATTCAATGATATCATACATTTGTTTGTCTGTATTTCTTATAATTATAATTATTTATCGATGATTCTAGGAAACCCATTTTTTCTATGGGTAAATTAAATTACGATGAATATTTTATGAAACTTGTTTCTTTACTAAATATTATTCTATAATAAGTTAGATAAATATTTATGGAACCCATTTATTTTCAATGATTTATTCAATATTGAATGTCTTAAGATATCTTTGCATACATACTTACGATATAAATTATTTTACGTGTAGTCCTATAATTATATACCCCTCGAATGCATTAGGTAAATGTTGATATCTCAAGAGATAGTAAGGAATATTATACAGATTGAACTTCGATTAGTTTGTGACATTTTACAATATGATAGTTTTGAGAGTGACCCTTAACTAAGGACATGAGGGATTGGGGAGTGAACCCATTCTACAATGATATTTATGGAAGTTATCATTGAATATATTAACCAATATTCTATGCTTATGTGTACGCCAAAAACTATTATATTATTTCAATGTTATGTTATTATGGAACATATTCTATGAATACATTATGATTCATATCTTATTAATGATCTTGATTTATCCCATTACTTGTGATTATGATCTTTGATATTTTGGGTATGGTCTCAAATGATAAACACTCTTTTTAATACCACTATTCTCAAGTTACTCTTATGAGATCATTAATATATCATTTTTTACCTTATTGATCGATAGAGATAAACCTTTCTATTTTTTACAATACTTATATTATTAAAATTTTTTTTATGTGTGATATTTCTAATAATGTTTATGGATTTGAAGAACTAAGTATGATAAGATGCTGACCTCTTATGAATGAGTTGTTTATGTATTAATGATTCCAAAGACACTAAAACTATATGATTCTGGTATGGATCATAATGATATGTGTTGAATATTATTCTAATAAGACAAAATATATATGTATTAAATGTAAGGGTCTCTATAATGTAACATTAATTGAAGGTAAATATAGTGTGATTGGTACATATTATATTTTTAATTATTTCATGTGTATGATTTTCAACTACACACCCTATATACTCACAATATTTCAGCAACTCTACATGCATTGAAAGAATGAAATTTGACATATATAAACACATGTATGTTTTTGATTTATCTATAGTTCACACCAATTAATTAAATGAAATAAAATCTCTTCTACAAGTCATATAAGAATACTATATACAACCACAATAAATACTAGATATTTGTGATATTTATTTTCCTTGTTGCCTCAATTTCATTAATTTTACTTAGTTATTTTTATATAAATATAATTTAATTAATTTTTATTAAAAAATACTGGATGTAAATCCACAATATGATTTGGGTGGATATTAATACTAATGAATCGACTAATTAATATATATAATTTATTGATTTGAGAATTATTTATCTTAGTAAAGAACAATTTAAATAGATTCAAATTTATTAAATACAAATAACTTCCATGTAAGGATGACCATGTGATTGGAAATACCTATGTATGTATTAGTATTACATTATTAATTTAATTCATGGGTTTTTAAATTATTATAAAACTAAAATGGTGACCTCCATGTCATACCCTCCTCTTATTTTATACTGACCTATGTGTCCATCATTTCATTTATATAACCACACAAAAACCATTCCATAATTTCACCTCACATTATTTCGAGTAATGAATATTCTATGATGGAGCTCCCAAGTTATTGGAGGTGGATCAAGATGGATCTGAGTTGAAATGAATATAGTCCATATGCTTGAAAGATGTGTAATTCTATAACATCATCCTAGACTAAATTATAGTGTTTTACACATATGGTCATGGGTATTGTTATTGTATAATAAAAAAATGAATTGGTAGAGAAATATTATTTTCACACCACATATTTATTTTATCACATGTATGGTTATTTATTTTATTTTATGGATTCTTTTTTGGAAAAAATAATGTAAATAAATTAGATTATAAGTAATTTAAATGTATTAAAAAATGAAATGGGTAATATATAAATATATTATCCCTACATGGTTAATAAATGAATTAAAATATAATTAATATATAAAAATTCCAAATGATAAAATATTAATATATACATAATTATTAAAATACCTCAATTTTATATTAAGTTAGTAATATTTGTATCATTTTAATTTAGATAGACCCAAATATAACATATCGGTTCTACCTCTTATCATGTGAACTTATAAAAATTATAATGTCTAAAAAAATGGTTGGTCAATATAATTAAACATGTATAGGATTTAACAGTCATTTTCCATTCAATAAAAATTCAGAGGAAATTGTTGTGGAATTCCAATTAAGAATTTTAGGATTGGGAAATTTTCTTAATTGATCATTGAACATGAGCAACATAGTTGGAAGGATCGCCTACCTAAATACCTTATTATAATTTACAAGGATTTTTTATTTTATTAGAATATAAGATTGTACCCTAACAAATATAATATTCTCATGATTGTAGATTATGAGTCTAATGGAAATGGATATTGGGATGTGATAAAATAGTATGAGTCTAATGATAAAATAAAAAAATTATGAAATCATTCAAATAACTAATCCATTAAATCATGAATAATTGTTTTATATATTATTGATGTAAAATATAATGTTCATACACTAAATTATCCCTATGATAAATTATAGAGAACAATAATCTATTCGATATTAGAAAAATCCAATAATTATGTAGGATTTTTCACATGGTGTTAATCCATGAACTGAAGTATTTCATATTAAGGATCCTTATTTATAATCCACCTAATATAAAGGTGAGTGATGAAAAGTTATTCGTCTATAAAATGAACCTGAATGGTGTGGAATATATGAGGTAATTGATGTTATTATACGTTTCAACAAAACACATGAAGTCAAATGAGAAATTTAATTTTTTTAGAATCTTCATGGATTTCATTGTTATTTTTTCTTAAGAGAGACATACAGTAATATTTTGAGATACCAATGGAACTCTTCATGAGAAAACATAAATAAATTGCACTAACTGGGCCCCATATAATAAAATTTTTTCTTTATATCTAGCATATGAATGTTTTTAGAAATAAACTACATGGAAAACAACTCATCGATCACTTTCGTTCATCACTCCCTAATATCTTATCCATGTTGATTTAAATTTCAATAAGAACAAAATGGATAAGTATTTACCAAATCTGATTACATTTATTTAATGAGTTTATAAAATATTCTGTTTGAAATTAAATCAATTTTTATGGTGAAAAAATTAATTTATAGGAAATTACCTCTATGACTACCTAAAACAAAAAAAATATTCTTTGAAACTCCCTTATAAGAATTGGATAATCAAGGGGAAATCCAGGGCGTGGGTTGATATCTACTTCACATATGTAATAGATGAGAAATTGAATAATCATTGAACTATGATGAAGATTTAATGGGATAGGTTAGGTTTTTTTTATTGAGTGAAATCTATCTGTTTCAATAAATTAGGTATGAGAGAAAACATGTGTTTCCCACATTTGAATACAATTATAGGATATATATTTATTTATAATAGTTACATAATGTGATATTGGTCAATGAGATTCTAATGATTTAAGGCTCAATATTGTTGTAATTAGAGAACACAAAATCATGTTTCTATATTCAACAGTCTTAGTCTTAAAAGACTGTTATTATGTGTCATTAGTTACTGGAAAAATTATTTATATTTGTATATGTTGTGAACCATCCCCCATGTCCTGTATCATAATACCCCAAGCCCAAACCCAATAGTCCATGGGTTAGAAACAAACAATTATTTGGAATATCCAACAAATGGGAGGCATTTTCATATGTGCTTGTACACACACGCACCCAGCTAAAAGAACAAAATACTAAAACCGAATACACTATATAAATAGGCACACATACCCATGCGATACTGACAACATAGTACAATTGTATAAAAAATAAAATGTTAATTTTTCCAGAATAGAATCCCCCAAAATGGAAAAGTACAGTCTCCAGAATCTCATATAAAAAAACCATTCTATAAGGGTTGGTATAGAAACAACGGTCTGAAGTTGTTGAAGCACACATCGTCTGTTGGGCCTCTCTCTAAGCACCATCTATAGTCCTCATCAATCCATGACTCTATCAATGCATTGATCATCTTGAAAATACCCAACACAAGTGGAAAAGCCCTGTGTAGGGGTGATTAATACAATAATATGTAGGGATCCCAAAACAACAAAGGAAAATGCCACACAAAATCACACAAAATCACACCACAAAACAAACTCCTGATGTACACAAAAAAGGAAAAACACTAAGAACCGTCAATATGGTGAGCTCACACTGGTACATGTATAAAGAAAAAAACATTTTTCTTGCTATAATCCAAAAATCCTCTAGTCTCTATGACACTAGAATTATCAACGGTGCACAGAGCATCAATGGTGCACAGATTGTCGATGGTGCATGGAGTGTTGATGGCGCACTGTGTTTCATTACCACATAGAGCATAAGTAGAAAATAGATAATCAATGGAACATGTAGCATCATTTATTCTTAGTGTACTGATGACATTGTAGATGTTGATGGAGCATGGATAATCGACGGAACACAGAGTGCTGAAGGGGCATTGTTCGTCGATGTGTCATGCAGTCTCCCTGGACACAAAGTCACAACAAGCAATAGGATTCTACTCAAAGAGCACTTGATATGGAAAAAACCAATCCTAGAATAATTATCCCATGAACCAAATTATAAAAAAACATAATTATATTATCTCAAAAGGACTGACACATCTCATAGGTTTCAATTCCACAGACGGTTCATCATACGAACACACTATTTGAATGATACGACCAATTTGGTAAAAAGGGTCTGGTCTAAATCTGTCCCAACCCAACCCAGTTTGGCTAGAACAACCTGACGAAGTCAGGGGCCATATTGAATCTACCTAGCCTGATAGGAAATGCCCATTTGGTTGCTAGATCGTGACCAGTCAGGCCATCAGAGCGGCCCCGTTCAACCATTCTGGCCCAACGTATGCAGGCCGACTCTTCTAGATAATTATTAGACATTTGTATCATAGTAAACAAAGACAAAATATTCACCGTGGATAAAATTATCTCCCAACCCCCCAGTCTCATGGCCCTGCTACCATGGAGACCACCATCGACACGGCATCCGAGCCTTGTCCTGTCATATCTGTCGGCATAGACTCCTTCCATGGTGCATGTCTACTGTCTGTGGCATGCGCCACCATGGGATCATCCACTAGTGTGGTCCCTGATGGACGACAACTATTAGTCCCCCTTAAACACACCCTCCCGCTAGGCCGTGCACTACCATCACAACTGTTCTCAATTCAATTGGCCTCTGCTACTTCATGCCTCTCCTGGGCCTTACCGGCCACATCCCATTCTCGTTGTTAGCCTCCCAATTGACAACCCACCTTACACATCCACCTTGAAACACCTTGTCCAGAAAGCATCGTGCATGTTGTCTCACTACCTTTCTGTTGTCACATCATTGGATATATTGTATTGGATTGATGTGCCATTGATCGTGAGTGCAACGATGAATTTCTAAACTATGGTTTTGATGGTCGAAGGACACATGAATCACATAATTGATTTAGGGGAGAAAGATTAATCATATGAACACAAAAATAACTGATCCTGGTCTTGATCATTTTTTCTTGATCAGTTAATGTTAGGAGGATCAAGAATAAACCATCAGAAGAATAATCACCAAGATCCATTCCAATTAATCTAGAAAAAAACAAACCAACATGGAAGAATGAATAAACTGTGAATCAACATGTTCGTGGGATGATCCCAATTTATAATTTTATTTTAAGAAGGGGAAAATAAAACACAAATATATCAACACCCTACCTTGAGTTTTTATCATTCATTGATGAGGAGAGGGGTTCCATGCCATTATTTATCCTTGATCTGCAGACATTCATTGTTGGGTGAGGGATTCCTTTTCCACACCTCTGTAGAATTATATGGCTATGGATATAACCCGAAATTCCCATAACATGACTTATTAATAATGGAAACAACTATTGAATCCACACATAACGTTAATTTGAATATTTATATTATATATTTTTTTTGATTTCTATGTCTAAAAACTAACATACAGACTAGACCTATGCAAGATGATTTTAGGGCATCCCTTAGTAAAAATCCATTACGATCTCAACCATGTTCTCAAATTTCAAATAAAAGTTACTCTTTATGAGTTATTAGGATTAAAAAATGAAATAAATTTTATTTATAGTTATACCCCTAATGCCTTTTTTATTAATATGACCACAACCGAACAATGTAAGGACACACCTAGGGTAAAAACACTACTCTAAGCTCAGTAGATCCCTATACATTTTGATTTGGGTATTCATCTGAGAGACATTTGACTTTAAAAAAAATTCTCTAATGCATTATATTAAGAACATACAATTTCAAAAACAATCATTCAGGGAATCACATGAAAAATAATCAAATTCCATCTCAGTGATTGGGCTAAAATGTTTCCCAAATAATTTATAAAAATAAAATAGGGAAAATACAAGTCTTTACATTTTCCTCACCTTATGGATTTGTGTCCCTAAAATCAAACACAATTGTTATGAAAAAAAATGTGAGGTTAATGAGCATGAATATGTTACTAACACTCCAATGTTCTTTCATGGATATTCTTTTTCTACCACCATACTCACACCAGAGGATTCAACACTCCAAGAAGGTCCCACTATTGTCGATCCATGATCACCCTCATGTACTACACAATAGTTATCCCATCATCAATATCTAGCTTGCCCCATTTGATGATGTGTGATGGAACCAACACCGACCTCCTCTATTGTGACACGTGGGAGACATCATGAACTAGGTGTATTTGCGTGGGTATAGCTATATGGTACTCCAACTCAACCTGTATAATCATGCTATAAAACGGGAATATTTATCTTAGAGATAGCTTTCTGTCCCATCTAAATATCTGAAATCCATAGTGAGGCGATACCCAAATGAACACTTGGTCTCCCACCTCGATCTCTATAGGAATCCACCTCCTATCGGCATATGAATTATTCTATCTCTATGTAGTCCTCACCCATTCCAAGATGATTTTTTCAATCTTGGTGGTAGCATACACCAACTATTGTCCCTAGTGTGCTGACTCTACCGGTTCTGCCCAACACAATGGTCAACTACATGGTAACCAATACAATTACTCGAGTGGTGACATACCAATGGTATAGTTGAAGATTTTGTTATATGAAATATCCCCCTATGTAAGGTGGCCCTCCAAACTGAATCAAATGTCTAAGATGTAATCATGTAGCATGTTCTGTAGAACTTAGATGGTCTACTCTGTCTGGCCATCTATCATAGGTTGAATTTTCATGCTCAAGCATAATTAAATCTCAAACAACTACAACAATATCTTATACAACAAGGATGTAAGGAGAGTATCATGATATGAGATGATCATTGATGGTACATCATGAATACAAATTATATCTTACAAATAGAGGCATCCAAAGCTCTCTACTGAGCTCTTCTCAGAAATCAGTAGGACGTTGGATGACTTGGTGAGTTAGTCAATGATCACATGGATGGTATCATTTCCTGTGGATGTTAATGGTAAACCCGTCACAATGTACACATATATTCCATTCCAAATCCACTATGGAACCTCAAGGGGTTGATCCAAAACTTTTAGAACCATGTTCCAAACCATCACTTACTGACAAGTGAGGCATCGAGAAATGAACTCTTCCACATCCTTCTATTTCCCTGACCGAAAAAACTAATTTCAATGGTCCTCATATAATGTTTCCACTCATTTATATACTTCCAAAAGGGATTTATTGAACTTACACAAGAGATTATCCCACATGTTCACTAGAAATATTTTTCACCCTCTGAAGAGAAAGTCATGATCCCTACAATTCCAATAACCATACATGGTAGTCACTATTTTCATTTGAACACATTTGGACTCATTGTAAATCCCCACTACCATGGGCACCCTGATCTACCTACTGCTATCCTCATCTGCCATTCCACAGATATCTGGAACCCCCCAATGTGTATTATCCTCGCCATTCACCATTGCAACTTGCAGCCTGCTATCCTTGGCTTCCATATCAGAACTCTCCTTCCTTCACTCACATCACCACTATTACACCCCTTCCTGAAATTTGCCACATCAACATATCCCTCATTCAATCCACCATCTTTACAGCTTATATCAAGATGATCAAGTCCATCAACTCCTAGTCCCTGCACCCTCTCCCCTGCACCCATACTTATAGCTGATGCCAGACTCATATCATCATCACTCTAGACATCATATCCTTTAACACCATCACCCTAGATCAAATCCTGCTTTAGTCTATTTAACACTACAAATACTAATGGATTTCATGGAGCATCTTCTTATTTTTCCCAAATTGATGCTACCCAGGGACGCATGCCTGGTGCATTACCAAGAAGATCCACAAGCATCTTTATCCTATCAACAGATTTCCCTGGCCTCTTCGTTGGACCTGCTAAACTTCTACTCATAACTCCACAATGACACTTATCTTTTGAGTGCCCAAATATGTCGCAGGTTGAGCAGTAGTCAATCCATAACTCGAAAATGACAGCTTGCTTCCATCTAAGTTCCTCACCCACCGAAATCCAGACCCCTTCAACCAGAGGTCTTGAGATCTCCACCTCAAAACCCAACTGAGGGTTGATTTGGTGACTTTCTATGGATGTGTGAGTATCAGAACACATAAAGAGACCTACCAGGTTCCCAAGATTTCGTATGATCTCTTTATTTTGGTAAGGTAAAGGAATATGTGGAAAACATACCCAAATCGGAAGTGGGGTTGGGTCGTGATTCATACTGAGATTGAACATCCATGAGAGGAGAATAAACATGAAGTTGTTTCATTGCCTTGGGGCATAGGGCCATATATGAATCAGGTCTTCTTCCAAGGAGAAACAGATCATCAAATGACGACTATCCATTAGGCCGACGACCACACAATCTTGTCGGTACCATTTTCCACATACAAATAAATCAAAATCATCAATCGATGATCTTCATGAATTGAATCGAGACACCATAGTAAGATCCAAATGACACGTTGCTTCAGATAGCTTCGAAAACAATATCGGGAGTGGAGGATTACCAAGGTGATGATCAGGAACCTTCAGACTTATCGATATCGCCGGGAACTCTGAGAGATAGTTGGGGTTGGATAATGGTATGAAGGGGGTCCAGGACAACAGAGGGGAAAAAATAAGCCATCCTCCCCCTTCCCACCTCAAGAAAGGGGGTGGGAATCCTCCTCCGGATTCTGCTACGGTTTCATTTCCATCTGCATTCGATCCAAGAATAAACCCATCAGGTCCAAATATTTGATATTTAATTTTCATGAAAGTCTATACCCCTAAAAAATAACAGGTTGTTATTTAACATGTTGAATTACATTGCCATTTGGTTTCTGAGAAAATTAGAAATAAAAATCATTATCAAATCATACATTTAAGAAATTAACATTCAATATTCATGGAGAATATTAACCTTTATATACATAGAGGTGAATATGAATTTTTATATGAAGAGTTACTATCGTTTGTGCTAAAAAAATTCAAAAGGTAATGAAATATTTTCAGGAATGAAACCCTCATATTAGATACAATTTGGGAAGTTTACACACATTATAAAAATGTTTTTATAAAAATTTGAAACTAATGAAGATGAGCTGGACACTATATAAAGGGCAAGTTGAATGTTTCCATTGAAATACATTTCAAACAGATTTTATCCTTCATTAATAAATTATATATTTATTTTATTGTAATCATGAAAGAAGAAATTAATGAAGATTATATAGAGTAAGAATATTATAAATATAAATCTAATATAGAATATTCCATGATAGACACAATTGATTAATAAAAAAACAAAATGTTAGAATGATTATAAAACTTTTTGGAATTATTGAGTTTAATGTATAAATGGAGGTTTATATTAAAGATATTTATATAAAAAAAAATAAAAAAATTAGGGCATGATCAAAATAATACTGGTAACATGAGATTCATCTTGAGGATGATATTGAATGAATTAAAATTGAACTCCCACAAATATCCACTAGTCAAAACATCTCAGAAGAAGTGGTAAATTATAAAATGAAAATTACATAATATGCTAAGGTGAAAACGGGTTTTAAATGTATTTAGAGAAAAAAATAAAAATTATTCACTTAATGAATTAGTGGTTACATTGAAAAGTATACATGAATATGATTTAATGTTATATGAACTAATTAAGAAGAAAAAATTTGGAAATTTTTGTGATATTGAATTATTGGAAAGATTAAATGAGCCCTAAATGATGTTGATAAAATTATATATCAAGAACAACCAAGGTATATGTGTTAAAATATTCATGTATCTAATAAATATACATAAAAAAGAGGTGTACCATCAGTCCATAAAAAGGGAAACAATAGGTTTTAAAAAATCACACATATTTGAGGGGTAACAGAAAACATGCTTGTTATTATAAAACTATAAAAAATTGGAGGAGTGAAAGTAATAAGATATTTCCCATAAAAAAGTTATAGTGATTTCGATATCATGACTAAACCATGTCATATTATATAAATGTTTTGATTCATTTAGAGGGAGTGGTTTGTAGGGGCTGAAAAAGAAGAATAAATCTATACCCTCTAATATATATAAGATATTAAATTTATGGATATTTTTATCATTGTTCTACCATTAGGGAATAATAATTTGACTAATTAAAAATGATAAATGGGAGTTACTATAAAGAGATTCATAGATATATGGATACAAATATAATTAATGATATTATGATGGGTAATATAAATCTACATTTTTTAATGAAGACCATGATTACACAATATTTGATAGTTAAAATATGTGATTATTTATAATTTCTCATTTATTTTTGGAACACTCTGGATTTAAAAGATCAATATAGAAAAAGAAAATATGGATGATGTTATAATTAATGAAATGAATATTAACAATACATGGATCCTCAATTTCAATTTTTCATCTTACAAGATATGCAATATGAAAATGATGAATAATGATATAATTATGGTTTAAAGAATATTTATATTCAGTAATGATGGATATCGTAAGATAAAAGTAATAAAGAACACTAGGATGTTAGGAGACGAACAAAAAAGAATGAATATACTCCATATGGATGGGATTCGACATGTATTATTATGTTAGAGTCAAATATATGGCTAGAGGAATGATGTCACCTATCATAAAAGAGGATGATTTATGAAATGTAATGTTAGGAATTACTTTATTAAAGGTTGGTGAATAAGAAAACACATATGTTAGGTGTACAAAAATCAGAATGTCTGTTCTCACAAACTAGAAAATGATATATATTTAGGGAATAAATGGATATGAAATAATCATAATAAATGTATGGAAGGTATTTCCAATATTATAGTAATAAGGTCCATACATAAAAAGAAGCATTATTATGAGATGATGTGTGATACAGTGTGACAAGACAAATTTTTTTAATAATATATCACATTTACAATTTTTCAATATTTATGATTACGAATTTATCGAGTTACTTTATATATGGAAATATATTTATATCTGGTCAGATAGTGTGCTCTATAATAATGTAGACAGACATTATACATCTAAAATTATTATGTTTGCTTCAACTGATAATTGATGTTTTATTTAAAGGTTAAATATATTTTTGTAACATAATTTTTTTGTTATTTAATTATGGATATTTTTAAAATATTTTTCTATAAATTATATTCATTTATATTGATATTTGTTATTATGATATTCTCTTACTAATATATTTATTATGGTATGATACAAGAATGTATTTTTTCCATTAAAAATATATATAATATTTTTATTCATAATTAATTTTTTCCATCTGTGGTGGGGATTTATTTAAAAGATAAATTTAGAAATATTAAAATATGAATTTGATAATATATAATTCAATTTTTGTATAATAATTTCAGAATTAACGTAGTATGAATTTTATGATATACTTTGAAAAATTCATTAATTTTTTATTTGTAAAAAATATTGTTTAGTATTAATACTGTATCTATTATGATATGATCTGTGTATAAATATTGTAATTTTTTTTGAAACCTATGGAACATGAATTAATGTATAGTATACTCAAAACATAATAAAAATATCATCTAATTAATTTATCTTATTTTAATTTGAATTTATATATGAAATAATTTATTCTTGTTGACATTGTGCTTTTGTAGCATTGGAAAATTCTAAATTAATGTCTTCGATATAATATTTATCGAGGGACAAAATTACGATGGAAAAAATGGTAAAACTTATGAATAATAAATTTTGTTAATTTATATTTATGAATTTCAAAAATTATATAACAAGGTAATTATTCAAATTATTACTGATTTCTAGTATAAATTAAAAAAATGTAAAATTTAATATCTTAAAAATGGTGATATGAAGTAGAGATAAATAATTAATATAATTAGTCACTTTTTAAAATAAGATTTATTTAAAATGATATTTATTTTAGTACATAAATTATTAATTTAAATAATACTATTATGATCAAAAAAACTATTACACATTATTGAGACAATTATTGTGCAAGAAGGAGAAAAATAAAATATATTTTTAAAAAAATTAATGTTTTAAGGTTGTGAGTAATTAGGTTGTTGACTAATTTTAGAAGGTAATTATGAAGGATAATTATTTATATTAATATCATCTAGTGGATTTTATAATAAATTAGGTATTTTTAATCTAAAATTACTTGGATATCCCTAAAATTGATAGTAAAGCTTATTTACTACTAAAACTATTATATAAACTAATAAAAATTCATAAAATATTATCTTGAGTCATGTAGGGATTTTTGAAGGATTAAAATATCACAGATGTATCATTTATATTCCACATGATGATTTGAAATTATATTTTTGACCATTAAATATATAATATTTTAAAAAAATATATCATGTTATTTTAATAACAGAGGATTTATTATAACCATTCCAAGACACACATAGTGATTAGTTATTGTGATTCCATTACACAACACAATCTACATTAACAGGTTTACAGGATACTGGGACTTCATGTATTCCGTCATATATTATAGGGATTCCTTATTAGAAAAGAAGAACTAGTGTGATGCCATTGGTAGACTATCCCCCATATAAGAGTTCACTATCAACGATAAAAACACCATTCATTATCTATTATCATATATATCCATTATAGTACATGGAAGTAATAACCAATAATAGGGATACATAAATTTATGATGTGGAACCATTAAATTATAAAAACTCGCTATCAACCCACCATGATAACGACATATATAGAAAAAATATTAGAGATAAAGTAATGAAATAGATACTCTATATTATCCGTGAGACTCACCACATCCCCATATTTGATATTTTCCATGCTAACCAACTAGGTGATCTTTTCTGTAGCCTTTTCCCAATATGAACATACATTTAGGGAAGTATTCTCAGGTATCCAGGTATCATGGCCACCTATGTATGGTGTGAGTATAACACAGCAGGAACCACTAATGTGATCTTTTACTTAGCTAGTAAATACTACATACATATGTGATATGATTATAATCTCTATAATATAGAACTATGGAAGCATAATGAATTTTCATTGTTGTTCCTAAAGTTATTGGATTGTACAATGGATTAACCCAAACAATATTTGGCCTATTCCACAATGTGTCTATGTGAGTATCAAAATCATGAAAAACCAACATGACCTCTCAGTGTATGACTCAACCCGATATATAGAAATATAAACATTAGAGGGGACTGGATCACCCTAGTATATTTGATAAAAAATATTGGTGGGGGGGTGGATAACTCACCATAGTACTCATGCGATATATACATGGGGATGAATCACCCTGATATACATGAGAAAAAATACTAGAATCTAAATTATTCAATATACAAGGTCAATTATTGAAACCCAATTTTGGAAGTCCATAGTTATCCTAATATATTTGTTGGCTCTATACCTTACCCGTGGATCCAATAAGCATGTCTATAAATCACAAATAATATTGGGGGTCACATCCATAACTCATTAATCCAATTAGTATGTCAAAGGACTACCAAAATATAATGACATTATATAATACATAAGAGGTGATCATTGGTGATCAATTGTCATCATGAATAATTTTAAAACCTTATAAGATAATCATTAATATTTTAGTTGTCAAGAGATGCATATAAGAAGGGTGTAAATACCCTCTCATGACATTTCATATATGAGTTTAATCAGTAATGTTTATCTATCCAATACCATATCATATAACAAGATCTATCAATGATATTTATGGCCTATAATAATTAAATCCATAATAGGATAAAACCATTTATTCTTGTTTTTAGGAGACACATGCAATCATCACTACACATTTCTCATATGGACCATATTAATATGTCACAAGGGACATTATATCTTATTACCATCTCTCATGATAAAACCTATCTCTCTGGGGAAATAAATCCCTCAATATAAGAAGGTTTCATTGAGAGATCATTTGCCTCTTAAGAAACTATCATGATGGAGATGGACTTAATCCCATTACCTTTCTAATTCACAGTTGTTTTGTCAGAACACCCAACCAATCCATCCATCTACTAACATTTTACCCACCTATGTAATCCCAATCATAGTTGGGGGAATATGATGTTCATCCCAAAATACCAAATTCTTAATGGCATTTCAGTAATTTAATTTTTTGTATCCTTAGTCCAACCACCTCAATATATCACTTCCTATTTCTAGATATTTATTTGTAAACCTTACATCAGGGAAAATATATTTCATTATTTAAATTTTTTTACACCTCTCATGGTCTATACATATCATTTATCACATATAATATTAAATAATATGAAATTTATAGTCTAAGAAATGAGGATGGTGCAAAGATCCCCTCAGGATCTTGGCACATTGTCTAGTTAAAAAATTTCATCAATTTTTAATTAAACAATAGATTTTATTTTGATGATGATCCATCCTCACTAGTGAAATTTTTCATCACCTATCAGGTATTTAGAAAATGTATAAATACCATAGAGTATATGTATGATGACTTCCTTCCTCAATACGAAGTCGAGAAACATTTCAATTTGTTTCTCGACAGGTCCTACATAAGCTCATCCATGTCCATCTGACCATCACCCATCATAATGAGGCTTTAAGTCAAGATTAAATAACCATTAAATATTTAAAATGGTTTATAAAAATTTATTACATAAAAATAAAAAATAAAAAATTAGTTAAAAACTAATTTTATGTAGGCCTAATCACCGAATGAATCATCGATTGACCATGTTGCACCCAAACAACAACCAAATACACATAGAGTGTCCACGACGCCCCCCAACATCATCTTTGAAAAAATATATTATAAATGAACATTGATAAATTGTGATTTAATTCAACATAAATTAAAACCATTGAAATTTTTATATGTTTTCATACCTTTATAATATTAATGATAAATAGTAAGAACATTTCTTCATGGTACGTTTTTTCACAAAATCAAGCTTTACATACTATTATAATTGTATGATTAAACCATGGTCGAGGGAAATAATATCAATAACAAAATTTAAACCAATAAAACCAAGATAATTAGGATGAATATTGAGATGAAATACCAATATAGGTAAGATCAAACATTTAATCCCTTAAGATAGCTTTAAATCCAACCCTCTTTAGTGGGGTTGATGAGATGAATAAGGGGAAAATAACTTTACTGAATGGACCTACCAGAATTTCAGAAGGAACATAAATTTTATAGGACCCCTATATAAAAATTTTCTAATTTTAAACTAGTAAAAAAAATATAAATAACACCCCACATGGTACCCGATGTCCCTTTCCCACATGCTAAAACAAATTCCAACTAATCGATCATCTAGTCGATTCTCACTAGCGGAATGGTGGAGGGATTCTATTATAATTCAAAAGCCATAAAACCCATGAAATATTTTTAGGCTCTAGTAGGTAAAAAATTTCACATTTGAAAAAATTAAATTGAGAAAACCTTCATTTCAATACATCCCATCCATTGAAATTCAAATCATAACATCAAACCTCAAAATTACCACTGGAAAGATTAAAATATAAAATTCCTCTTAATTTTAACAAAACGGAAGAAATATGTTATTGTTTTTTTAATACGGATTATAAAAAAATAATACCACAAAATTAAAATTATGTGGTCATCGGTCTATGGTTATTGCCAAAGTCCTTTCTCTGAAGGATTCAGACTCAATCCAAAGAAAGAAGTTTGAGGATCAAGCTAACAGTTTTCATACTTCTTTTTATAGTTATTTTCAGTAGTTATCTAAATAATATTTCAATCCTTATCTATTTATATATTTCCCTCTTCCCATACTTTAATATTGGAATATATCTGATCCATAATTGATAAGATATCACCCATTACCATTAACTAAATGCTCCTCATAATCTGTTACTATATTAAAAATTCCAGTTCTTACAAAATTATGTGATTTTCATTTCAAATCACCTCTGACACTTCTCAATAAAATAATTCAGCTATAAAATTAAACTTATAATAGAGGATTAATTATAATTTAATGATTTTTATAAATATGTGGATTGTTCCACCTTTTATAATTTTTTGGAAAACATCATGCAATTTGGCAGTTTTATTCTACATATATGAACATTGATGATTTCATAAACATATGCATTTCATGTATATTATTTTAAATTTATTTAATGATTGATTATAATATTAATATTAATTAAACATAATTAATATGTTCATGGAATGTTAAAATTTATATCATAAAAAGGAAATTATAGGTAAAAAATCATAGTCATTTTTAAACAATAAAAATAGACTTATCGCAGAAGATTCTCAGAGTGGTAATTATTTCATAAACTATTGAACATAAATTATTATGAATTGATATATATAAGATATGATGAATCTTGGGAAATAAAGGGAACAATTTTAAAAATAAAATTTACCATTAATTATTTACAAATTCCGTATCAGAAATTATGATTTGAATGACCAAAAAATAACCTATGAAAACAATACAAATATAGTAAATTAAATAATATAGGAAAAAATTATTTTTAATGATTAATAATATGTAATTTATCTTGAATAAATTTTTATCAGGAATATAATTTACAAAATTTTATTATTTGGGACGTTCAAGAAGGTGCAAGGCATGTTGCGACTCGAGGTAAGGGTTTTTTTTTCATGTTTCAATTCTTTTAATGTATTGATATTAAATTTCATATTTTATCATTTATAAGTTAAATTAATTTTCCTAAAAGTTTAATGTTCTATATTAAATTAATTTATAATTCACATATCATATCCTCACCTCCCTTGTGGATTAATATTTTATACACTACTTCTTCATAAGGTGGCATTCACCTCTATTTGCTTTCAATTGGACATGTTTCATATTATTTACCAAAATTTATTTTATATATTGTATGTCAAACATTTTTGAAAAATTTTAACATAATACATACTTTATTCATGTAATTTAATGCTTTATTTGATGAAATATCTTTTTAGGGTTTTCGAATTAAAACTTACCGAAGACGTAATGGTTTTTTTCCAACCCCACTTTAAAATCGAGATTATCTTGTTCTGAGTTACTATTAATAGAAATATTTTGTTATTTATCTATAAAACCAAATATTTTTAATTCTAATCTGGATATTTATAGGTTTTTCATTTATTATTACCATTTCAAATCCCATAGGATCATAATTCAACAAAAAGGATCCATCAATGTGGAGTTGACTTTATCTCATTTTTCGAGTCAAGAATTATTATCTTTCATATTCGTATTTTTTTTATTTTATTTCTCAAATGACCCTATAAATAATAATATTATTTATTATGTTCAATATATATTTAATTTTACTGTATTTACAATAGTTTGAATGAAATTTATTTTTATCATTTTCTGGACGTGGTATTTTCTATTGGTGTTTCCTTCCATTAGAATGGTATGAATGTAATATTTTTCAAAAAGAAATTAATTAATTAATATTATCCCAAAATAGTTAATTTTTATTTAAATATATTACTATATAGGTTTAATTATATTTTTCCATTTTCTATAAATTATTTTATTTTCAAATAAAATTTATCCAGATTATAAAGTGTATTTCTTGTTATTTTTCAAAATAAATTTCAAATTATTTTATAGGGAATATTTCATCTATTTTAACGTCTTATATCATTTATTGTGATTCATTATAGATAATATTTAATGAAATATAAATTTTATATCTAGATAGATTAAGATTATATTTTGTGAAAATCATCAAGAATCTGAGTCATTTATCATTTTTAATTATAATTTGATTAAATTATGAATTCTTCCATGTTCATATAACAGACATATATATTGTTTTCATAATTTTGTTTGTGGGAGTAGAATAATTCATACCTCCAATTCATTAGGTAATGTTTTATATATCATTATATGTAATAAATTTTTCAATTGATTAATCCCAACCAATTAAAGCATCAATTCAATGACGAGTGAAACCAATCCAACAAAAATCTCAATCCAAAATAAGTTGTTTGCAATGGAAAATGATACTTAAATAATGGAGTCATTTTATATAATTATATGAGTTCATCACTATTATTCCTCATATCAATGTTACAAAAACAAATATGATATGTTCTAATTAATCATGATTATTAAAAAACATTTCTATAATTTTAGGATTCATGTCTAATGTTATTCCATATCCTTATAAATTGATTCATGTTTTATGATCAATATTTTATGGTATATTATTAAATTTTACATATTCATATAACTTTATTACTCTTTCATAATAATATATTTATCCTAACAATGGTTTTTATCTTTGATCTTTAGTGCTTATGTTTACCCGTTCAGAGAATTTAAGCTCACCCATTCTTAAGTTTACATTACATATGTAATGAGAAAAATATTTTTGTATGCTGTGTCCAGAAGAGTATCATGTATGAAAAATTATATGGAAATGTAATAAACTAATTCAAAGATTCATATATGTTTTTTCCTTTAATGATGTATGTGTATCTATTATTGACTGGTATTTAGTATGAAAACATTCTATCTGGTATTTTTTTTATATAGGATTTCATTCATATTCTATTTAACTCAAAACCTTTATGATCTTGTAATTGTATGTGATGTAATTTTTTCTATAAATCATATAATTATAAATGGTCAGTTCATCCTTTTACTGTCAGTATCATGGAATGGTTTAGAGGCATTTAGAATTAATAATATTATTGGTTATGGATAACATTATAGTTTAAGGTAAAACTATTATTTGTTAATATTAAGGGTAGTCTTATATTCAATGTAATAGCATTTTTCGTAGTAAACCGGTGTGGAAAACTAAGTAAAAGGGGTAAATCAAGTGTTTCAAATCTTTTTATGAAATATTAATTTCCATTTTTTCATAAAAACCCATTTAGTTTTGATCCTTTTTCACCTATTTGGATGTAATTAAATATTTTTAATTTCATCATCACCTATATTACGCACAATTCATGAAATAATGTAATGTCTGGAATATGTTTTTATATAAGGATCATCCCTAGTGTGGCAGACCTAAACCTTACTATGACCTAGTTTTACTAAGTCACAAATTTTTTCTATAAATATTTTCATGAAAAAACATTGGTTTTTCTAAGTATTTTCCTAAATAATCTTACGATGTTACAATTGTGAGTGTAAACAATATTATACAATTCAATATATGATACATCAAATAAAAAATATTCTTGGTCACAAAATGTTATTCTCATTATTCAAAATTTTTAATTTAGATCACCAATCTAAATAGTAATTTTACAGGATCTAATAATATTGTCTCTAAATTTCAATACATTGAGTCATTAAATGTCATATAGTATTTAATAATATAAATATTAATTGTATTTATATTCAAAAACGAAATCTATTTCTTCATTTGAAATTTTTTTATCGGCTTCTCAACATGACACTCATCAAGAATGATGAAAACATACAAATTAACTAGAAAATAAAAAACAATGTATTCAGTATTCTATTAATTAATTGTAGAAATACAACCATAGAAAATTTTCATGTGATTATAAAATGAAAGAGTTTAGTTTGTTTTTTACCACAATAAGAAAATCAATAATGATAACATTTTTTGAAACTAATTCATTATAAAATAATTCCTTCAATACCCAGTTTGTATTAAATTTAGGTTATGAATAGCTAAATTAATTTATATTATTACTCATGAGTTATAATTCACACTTTAAATTATTTTTCATTATGAGATGACATGGTTCTCTCAATAAACTCAAAAAAACTTTCAATCTTTATAACTCTTTCTCTTCAATATTTTAATTTATCTCTTTAGATCATAGGAGAATGGGTGGCTTCCAAATTTCACTATCGTCATTTTTATAATATCATAAACATATATATTTCCGAAATATAATGAATTAAAATTGATTAAGTTTACGCCACTTTTTATTTTCCTAAATATTCTATGATCTTTTCTCAAATTACTAAATCCAATAATATTACTGGTGTACTATTTTCTATTCATTTAATCTCACTAATCTCATACAAAAATAATAATATAATATTTACATAATGATAGAAATTATCTGATTGATATATATATTACCATAAAAACCCATTTATAAATTCTTCAATGAAGTTGTAAAAATATTCATCTACAAATCCTATAACATGACTCATATAATTGTATAATTGGAGATTCAATAAGAACTAGTATTGTCTCATTATTTAGTTTGAACACTCTAAATATAAATTCAGATTACTTCTATACCCATAAGATTATAATCTTAAATATTTATAGATGTTTCATACATGAATGAAAATAAATTTATCATCAAATTATATATACCAAAATTCATGTATTCTAGATTTTCTTAGTTTGGAATAATTTTAATTACCAACATTCCATTTTGGGTTGATATTCCACCTCAATATTTGAAGATAATATACCAAATTTCTTTAAATTATATAAAAATTACATTTGATTATTTAAAAAATTATGAAAAAAATGTGAACAATATAATTTTATTCCCTATATTTTCCAAGGATATTTATTTTCAAATATTATCATTTTAAACTCATAGATTTAAAGCAAGTAATCTCATAATCTCATGTTCTCATTAAAATTTCTCCAACGGAGGCATGAATAATGGATTCAAATAACATCAAGATGAATTGAAAATGAAATAATAAGTATAGCTACATCCCATTTAAATACACTTCTTTATAATACAATTCTAGAAACTCCTATTTTTTATATAGAAGAGTGCTTGAAAATTTTATAAGTAATTACTTATATGTTACATGTATTCATTGTCTAAGGACAAACACACAATATTTATTTTACTCAGTCACAAAACAGATTCATTCATACATAGTTAAATATGAATCATATCCTACTCTATAATTATCAACATTTCATGGGATTCTTGTAATAAAACATATAAATATTCTTAATAAATCATAAAATGAATCAAAATGACGTCTACAATGTTTGGAAATGACTCATTCATGATTATAGAGCCTTCAGGTTTTTCAATATTTCCATTATTATTTTATGAATTGATCAATTAAATATTTAATTTACTCAAATAATGATAGATACACTACTCAAATATGACTCATTCACAGTTTGGACATATCTAATTTTATTCCAAAACCCCTGAAAATTTCGGGGTCTTCAAGTTAACTTGTAATAATTCTGATATCATCCTTGGGACTTCTCAAGAACATCCAACTATATTATAAAACCATTAGTTATTATACAAATTGTGAAAATAATTCCAAAGATAATTTTACTGATTGTAGGATCTATGGAAATATATTAAATACTCATGTAGGAGTATTTAAATAAGCATCACTACACTTATCAATTCATCGTTACAAAACACTGAAAAGACCTCCATCCATGTGTATTTCATCAATAATTATAGTAGCCTTCAATGTAGATAACACTAGAATGGATTCTCAACAACTTTATATTCCATTAAAATCTATTGAGTGTAACTTCAATATCTATATTTTCTAGATTATCTAATAAAAATTAAAATATTATATATAGTGTTCCATTATTTACAACTTTTCATTAATTTAGGGAACAAAAAAACAATCATATATTGTTAGGAAGCTCAAAAGTAGCATCTCCATTATACTATTTCATTTATTGTGGAATTAAATTAACATGGATTTACCCATAAACTATATGTGTATCCTTAACTTTATATTAATTAGGTGGATATTCACTATATCACCCATCATTAAAGAACATATAATATTAATTTAATATTATTAATAAATTTAACATTTTCATTTATAATATACTAGGGTTCATTAATATCCCTCTTTTTATTTATATTCAACACCCACCACCCTTCAAAATTCAATATAATTCATCTCCTATAATTGAAAATAAAATCAAATAGTGAAAGTGTCTTCCCCTTAATGATCTAATAGGTATAATGGATGGTGTTGTTTACTCCATTTTTCAAAGACAAATAATCTCCCATTTAATGAGAGACTAAATTAGTTATAAATGAGTGAATGGTGTCATCACATTATTAATATCAATGTGCAATGAATAACCATAATAAAATTCATCACGGGA
The DNA here is from genome assembly GCA_963277665.1 of Viscum album. Lineage (NCBI taxonomy): Eukaryota > Viridiplantae > Streptophyta > Magnoliopsida > Santalales > Viscaceae > Viscum > Viscum album. Next base: position 322,629,859 of record OY728119.1, on the reverse strand, counting down.
AAACATATTGAATAAAATAAGTAATATCATTTTAGAAAATAGAGTTATCCTAAAAAAATTTATTTTTTTGATACCAACATTGAATTTAATATCAAGGGGATATTTTAAAATATATTCCAGATTTTGTTTAACATATACTTCACACGAACCAAAAAATAAAAAATTTGATGTGAATGTATTTTTCTTACACTTATTATATTTAAGATAACTCCACATTTATAAACATGTTAAATAAATTTAATTATTGATAAGAGATTTAAAATTATATTAAATCAATCAGAATTTGTAGGGCATATCCTGATTTTTTTATTTTATGAAATTGTTTAAATATATGTTAGATTTCTCTCTTTGATAGGTCCCCAAAAAGGTAATCTCTCAATAAATTACAATGGATGAATGTTCTAAATAAAATATTATCCAATATTTTATGACATGTGGTTTAGAATGATTTTAATTTATATATGAAAAAGTATGTGTTTTAATAATTTTACATTATATTAATTAAAATAAGCATGATGAATGAATATATATTCTTGATTATTTACCTTTAATTCCCCCCTCCACGATGCATGATCACCATAATATTAAAATAATTTGGTTTTTAATTAATCCTTTCAATTTCACAGAATGGAATTAGACTTATTTATCATCTTAGAAAACACATTTCCATTAAGATATAAAATGTCTATAACTCATCATTCTATACATTTCCTTGGATTTAAAAATCATAACCTTAATTTATAACATAGATAAATTTTTCTCATTATATTTGAATCCTAGAATGGATATATTAATTTCACTAAAATAACAGAAATTTAATTCTTTTAAGTTTTTTATTTTTTCATAGACTATTCCATCCGGGATGTCTATTTTAAATATCACTATTTTTCTATTTACACAATATTATTATGATGTTTAGACTATTTTTCTGTATAATATTTATTTATGCTTATATTCATTATTATTTACCCATTATTTTTAATTTTTCTTGAAAAAATTGTTATATATTTCACCACAATGTGTCATACATGTATGATCCTTCTACATATATTTCAACACAGTCTAGGTTATAATTTTTTGAAACCCATCATTCTTTTTTGGGAGTGTTAACCACTATTCCAATCCTATTATAGTTTTCTTATATAGTTTGTTTCTTTATGTATTATATCATTCTCTAATTCAACCTAATGTTCATGGTCATTTTATACTAGCCCATGACGTTGACTATTTTAACAAAAAAGAAGAATAAGATTTTCATACTGAGTTGACCATTAAAATAAACGAAAGATAGTGCAAGATTTCTTTAGGATGAAGACTAGTATCCTAAAAAAATATACCCAATTATGAGAAAAATTTATCATAATTAATAAAAAGTGATACAAAAATTCTAGTAGAAATTATGACATTACCAATCCATTCATTAGATACCCAAAAATCATATATAATTTAAGAACACGTAAATTAATGCACAATAAATATAATTAAATAATCATAAAATAAATATAAATCTATAGTGGAAAAAATTATCTATCTTACGAATAGGTGGATGAAATGGCTGATACATATACAACAAAAAATAAAAACAAAGATAACCAAAATGATCTCAGTGTGACATGAAGGTTTGTATCTATCACCCAATCTAGAACACTCAAAACAGGATTCCAAAACTGAACCTAATCAATTACAAAAAATTCATATCCACTAACGTCGAGTGACACGCCCTATAAATCTAGTCTTCGTCCACTAAATTTTCTGTCAATTTTACTTGAAGAAAACATTAAATACTAGTTTTAATTACATTCATTATAATATGGGGTTATGAATTTCAGTAAAAAAACATATATCCCTTATCATTATAGATTTCTCAAAAACTAGTATCATATTTTTATAGAAGAAAATGAAATCCTTTTTTCTAAATCATTTTGAATCTCACTTTAGAAATCCCCATTTAAAAATATATTTAAAATAGTTATGGGGGGATTGTAAATATTCAATTAAAATTATATATTTATAAATAACTAGAATAATAAAAAGAAATTCAAATAATAAAACATATAATAAATTTCAGAAAAAATATAATATGTAATATAATTTACTATTTTTTAGGAAGAAGGTACATAATAACTATAACATGAAGGTAAGGTAGTGAAAGGGTACCATGGGTTCAAAATATTAAATATGGTAAAATTGGAAGCTACCAGTAGGGAAACATATAGTAATAAATAAAGAGTGTGTAATCATGAATAGAATATTATATCATATGAGGTGATTCAATATGTACTTTTGTGGAATCATCTACTAGAATATTGATGCATTTATAGTCTATAAACCCTTTAAAACATTGAATATGCCTCACCGATGGAACTATTCCATGGAATCCAATACATAATAGATCTAGTATATCTCATAATTATTTGATTGTATTATATTTTAAATCCATCAATAAGATTCATAAGAGACCCTAGTAGTAATAATGATGGGTGGATGTGTATTATAATTCAATTAAATCACATTTCATGCACGATCCAAAACAATATACTCACCCACATTACAACACCACCATAAAAAATGTGTACCCCGTCTTTTATAAATGATGATTCCATAAAATAAAAAACCAAAAACTATCATATTTTAAGGTATTATTTGGCTTACACTATACTGAAAATATTTTTTAGAAACAATTTTTGGATTGTACGATGTGTATCTCATCCAATAGATTTGAAAAAACTTTGATAATTCTTAAGAAACCTATTTTAAATCATTTTGTTTTGTAAATATCTTTTAATGTACCAATTAATCCATATGTAAATCATTTAATTGTTCCAAGAGGGAATTTATATCAAAATTGAGGAATCTAATTAGATATAATCTTGCAAAGTAATTTTTTAAGTATATTTTTATAATTTAAATATCATTTTGGATACATTATTTCAATGAATAAAACCAAATACATTTGAAAAATCATTTTTATTACTGATAACATGCCCTAGAAATTATGGAACAAAACATTTGAATCATAATCTTGTATCATAAGGAAAAATCATTTTATCTAACCAAATAGATAACATTAAAAGTCTTTAATTAATGAAATAATAATAAATCCTGGAACCACACCCATAAATCAAAGCACATAATGAAAAGACACTAAAAACCAATTCAGTTCCATTACATCCATGTGAAACCATAAATATTTTTAACAAAACATTAAGCACTCTTAATCCCTTAATATATTGAATAAAATTTAATGTTTATGAAATCCTATTTTAAAACTATACATAAAATCTTATATATAGTGTATTATATATAAAATATAATATAACTCTAGAAAACATGAGTATTTTTAGAACAAAACCATTTTAGAAACTTTAATAACACATGTAATATATATAAGAAATATAATGGAATGGTACCAAATACATAAAAACATTTTACTGTGAGATGAAATCGTTAAATACAGTAGGATAAAAAACCAAAATAGCATCTACTCACCCAAATATCAATAATCACAACACATTAGGGACAAACGAAATCATTGGGTATTTTAAAGAAAAGGCCAATGCAAGGAAGAAATTTATAATAACAAAAAATGGAATAAGAGTGTAGTAATGTGTTTTTAATAAGATAAATCACTTTGAAATGGAGAAGAAGTTCCCAAAAAAATGGGAATGAATTTGGGATACACCTAGGTATCCCCATTCATGGACATAGATTTAATATGTATGAGGAGACCCATTTTGGGTGGTCAAAAAATAAACGGTTACAAAATAAAGTATTTACGATTCTTAGTATGTTTCATGGTTTAGCTATATAGTATACCAAACCATCAGAAAACTATTCATCCCTCACATAAAAAACATTATTTATTACATTATTTGGATGCATGGTTTGAAGAACCATGAATAAACATTAACAAATAACACATAGAAATTTTCAAATCCTCCTGCATGGTTTCCACATAGTTATTAATAACTATGCACCTAATCATGTAACCTGTATTGAAACATTATAATTTCACAACATTCAAAAAAATTAGACAAGGAAGTCAATACCATGAAGAAAAACCAATAAATAAATAAAATAATAAGTAAAAATGTGGTTGGGGAATCATAAGTATCATCACAATTGCACTTTATCCTAGAAAATTATAGTATTCAATAGATGAAGGAAGACAAGACAAATATTCTCATCAAAAAGAGAGTCTTTGATGACCTGATTTATGAATTACACCAAAATCAAAATGATCCAAAAATATATATATTTATCTCTAATTATAGACTGATACACGACTATAAAAATATTAGGAGACGGAGAACAGTTGTGGGTCTTTCCAGAATTTTAGTAACTAACATGGTGGATAAATAGGACAAACCCATTTAGAAGGATTAATAAAAACCATATCTCGAAACCTCAACCAATGATAATCAATAAAAAACATTGTATTTAGGAAACAACCATCACATTAAGGAAACAAACATTTAGTCTCCATATTAACCTGAGGTATTAAGCATCCCAAAAATAATGCATCATTAGTTATAAAAAAAAATCCATATATTGGGACTATTAAGCCATCCACCCACACCCTCTAGCCACAAATGATAATTCATGAGGTATAAAGATCTTGATTTCCAAATTTAAAAAAAAATCTCACTAAAAATGTGTTATGAAATAAAAAATGGTAACCGAGGAATGAATAACTTGGAAAATTATCACATTGATCACAAAAAATGTCACAAAATATATCGTAATAATGTAATATAAATTTGGTCAACATTTCTTTTAGTGACCCAAAAAACACTCCCATAGTTTCTCCCAATGTAAAAAAAATATATTATTTGATCTCTCCACAACTATATATATAAAACCTCTAAGAATACCACTCCATTTCAATATGAAACTAAAAAAATCATAAATCATAAAATTCCTCATTAAATAACCAATGTGAAAATTTCATCATAAAATTATTCAAAAAATTACACACAAAATAAAATCATATAGATCCAAGGACGACCTAATTAATTTTTGGATGAATACTAGGAATGAATAATTGAACAAAAAATAAAATAATTCAAATTTATAGAAACAAACACCTAAATAAAATATCATATCTCATTTCACGATAAAAACTCAAAAAACAAATCACAAATACCTCTTTATAAAAATACAATTTTTAACAAGTAAATGGTATTATTTTTTAATCACATCATAATCATAATAAAAATAATGAAATTTGAAAGCTCCACTTCAAACCCCGTTTTAAACCTCATGTGTCCCTAATTTAAAATATTTATAAGTATATTGAATAATTTTATTTAATTTTCATATAAAAACTTTTATATAATTGATTGACAAATTTTTACTCACATAATTCTATTTTATCATCAGTATTTTATACCAACAAAAATATCCATAAATCATTTTACTGTTTAAAAAAAAAAAAAAAATTCCAAAATAACCTTAAATAAATAAATCTATTTTAAAAATAATATATATATTTTATAATTTTTTTAAATACATTAATGTTTTTTGATAATCCAAATATAATTTATAGAAACACCGTCCTTCAGTAAAAAAATCCACTATAACTTATTTCGACAGGTCAGAAAATACCATTATATCATAATTTTCTACTTATCATGAAATAATAAATATATAATTAATCAACATCAATCAACATGTGATAACATTAAATAGTATAATTGACTATGTATGACCTGGATATATGGTTTCTCTTTCCATGTAGAAATCATATAACCATCACAGTGGGTTATAAAAAGCCATGTATACAAGATCCAAACATTTTACCAGATTGTATGGGCTCACAATGCACTCTATTATAACTCTTATTTTTATTGCAGATCCTAATAAATATGTTTATTAATGTATAAAATTTCTACACATTCCATAATTCCATCAGCTGACATAACTAAATACCATAATATCATAATCCATGTCTTGAAAGAAAACTTCTTTGTGAGACTCAAGGTTCTAAATTGAAAAGTGATCACATTGTTATTCTAGAACCTACTTCTCAAGAGACCAAAATATTTTATTCTATATAGTGAAAAAGAAAAATAAAAAGGGTTCTCAATAAATCAAGGAACTCTAAAACTCCTAGGATTTGATATTATATATTTACAACACAGTTTGAGCCACTACTTAAATCAGAAATCGGAGATGACCTGTAGCACAACCTAAAGTATATTCATGATCTCTATATAAAGGTGAGTAGGTTTAAAGACATAAATTTACAATAATTTGAGTTAATTTACCAAACAAATAATAAGAAATATATGAATTCTACTAGGATTTTTGGCATTATTATTCCTTGAATTATAGATCCATATAAAACCAAATAAAAGGATATAAATTAATAATACTGAAAATTATTAATAACCCAGTTCAATTAAACAATAATATAATAAATATAATTTTACATATAAATAAATTCACTCTATCGATCACATGAGGTTGAAAAGGATGATAAAATAATAATACTAATGAAAACCCAAGATAACATACATAATCTTCATGTGGTCTCAAGGACAAAATATATCACCGAAACCATCTTACTCTTTGAGTGATCCCTATATAGAACCTAAACATCTAAAATAGATTTGGGTATAATGATACAGTGTTACAAATTTATTGTATTATGAAAACAATCTTTTAGTAAATCAAGAGATATTTGGTGTATTTCATTTAACAAATCAATCAATCAATTCTAGTTTGAAGTAAATTTTTTAAATATTTATTTTTTCATTTTGAATGAAATATATCTCGTAAACATTCCAAATAAGTTTTAATAAAAATACCAGTATTGATTTTTAAAATATATTTTAAAAACAGTTTTCATAAAATTTATTTGAAACTCATAATAAAAACAACAATTTAAAGTGGATTTATAATATTAAAGGAAGAATTATAAATAATCAATAAAATTTATTATTATCAAAATAACTAGAACAATAACAAAACTAAACTGATATAACCAGAAAATTTTTTTTAAAAAAAAAACTATAATAATTATAATGAGTTATGATACGCGTACAAAAGAACCATAATATAAATGTGAGATAATGAAAGAGTACATAGGTTTCAAAATATTAAGGGTGGTAGAAGAGAATGATACTAGTATAGACATATGAAACAATGTATGCATATTACATAATATTGGAAGACATTTAAACATTATATAATGTGATCTAATAAATTATTGAGTGGAATCATCTTCTATTCAAACTATTCATTACTCATTTATAACCTCTAGACTATTATAAACTATAGTCACTGGTGAAAATTCCCCATAGAATGAAAAGGGGATATAGCTTGTCACATTTTGACTAGATAATTGTCACCCCTGAATCACCAACTAATATACCTATTATTCTAATGATTATTAGAAATTGGAGGTGGCGAATCATTGATCATAGAAATAACATCTTTAATATGATACAAAACAATACACTCACACCGTATCACCCATATTCACACACCAACCAATGTGAAGGCCATCTATAGTAAAAGAATCATCCAAAAAAATAAAAACTATATAATCAAAAAAATATCACAGTAGTATTGGGATTCGAATAGGTTCCAATAAATTTTGTGAAAACCATTTTATGAACATTCAACTAAGCCTCATGATCTGGATAAAGAAAACCACTAAGAATTTTTTTGAAAATAATTTTATGTTATTTTAATCAATAAATAATATTTCATTTAAAAATGATGTTGTATGAAATTAATTCAATGGTACTATATATCTTTTATACCAGACAATATAAATATCAATTAATTTTTTATATCACGTTTTAAATATAAAAATCATTTTTAATCCTCTACAATGTTGAAAAAACAAATAAATTTCAAATATATTTTTCATTAAAGGTTAACATTAACTAGAAATCATTACAAAACAAATGATAATCACAACGACTAAACATAAGTTATAATAAGTTTAATTGACCAAATAAATAACATAAAAATACTTAGTTAATGAAACTTTAATTAAACATTAAACTGAACCCATAACTAAAATCATAGAAAGAGATAAAAAATCCATGAAAACATTGGTCACCCCTATTCATTTTTAAATCCACCATAGAAATTTTATAAAGCATCATACACACAAAATAATAATAAAAAAATATAAATAAATATGGTATTTTAAAACTACGATGAAATCTAATAGAAAATAATTTTAAATACAATAATCAATATAAATTTTATTAGAGCTCTTGAAAACAATAATAATTTTTTAATAAAAAAATTTAGAAACATCAATAATATATAGAATATCGAGGGATGAAAAATGAATGAAGCCACCTAACTATGAGTAGGTGCATATCTGACAACACCCACAAACATGAAAGAATAAGAAAATGAATGATGATATGCACAAACTAACATCAAGAATCAAAACAAATTAGGTCCAACCACAGGACGAGGGATACACATGAGTATAATATGTTAATTATGAAATTTAAATCAAGAGAAAATTAAATGAAATTAATTTAATGAGATTTTATCATGATAAATCACCATGATAATTAGAATATAACCACAAAAATAAGAGGGGATGAATGTGGGATGTGTCCAGGGAACCCCCTTCACACTCCTAAATCTAATTAGGTGGAGAAAATTCCTTAATAGGTAAAAACCCAGTAATAGAAAAGGTATAAATTTATTTTTTTAAGGATTTCTGTAAGTCACATTGTTTGGATACATGGATAATAAAACAATAAACTACTCTCTAGAAACATATTGGAATTAACTTTTTCTGGATGTATATTTAGAAAAACCATACTAAAACCATGTTCAAATATGTTGATTAAAAATGGAGTCTTCCTGCATATTTTACACATGGATAGTAACTATCATAAACATAACTATATATCAAACACTAAAAATAAAAATTGTTGAAAAATCATCAAAATACAATAAAAATCTTGACCAAGGTTTCACATTAATAAAAAATTAATATAATATGGGTTTGATAGGGAGTGTCATGTTCTTTTCTATTATTTTTATTGTATATGTAGCTTGACCTAAATTACCATATTTATTTATAGCTATATAATGGAATTATCCATTAATAAATTTAGTAATTATATTAGGATGACATGTAAAAAAATAATTATAAGAGAAAAACATATATTTTGGTTCACATATAAACAATAATGAGATTCAAATCTATTTTAAAAAAGTAGATTCTTCTTGTTCTGTATAATATTATTTTACAAAAATGGTTATATTTATTTTTCATCTTTACTACCCGAATATTAGGCCTTTTTATCATCTACTATTTATATTTTCTTACAATAATAAGTCGAATATTTTTTAATCCTCCAGCAACACCAACAATTCCTAACTAATATCATTCTTTTGTTTTGTGACATAGTCTAGATAAGGATTAGTTTCTTTTGTTTTTGGATAGAAACACCATTTTATGATCTAATTTCATAGATAATATTTTTATACATTCTAACATTAAATTTTGATGTAGTGGTAAATTTATTGTTTTTTTCACATTCTAGATTTATATAGTGTTTTAAATTTTCTATTTAGAAAGAGTTAAAATAGATTTTGAAGAAAGAGAATCAATATGTATAGGAGATAACTTTATTTGTGATCACATTGATTTTTTATAATTAGATTATTTATACCTTATTCATACACTTTTTAAAGTCTTATTAAATAAAATAATCCCCTTAAAATTTTAAATTTTATGAATATTTTTCTCAACTATTTTATATTCTTTTGTTTTTTTATCTTCTAGATTTTTCAGTTTCATTTCATACTCAAGGAGCCCAATATAGATAATAATATTATTATCTTCTAATGGGACCTATCATTATTTCTATTATTTGTTTAAATTATATGGTTTATGATATTTCATTTTAATTTCCATTTGTTGTCATTTTTCAAGCACTTTCACCGTGTTTTCCACGATTTGTAGTTGAAAAGTGTTGAAATATATCAAAATAGTTTGGATCTTTCCAAACAGATGGATCCCATAATTATATAATATTTTATAAAAAATTAATATAAAGAAATATTTTAAATTAGTCATTATCTAATGAAACTATATCACTGAAAAGTGAAATTGATTTTTCCTTGAACTCCGCAAATTTTAGGGGTGTTGCAACTGGTCACCTTCATCAATAATTCAAATTATATTAAATATATTTCCATTTCTAGTGGATTAATTTTATAATATTCCATTTTATGTAATATTATAGAGGATACATCATTATGATATATTTTATTCAAATATTCCTTAATTTTATATTAGAAATAACAATGTGATTCATTGATGTAATTTTATGATATCTTGTTCATGTTTAATTAAAAGAATAAAAATATTTTAATATAATTGATGAACACTTATCATTAGTTAAACCTTAAAAAATGGGGTTTCCTCTTCCATACAGTTGTTATTATATTATTATTATCCTATATTATTTTTATATTTTGTATATTCTTATGTGAAACCATTAATTTTATATTAATAAGGACGAAATTTTATTTCTCCATCTAATGAACATCTAAAAACTCTTAAAATATTGAAATATGGGAATGTTTTAAAAAAATTGGGTCAAAAAAATATTTCCAACTAAAAGAAACCAAATATATCATATTAATATTTGGTCCCATTAGACTAATGAAAACGTTGAAGAATTTGTGGGTGGTAAATCATTTGTTTCCAACTCTCCTTACCAAATTCCAACTTCTAATTTATCTTTATCACCTTTTGATAAGAAACACCAGAATCCCAAGGATATAAGTGGATATGTTTTTTTACCCAATCACAAACAACACATGAAATTAAAATAAATCAGTAACCTATAGAATATGTGTTTCATGATGTTTGACCATGATGTGGAAACATAATCATTGTGACTGAGTTACACTGAGTACTAGATTTTAAACAATAAATCTTATCATATTTATACACCAGGTTTTCAATGGACATTCCAAAAAGGCTCCCACTATATTAGATATTTTAGTGTTCAATATATTATACATCTGAGCATATGTTGAATCGTGATGATTACTTATAATTGTATACCAAAAATGTTCTCAACATTTAGCATTCATGAAGTAGACCACAAGTTCTTTCTGGGAAGTATTTATATCCAATAATTTATATCCTTCTTTATAATCTTTTAGTCTTCAATTGTTTATACAATATTCAAAAATAGTATAAATAATCTTAGTCTCATTTTAATCATATTATATCAATTCAATAGAAACAGTTTTTTGTTATTCTTAATTAAACTCAATTAATGAACAGTGACCACATCAAAATTATCTAGAAAATAAATAATGACAAACTTGGTGTATTTAGGCTCAAATTTAGAAACACATACCTAGTTATGTGAGTTTAGAATATGAAATGAATGTATCTTTTCTATTCTGTATCAAAACAATAATATCAAAAAAATTATTTTATAACACCATTGAATTATAAATATATACTATCCTTTAATACCTATTTTTTAAATGTCTTATTTCACCTGAAACACTAAAAAATGAATTATAAAACATTATATAACCATTTAAATATATACATTTAAATAGATAGAAAATATATAGGGAATAAAATTATAAAACATATATAAAAATAATAAATTCATTGTTAACACCAATCCATTTATAAAATTCAACTGGTATAGCTAAATAACAAATTAATTTATTTTATGTGAAAAAATATATTACCACAAATGTTTCATTTTATTCTATTGTGTAGTTTATTGTATTATGGTTAAATAATGGTTCTGATTTATATTATTTTCAATATCTAAATCAATTAAAATTAAATACAGATCGAGTAATTAAAAATATGAAAATAAAAAATTTATTTTGTTCTTAGAAGATATTTTTCTTCTTCAAATTAGATTATTTTTTATGCATTATAATATTCAAGTTTATCATTAAAAAATTTTAAAATTTAATAATGTCAAAGTATTTTAATATTTTTAATCATCACTATCAAAATAAGTAAGGTTTTTGACTTCATTTTTTTGCATAATGTTATGTTATGACGGTCAATATTAGTTTGCATAAATTTTTTTTTCTTAGATTCATAATTTCCAAAATGTATTAATTTTTAAATAATCATACAAAATTTAAAATAAATACCCTAATATTATGTTTATATATATATATATATATTATTACAACCTCATTTAATTTGTAAACAATGCTAAAAAAATTAATAATACTTACAGACTAGAAAACATTTCTATAATTTTATTTCAACTCATTATGTTATTAAATTTAAAATTCAATTTTATTATATTATCTATAAGAATTAGATTAAATGTATTACAAATTTTTATTCACAATATTGGAATTTTATTACATGGGTTATCTTATAATTTAATTAAATAAAATAATTACAATAGATAATTTTATTAGAACACCACTATGAATTTATCAAACAATAACATCAATAACGTGAAAAAAGTCCTTCATTTCTAAATGATACTTTATGATAAGATAAAAAATAATCAATTTATGTATTAATTTACCCCTTAAATTAATTTACTTATCAGAATCTTCCATCTTATACAAGATCCATTAAGAAAGATGTATATTATAGTATAAATATGAATAATATTCTAAGAATTCATTACAATTATGGGACAACAATTATCTATTCATACCATATTATATCAAAAAATTAGAAATTTGTTCATTTTCATGGGAAAACTACCACCTCAAGGAATGACATATTGTTCTTTTCAACACCACTATTATCTTATGGTTTAAGAAAAATTATTTTTGAAAAATTATTTTAGTTATTTTATGGTATATTATATATATACATATATATATAAATTTGTAATTGTTTATGTAAAATTACATTTAAGTTATCATTTTAATACAAAACATCTAAAACAAACATGAATAGAGGAAATTCTATTTATTAATATTTGATAAATTATTTTACATTTACCCTTTTCTCATAATTCCCCCCATTACAAATCATAACCTTAATGATGAATTATTATTTTCATTATTGATTTTGGAAAATGATATGAAATAAATTAATGTCTTCCATTTTCATACATACACATTGAATATAACATGTTTTTATTGGGTTCTGTAAGCCACGTAACACATTGAGTGATAAAATTTATATCATGTATGTATTTAGAATAATAATATTATATATTAATATGTATATATTGATACAATTTTAATTATAGAATTATAATACATCCATTAAAATCATCAATTAAGAAAGAACAATTCATTCGATATAAATTTATAAAACATGCCCATCATGTACTTTTTGAAAATGAAGAATAACTGAAATACATTTGAAATGAAATTATGACATTATAAATAATTATAAAACATAAATTATTTGAAATTTGTTTTTGTATAGTGATGAAATTTTTGATAATAATGAATAATAAGACCTCTAAAATGAAATGATCTCAAAATGATCAAGATTACACACACCTGATATCAAATGTAGATAATAAATAACTAACATATATGTTGAGAGTAATTATAAAATATGTTTATAAAATAATATAGATATGAAATATGTTATTAAACTAGGTGAATATGAAATTTATTTTTCTTATACATGATATTGAACTACATTAGTAGAATACTTAATTTAAGGATATGTAATTTTTTTCAAATTTAATTTCATAAGAAACAATTATTATAGTTCTCCTTGATATATTTAATGTGGTGAGATTAATTACCAAGGAATTATGTTTCTCTTTATTATGGTAATTAATGGTCATTGAAGATCCATATAGTCTTCTTTTATCAAATAAAATTAAATTAAAATCATCCAAAATTCGAAAGAGTTGTTGATTACTCAACTCCCTATGATGATTAAAAATTATTCTTCCTAACCTTCTTTCTTCCATGACAGGTTACTTATACCCTATTATTTTATTTCATGGAACAATATTTTCTCATTAATGGCAACATAATAATTTTAATCCTAATATTCCTCCTCAATTAATTTCTTCCCCATAAAAAGAATATAGTTGATGAGAATAATTATCTTCATTATTAACAGTATTTTCGACTCCTTATCAAAACATACCATTCTATCCAATATTATGCTTTATATTTGTAAAAATAGTTATTTCATATCTATTTTGAATATTACATATAAACCCCACTATTTTTTAAATAATATTTTACAACTATTTTTATGATGTTTTATTTCAATAAATATATTTTAAAATAATTTAATGACTTCCCTTCCATGATTTATTGATTTATCATCCACTCCATATTTATTTGTGATACTCTTTGTGACCTTTTAGAGATCATTAATTGATATTTTATTTTCAAATGTTATTTTCTAAAAGTGTCATCAAAACATTTTTAAAAATAACATTTGAAAAGTACTCATGCATTCATGTTTATATAATAAAATAAAAATGTTATTAAAAAATATGTTATAATTGTTTCTTTTGGGTGAACACATTATTTAACCATTAAAAATGTTACATTTAACGAATATTAATTTTTATTTAAAAAATGATTTACCAAATAAACATAATTTATAATGAATTTAAAACAAAAAATGTTATTTCATGTGTTCTATTTCAAAGCGATTTACCAAATGATCTTGAAAAGGTATTTTCATTAAATTTCTACAACCTCTTATAATTTATATGACATTATTATTTGGTTCCATCCAAATTATTTCTATTTATTGATTTCACTAATATTTTTTTATTTTAATGTAACACATTTCCTTCTTTGGTTAATTATACAATTAGGTAAATATGTATTATTTACTTACTCATCACACAATTTTAATCAAATAAATGGAGAAAAATTATTTTGCGGTAAATAACGTAGTATGTAATTAATCAAAAGAGACCAAAATTTTATTATACCTTGGTAGAATCAATTGAAAAGGGTTTATGTATAATGGTTAAAAAACATTGTAATATATATATGGTATCACCCTAATTGTGCTCCCATACATAGGGTAAAACATTAATATAAAGATATGAAATGTATTGATACATTGTTAGTAAGACTTGGTAATGTTTTATAATACATTGGTGAAAACACATAAAATTGTTATTTTTAAAGACAATAGTGATTTAATATTGTGATACACTTATGAATGTTTCATGTTTATGTTGTATCCATGAATTACAATTTATTCTTCAGTAACATATGACTATGTTATTCCACATTCACTTTTATTATATATATTATCTTCATCATAATCATGATGATTATATTTTTTATATTGAACATTATATTTTGGACATTGAATATGATTTTCTAATTGTGTAATGTTGTGTCGTTGGTTCATGAATTATGATATAGGTTTCCGTAAGGTTTACACTCACACATAAAGTGACTTATTTATAAAATGGAAAAAATTATTTGGACGGATGGATGAAAGAATATTATTATATTATACCATAATCCTTATAGACAATATCATCCAATTTCTTTTTTTATCTCTCATTAAGAATCAGATATCATACATTTCATGCATTTGGTACTTCAATATTTTTAAAGAATGTTAATACATATGTTGTTTTGGGATTTGTATAATGTATGATGTATTTTTAGGATATATTCATGACTTATTATGGATTATTAAATCCCCTATATAATGAAAGTGATTTGTGTAATTTGAATAAAATACTATGTTTTTTAGTTAATAATTTCCCCAAATTTATAAATCGCATAACAGAAAATGCATAAGGAAATAGTTATAAATAATATTTTCATATAATTCATGTAATCCCAACAACCACATATATAGGGTTGCATATTTGGAATCAGTGTAGGGTTTATATAGCTTTAGAGGTTACAATGATTATTAGGATACTTTAATGGTTGACTCATTATGTGATACCATAATTTTAATGTTATAGTAAACTAATTAAGTAAATTTACATAATGTTGGATATTCTATGGATTATTAAATGTTAATAATATTGATAACCCTATGTATAATTCTAAAGTATAATTCTATGTATAGTATAAAATTATGATGTTTTAGTAAAGGGGGGATAGTGTGGTTCTACAAAAAATTATATCCCAAGATGGGTAGAAGAATGTGGATGAATCTTTGGAATAGATGAAATTTGGGTTAATCCCCACAAAATGGCTCCTTGATCACTGAATCAATGTTCACTCAGGTACATGATGAGAGGGCCCATGTCTATACAATTGACTAGACACTCTTGGTGTATATACGTTATTTAATAACATTCTCTTCAGAAGCCATTATGAATGACTGATTATTTTATGTTATCAAATTATAGAGAAACCAACCTAAATAAGCGTCAATTGAATTAAGAGTTATTTAGTATAAAATTAAAAGTAATGTAATTACATTGATAAATAAGTCATTTTGAGGTTTAATTTATCTTGTAATTGTCTTACAATAACTCTCTAATGGGCTATATCAGCCACATTAACAACATTTGGTATTAGTAATGACTGATTCCTCATGAAAACAAGTAAAAAATTGGTTACTATAGATAATATAGGTATCTTATCAATTTGAAACCTAACCAAATAAGAACTAAAGTGAACAATATTATGATTATTCGAAACCATCTATCAAAAATAATGGTTGAGAACATAAACATAGTTTCATTACCAAAGAACAAAATTAATTAATAATATATTAACCTAGAATGTTGACTGAAAAATATGATGAAGGAAATAAAAATTAATTTTCCTCTCTATGAATAATGGGGTATATGTAACAAGGAGAATTATACAATATAAGAAAGATATATTTTTTTGTATGAAGGGCATAGATTAAAAAATTTACAATGAAAAATGAATTAAGTAGTTCAAATGATAAAGGAAAAGTATGTGTATACTTATAATAAATAATATATTATGATATAAACCTTATTTTAAAATATATATTGAGTTATTCCTTAATTTCAGATACACATATCTAATTTTATCACTGGTTGATAATTAAAATTGTAAAAATGAAATTTTTTTATGTGGAATTGGTATCACATGAGGATTTAAAATTATTTATTTTCAATTAAAACATGATGTGTTAAATATTTTAAATAAAAAAACACCAAAAAAATACTAATAACAACACCTTATACTAATATGATTTATGAAACCATAATTTTTTAATTCATTATAATTTTTTAAAAAATTCATTTTAAATTACATTTTAATATTTTTAAATAAATAAATAATATATTATTTAAATATATATATAAATAATGTAACACATATTTAATTTTTATTAAAATTTTAATAATATTAAAAACATTTATGGATTAAAAATATATTTGTCTACAAAAATTTTGTTATTTTATATGTTTTAATTAATATATATGTTTTCTCATATTTATGAATTTAATTACATTTAATGGTTTCTATATTCAGATTCATCATTTGAAAATTTGGTATGGATGGTCATATTAGTAATAAAATAATTACCATTGCAAAATTATAATAAATATTAATTAAGTATTAAAATAGAAAATCTTTTGTTTCTTATATTTTACTGAATCAATTTGATAATTATGACTTTAATAATACCTCATCTTGAATTTATTACCAACATATTTCACAAATATTTCTATATTATATTAATTTAATTCCATTCTAATCCCTCAAATAGCATTATTTTATTAATATTTCGACCTTATTTTCACATATAAAAGGTTTTTTCTTACACAAATTTCAAAACACACCCCTAGAATGAAATTCCCAAGAGACTCACAATTTTATTTATTCTATAGGACCTCAACATATCTGAAATCCCATATCATCAAAACAATTCTTCATGTATTTCATTTCCAAAGTAAAGTTCAATCCTATTCAAATCGTATTTATATAATTACATCTGTATAAATAATTTAAAAAACTGTTATTATTCTAATTGTGTAACCAATATCCATTACCATCTATATATATTTAAACTGATAAGCATTTATCATGAACATATTAGGTCTACCACCTCCATGAATGACACAATTTTTTAATAAACACCATTCAACGAAGGTTATAGAAATAGATTAAAAAATAGATTTGTTATATATCTCAATATTAATATTTTTGAAATATATATGATTTTTTCATTGATTAATATTAGAAATAATTGACCATTGTAAAACTAATCTGCTGAAATAATTATACCCTGAAAAAAAATACTTATTTACATTTGAAAAATTATTTATAATTTAGATTTCTCATATATCTCTTCAAAATTAAGACTCATTAACATAAAAAAATGTAAATAATTTTTTCATATTTTACTTATAATCATATTATAATTAAATAATATCTTCTATAGCCATACTAACACATAAATTGTTTCATATTCCTATAGGGTCATTTTAACCACCAATATAGAAAATGTAATAAATTTTTATCATTGATGGATTTGGTAATGAAATATTTGATATAAATAAGTAAAGATTTATTTTTCATTTCATTAATGGTAATATATAAATTTAACTCATTAATTAAGAACAAACTATCCATTCATTATATATCACAAAAATAAGATTCTATCAAACACCATGGTCACAAATAATAACTAATATAGTTATCAAATAAAATTATAACATTTTAAATAAACATTTATATTAAATTATAGTATCTTGAATGATCATGTAATGATTAACATAGGAATTATAATTATTAACAACACTATTATTAAAAATGTATTTCAAAATGATGAACATTTCATAGACTCTATATTGAAATAGATAATAGAAAACTAGTATATATACATATATAATTATTATAAAATATATTTATAAAATTTAATTATCTATAAATTTTATTAAATATTTTAATGATATACTTATCATTTTTATAATGGATATTGAAACATTTTAGATGAATCCAGTAATTTGGGTAAATGGATATTTGTCTAAAAATTATTTTCTTGAGACATTATTTTTATTATGGACCATTATGGACTTAATATGATTTTGTTACTACCAAACGAGTTCTTTTTGCAATATTAATGTAATTATTCTTTTTTAAGAGACATATTGTATTATTTCTTCAATTTTATATCAATTCAAATTAATGTAAATTTATAATTAATTTTTTTAAATCAATTACATTCATTTAGTTAAATAAAATATTTTTATACTAATTCTTTATAATATTGGTTGATCCAACCCAGTTGTTTTATTTCATATTACATTTTTTTTATAAATGGAAAATGAAACATTAGATTCAAATATTTATCCTCAAGTAATTTATTCCCCCTAAAAAGTATATGATCATTGAGAATAATTAATAAAATATTTAATGATATTTTCACAACATTGTCTATATTTCCCTTTACCACAAATGTTATACAATAAATTTGGAAGCGTAATTTTTTTCATCTTATGAAAAATTCATATTTCTCTTTTCCAATATTCAAAATAAAATGTTGTTACACTTTTATCGATGTTGGATTTTATAATGAGTTTTTAAATTAAAAATGTTGTGTTTCCCATGATTGTTGGTTTTATATTATAATATATATTTCTTTGGGAGAAGACCCATTTGTTCAGGATATTTATATATTTTTAAATTAAGGATGAAAATATTTACAAAATGTTCAATTCATCTTGTTGGTATAACATTTGAAAGTTACTAATAAATTTTCATTTTTACTATAATGTTAAAATTGATTTCTGATACCTTTATTTATATTTTTATTTTATATAAAAATATCCTTTTTTATTTAAAACCATTAATTTTTGAATAAATTCTATTATATGTCTTAAATTTGTTTACCAAATAAACATAATTTATAATGATTTTAATATAAATATAAGAATTTCATGTATTATTTTCTAGTGTGATTTAACCAATGATAATCAAAATATATTTTACATGTATGTCAATATCCTATCTTAATTCATATGGTATACTCTTTTGAAAACCAAAACCATATTTCTCTTGATTGATTATTCTCATGTTGTGTTTTATCATGGACCTCATTTCAATCATGGGTTAATTATTCATTAATTAAATTACTTATTCTTTATTTATGAGCTCAAGATAATGTTAAAAATATAAAGTGTGTTACCTGATATAAATCTAAATTATATTATCAATAATTAATATTTATAGATGACATGTTAATGATACTTTTAATACATGACTTGGTAAATTTTCAGGATACCCTGGTGAGCCAGAATGGTAATCTATAGATTGTGGTGCCCTGATATCTCCATATTGAACAATCTAAAGATGTAATATCTAGTTATAAAATTTTTATGATTCCATAGAAACCTGAATTATTAATTTTTTATGATACCTTGGTTAGTAAAATTAGTAAAATTAGTTTATTAAAGCTTCATGATGAGAGTTTGTGATATGGCTATGAATTTCTCATGTTTATGTTTTAACAAAATTTCCATGTTATGGTTATTTTCCATATTTTCATGTTATTACTCATGAAAATATCTTCATATTATTATTTCCATATTTATATTTTTTTCCTTAATTCATACCAATGATATGTTCCAATTTTATTATTTATCGCTTACTGAGAATTTGGGCTCACACATTTCTTTTGTTTCCATTTCCACATTTTATGTTGAAATGTAATATATATAATTTGTCTAGAAGATTATATTTTTTAAATAATTTTAGAATATTTTTTTATTAAATTTTATTAATTAATAAGTCACTTATATAGTGTGTAATGTGTCTATTAGTTGAAAAATCCTTGTATTTTATTTGATAATTGTTTTTCCAGACTATCTAAAAAATTTAATATAGAGGCTTATGAAATCATTGTAATTTTTTATATAGATAACTTAATTAAGATGTTTAATAGTGATTATTTTTGTGAACTACTATTAAATAAAATTCCTATTAACCTAAGAGTTCACCATAGTGGCACACCCCATGGTCTATCTTCCGGAGGCCGCTTCCAAAAACTATCTTCCTACTGTCAGTATTTGAAACTAACTAATAACAATCTATTAAATTAATATAGATGGAGTATTGAAAATATTCTTAAAAAATAAAATATATATAATAATTCCTTGAAGACATAATGAATTTAGAATAATGAAATCATACTATAATTCATGGTAACTAATGGTGGTTGATATCATTGTTTAAAAAGAATCTTAATACTCAACTCAGTGAGGTGATTAAGATCTGGGACAAGTCACCATTTCATTTTAAATGTCATACCCCCATTCTGTGACCTCTTCATATGTGGTAGTGGTCTTCCAAATTTTATCTAAGATACCACTTCTTCGACCATCCCTATTCATGCCATTCTTCACCATCTGAGTGTCACAAATAGACAAGGGATGGTAAACTGATAAATAAAAAGAAGAACATAATGGTGTGTAAAGTAGGGTGACTGATCACCGTAATTAATTTAGAAAACACCAAAATTATCAAATTTTAATAAATAGGTACTAAAATTATTTCACAATAAATCCAATCAAATTACCATTCCATACCTCGAAGATGACTTGTGGTTAGTTCTCCATTTTTAGTGGCATTAAGAAAGGAATAACGGTCGAAGATAAATTAAATTTAAAAAATTCAAGAATTGAGGTATGAATAATAAAGATATAATAATATATATTAAAAATGAAAAGAAAAATTATAGAAAAAATGATCAACCGTTTCCCATTGAAATTTCAATCCCTTGTAATTTTTGGGGAGGAACAATTTTATAGGTGAAATGGGTGATGAAATATTGTTCCAATTGGGTCAGTAGGTAGTCCTCGATTTTTAGGACCAGTAAATGTTAGAATGGACAACATGTATCTTCTTGAAAGTTGTTTCTTTATTCCTCACACATTCATACAAAAGCATTCAGATTGATTGGTACATGTATGAATGCGTTATGGTTGTTTTGGTGAAGCACATTTAATCCTGTTTGACAGAATCCTCTAATTCTAAAAACCCAAAATCCCATTCCAAAATGACATTGAAATGACCATATTCAGCCATGGAATCCTTCATAAAAGATATTAAATAATTAAATTTACATCTCCATTCCAAATTTTATCTCTAATTATCATTTACACTATAATATATAAGCTCAATATTAAATCCTTCTAGATCTATGCACAATTTTCATAGCCCAGTTTGTGAGGTGATTTTGGGCCCACAAATTAATAATTGAGCTCTATATCCAGGATGATTAAATGAGTAATATGATTTTTGGGAACAAAAATAAATTAATATTACTATTTTTTTCATTATATAAAATATTTTAGTAAAAAAATAAAAATAAAAGTATTAAATCTCAAAACTAAGAGATTTTTTCAAATATCCTCATTAATATTTTAAAAAAAAAATGTAATAATTTCATTAAAAATAAAAAAATGGTGGGATTTATAATATTTAAAAATTGTATTATCTGTGTGAAAAACCATGCTTCATCACTAACCACAATTAAGGATTTCACTATTAGGCAATCATATTATATTCAAATCAAAATTCACACAACAATAAAAAATTAGAAACCATCAATTATCTTTTACAAAAATGAAATTCCATTAGGTCACCTCTATGAAAAAAATTCCATCTCATTTTGATTGATAACATTTAAATTGTTTCAACCTCAAAAATCCATCCATGACCAAATTACAACATACCTCACCTTGAAATTTTGTGTCACTCTTTACTCAAGAGAAATTGTATTATGAGTTATGCTTATACTTGGAAAGTGCATGTTTCAGCATATGATTGGGAAAAATATCATCTCTCCAAAACATGAAAAATAAAAATTAATTAAATAATGACGAATTTTTTCAGGTGTTTTATGTGGAATAATTTAAGGTCGAAAATTATTGAAATCTTTATGTCTAGAAATAAGAGGTTTTGATCCTAAGTATAAAACATGAATAAACTAGTGAAAAACAATAATTACACACTGTTTTCTACTTAAAATATTTAAACACAACACCAACACCCTTTCTTATGACATGTGAAATGACCCATAAAATGATTCCTAATAATGATAACACCTATGTTTTCCTTTTTTTTAGTTTTTTTATTTATTTAGAGTTGAAAAACATTATTTTGAGTTTATTTATAGATATAATGATCAAAAAATTGAATAAAATGAATAGATGAGAGTCATTCCTCTTATTTTAGAGAGTTAATGTAGTAAAAAAAATTATAATTAGACATTCAATCTCATCAACATTTTTTCCGATTGTTTTCATTTTAAAAAATATCATGATGAAACAAATAAAGCACATTGAACTAATTAACTATGCCCAATTTTCTTGTTACCCATTTCCTAATTTGTGGAAACACACCTCACATCACTAAATAATGAATTAAATCCCAATAAGCACACATGAATGGACCTTCCACCACATTCAATCTAGAAATATCCATGCAAAAATATAAAGAGTGGAGGTAAGTATGGAAAA
Organism: Viscum album; assembly: GCA_963277665.1. Lineage (NCBI taxonomy): Eukaryota > Viridiplantae > Streptophyta > Magnoliopsida > Santalales > Viscaceae > Viscum > Viscum album. The sequence continues at coordinate 322,606,472 of OY728119.1, read as the reverse complement.
ATCTTCTTGTAATATGGAATAAACATATAAGGAAATTCATTGAATCTAGTGGATAAATAAGTATTGATGTAAAGGTGGGTCTCAAATTAAATACATGGATAGATAAATAGATGCTTGAGTCATATTATAAATATTCAATGGAATCCAATGCATTAAAAGGGAAAAGTGAGAAATTCAGATTCTCACACAAAATCCTAGCATCTCTCAAGAAAATGTTGGTATAAGAAAGAATATGTCAAATAGGATCAGAGTATATCACAAGAGTATAAAAAAATTAATGTTACTATTTAATTGTCATGTATTTCAAAAATAATTAAAAATCATAAAGATTCTGTAAAATCGAAATCATGGAAAATGTTTAGCAGGTCAACAATCATTTAAAATCCATTTTTTCAAAAATAATTTCAATGATATCAATATCAATGGGTGTGTGAAATATGATTAGAATATTTATTAAATATTTGGGTTCATAAAAATATGAAGAAATAAATGAAAAAGAAATTACACAAAAAATTATGAAGGTTGACACTCACCACACACCAAGATTTGACAACCAATCATTGCAGCTGAACAAAAAAATTTTTAGGGAAGAAAAATAAAGGGAAGGAAAGATATAACCTGTCATTATTTTTTAGTTGTATCCTTGAGTAATTCTCCCAAATACAACCACATAACGTAAAAGTATGAAATAAATAAAATTTTGATAAAAATTAATCAAAAGAATGTTGAAGGGAAATGATTTGGGAAAATGCGTGGTTTGAACCCCCATGTGGGTTCTAGGTTTTTACTACCACTAGTTAGGTAGTTTTATCAATTTTACCTCAATATGTAGGTGGATGAGATTTTATTCTTAGAAACCACTAAAAAACATTTTATCATTTCCATTCATATATAATAGGTCATAAAGGAAACCATGGATAGAGTACATCAACTCCCCCATGGTAATGTGGTGAAACTATATTGACAAACAAAAGAATAATAATGGTTACACTTTGTTCACTACCACTACTTATATGGACTCTTCAACATCAAAATCATGGTATTACTAATGTGATTATATTATGAAAATTCCAAAAAATGGGAATTTAGAAAATAATTACACTTGAAAAATGTTGAGACATTTAAAATTAATATACAAATGTTCCTTTTGATATAGGTCATCTTGAAACATGATCTCTTCAGGAAAGGACAATGAGAATACTTTTTCAATAGGAACTTCTCCCTATTATTCCATATAAGGATACCAAATAATAGGTACTCATTATTCTTTGAGAAATATGTGAGTATCCTGTAACTTTTTTTATTCAAAAAAATATAACCAATCTTCATCCAAATCTGGTTGATTTCCCACAGTTTTATTAGCTGGAATGACATCTTTAGGATCCTCTTCAAGAAGTGGTCATGGAGAAATTATTGTATCATCATGTTGAGTATTCCTATATCCCTTGGGTTAAAAAACATTAAATATAGGTGGAATCAGATTCTAATTTTCCAAAATTTGTATTTTTTCCATTCCATCCATAAAAAATTCCCATCTTCCACATTTTCCACCAACGATCCTTCCATCATTTTTGCCTATTCAAGAATTTTTAAATTATTTTAAAAAATTAGGATATCTCATTCGATATGAAACATCTATGTTACGTAAAATCTAGAAAATTCATAATCATTCCATTAATATGATAAATAACTAAAATAATATATTAATTAAATATATAATGACTTATAATAGATATTGTTTTGGTTTTTGAGTATTTGAATTTATTTGTTTTCAGGAAAACTAGTATGAGAAAACTCTTGGATTCCCTGTAAAAGATGGCTAATTGATGATAGTGATTTTTTTTGGAACCATATTGAATTAAATTATTATTATACTAAGACTCCACCATATCTACACACCTGAGGGTCGATCTCATGGAGGATGCATCCACACACTATCATCCTATTGCCACTATTTTAAACTAACTGATATAAATTTATAGATATAATGTAGATGGGAGTATGGAAAAAATTTTTGAAATAAAAAATTAATATTTATTAATTATTTTTAAAAAAAATGATATTATTGGATATAAACTAGATTATTTTTCTTCTGAGTTTTTGGTTCTTGATATCAATATTTAAGAAAAATGTCAATATTCTACTCAATTAGGTGATCATGAACTTTCACACATCAGATTCTCATTTGAAAAGTCATAAAATCATATTGAGACTTATACATATGTGCTAATTCTCTTCATAATTTTTGATAAGAGACCTTGACCATCACTACTCATGGAATGCTCCACTATATACATGACACAAATAGCGAAGAAAAACTGATAAATGAGAAGATGAACTAGGTGGTAGAGAAAATAGGGAGACTACTCTCCCTAATTTATTTAACCACAAAAAAATTATCTGAACAGAATAAAGACATAATAAAATTAAAACACAAAATAACTCAATCAAACAACCATTACCACCCTCGATCAGGAACCGAGGTCAGTTCTCTAATTTTAATGTAGTTGAGAAGCGAATAATGGTTGAAGAACATGTAAAATAATAAAATTGAAGAAAATGGGGTACACATAAGAAATATGAAAAAAAAAATTAATAAAATTAATAAATTTAATATAAATAATAATAAATATGACATATTAAAATGTATATCAATTATAAAGGGAGATGTGGTGCAAATTTATAAGTGAAATGGGTAAAGAAATCCGACTGCAATTGTGTCATCACGATGTTCTTGACTGACTGCCCCCTTAAATCCAAGAATTGTTAACTATCCCTACGTGAAATTTTTTCCATTATTCCTCCCCTAATCCACCACATACATTCATATTGATTGGTATATGTATAAAGGAGTTGTGTATATTTTAGTTTGTAACATTTAAATATGTAAGAAATAATCTTATTACTCACAAACTCATATCTTCCATGCTATAATTACATTCAAAAAACAAGATTCAGGTTCATCATTGTACATAAATAATGTTCATTAATTACTTTTAAATATCTATGTCGAATTTCATATCAAATGTTTTGGTCAACTTCGAGATATAATTTCAATATTAGAAAATTTCATATTTGTGCATAGTTTTCAAGGGCTAAATTGTGATTTGATTGTTGGCCCATAAATAAAAGATTGAGCTTTGACTCAAGAAATATGAAATTAGGAAAATGATATATATACACATAAAAATGTAATATCACAATTTGGTTCTATATAAAAATGTTATAGATTAAATTTAGAATACATATAATAGAATTAAATCAGAAAATAAATCAATTTTTGTAATTAAGCTCAAAATAATTATAAAAACTAAAAATATATAAATTTCTATTATAATAATACATTATAGGTATTTAAAACATTAAAACATAGTATAAAATATATGGAAATACTTCTTCAATATTTGGACAAATATTTATGGATGTATTCCTACTTATCCTCAATTTATTCTCCACTAACGCACTACTTCGATACCGAGATGGTATTGCCTTCAGTATAAGCTTAACAACACTTCTCATTCTTATTATTTTTCAACGTATTTTTATGATTCATTTTTTCTTATTCTTATATATTGTAAATATTTTTTAATTATAATGATATATCATGGTTCTCTTAGTATAGTCACAACATCAATACTACATATACATAAAAATATTTCCCTTATGTATTTTATCTTCTATCAATAATGTATAGTTGTAGAGGTGGAGAACAAATGTTTTTGGGTCCATTATCTTATTACAGTAATTTGAAATTTTTTATTAAAATAATTTAATATAATTTAATTGATGTATCCTAATTTTTAATTTCCAAATGATCCCTATCATATTTTCTAAAATTTCTTCCGATAGAAAAACTTACAAAGAACCATTTAATTTTTCTTTAATCTCAATTACCACAATTGATAAAATATTCCATTTTTTATATTAAAAATGAATTTATATAATTATACAAATATATATATATATATTAATAAATATTTTATATTTATTCATATACACATTAAAAATATAGAGTATCATTACTTGAGGGTTGAATGTTCATTTAGTAACATGATAGATTCCATTAGAAAATATAAAAACTCATACATGCAATTGTAAACCCTATCTAGGAACATAGTACACATGTAAAATCGTAGAGTAATAATATTTTATTTATTTTGAACATTAATCACTCTATTATATTTAAAAATTCAATTTCTATATTTGGGTAAAATGGAATTCCTAGTTTCTTAGAAATTTAAAATCAATTCCCTACAGATCCAGTTGATCTTCCTCTTCATAGTTAAAATAGAAGAATCATCATTTATTTATATTGATTCAAAATTACATGTTTTTATTTTAAAAAAATGATTATAAACTAATTAAGAATATTATTTATTCATTATATTGATTATATATATTGAGTTTTAAGTATTCCCAATTGAAATTCATCAATGTAATGACATTGATCTCATATCACTTGTTCTCGTTCCATATTATATAACTCAATCATGGATCATGGATTAAATAGCACAATATTGTTTTATATATGAAGGAATAACATCAACCTCATCTCATTTAAAAATTCTTCCTTATTATTTTATTATATAATCCCATATTTCTCATTTTGAAACATTCTCGAATTTTATCTATGGAATGACTTGTATAAAACATGTAGATAACTAACACGCATAGTTTAATGACTCATATCCATCATGAAAATGATACATATTGATTCTGATAACTTCTACTTGGAACTTATTGACTTTTATGTATATTTAAATGAATTATATGATTATCTATACATATCAACATTTTATGTATTTTTTGAAATTAAACAGACATTGAATTAAAAGGACACATATGTAGAGTCATAATGGATAATACAAAATGTATCAATATATCATAGAAAATTTTTATGTTTTTATTAACTCATTAAATTTCCATTAATACTATAATAATTATCAATACAAACTTTCCCTTCACAAATATAATTACTCATATGCTACTCATGGATTACTTATATGTAGTCTGCACTTATCTAATTTTCTTTCTCAATATTAAAAAATCCATACATCCTCATGTTAAATTAGAATAATTTCCTATCCATACTAGGTACTTCTCAATAACAACCAAACATATAATAAAAACAATTAAATATTCAAAGAATTATCATAATAATTCCAATCCTATATACTTTTATTCTATGTTTCTTTTAATTATATTAAATAATAATATTTGATTAATTAAATATTCCTCATTTCACTTATCATTTCTGATTTAGTTTAGACATATCCAAACTTCATTGAAGTTTATTTCATCACTAATATTAATTTCAATCAATATATATGAAATGATGATATATTATTTATATATTTATATTTCTTTTACTACAATTTATAATTACTTAATTCAACCTATATGATGTATTTTCCAAACATTTTCCAAATTATTGTAGTTAGTGTTAAAATATTAGCACACTTATTTGACGTGAGGACCATCCTAAAAACAATATGATATTAGGGTATTAATAATAATCTTATTCATCACCTTATTCCATTTATCCTGATTTCAACTTCATATGGATTAACCCTTAAACTATATGAATAGCATTTACATGATCTTATCTTGGAGGATACACACTCAATTATCGATTTTTCAACAAAAAATCGACTTCAAAAAATAATATCATCATATGAAAATTTGAAACCACAAATCCACTACAGTTGTTTACATAATCAACCAGTTGAGATCACATGTGATTGGATTTTATGGTGACTAAAGTCATATTGGAATATTTATATTGGTTTACTTGATAAAGACATATATATCTTTTCATAATATTTTGTAATTTATTGTCAATGTATGGTAGAACTATAAATTATAATGTAGGATTTATTGTCAATGGGGTTATAGTTAAAATATAATTATGTTGAATGATGATTTAAAAAGAAAATATTGATATTCAATTTATGTCAGGTGGTAGAATATACATTATAAAGTATGTACATCAACAAATGGTGAAATAAAAAAATCATAAGGTGATATGAAGAGAATATAAGGTGATATATAGATATCATAATATAACATATTTTTTATGTGGATAACTATTGAAAAACATTATAAAATAATAAATGTATGAAAAAAGTTAAAATGTCTGCATAAGTATATATGAAGGATATGGTAATGTTCTTGAAGAACATTGTATCATTGATGAAAGTCATCATGATGTTATAAAACATCAAAAGTATAAATCCAGTATAAAAAAACATTTTAAGGAATATGGGGACATATTAATGTTGATGAATGTTATTGTAGTATTAATGAATTGGAATGTTTCAGTCCGTTGTAAAAAATTGACATTATAGAATAAGTTTCACGACTTCATATGGTTAAGTAGATTTTATATGGTGTATCATAAGGTTTATGGGACAATTTAACAATGTCTTCATATGGTCGATAAATGATCATTTTATGGTCATTTTTTGGGCATTAGAAGGTTCATCAAGGATAATTTTAGATGTTCACTACCATTATTAAATTTGATGTCAGAGGATAACTCGAAGGGTGTAAATATCGTTCATCTATATTACAACCAAAATCTTTAAGATTCCAATTAATCACAAATTTTTTTAAAAAAATTATTCCATCGGTATTCCATTGAATATTATCAGTCATAATTTATCATTGAAATCTTTGTTAAAGATTAATTATGGATCCATTCTAAATTTTTAGGGGTGTTATTTTGTGATTTTATTGAATATTTTATTACATATCTCATGTTGATATTTTAAAGAGAATTAATATATATATTTCTTGAGATTTATAATTAATGAAATATTCACAATATTTAATGTATGATTATTTATGTAATGTGACATGTTAATAGTTATGGATAATAAAATAAGTGATTCATTTAAAAATAATATAAGAAAATTATATAGAGGATATTTAATATGATTATATGATGGAAATTATTGTGTAATTCATTAGATTTTCCAAATTAGAATATATGTGATATTTATGGAACATTTATGAGAATAATTGTAATGTCTCGGATTTTATCCATGTAATATTTTCAATATTATATGGGAATTATTTCGAGACCAGGCTCTGTGACGGCGTGCAGTTTCGAGGCCCAGTGAGCCCGGAACAAATGTTTGAATTTAATTTAATAATTAAATTAAGCGCGCGTGAAATTTTCCTGAAAAAGTAGATAACTCCCGAAAAGGTGCTCGAATCAGAAATCTGAGGGCACCATAGCATCAGAACATCGATTATACCTTAGGTGTGGCCAAAGTTCGGCCGGCGCGGGTCGGTGGTGAAATCTACTTTTTGGATGTAATGGTAATAAAATATTTAAGAAAACTATTTTATTTCTATAGCGAGGTCTTTTAAATCTTTTTTTCTTTTATCCTCTTTAAATAGTGTCTTGTTCCAGGGTCTAGTGTTACAAACCCCATAACCCTGAAAACCCTTGGCGGCTCTGGAGGAAACCCCCAACACGGCGGTGGAGACTTTCTTAGAGGATTTCAATGGTGATGACGACACGACAAACAAATCTTCACTGGAAAATGCAGCGAATCTTGGTAAGATGTTGTTGTGATTTTAATTCTTCTATGTCTTTGATTTACACGATGAACACAGAATAATCCATGAACATATTAGCCCACGGATCGATCGTTCTTGCATGATGGGCTTCTGTTGGGTTTTATGGGGATTTGATTCTGGTTATTTGTTTTCTTTCTTTCAAACTTCTAACGGTGATGAACCAAGTTCGACATGAACATCGATCATGGTTCATCCATATCGATTTGTTGTGTGTTCTTCCCCAAATTCTCACGTTCTTCATGAGCGTTCTTCGAGTTCTTTGTGGGGCGATGAACAACGAATCGTTTCACATCCGTTCTGTGACGCATCGATCCCAAATTGAGGGATCAACACCGCAACAGTCTTGCAAAGGTGAGACTATGGTTTCAGCGGACGGATGGAAGAGGATCAGAAGAAATCGTTCTTTGGACGATTTCCTCTCGGATGGCCGGAATCCGATTTTGGAGCTGATAGAAGTCCTGAAACCCATGGATTCGGCTTCACGAAGATGAGGAAACTTGGTATCTGGAGTTTCGCAGCAAACAGACGAAAGAATCGAGATCCGGAAGATCGTGCGAGGCGCGCGGAGGAAGACACAGTTTTGGAAATCTTCCCAACTACACGCCGTGTAGTATGGGCTACAGGGCGTGTGTTCGTCGGTACGGTTACCTGGCGTGTACTCTAGGATTACACAGACACTGGTAGGGAACACGACCATGGACACACCGTGTATACCCCTCCCCGGCCAGACCCGGCCAGAAACACGGGGTATCTCGTATACTGGTACACAGGCAGGCGACACAGACACGTGCAGAGACCGTGTACTGGAACATGGCCAGCATACACAGAGTGAGCCCAGGTGCTCGAACACGGCATATGATTTCATCTACACTCCGTGTAGTTGTTTTCTATCCGACAATCCAAGGGGCATGAGCCGTTTACATGGTCAATACTCAGTGTCAAAGAACACGGCGTGTACATTAATACACGTCGTGTGGTTTGGTTTTGCATGGCTTGAATGAAGGACACATTCCGTTTACACGGGCAGTACCCGGTGTCAAGGAACACTGTGGGTAACCATACTACACACCATATAACTTTTCTTCCTGGCATGAGCCACTTGCCTTCTATGACTTGGACTAGTTTTTAGGGTTCTTACCCATCGTAATCCCCTGAAGGATCTGGAATCAATTCCTTTATACAGGATTATGATCCCTTTAGCAGAACTCCCTAAATAGAGTAGTTGGAATCCCCTATGTGAGGCTTAGATCCAGATCCTCTATTCATTCCTGGATCCATAGGTAGAGTTCTCGGTATCGAAGTGACCAACATTAACTGGGCGCCAATCCTCTCCTTAGCGGATTAGCTCAGATGGAGTTTTCGGAATCACCCCATGACATGGCTGTGATCTTCTTCTGAGCATCTTGTTCCCAAGGTACATTTGTAGTGTGTTCTCCCAGAACGAGTACTTTTTTCCTCTCTGTTCAGACCTAGGAGTATGTCCTTCCGATGGTATTCTTAGTGGAATCTTTGATCTGGATCCTCGTAGCGGTTTTCGTGATGGTCATTTGTGTATGAGTATATCTGGATATTCTTGTTATAAGTTCCATAGACATATACTATGTAGAGCTGACTGTACCTTTATATGTGGTATTTTCCTTTGTTGTATTTACTTTATGGTTTTCGGGGTGTCCTACTGGATATTGTTATACTCACCCCTATTTGTGCTTTGCCCGCACGTGTCGTGTCTTGTGCAGACAAGCGAGCCTTAGACAGGATTCTAGGCAGCCCAGGACCGGATGGTGTTCAGTTAGATCAGACAGGCCGTGGTGTATTCCTTCGGCGATGGGTTGCAGTCTCAGTACCTTTTTCTATAGGTTGGACATGTTGTAGAATTCTTTTTTGGTGGGATTGTACTTTTGGACCAAGGTTTTACTTTACTGTACTTTACATCCCTTTCGTACTCTGTGGTTGGATTTTAGTGTATGCATGCATCTTTTATTTTTTGTAGTTTTTACTTTCACCTTTGTGGGCTTTGAGATGTGTGTGCATGTGTACATGTTTATAGGCAATGCCTCCCATGTTAGTAGCATGCGTACTCGGTGCTCGTCACCAGCCACTGGCCTATTAGAGGTGGGCTTGTGGAGTTGCGGCTAGGGCCCCACTGGGACGGGTTGTGACAGAGTGGTATCAGAGGCAGGTCGGTGCTACCTTAGGACCGAGAGTCTGTGAGTTGGTTTGGGGCAACAGTGTTAAGTTTTTTGAGTTCGGATCTCAGGCCAGGGACCCCAGTGTTGGTGTGGCAGATGACATATCCATACACCAGGATACTGATAACTTTCTATTCGACTCGGAATGTGAAAACACTATTTGCATGGGGGAAAGTTATGGTACATGCATCATATAGTAATGGGTTGTGGTTTCCATGTCCTTCTTGAGTCAGCTCTCTAGATATACTCATTGACTGTGATACATCATGTTTCTTAAATATGATGCCTCCACGACGCGCACCCACTAGGATCCAGCAGCTCAATCACGAGGATGACTCCCTCAGGGATGAAGCCTCCATACAGGGACCAGATCCCCCAGTTCTACCACCAGGTGGCGTGCCAGTTATCCGGCCCCCTATAGAGCAGTGTTTTGCACCTACTGTACCACTGGAGGAGGAGTGCAGGCTGAGCGCTCTCCATGGGTTTTAGAGATAGAGACCCCTACGGTTTCGAGGCAGGCCTGACCCTCAGGCAGTAGAGGACTGACTTGAGGTAGTGACCAGAGTCTACTTGTTTGGTCAGGACACTAGGAGACCAGATGGTGATCCTAGTAGAGAGTCTTCTGCAGGGATCAGTAGGGTGATGATGGAGTTTGGTCATTCAGACTCATGATGAGGAAACTCTTTCATGGTCGGAGTTTGACCGTCTCTTCAGAGAGGAGTTTTCACCGGTTACCCTGGGAGAATTACATATACAGGAGCTTCTTCAGCTCGAGCAGGGAACCATGATGGTGGGTGACTATTCATCAAGATTTACGGACCTCTCGAGGTACTCGATGGATATGGTCAGAGATCAGTACTTTAGAGCTCAGACTTTTGAGAGGGGCTTGCACAGAGATATCTGAGCTAGCATCATCCCTATGAGCATTCCTACTTATGCTGGGTTCTCGAGCGGGCTTTGGAGGTCGAGAGATTCCTGGCAGAGCAGGGACAACCGACAGTTGTCAGTAGTGGGTTAGCTGGAGCAGAGACCTCAGCGGCAGGGAGCCGACGTCAGGGACCCATGCATGGGAGACATTTCTAGTAGAGATCCCAGGATAGGGGATCAGCCATACAGGGTTCACAGGGCACATCTAGCCAGCCTCGAGAGAGGTGGTGTGACTCATGTGACGGCATGGGGCATCAAGCTAAAAATTTTCCGACCCACTTTACTACTGACCGGGAGCGGTGAATGGACCACCGAGACAAAGGCAACGTGTGGAGCATGTAGATCTGTGAGGTGGCAAATGTGGTAGAGGAGTTGGGAGAGCAGCTGGAGGTGGTCAGCGTTTCGACCCTTTACCACCACCACCCCCTGGAGGTCCACCCCAGGCTTAGGGAGCTGGTGGATAGAGGCAGGGATAGCTGCAGGTGGAAGAGGATTATGACCCAGGTACTCCCGGAATTATTAGAGGTACTATCTGTGTCTTTTCTACCTTGTCTGCCATTTTGGTAGGCATAAGTGCTAGTCATTCCTTTCTGGCTTCTTATCTTGTTCGAAACCTTGAGATTCCAGTTGATCCATTGACTCGACCCTTAGGCTTTGAAACACTGACCAGAGAAGAATCAGAGATCACACACCTTTATATGTAGTGTGACCTGACCATTGGAGGTGACAGTTTCGGTTTGAACCTCTTGGTAGTAGCATCGAGGCCTTATAATGTCATTCTTGGCATGTATTGGTTATCCACAGTTCATGCCCAGATTGATTGTTCTAGGTGAAGGGTTCGGTGTATACGGTGTAATGGAACGAGGTTCTCTTTTGTCAGTTAAAGAGAGACCCAGGCAGCACAGGATGGACTTGTGCGTCGGAGGGCATAGTCGATTTCACATCAGTTGGCTAGCCTAGCCCTTGGCGCGGTAGATGTTAAGAGTATACAGTTTCCAACAGTGGTGGCTGAGTACAAGGACATATTTCTGGAGGATGTCCCTGGGCTACCTCCCCGTCGGGAGATATATATATATATTGTGTTGCAACTAGGGATGGCCCCAGTATCAGCATCAGCTTATCAGATGGCTCCTACAGAGCATCGTGAGCTGAGGATACAGCCGGATGACTTGTATAAGAAGGGCTTTGTGAGACCCAAAATTTCACCCTGGGCGGCCCCAGTGCTGTTTGGTAAGAAGGCAGACGGGAGCTTAAGGCTCTGTGTGGAATATCGGCACTTGAATCAAGTGATCGTGAAGATCTGGTATCCACTTCCGAGGATCAATGACCTCTTTTACCAGTTGAGAGGGGAACAATGGTTCTCGAAGGATGATCTATGATCAGGCTATCAGCAGTTGCGAGTACAGGAAGAGGATATACTGAAGATGGCTTTCAGATGTCGCTACGGTCACTATGAGTACATGGTGATGCCTTTCGGCATGATGAACGCCCCGGAAGTGTTCATGAGACTCATGAACCAGATCATTTGGCCTTATCTAGACAGGTTTGGGGTGGTCTTCATCGATGATATCCTTGTGTACTCTATGTCCGAGGAGGAGCACGTGAGACACCTAATGATGGTTCTGGACACACTCCTAGAGCTCCAGTTGTATGGGAAACTCTCGAAGTGTTAGTTCTGGTTACAGGAGGTCCACGTTCTGGGACATGTTATCTTAGAGGATGGTCTAGCAGTGGACCCAGCAATGGTGGAGGATGTTCTAGCATGAGAGCCACCCCGGAGCATGACAGAGGTGTGAAGTTTTCTTGGGTTGGCAGGCTACTATTGGGGATTCATCCATGATTTCTACAGGATTGTAGAACCCATGAAATCTTTGACCCAAAAGTGACAGCCATTTGTGTAGATCGAGAAATGCCAGCAGGCTTTCCAGTAGTTGAGATAGAGTCTGACGAGTGCCCCAATCTTGAGATTACTGGAGGAGGGTGTTGAGTACACAGTGTTTTGTGGCACATCAGGAACCAGGCATGGTTGTGTCCTGATGCAGTGGAAAGAGGTGATTGACTATGGCTAACATCAGTTGAGGCCACACGAGCAGAACTAGGCAACCCATGATCTTGAGTTGGCAGTGGTAGCCTTCACATTGAAGATGTGGCGGCATTACCTGATCGAAAAATGGTTTGACATCTACTCTGATCACAAGAGTCTCAGATATATCTTTTCTCAGAAGGATCTGAGTTTGAGATAGAGGAGATGGATTGAGATCCTCCATGATTATGACTATGAGATCATTTATAAACCTGGGAAGGGGAATGTTGTGGCAGATGTTGTCAGTAGGAAATCCAGTTCGCAGTTTCTGGATGAGGAGACAAGGCAGTTGGCCTGTTTGCAGTTGTCCTTCATGGATGTAGATGAGGGAGCTTACCTTCAGTCGATGGTTGTTACCCCTCCACTCTTACTACGATTCAGGGAAGCACAATGCGAGGATACTAGTTGTGAGACTCTACGTGCTCAGATATCCGCAGGTGATGCTGCTGATGGAAATTCAGAAGGAGGGGAGCACATTGTCTTTTTCAGAGGATGCACGGTAGTACCAGTGACGTTGCAGGAGGAGGTTCTGAGGGAGTTCCATACATCCCCTTTGGTGGTGCATCCAGGTGTGGAATAGATGTACTAGGACCTCCGATGTTAGTTCTGGTGTCCAGGGATGAAGAAGAGTGTGGCAGAGTTTGTTTCTCAGTGCCTAAATTTTCAGCAAGTAAAGGCTGAGCACCAGGTGCCAGCAAGTTTGACTCAGCCCCTTCAGGTTCCAGTGTGGAAGTGGGATGGGATATCCATGTACTTCGTGACAGGTTTACCACACACTTCTAGGGGACACGATGCCATTTGGGTGATCCTTGATCGACTCACCAAGTCGGCCCACTTTCAATCCATATGGGAGCAGAGTTCAGTAGAGATCTTGGGACACCTCTACGTGCAAGAGATAGTTTGGTTTCATAGATTACCATCTACGATCGTCTTAGATCGTGATGCTCGTTTCACATCTTGGTTGTGGACGGGATTGTAGGAAGCTTTTGGGACACAATTACGCTTGAGCACAGTGGGCCATCACAGACGGATGGTCAGACAGATCAAACCATCCAGGTCCTGGAGGATATACTATGAGCTTGCATACTTGACTTTGGTCATAGCTAGGAGGATCACCTACCAAAGGTGGAATTTTCTTATAACATCAGTTATCATTCCACTATTGGTATGGAACCATTCGACGCTCTATACGGGCGACCTTGCAGGTCGGCACTTTGTTGGACTGACCCGGGAGAGTCAACACTCATGGGCCTAGAGATGGTGAGAGCTACTACAAAGAAGGTGTAGGTCATCCAGGAGCGGATGAAGACTGCACTGAGTCGGAAAAATTCTTATGTCGACCGGAGGTGGAGGCCTTTGGAGTTTGAGGAGGGAGACCATGTGTTCTTTCAGGTCTCACCTCGATGGGGATTGAAGAGATTTGGTGGAGGCGACAAGCTATATCTGAGTTTTGTTGGACCTTTTCAGATTCTGAGTAGAGTTGGTGAGGTGGCGTATTGATTGGCTCTACCTCCTCAGATGGACCAAGTACACAACTTCTTCCATGTGTCGCAGCTATGGAGGTACGTGAACGATCCATTGAACCTCATCGATAGGGGCGAGCTGGACATCGACGATTGAGAGACCTTTGCTGAGTACCCAGTGAAGATCGAGGATCGGCAGAAAAAGATCCTTCGTGGATGAGCTATTCCCATGGTGCATGTCTGGTGGCAGCACTGGAATCTCTAGGAGAGCACGTGGGAGCGAGAGGCTCAGATTCACATGCAGTACCCACAACTTCATGAGTAGCCCTTGTTTTGGATTTTCAGGGATGTAAAATTCCTAAGTTGGGTGTGATGTAATGTCCCGGATTTTTTCCATGTATTTTTTTCAATATTATATGGTAATTATTTCTAGACCAGGCTCTGAGATGGAGTGCAGTTCTGAGGCCCAGTGAGCCCGAATAAAATGTTTGAATTTAATTTAATAATTAAATTATGCGTGCATGCGGTTTTCCTAAAAAAAGTGGATAACCCCCAAACAGGTTCTCAGATTAGAAATCCTAGGGCACTGTTGCATTCAGAACATTGATTATAACTTAGGCAAGGCCTAGCTTTGCCGGCGTGGGTCGGTGGTGAAATCTAGTTTTTGGATGAAATAATAATAAAATATTTTAATTCTTTTTTTATTTTATCCTCTTTAAATAGAGGTCTGCGCTAGGGTCCAGGATTACAAACCCCATATCCCTGACAACCTTGGTGGCTCTGGAGGAATCTCCCAATGCGGCGATGGTGGCATTCTTAACAGATTTTGACGGTGATGACGACGTGACGAGCAGATCTTCGCTGGCAAACATAGTGAATATAGGTAGGATGTTGTTGTGATTTTAATTCACCCTCGTCTTTGATTTCAATGATGAACGCAAACTAATACATGAAAATATTACCCCTTAGATCGATCGTTATTACGGGGTGGGCTTTTGCGGGTATTTTTGGGGATTTGATTCTGGTAATTTTTATGGTTTCCTTCAACATTCTAACAGTGACGAACCATGATCGACACGAACATCGATCGAGGTTTGTCCCTCTCAATTTGTTGTATGTTCTTCCCAAAATTCACTAGTTCGTCATGAGCGTTCTTCACGTTCTTTATGGGGCGATGAACAGCATATCGTTGCACATCCATTCTGCGACGCAATGAACTCAAATTGAAGGATTAACACCGTAATAGTAATGTGGTGGTGCGACGACTGTTTCAGCCAATGGATCAAAGTAGATCGAAAAAATCATTCATCGGATGATTTCTGCTCGGATGGCCAGAATCGGATTTTGGAGCCGATTGAAGACCCGAAACCCAAGGATTTAGCTTCACGGAGACATGGCGACCCGATAACCGGAGTTTCCCGGCAAATGGACAACAGAATCGCGATTCGAAAGATAGGATGAGGCTCGTGGAGGAATAGGCAGTTTTGGAAATTTTCCTAACAACACTCCATTTATTATGGGCTACACGGCGTGTGTTCATCGGTAGGGTTACCTGGCGTGTACTCTAGGAGTACACGGACATAGGAAGGGCACACGATCATGGACACCCCGTGTATACCCCTCCCCGGCCAGACCCAACCAGATACATGGGGTACATCATGTACGGGTACACGGGATGGCGACACAGACATGGGCAGAGTCCATGTACGGGCACATGCCCAGCGTACTCGGAGAGATCCCAGGTGCTCGAACACGGCCTGTGATTTCTTCTACACGTCGTGTAGTTGTTTTCTATCCTTCAAGCCGAGGGAAATGGGCCATTTACATGGGCAATACCTGGTGTCAAGGAACACGACGTTTACTTTACTACATGCCGTGTAGTTTGGTTTTGCACGGCTTGAATGAAGGACACGGGCCGTTTACAAGGGCAGTACCCAGGGTCAAAGAACACAGCGTGTAACCATAATACACACCATGTATCTTTTATTCAGGGATTGAGCCACTTTCCTTCTATGACATGGACTAGATCTTAGGGTTCGTAACCTTGGTAATTCCTTGAATGTTTTGGTATCAATTCCATTGTACAGGATTATGATCCCTTCAACAGAACTCCCTAAATAGAGTTGTTGGAATCCCCTATGTGAGACTTAGATTCGGATCCTCTATTAATTCCTGGAACCCTAGGTATAGTTCATGGTATTGACGTGACCAACATAACCCTGAATACGATCCTCTACTCAGTGGATTAGCTCAGATTGAGTTGTATTAATCACCTGATTACTTGGTAGTGATCCTCATCTGAGAATCTTGTTCCCAAGGTACTTGTGCAGTGTGTTCTCCCGGAATGTGTACATTGTGACTTTCTCTTAAGAACTATGAGTATGTTCTCCCAATGGTATGCTTAGTGGAATCTTCGGTCAGGATCCTAGTTGCAGTTTTCACGATGGTCGTTTGTGTATGAGTATATTTGGATATTCTTGTTTTATATTCGATAGACATATACTATGTAGAGCTAATTGTACCTTTCATTGTGGTATTTTTCTTTTGTTCTATTTCCTTTATGGTTTTTTCGGTGTCCTAATGGGTATTGTTATTCTCACCCCTACACAAGCTTTGCACACACGTGTCATATCTATTGCAGACGAGCGAGCCTTTGACATGATTTTAGGTGGACCAGGACCGGATGGTGTTTAGTGAGATCAGATAGGCCGAGGTGTGTTCCTTCGGTGATGGGTTTCCATCTCCTTACCTTATTCTACAGGTTGGACTTTTTTGCGGGCTTTATTTTTGGTGGGCTTGTACTTTTGGCCCAGGTTTTTACATTACTGTACTTTACTTCCATGTCGTACTCTGTGGTTGGGTTTTAGTGTATGCATGCATCTTTTATTTTTTGTAGTTTTTACTTTTAGCTTTTTGGGCTTAGACATGTGTGTGCATGTGTACAGGTTTATAGGTAATGCTTCCCATGTTAGTAGCATGCCTACTCGGTGCTAGTCACCAGTCCCTAGCAAATTGGAGGCGGGCATGGGGAGTTGCGGCTCGGGCCCCACTGGAACGGTTCATGAAAATAATTATGGTGGCGAGTGACATTGAAAAACTAAAAGATAAAAAATGATATGAGAAGTGATGTGACATTATATTAATATAAGCATCTGTATTGATAAAGAAGATAGATAATATAAAGTGAAAATGAGAAACAACATTACTTTTCTAGTGTATATATTGACTATTAAATAATTTTAAAGAATCTTTTGTATAAAAATCATTCGTAAATATTAGACTTGTTGAGGTTTGATGATATAAATATGAGAGAGTAAACCTACGATTAGTAGTAATCCTTTCCCAAATAATTTTCAATCATTATAGTGGATTGTATTACATCCTAATACATCAACTCCATAGTAACATATTACCCATGGAATAAACCATAGTGGTGAACAAAATAACTACTAGTTTCCTTGGATACTATTCCTCTATTTTATTGATTTCATTTTTGGATGGGAAAAAATATTAATACCACTCATACTAGAATGAGACTCGGATATGAAATTTGAAATAAAATACACACCCTAATTCATCCTCCCATCTGAAGGTGTGTCAGGATGCTGTTACCATTATTTGTATCAGAGCCACATTTTTTGGTTACTAATCAGTTTTTCATAATTTTTTGGTCCTGTAAAACAATGTTGATGTAAACTTTCTTCCATTATTCCATGGTAGAAATAAAAACATTTAGATTAATGAGATTGGATCTAATTTAAGATCTATCAAAATAATGTTTTATATATAATAATTCATGGATTTAAATTTATTGATATATCAAAATTTTCTAGTAATGATGGAGATATGAAGAATCTCGCTGTTGTCCAAAATCAAAAAAATTATGCATCTAGGTTTTTATTGAATAAGATATACTTGAATGTTCTTATTTTTACAACTAAAATGGATCTCTTGTATAATAAGACTAATAATTATAAAAGCCAGAGATATGTTAAGATTGAAAATATTTAATTTTGAGATTTTTTTTAAGAATTTAATATGTATCATGAATAAATCAAAATTTTATTATATTACCTTATGATTTAAGAGTCCAAATCAATCCAATGTATTAGAGATGAGATTCAGGATGTTAATATTGTAGAAATGATATTTATTATACATAAATTTCATTGAAACCCAACAATTTTATCCCGTAAAGAGATATATTTAGTAGATTTATCATTGGCGAAATATAAAAGAGGTTGGTGGTTTTTGAAATGTGTTATAAAATTAATAGAATAGCAGAACAAGAGAAAAATGATATGAAATTTCAATCCATAGAGATTCCAGGCATCAAAATGGATGGAGGTGATGTGGAAAATCTAGATGACGAGTTTCTTTCACTTATGGTAACAAATTTACTGTGTAAAAATCACTGATTTAAGGTTGATCATCCAATGAAATATTTAATTCCTACAAAACATTAATATATTATGACTTGATTATGAAAATGTTTTAATAGCTATGATGAATGATTATAAAGTGTGAAAACACCTTGATAGAATCATCCCTATTTTAATAAATTTAATCAATGAAGATCCTCTATAAATAAGTATCCAATTTATGGGATTAAAAATGAATTAGGGGATATATAAGGTTAATCTGATGAATAATAATTGGATTTGATGGTATACAAAGAGACATATCATAATATGAGAATGGTAAATAGACTAAGAAGAACACTAACAAAAAATTTGAACTATTAGGAGCTCTCGATGATATTGATATTAAAAAAAAGATGAATAAAAAATTGGTGTTTCACTAAAATAATCCCCAAAATAATTGTATTATATTAAATATAAAATTAATCAATTATATAAATTATTAGAAATCATAATTGTTTTTATGAAAAATGTTGGTTCTGCAACTGAATACAAACTAAATATTGAATAAAAAATTAACAAATTTAATGATGTCAATTATTGTCAAAATGGTAAATAATGAATCATTAAATAATTATAATAGTATGTGGTTATCTAAAATGATATGTTAAAAACTAATGTAAAATCATCCAAATGATCCACAAGTTGTCTTGTACAAATCATGGATGAACAGTGTAATATATTCATGGAAATGAGTTTTACTATATGTGATTGATACCCTTAAATTCTAACATATCATTGATATCAAAAACGGGGAAATAAAAAGTGAAGTAAAATCTTAGGCCATCAAAAAATCGCTATCAATCGTAAAACTACATAAAGGTGGATGACATGTGGAGGGTTGTAAATGTAAAATTATTCCAAATTATGAAATAATAGATTTATTTTGGCCACAAAATGACCTAATGACTAGAGGATGACATCTTTTTATGCGATTGAACATGAAGATTGAATTAATGGAAAATATCTCAATATCATTTTACGCATGGAATAATCTTCTATAATATATATTATTTTAATTTTATAGAACATTGGGAATAAATCCATTAACTGTGAGAAAATAAATGATATATATATATACTAGGGATATATAGGGAATATGGATTCCATAATATTTATTCTAATTCCCCTATGAAATAATTTTCATCTATTTTATTAGAAGATTCTTATGATTATATTTCCTTTGTTTACGAGAAAAAGGAGGTGTTCCTAAAAATAAATATTCTAAATGAACTCTATTAGAAACAAATAATGATGAATGTGAAGGTTAATATTTTAGACATTATAGTCAATGAAACTAAAAAAAATTGTACATGGATTATAGATTGCGTGTTCTCATTCTAGATGACCGACATTAAAAATATCCTAATAAATGTAATGAATAGAGTCAACTATAAATTGTTTTTTAGAAATGACAAGGGTGTAAAAATAAAATGAATCACAAAAACCAATATAAAAGGGTAAGTGGTAAAAATATAATATATTTTGGCGAATGGGTTAAGAGAAAACCTCTTATGTATGAGCTCACTTTAAGACTCTTGGATCTAGGATAATTTAAATCTAAAACGTTGTTTGATAAAAAAAATTGGAACCTCTCTCATGAAAGGATTATGAATGAGTAGAAATGTATACCAAGTTAACATCCATGAAAATATATTTTTTCCCACTATATAAGAAGAAAATAGTCTTTAAAAAAAGGCCAATGATATTTAGCAGAAAAATAGAGAACTATTCTAGGAATAAAGAAACAATGGGAATTCTGAATCTAATGCATAATATAAAGATAAAACATGATTCATGAAAGTGAATAAAGTTAGTATGTAACCCTTATCGACTAAAGAAGAAGTTTTTATCATAACTTGTAAATCTAGTCCATAGAGAATTATAATATTTGATGAATCTGTATAAAATATTAAGGTTAAAATATTTTAGTTTACCCACTGATGATTATAGTACAAAAGAATGTGTAATTATCATGAAATTATTCAGAGAGGATATTACATGTTTTAAGATATATAATAGAGTGGAAAAAATAGGTCGTTACACAAAAAATATTTTATTTGTTATGGGAATGGTATATACATCTATTAAATTTGATAATTGTTTTAAAAAACATGGTATCAATAATGAAGTATCCTCTGTTAAGACACCACAAAAAAAATAACAAGTCTAATTTAAAAACCTAATAGATAATAACATGTCTAAGAGTATTTAAATTCAAGATGTAGTATCATAAATTTATATGAATGATGTTGTTCATGTTTTTGTGCACAATTAAAACTAATAATTTTATATTTTGGATTGGATGTGGCCCATTAAAACATGTGTTGTGGGAGAAACCAAATATTGAGAATTTTCATGTTTTTTTGAGTACTTATATCATATGAAATAAGATGTATACTCAGGTAAATATGGTGATGGAGAAGACAAAATTATATTTTCATGATACTTAATGAGTATCAAAGAATTCATGATCATTAACAAATAGAATTTAATATTTCATATATACAATGGTTTTAAGTTACAAAATATTATAGGGAATAAAATTGGAATTACATTTATAAATACACTATGTTAAGATGAAGATGATTTTGAAATAAAGAATGAATTTATTCATGGTTCATCAATAGCTAAAAAATCCGAATTTGAAATTGGGGTGTAATAAACAAATGAAAAAAGTGATCATACATCCACTAAATATCACTGGAGATATAATTTCTCCAAAATCGATAAGAATAATGAGATTTTATATAGAATGATACTATAGATTCTAAAATGAATCATACATTATTTGAAGTAGTTTCAATGGATGTGGTATTGGTGAAATCTATGAAAATATAGATTGATTTGACTGATAAGAATCTATCATGGGGACTGGGGTATAGATCTAAAATTTAATAACATTATTAGAATTAAGTGGGATTTCTAGAATAAATTTGGAGAACATCGTTCTTTAGTTAGAAATAATTATATGATGTTATGTAATGGTTATGCACATGTTGAATAGTTGATATGGAGGAGAAAATTGAACTAATTATTCATCATAATTCAATCTGGTTATTCTTGGTAGTGGTAATACTAATAGGAAATAGAATATATCATGTGGATGTGATCATACTGGTCTGGGCCATCACTTCACTCATTTGTATCAATTGGACTTTCTCGAAAAACCTTACACATACTATAAAAACAATCAATTTATACTGGTTAAAATATCAAAGGTTATAATTATGACTATTCATTTTAATCAAATATGATATAACTTATATTATTATAATAAATCCATTTTTCTAAATGTGTTCTCTATACATACATTATATAAATAAATAACATATTATTTTAAAAAAAGAATTTAATTTTTAAAATTTATGGTCATTACATTATTCCAACATTCAAAAAATACTTCATTATTTTTCTATTCCAAACACTAAAAAAAATATGGTTAATTTTTTTTAATTTAAACTTATTGTTCCCATGCTTTATCCCCAATCATGGGGTTCATCCGCACCAAGTTTACAAAGTGAGTTATCCTACAACATATTATTTTTCCTCATAGATCTACGAACTTCACAATTTACTCCTGAAATGATATATCATTACCCAATGATACCAACTATGGATTCAGTATATGTGAGGCATCTGTTATATACATTATCAAAAGGTATACATTAAAGAGGTCATGAACTTGAGTCAGGTTAGTAGGGTGTGCAAGTTGATCGGCCACCTCTTCTATCTGCTCAATAATATTAATTGGGCTTCTAAATCATGGACTATATTTTACCTTCTCTCTAAACCCCATGAATATACTCAATAATAACATATAAATGAAAACTTTATCGCTTACCTCAAACTCTTTCTCTCATTGAAACATTTCTACATATATTTTATTTTTACATTTCAAGTATTTTATGTAATGATTAATGGACTAAACAATCTATGATATATGACATATAATATTGTGCCCGATAATATTTTTTTATCTAACTTCATCCCAACATGTTGTATAGTGACACCTCTTACCATATAGATCCACATAATGTTCCATTTGAATGCTATATTAAAAACTGTTGTTATATCATATCTCAATTAGGGGAAGGTTTCAATGCCAACATCATTGGAAATCAACTAAATATGATTTAACCTATCTTCTATGTTTTTAATGATCCTTTCAGACAAGCAATCGATCTGTGGTTGTGGATCAGTGCTACAGATCAACTATGTATTCAATACTCGAGGACGGATGTTCTAAAAACTATAAGTAAACCATACATCTCTGTTAAATACAACATAAAATGGTACTCCATGAAGTCATACTACATCCCTTGTGTATTTCACAGAGTTTTTGAAGAGATAAATATTCCTTAAATGGAATGAAAGACACCATATTTTTTAGGAGATCGATAACCACCTAGATTGAATAATTTTTAATAGGTTTCATGTCAAGTCTTATTATGAAATTCATGGTTATTTTTTCCAATTTATTTTATTCTAGGAAATTGATTCATCATACATATAGGCTTCTGTCATTCTTTATTTACATTCTAGAATACTAAGAATCGAGATACAAACATTAAAATACCCTCTTCATTTTGTCCAAAAAAATCCTTCCAATACCTATACATCTTACTGATTATAGGATAAATAAATAATGAAGAGATATGAAAATCATCAATATGTTCCCACTTTAATTTTTTTATTGGTAATATATAAATGTTCATCTTATAGCCTTATCTTTAAAAATAAAAACTCTAAAATATTCACCTCCTTATTATGTAGAAGCTTTTCATTTTTCTGAGCCTCCCTGATCCTATCAGGAAGTGATATTTGAGAAGATATTTGAGAAAGGTAGGATGAATATACCTTTGTTATTTATATTTCCATCCTTTTCATGTCAATGAAAATCATATCTCTTATTATCCTCATCCTGGATAGATTAGTAGAATCATTTCATCTATGATAATACTCCACTCATTCTGGTATGTAAAGGATTCAACAATACAAATACTTGATCATATCTAAGAACATCAAATGGTGGATGTTAAGTTCCTTTTTTGAATATATACAGTATGATTTTATGATTATCATATATGTCACACTTCTCTGTGTAAAGATAATTTTTTCAAATATTCAACATGAACATCACAAAATCTAATTCTAATTCAAGAATTTGGTTTTTTTCCCTTGGATCTTTAATTTACATGAGCCATTAGCTAACACAATGTCATTTTTAATGAATATAAAACCCAATACCATTCTTTTATGAATACATATAGATCAAAAAATACATCCCCATGGGTGGGTAATGTGAGAAAAAGTGTAGTTAATAGCATTTTATTCATCAATTTATACCTTTTCTCTAATTAATTTCTCAATATATATGGGAATCCTCTCTAAAGGTCCTCAATATAGTATTAAAATGATGATTCTATTCTTAAATTCTATTGAAGAAGATAATAATTTCATCAATAAAGACTACAAAAAATTATCAAGGTAATCACAAAATACTATATTCATCAAATCCATGAAGAATACATAATCATTTTTAGTCCAAATTTTATCACCATGAACTCACTGTTCTCATACACTGTATAGAATTTAGTCTCACGGATTCAACATTCTCATTTAAATTATAATATCCCAACTATTGGTCTATATTATATTAATAATGCACTCTATGTAGGTAATCCAAAAAGTCATCAATCCATGGTTGAGTATACTTTTTAAATGTCATGATCTTTTTTAGATAAAAATATTTAATTTAGAGTTGAATTGAACCATACATATTCGGGAAAAATAGGATTAATACACCCCATAGTGAAAAACTATGCATATAAAACCATTTTCAATATTCCCATTTATTTTTTTTCATTAACCCATTAATTTAAATAGTGGCCATGCTATACAGTCCTGGTAATTATCAAATAATTTTATTTATTCTCAGTTAATAATTTAAATTCTGGGCTATGAGGGGTATTAGAAAATTATTTGGGAAGCACATAAACATTTTCTCTCAAAATAGGAATTCCTTCAATGCAGATTTCTTTTATAGCCTCAGAAATGTAATCTAGATAACATTTATCATAATGAAATATTATTCAAAAATGAGAAGTTGGTAATAAATAAGTTTTAACACCCTCTTTATAATTTTATATAATTGGTGTGTGATTCATGTTATAGAGTATAAATACATTCTATTGGAAACATATTTTACTCTATATACGAAAAAACAATACATACCCATAATTACAATAATTTACCAATTTTTTAATCAAATATATCTATTTTTATAATTTTTTTGGGGTTTAAATACTATTATACTAAACTTATTAGATATGAATGGATGTATAGAAACATAATCAAAAAGTTAACTTTTTTGTCATGAATGAATATATAGCATACCTATTGACAATTTAATGTTGGGATCCACCTTAACACTTATTATAGAAAAAGAATTCCATTATTATCTATGCCATGGGGGATTCTATCATTAGTTCTGAACAACAAACCTTGGATTAGTGATTTGACTCAGATATTTACAAAATTCTACGAAATTAAACCATTGAACAATGGGTTTAGTGTTAATTGGAGAATTTATATCTTCTTTTGTTTTTTTTTGGTTTTATCCGTTCATTAATATCCAACTGGGATCCCCATATTCCTGATACAAAATAACTTATTTCTACCATTTAGGTAATTTTATGCGTGATCCTTCCCACGTCTTTTGAAATTTGGATTTTGAAGATTCATTAAATCATTATTTTTCTCCAATGAACCACCAAAATTAATATCCACTTTATGTTTATTACACCCACGAGACACTTTAAATTTTTAAATATTAATATCAAATTTGATGGGAAATCAAAAAAATTACTAATTAATGTAAATGTATTGAATATCAAATCTATTACATAGACATATAATCAGTCCACGAAAGAAGTTGTCAATAGTATATTTGTGGGTAAAGATAAATCCATATGTTTATCATGCATGACGTGTGATGTTTTCCTCATATAGTCCAACAGATTCGTCATCATTTTCCTTGATTCTAATGAATCCCTTCACTATATCTAGTTGAAGAGTGCATGGAAAATATTTACCTAAAATTATTTTCTATAATTAATTCCACTCCATCACTTAAATATCTTTCTCAGGCTTGATATTCTTGAGAAACATCAACCATTGATCAACTTATCCTCTCATATGGTAATCAACCATCTTAACATTCTCTTTCACATAACATTAATGTATGAACAAGATATTTTCAATAGATATGGTTAATTTTTACTCAATAAAGGGATCATAGAGTTTACTAAATGTTAGAGGCCATTTTCACATAATGTTTTCAATTATAACATACCATTTATTGAGGGATTTAAGTGTTCGTATTGATTACATTTTTATTCAAAAAATTATTCTCTTGGTAAATTATAGTCATAAAGTTCATGAATCTCTCTCTCATTGTGTTAAATGTCTCATTTTGGTAGTCATCACATTGCCCCTCAGATTGTTTTTGACTCTGTTCATCCTCCCACAAACAATTTTCTCAAATAGAGCAAAAATTATGGGTGATAATATTAAAATTACTAAAAACATAAAAAAGAATCTTTTAACATTAAATGGATATCTCATAAATTATGTATATTCCTCAACCATTGAACTTTTTGTATTGATTATATGTTATTTATGATATATTTACTAACATAAAATATTTTGGGATTTCTTATTTATTTATAATTTTTCATAACTATATTAAGAATTTATGAAATTAGATCACCCAGAAGTGTCAATCAAGATGCGAATCATGGTCTATTTTTCTCCAATTCATAATAAATTATATCATAATATACTTCATTTAGGGTTGTTACCCATCAAAACATTTGTTCTCGGGAGACGTCCACTTATAGTCTATACACAAGGATGTAATTTCTTAGAGAACACATAATCTATACCTTACCAAAATTTAGGGATGCCTTACTATGTTTATTATTATAACTTAGGCTGTCTGTTGTTTTTTTGGATCCTAATCCCAAAAATAAGTATACATTACTTTGATATAAACTTTGAGAACCCATATATTTAAGACAATTTATTTCATTATTTATTATAAAAAAACATAAATTGTAAAACCATGAATATTGATAATACTAGTTTAATTAGGAAATTTGGAAAATTTATCAAAAATTGTTACATTTAAAGACAAAAATTATTTAAAATATATATAGAAAGATTTTAACCATCCATATCTTTTAAAACAGCACAATATTACTTGGGGACATACATATGAAAGGAGGATATATAAGGATCCTTATTGGGGATGAAAATAAAATTATTACTTATTTAAATGTTATTAAAATTTAATTTAAATGGGATATAAAAGTGGTGAGAATCATAAACATGTAAAATTAATGATTATATATGATGATAAAAAAATGTTGACATGGGAATGTGGAAACACCATTATTCAAGAAATAATAAACATTGGTTATAGCTAACCATCAAGACGACATAAAATAGAAGTATATTTTCTTTAATGGATTTTGTTTTAACCCAAATCCCATACGTGATTTCTCACAATAGTAAAACATTACCCAATTCAATGGAGCCCTACATAATCTAGGTCACTCATATCTCATTAAAAGATTTGTACATGCATAAATGTGTGACATATATCTTTCATAATTGGATATTATTTCATCAAATTTATTCCACTGATTATGAATTTTTATATTAATACATGAAATTATTTAATAAAATAAGGATAATTATTTTTAGTTTAATACTATTGAATGTAAATTGTTATGGTATTCAAAACCCAATGGAATGGAAAAATCGCAGGATAATTTCGGCGGCGTTATGGGGGTACATAGTGAATCATGGGAGTGATTAATTATGGTTGAAAGGGTATATCCTCAAGGTTAAGTCATATTGAATATAATAAGGATTGGGAAAAATATACTACAGAATGACAGTTGGATGACAAAAGGAATTACATAAAAAGTTCCATGGTTAAGGTGTAGAAAGAGATGATATAAGGCCCCATCCTTAAACCTTACATAATCTTGAGTTACTACAAGATTACACATCGAGGATCTTTTCGGGTTTAGAGTTTTAGAGAATTAGATCATAAAACTTGCATTACAATACACATATAAACAAAGTGGTTACATAAAGATAGTATTATTCATTCCCATCAATGGAAACATATTTAAAATAAAACAAGGATTATTTCATGACACATCCTTGACTCTATCATCTTATCATGTACCTTTCCCTTGACCTGTGAAAAACATTTCAAAAACTTGGGATGAGCATAAAACTCAGTATGGGTTAAAAAAACATGGAAAGGAAACATGAGTTCATATGTACATAAGAATGAAATCATACTTTACCAATAAAACATAGGCACTTTAACACGCCTCATAAAATCATGAATAAATCATAGAAACCATATGACATAAAGGTAACATGAGGCATTCATAACATTCTTACGTAGGGAGTAACCCTCTTGGTTACGTTTGGAATAGCCATCACAGTATATTCCCTGAAATCTCTTCGGAGAAACCTTAACGTTTCACTCCTTCGCGTTACCCAATGCATTGGAGAGCTATAACGGGCTCACCCGCCCTTAGTCTATCACGGAACCACCCGTCTTCATAATAATGCCCAAGAACCTCAACATAAACGTATCACATAAATCATGCATAAAGGAAACATAACATTTCCACCATTCAATCAAAAGATATCAATACCACACATTGATATAATAAAAACATTATGAAAACCATTTTCAATACCAAAGTAAATCATGGTATTTATTTTTTGGTTTTTTTTAAAAACGGTATGACTTGTAGAGGAAGTCGAAACTCAAATAACGGTCACGACAGCGGAGAAGTCGTTGTCGCTGAATACGTACGACAAAAACATTCCCTTTTGTCGTTTAGTAAACGCTTCGTATAAAAAAGATTCCTTTTGAATAAACGTAAAATTCAAAGGGGTTTATACACCGTATAAAAGAAAGTTGTGTATAAGATAAAATATGCCTCAATGAACGGAGATTGAGACGAAGTCCCATACCTCGTATCCGACTTGACCCGACCATTCTTTAATGTCCTGAATAATAAACTTGAGTTAATCTCTACTTGCTTATGAACCTTTTTCATGTTCATTATTCCTTTTATACCATGTTATGAACATCATGTACTCATATAAGTTAATAATGTTCATTTTGTCGGTATTTGGTTCTTAAGTCAAAAATAGACTTCTTATACTTACATGTTGTTAATTTGGTCAAAGGTTCATTATATCCAGAATAGTATTCATGATGTAGATATCATATATGTCATATATTTCCAGTACATACATGCATTTATAATATTACATAATAATTTAGAGGTAAGAAATGAAATGCACCGTTCATGGAGACGGTAAGCCGTACGTATGCATGAACGCTACTTTCATTTCTATTTCGTATTTTATAGAATGGAATCATAATTATATAAAGGTATATTATAATTCCAGTATAATATCATATATAATATCATAGTTCCATCCTTTATATGTCCCACATATGGTATTTAACGAATCAAATCACTTTGAGGGGGCGGTAGTCCGCACTTCCTAAAATGAAGATATCGTGTTTACCCATAATGGAAACCATAAAGGTATGTCCAAAATGAAAAAAACCAGAAGCTTAATGAAAACATAAACATATTAAATATCATATATAAAAATAGTGTCATCATAATGGCCACCTTTGAAGGTGTTAAATGAGTATTGAACAATCATCGTTTCGGGAGGCAGAATTTCGCCATCCACGGAAACCGTATGTTCATTAACCATTTGATGTAGTTGTGTGAGAGTGTAGCTCAAATGAATCATATAACAACATCCTAGTATATTTAAGATACTGGTGTTGTTACAAAAGAAGTAAATAAAAAGAGGTTAGGGGGTTGGAGAAGCAAAATAAAACAAATGAACATGAGAGAAAGAATTACCTTTAAAAGTGTAACTCCTTTTGTTTTGAGCTAAAGGCTTCCTTTGAAAGGATTCTGCCCAAAGGGAATCCTCTAGGATGAGGAGAGGGATTTGGAGAGAGCAAATGGGCAGGGGTTGGCCAGCCAAAGGCTTGAGGAATGTGTGAAATGAGGTAGAGGTGGGGGCCTTTTATAAGAGGAGAGGAGGGGCACTTTTGGAAAGTAAAGCAATATCACTTTATTTGAAAATGTGTTTCGGTTTTAAAAGGTCCCACATTGATAGAATTCGTGGATAAGTTGATAAGGCTTCTAAATACACTAATTCAATTGGTTTTCTCCATGTGTAAGTTTTAGAGTTTTCATTATCATTCCATTTTATTTAAATCGTCAAATAATGATGTCATCGCTGCATCATTATAATGTCATAAATACTTTAATTTAT
Organism: Viscum album; assembly: GCA_963277665.1. NCBI lineage: Eukaryota > Viridiplantae > Streptophyta > Magnoliopsida > Santalales > Viscaceae > Viscum > Viscum album. The sequence continues at coordinate 322,576,384 of OY728119.1, read as the reverse complement.
TTAATGTCTAAAAATTATAAAAAAATACTATGATGTAGGAAATATTTTTATCTTTCCAATGATTATTTATAATCAAAATTTTGACTTGTATAACCCCACTTAAAAATTGTTCTTGTAAAACATATTATGTTTGTGTCATTTCCACTTTAACATTAAATAAAAAGTAATTTATGTCATTTCCCAAACAAAATGTCTCCATGGGGTCCCCAAGTTGACCCATGACTTGTCTTGGTCGGCCATGACACAACCAATAAGGTTGGGACATGTGTCTAGGTCATTTCATATTATTAAAGCATTATTTATACCTTAAACTACACTAATTACCACTAATCACGATTAAGAACTAAATAAGTTACTATTCACCAAAAAATTATTATAATCTCATTGAGCCACATTTTACTTCTTAATTACAACCATGTATGTCGGATTTTCAAAATTCAATACACATTAGTGGTAAACTTTCATTTAACTGAAAAATCAGTTTGCTTGATTACAACTTAGTGGTTTCACTATTCATCAAAAATTGAAGTTTTTCAGAAAATTACCAAAAATTCACCCTAAGCTATATTTGATATTCCGAATTCAAAAATTAAGTCTATTTTACAAAATTCAAATCATATAAGTCACATTAATTAATTTAATAATTAATTCCCACTTCCAGAGCAAAATAGCGTGTTTTTACAAAACAATAAGTATCAAAAGATTGACACCAGTTTAAGTCTAATTTCAAAGTGAAATTGATTCCAATGGCCACCATTGGATAAAATGGTATAAATATATTCATATTAAACATTAAGACCAATTCAAAAGATAATCTTCATATAAATAAATTATATTAAAAAGCAGTTTTGATGTAAAATGCAGTATTTTTCACTATTCATTAAAAAATGAACATTGTCAGAAAAATACCAAAAATTCACACAAAGTAAATTTTGATGTCCCAATCATAAAGAATAAGTTTATTTTGACAAACATAGTTTATAAAATTGTCAAAAGATAGATTTAAAAAGGGTTTTCCATCATAAGTAAGTAAAACAATCTTTTAAGAATATTAGTGTATTCCATGCTTAAGATTGGATTTATTTTCATTTTAAGCCTCTAAAACACTATCTTAATCATTAATAGACATAGATAAAAATATCTATTATTCATTACTTACATGGGATATTACATCCTTCCCCCCTCTAGAAAATTGCGTCCCTGCAATTTATTTACTTATCGAATAAATGGGGGTACTTATCCCTCATTGCATATTCAGATTCCCATGTTGCCTCTTCAATCATGTGGTTTTTCCACAAAACCATTACCTGGTGAATCACTTTATTCCGTAACACTTTCTCCCTGTGGTCAAGAATCTGGACCAGTTGTTCCTCAACAGATAGGTTCTCTTCTAGCTGAACTACCTCTGGACTCAAAACATGAGATGGATCTGGCATGTACTTTATCAACATCGAAACGTGAAAAACATTGTGTACCTGAGATAAACTCGGAGGTAAAGCCACTTGGTATGCAACTGATCCAACTCTTTCCATAATTTCGTATGGTCCAACGAACCTTGGACTCAACTTTCCTTTCTTACCAAATCTCATCACACTTTTCCAAGGAGAAACCTTGAGAAAAACATGATCACCTACCTCGAAAGATAGATCCTTCCTCCGGTTATCTGCATAACTCTTCTGCCTGCTCTGAGCTGTTCTCATGTGTTTCTGAATCAGCTGAACTTTTTCTGCCATCTCTTCTACCAATTCTGGTCCCATCAACTTCCTTTCACCCACTTCATCCCAGAAAGCTGGAGTTCGACACCGCTTCCCATATAATGCCTGAAATGGTGCCATCTGTATACTGGAATGAAAGCTGTTATTATAAGAAAACTCAACCAAAGAAAGATGTTGGTCCCAACTTCCATGATAATCCATAGAACAAGCTCGTAGCATATCCTCCAATGTATGAATTTTTCGTTCTGACTGCCCATCTGATTGAGGATGAAAAGCTGTACTAAAATTTAACTCAGTACCCAAAGACTTCTGAAGGCCCTTCCAAAAGTTATAAGTAAACCTGGGATCACGATCCGATACAATGGATAGAGGAACTCCATGTAACCTGAATATCTCTTTAAGATACAAACAGGAAAGTTGATCAAGAGAGAAAGTATCTCGTATAGCAAGGAAATGAGAAGATTTGGTCAAGCGATCAACAATAACCCAGATTGCATTATTACCTCGAGATGTCTTCGGTAATCCAACAAAAAAGTCCATGGATATATTCTCCCATTTCCACTCTGGCACTGGTAAAGGATGAAGTAACCCTTTCGGTAACTACCACTCTGCTTTAACCTGTTGACATGTCAAACACTTCATAGTAAAATCAGCAATATCTCTTTTCATTCCATCCCACCAGTAATACTCTCGCAGATCTCTATACATCTTAGTACTGCCCGGATGAACTAAAAACGGAGAACAATGAGCTTCACATAACAACTCTCTCTTCAACTGTGAATCACAAGGCACACACAATCTCTTCCCAAATCTCAAAACACAATCATTATCAATGTTGAATTCATGCAACTTACCTTTCTGAACCAGCTCTACCTTTTTCTGCAACTCACTGTCTTGCTTCTATGCTTGCTTGATTCTATCTGAGAGAGATGATCTCACTGATACCTGAAACAAAACAGAAGGAATTCATACACCAACAACTTCTATTCCAAAGTTCATCAAATCCTTAACCAAAGGATCACGTTCCAAATGAAACATTGTTAATGAAGCATTACTTTTTCGACTCAAAGCATCAGCCACTTTATTTGCTTTTCCCGGATGGTAATGAATTGTACAATCATAATCCTTGATTAATTCTAGCCATCTCCTCTGTCTCATGTTTAACTCTTTCTGAGTGAATATATACTTTAAACTTTTGTGATCGGTATATATTTCACACTTTACTCCATACAAATGATGCCTCCAAATTTTTAAAGCAAAAACAACAGCAGCTAATTCCAAATCATGTGTAGGGTAATTTACCTCATGAGTTTTCAACTGTCTTGAAGCATAAGCAATTACCTGATCATTCTGCATTAAGATGCAATCAAGTCCTTTCAATGAAGAATCACTGTATATAACAAACTCACCATTCCTGGAAGGTAGTGCCAAAACTGGAGCATTCACCAATCTTCTTTTCAATTCCTGAAAACAATCATCACATTCTTTTGTCCAGATAAACTTAACACCCTTCCGAGTTAGCTTAGTCATTGGACTAGATAACCGTGAAAAATTTCTAACAAACCATCGGTAATAGCCCGCCAAACCAAGGAAGCTACGAATCTCGGTTACATTTGTGGGTCTTGGCCATTCTTCCACAACTTTTGTTTTTGCAAGATCAAAAGTTATTCCATCCTTAGAAACAATGCGGCCAAGGAAAGAAATTTTTTTGCAACCAAAACTCACACTTGCTGAATTTTCCATACAGTTTCTTTTCTTTTAAGGTTTCCAAGATAACCCTTAAATTTTTTTCATGCTCCTCTTTACTTTTAGAAAACACCAAAATATCATCAATGAAAACCACCACACACATATCCAAGAACTCATGGAAAATTCTATTCATTGAGTCCATGAATACAGCAGGTGCATTGGTTATTCCAAAAGGCATTACTACAAATTCATAATGGCCATATCTCGTACAGAACGCGGTCTTCGGAATATCTGCCTCCTTTACCTTCAGCTGATGGTACCCCGATCTCAAGTCAATATTTGAAAAAAACTGAGCTCCCTGGAGCTGATCAAACAAATCATCGATATGAGGCAAAGGATATTTGTTCTTAACAGTGATATTATTCAAGGCTCTATAATCAATGAAAATTCTCATAGAACCATCTTTCTTTTTAACAAATAAAACAGGAGCACCCTATGGTGATGTGCTAGGTCTAATGAAACCTTTATCTAATAAATCTTGCAATTTCTCCTTCAACTCTAAAAGTTTAATTTGTGCCATTCGATAAGGGGGTTTTGAAATTGGCTTAGCATCAGGAATTAAGTCAACAGTAAACGCATCTTCCCGATATGGTATTATTCCAGGCAACTCATCAGGAAAAACATCAGGATACTCATTTACCACTGGCACATCATTAATCTGAACAGTTCCTTTATTTTCAACGACGTGTGCAAGGTAACATTCATTTCCATCTTTTACAAGTTTCTCGGCCTCTTGATAAGTTATCAAAAGTAAGGGTTCATTCTTGTAAACAAACTGAAAGTCTTTCTGAAAAGAAACTTCTTTATCTCTACAGTCAATCTTAGCATGGTAAATAGAGAGCCAATACATACCCAGGATAACATCAAACTCTACTAGAGGTAGAACAATAAGGTTTTCAAGTAGGTTCTTTCCACAGATAAGGATAGGAAGATTCTTATAAATTCTTTTTGCCTCAACATTTCCCCCAGGTGTTTTTACCAAAAGTTCAGGAGTCATTTCTTGAGATGGTATTCCCATTTTACTAGAAAAGGTTTCAGAGATGAAAGAATGTGTAGACCCCGAATCCAACAACACACTGGAATAATCTGAAAAAACAAACAAAGTACCTGATACAACTTCATTTGATGGCCCGACATCTGCTGAAGTAGTTGCAAAGGATTTCACCACCCCTTTCTGCTTGTAGTCTAACTGCTTCCCATCACTCAAGCTCCTTGTCGGACACTCATTTGCATAGTGACCCATCTCATTGCACTTATAACATTTCACTAACTGTAAATCAAACTTGTTCTTACCTTCACCTTGATCCTTTTCAGTGCAATCACGAGCCTTATGTCCCATCTTACCACATCGGTAGCACTTCCCAGAATTCAGAAGACATTCCCCAGCATGCCTTTTTCCACATTTATCACAAACTGGAAACTTAGTTTTCTTACCATCAGACTTTTTTGAAGAATTATTACCTTTCTCCTGCCACCTCGGTCTCTTCTTCTGCTGGTTGTTATAGAAAACATAGTCATCGGCAAACTCCATTTCCACCTTCTCAGCACATCAAACAAGCTTTTCATAACTTTTAAACTCACGAGAAGCCAACGCCCTTCGATATTTTGGCTTTAATCCTGAGTAGAAATGATTGATTTTACTATCAAGGTCCCGGATAAAATTTGGAGCATACCTTTCCAATTGAGTGAACCTTTCTTCATAGGCAGCCACTGAGTCTTCTTCTTGCCTCAATTCCAAGAATTGATTTTCCATCCTAAGTCGAACAGCCTTAGGAAAATACTTCTCAAGAAACATACCTTTGAATTCATCCCAGTCAAGAGCATCAATCTCTTCGGCGTCCCTGATATTTTTAACCATACACCACCACTGATCTGCTTCACCCTCCAAACGGTAAATAGAAAGACTAACCTTTTGATTGTCTGAACACCCCATGACATCAAAAATCTTCTCCAGTGCTTTAATCCACCCTTCAGCTAGCACAGGGTCAGATGATCCTCTGAATGGTGGGGGATGTTGCCTCATGAAATGTTCCACCACTGACATGTTCCTCTGCGGTTGATCTGCCTAATCTCGTGCATGGATACCACCACCATTTATCGCTTGAGTCAACTGCGTCATTACTGCAACAAACTGTTCAGTTACAATTCCGACCATTTCTGGATGCTGGTTCGGAAGGTTATTTCCCTCTGTATGCCTTCCTAGCACTGCTTCCCTGTTTCCTCTGCGGAAAACCATTCTGAACAAACATGTCTTAGATGAAGCAACATGGTAATCTTTAAATGCTATATCATTTAAAAAAAAACAAAATATTTTTGGACAATATTTTAATAGAATTCTAACTCCTAAAGTTATCTAAACCGACCTTTGATACCAACTATAAGGCCCCAGCCTTAAACCTTACTTAATCTTGAGTTATTACAAGATTACACATTGAGGATCTTTTCGGGTTTAGAGTTTTAGAGAATTAGATCATAAAACTTGCATTACAATCCACATATAAACAAAGTGGTTACATAAAGATAGTATTCTTCATTCCCATCAATGGAAACATATTTAAAATAAAACATGGATTATTTCATGACACATCCTTGACTCTATCATCTTATCATGTACCTTTCCCTTGACCTGTGAAAAACATTTCAAAAACTTGGGATGAGCATAAAACTCAATATGGGTTAAAAAAACATGGAAAGGAAACATGAGTTCATATGTACATAAGAATGAAATCATAATTTACCCATAAAACATAGGCACTTTAACACGCCTCATAAAATCATGAATAAATCATAGAAACCATAAGACATAAAGGTAACTTGAGGCATTCATAACATTCTTACGTAGGGAGTAAACCTCTTGGTTACGTTTGGAATACCCATCAAAGTATATTCCCTGAAATATCTTCGGAGAAACCTTAACGTTTCACTCCTTCGCGTTACCCAATGCATTGGAGAGCTACAACGGGCTCACCCGCCCTTAGTCTATCACGGAACCACCCGTCTTCATAATAATGCCCAAGAACCTCAACATAAACGTATCACATAAAACATGCATAAAGGAAACATAACATTTCCACCATTCAATCACAAGATATCAATACCACACATTGATATAATAAAAACATTATGAAACCCATTTTCAATACAAAAGTAAATCATGGTATTTATTTTTTCGTTTTTTTTAAAAAAAAGGTATGGCTGGTAGAGGAAGCCGAAACTCAAATAACGGTCACGACGGCGGAGAAGTCATTGTCGCCACATACGTACGACAAAAACATTACCTTTTGTCGTTTAGTAAATGCTTCGTATAAAAAAGATTCCTTTTGAATAAACGTAAAAGTCAAAGGGGTTTATACACCGTATAAAAGAAAGTTGTGTATAAGATAAAATATGCCTCAATGAAAGGAGATTGAGACGAAGTCCCATACCTCGTATCCGACTTGACCCGACCGTTCTTTAATGTCCTGAATAATAAACTTGAGTTAATCTCTACTTGCTTATGAACCTTTTTCAAGTTCATTATTCCTTTTATACCATGTTATGAACATCATGTACTCATTTAAGTTAATAATGTTCATTTTGTCGGTATTTGGTTCTTAAGTCAAAAATAGACTTCTTACACTTACATGTTGTTAATTTGGTCAAAGGTTCATTATATCCAGAATAGTATTTATGATGTAGATATCATATATGTAATATATATCCAGTACATACATTCATTTATAATATTACATAATCATTTAGAGGTAAGAAATGAAATGCACCGTTCATGGAGACGTTAAGCCGTACGTACGCATGAACGCTACATTCATTTCTATTTAGTATTTTATAGAATGGAATTATAATGATATAAAGTTATATTATAATTCCAGTATAATATCATATATAATATCATAGTTCCATCCTTTATATGTCCCACATATGGTATTTAACGAATCAAATCACTTTGAGGGGGCGGTAGTCCGCACTTCCTAAAATGAAGATATTGTGTTTACCCATAATGGAAACCATAAAGGTATGTCCAAAATGAAAAAAAACAGAAGCTTAATGAAAACATAAACATATTAAATATCATATATAAAAATAGTGACATCATAATGGCCACCTTTGAAGGTGTTAAATGAGTATTGAACAATCATCGTTTCGGGAGGCAGAATTTTGCCATCCACGGAAACCGTATGTTCTTTAACCATTTGATGTAGTTGTGTGAAAGTGTAGCTCAAATGAATCATATAACAACATCCTAGTATATTGAAGATACTGGTGTTGTTACAAAAGAAGTAAATAAAAAGTGTTTAGGGGGTTGGAGAAGCAAAATAAAACAAATGAACATGAGAGAAAAAATTACCTTTAAAAGTGTAATTCCTTTTGTTTTGAGCCTAAAGGCTTCCATTGAAAGGATTCTACCCAAAGGGAATCCTCTAGGATGAGGATAGGGATTTGGAGAGAGCAAATGGGCAGGGGTTGGCCGATCAAAAGGCTTGAGGAATGTGTGAAATGAGGTAGAGGTGGGGGCCTTTTATAAGAGGAGAGGAGGGTCACTTTTGGAAAGTAAAGAAATATCACTTTATTTGAAAATGTGTTTCGGTTTTAAAAGGTCCCAAATTGATATAATTCGTGGATAAGGTGATAATGCTTTGAAATCCACTCATCCAATTGGTTTTTTCCATGTGTATGTTTTAGATGTTTCATTATCATTCCATTTTATTTAAATCGTCAAATAATGATGTCATCGCTGTATCATTATAATGTCATAAATAATTTAATTTATTTAATGTCTAAAAATTATAAACAAATACTATGATGTAGGAAATCTTTTTATCTTTCCAATGAGTATTTATAATCAAAATTTGGACTTGTATAACACCACTTAAAAATTTTTCTTGTAAAACATATTATGTTTGTGTCATTTCCACTTTAACATTAAATAAAAAGTAATTTATGTCATTTCCCAACCCAAATGTCTCCATGGGGTCCCCAAGTTGACCCATGGCTTTTATTGGTCGGCCATGACACAACCAATAAGGTTAGGACATCTGTCTAGGTCATTTCATATTATTAAAGCATTATTTATACCTTAAACTACACTAATTACCACTAATCACGATTAAGAACTAAATAAGTTACTATTCACCAAAAAATTATTATAATCTCATTGAAAAACATTTTACTTCTTAATTACAACCATGTATGTAGTATTTTCAAAATTCAATACACATTAGTGGTAAACTTTCATTTAACTGAAAAATCAGTATGCTTGATTACCACTTAGTGGTTTCACTATTCATCAAAAATTGAAGTTTTTCAGAAAATTACCAAAAAATCACCCTAAGCTATATCTGATATTCCGAATTCAAAAATGAAGTCTATTTTACAAAATTCAAATCATATAAGTCACATTAATTAATTTAATAATTAATTCCCGCTGCCAGAGGAAAATAGCGTGTTTTTACAAAACAATAAGTATCAAAAGATTGACACCAGTTTAAGTCTAATTTCAAAGTGAAATTGATTCCAATGGCCACCATTGGATAAAATGGTAAAAATATATTCATATTACACATTAAGACCAATTCAAAATATAATCTAATCATATAAATAAATTAGATTAAAAATCATTTTTGATGTAAAATGCAGTATTTTTCACTATTCATTAAAAAATGAACATTGTCAGAAAAATACCAAAAATTCACACAAAGTAAATTATGATGTCCCAATCATATAGAATAAGTTTATTTTGACAAACATAGTTTATAAAATTGTCAAAAGATAGATTTAAAAAGGGTTTTCCATCATAAGGCAGTAAAACAATCTTTTAAGAATATTAGTGTATTCCATGCTTAAGATTGGATTTATTTTCATTTTAAGCCTCTAAAACACTATCTTAATCATTAATAGACATAGATAAAAATATCTATTATTCATTACTTACTTGGGATGTTACATCCTTCCCCCCTTTAGAAAATTGCGTCCCTGCAATTTATTTACTTATCGAATAAATGGGGGTACTTATCCCTCATTGCATTTTCAGATTCCCATGTTGCCTCTTCAATCATGTGGTTTTTCCCCAAAACCTTTACCCGGTGAATCACTTTATTCCGTAACACTTGCTCCCTGTGGTCAAGAATCTGGACTGGTTGTTCCTCATAAGATAGGTTCTCTTCTAGCTGAACTACCTCTGGACTCAAAACATGAGATGGATCTGGCATGTACTTTCTCAACATCAAAACGTGAAAAAAATTGTGTACCTGAGATAAACTCGGAGGTAAAGCCACTCGGTATGCAACTGATCCAACTCTTTCCATAATTTCGTATGGTCCAACGAACCTTGGACTCAACTTTCCTTTCTTACCAAATCTCATCACACTTTTCCAAGGAGGAACCTTGAGAAAAACATGATCACCTACCTCGAAAGATAGATCCTTCCTCCGGTTATCTGCATAACTCTTCTGCCTGCTCTGAGCTGTTCTCATGTGTTTCTGAATCAGCTGAACTTTTTCTGCCATCTCTTCTACCAATTCTGGTCCCATCAACTTCCTTTCACCCACTTCATCCCAGAAAGCTGGAGTTCGACACCGCTTCCCATATAATTCCTGAAATGGTTCCATCTGTATACTGGAATGAAAGCTGTTATTATAAGAAAACTCAACCAAAGAAAGATGTTGGTCCCAACTTCCCTGATAATCCATAGAACAAGCTCGTAGCATATCCTCCAATGTCTGAATTGTTTGTTCTGACTGCCCATCTGATTGAGGATGAAAAGCTGTACTAAAATTTAACTCGGTACCCAAAGACTTCTGAAGGCCCTTCCAAAAGTTAGAAGTAAACCTGGGATCACGATCCGATACAATGGAGAGAGGAACTCCATGTAACCTGACTATATCTTTAAGATACAAACGGAAAAGTTGATCAAGAGAGAAAGTATCTCGTATAGCAAGGAAATGAGCAGATTTGGTCAAGCGATCAACAATAACCCAGATTGTATTATTACCTCGAGATGTCTTCGGTAATCAAACAACAAAGTACATGGATATATTCTCCCATTTACACTCTGGCACTGGTAAAGGCTGAATCATCCCTTTCGGTAACTGCCGCTCTGCTTTAACCTGTTGACATGTCCAACACATCACAGTAAAATCAGCAATATCTCTTTTCATTCCATCCCACCAGTAATACTCTCGCAGATCTCTATACATCTTAGTACTGCCCGGATGAACTGAAAACGGAGAACTATGAGCTTCACATAACAACTCTCTCTTCAACTGTGAATCACAAGGCACACACAATATCTTCCCAAATCACAAAACACAATCATTATCAATGTTGAATTCAGGCAACTTACCTTTCTGAACCAGCTCTACCTTTTTCTGCAACTCACTGTCTTGCTTCTGTGCTTGCTTGATTCTATCTGAGAGAGATGATCTCACTGATACCTGAAACAAAACAGAAGGAATTCCTACACCAACAACTTCTATTCCAAAGTTCATCAAATCCTTAACCAAAGGATCACGTTCCAAATGCAACATTGTTAATGAAGCATTACGTTTTCGACTCAAAGCATCAGCCACTTTATTTGCTTTTCCTGGATGGTAATGAATTGTACAATCATAATCCTTGATTAATTCTAGCCATCTCCTCTGTCTCATGTTTAACTCTTTCTGAGTGAATATATACATTAAACTTTTGTTATTGGTATATATTTCACACTTTACTCCATACAAATGATGCCTCCAAATTTTTAAAGCAAAAACAATAGCAGCTAATTCCAAATCATGTGTAGGGTAATTTACCTCATGAGTTTTCAACTGTCTTGAAGCATAAGAAATTACATGATCATTCTGCATTAGGACGCAATCAAGTCCTTTCAATGAAGCATCACTGTATATAACAAACTCACCATTCCTGGAAGGTAGTGCCAAAACTGGAGCATTCACCAATCTTCTTTTCAATTCCTGAAAACAATCATCACATTCTTTTGTCCAGATAAACTTAACACCCTTCCGAGTTAGCTTAGTCATTGGACTAGATAACCATGAAAAATTTATAACAAACCTTCGGTAATAGCCCGCCAAACCAAGGAAGCTACGAATCTCGGTTACATTTGTGGGTCTTGGCCATTCTTCCACAACTTTTTTTTTCAGGATCAACATTTATTCCATCCTTAGAAACAATGTGACCAAGGAAAGAAATTTTTTTGCAACCAAAACTCACACTTGCTGAATTTCCCATACAGTTTCTTTTATTTTAAGGTTTGCAAGATAACCCTTAAATGTTTTTCATGCTCCTCTTTACTTTTAGAAAACACCAAAATATCATCAATGAAAACCACCACACACTTATCCAAGAACTCATGGAAAATTCTATTCATTAAGTCCATGAATACAGCAGGTGCATTGGTTAGGCCAAAAGGCATTACTACAAATTCATAATGGCCATATCTCGTACGGAACGCGGTCTTCGGAATATCTGCCTCCTTTACCTTCAGCTGATGGTACCCCGATCTCAAGTCAATATTTGAAAAAAACTGAGCTCCCTAGAGCTGATCAAAAAAATCATCGATATGAGGCAAAGGATATTTGTTCTTAACAGTGATATTATTCAAGGCTCTATAATCAATGCAAAGTCTCATAGAACCATCTTTCTTTTTAACAAATAAAACAGGAGCACCCCATGGTGATGTGCTAGGTCTAATGAAACCTTTCTCTAATAAATCGTGCAATTTCTCATTCAACTCTAAAAGTTCAATTTGTGCCATTCGATAAGGGGGTTTTGAAATTGGATTAGCATCAGGAACTTAGTCAACAGTAAACTCAACTTCCTGATCTGGTATTATTCCAGGCAACTCATCAGGAAAAACATCAGGATACTCATTTACCATTGGCACATCATTAATCTGAACAGTTCCTTTATTTTCAACGACGTGTGCAAGGTAACATTCATTTCCATCTTTTACAAGTTTCTCGGCCTCTTGATAAGTTATCAAAAGTAAGGGTTCATTCTTGTAAACAAACTGAAAGTCTTTCTGAAAAGAAACTTCTTTATCTCTATAGTCAATCTTAGCATGGTAAATAGAGAGCCAATCCATACCCAGGATAACATCAAACTCTACTAGAGGTAGAACAATAAGGTTTGCAAGTAGGTTCTTTCCACAGATAAGGATAGGAAGATTCTTATAAATTCTTTTTGCCTCAACATTTCCCCCAGGTGTTTTTACCAAAAGTTCAGGAGTCATTTCTTGAGATGGTATTCCCATTTTACTAGAAAAGGTTTCAGAGATGAAAGAATGTGTAGACCCCGAATCCGACAACACACTGGCATAATCTGAAAAAACAAACAAAGTACCTGATACAACTTCATTTGATGGCCCGACATCTGCTGAAGTAGTTGCAAAGGATTTCACCACCCCTTTCTGCTTGTAGTCTAACTGCTTCCCATCACTCAAGCTCCTTGTCGGACACTCATTTGCATAGTGACCCATCTCATTGCACTTATAACATTTCACTAACTGTAAATCAAACTTGTTCTTACCTTCACCTTGATCCTTTTCAGTGCAATCACGAGCCTTATGTCCCATATTACCACATCGGTAGCACTTCCCAGAATTCAGAAGACATTCCCCAGCATGCCTTTTTCCACATTTATCACAAACTGGAAACTTAGTTTTCTTACCATCAGACTTTTTTGAAGAATTATTACCTTTCTCCTGCCACCTCGGTCTCTTCTTCTGCTGGTTGTTATAGAAAACTTATTCATCGTCAAACTCCATTTCCACCTTCTCAGCACATCAAACAAGCTTTTCATAACTTTTAAACTCACGAGAAGCCAACGCCCTTCGATATTTTGGCTTTAATCCTGAGTAGAAATGATTGATTTTACTATCAAGGTCCCAGATAAAATTTGGAGCATACCTTTCCAATTGAGTGAACCTTTCTTCATAGGCAGCCACTGAGTCTTCTTCTTGCCTCAATTCCAAGAATTGATTTTCCATCCTAAGTCGAACAGCCTTAGGAAAATACTTCTCAAGAAACATACCTTTGAATTCATCCCAGTCAAGAGCATCAATCTCTTCGGCGTCCCTGATATTTTTAACCATACACCACCACTGATCTGCTTCACCCTCCAAACGGTAAATAGCAAGACTAACCTTTTGATTGTCTGAACACCCCATGACATCAAAAATCTTCTCCAGTGCTTTAATCCACCCTTCAGCTAGCACAGGGTCAGATGATCCTCTGAATGGTGGGGGATGTTGCCTCATGAAATGTTCCACCACTGACATGTTCCTCTGCGGTTGATCTGCCTAATCTCGTGCATGGATACCACCACCATTTATCGCTTGAGTCAACTGCGTCATTACTGCAACAAACTGTTCAGTTACAATTCCGACCATTTCTGGATGCTGGTTCGGAAGGTTATTTCCCTCTGTATGCCTTCCTAGCACTGCTTCCCTGTTTCCTCTGCGGAAAACCATTCTGAACAAACATGTCTTAGATGAAGCAACATGGTAATCTTTAAATGCTATATCATTTCAAAAAAAAAACAAAATATTTTTGGACAATATTTTAATAGAATTCTAACTCCTAAAGTTATCTAAACCGACCTTTGATACCAACTATAAGGCCCCAGCCTTAAACCTTACTTAATCTTGAGTTATTACAAGATTACACATTGAGGATCTTTTCGGGTTTAGAGTTTTAGAGATATGATCATAAAACTTGCATTACAATCCACATATAAACAAAGTGGTTACATAAAGATAGTATTCTTCATTCCCATCAATGGAAACATATTTAAAATAAAACATGGATTATTTCATTACACATCCTTGACTCTATCATCTTATCATGTACCTTTCCCTTGACCTGTGAAAAACATTTCAAAAACATTGGATGAGCATAAAACTCAGTACGGGTTAAAAAAAACATGGAAAGGAAACATGAGTTCATATGTACATAAGAATGAAATCATACTTTACCCATAAAACATATGCACTTTAACACGCCTCATAAAATCATGAATAAATCATAGAAACCATAAGACATAAAGGTAACTTGAGGCATTCATAACATTCTTACGTAGGGAGTAACTCTCTTGGTTAAGTTTGGAATACCCATCACATTATATTCCCTGAAATCTCTTCGGAGAAACCTTAACGTTTCACTCCTTCGCGTTACCCAATGCATTGGAGAGCTATAACGGGATCACCCGCCCTTAGTCTATCACGGAACCACCCGTCTTCATAATAATGCCCAAGAACCTCAACATAACCGTATCACATAAAACATGCATAAAGGAAACATAACATTTCCACCATTAAATCACAAGATATCAATACCACACATTGATATAATAAAAACATTATGAAAACCATTTTCAATACCAATGTAAATCATGGTATTTATTTTTTCGTTTTTTTAAAAAGGTATGGCTGGTAGAGGAAGCCGAAACTCAAATAACGGTCACAACGGCGGAGAAGTCGTTGTCGCCGCATATGTACGACAAAAACATTCCCTTTTGTCGTTTAGTAAACGCTTCATATAAAAAAGATTCCTTTTGAATAAACGTATAAGTCAAAGGGGTTTATACACCGTATAAAAGAAAGATGTGTATAAGATAAAATATTCCTCAATGAAAGGAGATTGAGACGAAGTCCCATACCTCGTATCCGACTTGACCCGACCGTTCTTTAATGTCCTGAATAATAAACTTGAGTTAATCTCTACTTGCTTATGAACCTTTTTCGAGTTCATTATTCCTTTTATACCATGTTATGAACATCATGTACTCATTTAAGTTAATAATGTTCATTTTGTCGGTATTTGGTTCTTAAGTCAAAAATAGACTTCTTACACTTACATGTTGCTAATTTGGTCAAAGGTTCATTATATCCAGAATAGTATTCATGATGTAGATATCATATATGTCATATATTTCTAGTACATACATGCATTTATAATATTACATAATCATGTAGAGGTAAGAAATTAAATGCACCGTTCATGGAGACGGTAAGCCGTACGTACGCATGAACGCTACTTTCATTTCTATTTCGTATTTTATAGAATGGAATCATAATGATATAAAGTTATATTATAATTCCAATATAATATCATATATAATATCATAGTTCCATCCTTTATATGTCCCACATATGGTATTTAACGAATCAAATCACTTTGAGGGGGCGGTAGTCCGCACTTCCTAAAATGAAGATATCGTGTTTACCCATAATGGAAACCATAAAGGTATGTCCAAAATGAAAAAAAACAGTAGCTTAATGAAAACATAAAAATATTAAATATCATATATAAAAATAGTGACATCATAATGGCCACCTTTGAAGGTGTTAAATGAGTATTGAACAATCATCGTTTCGGGAGGCAGAATTTCGCCATCCACGGAAACTGTATGTTATTTAACCATTTGATGTAGTTGTGGGAGAGTGTAGCTCAAATGAATCATATAAAAACATCCTATTATATTTAAGATACTGGTGTTGTTACAAAAGAAGTAAATAAAAAGAGTTTAGGGGGTTGGAGAAGCAAAATAAAACAAATGAACATGAGAGAATGAATTACCTTTAAAAGTGTAACTCCTTTTGTTTTGAGCCTAAAGGCTTCCTTTGAAAGGATTCTGCCCAAAGGGAATCCTCTAGGATGAGGAGAGGGATTTGGAGAGAGCAAATGGGCAGGGGTTGGCCGAGCCAAAGGCTTGAGGAATGTGTGAAATGAGGTAGAGGTGGGGGCCTTTTATAAGAGGAGAGGAGGGGCACTTTTGGAAAGTAAAGAAATATCACTTTATTTGAAAATGTGTTTCGGTTTTAAAAGGTCCCAGATTGATAGAATTCGTGGATAAGGTGATAAGTCTTCTAAATCCACTCATCCAATTGGTTTTGGCCATGTGTAAGTTTTAGATTTTTCATTATCATTCCATTTTATTTAAATCGTCAAATAATGATGTCATCGCTGCATCATTATTATGTCATAAATACTTTAATTTATTTAATGTCTAAAAATTATACAAAAATACTATGATGTAGGAAATACTTTTATCTTTCCAATTACTATTTATAATCAAAATTTGGACTTGTATAACCCCACTTAAAAATTGTTCTTGTAAAACATATTATGTTTGTGTCATTTCCACTTTAACATTAAATAAAAAGTAATTTATGTCATTTCCCAACCAAAATTCCTCCATGGGGTCCCCAAGTTGACCCATGGCTTGTCTTGGTCATCCATGACACAACCAATAATGTTGGGACATGTTTCTAGGTCATTTCATATTATTAAAGCATTATTTATACCTTAAACTACACTAATTACCACTAATCACGATTAAGAACTAAATAAGTTACTATTCACCAAAAAATTATTATAATCTCATTGAACCACATTTTACTTCTTAATTACAACCATGTTTGTCATATTTTAAAAATTCAATACACATTAGTGGTAAACTTTCATTTAACTGAAAAATCAGTTTGCTTGATTACCACTTAGTGGTTTCACTATTCATCAAAAATTGAAGTTTTTCAGAAAATTACCAAATATTCACCCTAAGCTATATTTGATATTCCGAATTCAAAAATGAAGTCTATTTTACAAAATTCAAATCATATAAGTCACATTAATTAATTTAATAATTAATTCCCGCTACCAGAGCAAAATAGCGTGTTTTTACAAAACAATAAGTATCAAAAGATTAACACCAGTTTAAGTCTAATTTCAAAGTGAAATTGATTCCAATGGCCACCATTGGATAAAATGGTAAAAATATATTCATATTACACATTAAGACCAATTAAAAAGATAATATAATCATATAAATAAATTATATTAAAAAGCAATTTTGATGTAAAATGCAGTATTTTTCACTATTCATTAAAAAATGAACATTGTCAGAAAAATACCAAAAATTCACAAAAAGTAAATTATGATGTCCCAATCATAAAGAATAAGTTTATTTTGACAAACATAGTTTATAAAATTGTCAATAGATAGATTTAAAAAGGGTTTTCCATCATAAGGCTATAAAACAATCTTTTAAGAATATTAGTGTATTCCATGCTTAAGATTGGATTTATTTTCATTTTAAGCCTATAAAACACTATCTTAATCATTAATAGAAATAGATAAAAATATCTATTATTAATTACTTACTTGGGATGTTACATATGATCCCTTACTTCAGCATAGTAATGACTTATGTAATGGTTATCATTAGAGAAGATAAATGATCTCTCATTAAAATAAAATCAATATGCTCGAAAAGTGACACATATAATGCTGATAAAAATCCAATAGACATAAATAAAATGTAAATTCAAATAAGGTGAATCAATGGAGGGAAGGGAGAGAGGTATATTACAATGAGTGGGTGGTTCAGAATGATTGGGATGATATTCTTGACCTCATGGAGGAAAATTGGGATGGTTGAATAGAGGAAAGTGGAGAGTATATTTTTTATAAAATAGTTTTTACTTAAGTGTTATGAGATCAGGAGTGGATTTATATAGGAAAACAAAGGGTTATTCATTATTTGTTACCAAATTTATGTTTTGGACACTATGAAATTCAGAAAAAAACCACATTATATTCCACTATTTTATCAAATTCTTTATACCAAATGGGGGTATTTTTTATTGTTATTTAATTTCATCAACTAATAAAATTAAAATAAGACCCTCGATGATGTTTATGAGTGTGATATTTACTAAGAGTGGATTATAAAAGCCTATAATATAATATAGGGTTTTGAGGACTTATAACGGTTATATAAAATTAATCTAAAAAATGATTTAAATAGGAAATATTTTTTATTGAATCATTTTTGGTACATTTTAAATAACATTGGGTTCATTATGATGTCATAATATATATTATATATTTATACCATATTTAATTTTTACATGAATAATCAACTGTTTGAGAAAATTTTGAAAACGTCACTATTCGATACTTTTGACATGATAACTAAAAAAATAATATTAATTTTAACAAATTATTTATTTAAATATTAAAAATTAATGTTTTAAATTAATTCCATGTTTATGTAAAAATAATAGGAGTTTAGAAATATCTATTTTCTTGACCGATATATATATATATATATATATATTACTTTTTAAATTTGTAAAATTCAATTATCTTTTATATTTTATATATAATATTTAATAATAATATCTTAATAAAAAATATCTTGTTTGAAAAATTAATGTATTCATCAATAATAATTTATTTTATTGAAATTTTATATTACCCACAAATACAATTCTAGAATTTTTGTATCAAAATAAAAACATTATCGAAATCATTTACATAATCATTTATAATGTATAAAAAAATATAATTAAAAAAAACTATTTAAAATAAATATACATATTCATTTTATTCGGGTTGAGATACACAACCCATAATTACATGACTGAAGGGCCTAAGAGTAAGGTGTTTGGTGATGAGATTTTCATAGGGTGGTTCAGTGAATGTTCATTGGGGCGTGATCTTGATTGGAAAAAACATTTTATTTACAACATTTCACTTGGTCATTAGTTATTCAATATTATCTTGGGATTATCCAAGTGAAAATTCTATAGATTCTATCTCTATTTAGATCTCTAATAAATGGTATTCATAGTGTATGACGATATTGGATGAGGTCATTGCTTCTTTCATCTATATCAATTGGCTTTATCCAACCCCATTATATATACTAGTGATATGACAACAGATCAATGACTATGTTAGAAATGATTATCTTGCATTTGTGAGGATGGTATGACTCTGAGTATGATATATACTCTGTGATTCCAAACGTAGGATCGAAATAAGAATGAGATTATCAGATACAAGAGGGGATGAATTTTACATTTCAAAAATTCCTTTAGGAAATTTTTATTATGGTTATGTTTAACAAGGTTAAACATGATACTTCACAAGACCTCTATGAGTACTAAAGACTTGCTAGATTCAGGAAATGTGATTCCGAAAATGAAACTTATAAAAAGATACAAAGATTAAGATTCTACCTTAAAGAGTATAGAATCTAACTATATCAGAGTACAAGTGAGGAAGTATAAGAAAGTTATACTTTCCTTAGCAATACAAAATGCATCAAAAAAAAGAAGTAGTAAAACTACAGGTAACAAACTACAATTATTTTAACCCAAAGTGAAGGGTATCCAACAACCTTGGATAAAGGTCCCTTGATTTATACATTCATGAATGTCTGTCTTACCCACACTAGTGTAATCCCTCGATAAGAAGATCGAAGTCAGTCTTGATATCTCTGCAAGTCCTCAACTATGAAGTAGTCGGAACCTCTATCTTCCTCAGTATGGAAGCCCTCAACTTCAATGTGTTGGAACCTATGTATTTCTATCCCCAGAATCACATGATTGTAATCAGCAACAATCGAAGTCGCACGAAGCTTGTCTACCCAAGGAAACTTCTGAAAAAGCTGTTCAAACTTTATGCACAATGCCTTGAGAGTTGATAAGATCCTCTCTCTCCAGAAATCACTTTAGGAAGTTCTGATCACCAAAATTACAAAAGTTTGGAGCATGTTCAAATGACCTCTTATTTTTAGGCAAAGCTCCAACGGTCGGCTCCCTCCTCCAATGGTCATATTTATCATTCAATTTCGGAGGCACCTGTACACGTGTCACTCAACCAATGGTTAGACTATAACTGAAAGCACAACATCATTTTGTAATGAAATGAGTGTAATAATATGTAAAACTGATGTTCAGAATGTAAGAAAATAAAAGTTCAGAGTTTAACCAAAATATAAATCAGAGTCTATAATAAAGATATATTCGGATTTTGTTTAATAGGAATTCAGAACCTAAATTCTATAGAAATTTGGAGTCTGAATTTCTAAGGAAATATGGATTCGGGTTTTACTAGAATTCAGAATATGAACTTACAAAGTTTGGAGTCAAACTATTAGAAGTTCGGAGTCGAACTAGAGGAAGTTCGGAGTCGAACTCATACATGTTCAGAGTCTATCTCATAGAAGTTTGCTGACAAACTCATAGAAGTTTTGAGTCGAACTCATTGAAGTTAGTATCCATAATTTGGAGTTGAACTTTGTGAGTGTTCGTATTCCGAATTCGGCATGGATCTTTTTGAGAGTTCGTATCTAGATTTCGGAGTGAAACATTATGAGAGTTCGTATTCAAAATTCAGAATGTAACTTCATTAGAGTATGTTTCTAGAATTCAAAATTGTACTTCATTAGATTTCATATCCATAATTCTGAATGAACTTCATTAGAGTTCATATCCAGAATTTAGAATGGAACTTCATTAGAGTTCGTATCCAGAATTTGGATCCTAAAACAGAATGCTTCAAATCTCAGTATTATATGATTCTGAGGTATTAGGTATGAATCCAATTTGTATACTTATGAAAAATACTGATATGAACAATGAAAATATAATAGGGGAAAATTCCTTTGGAAAGTAAATTTTCATTATAGAAGTCAAATATAGATTTGATTAAGTATAAAGTTTTTGTGATTTTCAAAACAATAAGCAATGGAAAATTCATAAGGAAAACCATATTGACTCAACAAACTCCTTTTTTTGGAAAGCACAAACCTATTTTCAAAAAAGAATATATGTGTTTAGAAAAAATTTCTTTATACTTTGAAATTAAAACTTATCTCCCTTTGTTCATAGATGATGGTGAATACAACTAACTCCCCCTTAGGCATAGGAACTCTAAGGATTGTATTCTTTATTTTCATAATAAATTTTTCATTATCATGGGAATGAGAAACATCGTAATGAGAAACTCCACCTTACTTAAGGATAGTTCTTTGACATAGAAATTCTTCTTCTCCCTTTTAGATTTTTCCTTCTCCCCCCATGAGTAGTTCTTTTTCCTTCTCCCCCATTGTGACTTTAAAAAATAATTTAAGGGAATGTAAAATAAATAATGTACCTGAAAAATTATTACATAACAACACAAGATACAAACGACCAGAGATTTCATTAGAATTGAAAGAATTTTTACAGGGAATGACATTACAACAAAAAATAGGATTTGTCTATTTTTCTTCCATTTCCATAGGGATTACCTTCTTCAAAAAGGTTTTACTATTTTTCACGTATTTCTGGTCCTCCTCATCTTTTTTTGATAAGGCTTTAATCCTTTCATCTTGACCTTTTAGTGCCTCAGACTGTGCCTTAAGAATTTCATTCTACTTCACAAGCTTCTCTTCAATCTCAATCTGGAGATCTCTTTCTCCTTTCCAGTTTTGAGAAACCGAGTTAAACTTTCCAATCAGATCCATCACCTATTGATTATGAGTATTTTTCTCATGGGTCAGTTTATCCTGAAGATTCTTCATTTTTTATCCTCGGTGTCAAAAAATTCATTAACATTATTCTAAAAATGATCAAGCTTTGAAAAATCCTCATCGATTTTCTTTGACCATAAAGTGATTTTGCTGCACGATTTTCTTGTGGACCTCATAATTGATAAGGAAATTTCTATGATCAGCCTCAATCTCCAGAAACCTATCCATCACCATAAATAAGGATTCTAATTTCTGATTTAAGCTGTGTTGATGCATCTGGAATCTGGAGTTTATTGTAGGGAAGATCATAATTGTATCCACCAATTACTTTAGAGACTCAACATCAAAATCCTGACCCAGTGCTGATGATTCTGAATTATACACCTTTATCGGGGATTTTTCTTCTTCAATCTCCACTAGCATTCTTCTAGAAGAACCAGAAACGTCTTTCTTCCTAATGATATCTTTTGTTGGGGTGTCCATTATAACTTTATACCCCTTATAAACTTTCAGAACTGCCTCATCAGGAGATTCTTCCTCGCTTTAACATACTTGAACCATATTATCTTCATCTGGTTTCTCCATCTCTGCTCATTCTCCAAGATAGTGCTTCTCATAGCTTACATCCTCAGATGATTTATTGTCTTCTTCCCTGTCATCTTTTTCCTTACCTTCTTACTCAACTACCATTCACGGAATGGCATTCTTTGTGGACTCGACCTTAGATGTTTGGAGTGGTATTTTTTCTAATATGTTTTCCTTCTCTTGATAATATTTCTCTTGTTTAATCAAGTCATCAAGATCACCAATATATTTTACAACTTCTTCTTCTTATTCTTCTCCTTCCTCCTCTTCTTCTACACTTTCAACAACTTCTTCCTCTACTTCTTCACCAACTCCATTCTCTACTTCTTCAAAAACCACTTTCCCTTTTGACTTTTCCGGAGTGAAGTAATTTTTTACAGGGGTCTCTAGTAAAGGTTGAACAAAAAATGTTTTCAGTACAAGAATATTCTCAGAAGAAATTTCAATGGCATTAAAAATATATTGAACAATTTTAGTCTCAGACACCTTGTTCTTCATTTTCATCTCTTTGTCCTATTTCTCTAACTCATCTTCAACTTTTTCTCTTAAGCCCTTAGCCTCAGCAGGGTCCAATCCGAACTGTAGATCCCCTTCATTCCTTTTCTTTTTATATTCCATCAATTTAGAAGCCACCTCATCTGGATTTGCTTTTTGTTTTTTCGGTTTGGGAGGTGCAGATTGAGTTTCCTTAGCTTTAGGGGTCTTTTCATCACCTACAACTTCTTTCAATTTCCTCTTATGTCCAACCTTCTACACTGGCTCAGATTTCTCAGCATTTTCCAGATTGGTTTCAGCCTCTTCCTCTGGAAAATTATAAAACTCCCATGTTTCCTTGGAATAGGACATATTCATCCTTTTCAAGGTATCATCACAAACAAGAATAACCTTGAAATTCCGAGCCTTATACTTACATGGAATCTTGAAAGAATACAGACACTGAACTATCTACTTTGATAGTAAGGCATAGTACATGATGATTTGAGCTCTCAAATTACCTTCCGTGATTTTCTTGATTGTCACAAGAACATGACTCATTAGTTTGATTTTTCTTAGAATCACCATGGAATATAAGAAATATATATCAGTTTTCTTCAGGGTATCTTTGTCACCTTTTCTCGGAAACAATAAACCTTGTACCCACAACTAAAGAATCAGATTATTAGAAGATAGATGAGCTATTATGGCTATCATTACATAATGAAGCCCAAGACACTCTAAGCCCTTCACCTTAACAAAACTGCAGAGAACATATGGAAGATTATGTGAGAAAAATCAGCTTATACTTCATATAGTAGCCCCACCAATCTTGCTTCCTTGGTGTAAGTAAGTTTACAAGTCATCCCATAAGACGTGAATTTTTTTTCTCTTCCCACTTCCTCATAGAAGCATGCTAATTCATAGAATGCTACATGTAATGTCGGATAGACCACATATTTAACACTTGTCTTATATATACATAAATATTCCAAAACATTCAATTTTATGTTCTTAGAGATGATAGAATCATACTTTTAAATGTTTGGATGGACCTGTCTTTCTCTTTACAGTTGCCATTTTGAAATTGGCTTCGAGGTAGAAATATCATGTGAAGTGTCTTATACAGACATTCAGATTGGAGGTGTTCAAAATGATTTAGAATGGGATTTAAGAACAGTGGCAAAGCATCAAGAAGCGAGGGCTTGGAGATCTATGTGGGACACAAAAGGGGGTCCCCTTTATATAGTCGATAGAGCTAACCTTTGATCTTCCAAAGCAATCTAACGGTTGAAAATATCTCTGATCTGATCTGATGGTTGAAAACATACCCGCATGGAAAATTTTGAATCTAATCTTTTGAGGTTTTAAAAGACATTCAGATTTAAGAAGAAACCAATCCGAGAAATTTTATAACGAAAAAACTACCAGCAACTAAAAATGTCTATGTGAAATTGAGTAAGGAAGTCATACATTTCGGATTGGCTAGGAGGTTTACTCGTAACAGGTAATATTCTCCATGATGAAAATTTGACTACGAAAAACTCATTACGAAAAACTCACTATGAAAAAAATAGTACGAAAATTCCCATTACAAAAATTCTCATTACAAAAATTCTCATTACCAAAACATCATTACGAAAATTTCCAGTATGAAAACCTCATTATGAAAATTTCCAGTACGAAAACATCATTATGAAAATTTCCAGTACCAAAACATTATTATGAAAATTTTCTATTATGAAAAATTCATTACAAAAAATTTCAAAAAAATATTTATTACAAGAAACATGAGAAACACCAATACGAATGTTTTTTTAAGAGAAACTTCATAATAGATGTACTCCCCCAAGGAAAAGGAGTTTATTATTAGTTCAACTAGAAGTTAATGAAGGAAGATTACATCATGGTTATTATTCCTAACTTCTGTTTAATATATTCAAATCTATCAGATGGTAATGATTTTCTAAAAATATCAGCAAGTTGTTCTTGAGTTCTGATAAACTAAAGACTGATATCTATTTTTAGTGTGTGATCCCTAAGAAAGTGATGTCTAATATCTATGTTCTTTGCACGAGAGTGATATGCATGGTTTTTACTAAGGGAAAGGGACCTTGTGTTATCACACAAAATTTGAGTCTTAGTAAAACTCAAGCCATAATCTGTGAGTGTGTGTTGTATCCACAACACATAAGCACAACAACTTCCAGCTACTACATATTCAGCCTTAATAGTGGAGAGTGCTACAAAATGTTGCTTCTTGAAAGACCAAGAGACTAATGAATCTCTTAAGAAATGACAAGTTCTGTATTTACTCATTCTATCCATTCTACATCCACCAAAGTTAGCATCTAAAAATCCATATAAAACAAAATCATTTCCACAAGTATAAAATAGTTGTATATCCATGGTTCCCTTTAAGTAGCCAGAAAATTATTTTCAATACCTTTAAATGTGATTCCATAGGATTGGATTGATATATTTCACATAAGCATACTGAAAACATCAAGTCTGGTTGAGTCGATATCATGTAAAGTAGACTTCAATCATACCTCTAAAAGATGTTTGATCTATTGGTTTTCCTGCTTCATCAAGATCAAGCGTGTTTTAGGTACCAATAAGAGTACTTATACTCTTAGTGTTGTCATACCCATACTTTTTAAGAATATCTTTAATATACATATGTTTGGATATGGAGATTCCTTCTAGTTTTTGAGAAATTTGAAAACCATGGAAAAATGATAACTCACCCATCATACTCATTTCAAACTCAGATTTCATTAGATCTGCAAATGAATCAGTTAATGATTGATGAGTTGAACCAAATATAATGTAATCAACATAAATTTGAACAATAAAAACATTATTATTATCTTTCATTATAAAAAGGGTTGGATCTTCATTTCCCTTAACATAGTAATTTTGAGGAAAAAATCCTATAAATCTATCATACCAAGCTAGTGGGGCTTATTTAAGGCCATACAGAGCTTTGGTAAGTCTAAACATAAGATTAAGATATTTTTTATCTTCAATGACAGGAGGCTGTTTAACAAAAACATCCTCTTGAACATAAACATTAAGGAAAGCACATTTCACATCCATTTGAAAATGTTTAAAATTGAAGAATGTTGTAAAGGCAAGTAGAATACGAATAGATTCAAGTATAGATACTAGAGCATAGGTTTCCTCATAGTCTATTCCCTCTTGTTGATTATAGCCTTTAGCAACTAATATAGATTTATTTCTAATGATGACTCCATTTTCAACAAATTTATTTTTGAAGACCCATTTTACTCCAATAACAGATGTCTTCATAGGTCTTTCAAACATGGTCCAAACTTTATTCCTTTCGAATTCATTTTGTTCATATTGCATGGATTTAATCCAATCTTCATCACCTAATGTTTTATCAATTATTTTTTGTTCTAATTGGGAATGGAATGCTAGTTGTTCTGCATTATTTCATAAGGAACTTCTAGTTGTTAGACGTTAATTCACATCACCAATGATACTATCACTGGGATGATTCATAAGAAATGAAAAATTTGGGTTTTGTAAGACCTGTTCATCAACATAGAGTAGTAAATCTTCTAGGGTAAATTATTCAGAAGTATCTTCTTTAAAATTTTCCTTATCAGAATGATTTTCAATCAAAGGCGGATCATCAGTTTTTAAAAACACATCGGAAGATGTAGGTTGATTTTATTTTTGAAAATAAAAGGACCAGTTTCATCAAATTTGACATTTATGGTCTCTTAAACAGTGAAAGTGTCTTTTTGAAAACTCTATAAGCCTTAGAGTTTGTGTTGTAGACTAAGAAAATTCCTTCATCAGATTTTGGTGCGAATTTGTGTAAATTATCTTTAATATTTAGGATGAATAATTTTCAAACAAAAACCTTAAAGTAGTAAATTCTAGTTTCTCTTCCATTACATAACTAATAAGGAGTTCTATTAAGAAAATGGTCTAATTAAAACTCTATTTATAGTATATCAAGAAGTATATACAGCTTCATCCCAAAAATGTTTAGCTACAAAATTCTCACTCAACATGGTTCTAGTTGTCTCTTGAAAAATTATATTTCTTCTTTCAACAACATGATTTGTTTGAGATGTTCTGGGTATAGATAATTTTTGAGTAATACCTTTTCTCCTATAGAAAGCTTTAAAATTATAATTTTGAAATTCTCCTCCATTATCACTATGAATAGTTCTCTATGGAAGGTTTTTCTCATTTTCAACATGGCCTCTAAAACATCTTAAATAATCAAAATCTTTAGAATTCTTTGGTAGAAAATAGACCCATGTAAATATTGTGTAATCATCAACCAAAAAAAATAGATAATACTTTCCTCCAATTCATCTAGTTAGTGTTGGACCAAACAGATCCTCGTGCACCAAAAATAGTGCATTAGTAGTTGAGCCTTCACCATTTAATTTAAAAACGAATTTATGTTTCTTGAATTATTGACAATGGTAATAAACTTTTGATGATTCAAATATAAGCTCTGGTAGATCCTTAACTAAACCTTTATTAGAAGGTTTACAAAAGTTTCTACATTTACAGTGTCATAACCTTTTATTCCATAACCAAGAATGATCTTCCATTGCACTAAGGCAAGGTAAGTCTTTTCTACTAAAGTATTCTATGTTTATTTTGTAAACATTATCTTGCCTAAGGGAAGAAATAATAAATTCTTCCTTGAAATTGTGTACTATGCACTTATCATTCCTAAAATTCACATGGTATCATTCATCACACAATTAAATTATGCTGATGAGGTTGTGCATAAGAACTTTGAGAAACAAAACATTTGAAATATATGTTTTTCCATGAATAACAATGATACCTATACAAATAATTTCTCCATAAGCATTATCTCTAAAGGTTACTCTTCCTCCTTTCATCTTGATAATATTTTCAAAATAGTTTTTGTTACCAGTAATATATTGGGAACATCTACTGTCCCTATACAATGTATTGTTATTGGTACTTTCCTTAATTTCTTGAAAATAAGAAAACGTTAGGTTTTCACAATCCAGACTTGCTTGGATCCTAAAATGTCAGAAAGTAAAATTTTGGGTACCCGCATCTTCTTAGAATAGTGAGACTTATGAAATCATAAAGATTGTGTTTTTTTAATGAAAAATTCTTTTCCCAATGACCACCACATTGACACTTTGTGCAAAAAATGGAACTTTAAGAAACAAAGTAGTTGTTATAAATAATTGGTTTAGAAATTGTGTAACCAAAACCAGAAGTATTCCTTTGAGGTCGAATTTGTGAATACATTTTATCAAAAAAAAATTTACCTAGGGTAAAGTATGACAAACACTTCCTCATAGAAAATATTTCATATTTGAGTTTTATAAAAAGGTTCTTGTTTCCAAAAACATGCGATTTTGAACTAGAGATAGGCTCGAGAAAATATTTCTTAGAAATTATATTTTCTAGTTCTTTATAATGTTTATTCTTCTCAGAATTTACTTCCTCGAGATTATTTAAAATTATTTCAAAATCAGAATTTTTCATATCATGATTTTTAGAAAGATTTGATATTTCCTTAGTAAGAATAGTATTCCTAGTGTTTTCTTTATCAAGAAGATTCATGAGTTTTGTGTTCTCAATCTCAAGAATTTCAGAAAACCTAGAAACTTCTTAAAAGGTAGGTAAAGAATTTTCTTCATCAGAAGAATATTCATCATCAGAATAGTTATAATATTTACTATCATTATAATTTAAAGAGACATTGATCAATGATTCTGCATTGTGTACCATAGCCATCAAGCAATGATTATCAATAGGTAGCCTAGCTATAAGACCAAGATTCTTCTATCCAGAAGATTAATAATATGATGATTCATCTGAAGAGTCACCACCACTGGCACTCTAGGTGTCATTAGCTTTCATAATATTCTTAGCTTTGGAATTGTAATACTTCTTTCTGTTCCTTTCAGAATGTATTTCTTTTCTATCTTTTTTTTATCATAAGGAAATCAGGTATTATGCGACAATCTCTTGTGAATTCATAGAATGTGACCTATGAATCTTTCTTATCTTTCCATTCCTTCTTCTTATTCTTGGATTGTTAATTTCTCTACCCGGCTATCTTGTTCATCCTTTGAGCAAGATTAGCTGACTCATTTTTTGAAATTTCACTCTCACTAGATTCTGATTGGATAAGAAGTTTCATAGATTTGGATCTAGTATATCTTTCAAGAGTCTTAGCATTCCTATGATTTGAATTTGTAGTAAAAGAAATGCTACAATTCCCATTCTACTTCTTTATGATGTCAGCATCTCTCTTCATTCTAGTTCCATGTTGAAGAAGAGTTCCAAATAGTTCATCAAGAGAAATTTGAGTAACCTTTCTTTTTTCATTGATTTTTGTCCTCTTAGATTCCCACTCAATTGTCCTGATATCTATAATCTTATCATCAAGAGAATCATCATCCAAACCGTTTTCTCCCATTGATTGCAAGCTGTTCACGATAGTCATAAACCTTTGATGTACTTTGTTTATTGGTTCTCCATAAGAAAAATTAATGCCATGGTATTCGGCTCTCAACATAGCTCTTCTTGCTTCTATGAATTTCGATGTATGAAAATAAGTTACTTTATGTTTCTTCCATATATTGTTATCTATTTCACAACAAGAAATTTGGATATATATGTCCTAGTATTTGAACGTAGTAAATTATTGCATACCTTATAGTTGAGTGGGTATTCGTGATTTTCATGATTAGTAAAAGCGCTCATTTCCTTGTCAAGAATTTTGTATCCTCCAGTAAGCATAACAATGTTATCTACCACAGTATTGATAATTAATGTCTTCATACGATCTCTAAAATATTCATAACCATTACCGTCAAAGATAGGTGGTCTGGTAGGATTTAAGTTGTCGATAGAACCAACATTTAAAAATTTATTACTTAAGAAAATCATTGGCAAAAACATATTTGAAGTATAAGTCTGTAAATAAGAGAAAATATTCTATGCATGATAAATTTTTTTTATAAGAAAAAATTGAATCTGAACTAGGATTCCGAAAAATATATTCTGAAAAATATGAATCTGGAAATATGAATCCGAATAAGAAATTCTGAGAATTCTCTTCCGAATCGAATCATGAGATGAATTTAGATTAAACAAAATCTTCTGAATTAATTTCTAGATTGGTACATGGTATTAGTTCACCTACTCTAATACCAATATTTTGGATAGTATGACTCTATGTATGATATTCTTGGTGATACCAAACATATGATTGAAATAAGAATTATTTTCTCAGTTACTAGAGGGTGGTGAATTGTACCTTCTAAAAATTCATTTAGGAATTTTTTAGTATGGTTATGTTTATAAAGGGTAAATAGGATAATTCAAAAGACCTCTATGAGTACTAAATACTTGCTAGATTCCGGAAAAGTGATTCTGAAAATGAAACTTAACAAAAGTTAAAGATATTTAGATTCTACTTTAAAGCGTATAGAATATAACTATATCAGAGTACAAGTAAGGAAGTATAAGAAAGTTATACTTTCCTTAGAAATAAAAAATGCAGTGGAAAACAAACAATAATTCTTTTAATCGAAATATAAAGGTATCCAAAAACCTTGGTTAAATGTACCTTGATTTATACTTTCAAGAATGTCTATTTTTCACACACTAGGGTAAGCCATCTATACGAATATAAAAGTATTTATTTCTATACCCACAATTCCTCAACTATTAGGTAGTTGGAACCTCTGCCTTCCTCAATAAGGAAGACCTCAACTTTAAGGTGTTGTAACCTCTGTCTTCCTATCCTCAGAAGCCCTCAATTGTAATCGGCAACAATCAGAGTCGCATGAAGCAAGTCTGCACAAGGCAATGTTCAAAAAAGATGTTCAAACATTATGCATGCTGATTTTAGAGTTGATAAGAGCCTCACTCTCTAGAAATCACATCAGGAAGTTCTGATCACCAAAATTCCAAACGTTCTGAGCACATTGATAAGGGCTCTTATTTATAGGAGAAGCTCCAACAGTCAGCTCCTTCTTCCAATGGTCATATTTCTCCTTGAAATTCAAAGGGAACTGTACACATGTCACTCAACCAACGGTTAGTCTATAACTGAAATCACGACATCGTTTTGTATTAAAATGAGTGTAAGCATAAGTAAAACTACAGTTCGAAATGCCTGAAAATAAAAGTTCAGAGTCTAACCACAATGTTATTTGGAGTCTATAATAAAGATATATTCAGATTCTATTTAATTGGAATTCGTAACCAGATTTCTGGCGATATCCGATGTCTGAATTTCAAAGGAAATTCAGATTCTGGTTTTACTAGAATTCATAATGCAAGCTTACAGAGTTCAGAGTCGAAATAGTAGAAGTTCGAAGTCGAACTAGAGGAGTTTGGAGTCAAACTCATAGAAGTTCAGAGTCAAACTAATAGAGGTTTGATGTCGAACTCATAGAAGATCAGAGTCAAACTCATAGAAGTTCGTATCCATATTTCGGAGTAGTACATTGTGAGAGTTTATATTCATAATTAGGAGTGGAACATTATGAGAGTTAGTATCCATAATTCGTAGTGGAACTTTATGAGTGTTTGTATTCAGAATTCGAAATGGAACTTCATTAGAGTTCGTATCCAGAATTCGGAATGGAACATCATTAGAGTTTATATCCAGAATTTGGAATGGAACTTCATTAGAGTTTGTATCAAAAATTCAGAATGGAACTTCATTAGAGTTCGTATCTGGAATTTAGATCCTAAAATAGAATTCATTATTTCTATGTATTATATGATTCTGAGGTTTTAGGTATGAACCCAATTTTTATACTTAAGAAAAATACTGATATGAGCATTGAAAATATAGTAGGGGTAAATTAATTTAGAAAGGAAAATTTTCCTTATATAAGTGAAATATATATAGGATTAGGTATAAGGTGTTTGTGATTTTCAGAACAAGAAGAAATGGAAAAGTCATATGGAAAACTTTATTGACTCAATAAAATTATGGTATTTTAAATATGATAAGATAAGACTTATAATGATCTAATATATCCAATGTAGTGCATGTTTTTTCTATATATACATTACATAAATAAGGTATTTATTCATTTTAATAGATAATCTAAATAGTTATTGTTTTGTTCATTTATGAATTATCAAATGTTTAAAAGAGTTTAATTTTTATACATTTAATGATTTAATTATGGTTTTTAAATCATTGGAGGATTTTTGTGGCTTAAATAAGTTTTTTTTTGTTAATTTTATTATACAATATATATATCTCCATGCCATAGAGTATGTCTTTTTATTGATGGAACACACCTATGTGACACCAAAAGGACCAAAATGTCCATGGACGAACATTGTTATGAGGGTAAAGAACTATGTGCACCCCTTTGTTCTATGACTAGATCAACATCACCACGTCATGGTCTTATAAATTTCATTATTTTAATGTTTAATATTTGGCCACTAACATTTACGTATTCATTATTTTGAAAGGGGAAACAACATTATATAATTTAGGGTGTTATTAATAGAGATTTTCAATTGATTTATTTCCTGAAATAACCCTATTTTCAATTCTACATCCATGGTAAATGTTCATAATATGTATATGGTAATTTTTTGGAATTATTTCTTCTCCTCTATTGGGAATGTGAATCATATGATTCCTTTAAAGGTGACTTGATCAAACAATTTTAGTTATAATGTTTTCTAAGAAGGGAATCCACATCTTTCATATCTTATCTTGAAACCATTAAGTATATAATAGACCATATAGAATGAATTCTATTCCATATTAAGACATTTTTGTGGTTTTTTCTAGTATTATTGGCTTGTGTATAATTCCATGTTTTGAGACACTTTCATTATATGCTATGTTAGTGTGTATGGAGATCCCATGAAACCTTTGTTTATGATGGATTATGTGTATCATAATATAATACAGCTTATTTGTTTTTTAATTGAAATCTATGGAATAATTTTAATTCCATACTTTCTCTGACATCTGTTTTTTAATTTTTGTGTTTTAGTTTATATCCCATGGTTAAACGCTATAAATATAGGTTGGTTTCTACCATTTAAAGTCCCTTTATTAAGACCAATGTTTCGTTTTTTAAGGAAATGAAGCTAAGAACACTAAATAAAATTTATGATCATGTTGGGTGAACATTGTTTCAACACATTAATGATATTTTACTAGGACCACTTGGAATCAATTCTCTGATAATTGTTTGAGTGCGTGTCTAATGCACAAAAAACCCCATGTGTTTAAAAAAAACTCATTTTATTGTTTAACCAAGATATTCTATATTGGATTTTTTGTAAATTGATGATGGTTATTTGTATATTATGTTATGATAATGGATTTTTTATTCCATAATCCATTAAAAGGATTTTTTCCTTTGGATGTAAAGAACCTATGGTACAGAAACTTCTATAATATTGGAGTTCCATAGGATACATTATTTGTTATATATATTCTTGTTATTATGGAAGGGGGTTTAATGAAATTATTAAAGATAGTGAATATTTTGAATTATAGAAGTTTAAATTGAAATGAATTAATATATTCTCTAGGAATAAATATTAGTTAGAATTATTTTTATTATTTTTATAGAGAATAGAATTTAGAAAAACATGTATAATATCATCTATAATAAAGAAATATGAAAATAGAAAATTATTATCATTGTTTGAGTAAGATTCTAAAATTCAAAAATTGTTATATTAATATAGGTATTTAGGGATTTATAGTATATTTGAGTAGATAAACATGTTTCTTTTCAACGTAATATTTTATTATTTAAAGCATAATTATCCACAAAATAAAAAAAAGTGTTGTAAAGTCTATTTTATTTGGATGGTTTGGTTCATATTTTGAAAAAATAAACTAAAATTCAAAATAATTTTATTATTATCGATTTTAATATGTTGACTACATTTGAGATTCCATAATATTATATGAAAACCTAGGACACCTAAATAAATTGGATGAGCTAAAAACCTAGTAATGGAGTAGACCTAGGAATAAAGCATAACACCTGATTCAGAAAGAATAAGATGATAACATAAATATAATGGATCATGATTAAAAATATTGAAAAATAATATATAGAAAATGGAATCATTTTATCATGTTAATATTGGAAGTTTTATGTAACATATTACATAACATAAACACGAGTCAATGCTAACTGCTCAGACTATATAACATTGTGGAAAAATCCTATAATGGATTCAGTTTGCTCCATATTCTCATACATGATGTATTATTTGAATAACCCTTACGTAATTCACTAGGGCACAATCTGGGAACACCCATCATATATGTTCTTAAATATGTGTTCCATAATAAGAAATTGACCATAAGGATTTTACAAATGAGTTACCCATAGAATATAATGGGTATCATAATAATGTCACAAGGAATAATTAATGGGTTAATCATAATAGAATTGATTTTATATTGGATTTAAATCATAACAAGACAATTATAAAATAAAAATAAGATTATATCATGATAAATGATTTAAAATTTAATTAAAAAAATGTAAAGGGTGGTTAAGTAACCTTGGATATGTGTTTCTTAGGAGGGGTTTTAAAGGATGATGTAAACAGTATTTAAAAGGGGTAAGAGAATAATAATTTCCCTAAAACTAGAGGTGTCCTAATTATTTTTCCAAATAAGAAATATTAATTTTATAAATTATATAAATTTTAAAATAATTAATTAAGGGTTACTTTAAAAGAGAAATAGAAAATATAGAAGTTCTCATTAAGGTTCTATTCAAAAGTAATTAAAAAATGATCCTTTAATACATGTATATATACATCAATGAGAGATTATATAAACATACTATATATGTTCGAAACATATATAATGGATATAATATATATATATATAAGAATAATTAACTGATAAATTTAGGTGAATTGAGAGATTACAAAACATAAAGGAAATATTGAGGCTCGAAATGATCCTTTACATTATGTCTAAATGTGTACTACAATAGAACATGAAGACCTAGATAATCAAATTAGATTGATTAATTAATATTTTAATAACATATTTCATATTAATGTTTTTATTATAATTTTATAATATTATATTTTTTCCATTTTGATGAGATGAAATGTTCAATTTTCATACATTAGGAGTTTTTTTTCATTGATTCATGGTCAATTTACTTATTTCAAATTATGGAAGTTCATGTCAAATGAGAATAAGAGTGTTTTTTCATTGATTCATGGTCTATTTACTTATTTAAAATTATGGATGTTCTTATCAAATGAGAATAATTCTATAGATGTAAAACTAAATGGTATTAATGAATACAATTTTTTTTAATGTCATCATATATAATTTTGTTTCCTGGAATGAGGATAACTCATTTAATGAAATGTAAATGTTAAATGATTAGTTTATTTTCCCAGTTTTTACCTTATCATGTACTAGATTTGTTATTTATTTTGATGACTATATATTAGCTATAAAAAATCAAAAATGTGAAAATATATATATTAAAATATGTTTTAACCATTATAAATGTTTTATAACCATACTGGAATGTGATAATGGAAAAAAATTCATTATCCACTAAGATGGAAAACTGCCATAACTTGGAAAATTATTTTGTTTCATTGAATTAGAGGATATGATAAATTGTTTTGAAAGAAGATATTAAATTACAAATAAAAAATCTAATATAAACATGATAAAATATTTATTATTATTCTAAGGTTTAATTAAGAGGGGATAAGAATGAAAAACCAATGAAATTAAAAGGGATGGTTTGGGAAAGATACCTCCTAAATATCACCTCCTTGAAGAACCCATTAAGGAACATGTAATTTTTATTTGGTTGATACTATAATATATTGTAAATATTGTAGATCATTGGGATTTTAATGAAAAATAATATTAAGAAGATACCCTGCTTATATGTTATTAGGAGAAGGGGAGGTGACTTGTGGTTTTTATAGAAGATGAGAGGGGTGTTGTTTTTTATAATAATAATCAATTTATTGTTTTGTATAAATAATTTCAATAGTGTCTATTACTATGAATAAATTGAGTAAATGGTTCCTGATACATTGAACCCATGGGTTCTCACACCATCCATAAATCTAAAATTCATGTGTTTGTCTAATAATGTAAAATATGGTAAATTACCATATTAAACATTTCACCAAAAATTCAAATATTTTAGAAAAATCAAAAAAATATACCATAACAAAATTTTCTATGTCAATATTTTAAAAAATTCTATCAATTTTGTTAAAATAATTTTCTAAATATGATAAATTTATTTTTTAAAATAAAATCATCATTTATTCAAAAAATATCTATTTTAATATTATAATTGATCATTTTACCCTTTTAAATTTTAAAGAAGTTCACATTAAAATATTTTATATGTATAATATTTTTTATTAATATATGATTTTTTTTAAAAAAAATAAATTTAATTTTAAATAATTACACTCAATATAAAATTGCGAATAAACATTTACATTTAAAAAATATCAACACCTAATTTATCATTTTTGATAACATTTTGACATATACCATGATATAAATATATAATTTTATATTTATAATATACATATATATTTTCTTATAATTTTATAGTTGAGTTTTCTATTATAATGATAATAATATTATTATTAGTGATAAATTATAATTAAAGTGGTTAGATTTTTAAAGATCATATATGTTCTTTAAATCATATAAATAAATGTTATTTTATTCCCAATAATTTTCTCTTATTTTATCATATTTTATTCATCAAAATGAATATTTATTATTAACATTATGTTATATGTTTATATGTTTTTCATCAGTGTGTTTATTTTCATTGATCAAGGATATCTAATTTTTATCAAATCATATTATCTTATTTTCTATTTCTTATCAAATTATAATATTTATAATTATTATTGGTGTATATGATGAGTAATGTATCATTATTCCATTTTGATAATAATTTTCTTTTGTTAGGCTATCTATTTCATGTATGTGTTTTATGATATAATAATGGAAATTACATTGTTAAAAATTTTGGTCGTCACATTGCTCCCCCTTGTAGAATTTATTTCTCATTATTTTGATTAACGTACTATGGTTAACACTTGTGAGGCTTGATCTATATAATTATTTCCTCAGGTTCCCTTTTCAACTCATTATATTTATTGATTTTTTATAGCATTTTTACAAGGTGAGTGTACATGTAACATATAACATTTTATGTATGGTATAAAATATTTATCAAATTCTCCTCCTGTGAGTGATTGTTAAATAGTTGTACAACCTCAATTTTTATTACATGTGAAAGATCTTGTATAAAAATCCATAGGAACGAAAAGTGGAATATATCAATTTCATATGAAATTTCTTGTGGATTTTCCAGTTGATAAGCTATATCTACAACACAATCAAGAATCTTGATGTTGTCTACGTACCAAGGAGATAACCTAACTTTCATCTCAAATCTCATGAAAATTTTCCAGGGATATAAACAGAGGAATAAATTATCACTAATATCAAACTCTAATTTCCATGGATTATTATATTCATAGATCTGAAATCAAAATTCTTGTATCCTAGATATGATATGGGATGCACTAAAAATTTCATTCAATTTTTATTATATCTTATAATCTATACACATGGGTCCTGTGCTGAAATCCATAGCTCTACAATTCCCAAAATTGATGTAAATAATTATGAACTAATGTTTTCATCTAACCTTTAAAACATCAAAAAGAAAACTGGTATCAAATACTTCTTGGAGGACATATTAGGCTTAGTGTTTTATAAAAATTTTAAAAACACCTACGTAAACAATTCAGAATACATTAATAGATAATTTCTCCCGCTAATTCATATTTTCTATTTCACATTAATAAATCATCAATATCAATATTAGATCCCTTATAGATAAATCATCTTAATGAAAATTAAAAAAAACATAGTGGAATGGGAAATATAAGAAGTTTGATATAAGCTTTTCAGTAAGGATAACCCTAACCATTTAGAATTGAATGTCGTAAATGAGGGTAAGAGTGCATAAGGGTATGATGAAAAAATAACTGTGAATTAGATATTCATAAAATAACAAAAACACATAAATAAATTGATCATAAAATATTAATACATGGAAAAGGAACGAGTTGTCAGAATAAATAATCACAAGACATGTGATATCAATCACGATCATTAGAAATATTATAAACCATAACAAGAATAAATTTAACATATTAGTATCATGGAAATCCATCTCATTCAATCTTTAGATAACCATTACCTAATCCATGAAGAACCAATAAAAATTAGAAGTACAAGTTTACTGAATTCAAATATTATCATTAGCCAATGAATTACATATCTATATCTGGCAGACCCAGTTCTATCAAGGCCACCCCATGTTAACATTTAACAAACATTCTCGACACTATTTGGCCCCCCCATGTTATGATGTAATGGGATATCCTTATGCTATCTGGGTGCACCCATCATTTATTATGTCTGATAAATAAAATACTAATAAAGAACATAGATAATTCATTTCATTATAAAAAAATTTAAAAAACTATTATTTTTTTAATGATATGACTAACCATTTGAATGAAAAA
This sequence comes from Viscum album, assembly GCA_963277665.1. NCBI lineage: Eukaryota > Viridiplantae > Streptophyta > Magnoliopsida > Santalales > Viscaceae > Viscum > Viscum album. The sequence goes on along the minus strand of OY728119.1, from coordinate 322,537,913 downwards.
TAGATACATAAAAAATCTATTTGAAATATGGATAAACCATATAAAATATGTGAGTTACACAACTATCTTTTTAGGACATAATCAGTCAATGAAAAATAAGTGTGTTCAATTACAATCTCTTCAAAACATGACTAACTCGGGGAAATTAAATGGGTTCAGAGGAAGTATATTTTAAGTTGAACCATTGAAGAGAATTGGATTCCATAAAAATATCATTGATAGATGATTAACAGACAAAAATTTGGATAAATATCAACATCTTTGAAACACAATAAACCCATGTAAAATAATTAGTTTTAGTATTAATTTAATTGAAACAAGACTAACCCATGGAAAAAAAATTATTCAATAAAGATATATTCTGAATATGAATAACAGATGGAGAATAAACAGTATTAAAAAAATATCTTCAAAACATGATTAATCAATGGGATAAGAATTTGGTACTCAAATAATCTCTTTGAAACATGATTAACCCCTGTAAAATAAAGGGGTTCTAAAAATTATCATTTAAAAATCATAATACATGAAGAAAATAAGGACGATACTATCAAATCAATATATCCCTAGTAGAGGTTTATTAAAAAATGTTATTGACTTTAATGAATGGAAATGAGATTATAATAACAATAAAAAATCATGTGAAAAATAATATTTAAACCATCCAAAGCATTCTATACAACATTGAATCATTAGAATCATTATCCCTGTAAATGGAATGATATTTAATGAAAATAAAAACATCATGACAATAAGAAGATTCATTATATAAAATATAAATGTATAATTAAAGAAACCATACAAAACATTTTACGTGTATATCATAACAAACATCAAAAAAAGGAAAATTGAGGAAATTTTATTACCTCTTTGGAAACATTGAAACTGTAAACCCCATGTGAAATATATAATCAAAAGCATATGTGAAAAAACATAAAATAATGGATAATAATCCTAAAATACTACATGGGTAGTATATATTCAACAAAAAATAAGTGGTGAATTTAGAATATGTCTCACTGAAATAATTTTGAGCCGGGAAAACCATGTCAATGATCATATCAATGGAGTGAGTATAAATCAATGAAATAATTATTACTATCAAATTTAAATCCATAATATATTATTGGGAAAATATTATAAAATTCATGGGTCATTTCACACATATTCATTTCATTACACAACCAATGACATAAAAGTTTAACAGAATGCATGGAAATTGAGTTAGGAAAACTTTTAAAGTTTTTTAATTTTTCATGATTATTATCTATATTACAGATTAATAAACATATTATAGTTATTTAAATTATTCATAGAACATTATTTTTTATTATTACTTCAATTTAACTTATGAAAAATTTATATACAACTATTTAATTAACAATTTTTATGTCAAATGTTTTAATTATCTTCAGTTTATGTATCAAAACTACATTTGATAGGTCGACTATGATATATAACGATATTATTTAAACATATATAGAATATTAACCAAGATATAATACTATCTTTTTAAATAAATTATAAATTTAACATGCATCATTAATTATGGTTATGAAAATTGAACCAATGTTACGATCTCAAAGATATAGGATTTCCATTAAGATGAGTAAAATTTCAATATTTTTATTGATTAGTACTATAAAAGGTAAATAATGTATATCATTATGAAATCAAAGTTGTATAATTAAGAAAATATTAGTCAATTATATATAATATAATAAATTTTAATTTTTATGAGGTGATGAAAAAAGAAGAATCACTTTTCTTTTATCAGGTGGTTGCCAACACATCCACGAATGAGAATATCAATTTTTTAGTTCGTGAAATAGATGAAAACAAAATAATATGTTATATATAATAACATATAATTATTTTATAATACATTAAATATTATATTTATGTCATATATATTTATTAAAACAGTCATTAATACATTCTATGTTAAGAGTGAACGAATCTCATCGCTATGAGGAGGTCATAGTCCACACATCCAAAAATGATGTAAACATATTAAAAAAAGTGGAATGTTGGGAGTTATGTCCTGTATAAAAATTATAGAAGCCTAATAACCTTATAAATATAATATATATAATTAATAATAGCATATAAATAATTATTCTTTACCTTGATAGGTGGTAATGGGGGAACAAAAGGCATCCTGTTTTGAGGTGATAGTCCACCATAAACATGAACGATGATTTCATATACCAATTGATGAATGTGTATGAAGCTGTATGTAGAGACCTTGAAATAAACAAATATCATGATATTTTGTATTGGGAGTTTTTCTATAATTATATAATCTATATAATTTAAGTGTTATGATAATTGAATAAAACAAAAGTTATTGGTGAAAAATATTTCAGCTTTTTCGGGTAACATCTTTTGGATTGCACCAATGGGATTCCATGGTTTTCATTCAACCAAAAGTTATGATACTATGATTATAGTAGGGATGATTGGATGATACTTGGGAATGGTTTTCATGATCCAAAGGGTATTATAGGTGTGAATAACTAGGGATGGTGAGTGCCATTTTATATTTTAGAGAGAGTGTCATTCTTGTAAATTCAAAAAGGTAAACAATATTGGGAGGTACCCCTTACATATTGTTCCCCAAATAATGAAATTTCGTTGATAACGTTTGGGGTTATATTCAAATAATTTCCACCCAATTGGTTTGGTAAATGTTTCTAGGTTATGTTTCCACAATATATTAACTTTTAACCACTATGAATACACATTTTTTACTTTAATCACTATAATTACTTCAATTTCAATCACAAATATTTTTTGTAAATAAATAATATGACCATACTAGAAAATAAAAATTACATTGATTAAAAATATTTAATTCATTTTTTCTAATTTCAAATATAGTTTTGGAAAAAATCAATTTAAATTTCATATATTAGAGAGGATGAGACAAGATGTTTTTAATGACAATGTTTAAAAAATTTGATATGTTGTTATATCCAATTTCAATTTGAAATTGACACCAATGACCTAAATTTGATTCAATTATATAAAAATTAAATAATTATATTTTTCAATAAAATGATTATATAACTTAACACTATAAAATAGTTATAATAAAATTCCTTTTTTAGTTAATATTTTGTGACATTAAATATTTGTAAAAATATAATGTTCGTAGAAAATATACCAAAAGTAAAACAATTTTAAATTCTGATATTCTGATTTTAAAATTTATTTTTATTTTTATAAATAAAAATTATAATGGAATCAGTTTTCTATGGCATGTCATCTATTTGAATTTCGTAAAACAACATATAAATATTTTGAAGTTTTTATGCATAAAATTTTATTAATTATGATCTTATGCTTATAAAACATATTGGATGAATTGATTTTTTATTGAACATTTAAAAATTAAATTTTATTAATATATCTCAATAATAGTTATTAATTTAAATTATTTATTTAAAACTCTATTCTAGTTATAGAAATATTTTTTCTCAAAAAACATCCTTTATTTTTTTCATTTCTAACTAATTTATGACAAAATATTTCATTACATAAACTTATTTAATTCATATATTCGTAATTTATAAAATTAAATACCATCACATCAGTCTAATGGATATGTTATAACTATCATTTTAAATATGAAAATTATATTATTTTCTTATTGGAATTAGTTTTTTTGTAATATAATCCATTAAAGGAACTATATGTTGCGTGCAACACAAGATAAACATGGGTTTTCATACAACATAAAAATAAACATTTAATTATGTGTACCAAAAGCATTAAATTATTTTGAAATAATTTATATATGATATTTCCTAAAATATCAGGCTGTTATATTCAAACCCACTTAAAAGGAATTTTCCCTCTTTATTCTTCACTGTTAACCAATTATTAACATTAATAGGATTAATTAATTGAATCCCACATAGTAAAAAGTTTTAATAAAACATGCACATAAAAATGAAATCGGGGAGACATAAAGGTAACTATATGTTAAACATAACTAAGATTCCACCTAGGGTAACAATGGTGGGAATGGTGGAACATCATAAATAATTCAATATAATGGTTGATGTAATTGTTCATAAAAAACTGACTGATAAATGGAACGTCAAGGGCCTCAAAAAATTAAACCATAATGATAAATCACCATAGGATCATTACAAATGATGTTACTATGATAATACATGGGTTTCAATATTCTTTTCATAGAGTTATATAATTATATTACTGTCATTAATGTCAAAAAAGGAAATATACCAACTTGATGAGTTTAATTTCATATTTTAATCATTTTCATCAAAAGTATCATATTTTCCTCAAAAATATTGTTATTTATGATGAATTTTTATTTCCTCATGCAATAAAATAAACATTAAAATGCTACATAACCATAAAAGGGAATGTCAATATATTCAACATATCTTTATACATTAACAAAAACCAAAATGGTTATCACATGGTAATATAATTCTTAAAATTGGTAAACTGTCAAATGATACAAAAATTATAAAAATCCAATAGCAATACCAAAAGTTGAAATTAATTTATTTCATAAACATATAGCCTAATATTTATTAATAAGATTTTAAACTATGTTATTAACCTATATATGATATGTATTTTATAATATATTATTCCAATATAAAAAAATTATCCCTAAAATAAAATATCAGGTGTTTCTAAACTAATATTTTCTGGAAAAAATCTTTATGATAACCATGACATCGTATAGGTCCGTGGTTGATGGTGAAACCACTATCGTCCTTCGACCATGGTTTCAATCCCAACTACAGTGATGTATTTGATTGGTTCTCACAAAGTATATGAGTTTTACTTTTTTTCATTAATAATGAAATCTAATTCCTACCTAAGAAAACATCATTTTTATTCTAAGGGTTAAAAATACCACAACCTAATAGACATCTCCAAAAATAACATCAATATCTCAGAAATTATTTCCTCAATGTGTTGTTTAATAAATTGAACTGATGATCATACTTAAGCTTATAGTATAGTGAGTACATGAAAAACGCTTATGATATCCCCTAACAAAAACATTATAATATTTGAATATATACAAACCACCCTTTGATAACAATTATAAAATCAAAAAACCCACACTCCATGATCCTATGATGAAATCAATAAAATAATCTTCTAGTATATGATGATGATAATTATGACCCAAATATTTCATCTATACATTAAAATATAAAAATGAAAACATGTATCATTTGCATACTGTAAGTCCTTTTAAGTGTTGAGATATGAAAAATTTGGAAATAATGGTAACTAAATAATTCATAGGACTTTAAATGATCATTTCTCCAACTAAATCCATAATTTTGTTTCACAATAATACACAATAATAATCCATATAAAATCCCTTCTAGAAATAACATTTGCGTCATTATTCATTAAAACCCATGTAAAATGAAAAATAAAAAGTGAGATATGAGATTCTCATATAGGGTAAACACAATATTTGACAATGTAATGTCATCAATGAGAATAAGAGTGCATAAGGTTGTAAAGAAATAATCAATGTTTATGAGAGAGCCATTAAATAACATGGAGACATCTCTACCTAAATCATCAAATATGAAAATATGGAAACATAATGTGTCACTGGAATTACCTATCACAATCCAAGTGATATAAATCTGGATAATTAGAAAAATTATAAACTCCTAAAAAATAGAATGAAAACATGTTGGTATATTGGGAACATCATCCCATTAAAGTGTTACATAACAATTACTAACCATTAAAGAACCCTTACAAATTGAAATTACTGTATTGAATACTTTTAGTATTGTCATTACCAAATTAATTGGTGAGATATAATGGGCTCACCAAATATAATCTATGAAACACCATGTGAATAAATATGGTATTTTTCAATGTTTTCTAAGACAACACATGTTATAATGTAATGGGATTTCCTAGTTATATCTAGGAAAAACCATAATGTAAAATGTCTATAAAATATATATATTATAAGTCATATATAAAATTAATTTCCATAAAAATTATTCGAAATAACATTTATTCCTTTCCTAATATGAGTAATCTATCGAAAGGAAATAGGTTCCACAAAAATCACATTGAAAAATGGTTAACCTGTAAAAATGAAGTGGGTTTCATAATGAACTCTTTAATACATATTCTTTTAATGGTAAATAATTTTTTTTTATAATGATCACATTAAAAAATAATTATCCCTTAGAAAAGATGTGGGTTTATTAAAATTCACTTCAAAAAATGATTAAACAATAGAAATTAAATGGGTTCAATAAAAATAACTATAAAAATTTGTTAAACCATAGATAAGAAATTAGTTCTATAATAATACATTTTCTACAAAGTTATCCCCTGAAAAATAAATGTGTTTCATAAAAATTTCTTCAAATCACTATTTATTCTTGGTAAATAAATGGGAATTATGTCAGTTTCATTAATACATAATAAACCCATGGAAAATAAATGGGTTTAATAAAAATATATTCAAATCATGATTAACATATTGATAAGAAATAGTTTCTCAATCAATCTCATTGAATCATGACTAAATGATGGAAAAAATGGGTCCCAAAATAATTTCATTGAAATAATACTAATATATGAAAAAATAATAAGGATCGTATAAATAAAAAATATTACATGTGGTGGATATGTAGTAGAAATGGTTTTGACATTGCTGAATGGAAATACCATTAATGTATCATTAAAAACATCATGCCGAAATCGATATTTAAATATTACATATCGTCCCATAACACATTAACAAATATTAATGGTTAAAAAATGAATGGAAAATAATAAAATGAAATATATAATATTTTTATAATAATGATATTAAATATATAAAATAACCTAGGAGTAGTATATATACATTATAAAATTATATTGGTGTATAAAATAAAAAACGTATCAAAAAAGTGAAATATTTTTTTAAAAAAATATATTACCACTTTGGAATCATTGAAACCTGAAACAATATAGAAGAGAGATAATTAAAAGAATATATAAAACCAGAAAAATAGAGATATCCACATATATCTCATTTCTTGTGATGATATGGCCCAAGAATCATACCTCCTTCAACCAGAAATCAATCTTGCTATATTTTTCATAGAGCTTCTCCTTCCACAAGGTCACTAGTATAGTTCTCAGATGCTCCTAATTAACCTCCATGGATTTGGATATTATTATAATATCATTAATAAATAAAACCCCAAATCTATCGATGTAATTTCTAAACACTCTATTCATCATGTCTATAAAGATTTATGGAGCATTAGGGAGTCTGAAAGGCAAAACTATGAATTCATAGTGACAATATTTTGTAATAAAAGTAGGATTGGGGATATCATCCTTCTTCACCCTTACTAGATAATATCCCAACCACAAATTTACCATGGATAAGTATTGTTCTCCTCGCAGCCGATCGAACAAGTCTTCAATTTATGGGAAAGGATACTTTTTCTTTATCATTATTTTGTTATGCTGTTGATAATCAATGACAAGGGGCATTGACCCATCCTTCTTCTTGATGAAGAGGAATGTGGGACCCCATGACGAAGAACATGGGAATATAAACCCTTTATCTTAATTCTCATGTAGTAGTTTCTTCAACTCTGTAAGAACCACAACAATTGTTCTACATAATGTCTTGGATATTAGAAACGCCCCATGTATAAGATCAATTGAGAATTCGATATCTATTCTATGAGGAAAGACCATGAAATTCCACAGGAAGAACAGAAGTGAATTTCCTCACAATAGGCATGTTTTCAAGGATTATTGCCTTCATAGACCCAATCATTTGAGCTAGATAATCATGCTCATAGGGAAATAACATACATGCTTGATATGATGGAGTAAAACAAGATTCATATCCATCCCTTCCATTGGACAGAATCGAGGGTTGATTATCCACATGGAGAATGATTTCCCCCTCATGAAAATTTATATAGGCTCTATATAGTGAAATCTAGACCATGCCAAGAATTGCATCAAATTCAACCAGAGGGAGTATGATGAGGTTGGTCAGTAAGTTCAATCCACCAATTATGACTAGGGGAGTTATATTCATGGGATGCAATAATTTCCACATTCTTCATACTCATTGACATCATTAATTCTATGATTTTTTTTGTTGGGATTATTCTAATAAAATTCAGGATATAAAATAATGCCTAAAACTTGAATCAAAAAGTATATTCGCTATTCATCAATGAATAACTACTGTACCTGTCACCACTTTGTTTTTGTGGTTCACTTCAATTGTAGTGATGGAATAAACATTACCTTGCTACATTGGAGGTTGTAGGTTTCCTTATAATACCATTTTCATTGGGAACTGACTTGCAAGATACCTTGGTTATTTGGAGTTGAAGTAGTGAAAAATGTGTTGCGAGTCAAAAGGAGTGTTCCTCTCCTCTATCAGAGGCGTGTGTTTTCTAGCCATGAATTAACTTCTCGGTGTCCTATTCAACAGCTAAATCATTTCCTCATCCCATTAAAGCAATTTCTAGGGTGCTTCTTTCTTCCCCATTGTCTTGTGGGGTGCAGGATCTTCTCAGGACCATTGGATTTATCCTTCAGACTTCCAAAATTGAAATCTACCTTACACTTCTTATCCCCATAATACCCATGAGATTCGCCAATCTATATTTCATCCTTGAGGTCACATCAGACAATTTCCTCATAATTGTTGATGTTACGGATTGTCAAGGCTTTCCATAGGCTAGGTTTAATCCCACCAAATATGCGTTCAGCCTTGCATTCGGGGATAAAGGCAAAACCAGAAGCATATTGTGCAAGTCTTGTGATTTTTTCCACGTACGCTTTGACAGATTCGTCATCTTTTTTCGTGAGGGAATGAGTGTCCTTTTATTTATTATTCCAGAGGGTGCACGGAAAATATTTCTCAAAAACATCTTCTAGAAATACTTGAATTCTAATGCCTCGATCAAATACTCATGCATTCTATTATTTATAAATTTTCACCATTGATCGGCTTCACAATCCATATGATATGTAGCCAATAAAATTATATCTTATTCAGAACATTGAATGATGGAGAATATCATTTCAGTGGAGTTGATCCATTTTTTGGTGATTGAGGGATGAAAAGATCCATTAAATGTATGAGGAATTTTTCTCATGATGCTCTCGATAATGACTTTTTATTTCTTATGGGGGAGTTGAACGTTCCTCGTGAACCATGTTTCTATTCAATTCTTGAGATAACTGAGAGAGTATCGTTATAAATTTGGTGATTCCTGCTCCCATCAGATTGGGCATCTAATTATAACAGTCATCAAATTTTTCTTCACATCGGTATTTATGTCGAGTCCTCCAATTACTGGACATTGTATGGAATAAAATAAAATTTAGGGGTAACACATAAAGGGTAATCTAAAAACAGATGTCATATAAATAGGTTTTATATCATTAACTTATGTACATATATGTTTCAATCTATGTTATCCATACTATACTTTCTATCATATATTATTAAGAAAATTTTTTAATTACCTTAATAATGGTTCACATTAATCATGTAAATTTACAAATGTATATCCCCCATCAGAGTCATAAACAAGTGTCCCGCAAGGCATGTTGTCATGTACCAGGAGACCCCAGGTCAGGGCTGAAACTCCTTGTCTGAGTTTTCACTTCAATGTACTTATGTGCCATATTCGCCTCTACCTGCTCATATCTAGACCGGGATGAATTTTCTTGATAAACAACTAACTCAATACTCACCAAAATTTATGGATGTTTTCATTATACATAGTCTTATCCCTATGTATTTCACTTGGGTATTCTAATCCTAATCCAAAAATAACAAAATACATCCTTTGATACTAACTATAACAACTATTCCATTTATATCAAACATAAAAATGATTTATTACATAAAACGTCCACATAATACAACATAGACGATCAATAGTAATAGTGTCTTTGGGGTTTAGGAATATTACATATTAACATAAAGCATAGAATGAACCATCATTATGAATTCTTCATTTACACGAGCACTACATTCCCTCGTACTTAGCATTACATGGGATAACCTGAGGACATGGACACGGAAAGGGTGAGTTGTACAACTCAGTAAATGAAACAACATGGAATAACATGGGAAATTCTATACACATTAAAAAATACGCATATCATTGGATCATAAGATAAACCTGAACATAAAGTCTTGATAAATCTTGATAATCATAACATGTAGATGTGGCAATGACATTTAACATGGAATTTGCATGAGCCAAGGCTTATTGATCACGGGGCATGTGTAATCCATCATTTCACATGAATCATGAGTAAACCCTCATTGTACATGAATTTTCAGGATTCAACACCCATTGTGGATGATGTGTCATGATACAATACATTAACCAATGCATTGTCGACCTCGGTTTGTTTTTCCAGATTGGGCAGCCGGTTCTTTTTTGGTGGCTGTGTCTCTGGAGTGATAGCTTGGAATTGGTTCGGTGGGCCTTTGGGTTTTACCCTCAGGTTGTGTTATCATCTTTTGATGCTTCTGGTCACTTGTCGTGGGTTTTCCCATTGGGATCTTATATTTTGGGTGGTGTCTCTGATTGGGCTTTATCCCACTGGGCTTACGGGCTTGTAATGGGTTTTACCTTACCCATTTCAAAAGGTTTTACTGTCCTTTTTCTTTTCTTTTAATAAAGGGGCATGACTCCAAACCTTTCTAAACTACTAAAAAAAGTAAATGTCCATAAATGTGAATAGCCATGATATATAAATGAACATTATATTCACTACACATGACTTTGTCTTGAAAAACGTGGTGAAAATTTGTTAGTGTAATGACATGACAAAGAACTCATAAAAATGGATGATGAAAGATAAAATTGTATTTCATAATATATACATGATTTGGACATTAATGGGGTCATATATATACTTTTCCCATAATTGAAATGAATTTTAGAATCATGATACAAAATAATTACTTGAATGTAAACAAGGGGAGAGATATTCCTTACAGAATTTTAGCATGGTAACAGGTATACATGGAAGGTACTAATTAGATAGAAAAAGGATATCTAATTATTCAAACATGAATAGGGATGTATGTGGGAGGTGATTAATTATACTTTAACATTTATAATTAAAAATAAAAGTGCATAACCATATAATGAAACATGGACATAAATAAAGAATGTGAGAATGAATTACATGGAAGTGTGATCCCAAAGGCTTGGTAAGGGCTTAAGAAAGACTTATTTGGATCATGGGGCACCATGTGAAGATTAATGGGAGAGGATTGAAGAGTTTGGACAAACTCCAATTTCATTTAGTGAATAGAAAGTGGTATATTGGGTGGGTTTATGTTGAAAAGGAGGGGGAATTCTTTATTATTTACGCTCGTGAAACCACACAATAATCTAATCAAAAAACCAATAAGAAGAACATGGTTTTTTCCCATGGATTTTTTCAAATGGGATTGGAAACTATATTTTTTATATACAATGGCCAAAATTAATACAATAACAGGGTTTCGTTTGTGGAGGTTAGTCACATTCTTAAGGAAATCAATTAAAAAATATAAAATGTTTTATAAATCTTGAAGGGTCCACTACAACATTTTAAATTAAATAAAATATAATAAATTCACATAATATTAATGGTAAAAAAAATATTTCCCAAGCATAATGCTTATAGTATTTTATTATAACAATTGGGTCATTATGATGTCATAAAACAAATTATATATTGATAAGGTATTTAATTTTTACCCAAAAATACAACTTTCTTATAAATTTATGAAACATTCATTGTTGGATAATTTCTATGTCATGATTCCAACAAATACTATTCATTTTATATTAATAATATTCAAAATATTTGAATTTTTTCTTATGAAATAAAAATTGATATTTATGGAAAATTAATGGGTTTTGACAAAAAACATCTTTCCTACCTTATTAAAAATTAAAATCGAATTCATAAAATTATACAATAATTTATATTTAATAAAATTTAATTTAATAATAATAATATAATTTTATTAAAAAAATTTAATTCAAAAATCCATTAATTCATCAAAATTGATTTCTTAGTTGAATATTAACTAAAATTACTATTTGGGTGTTAAAAACTATTTTCAAAGTAAAAATAATAAAAATAATGTATATTATTTGTATAATAATAATGAACATAATCGTATTACAAGTGTCTAGTTACATAACCCCCTAAAAACCCCCATAAGACCTTAGGATAAGGTGCGCATTGGTGACAGACTCTTAGGGTGGCTCAGATAACATTGCTTGAGTAGTAATCTATATCAACTTCCACTTCTCTTGTAGGTGGTTCCTCTAGAGCTTAACGTATTCAAAATTGTCTTGGGCTTGATCAATAGTGAAGCCCAATGATTCCACTTCTTTTCCGAGCTCTGAAAAATGGGTTACGTTTGGGGCATATCTACTTGATCAGGCATTTACTTCCTTTGTTTGAGTAAATTGGATTTGTTAAAGACCTATATTTTAACTAATCATTTGATCACTGTTCAACGGATATATTATCAATGGTAATAATTCATAAAGGTATTTTAAAATACAAAACATAGATCCAAATAAGTGAAAATGTTTCATATAACCATAAGAATACATTTAAATAGACCAAGAGGAATTTTCATTAATGAATTTTTGGGTCATTAGAATCTTCCCCCCATAAAAAACTTTTCCCTAAAAATTTTCATTTTCCTGTACTAAAATAGATTTGGGTAACTTTGCTTCATCACTTCTTTTGATTTCCATGCCTCTTCATCATAATTTTTGTTTTTCCACAACACCTTGACAAGGGGCATTGTCTTATTTTGTAGAACTTCTTCTCTACGATCTAAGAAATTCACTAGTTGATCCTCATAAGAAAGATCATTCAAAATCTATACTACCTCTGAAGAGAGAACATATGTAGGGTCTGGTATGTACTTTTATAAGAGAGATACATGAAAGGCATCATGTACTATAGCAATGGTAGGTGGAAGTGCTAGTTGATAGGCCATAACACCAACACAATCAAGAATATCAAAGGGTCCAATTTGTCTAGGACTTAACATCCCATTTTTTCCAAACCTCATGACATTCTTCCACGGAGATATGCATAGAAACACCATGTCTCAAACATTGAACTCAATATCTCATCGACAGTTATCTACATAGCTCTTCCGTCGACTCTGGGATGGCTTGATATGCTGCTGAATGTTTTCCACCTTCTCAACCATTTTATCGACCATTTCTGGTCCTAGAAGCTTACACTCACAAACATCATTCGAAAATGCTGGTGTTCTTCCCCTCTTCCCATAAAAGGCTTTATAAGATTCCATTCAGATTATAGAGTGGAAACTATTATTATACAAAAATTAATCAACATGAAGATGTCGATCCAATCCTCCATTAAAGTCTACTGAACATGATCTTAACATATATTTTAGTGTTTGAATTGTTCACTCAAATTGCCCCACAGTTTGCGGATGATAGGTCATACTAATGTTCAGTTCAGTATCCAGAACATATTTTAATACTCTTCCAATACATAGCGATGAATCTGCGATGTTGATCTGATACAATAGATTGTGGTACTCCATGTAGCCATAACACTTTTCTGATGTATATCCATGTATATTGATTGAAAGAAAAATCCTTTCTAATTGAAATTAACTGTGCATAAATTATAAGATGATCCACAACAACCAGGATTGAATTATTTCTTTTGGATGTCATAAAAAATCCGGTGACGATGTCCTTGGTGATGTTCTCTCATTTCAATGTATGTTTGTGCAATGGTTGCATCATCCCCTTATACATCTGCCTCTCTGCCATCACATACCGAAACACCAGTAACTTTGATGTATACTCAAAGATTTCCATATTCATATTATCAGAACAATAATTCTCTTGGAGATCTCAATAGATCTCTGTGTTTCCTAGGTGATTAGAGAAATTTGAGCTATGTGCATCATGCAAAAGATCCTTTTGCATCTCCATACATGGTGGAACACATAGTATATTCCCAAAAATAAACTTATTTATTCATTAATATTGAACTCCATGGATATCTCTTTTCTAATAGGTTCCACATTCTCCTGAATTCTCACATCATACTTTTGAGGGCACATCAAGTTTTCCAAAAGTTATGGTTGAGTAATCATTTGTGAACGGATTGAAGATGTCCCGTTCTTTATGATTCTCATGCCTATCTTTATTAAATCAGTGAACATTAGGCCCTTCTCAATTCTCATCAATGATATAATCATTGGGTCCTTTTTTTTCATATATTATCTTCTACCTTTTTCGGATTCCCAGTGTGTTAATGTATTTATAAGTCACATTCTTTGATCAGCTCTAACCGTCATCATTGGATCATGTTCACCTTTTTCTATGTGAATATATAATTGTGGATTTTATGGCCCATATATATTTCACAATTCTAACCAAAGAGATAATGCCACATAAATTATAAAGTGAATATCACCCCAACCATCTCTAGATTATGTATTATATAATTCTTCTCATGAACATTCAATTGCCTTAAATCATAGCAAATAAATTTTTCATTTCGCATCAACACAAATCCCAGGCACTTCTTCGAAGAATCGCTGAATACCAAAACTATTCTCCACTTTTGGGTAATGTGAGAATGGGCATAGTAATATGATTATTTTTTAATACCTTCAATATTTTTTCGTATTCATCACTCTATGACAACATTACTCCATTACAAAATATATTGGTAATAGGGTTGGACAATTTTGAGATATTTCTCACAAATCATTGATAATATCTAGCTAACCCCAAAAATATATTAATATCCAATATTGATGATGGCATCGACCATCCCTCTATTGAAGTTCTCTTGGAGGGATCCATAAATTTCCCTTTTCCTGTGATGATATGTGCCAATAATGAGACCCCCTTCATCCAAAACTCACACTTGTTATAATTTTCATAGATCTTCTCCTTCCACAAGGCCTCTAGTACAGTTCTTAGATTCTCTTCATGATCCTCCATGTTTTTATAGTATATTAAAATATCATATATATATAAACTACCTCAAATTTGTCAAGGTAATCTCTAAAGACACTATTCATCATGTCCATGATGATTGCGGGAGAATTAGTGAGTCTGAAATGAATTACTATGAATTCATACCACTAGTATCTTGTGTGAAAAGATATATTGGTTATATCTTCTTTCTTCACCCTTACCTGACAAAATCCAGACCGAAAATCTACATTGGAGAAGTGTTGTGCCCCATGTATCTTATTGAACAAGTCATCAATTTGTTAGAGAGGATACCTGATCTTTTTAATGGTTTTATTTATGCTCAAGATAATCAATGAAAAGGCTCATTGACCGATCCTTCTTCATAATGAAGAGGACTGGTCCACCCCATGGTGAAGCACATGGGTGTAAAACCCTTTATCCAGATTCTCCTGTAGTTATTTCTTCATATCCTCAAGCTCCAAAACAACCATTCTAAACAGAGTCTTGGATATTGGAAAGTCCCCAGGTATAAAATCAATTGAGAATTCAACATCTATTATAGGAGGAAGAACATTTGATTTCTAGGGAAATACTTCACCGAATTCAATCACAATAGGCATGTATTGAAGTATGTTTGACTACTTAGAGTCAATCATTTAAGCCCGATACACATGCTAATAGGGCAGTAATATCCAATGTTGAGAAGATGGAGATAAATATGATTCATCATACTCATTTAACTTGTATAGAATCAGTGGTTGATTCTCCACATGGAGTGTGTTATCCCTCTCATGGAATTTTATGTAGGATCTATATAGGGAAAGTAAATACATGCCATTAATTGAATCATATTCAACTAGAGGGAGTGTGTTGTGGTTCTCCCGGAGGTTCAGTCCACCGATTATAAAATGGGAGGATTTATATTGATTAGATGTAATGATTGCCCCATTTTCCTTACTCACCAATATCTTTACTTCCCAGATTTTTGGTGGTGTTGGTATTTTTGTACTAAACATTCAAAATATAAAACAATGCGTAGAACATAAACCAAAAAGTATGTTTTCTATTCATGAATGAGTAACTAGAGTAACTGTCACAACATATTTTTCATGGTTCAAATCAGTATTTGTGATTGAAAATGATCTCCCTTTCTTCCTTGGATATTGTTGTTTGCCTAAAAAACACATGGCATAGGGCACTAATTTGAAAGATACCCTGGTTCTTTGCATCTTATGTAATAAAAAATGCATTTAGAATCAAATAGAGCGTTACTATCCTCTGTCACCTCCATGGTTTTTTCATGTTAGTAGTTAAGAGCCATGTGTCTTTCTCTTCTAAACCAAAATCATTTTCTCTTCCCTTTAAATCTATTTCCAGGGTGCTTCTTTCCACACCTTAGGAAAGTGGGGTGCATGATCTTCTTAAGACCATTGGATTTATCCATCAGACTTATAAATTAGAAATCCACCTTACTGTTATTATCCATATAATTCCCCTATTATTCACTGATCTCTATTTTGACCTTGGGGTAACATCCACACATTTCTTCATAGATTTTGATGTCTCATATTTCTAGGGATTTCCAGAGGCTAGGTTTCATCCCACCAAAGATGCTGTCAACCATGCATTCATTGTTAATGACAAAGTCAGAAGCTTACTGTGAAACCCTTGTAAATATTTCGTCATATGCTATAATAGATTGAACGTCTATTTTTTTTAGGGCATGGAATTCCCTTTCCATATTAAGTCAGAGAGTCCATGGAAAATATTTATCAAAAAACATCTTCCTAAAATACTTCCATTACAATGCATCGGTGTACTCCCTATGATTCATATTTTTTGACCAATATCAACCATTGATCGGCTTCACCCTCTATATGACAAACATCCAGAAGAACATTATTTTTTTTGGAACATTGAATGATGTTGAAGATATTTTCATTGTTGTTTATCCATTGCTGTGGATTGAGGGAACGTATGATCTATTGAATGTAGGAGGCCTTTGTCCCATTAACCTATCGACATTGACTACTTCTTTCTCTAGGTTAGTTAAAAATTCCTATTAACCCATGATTCTAATCTAGGCTTGATTTAACTGAGAGAGTATTGTGACAATTTTAGCGATTCCCACTCCCATCGAATTGGTTATCGCATTAGAACAATTATCACATTGGATTCCACATCGGTTGTTAGCCCAATTCCCCCTATTACTATCCATTGGATGGAATAAAAGGAATCTCAGGGGTAACAAATAATGGTTAATCCAAAAATAGATTCCATATAAATATATTTTCTTTCATTAACTTATGAATCTATAGGCTTCAATCTATGTTATCCATGATATATTATCAAACATATATTCTTATGAGATTTTTTTCCCTTAATAATGGTTCATACTAGCATTTGAATTTACCAATGCATATCACCCGTGAGTTTCATAACCAAGTGTACACAAATCCCCTTTGACATGTACCATGATACCTCAGGTGAAGCTCAAAACTCCTTTTTTGAGTTTTCACTCCTAGGTACATTTTTTCCAGAGATGCCTCTACCAGCTCATATCCAGAAAGGGATTTATTTTCATGATAAAAAAATTACTAAATACTCACCAAAATTTAGTGATGTTTTTACATAGACTTATCTCAACGGATTTCACTAGGGGTTTTTAATCCTAATCATAAAAAATAGCTAAACACATCCTCTGATACAAACTATAACAAACCAGATCTTTATTACATACATAATCATTATTTATTACATAAATACGTAACTAGTGAAAACATAGAAGATCAAGTGGTCTAGTGACTTTGGGGCTTAGAAAAATTACATAACAATATAAAACATAGAACACAACATCTTATTGAAAACATCTTTTACATTACCACTATATTCCCTTGTACTTGTCATTGCATGGGATAAACTGAGGACATGCTTAAGAAAATAGTGTGCTGTAATGCCCAGTAAGAGAATAAACATTGAGTAACATGAGGAATAAAATACATGTTAGACAATAGTAATATCAATGTATAACAAGAGAATCAGGAACATAATGTCATGAAAAATCATGATAATCATTACATGGAGATGTGGCAATAACACTTAACATGGAATTAGTGTGGGCCAAGATTCATTGCACATTAAGAAAGAGTAAAACACTCATTGCAATAAAGCACATGTAAAAACTTGTTTTAAATGAATTATAATGATTCAAAACCAGTACACATGATGTATCATGATAATATATATTAGCTAATGCATTGGAGTGCTATCAGGGCACACCTTTTCTTAAACATTTCATTTCATGCATAAGTGTTCCACAAAGATTATAAAACATAGATTCATAAATAATCATAATTTATTATACTATAATGGAATGTGTAATTAATACATGAAAATAAATATTAAATAATGGAATGTTCATAATGTTGAATAACCATGATAGAGAAATGGGCATAATATTCACTACACAATGACATTGGCTTGGAAAACGTGGTGTAATTTCAGGAGCAAAACAACATGACATAAGAACTCATAAAAATGATTGTTTATAAGTAAAATGGTATGTCATCATATTTACATGAAATGGGATATAAGGGTTTATATATATAAATGTCCTAAAATTTTTAATGGAATTTATATTAAGGATAAAGAAAAATTACTTCAATATAATTGAAGTGAGAGAAATTCCATAGGGAATTTCATCATGCTAACAAGTATACATGGAAGGTATTAATGAGATATAAAGGGGATATATCATTATTCAAACATGAATAGGGAAGAATGATATAGGTGTGAAATCATACACCAACATTTATAATTTAAAAAAAGGGCATAACAATATAAATAAATCTTTGAAAAAAATAAATAATGTTAGAATCCGTACTTGGATGTGTAATACCAACGTCATAGGAGGGGCTTGAGAGAGACATAGTAGGATGTGGGGGCACCTTGGGAGGATTATAGAGAGAAAAGGGGAGAGGTTGGACGAACTCCAAAGTCTTTGAGTGAAGAGGAAGTGGGTGACTGTGTGGGTTTATATAGGAAATGAAGGGAAATTATTTATTAGTTAGGTTTGGGACACCACACATTAAACTAATCAAAATGACAAACCAGACAATGGTTTTTCCCATTTATTTTGATATAGGTGATTGGAAAACAATTTTTTATAAGGAAAATTTCCACACTACTTATATTAATAGGGTTTCTTATGTGGAAGTGAGTCACACTCTCAATGAAATAAACTTAAAAACATAAAATGTTTTATAAGTATTGAAGTGTCCACTAAAGCATTGTAAAATTAATAAAACAAAAATTAAAAAAATTATTTTAATGGTAAAACATATATTAGGAAAACATAATGTTTATATAATTTTATTACATCACTATTTGGTCATTAGGATGTCATTAACAGATTATATATTTAAATAGTATTTAATTTTTATCCAAACATTCGACTGTCTTAGAAAATTATGAAAAATTCACCGGGGGATAATTTTAATGTCCAGATTCCAAAATTAATATTCATTTCATCTAAATAATTTTCTTTAATATGTGAATTATTAGTTTTAAAATTAAAATAGGTATTTATTAAAAATTCTTGGGATTAACCAAAATAGTTGTCAAACTATAATAAAAATTACAATTTCATTCATAAAATTATTTGATAATTTATATCTAATAAAAACTAATTTAATAATAGTAATAATATTTTATTAATATTTTATTTAATTAAACTATATATTTATTTTTCAAAATATATTTCGTAGTTGAATACTAACCAAAAACACTATTTGTGCTTTATAAACTATTTACCAAGTAACAATAATAAAAAAGAATGTATATTATCTATAGAATAATAATGTACATAATTTTTGTACTAGGGTATTGTTAAATATCCCCTTAAAACATCTACATAGTACCTTAGGGTAAGGTGTGTGATGGTGAGCGACACTTGGGGTGGCTCGAAGAACATTTATCGGGTGGTAATATCAATCAACTTCCACATCACTTGTTCGCATTTCTGCATGAGATTAGCATATTCATGCTTGGATTGAACATGGTCAAGAGAAAATTCCAATGACACAACCTCCTTTCCGAGCATGGATAAATGGGATTCATGTTGGTAAATTTTATTGGTTTAGGCCATCACTTCATTTGTAAAAAAAATGGATATGTTAAAACCCTATATTTATACTAATCAGGTGATCACTATATGATTGTTATATTAGTCATGGTAACAATTGATAACAATGTTTTAAAATAAAAAACACAGAACCAAACAAGTTAAAACATTATACATAACCATATAAGGATATTTAAATTGACCAAGATGAATTTTCATTAATGAGTTTCTGGGTCGTTGCATTGTAAATACCCCATCATGAATTCCTTCAATAGAGGAGACACCACAAGTTTTCACCCACACACCCTTTATTTATAGAGCTCATGTGACCCATAATGACCTTCTTCTCTGGATCCCCAAGGAATCCCCAACACACCTCAATTTTGTTTGTCAAATTCTCCGCCTAAGTGGTGATTCATTTTGTGAAGGACAATACCATTCTCAAATGAATAAGGCACATATGAGGTGCTAGTTTTATCATAAAGCATTCATCCTTCACGAAGTAGTCCCCCAGGGAATCAAGAAATCATTTAGGAGACCCTGATCATTTTGAACCACTGAGATTCATGAGACCCTATCTCAGTGTACCCAGTTATATAATGATACCCATATCATCGCAAACTCTTATTGTTCATGAATCCATATCCTTCATTAATCTCCTTCAATATCACTCACTAATCCCAACCACTAATATTGGTCCCACACACCCCTACACCGCCGATTGAGATCACTATTGGGTTATGGTTCCGACCATCTGGTTCAGTCCCTTTAATACCATAACTGACCACCATGAAAATTAGAGTGTATCTCAATGATCCTTTTGAGATTAGACGCGATATTTTTTTCCTTTCACCCTTAAACATCCCCAACTTCCACACAAGGATTTCCATGAATTGAGATACTCCTCTATGTTCTTGGAAACATAATGATTTGACAATTTCAACTATCCAATATCCCATAATGTAATTTGAGGTTCACATATTGGATTCCATGAGCACCTTCAGTCAAGACATTCCTCCAGAAACTCCACAAACCCCATCAACTGACTCCCATGTTAGGTCGGACCCAAAAGGGCCGCTCTTGCATATGTCCTACAAATGAAATTTTGGGTTTCTTACACATAATAGTTCTTTCTAAAAGTCATTAAACTATATCATACACTATCATTCATGAATATGATTCCTTAGGAGTCAATTATAATATCCATCATGTTGTGATCATGAGAAAGAAAACATCATACATTCACGAGATGTTAAACTACAACGTTACCACATTTAATGCAAATGGGATGCCCTTATTGTCAGTAATGATGAAAAAATAATGGGCATCCCCTTGTCAAAGAACCATTGACAACATTTTGACTTCATAGATGCACCTTGGTACCTCACACACAAAAATCCATCAATTTTATTTACTGCTCAAAAGTGGAACCTGGGATGCTACCACACGTAAGCCTCATCAACATCATTTATAATATATAGTGGCACATAGGTGAATCTCATGTCTAATCACAACCCACATAGAAGGTACTCCTCCTCAGGATTATTCCCAAACATCCTACTCATTAACTTCATGAAATTTGATTCCCAACATATTGGGATACCTAGAACACATCCGTTGGTTCAAGACCAACATCCACTCTATAACCTCATTCTTATATCGGTGATTATACATCAACCATATAGGCCACTCATATTTCATAATGTCCAAAAAACTACAAAGATATCCATTTGAAATCAGCAATAACACTCTAAACTACGTGGGTTTAATTAATTATCTTCTAAATAAGGCACGTAAGATGTTTTATTGGGGTTCTATCACAACCAATTGTAAACCCATGTTCTCCTTCATATGGAAACACCCTCAAAATGTGACAAATTCTCTTTATGGGACACACCTCAGAGATCCATTAAAATTGAGTATTCTGATCCATCCACCTAATAAACAGTGTTCCCCCACAAAGGTGTTCACCCCTGTTTTCCCACCTTCTTCAATGTCCAGATCATCCTTCATGGTCTCACATATTTCTTGTATTGGAAACACCACCATCTATCTTTCTCTATGGTGTTCTGATCCATACAATGATAAACATAGGTGCTCCCTACCAGTGAAACACTTTCACGGTGTGAAATCTTCCCTTTATGGGATACACATCATGGGTCCTCCCTCATATGGTGTTCTGATCTATTCACCGATTCAACATTGGATCAACCTATTAGGGGTGAACACTCTCAAATACACCTCCATCAGTGTCTATATTAGCCTTCACAGTGTGGCATCTTAAAAAAATGGGACACATGTCACTGGGTCCTCTCTCTTAGGTCCTTTGGATCTATCCACTATAAATATCAGCTTCTCCCTCATTGGGAGGTACACTCATGATGTAATATATTCCCCTTTTGGGGAACATCCTCATAGATACACCATTTCAAGCTATTATGATCCATATTCCATCCCCCATTTCATCTATCATGAAAATTTATTTTACCCAAGTCATTCATGTACTGGTAAGTCACATCATCTCTAAAGGAGGCTAGCTATGGGTAAGCCCCAATTCCCTGACCCAATCAATAACATCATGTACTTTGATTCCTATATTTTACAAGGGGTATTTAGGAATCATCATTTAGGTTCAAGGACAATATCCACACCCTTATTGTTCATTCCCTCGAGTTTCCATGTCTCAATATAATCATGGAACAACCCTGAGGGTCCACTTTCATTGTGTCGCCATCCATGTGATCCATTATCATATGCCTCCTTATTAGGTTCACCATCATACCATATGATATATGTAGAATCTTTCACTTGTATTATAAATATGGTAAGTTGTAAGACACTCTAAGGTTCAATCCTATAAACCCTCATTCTATATACTTTCCCTCCACAAAACCCATATCAATCATGGCTCTTTTCTATCCCATCACATATCATTGAGATTATTCGACCAATTTATGTTGTCTCAGAGTGTATAACACATTCTCTAAATCGTTTTTCTTAGTATAAACTGAGTATGAAATCAAGCATAAGCCCCTCACAATCCTTATAATCCTACCAAGATTTATCATCTTGCTAAGGGAATATATCCATGTGTAAGACCCATGCACCATAACCCTTTCAACTGACATGGGTTTTAATTATCATCTACTACATAGGGTACATAGAAATCCTCCATGAGGTTATATTCTAGGAAATTTTAATTATTGGTGTACCCATGATTGGGTTACACCTCCACAATCAACCATTTTTGGTTTTCCAAATCATGATTCAATGTGTGAAACCATGTTTTCATGTAACAGCCCACCCCAAGGAAGATCTAATTAGGTTTTCTAATCTATCCATCTTGTGTATCCCTCATTGGGGTCCACCTCCCTAATCCTCATTTAGGGGTTTCTAGATCATCCTTCATTGTGTTAAATATTCTCTTCATGAGATGAACCACCCTAGGTCGACTATCTTTTGTTATTCTAATCCATGAATCTAGTGTCCCCCTCTTTGGGGTCCACCTCACTAATCCTCCCTAAGTGGTGTCTGTATAACCCTTTATAGTGCAGAGACTTATCATAAAGAGACACAACACTTCTAGTCCTCTCTCATTTTGTATTTTGATATATCTATATGGTGCCACCATTATTGGGTTCCACCTCTGTAATCCTCCCTATGTGGTGTCCAGACCTGCCTTCATGATATAAAACCATCTCTTCATAAGACAAACCACACCGAGTTCACTATCATTGGGCATTATGATCCATCCATCAGGTGTCCTCACAATTTGGATCCATCTCCCTGATCCACCCTCAATGGTGGCTAGATCATCTTTCATGGTGTGAATCATTATATTCATAGGACAGACCACCCAATGCACACTATCGTTTTTCAATCAGAAAAGTTCATATAGGGTTACCACCATTGGGGAATACCTCCCAAATTAACCATCACATGTATCTAGATCATCCTTCACATTGAGAAACATTACCTTCATGAGACTCATTACATGAGATACTATCTCATTATTGTTCTGATCCTCCAATCTAGAAAACATTATAGGTGTTATCTAATAAGGATCCCAATTGTTGAGTTGTCTCAATAGAATGTTCTGATCAACTTATTATATATTCATGATGTTGAAATAGATAACTACCTCATGTTAAACATGGGATACCTAAGGAAATCCTCATAAGACATGAACTGGTAATAAAATACTACATGACGGAGGTGGAATAACTCATGTTTCAAACCATTGAGAAGCCTTCATCCGAAGAAGACTATATTTGAGCAATGTCCTAGTATCCAAGCATTAAAGTGATGCCCAATGTGAGTAATCCCCTGACCAAGGGTTGATTCCATCTCAGACCACTTGAAATCTCCATACTAAAGTAGTGTAAGAAACCCACATCCACAAAGAGATGATATGAGCAATGGATTTCTTGAAAACCCCTTAATCATTGTGGGAAATAGAACTATGTGATGAATTCCATTTAGGAATCCATGTATGGATAAAACATCCCCCATCATCATATTTTGATTATGGAGAAGACATCTCCTTGAATGTGATGAATTTTTCCGACCATTGTAAAGTATAAATGCTGGGAAACAAATTCATGGTAGTATGGTTGTAACACATGAGGTAGACACAACTAGATGAAAGTGTCTAACATAATGAACAATTTAAGAGGAATTCAATTGTATATTTTTCATTAAAAATAATATATATTTTAAAGATAAATATTATTCTATAATTATTCAATGATGATATTATTATTTTATATTATGATGCTTTTCTATATAAAAACGTTTTGACATTATTCACAAAGAGTTGATTATATATTAGAGTGATATTTGACGTCAAACATCAAATACATTATATCATATATTTTGGAATCCATGATACATATCCCAATAGTTAAAGATAATTAAATTCAAGTGATATTTATGTTAATAAACTAAAAATAAAACATAAATTATATATGTTGATATCTTCTCGAGTAGTATGAGAATAACAAGATGGTAGTGAATAATGGGAGGTAGTGAGTTAGTCCCTAAGTCAATTAATAGATAGTGATTCTTGGTGAGGAGTGAAATCACTAAGACCTATACAAGTAACAAGACATGGTGTGTAGTGGCCTCATCAAAACATTATATCCACAAAAAAATTGAGATATAATGTCTTTTAGCACACCAAAACAATGATAAGTGTATGCTACATGAATGTAGACTTGTGATAGTGAACCAAGTAAAAACCTGTTTCCTTATATATTTTAAATTATTTAGAAGTTCATTATAATAGATGTGGACGCATTCCATAAAGAGATTATAGTAAATGAATAAATATTATTCCTCATAATAATGTGAGATTATTTTTTGGAATATGCACTTTTTAATATGATTTTTTTAAATTGGGTAATACCTTAATTCACCCTATAGTGGAATCATAGGTAACATCAATTTTTGTATATAGTGTATGCCTAATAGGTATCCCATGTAAAATAATGGTAGGGGATGCTAATATTATGACATTTCCTATGCGTGAAACATAATGGTATAATTTATTAAATGTAGTCTGTATAAGAGATGTGTTAATGTTTCTTGATCTAAGATAATTTCATGGGAATAAAATATTTCACCTTAGTAGTCAAATCAAAAAATAGTGAGAGGAGGTATTCCATGGGCTCTCCAATATGAAGTATCCTAATAATCATGAGGGTAGATGAATTTAATAAACCTTAATATTGAAATCTAATGTGGATCATAATAATTTAAATATAATATAGTATATTGAATCACAATTATTAAAGGAAAAAACACGAATGTGTAGGAATTTTATGTGTTTTGAGTTACACTGACATGACTAAGGCTTGATATAAACATAAATGAGATTTGGGAGGATCTATAATAGATTAAAATGATTGAATAGGTTCGACATTGAGTTTTTCACACATGTGAGGTATAAAACCCCATATGCACATAGTACTAGTAATGTGGATGAGAAGGAAATAATTATTGTGTGCAGGACAACATATGTCACTGGTATAGGGTAAAAGGTCAAATGATCACAAATCATAGAAGTAGTGCCTTAATGAAAAATTGATTCACCTAGAATCAAGAGTTATATAGGAAAATATACCACACTAGCTGATCTATAAAAGAACTGGACCATGTTTATAATATACATGGTAAACCATGGGGATCCTGAATCACTAATATCATGTGGGAAATGAATCATGAAAATGAACTCCTAGTGCAATTCCTTAATGTTCCAATGGTATTTCCTATGGTATTTATGTGATTTACCCAGAGGAGAGGGTATCATTAATCCAATGTTTATAGTGACATTTTTTACATCCTCTCATATTTCATAGTTCTTAAAATAAAAGAAAATATAAGGATATTTTCCAGTAAAAAAAAATTTATATTTTACCGGAAGAACACACTTACATAATACTGTGAAGGGTGATACACAGTTATGTATGATTTAGAAGATAAATATAAACCAATATTAGATGGAATTTTCGAAAAAAAATATTCAGCTACCAAAACATTTTTTAACATTTCATTGGAAATCAGGATGATGGATATATAATTTCATGAGAGGTTATAATTAACCCTCATTGGATTAAAGCAATTTTTAATAAAAAATTTCAAATTAATGGGTAACGAAATTGATTTTGTGGATTAGTAATATCAATATTTTAATGAAATTTACGCAACTATAAAAAATGGGGGGACACCCGATTGAATAGATATTTTGAGTTTTATTTGAAAATTAATTTTATATTTCATTTGACATATATAGTGCATAAATGATTCACATTATATTCTATGATTAAGATTATTTATTGACTTAATAATGAAATTTATGTTCTATAGCCTCAATATAAGGCTTATCTAAGGATCATTTTTCATTTATCTAATATGGTTTTTATGATGATTCATATTTGTAAAATGTATATACACTTTACATATTTAATAATTTTATTGGGAGAATTCATTTTATATAGTATCAATAATAATAACTAGTTGGTTTTCCCAAAACGATAACTATTGGGGATGGTAATCTTGAGGGTGATACATGAATCACTATTTTATTTCACCATCAACACCTCATAAGGAACATTCAATAAGAACATAAACAGTACTCACTATTATATTATCCTATATTGTATTATTTTGACCTTCATCAAATTTTTTAATATTTTATCTCAAAATAAAAACATATTATTGATTTAGTTCACATCCTTATAATTACATTCTTAATAAAATATTTCCTTTTATAGTTATTCAATCAGTTTTAGATAGATGTATTAGTATATTACGTTAATAACTATTTATTAACAAAAGAAAAATAGGAATATTGGAATGAACCCATAACCCATGATTAAATAGTGATCTAAATATTCAAAATTAATAATCTATAAAAATAATGGAACCTACAATAGAATATTTCATTGAGAGAAAACATCACAAAATAATAGGAATGGGAATACATTTTTTATTATTGACATCAATGGTTTTTACTGCAATTAAAATTGGTTCAAATATATAAGTATGTTAATGATTTGAAATTTATGGTTTATTATATGACATATATTAATATTTATTTAATTATATTTCAATGTCTAGATACCAATTACGTCCACTTATTACATATTTTTTTTCTGATTACTCTTTTCGATGCAGTCTATATTAGAATCATTTTGCTCCGTTAGAAAGATTATAATGTGCTTCTCATAAAACATAATGTATAATGTGGGGATGGAAACATTCATATAAATTGAAGTGGTTATTAATTCATTCTCAAAATAAAATAATGTGGCATTAAAATATTCTCTATTGAACACATTGAATGAGTCGATTTACATTATCCTGCTGCCATATGGATACAATCATTGAGCAAAGTATCTGAAATGATACACATATAAGAAGACATATATTATTATGGTATACTACTCAATAATTTTTAATTTCGGATAGTATAGTACACATGTTTATTTAGAGAAAATATATGTGGCATAGGATAATAAACTAGTGAGATTCTTCACAATATTTTTTGTGGGTTTCTATTTCCATTGAAGGATACTTAGTTCATTGTTGAGACAAATAATTCTTATATACATAAAATTTTATATTAAGGAAGACAAATTGACCATTATATAATATATCTTCCTTGGATATACTATATATTTATATAATTATTTCAACGGGAAGACCTATAATAGTGTTTTAAATTTTGTTCCGCCTCTGAGGTGGTGTGTTTATGGGTGGTGCAGAAATGGCACGATGATGTTTATAACACAACCATTTTTCTATAAATAAAAGTCGTCTTATAAATCACCATTACATTTATAACGACCCATTTAGCTTCAATATCATTTAAAGAAGTATGAATTAACCCTATGTGAACTATTGCTCTAGAGGGAGATTGTGTGTTGGTCAACTGCTAGAGCAGTCATTCCTTATTGGATATAACATCCTCAGATAATCTCAAATGGTTTAATTCATGGATCATATAAATACTAATGTCCCTGGTATCCATGATTCATATAACTTCTTTCCAAAGGTAGGCACTCGCGGACAAATGATTTGGCCAGTGACACTTAAGGACTCCATTGGTTGAGAGGAATGGAGGTCAGGCTCACTGCATACTTATATGGGAGGATTTTATCCTATTTTTGGGACTATGAAATATATTTATGTGATGTTCATATGTTCATGAATCCTTAATTCATTCCCAAAGTGTGTATCCACTTGATACCCTTTATTTGAATGATTGTCGTAGGCATTCATATATTTGATGATATAGAGGCAATGTTGTCTTGAGCCCTATAATAAGGCACTTTTGGGTTTATCATCATCCATCGGGGGTGTATGGTGACTAGATGTTGGGATCCATCCCATAAGAAGGCATTTCTATATATACTTTGGAGAGTAATCAGAACCCCCTTAATTTAGAATGTGTGCGACTTATGCGTGGGAGCTTCCCATTTGAGAGACAAGTTTGGGTGGACCCTTTCATATGGGTAGCCTTTTGATCTCAGACTTTCAGGAAGGTATCCTACATATCCAGGTTAGATTAACAATTAGAGTTCTCGCATTTCATAATGGTGTGGGGATTACACATAGAAGCTGCCTATTTGATGAGACATGACCATGTGGGTCCTTTATAGATGGGATTCCTTGTGAGATTGAGCCTTCTGGTAGGAATCCTATTTAGAGACACAAGATTTACTTACATAGACTTTACATGACATTTTCGGAATACATAATACATAACCAAAATAGACAAACATGGACCGTAATAGTTTACTGCCTTTGGAAACTCAGAACATAATCTTCTAATCATGTTGAGAGATCTTCAACATCTCCCATAACAATCTTCCACTTTTGTTTTCTTACCTAAAACCATTCTTTATATAATGGAGATAATAAAACATATAAAATGTGAGATCAAATGATCAGTAAGGGTATTAATGGAGATAATAAAACAAACCATATACATTTTAACATAAAAACATGAACGTAAAGTTTATACATCAAAATCTTGATAAATGACATAAAATATGGTAGAACGTAAGGAATAAAAAATAATGTAACATCAATCATGATAGAATAGAATTGAAATAAAACATGTAATTGTGGAAAACCATTATGCACATGATATGATTTCCATATTAGCCAAGGCATTGTTTCCATGACCATCATAGTGGACGTAGTCCGTTACTGAACTGGGTTTGCTTGCCGTTCCAGCCCAGTATTACTGAAGCAGATTTACTTTCCAATCTATCCATGTTTAGCTCATGAGATATAAATCATTTCCCAATGCATTGGAGGAAGATATAGGTTTCACCCATATCATAATTAAATCATTATTTTGTGTGCCATAAAGTAAACATAAACCAGTCATCATAACCCAATGAATAAAAAGGGTTTTATATACATCATACCATCATAGCATAAACCATATAAAAAAATGGATTTAATTTCATCACAAAAAAATTAAAACATGTAAATAATAGGGAAATTATATAAGAAACTTATCCCTATTAAATAATTTCATCTTAGATGGAAAATTGTTTTGACAAAACACCTGAAATGAATTATTGAGGAAAATATCCTTTCTTTTTCAAAATCAATTTCTATTATCAAAATTTCATTGAATTTTAAAAGAATTTTTTTGTTGAAGATAAGTATGAAATAATCTGTATGAGGATTCATGGAAAGAAGGTGTTATTATAGTGTAAAAATTGATTCATGCCGTATAAGTTAAAAAAAGATTATCCTTGTATATTTACCTGAAAAATCAAAAAGTACACCGTGTGTTAAACAAAAGAATGATTCCTTCCATACCTTATGGTAAAAGTAAAAAGGGGTAATAATGAATTTAAAAATACATTAAATAATATTAAACATTTTATGAATTTTTTTATAAAAAATTGAAATGGATGATAAATATAACCTCAGTAAATACTTACGTTTAAGAAATCTCGGATAAAAATGAGATTGCAAAAGTATCCCTTACCTTAAGTCTAGTTTCTTCCATATGTGTCCGAGACTCTTGTATAGTGGGATTAAACATATTATTAACTTGTAACATAAGGATTATAATATTTATGATATCATATATTATTCACTTAGGACATTAAATTTCCCATTAATTTTTAAATTCCATATTAAAGTAGCGTTTTGGGTAAAATCATTTCATTTATCATACGTGTTTGGACATGTTGTTCTTGATATTATTATTAAATATATCATGATTTACATACTTCCAGAATGTACGAAATGGATTTATGTGTCACATATATTATGTATATATATAGTAGATAGATAAATGAAATGAAATACACCATTCATGGAGATGGTAGACCGTACGTACGCATTAACGTTGTTTTCAATTCCATATTGAATTGAATGGAAGTAAGAAGATGAAATATATATATATATATAACCTTTAGAATTATTCTTTGATATATTTCGTGATTATTTATTATATATATAATTTATAATCATTCTTGAATGGTTAACATGGAGAATGAATCTCATCGTGTCATGGAGATGGTAATTTGTACGTACGCACGAGTGATGATATCATTCCCATAATTATTGAATGGTTATGGAGTGGATGATATAATATCTCAGAATTAGTCTTAAGTTAAAATAATTATATGTAGTTATATCTTACACAATTATATCCATCCATTTAAGGTGGTGGTGTAAAATATATTACACCATGATGTAGAGATGGTATTTCATACTTACGCACATACAATGATTTCATTTTCCATATAATGGATAGAAAGAGAAATAGGGTTGTTTCATATTTATAATAACATATAAGCATACGAGTTATAATTATGTTCTTACTTTATTATGAAACAACAAAATAAGAGGATGTTGAATAAGAAATGAATTTGAATGAATCAGTAAAGGATATTACCACTTCTTCAATCAACCTCTTATAAACATCTTCTTAAGCACTAAAGATTGTCTTTGAAGAAGACCATGACCTCTATTATGTTTCTAGGGAAGTGGATAAGATAAATGGATAGGGGTTGTCCAATCATAAAGGATCAATATGGTGTTATGAGGAGAGGGAGGTGGTGCACTTTCATAAAAGTGGAGAGGGGCACTTGTAGAAA
Source organism: Viscum album (assembly GCA_963277665.1). Lineage (NCBI taxonomy): Eukaryota > Viridiplantae > Streptophyta > Magnoliopsida > Santalales > Viscaceae > Viscum > Viscum album. Next base: position 322,506,114 of record OY728119.1, on the reverse strand, counting down.
CCCCTAAAATATTAAATTATAATAAACTAAAACCCAAACTAAAAACCATAAAAATGAATCCAATTAGAATATGTGATGATATAGGGTTGTAATATCATCAGAAAATAAAATTTAGACATGTTTGGAATTTAATCTAAATATTATCAATTTGATTTATTCTTATTTAATCTATTTAATTTTATTTGTTGTAATAATATTCTAAAATTACATTGTTATAAATACTGACTTATGTGTTGTGAATTGTACATAATTGGATAATTTGTGAAATTTTTATCCATATAAATTTAATTTTAAAATTTTTAAATAATTTTGTTAGTTTTAAAAAATTTAATAATAAGTTATTTTTATTATATAACAATACTGTCAATTTTGTGACTATTAAATTTTTTGAATTTAAATAAAACCCACAAAAAGGACATGTCCAAACGAAAATATTTTATACATTCCTAATATGTCATAATTATCTATAAAATTAGTAGATCAGATTAATTAATTCATTTTATATTTATTTAAATATTTTTAAAACCATTTATTTGATATTTCAACCAATAAAATAATTTCTACATCACTATTGTGTCTCAACTAATGATAATTATTTAATCTATAAAAATTATAAATAAATTCAAATGATGTATATAATTTTATTATATTTCTGGGGACTATTTATGTTTATATTTGTATTAGGATTATCACTAAATTAAAATTTTTACACTTATACGATATAAGAGGGTGACATGTTTCATGTTCTTTGCTTTTAATAATTATTACATCATTTTCAGGGTAAAATGTCCATGAAATGAATCTATTCCGACCATTAGGTGGTATTGGTCGACATTTATTCATCCAATAGAATTGTTACAGGTGTTAGGATAATTTTATAATCTTATTTTTACCCGTAATTGCCTGATTTACCTTTAAATGTAGCATATTAAATTTAATGTAGTTACTATTCATAATATCTTAAAATAAAAAGTATCCTATTAACATAATTTTGAAATATATATTCCTTATATGGAATCCTTTTTTCCAAATTCAAAAGACAGATGTTTCAATATTTAATTTAAAATTAATCCCACTGTTGAGAAAATGGGTTTTAAAAGATAAAACATTGCCAAAGATTGATATGTTTTTACATATGAATTCAATGTAAAATTAATGATAATGACATTAATTATATTAAATTATAATAAAATATTATATTTATACATTAAAACCATTCAATATTATAATTTAACCACATTTTTTACCTTAATTAAAAAGTTGTTTTTAATTAAAATGTTTCCTATTTTTACTATTCCTCAAAATATTAAAGTCAACAGAAAAATATTAAAAAAGTATACAGAGACAATTTATTTATATTTATTGAAATAAATAAGTTTATTTCGTAAAATTGAACATATAAACGTTTAAAAAACAATATTTAAAGTGGGTGTGCCATCAAATATCGGCCAAACTACATTTTTTAATAAATTCTAATTTTACCTGAAAAAATTATTTTGTTCTCATACCATGTTCTAGAATATGTGTAAGATAAAGGATATGTTATAAAATTAAAAATATGTTTAACACTATTCATAATGTCTTGTAAATAATAACATTATAATAATATATCATTGTTTAGTAAAACTCAGTATTGCGTACGACACACGCTATTGAGGAAGGTTTCTCTTGCGTGCAACACAAGCCAAGAATAGTGTTCATCCATAATACCAGCTAATACGATGTTGCATATTGTGCATGCTAATTTTGGTGTATCTTAAAAAACAAGATATCAACGAAATTATAAATAATATTTCTCATAAAATATAGTGGTGTAACATTCTACCACCCTTAAAATGAATTTCTCCATCAAAATTCGTCAGGGTTATAAATTGATTACTACTTGAATGTTTTATTCAAAGAATCCCACATCGTAAATAATAATAATTAATCTTAATTTTAAAAACTAAATTATGAAATTTAATGGTTACCCAAATTAACTCATCAGTGGGTTTCTACATAGAATAACATAGGTGATAGTATTTGAATGGAAGAGAAATATAACCATCATGTTCTGTTGGAGAGTGGTAGTGAAAATGGCTATGAAAAAACCAACATTCACAAAGCCATAAATTTGTGATAATCTAAGGTACCATATGATTCATCAAATATGAGAGTACTAGGTCATCATTTCTGGTTTTCATGATCATTTCTCTAATGTTGATTAATTTTTTCATAATGATAAGTACTTACTTGATTTCAGTGTAATGTCATCACTTGTTATTCCGTTAACAATTTCCACTTCATCTCTTATTTAAAGATATGATGTTAAATTTGTCATTATTGAAGTGTTAACAGATGATGCGATAGAATGATTGGTTATTACATCATCTTCAAGAAGTTATAAAAGGTTATTAAATATAAATAAGTCCATATATGCTGAGATTAACCATATATAATTCCAAAAATGGACTTATACTTCAACTATAATACTTCTAAATAAAATCAAACTAATTTCTACTAACCAGGGACTTCATGTAAGCCATTGATAGGCAATAAAGGCATGTAACACTTCGGTTGTGGGTTCGATTCTCACATCCTTGTCCGACATGACGAGTTGTCACCCATCCTATGGGTTGTCCATTTAATAAAACAATACAATTATAGAATTTAGAAAAACGTTTAAGCCTTAAAAAATACTATCTAATGTCCAACTTATTCCAATCCAACCTTTAAGCTTATCTAAAATACTTATGTCCAATCTCATAATATAATGAAAAATATTAATAGAGATGTCATCTACCAAGAATGTGAATAACATCATTTATCCTAGTATATCATATGATATATGTTGTTGGTCACATTCCATACTTGTGAATACTTTAATCATGTATTCTCTTTAAAAAAGAATAGCCATAGAACCTTAGTGAAAACATGAATGCTGTCAAAAGATAACTCTTTCCACATACCAAAATCCTGCAATTTTGATATAATCAAACCATGATATCACATTATCCTTATATCCGTCATGATCTCATTAATACCATCAAACATATTATTTTCACCTTATCCCTTCATTATGCGCATTTTGTATTCTCTACAAAAATATTTGAATAAACATTCATGGTTACTGATACCATTCAACATATACTTTAAAATACTCAAGGAAAATCAATAGTGTAAATATCCTTATATTTTTCTTTATTCCATAATACCATACATTATTCTTGATAAACATTCAATCATTCTACTACATTTGTAAAACATTGAACGAGCATCAAAAATTCTTTCATTTCATATATAATTTGTATTCTCTTTATCGTCATAAATATAAATACTACCTATATAACCATGCTGATTCTACTTGTGAGACTTTCCCTTAGGGAATTGGTTTTCATAATTCCCGTACATTCCACATTTAAAACATTTATCCATTGTTTTTGTCTTATAAATACCATTATCCTTATCCATGGTGTTAACTGAACCTTTTCCTTTACAATAATTGGATTTGTGTCATTATTTTCCACACCAAAAACATCTTCTAGTTCCTTTGAAACATTCTCCTAATGTCTCATACCACATGATTTAGATGATGGAAATTGAACTTTCTTTCCTCTATGATCATCATGAAACTCCATCTTTCTATTATAAGCTGAGTCAGGAAACTTACCAATGTTGAGATTATTTATCATATTATGAGATTTTAGATTAGACATAATAAAAAATTTTGGACTTCCAAATCTCATTTCATTTGGTTTCTCATGAATAATAACATTCCATTGTCCATCATATCCTCCATTATCATGAATCTTCCTGTTTCCAGACATTTTCTAAAATCGAAAAATAATATTGTGAGAGGAAAAATTCATACTAGGAAATCAACATAATCAAGGGGAGTACTTTTAATCACTATCATCTGAGGTTTAATACTAGGTTATTCATGATCGTTATAATAATTCTAGGATATTAACATATACTTATACCTAACCATAGGTATATCCCAATATATACATTAGAAATATCTCTAGGGATCTCACTAAATTTTTCGCATTCTAGTTTCCAAAGGTTTACTAATCCTTTCCTTGGATACGAACTATAGAGACACAATCTTGACATAAATGGAAATTACATTACTTTTGAAGAATACTTTATACATATCAAAAATAGACACCAAAAGAACATAATAGTATATTGCCTTTGGAAACTTGGAACATAATATTCTAATCTTGGTGGAAGATCTTCAAAATCCCCCATAAAGATCTTCCACTTTTTCTTTCTTACCTAAAACTATTATTTATATCTTGGGGAAAAGAAAAAATATAATGGGTGAGCTCAAATGCTCAGTAAGGGTAATCATGGAGAAAATAAAACAAACCATATACATTTGATCATATGAACATGAACATAAAGTTTAAACATCAAAATCTTGAGCAATGACATAAAACATGGAAATACATAAGACATAGATCATAATGGAACATCAATCATGATAAAATAGAATTGGATAAATACATGTAATTATGGAAAACCATTATGCACAAGATATTATTTCCATTGTATCATAGGCATTGTTTCCAAGACCATCGTAGTAGACGAAGTCCATTACTGAACCATGTTTACTTGTCGTTCCAACCCTGTATTACCGAACTAGATTTATTTTTTGTTCTATCAATGTTTATAAAATGGGATATAAATCTTTACACAATGAATTTGAGGGAGATATAGTTCCAACCCATCTCATAATGTAATCATTATTTTGTGTGCCACAAAATAAACACAAATCATTTATCGTAACCCAATAAATAAAATCTGTTTCATATACATCATCCCATCATAACATAATCCATATAAAACAATGGATACAATTTCATCATAAAAGAACATGTAAATAATTGGGAAATTATACATGAATCATATCCATATTAAATATTTTCATCCAAGATGGAAAATATTTTTGATAAAACACTTGAAATGAATTCTTGAGAAAAATATCATTTCTTTGTCAAAATCATTTTCTATTCTCAAAATTTCATTCAATTTTTAAAGAAAATAATTTTTTTGAAAATAAAAATGAAATATTTTAGAGTACGATTCATGGAATTAAGGCTTTATGAAACTCTAAAATCTCTTCATGATATATAAGTTAAAAAAACATTATCCTCGTACTTTTGCTGGAAAAGTCAAAAAGTACCTTGTATGGTATAAAAAAAATGATTCCATCCATACCATGTGGTAAAAGGAAAAAGGGGTAAACATGACTTTAAACATAATGGAACAATAATAAACTCTTTATGAAAACATTTTTATAAAACACGAACATGGATGATAAATATTACCCTAGTAAGTACTTACGTATAAACAATCTCGGATAAAAATGAGATTGCAAAATTATCCCTTACCTTATGTACTATTTCTCCCGAATGTATCTGAGACACCTATATAGTGGGTTTAAACATATTATTAACTTGTAATAAAACTATAATAATATTTATTATATCATATATGATTCACTTATTAATTTATATTACCCATTCATTTGTCAATTCCAATATTAAAGAAACGTTTTGGGTAAAATCGTTTCATTTATCGCACGTGTTTGGACTTGTTGTTCTTGATATTATTATTACTTATATCATGATTTAAATACATCCATAATGTAAAACAATTATTTAAATATCATATATATTCAGTATATATATATAATAGATAGATAAATAAAATGAAATACACCATTCATGGAGACGATAGACCGTACATACGCATGAACGTTGTTTTAATTTTATAATGAATTGAATGGAAGTAAGTAGATTATATATATATAGTATCATTATTATGTCATATATTTCGTGATTATTTATTATATATATACATTATAATAATTCTTGAATGGTTAACATGGAGAATGAATCTCATCACGTCATGGAGATGGTAATTCGTACGTATGCATGAGCGATGATATCATTCCCATAATTATTTAATGGTATTGGAGTGGATTATATAATATCTCAGAATTATTATTATGTTGTAATAATCATATATAATTATTCTTTACACCATTATACCCATCCATGTAACATCGTGGATGAAAATAGAATACACCATCGTGTGGAGACAGTATTCCGTACGTACGCACGAGCGGTGATTTCATTTTCCATAGAATGGATATAAGGTGAAATAGGTTTGTTTAATATATATAATAACATATCAGTATATCAGTGATACTTATGTTATTATTTTTTTAGGAAACAACAATAGACGAGGAAGTAGAAGAGGAAATGAATTTCAAACAATCGGTAAAGGATATTACCTCTTCATCGATGCTCCTCTTCTAAACCTCTTCTTAGGGAACTAATGTTGCTCCTTGAAAATGGCCAAGACCTCTAGTATGTTTCTTGGGAAGTTGAGAAGAGAAATGGTCAAGGGTTGGCCGAGATTGAAGGCTCAAAATAGTGTGGAGAGGATAGGGAGGAGGTTCCCTTTGGTAATAAAGAAGATCAACACTTTTAGAAAATCCTAAAATATAAATTTATAATTAACTAAAACCCCACCTAAATACCTCTAAAATGAATACAATTTGAATATTATATGAGATATGATTTTAATCTCATCATCAAATAATATTTAGACATGTTGGATATTTATTTTAAACCTTATCAACTTGATTTATTCTTATTTAATCTATTTAATTTTATTTGTGGTAATAATATTCTAAATTTTAAACTGTTATGAATACTTACTAATGTGTTGTGAATTTTCAATAATAGGACACATTATGAAATTTTAGACCATATAAATTTTAATTTAAAATTTTTAAATAATTTTTTGATTTTTAAAAATTTAATAATATGTTATTTTTATAAAATAACTATAGTGTCAATTTTGTCACTATTCATTTATTTGAATTTAAATAAAATCCACAGAGAGGATAGGTTCGAAACAAAATATTTAATAGATTACTAACATATCATATTTATCTATAAAATTATTTTATCACATTAATTAGTTCATATTATATTTATTTAAATAATTTTAAAACCATTTATTTTTTATTTCAATCAATAAAATAATATCTAGATCACTATTGTGTCACCATTAATGATAATTATTTAATCACTACAAATTATAAATAAATTCTCATGATTTATATAATTTTATTAGATTTCTAGTGACTTTTTATGTTCTATGTTTTATGAATATTTTCACTAAATTAAAATTATTACACTTATAAGAAATAAGAGAGTGACATTTTGTCACGATCATTGGTTTTAATAAGAATAATTACATCACTTTCATGGTCAAAAGTCCATGAAATGAATCTATTGAAACCCTCTAGAGATATGGGTCGACTTTTAAACATCAAATAGTATTTTGGAAGGTGTTAGTGTAATTTTATAATCTTATTTTTACCCTTAATTACCCGATTTACCTTTAACTATAAGAAATAAAATTTACCGTTGTTACTATTCATAATGTCTAAAAATATAAAGTAGAATATTAAAATAATTCGGGCCTACTAATTCTAAATATGGTATCCATTTTTTCAAATTCAAAACACATAATTTGTAGTATATAATTTTATATTAATCCCACTATTGTGAAAATGAGTTTTAAATGTTAAAACATTGCAAAAGATTGAAATGTTTTTAACTATGAATTCAACGTAAAATTAATGATAATGACTTTTATTAAATTAAATGGTAAAAATATATTCTATTTATACTTTAAAACAATTCAATAGTATAATTTAACCATATAATTTATCTCTATGAAAAAAGTTTTTTTTAATAAAATTTACTATACTTTAACTATTCATTAAAATTTGAAGGTTAAAAGAGAAATATTATAAAATTATTTAAATTGAATTTATATATCCTTATTGAATTAAATAAGATTATTTAGTCATGTTTAACTTTTAAACATGTCAAAAACTAGATTTTAAGTGGGTGCTCCCTCAAAAGGCGGCAAAACTGCATTTTTTGAAAAATACTTATTTTACTTGAAAAATTTATTTTGTTCTCATACCATGTTATAAAATAAGTATATGATGAATGGTAGGTTATAAAATTAAAAATTTGGTTAATAGTAATCATAACCACGTGTTCATAATAATATTATAACAATATATAATTGTTTAGTGAAAATTATTATTGCATACAACACACGATATTTTGGAAGGTTGCTCTTGTGTGCAACAGAAGTCAGTAATAGTGTTCATGCATAATACAAGATAATACGGTGTAGCATATAGCACAAGCTATTTTTTCTGTAGCATACAACACGAGACATCACAGAAAATAATAAAATATTTCTCATAAACTTTTGTGGTTTTACATCCTACATATCATGATTTGGACATGAATCAAAGTTCTCATAGTTCAGAATCATGTGGATGCTGTAATTCTTATGAAAATTTAAGACCATGTGAGTCATGCACATTGTGTGAAATAAGATGATTATAACGATTCAACAAAGAACGTGCCTCTTTCCCTATTTGTGGGGGAGGGAGAGCCCATGATAGAAGAGGCATAGGCAACCGTTGGAGAGGGTGTGGTGAAATGAACCCTTTAATGTGGAATGACAAGGAACATCATGTGGAAAATCCCCATAATATTGGGGAATTAACTCAATGGAAGGACCCCATAGTATGTTCTGGGAAGGGGAGGAGTTCCTTCAGTATCAAAAGGGATGAGCAAACATAACTCCTCCGACTGATCACTATTCCTCATTGAATGGAAAAGAGAGTGATAACACTTAGTCCTAAGAATGAGGAGGTTCACGTCAGGGTCCCAAGGTTGGGCTCTAGGTTACTGGGGAAATGTATCCTCAAAGAAATTCCTGAATCCTGAATCGTTTTTGGGAGAGACTTCCCGACTCCGCTTACGAATGGTATCTACACTCAATGGGGCCCACTAATGCACCTGGCGGTCTGATCATACTTGTTGGGTGGATTTGGAGGAGGAATTGGCCAAATCATAGAGGACTGGTTAGAAGAGGGATCTTGGAGGACATGATTGTAGTGGGGGTGTGGTTTTATTCAGTGTAAACAATACCTAAAAACCATCATTATGCGTACTGGTTTCTAATGCAGGATGTGGGAGGCTCCGTATACCATAGTGGTATGCTAGCATATGGTCCATTTGCATACCTCTCTGTTATGCAGGAATGGGTATAGAAAACCAACAACCCATTTGTTTCATGTCTCTTCCCACCATACTGGGATCCTTCCACGTATAAATGCAGTATATGACATCTGGTTTTGCCCAAGGAGCAGTACGCTACGCAGGGCACTATATTGAAGGAGTGTCCTAGGGATCATCATTTTTGGGGTGTTCGTACATGATAATACTTTGGTTAATTGTTCAAAAGATAGATTTTCTGTACATTAAGTATTAAATTCCACCATTTTGTGGTTCACGATTGGTTGTACATGCGGAGGGGCTGGTTCGTGGTTCGGGCTTCACCGATGAAACTTGACAGAATCTAGAGTACGACCTCTGAGTCTCCCATAAGATTCTCTCATCCATCTATCTATGTGTTCATCTCCCCCTCAATGTTTATATGTGTCTTTCATAATTCTACTATGATCATGTAATATAGTATCAGAGTAATCATATCTATTGGAAATGCGATAATATTTTTGGAGTCCCATTTAGAAAATATCCTGAACTGTGTAAGACTCAATAAACCAAGGTTTATGAAGGCATCAGTTTGTGATAACATTTTTCATCAAACTAATGAATCTCATTGTCCGTGAACTCATTAGTTCATTTATAGGTATGTGGATAGTCCTCATGTGTATGAATCCATCGGTGACTTGGTTCACGGTTTATCTCATTCGCTGGCCATCACTCTATGGGCTAGGGGGTGCTGAACGTTCTGCATAACTAGTGGTCTACAATCCATCTTCTCAATGTACCATTCTCGGTGATGGTACATAGGCCACTTAAAAAACAATTAAAACATTAATTCCTTTTTGTACTTTAATGTAATTGAAACTCAATTTGAGTCCAATTACCTTTCTAGAATTATAGATGTAAATGATTCATTCTACGAAGTGTTTTTATGGGTATTTTCTTCCCATGAATGAATTTTCAAAACCCTAAATTTTCATCCCATCAGAATGGGGTCCATTACAAAAAATAATTGGACTATTATAATGTTGATGCTATCATAACATGAAAGGTAATATAATTCATTAATTGTTTCTTGATCCAATGGACTCAATGAGCGTATATTGACTATTTCTGAGGTTTTATGGAGGACCTCACAATCATTTATACGTTTTTTCATTATTATCCTAATTTTATCCTAACACTTATTGGTACGAACATTAAAGGTATAGATTGAATTTTCCATAGGCCACCCTTTGTTGGATGCTGACATAACAAGATTTTAGACTTTTTTTGCGGTTGAATATTTTTTTAACAACTGATTCATGAAATTTACCCAGAGGTGCCCTTTGTGAATTTTTCTTCTAGAATGTATGTTATATCTTTCATTAGAAAATCATAGTACATAAAAATATAACATATTACTGTTGTTCTATGTCGATCAATATTTACCATACATAAAAAGAAAGGGCCCTGACTTGGGACCATTAGCCGGTAATGTTCTAGAATCCTCATGTCCTGGATTATTGATTTTTCATGTCCCTTGATTTGAGGATTCTGGACATGCATTAGGCCCATGAGCTGTATTAGGAAAACATAGGTGGGAATGAACTCTCTTTGGGATGAATTTTCTTATTATTTATTTCCATTTTTGTGGGTGACATGTGCAGAGCCATCAGGGCATAATTATCATAGTCAATAAAAGGTGTTCGTAGGAAACATGCCTTCCATTTTCAATATACTGGTGGATTTTACAAAATATTGAATTTATTTTGTTGTTGGGAGCCACATTGGGTGGCTGGCCTAAGTATTGTTTTATGAAACATTTGGAATATTTATATTGGATTTAAGTGGGAAACTATTCTCACACATTGTGTACATGTGTGAGGGGGAGTTGGTGAATGGTCAGTTCAGTTATGAGTCTTTTTTATATCAGCTGCACTTGGAACGAATGAGGTACATAATCTGTTATCCATGAGTTTTTCTAAATATTGGGTGTGATAGGACATGAATTTCATTTGAGTATACAAAAGCTAGAAAGGACCCCCACGGGAATGATTTTGCCTTTTATTGACCACCATTTTTGTGGGAAATATATGAAGAGCCAACAGGGTATGATGTGCATAGTCTACAAAGGTGTCTCCAAGACAGTAGCCATCCATCCTTGATGGCCATTGAGGATTATGGATATTGGAGACTTTTGGAATTTTGTATGTGACCTTCGACGAGGGGTGAACCTCAGCATCAAAAAAGATGCATTTTAAAAAAGATTCTTCAAGGAAACCCAGAAACAGTTTGGGTTACTCTTCATTTGTACAAAGATCAACATAGAAATAAAAATGGGATATCTTTAAGAATACTAAAAAGGGGACAATGATGAATCAGGCCTGTATGTTTAGATATATCCAGAATATGTGTTAAGAGGAATGTGTAAAGAATGACATTGATGAACATTGAATCAGCAGGGTTGGGATGATGCTTGGATACCACTGGGTATACTGAGATAGAAGAGGAATTTCCTAGGGAAATATTTTCCATTGATTGACAGTCATTCTGTAGGAATCATATGTAATACCTTTGTGCCATGATATGCATAGTCAAGAAAATGCATCTGCAAGACATTGTCCATCCATGTAATATGAAATTTTAAGGATATTTTGTTCCAATATCACTCACAACATGGAGTTTTAAATATGGAAGGAGAGTAGCTTGGCATATTGGGGAAATTTTATTTCAATTTACTCATGGAATCGGGTGTCCCATACGTAGATCTGAATCATACATAGGTTTAGGCATTCACTCCATATTTGGGATACATGGTTATTTAAATTCACAGAGTATGAAAATGGGGTTCCTCTCCAGGAAGGGAATCATTACATGCCTTTTCAGGTCTTTATACTAGGACCAAATTTATAGATATTTTTTTTCTTAAGGCCACAATGGATCTCTTATTGAAATAAAAAAGCTCACATGAGCTATGCTCTGTGTGAGAAACAAGGGATTATGAGAAATTCGTGTCACTACTTAGGAATTGAAAAATAATCATTACATGGCACTTTTGGACTTAAACCATTGTTATATAGTATAACATCATACAATAAGGAATATTTTGGCCTTGGAGTTTAACATCGTGCATTGAGGAAGTGATGCTATACAGTTTAGATTCATGTGGTGAGGAAGATTATACTGTCATAAATATATTTACTAGTTTTAGGTTATTTTTGATTTGTATGTTACATCATTCCTTAGATGTGAGTGATGATAGAAGGTGTAAACCATGGAATCGGGGTAAACATGAATTTGGAGGGACGACTTGGGTCTTGGAAGCCATTGAGCATACTAAAATAGGATAGAAATCTCTTTGTGATGAATCTTCCTTTAATTGTCATTCGTTTTTGTGGGAATCATATATATAGCCACTAAGGTATGATATTCATAGTCATGAAAAGGTGTCTACAAGGAAGTATCCTTCCATCATAGATTGCCTTTCATGATTATGGGGATACATGTTTTCCCAAGGCATGGAGTGTGAACATGGGAATGATGTACCTGGTAATGTGAGAATACACAGCCCATGACAAACTATGAACTACTTAGAGATTCCACATAGGTCAGATTCATATTTATTGGTGAAAGCAGGATCTATTGACTTCACATAACTCAACTAAATCAGAAGAATCTCATAATATTAAGGATTGGGCCATAGAGAACTCTCAAAAAATTTCACAGTTTATTGTCACGTGATATATACATTCATAAACTCCCCATGCATGTATGAACTACGTATAGGGAAAGGGGAAATTTTTTTTACTATTGGTTTCCCAAGGATTCCAATTTTGATTGCCACTACATAGCCTATAAGGAAAGGAATCAAGATGTATATAGTTCTGAATATTCTTTGTACCGATCTGGCTTAGTCGATATTTAGGAACATTTCCATTTCATTTTCTAGGGGTTCCAGGTTCTCTGTAAATCTCCCAAATTTATTTGAATAGGAGAATCTATACTCTGATCCTAATCTCATGTGAGTTATACTCATTGTGAGAAACAAGGTGTAGACAGAAGGTTTCATTTCGAGGTGTTTGGAGGTAGAGGATACGATTGGTTCATTCTTATTTTTTCCTGCTGGGGCTGGGCCAAGAGCAAGGATCAAGGAATCACAACATATCCCACATGGGCCGAAATCAAGCCATACATAGTTTTTTATGCACACTGAACCAATTTCACTTGGTGCAGGTGTAAGAGAATTTTCATTATATTCATCAGATTCACCAAGTCTATCATGTCACTACATTGTTGGCTTTTGTAAGAGAATCAATTCCACTAATCCTATAATTGCAGGAGTTATTCACGATGTGAGAAACAGGTAGCTATTAGGATTTCCATTGTGAATTTGGGTCAATATAGGGTGTGATGGAGGAATTGTTTATGGGGGGGGGGGGTATTGGCTAGGATCGAAGATCGAGGCGTCACTATGTATTATGAAATGGAATGAATCAAGCCATACATATTTCTATAAGAGATTATGATGTTTATTTCCATGTGATTATGACATTTTGTGTCATGTAGTTTAACGTCCTATGTTGAAGACAAGAATAATAGTTTATTGTCTTGTTTTCGCGATGGGTTCCTTACAATTTACATTACATGGATTGTAAGGACCAATAGTTCATTAATGAAAATTCACCTATATTTGATTAATTGTATTATTATGTAGAATGATCATATAAAACAAATTCACTTCCTTTGTTTTAGTTTTTTTATTTAAAAAAACCCTTATGAAATGTGACATTTTCTAGTATAGCTGTTGAACAGTGATCACGTGATTTGTATAAATATAGGGCTTAAACCAATACAATTTACTTAGAAAATGGAAAGGATAGCCTCAACCATTAGACTTTCCATGTATGAAGACTATTTGTCTAAACTCGAAAAAGAGGTGGCATAATTGGGATTCACTCTTGACCAAGACCAATCTGAACTTCAACACATTAAGCACGAACGGAACTGCCTATGGGAGAATTGGAAGTTGATAGAGATTACCACCCGAGCGATGTTATCTGAGCCACCCAAGAGTTTTTCACCATCACACACCATACCCTTCAATACACTTTGGCTGTTACAAGGGGATCTATAACAAGACCATAACAAAATGATTACGTGCATTATTTTTTGTATAATAAAGAATATACATTAATTTTATTATTTTTGTTACATTGTATATTGTTTTTAAAGAACAAATAGAATTCTTAGATAAAATTAAACTAAGAAATACATTTTGATAAATTAATGGAATTTTAAATTAAATAAAATTTTAATAAAATAATAATATTACTAAAATAATATTTATTTTGTATAAATGATCTTATAATTTTATGAATGCAATGTTAATTTTTATTATGGGTTTAAAGTTGTTTTTGAAAAAACCTTTGATTTTTTTGAATATTAGTTTTTTAAAAAGTAAATATTCACATATTTGAAAAATTATTTAGATTAAATGAGTATTAATTATGGGATCAAGACATAGAAATTATCCAATGGTGAATTTTTCTTAATTATCCGAGACAGTCGATTTTTTGGTTAAAATTACATACAGTTTAAATATATAATGTGTTTTATGAATACATAATGACCCAATAGTTTGGTAATAAAATACTATAGACAATATGTTCAGTGAATACATGTTTTACCATTAAAATAATGTGATTTTACATTTTTTTGATCTATTTTACAAAGCTTTAGTGGACCCTCCATGACTTATAAAACATTTTATCTTTTTAAATTGATTTCCTTAAGAGAGTGTCACACCTCAACATAAGAAACCATATTATTTTAGAAGATTGGTCATTTTAGTTTTATAATATTTCTTCCACTCCCCTTTGTCCAAAACCATGGGAAAACCCATATGCTAGTTTGTGGTTTTGATTAGTTTAACATGTGGTGTCCCAAACCAAAATAATAATGAATTCATCTACTTTTCTATATTAACCCACCCAAACTCCCACTTCCTCTTTACTCAAAGCCTTTGTATTTAATCCAAAATCTTCCATACTCTCAATATAATCCTTCCAATTCACCACAAGCTCCCAATGACCCTCTCTCAATCCCCTCTGAAGCCTTTGGCATCACACTTCCAATTAAGGGATTCTCAGTTTCCATATTTATATCAAATTTTACTTATATATTTATGCCATTTTATATTCAATTAAAAATGTTGGATTATGATTTTTAACCGAAACCATACTACCCATTTTATTTTTTAATTATTATAGACCCCTTTATCCCTCAATAATTTATTTCATGTACACCATTTACCATGGAAAAAATCAGTAAGTAATCTCCCTCTCCTCATTTTCATTCTATAAATTATTTTATATTATACATCTAAATTTCATTCAATATGTTAGTATATTATAGCCCATGATCCCATTATTGTCCATTTCCTTTATAAATTATGAGATGTTCTTTTCACTCTCATCATCCTATTTTATGAATATCTATTTGACGTCATTATGCTGCTGAAATTACCCCAACATTTTCATGCCAAAATCATTCTCTAGTGAATACCATACCCATTCCTCTATCAAGGCTATTCACCTTTATGCACATATACTTATTTATTGAGGACTTATATTTTATATATTCCACATCCATTATTCATGGAATGAATTATGTTTTTAATGAATCTATGTTGTATGATTAATGTGGAACACTTATCCATGAAGTGAAATTATTATAAAGGGTGAACCCTAATAGCGTTCCAATGCATTGGGTAAAGTATATTATAATGATGCAAAATGTGCCATGGGTTTTGAATCATGATTAATCAAGTGGAAAAAGGTTTTACTAATTTCTCATGTGAATTGTGTGTAACACCCCATGATTTCATAGTACGCTATTTCTTCAAAGTAATTCAATAACTTGCACTACACGCAACACCGAGTTCAATCACACCACGACATACCAAACTAGCTGTTCAAAAGGGGTTATGAATATTATTAACTTAATTTTAAAGATTATATAATCTTTATAAGTTTATAATTCTTATTATGAGTTTCTTAGGCATAATGTAAGAACTAATTCATTTTTTTCAGAGAAAAGATGTATTTTTCAGAAAATGCAATTTTACCGCCTTTTAAGGGTGAATCCTTTTTAAATCCAATATTTGAAACTTTTATATATTCAATTTGTCAAAATAAAATTTTTCTTTTGAATTGAGACATAAGAATTTAGTTTTGAAATTTTTTTCATATTTTTCTGATAGCATTCATATGTTGCTGAATAGTAAAAAATACTAAATTTTAATATAAAACCTATTTTTTAATAGAAATAATTTGTAGTCTTAAATATTACATTTTAATGTTTTGTAAGTATAAATAGATTATATAATTAACAATTAATCCAATTTTGGGTCATTGTTAGTAATTTCACATTGAAATTAGACATAAACAAGTGTCAATCTTTTGATTGTTATTATTTCTTAAAAATTCTTTTTTTGGTTTTGACAACGGGAATTAATTTTTAATTAATAAATGAAACTTCTATGTTTTTAATTTTTAGAAATAGTCATCATTTTTGAATTCAGAATATCAAAATTATCTTAGGGTGAATTTTCTGTATTTTCCTGAAAACGTTCAAATTGTTGATGAATAGTTAAAAAACAGAGTTATAGTTTAAAACCGAATTTTTATTTGAAGATTTATTTATTTTATTTAAATTAATTTTTGTCAAAATAGATACATTATACATATATAATTTATGTTTAATTAATTGAATTTAGTTTATAATAATTTTAGATAGATAAAAAATTATTGAACTTTTTAACGTCTTTTATCCACCTCCTAGGAGAATGTGAAAATTCAATAAAACATAATTTTACGTTTCTTTGAGCTAAATATTGAAAATATAAAAGACACGGTTAATATCAAGGAGTAAAATTTGGTTTAATAAGATAAAAATAATTTTTTTTTAATGGTAACGTTTTACTTTTATTTATCGCGGTTAATGGTAAACAGGTTAATTCAAGGTAAACAAAATAATGTAAAAATTAAAAATTACATTAAAAAATTTCTAATATTATTGTATGAGTGATGGCCGACCATAGGAATCTTAGGGGAGATTTTTGGACCCCATGGATCCACTTATGAATGATAATGACACTTCAGATTAATTAATTTAATGTAAAGGAAAAATTGACATAAACAAAAAGCTTTTTGTAATTAATTTTTATATGATGTTATATAAGTAATATTTTTTACTATAAATATTAATTGGAGATATAAAAATATTTCCTACATCATGGAATTTTTTTTATAATTTTTAGACATCAAATAAATCAAATTATTTAGGACAATATAATGACGATGTATTTACCCCATTAATAAATGATTTAAATAAATTAGATAATAAATATTAAAATAATTTCCAAAAAATGTCCAATTCATATTGGATGATTTTATTTCGACCATGTTTCATATTATCTTTGACTCTAAATATTGTTGGTACTTTAGAAATAGAATATCATTATATAATAAAATAATATTTTCTCACTTTCCTAAAGAGCCCCTCCTCCCCCTTATAAAAGGAGACCACTTCTAACCAATTAATCAACCCTCTAAATCCTTTATGATATTCCAAACTATGCCCAATTAATCTCCTTACATCCCTATCCTCCTCCTAGAATCCTTACCTTAGGCATAAGGAACTTCAAGGAGTCGTTTTGGTTCAAACCAAAGGATGTTACAGAAATTAAAGGTAACAATTTCTCTTAACTTCATTTCATTAAATTTTCACCTCCAACTGTAAAATAATTTTATTCCATTATTTTATAACATCACTTGTATCGTTAATATACTAGGATGTTGTTATGTGAAGTATTCGAATTACACTTACACACACCTCCATCTAATGAGTGAAGAACATAATGTTTCCGTGGAAGGAAAACTAACACCTCATGAAATGATGATTGTTCAATTACATCCTACGACCTCTCATGGTGGTGATTATGACGGAACTGTATGTATATATGATATATATTATGTTTATTATTTCTTAATGATTCTATATTTTTCTTATATAGCATACATTAATGGTTTCCATTATGGGTAAACGCGATAATTTCATTTGAGGAAATGCGGACTACCGCCCCCTCAAAATGATATGAATCGTTAATACCATATGTGGAATGTGTGAAGGATGTATCTAATGATATTATATATGATATTATAATGTAATTATAATATAATTATGTATCATTATGTTTTATTCTTATTAAAATAAGAAATATAAATGAATGTAGCGTCCGTGCGTACGTACGGCTTACCATCTCCATCAATGGTGCATTTCATTCTTACCCCAAAATGATATGTACTATTATAAATAAATGTATATAATTGATATATATGATTTATATGATATCTAAATCATGAATATAATTTTTTATATAATGATCTTTTGATCATGTGAACAACTTGAAACTTTAAGGTGTTCATTTTTTACTCCAGTACCAAATATCAACAAAATGAACGTTATTAACATCAATGATTACATAATGTATATAACATGGAAATAAGTGATATAAAAGTAATAATAAACTTGAAAAAGGTTCTTAAGAAAGTTGATATTATCTTTGGTCTATTATTCAAGATATTAAAGAACAAACGTGTCAAGTAGGACATGAGTTAAGGGGTTTCTTATCTCACTTTTATTTCTGTGAGATTTCCATTGTTCAACATTTATTTAATTCATGTGGTGTATTTTGTACTACCATTTGATATATATATTATCATGATTATCTTTATATTCATGATATTATGTGATTCATTTTGGGGTTATTGACTTCTATTCATATGACTTGATTGATTACAACGAGGTAAGGGGTTTTCATCTCACTCTTTATTTCCATGTGATTCATGCCATATTGCCACTATTACCTTTTGTGTGGTGTTTGTACTCCCCATAATTGTATTATTTGAGTAATACACTTTAATTAATGTGTATTTACATATTCATTGTATGATACCTCTTTCATGGGGTGTATGTTTCGTATGTTACCAAATTGGTAAGGGTTAATTTCACAATCTTTTTATTATCAGAGGTTGTTGTTACGTAATTATATGCTAGGGAAATGTTTATTATCCATGTCCATGATTCATAAAAAAATATTTCAAATGAATTATTTTAAGGGACTTTTTACTAAGACTTCGGTTTAAAAGTTTTATTGATTTATTCTTCTAAACCATTATCATTAATGTCCATGTCTTCAAAATGGTTTTAAGGATTTTTTTAAATGGACATGAATGTTTTAAAATGTTAATAACTATCAAAAGATTCAAAGTGGTATGTGACAATTTGATTCAAAAAATAATTTAAATTTCTTCCTTTCTAAAATGTGTGACTTTTAAATGTTTTCAAGAAAAGAGGGATATTTCTCTCAAATAGTTTTGATGATTATTTTCATCTATGTCAATATCCTTAATTATTATCGATTGAGGTTAATATGTTACAATTAAATATTCCTTATTGTATTGAATGAGTTATGTGTGACTGTGGATGTGTTATATTTACACCATTAATGGTTTGTGGATAAACTATTGACATTTTGTATGTGGGTTTTAATACGAATGTTTGTGTTATGATTCAAAATTTTCATATGAGGAATGCATTGGACTTAGTAAGTGATAGATGGAGCCCGCTATAGCTCCTCAATGCATCGGTAGGTCTCATCAGACAAACTAGTGTCTTGGAACAAGGCACTGACAAAATCATATTTGTAGTCTTGGCAAAAGGCCTTGACTATGTGGTTATGATAGACTGGAATTATGCATTCCATCATTATGAAAGTGGTTAGTGATATTGCATGTGATTATTCTACTAGTATAATAACCATTTGGATAAGTAAATGAAATTACTTCATTTTATTTTTTCCACATTATGCTGAAGTTCAAGTTTAAAAGATTTTTGTTTTAGTTATACATTTCCTTAAAAGTTTATGCATGTTTATGAATTTTTCTTCTGTATTATTGTCATTATTGAGAATCTAAGCTCAACCCCTTTCTATGTTTTATTTTTCTCAGGATTCCATGAAGTGTATTGTGATTGATATGTATGGTTAATACAAGGTAATAATGGTGTTCTTTAAGGATTATTTATGTCATTTTATATGTTATGAAGTGTAATGTAACATTCATATATGTAATCAATTTTCCAAGACTACTAAACTGATTGGTCCTTCGGGACATGATTCCTTGTAATCATGCCAATGAATTAAAATAATGCACCGACTCTGGGTAACTAGGGTAAGAGCGTTACAGTGTGGGTTTACTCATGCTCCATGTGAAATGAGCCTTGGATCATGCTAATTCCATGTTAAGTGTTGTTCCCACATCTCCATGTCATTATAATCATTCTTTATCATGAATTTATGTTAATTTTTATATTTTTCTATATTAATATGCCTATTTTCTAACATGTGGTGTATTCATCACGTTATTTTATGTTTATTCTCTTACTGGCCTTTATAGATCACCCCTTTCTTATGTATTTCCTGATGTCAACCCATGCAATGTTAAGTACGAAGAAATGTTGTGGTCATGAAAAATATATTCTCAATAAACATGTTGTATTTCATGTTTTAAGTTGTTATATAATGCTCCAAAACCCCAAATACACTAGACACCTCGATATTATATGTTTTCTTAATTGATATTTTATGTAATTAATTATTATGAAGTGTGAAATAAAAAAAATGGTTGTTATAGTTGGAATTATAGGATAGGTTCAATTATTTTTTGGATTAGGATTAGAAAACACAAGTGAATGCCTTAGGGTTAATACTATGTATAATAAAATGATTCCTAAATTTTGGTGAGTATTGAGTAAGTGGTTCATCAAGAAAATTCATCAATGTCTGGACATGAGAAGGTAGAGGATACTCGAGATCATATGTACCTAGGAGTGAAAACCCCGACAAGGATTTTCGGGCTTGACACACGGTATCATGGTACTTGAAAACGGGCGTTGCTGTACTTTTGGTTATGAAACTCTTGGGGTACACAAATTGGAAAATTCACATGCTTAGAATGAACCATTCTTAATAGAATTAAAAAAATTCCACTAAGAATATATTCTATAATATCAATCATGGAAAAAATAGACTGAAGCCTATAGATTCATATGTTATGGATATAAAATTTATTTATAAGATATCTGTTTTTTCCATAGATTAAACTTTATGTTTTACCCATAACCATACATTTATTCTAGCCAATGGCCAGTAAAAGGAGGAATCAAGATAACAAACTATGTCAAGACCAATGTGATGTCTGTTTTAATGAGATTCCAAATCCGAGGGGTGTAGGAATCATGAAATTTTTCACAATACTCTATCTGTTAACTAAGGATTTGAATAGAAACATTGGTCAAGAGAAACATTCAACCTCCTATAATAATGAAAAATTCTTCTAGAGATCTTCATGAGAAATGTACTCCTACATTTAATGGGTCATTTGATCCCTAAATTTCCAAACAATGGATCAACATTATTGAAAATATTTTCTCCATCTATCAATGCTCAAGACAATAGATGGTTATTCAGGCTGCATAACGTATGGTGGGTAAATCCAATCAATGGTGGACATTGATAAAAAAAAATATGAATTCGGAGGAGGAGATCAGGGCATTGGAATGGACAGATTTGTAGAAAAAAAATTTAGATAAAAATTTTGCTCACACCCTATGGCTTAAAATTGAAAGAGACATACATTCCCTCAAGAAAAAAGATGAATAATCCATGAGAGAATTCTAGTAAAACATCAAAAGTCTTGAACGATATGCCTCCAGCTTTGTCATTACCCCCAAATGCAAGGTTGACTACTTATTAGTTTGGAAAAAACCAAGCCTACGGAAGGCCCCGATGATCCGTGACTTTGAAAACTATGAGGAAATTATCTGAAGTACCCTCAAGGTCGGAATAGAGATAAGTGAATCTCAAGGGTATCATAGTGATATGAAGCATAATGTGTACTTCAATTATGGATGTCCGATGGATATATCCAATGGTGATAAGAAAATACAACCCCCCACATCCCAAATATGGGGAATGAAGCACCCCAAAAATTGCTAGATGGGGATAAGAAATTGCTTTAGGTGTGAAATAGAAGTGAACCAAGATGTTACCTACTGAGAAGAAAAATCCATGGCTACGATAGAGGATAGAAACACTCCATTCAACTATCAACACATTTTTTATCGATTCAACTATAATGAAACATGGAATCTTATAAATCAGTTCCCTAATCCAAGGGTTCTAAGACGCAAAAAACAATATCCAAGGTAACAAGGGAGAAATTTTTCCATCACTACCACCAATGTGAACACCGATAATAAACTATTGGTGGTTACACTAGTTATTCATTCAAAAATGGAGAACATATTTTTTTTATTCTGGTTCTATGCATTCTTTTATATCTCAAATATTTAGTAAAATAATCCCAACACCAAAATAAATCATATATGTAATGATGTCGGTGAGTACGGAAAATGGGGAAAATCATTACAACCCATTAATTTTACTCCTCCCCAGTCATAATTGGTTGACTAAACATCCCGGTAAACATTTCCATACACCCTCTGGTGGAATTTTATGTAACTCATAGAGTGGATATACTTTCCCTATATAGATCCAACATAAATCATAATGGAAGGTAAATCAATCTCTATATAAAGAATCAACCACTAATTCTATACAAGTGAAAGAAGGAAGATGAATCTTATTTAGCACCATCATCTCAAGCATGGATATTACTACCCTATATGAAGGCGTATATGGCTTAGATATTTGAGACTAAGGATGAAATGGTCCTTGAAGGCATGCCTATTGTGAAGGAATTCGCAAATGTGTTTCCGAGGAATTTCCTTTTTTTACTCCTAGAAGAGATGTTGAATTCTAAATTGACCTTATACGTGGGGCATTGAAAATATACAAGACTCCATATATAATGGATGTTATGGAGAAAGAGGATATGATGAAACAACTACAGGATAATCTAGATAAAGGGCTTATATGGCCAGGTTCTTCACCATGGGGTGCACCAGTCCTCTTAATCCAAATGAAGGATGGGTCAATGCTCATTTTCTTTAATTATCACGAGCTTTTCAAAATTATGATAAAGGACAATAATCATCAGCCACGAATTATAGACATGTTCTATTGGCTTCATGGAGCACAATACTTTTCGAAGGTGGATTTTTTGTTAGGAAATTATCATGTAAGGTTGAATAAGCACGTTATCTCCCATACTAGTTTTAGAATAAGATACAGGAACTATAAATTCATAGTATTTCCTTTCAGACACACTAATTCTCCAAAAATATTTATGGACATAATGAATAGAGTCTTTAAATATTACCTAGTTAAATTTGTGGTAGTCTTTGTATATAATATTCTAATAAACTCCAAAACCAAGGAAGAGCATGGGGAGAATCCTAGAACTATACTAGATACATTACGGAAGGAGAATCTCTTTGAAAAGTACAAAAGGTGTGAATTATAGTTGAAGGAGGTATCATTAATAGGTCAAATCATCCCAATCTATGAAATATATGTGGATCCCTCCAAGACAGCTACAATTGGTGGATGGCTTAAGTCGTCATTGTTAAATGATACTCAAAACTTCTTGGGGTCAGCTGGATGTTATCGACAATTTGTGAGAAATTTCTCATGATTCTCAAACCCTCTTACCATGCTAACTTGGAAGGGAGTAACGTTTTCTTGTATTGATGAATCTGAAGAAATCTTTAATTAGTAGAAATAGAGGCTCGCACTGCACCTGTGCTCATATTACCCACAAGTGTAGAACATTATTTGGTATTCAGTGATGCTTAGAAGAAGAGAACAGGATGTGTGTTGATTTATAATGAAAAATTCATTTCCTATGCTTCATGGAAAGTAAATGTTCATGAGAAAAATTATCCATCACCTAATATAGAGATGGCTGCATTGATCTTCACTTAATAAATTTTCGGTAATTCCTCTTTGGGGAGAAGAGTGAAAAATTCTAGGATAAAAAATGACTCAAACATATATTCACATGGAAAGAGTTAAATATTCCCCAACAAAGATGGTTGGAGCTAATAATATATTGTTAATACTTAATCCATTTCTACCCCTGGAAATCAAACAAGGTGGAAGATGCTCTGTGTATAAAGGATCATCAATTATATCATTGATGAGAATTGGGAAATATCCAATATTATTATATATGATGAAGATGGAAATGGGAATAATATAGATGGGAAAATCATCAATCATTTCACAAATGATTTCTCAACAGTCCATCTTGTTGAAAATAAAGGATGATGAATTAAAGGATGTGGAAATTCAAAAAATGGTGGAATCTATCAGAAATGGGAAATCCTCTAAGTTCGTGGTTGACATGGATGGAACTATGATATTTGGGTCATGATTATGTGTACCTTCCACTCTAGTCATAAATGAAATATCTTTTGAATGAATCACATATCTCAAATATCTATATTCATCCAGGGAGCACATAGATGCATTGAGATCTCTAAAAAACTTTTGGTTGGACAATATGAAAAGGGATATGGAGGAATATAAATCAAAGTGTCTAGTATGTCAGCATGTGATGGATGAGAGGAAAAAGTCTAAGGGGATGATGCAACCACTGCCCATACCAACAAGGAAGTGGGATAACATTACAATGGACATTGTCATTGAAAATCCATGGAAATCTAGAGGAAACAATTCTATATTGGTCATTGTGGATCTTATTATGAATAAAACTCAATTTATCGCAAATCGAGAGGAATTCTCATTAGATCAACTTTCACAGATTTATATCAAAGAAGTGGTAAGGCTGCTGGGAGTACCACTATCTATTGTATCCTATCGTGATCATAGATTCCACTTGATGTTCTAGAAACGTCTCCAACATACTCTATGCATAAAACTGAATGTTATTATGGCCTATCATCCTCAAATAGATGGAAAATATGAGAAAACTATTCAGACACTTAATAATATGTTAAGATCATGTTATATGGACTTCAAAAGTGGATGATACCATCATTATCAATTGGTTGAATTCTCCTACAATAACAGTTTCAACTCAAGCATCCAAATTGCACCATATAAAGCCCATTATTGGAAAAGGTTTAGAACATCTATGTGTTGGGATGAATTCGGTGTGTGTAAGATGATGAGACATGAAATTGTTTACGAAATGGTGGGGAAGGAGAAAACCATTCAGCAGCATATCAAGGACTCCCAAAGTCAACAGAAGAGTTATGCAGATAACTGTCGATGATACCATCGGTTCAAAGGTAGAGACATGTATTTCAACACATATTTCTATGGAAGAAGGTCATGTAGATTATAAATAATTGGATGTTAAGTCATAAGTCCCTCAGCTCATTCGGGATTCTTGATTGTGTTGAGACAGTGTCCTATTGACTTGAACATCCACCTACCATGGACCAAGTACATGATGTATTTTATGTATCCCTCTTAAGTTAGTACATGAAAAAACTTTCACATGTACTCTCCTCATAGGTGTCATAGTTAGAATATTATCTTTCATACATGAAGAAAATTGTGATGATCATTGATCTTAGTGAAAATGTTCAATGAAATAATACAATGCAGCTTGTCAAGGTGTTGTGGTGACACAACCTTTTTGAAGAGGCAATGTGGGAATCAGAAGAAGTTATGAAGAAACATTACTAACATCTATTTTCGTGTGAGGAATGGAATGTTCGAAGGCGTAATTTTTTATGGGTGTATGATTGTGATGACCCAAACATTCATTAATAAAAAATCCAATTTATAAGATTAAATGAATTATTATGTAGAATGATCATATTAAACATATGAACTTCCATGGATCATTGATTTTGGATTTCACAATACCATTATGAATTTCGACAGTTTCTAGTATTACGTTTGAACAGTGATAAAGTGATTAGTAAAAATATACGTCTTTATGAAATCCAATTTACATCGATAAAAATATCAATGGCCTCATCCCACAGACATGCCTCGTACGAAGCCCATTTGTCAGAGCTCGGAAAGTTTATGGAATCATTGGGATTTTCACTAGACCATGCCCAAGCTGAGTTTTAACACATTAATCTCGATGAGAACCACCTATAAGAGAAGTGGAAGTTGATAGATATTATAATCCGAGCGATGTTATCTGAGTCAACCAAAGAGTTTGTCACCATCGCAAACCTTACCCTTCAGTCTGATGCAAGTGTTATAAGGAGTTATTTAACATGACCATATCAATAAGATTATTTTCATTATTTATGAATATAATAAATAACATACATTCATTTTATTATTTTTTATACTTTGTAAATTGTTTTTCAAGAACAAATATTATTTTTTGTCAATATTCAATTAAAAAATAAATTTTCGTAAATTAATGTTTTTTTAATTAAATAATATTTTAATAAAATATTATTATTATTAAATTAATTTATATTATGTATAAATGATCGTATAATTTTATCAATGCAATTGTAATTTTTATTACATTTTGAATGTTTTTTTGTAAAAACCCAGGATTTTCATATAAATGTTGGTTTTTAAGTAAAAATTAACATATTTAGAAAATTATATAGATAAAATTAATATTATTTTTTGAATTAGTATGTTGAAATTATAATATTGTGAAATTTCCATAATATTCTGAGAAATTCTAATTTTTTGGTAAATATTTAATACTTTTTAAATATATAATGTGTTTTAGGACATCATAATGACACAATAGCGATGTAATAAAATACTATAAACATTATTTTCAGCCAATATATTATTTACCATTAAAATATTGTTATTTTTTGAATTTTTTATTTATTTTACAAATGATTAGGTGACCCTCCAAGACTTATAATACATTTTAGCTTTTTAAATTGATTTCCTTGAGAGAGTGGCTCACCTCCACATAAGCTACCCTATTATATTAAAAAGAGCCTCCATTTTCCTTATATAATATTTTCTTCCAATCCCCTTTAGGAATAACCATGTGATGAAACCATGGGATGTTTCTGGTTTTGATTAATTTAATATGTTGTCTCTTAAACCTAAGAAATAAAGAATTCCCTATCCTTTCCTATATAAACCAACCTAAACACTCATATAATCTTCACAAAAAGCCTTTTCTATTCATCCAACATCTACTCTACACTATATAAAATCTTCCCAATGTGCCCCAAGATCCCATGCATCCTCACTCCATCCTATCCAAATCCTTTGGGATGACTCTTCCAAATAAGGGATTCTCACTTTACATATTTATGTCCAAGTTTTCATATATTTTTATGCCTTTTATTTTCAATTATAAAAGTTGGATTATGATTTTCCACCTCCCTCATACATCCCTCTTTATGTTTTAATGATGAGAGACCCATTTCTCTATGATTAATGCCTCCCATGTACACCTGTTACCATGCTGAAATTTTGTATGATATTTCTCTCTTAATTTACATTCATTCAATTTATTTATATTATGCAGCTAAATTACATTTAATTAGTTTGTATATTTTTTTCCCATGATCCAATTTCTATAAATTTACTGTTTAAATTATGATAGACCCATTTTACTATCATTAAACCATTTTACGAATTTCAATTTGACGTCGTTATGCTGCCGAAATTACACCAAAAATTCCATACTAAAATCATTGTGTAGTGTATACCATACCGACTCCACTATCAAGGGTATTCAATATAATACACATGTACTTGTATCTTGATGATATATATTTCGGTATTCCACATATATTATTCGTGGAATTAATTACGATGATAATGAATCCATATTGTATGATCCATGTTTCACAATTACGCATTAAATGAAATGATTAGATGGGTACACTATGATAGTGCTCAATTTCATTGGGTAATGTATAGTACCATGATATTTCATGTGATATTGGTGTTTACACATGATAATTCCAGTTCAATGTGGTTTTACTCATTCTTATTTTGAAATAAGGGTTTACCACATCTCTACGTAATGATTATCATGCTTTATTATTTCTTTTATGTTCATATTTCTTTGGTGCTCCACTGATATTCATATTGTCTAACATGTATTGTATTCCTCATGTTATACCATTTTTATTATCTTACTGGGCTTTATAGCTCACCACTTTTTTATGTATGTCCTCATCTTATCCCATGCAATGTTAAGTATGAATAAATATTGTGGTTGTGAAAAGGATGTTTTCTATAAATATGTTGTATTTCATGTTTTAGGTTTTTATGTAATGATACTCTGCCCCAAATACACTATAAATATCGATATTATATGTTGAATTAAGTGAAATTTTATATAATAAAATATTATTAAATGCGAAATAAAAAATCAGGGTTGTTATATCGAAAGGATGATGACTCATAGTATAATGTATTAGACTATGGACTATGGAATTTCAGTTTCATATCGTGTTGCATGGACTAAAACCATATAGTTTAATATAATATCTCCAGGATGATGACTCATATTTTATGGTCTTAGAGTTTAGACCATGTAATTTTGTGTATTATAACTCCTATTTTTGGGTCATAGATCATGGACTGTTGACATTGGCACATTACTACAAAAATACATCTTAAATAATTTTCTATTTATAGGAGCAAGGATGAACCTTCATTCCAATGACATCAGGGCATATGATCCATTTTAATATAACATATGTATAAAATATGGTCCTCCCCACATTTTTTCAGTCATCAGGGGCATCTTCTTGAGTATCATTGGGGTTTTTAGGACTAACAGAATTTCACCATAGAGGTATGATTGATGGTGAACCCTTTTTTGAAGTCTCGGGCAATATGATATTGGATGATTTCCAAATGGTGTCTAATGTGCTGCATTTGTTCATCTAGTTGCTCTAATTCATCAAACCGTATCTGAGATTTTTCTTCCATGGACAGTCGATTTTAAATGGGAACCAAAGTGATAACAATTGTATTATCAATAGGTAAAACAAAATCTTCCCTATATACTAGTGAGTATGGGGATTCATGGGTGGTTGTGCCGGTTGTGATCTAGTACGCCTACAAAGCTCGAAGGATATTGTCTAGCCACTATTTCTTGTCCTTATCAACTATCATCAATAGTATGATGGAAATGTCTTTCTTAAAGCCTCTATCTTACCATTGCCCCCCACATGGTAATGGGATTAATAGTTGGAATGAATTTCCATACTCCTAGTAGAGCTCGTCCAACTCAGTAGAGCAGAATTTTGTTCCCTTGTCCATCAGGATAGTATAAGGGACACCAAATCTGGTAATGATGTTGGTCTTCAAAAATTTGATGAAATTTTTCACCCCAACTTCATTAAGTGGTATGGATTCGGCCCATTTGGAAAATAAATCAATTGTTGAATGTATCAATTAGAACTTTATGGTTATTACGTGAGGATATAGTCCCACTACATCCACCCCTAAGAGAAAAATAGATAGGAGTACTTATTTGTATGAAGTAACACTATGGGTGGTGTTTGAAATTAGCATGAATTTGGAAGGAATGTCACTTCTTGGTGAATATGTAACAATATTGTATTATGGTGATCCATAATACCCAAGCCATCGAGTAAGTTGAGAGAGCTTGGATGCTAATATGTGCACTCCACAAGCTTTGACATGAACTTATTTCATGATGGAAAAAGTTTCTTCATCATCATTTCTTACAATAAGTACTTCTCTAAGGCCTCGTTTGTAGAAGAACTTGTCACGATTTACCTCATTTTACAAGTAAAAATTGACTTCCCATCTTCAGATCTTATCCATTTTAGCCTATTTGGTGGGAGTTCCCCATTTTAAATGCAATTTAAAATATGCATCATCCATCCAATGGTAAGAGCATAAGGTTTTGATATGTGATAATTTCATTTATTTCCACCATATTTTTCAAGAAGAATGGAATGACCATCTGATGGTGAGAAATTATAATGCCTGTTTCATCTAGATCTGGATCGGCCACGGTTGTGGCGGTATTTTCCAAAACATCTGATTGAGCATTTTGTGACTGAGGGAGATAGAAAAAAATTGGCTCAAATGGAAATTATGCCATCAGTTCTCGAACATTGATTATTAATGGGACCAATAACACTTTTTTGAGAGCATTTTCACCATTTAATTTTTTTATTACAAGCTCTGATTCCCCATTTTTTCAGGTGTTTAGCTTGTGCCTGATGTTCTAATTTGAGGCCTGCACAGAGGGCATGATACCTTTTTTCATTATTTGGACACCCTTCTGAAAGCTGGAATGATTAATGAAAGAGGAATGTTTTGGGGGATACATGTATGACTCTCTTCCCCATATTGTTGAATTTGGGGTCCTCCAAATATTTTCCCATCAGGCTTCGGGAAGCACCTTCAAAGTAAATTTCCAATGTCTGGGGGTTTTCCTGAATGGGAAACACTACTTTTTATGGATTTTCATCATCTAAAGGTGGTGATTCTTACCAGGGGTTCTCGACCAGGAATTCTACTAATGCCTATATTTTTATGGCCATCTAGGGAATGTACTGTATGTCAAAATTTTGTTGGATGACTGCTTATCGTGATAAGAGCCCATTTAGCGTGGGACAATTGAATATATATTTTAGTGGGTTGCTACGGGAGACCAGGTGGAACTCATGGTGCTATAGGTAATGTCAGATATTCTTAACTCTAAATATTAGATCTGGGTAGTTATTTTCAATTTTTGAATATAGTTACTTAGCATTGATCATTGTCCGGCATAGGTAGTAGATGTTGTTCTTGTTTCCAGAATCATTTTTCTACATGAGGAAGGTGCCTATGGACCGTTCCTTGGCAGGTACATACAAAATGAGTGGTCTACCCACAACTGGAGGCATCAGCACAGATGAGATTATAATATATCCTTTATTATTGTCTAAATATTCTTTATAAACATAATCCCATTAATACATAACTCATTTCTTCATGATCCTTGTGAAAGATAAACATTTACCTGCTAAGATGGATATAAATCACCGAATTTATGAGAGTTTCTCCTAGAGTCATATCAACATGGTGGGGTTTCAAGGTGGGAAAATTCAAAGGATGGAATTTTTCTTCTAGGGTTCGAATTCGATCCCATAATGTCATACAACAAAGACAATAAATTATCCCGATGTAACACCGAAGGTGTATTTCTAGGGATTCATATTTAAAATGTGATGTCATAGTTTTTTGAAGATAGTTTCATGATTATCCATGTGGTTTGAGAACTATCATGATTTAACTATAATATTATCAACATAACAATAGACACAATTTCCGAATAAGGGCTTGAATATGCGATTCATGACATGCTGATATGTCACATCGACATTCTTCAGACTAAAGGGTATCACTTTTTAACAAAAAAAACTTGGACGGGCCGTAAAATAAATAATTTTCATCTCAATGGGCCATCTGGATTTGATTGTATCCGAATAGCCCTCCATGAATGAGAGGGAATCATATCTGGTTGTTTCATCGATCAACAATTTTGTGATCGGGACCAGGAAGTCGTCTTTTGGGCAATGCCGATTAATTTCATTAAAGTCTATTTAGAATCTAAAATAACCATTATTATTTTTTATAAGAAATATTTTTCTAGAAAGGCCAGATATTAGACTTCCCAAATAATGTTTTTTTGATAATCTTTTCAACATGAGCCTCTATTTTGGCTGCATGGGTCTAGTTGTTCCTTCTGGAAGCATGTTTATAGACAAGGTGTTTATCTGGTAATCCCAGATGATAGGTTGAGACCTTTGGATCAAGGCCTAGAATATCTGTGTTATTCCAGGCCAAAAAAATCTTGATTATTGTATAGTAATAGGGTGTATTCCTCTTATTCTTCAACAGGTATGGCCACACTGATCATAGTGGGATGCACGACATTTTTTGTGGCCAGATTTATCTTTTTATGTTCATCGATTATGGTGGAGACACCTTATTCGAATGTAGGAATGAAATCTTTGAGATCTTCATAATCTTCTTCTTCTTCTTCCACTTCTTTTTCATTGTCTTCTTCTGTTGGTGATTGGATTTTGGAGACGAACTATCCATTGTTGGGGTAGAAATTGACTTTTTCCTTAGTGATTAAGTAAAGGGATTTTAGATGTCCCGATGATGGGTCTAGAGCATCTTTGATAGATCACTTCCTGACAATGTTGGAGTCAGCCTCCTTTTTTTGTCTTTGGACATGGTGGTTGTGATAGATTCCATGTAGTTGACCACGTCTGTAGCAAGACATTCATTCATGCATTCAACTTGTATTATGGGTAGTACATACACTTCGAAAAGATGATGGAGGGTGTCAGTGGAATCCATTTACAATTCATTCAGGGAATTGTTCCAATTAATTTCATCAGCCAAAAAATATTTTTCATTTGATTCCTAGAATCCTTCATCGATATAATGTGATTCACATGACTCAAATGGGGATTTATCTGTGTGCGACATCCTGTTGTTCCCAATCGTACAATATTTGATGCACTCAAGGTATGATGAAGGAATTGTAAAATGATAATGCACCCAAGGACTCCCTAATAAGACATTAAAGGTTGTACTTTACCACACCACCTGGAACTCGGAAGCTGATAGGATATCCTTGAGGCAGGTTTTAGGCCTGATTCATCCCCAATGATTCTTCTCACTACTATTGTATCCCCACAGAGTTGCAGTGTAGGGTGTCAAGATATCATCATTATATCCCAGTTGATGAAGCATTCACAACATGAGGAGTTTAACTCTAGAACCATTGTCAATGAAGATCACCCAAACATAAATTCTTTTAATCTTTTCAGACTCATTTACGGGTTCAATGAGACATGGGGTCTGTATCCATGTCTATTATGGAGATGATGACATGACATTTTTTGGACTAGTCTCCATCTGGTTGATTTTTCATGATACTACCTTAGCCTTGTACTCATAGTGACACAACAAGGATTTGATGAGTTCGACCCAAAGATCCGCGGATAGGCTCAATGCATCCAGGATTGAAAACATTGTTGATACTAAAGCCAACTTCTTTAACATTTTATCCTTCTATTGTAATGGTTGGTGATTCTCGGATTAGGGTTGATCTTTTACAGACACGTTATGGGTTTAAGCAATGGATATAGATGGTTCGGCCTATCTGATAGGGGCCAACAGTGCTACAATCATTTCCATGTTTGGTCGAACTGGTCTGCATGTATACCTTTGGTGTTTCAGTATTATTTCTTCCCTAGATGGATATTCCAAGATAAATGGGATTGGATTTCATCCTATGGGGGAAATGAGAATTATTGTTCTTGTTGGGTCTGTCGGAGGGTCCTTCCGTGTGTTTCTATAATGTTAACTATTTGACTTGTGGCATGGCTCGTAATTTGACACATATAGTGATCATGCCTTCTAAGAATCCTCAGGCCTCTACAGCCTCTTCCTCCAGCTCTCTAGTTTGGCACGAGGAATTTGGTTTGCTGGCCATAGTCTTCATCTGAGAAGAGGTCCATCAATTGAAAGAATTTATTGGAGTCGAAGATTAGTTATTGACCATACATTGTTTCTTTTTGATTGTCTTCTTCTGTTGGTGCCATTTGGAGGGGCGGTTTCTTATGTACCATTTTGTGGGGTGAGGCCTGTTGCACCAAGATAATTGGCTTGAAGTCCGGAAGTGTCAACACAAACTTAGGCATTGGTGTCTTCTCATATTCTTACTCTTTCTTTCTACCCTTCTAGCATATAGAATACCGTGTGGCTTTGGAGGATGGCTACATTTTATCAGGATCTTCTGGGGGCATAGTTTGTTATTTCAACATCACATGGATGATACCATGAACCTGATTAATAGTCTTCTCGGTCTTCTGATTGTTGAACATTTACTTCATTTTACTGGTGACTGTCTGTCACTCCTCTATCTCAATTCAGTATAAGGTGGAAGCATACGCCACATGTGTTGGTTGTGGGACCAACTTAACATTCCTAGAATCCACCTTCCCTTGTAGGAGATCCTTGAAAACGAATCACTCCTGGATTGTGTGTCCCCGTATTCGGTGATATGGAAAATAATTTGGATGGTTTTCTAGACCCACTTTATCCGCTCACTCTGGATCAGGTAGCCGGAGAGAATTGAAATTCATAGCATCTATGAAATAGGTGTGGACCTGGTTGTCTCAGAAAGAGTTATATTCATTTCATCTTTATTCGAACTAATTTTCTAACACCCTGAACCTAGTTACCCAGAGTCGGTGTATTATTTTAATGCGTTGGCATGATTACAACGAATAAAGTTATGAAGGACTGATTAGTTTAGTATCCTTGGAAGAACTAGATATATTTATAAGTTTTACAATACATCATGAAATAAAATAATCAACAAAATTTTTCCCATTTTGAACTCACTTATATCGATATCCTATCCATGTAGGTCAACAATATAATAATTCTTCAAATCCTAGGAAAAATAAAAAATATTAAGGGGTGAGGTCAGATGCTCATTAAGGATAACAATATTGCGAACCCATGCATAAATAATCCTAATCATGTAAGGAAATGTATAAGACTAAAACAAAAGCCTTTTTAACATAAAAATAATCATAATATGGAAATGATAAAACCAAATAATTACATTTACTTAGTCAAAAGGATATTCTACTAGTCGAATAATCACATGTGATTTCAATATACAATTTCGTAATGATGGAATGCATAATGCCACACTTCATAACCACATAGTCAAGGGCTTGTGTCATGAATACCAATAATATTTTGTCTAGGACTTGTTTCAAGATTCTAGTTTGACTCATAATACCTACCAATGCATCAAGGTTCTATAGAGGGCTCTATATGTCACATAAAATGTCCACTGCATTCCTTATATGAAAAGGATTAAGCATATCCTATACATTCGTATTAACTATAACCTATGAAATGTGAATATATTATCCATTAACCTTGAATGCTATAAAAATAACTAATCCACAGTCAAATATATCATAAACCATGAATATAATATATAAAATTTGTATCATACAAAATCAACCTCAATCAAGAATAATATCCTTTAAATGATGTTGACATTATTGAAAATGATCAGTACAAATATTTGAGAGAGATATCAATTTTTCATGAAATAATTTTAAAGTCATACAAAGGAAGTCTTATAAAATATTGTTTTGAATCAATGTTTCCCATATCAAATTGAATAATTTGAATTTAATTAACATTTGAAAACATTAATGTCCATATAAATATATCCTTATAACCGTTTTGAAAACATGGACATTAATGAGAAAGGTTTAGAATAATAAATCTATAAAACATTTAAAATGATGTTTTAGTAAAAATTACCTTAATAATAATCCCTTTGAAAACACTTTTATGAAACATGGACATGGATAATAAATATATCCCATTAGATACTTACATAAAAATAACCTCAAATAATAAATGGAATGTGAAATTATCCCTTACCTTGCACATTCCTTTGGTCATGGGTATGTTTATCCTCATATATAATGACCATAGAATGTTATTAAATTATACTAGAACCATATTCATATTTATTATACCATACAGGATTAATCAAAGTCTTTATAAAACCAATTTAATATATATTTTCATGTTAAATTAATTTTCTGGGTGATGATCTCATTCTTTTCCATACACGTTAAAATTTGTTTTTCTTGACCGTATCATTTAGATCATTATGTAATTACATAATGAATTTAAAAAATGATTTATATATCATATATATTTTGAATAAAAATATTTATAATAGATATATATATGAAATGGAAGGCACTGTTTTTGTAGATTGTAGGCCGTACGTATGCATAAATGTTGTTTCCGTTCTTATATCATATTGAACGAAAGTAAGTAAATAAGATATAAGTATGTATATAAATATAAATAAGTATTTATATATATATCTAGTAGCATTATAATTTCATATATTACATTCTTATTAATAATATATATATTTTTAGAATTATTTTTGATTGGTGAATGTGAGAATGAATCTCATCGTGTTGTAGAGATGGTAATCCGTACGTACGCACGAGAGACAATATCATTATATTGATGGTTAAACCATATGTAATTGGATGATATATCATATATATATAATTATTAAAATATTATATTTATTATTTAAATCAGTTATACTTTTTATTATACCCATCCAAATAATGAAGTGTTTGATTAACAGACGACACCACGACGTTGAGACGGGAAACCGTACATACACATGTAGGTTTACTTTTTCATTTAAAGAATGGATAAAATAACGAATTTGGTTGTACTATATATATAATAACATAAATTTATGTATGAGGTACTATATTTATTATTTTGGTATAGAAATAAAAAACAAAGGGGATATGGAAGATGAAAAGAACTTGAAAGAGTTTGGGAAATTATTACCTCTTCTTCGGGTGTTTCTTTTGAGTTGATCAAAAGGGATCATTGGTTAGTATTATGATCAAATTAAGGAAACTAGGTTGATGTTAGGTATGTTGGGAGGATATTTGGGAAGGGTCTGGCCGAGCCAAATGGCATCAGAGGTGTGATATTTAGAGATGGGGAAGTGACCTTTTATAAGAGGTGTGAGGGTAACTTTATAAAAAGATTAAAATATTAATTTATAATAAATTAATATTAGGATTATTATGGTTCCAAATGAATTTATTTCGATATTAATGTGGTTATGTGTATAAATCCATTCAACCAATAGGTTTTAGACAAGTTTAGGTTACCATTTTAACCATATCTTCTAGATATAACTCTTCGTTAAATAGTTTTACTTTTATCGGGTTTTCTTATATTATTACAATATATGGTTAATAAACATACTCAAAACTTCCACGAGAACGACAAGTGGTTCATTAATGATATATATATATAATATTATTTAATCCCTTTGGTGAATCCTTAGATTTTTTTTGAATATTATATCAACTAATAATTTATTTGTTTTAAAAATTATTTTATTTCAATTTTGACACTATTTGGTATTTTGTTTTTTGGAATGTCTTAAAAAAATTATCACTTTGGAAAAAAGTTTTCTAATCAAACCTAACATGACATATTGACCATGAAAATCCGTGGATGGCATCAAAATTTTTATATTCTATTTATTTTAGTATTTATAATATAAACTATTTTAATATTTCATTAAGAAGGTAATTACTGCACCACCATTGTGTCATAAATAATTTTAATTATATAATCTCTAAAAAATATAAATAAAACACCACTAATTATGAAATCATTTAATATTTAAAATGAATCTTTTTAATAAAATTTATCTTATGTATAACCATAGATTAAAAATTCTTTATATAATAAACATTTATTTTAAAAATTTTAACTCTTCTTTATATAATATAATAATAAATGTCCGGATCTAACCCATGTATACTTAAAGGATCATATTATACTTCACAGGTTGTTTTTGGTAGAATTACACATATCCAATAGAATTAGGACATGTGTTAGGGTAATTATAATAACATTTTTACCTTTAATTACCCTTTTACTTTTAACGATTGTAATTAAAAGTAAAAAGATACTATTCACCAAAAAAATCTTCTTATTGAATCAAATTTTACATGATGATGTCATACGTGTCTCTGAGATTTTTTAAATTCACTCATAGAAGGGGTAAAATTATGTTTTATGGAAATTGGCCAACGTGCCTAGAAGGTGGGTAAAAGGGGATAAAAAGTTAAATAAAATTATGAACATCTATTTTTATTATAAAATAACTCCAATGAATTAAATTTAACTAATATAGGAATTATATATATATATAGTTAAAATAAATTTATATAAAATAAATAATTATTTAAAGAAAAATAATGTTTTAAATAATAACACAGTTTTTTTCACTATTCATCAAA
The DNA here is from genome assembly GCA_963277665.1 of Viscum album. NCBI lineage: Eukaryota > Viridiplantae > Streptophyta > Magnoliopsida > Santalales > Viscaceae > Viscum > Viscum album. The sequence goes on along the minus strand of OY728119.1, from coordinate 322,468,105 downwards.
TATTGAATGTATTTAGAAAAATACCAAATAATCACCCTAAGATAAATTTGTTATTAAGAATTAAAAAATATAGTCTATTTTACCAAATTCAATATATATATATGTTTCATTTCTTAATTTTAAATTAATTTTTGTTGTCAAAACCAAAAATAGGATTTTAATAAATTAAAAACTATCAAAATATTGACATGAGTTTTTGTGAAATTTAAATGTGAAAGTACTTATAATAACATAACTTGTGTGAAATAATAAAATTATAATAAAATTATACAAAAAATATTTTCAAAGACACAATCTATCACTATAAATTATTTCGATTAAAAAAGTTGATTTCAATTAAAACAGAGTATTTTTCACTATTTTTCAAAGTATAAAACTTATCAGAAAAGTACCAAAAAATGATCCAAAGTAAATTTTTATGTCCCTATTAAAATATAGAATTTAATTTCATTAAACTGTATATATAAAAGTGTCTAATATTTTTTTTAAAAAGTATTTTCCATTAACAGGCAGTAAAATTAGAATTTTTGAAAAATACATCCTTTATATAAAATAATGAATTTGATCTTATATTATGTATTAGAATAAAAAAAGGAAGTTAAAATTTTATAGAGTATATAAGAATCAAAATGATGTTAATAATATTCATAACCACTATCTGAATGGCTAGTTTGGTCTGTTGTGGTGCTCTCGAACTCGGTGTTGCGTGTAGCGCAAGCTATTAAATTAATTTAATGATATAAAATTCTATGAAATCGTTCGGTGTAACATTATCCTACAATTTTATAAATTGAATCCTATCAATTTAAAATTGTTCATCAAAAATAAAAAGATAAAAATAGAAAAATACCTTTGTGTAAAACCCACATAAAAAATTGGGTTCATAAAAATTAGTCTTAATAATAGTGATAGTGAATGAAAAATTCACCACCATGTTTTGATCTCTATTAGTAGAACATTGGTGGAAATTAGAGACATATTATTTGAGGAAATATTTAAATATTTATATAGAGTGATTGAGGTCATCAATCTCAAACAACTGTAAAACTGAGGGCTTTAAATCCATCAATCTATGATGATTTAAAATATTGTTAGTTCAACAAAACATAAGGTATTATGATAGAACATTTTTTGTTTGAAGATCCCTTATGTAAATTTTAATAATTAATTTATTCACATAATTAGTGTAAAAACATATACATGATAAGTAGAGTTTAATATTTTAACTATTTCATACTGCAAACTTAGCTTTCAATAAAAAATATAATATAATTAAAATATATTATATTTATTCTAATCATATGGGTTTCAAAAAATAATAAATTTATAATTTATTTGTTAGAATATTTAAAAAACTAAATTATTAAAATCAAGACACCATGTATGCCAGTGGTAGTTGATCCACCCTTTTTCCCTTCGATTGTGGGTCCAAGTCTCACGGCCTCATCGGACGTGTCGTGTTGTCACCCGACCACCAGGTTGTCCTTTTTATGAAAATCCAAAAATAATCTCAAGAAATCATTTAAACATGACAATAGTATCCAATGTAAATCATAATCGATTACAAACTATAGACTTATCAATAATAATTCTGGCCAAACGCACAGTCTAAATTTTTTTAGGAAGGTAAACACAATGAAGATTATTTTTTCCATGTAATAACATGTGAAGAACATCATCTTGTATTCTTTTATAACCCAATAACACCATGAATTACCATAAACACTTATTTATTACATTCATTCTCCATTATTACTTATAGAATACATGATATAATCATTCAATCCGAAATGTTGAACTCTCCATTAGTGATTGAATATACAAATCATTAATCAATTTTATGTAGTGAAGAATATCCAATAAAATTCATCCAAATCAACCATATATTATTTCAAAATCACTACCTCAGTATCATATCCATATTATGATTTATCATTCCTTCAGCCATATATTTTCCAAAAAAAATTAACCTACTATTGAGTCACTTTTCATGGTTCCACACAATCTCACGTCCTTTGTGAAATAATACTACAGTACAATCCTTTTATAATCTACATCATTAATACAATACTCAAATGACACAATAGTTTAACAACAACATAATAAATCTAATCATTCCTCTTAGTCTTCAGTAGAATCATAACATGATTCATTTCAAATAGCATCATTTGGGGTATACTCTAATGGTTTTGACATTGCTTCACGTAGTGTCCCAACTACTAATAGATGAAACATTGTATATATGAATTCTGTTTCTTACCTTTGCAATCTCGTACTCTGTGTCCTTTCTCTCCACACATATTAAAAAATTCCATTCCCTTCAAGTATTTGCCAACATGATTCTTTCCACAGATATCACATTTGGGAATATCCTTCATTCCCCACATCCCTTTATCCATGTTTCTACCTTCAATAATTTTATTTTATTGCTTCACTTCAAATCCATATGACACAGACAATTCTTTACATATCTTATTAACACAAGATACTAGTTTTTCATATTATGAGAATACATGGGAGACTATTTCCCCATAAAATTTTGCCTTGATACCATGGTAGATATGATCATTCTTAATCATTCAATCATTTGTATTGCTGGAATTCTCAGTCCTTCTACTAGGTGCCATTTATAAACAATGGCATACACTAGGTTAGTTTATTAATCACAATGCATAATTCCAACCATGTAAAATACCTAAACTAAATTGAAAAGATTATGAATATAATAAATAATCATAAAATGTTTTCTTTGAAGAAGTATTGACAGCTAAATCTTTCATAATTTTTTCAAATGAAAATGTGAATTATCATAAGCATATCCCCTAGGAGAGTCGTAACCAATAGTGAAACAAAGCCCGTTGTCGTGTACCAGGATACACTATGTCCTGCCTGAAACTCCATGTTAGTGTTTTCTCTCTGAGGTACATCTGTTCCAGAGCAACCTCAACCTGCTCGTATCCAGATAGAGATGTATTTTTTGATAAGTACACAAATTCAAAACATTACCAAAATTCTAGGATCCTCTTCTATACCAATCCTTAATGTTTATTTTAGGGTAATTTTTTTAATATGAGTTTATCTAAATATATTTCCAAGGTTTTTTCTAAACTTCATCTATTATCAACTATAATGCCCCTACACTAGTGACCCAGATTCGGGGCATTATTTTGATGCATTGGAATGATTCCAAGGAATCATGTCCTGTTGGCCTGATCTGTTTAGCAGCCTTTGAAGTACTGCATAAATTTATATGTTTTACATTACATAATGAAATAAAAACATCAACAATATTTTTTCCCCTTTTGAATACACTTATATCCATATCCTATCCAATTATGACAACCATAAAATACTTTTTCCCAACCTTGAAAATATAAATCATATAAAGGTGTGATCTTAGATGTTCAGTTAGGATGACAATATAATGGAGACTTTCATAAATAAGCATTATCATTTAAGCTAATATATCAGACTGAAACAAAATCCTTTTAAAATTAAACTTCTACCTAAAATGACAAAAATAAAATCAAATAATTCCATTTACTTATTCACATTGATATACTACCAGTCGAATAATAACATGAAATTTCAATATCCAATTTCATAACGATGGAATACATATTACCAAACATCATAACTGCGTAGTCATGGACTTGTGCCAAGAATACAAATAAGATTTTTTCAAGACCTTGTGCTAAGACACTAGGTTTTCTAAAGTGACCTATTGATTCATCAAGGACCTATAGTAGGTTGAACCTTGCACTTATTAAGTTCAATTCATTCCTCATATGAAAAAGTTTAAACATAACATATGTATTTGTATTAATATTAGCATACTAAATGTCAATAATTTATCCACAAACCATGAATGTAATAAAAATAACACATCCAAATTCATACATATCAAAAAAAAACCGTCAATACAATATGGATGATTTGTTTCATAATAAATCAACCTATGCCAAGAAAATTATCATGTAATGGATGTTGACAGAGTTGAAAATGAGTCGTAAGAATCATTAAGAGAAATATCCCTTTTCATGAAAACATTTAAAAGTAAAATAAAGGTTTTCATTTAAAAGATAGTTTTCAATAAATGTGTCCTATACCAATTTTAAAATTTTGAAAGTAAATAACATTTTAACGTAATCATGAACATATAAATAAATCCATAATTTCATTTTGAAAACATGGACATTAATGAGAAAGGTTTAGAAGAATAAATCTATAAAACATTTTAAATGATGTTTTAGTAAAAATTACCTTACAAATAATCCCTTTGAAAACAATTTTATGAAACATGGACATGGACAATAAATATGTCACAATAGATACATACATAACAAAACTCAGATAATAAATTCATTTTGAAATTAACACTTACCTTTCACATTTCATTGGTCAAGGGAATGTTTAACCTCATGTATAATTATCATCATATGTTACTAAATTATACCAGAACCTTTTTAATATTTATTATATAATACATGCCTCATTTATGACTTTACACTACATATTTAATAATTATTATCATGTTAAATTAACAATTTGGGTAATGCTCACTTTCTTTATCGTATGAGTTTTAAATAGTTATTATTTGTCGTATTATTTAGATCATGATTTAAATACTTCCCGAATATAATCCATGATTTATATATGTTATATATTTAGAATATAAATATTTATAATAGATGGATATATGAAATGGAAGGCACCCTTTATTGATACAGTAGGTCGTACGTATGCATAAATGTTGTTTCTGTTTTCATATCGTATTGAATGAATATATGTAAATAAGCTATATGTAAGTACATATATATATATATATACGCACAGTATAATTATTATGTCATATATTAAAAAAAATTTAAATATATATATAGTTTTATAATCATCGTTGAATGGTGAATGTGAGAATGAATCTCATCGCATTGTGGAGATGGTAATCTGTACGTATTCACGAGTGAAATTATCATTATATTGAGGGTGAATTTGTATTTAATTGGATAGTATATAATATATAAAGAACCATTAATTTTTTTTATTTACATCAGTTATACTCATTTTTCTACCCATCCAAATAATTAAGTGTTTGAATAACAAACTACACCACGACATGGAGACGATAAGCCGTACGTAAGCACGTATGGTGACTTTTCCATTTAGAATATGAATAGAATAAAAAATATTGTTGTACCATATTTATAATAACAACACAGTATGTAGGAGGTACTGGAGTTATTATTTTGTTATGGAAACAACAATGAAAGAGGAAGTGGAAGATGAAAAGATCTTGAAAGGGGTGGTGAAATTATTACCTCTTCTTCGGGTGTTTCCTTTTGAGTTGATCATAAGGGCTCCATAGGTTGGATTTATGATTAGTTTAAGGGATATAGGTTTATTTGAGGGATTTTGGGAGGATATTTGGGAAGGTGTTGGATGAGACAAATCACTTTGGATGTGTGATTTTGAGAAAAGTGGAAGTTCCCTTTTATAAGAGGGGCGAGAGTCACTTTAGAAAAATAATAAATTATTAAATTATTATACAATCATATTTTTTTAATAATGGCTCAAAATTAATTTATTTCGACACATTTGTGGTTATGGGTCGAAATAATATCAAAAAATAATTTTTTGACATGTTTAGGTTAAATATTATCATTATCTTTTAGATTTATCTCTTAGTTAAAAAGGTTAACTTTAAATGTGTCATCTTGTATTATTACACTATGTTTTTAATAAACATACTCTAAACATCTATTAGAACCACAAGTATTTCATTAATGATATATATAATTTTTTTAATCCATTTTTATGAAACTTATATTTTTAAAAATACTATATCAACCAATAATTGTATTTTTTAAAAATATTAATTTATGCCAATTTTGACACTCTTTGGTATTTGTTTTCGTGAAAGTCATTACAACCTTATAACTTCAAAAAAAATCTAATCAACCCTAAAATGTCATATTAACCACGAAAATTCATAGATGGAAACAAAACATTTAAATTCTATATATTTTAATATTTATAATATAAACTATTGTATTATTTCATTAAGAATGTAATTACTGCATCATCATTATGTCATAAATATTTTTAACTATTTAATATTTAAAAAATATAAATAAAATAAAATTATATAGGAAAATATTTTTATCTTTCTAAGGAATATTTATAGTCAAATTTATCTTATGTATAACCCTATATTAAAAACTGTTGAGTTAATAAACATTGAATTTAACACTTTTAACTCGTCTTTAAAAAAAATTTGTCTTAATCTTTGTAAAGTGGACATAAAGGACCATATTTTATTTATAAATTTGTTTTTTTTTCAATTTAAACTTATGCACTAGAATTAGGACATGTGTTAGGGTAATTATAATATCATTTTTACCTTTAATTACCGTAATTATATTTAACTATTGTAAATAAAATTCAAAAGTTACTATTCACCAAACATAATATTCATCTTATTGAATCACATTTTAATTACTTATGTAAACTATGTCTGTCTTATTTATGAAATTCAACTCATAGAAGGGGTAAAATTATGTTTAATGAAAATTTTCTAACATTCCAAGATGGTGGGTAAAAGAGGTTAAAAAGTTCAATAAAATTTTATACATCTAATTTTATAATAAAATTACTCCAATGAATTACATTGAACATATATAGGTATTATATATCTTTTGTGACTTAAAATAACTTTAAATAAAATAATTAACTATTTAAATAAAAATCGATTTAAAATATTAACGTTGTGTTTTTCACAATTCATCAAAAATTGAATGTTTTCAGGTAAAAAAACTCACCATAAGATGATTTTGATATTAAAAATTCAAAAATAAAATCTATAGTTCCAAATTGAAAACATATAAGTTAAATTTATTAATTTAAAAATAATTCATGTTTGTTAAAAGAAAAAAATTGTGTTTTTAAAAAGTAAAAACTATAAAAATATTGATATGTGTTTATATCAAATGTAAATGTAAATTAACTTATAATGACCAACATTGTATTAAATGTTAAAAATATATTATAATTATATTTCAAAACCCATCAAATGAAAACTTTAACACAATAAATTATTTCGATTAAAAAATTTGTTTTTAATTAAAATAAAGTATTTTTAACTATTTGTAAAAATATACAAGTTATTAGAAAAGTAACAAAAATGTTTCCAAAATAAATTTTTATTAATTTATTCTAAAGAAGAATTTAATTTCATTAAATTAACTATATAAAATTTTCAAATATTGGGTTTAAAAAGGGTTCCCCGTTAAAAGTAGGAAAAATTGAATTTTTTAAAAAATACTTCTTTTATCTAAAAAATGAACGTGTTCTTATATTATGTCTATGAATAAAATAATATGGATGTTAAAATTATATTGAGTATATTAGATTTAAAATTCAAAAAACACTATTCATAACCGCTTTTTGAACGGCTAGTTTGGTAAGTTTTGGTGTGCTCGAACTCGGTGTTGCGTGTAGTGATAGCTATTGAATTACATTTCTGAGATAATGTACTATGAAATATTGGGGTGTTACTGATTTCTTTTAGCACCATGTTACTTGTAATGTTGATGTGGGGGTGTTTTTTGGAATCAAGGGGGTTACGTAAGGTTTGTTGGGGGCCTCTCAACTAGAGTTGGTGCTGAGGGTGGCTTAAGTGTGATAGAATCCACTTCAGCATTCCCCATTCTTTTTCTAGGGGATGAAGAAGAAAATTTTGACTTAAGGGTTGTTTGTTTCAATGAGTATTCTATATTTTTATAAATTTAAGAGAATTCAATAAACCCACATGTGTACTTCACCCAGATGAGCGGTGTTCGTTGTTCATCCTGAAGGTCAACATTTCACATGGATATCAACTCCTCATAGCGGAGTGACCAGATCAGAAAATATGTCAGGCCCTTACATCTTGAAATTAAGTATGAAAATATTCCATTCCTTCAATGTTTTCAGTTCATATTTTCATTGAATACTGTATTAGGCACCATTGAACTGAGGTTGATGTGAAACTTCCACTGTAGGTCCTCCCAACCTATAGTTGAATTGGATGGTCGGCTAGTATATGATATGAAATTAGAGCACTATAGGGTTTATATGAAGCACTAATGTTTTACGGAATTTTGTGAATATTGTGTGCCCATCATGAGGTCACATTAAATGGAATACTTCATCAAATGTTGTTCTGGTCCCCCAATGCATTTAATACTGGGAATACGGGGTTCCCAAAGTTTTGGGGTGGCAAAACTTTGCTCACCCACTCTAGGTATGGTTTGCACTTTATTTGTATCTGAGCACACCAACCCTCTTTTGATTCTAGTCAAGTAATTAGATACTTGATGGTGTTTGAGGGCCCTTGATGCAAATCATATCGGGCATGGGATTGATCGGGTGATGCAGTGGCCAAACTGGGCATGTCGGTGCTGCTATCAGTTGGGGTTGATACCTAGGCAGGGGTATCATCTGTGGCTTAACATGGATATATTCAGACTAACTTTCTAGTGGGGTGATGTATTAATTTCATTCTGAGTCTATATTAAATTGTCCATCGAGATTGGTTTCATTCACCATGATAAATGATTATGGCATGGAAACCTCTTCCTGGAGCACTTGCTTATGTTCCGTGCGGGGGGGGGGGGGGGTGTGAGACATCTGATTGGAAAAATCCCTTTTTAAAATACCTCCCACACATGAGTCTATTCAAATGATATGATTATAGGGATGAAAAACATTATTTTATACTGAATTTAATCATCTTTAATGCCTCTAACATCATGAAATTACTAAACTAATGATGAATTTATGGAATTCTTCTATAATTCATCATGTTAAATGAAATTAATCATCTCATATAGTGGTTTCATGCTTGGAAATGAGTATATATCTAAGAAAGACTGAATTCCTCTCATAAAATCCAAATATAAGGATAATTTCATCCCACCATGCTTAACGATTTGAAAGAATTAATCAAGAATGCCTCACATTCCAGAAACATGACATCATAATGCATAACCATTTAGGGATTATCCACACCCCATAGTGTTATTGAATTTTGAACCAATATGTAATTGACTTCATGGGTACCTACTTGGTGGTGATATATTAACTTTTGTAATTTATTCACACCATAAGTTAGTGATTCTAAAATTAGAGTAATCTATTATACAAAAATAGTCCAACTACTATTCTATGATTGAATTTTTAAATTACCACATCATTGATTGGTTCAATATCCCTCACATCATTCACAAATACAATAACATCATATTACAAGCCACTAAGTTGAATAAGTACTAGGAAAGGTATTGAATTTGATAAAATCACACATCAAACAATCAATCATCATAAAATATAAATATAGGGTTGTTTAACCAAAAACTATTTAACATTCGATTAATGTATGTTTATTAGAACAACTATAATCTAAATTAAAATCTCTCAGAAGCCTTATGTGAAACTAAATTGGTGGATAATAATCCAATATAGGAAACTATTTATTTACTAGTGTATAAAAACATGTATTTCTACCTTATTTGGTTCATATACCATCTCTCCAAATAGCTATATATGATCTATTTATAATATATAAATTCTCCCATTCCATTCAAGATGTGCTACAAGTCCATAATGAAAATAGTCTCTATACACAAGAAAAACAATTGGTGCACCTGAGTTGAGTGACCTGAGGGTTCAATAAGAAGTTATACCTAATCTTATTTATACATAGTGAGTTGGTACTAGATTTAAAAATTCTAATGATTACCTTATTGAATCCATTTAACCAAGATCCAAAATCGTAGTGCTCATATATCATTCATGTGGTTTAATCTAATATTTCATAGTCAGTGATCACTATAGATGTGGAGTGATTCACTTACGCCAACATCATGAGACTTGTAAATAAGTACATTGTACGATATCATTTTTGGTTAATTTTGTCCCAAAAACATTACATTAAACTGTATGGTATATGGTCCCCATATCATTAACCTAAATTGTGTTGCACATTGGTCCTTGTTGAATGACCTAAATGTTCATGACATGGAGTCCTAGTTTTATGAATCCTAACTTAGAAGAATTTTCATCTGAGATATATAATATTATAATATACTACACATGTTATATTCCATATGAATTTAAACAAAATGAAAATGGTTATCATCCAATTAACCTAAAATGATTGATGTATAGTTCATGTCTCATGAAATTAAAAATTTTATTTTTGGTCTCTGTGAAAAAAATTTGAATAAAAAAACTATGTTATAATTAGTTTCTAATATGTTGAACCATACATTGGGGATAGTCTATTATTATTAAATTTCATAAGAAATTTGGACGTTTTGATTCTCATATTACATGATATTTAAATATGGATTGATTCTTTGTCAATTCGAAATATTTTATTCCACCATTAAATGAGATGATTCTCCTCACAAGAAATATTTATGCCCTTCACATACACTAATATACACCTATTATGTGGTCAGTTCTTCAAAATATAATATCCAATGTTTAAAACTATATATGATCATAATTATATATAAACTATATCACTTGATGTATTTATCTATTTGAATCATGTTCATCCTTTAATTTACCAAACTAAACCATTATGATAACCACACAACATTCCATGGCCTACCATCCAACCAACAAAAACTAGTATGAGGAGTTTTGGAAAAATAATGATGGAAACCATGTTTTGACCTTGTTTTGTGGTCAAACTCAATTTTTTATCATTTAGGATGTTATTCTCGGGGAATATAAATTTCAAATTCACATTCAATAGTTTTCATTTATCATCAATTATATTATTTCTATATGAATAGTAATGTGAAGATAAATTATATAAAAGGGGGGATAATGAAATGAAGACAAATAGAATATTTAATAATAATTTCAGCGTGCATGGGAGAAAAAAACCAGGTTCTAAGGGGGACACTTGAGAAGAATTATAAGACAAAAATTCATCCAATTGACAAACTTATTATCGGGTATGGATGAAATCAATGTCATTTGTTGCAATATCATTACTCATGATGATCTGATATGTGATATGAAAATGGATTAGAGATATATCTCTTAATGAATTTCAAAAAAAATTTGAGTCTATCTCCACTATGGATGGAGTAATGTAATTGGAGAGATACTGTTTGGGACCACAAAGAATATATTTCACTTCATCCATGAGAGAGTTTCTAGAAACATAAAGGGCCTAATGGCCAAAATGTCAAACCAGAGTTGTTCTTAACCACACCATCACCACACATACTACCCTGGAAACAATAGTCATTGATTTTAAGTTAGAGAACATGGACATGGGTGATGAATTCCACCAATTCCCCATAAAAATTTATAAGAAGGGGCATTGAAAGGCAAGGTGTCCATAAACTGTCTCAATGAGGATGCCTCATTACAGTGGCTAAATAGTTTCATGAAATCCATAATAAGGCATCTATTTATAGCCAACAAATCCAAACTAGAGATTTTAGGACCACCATTCCATGAAAGGTTTCTTGCCTCCCATACACACCAACATCCATCAACTAGAAGAAACTTGTAACCACGATCCTCATTCTAATGATGAGAACCAAACTAATAATTTGATGAAATAATTATTCTAGATAATATATTGCCTTCATAGAACCATTAAAATCCCCAAGATAAGGCCAATATACCAGCTCACTTTCACGACTACAAAAAAAGTGCAGTGTGGATTCTTATTTCATATCCACATAACAATAAAAAATAGAATCATTTCATATTCACATAATCTAAATAAAAACTTTTGTTGGTAAATCCAGATTACATATCATAAAAACACTAAATATCTATTTTTGAGTAATGATATTGTACCAGAGACAACTTCCACAAAATTCATTGATGGTAGGAGAACATGTAGCATTCCTATAGGTGTTAACTGAGAAGGATCCATAGGAGTCCCATTTATCAAGAACCTGAAATATAGAACCTATAATTCAAGATTTACATTATGATGTGATCTATAAATTTCAATTTATTTAGAATTTAAATCGTTTTAAATATCCTATATTATAGTTTAATTCCACGGTTAATAGTCGTTACTATTATCATTCATAAAATTGAACATGATTGGGAATTGAATTTAAATATAGTATTCATGGATCTATACATATTTTAATTTAAATTTTGAATCGATGTTTTTTGAAAAAAATATTTACTGGAATTTACTAATGTACTAAAAACAGAATTCTATCATTGGAATAGACAAAAATTGGTGATACTTGAGTGAACATGAAATCCCATAAAACTATGTTTACTGTAGGTGCTAACCATATTCTTCCCACATAGTGTACATTCAATCTCAAATTATGAATAGTGACATACCTAAAGACTATCGTGAGTACTTCAAACTATCACCTGATCAACTTGCATGAATGTATTTTCATAGTAGGCATACCTACTGTGACTGCTAAAAACTGACCAAGTATTCTTAAGAAAATCCACAAAGGTAAAATGAGATGACTTCATGAATAATGGTTTTTATAATTCCACCACATTCACGATTGTAAATACTACCATGACTCCCAATTTTCTTAACACATCTTACTGTTAGGAATATTTCCTTGACATTCAAGGTAAGAACGGTTACATCAAGCTTCACCCACCTTACCACTATTTTATCTTCCCTTTGATCATAAAATGAACCTAAGACACATCCTTCCCTAAAGATCAGAAACTGATATATTAATAATTTATAAGTTCTAGAGGCAAATATATTCTCCAAAAAATGTTGATTACCCCAACCATTTCTATCACATCCACCATATGGAAGAATAGAGAGACACCTACCTAGCCGACCCCACTATCAGATACCAACCCTTAATTTAAGATGATGATGATGTGTAGGATATTTTAGAAGAGATCCATGAAATTAAACAAATCCAATTGTTTCTTAAATATTATTGATGGATAGATTTAGGTGATCACTATAAAAGTGAAGCTTACCTACCCATGTAGTGTTTGAGGGAGCTTAGGTGTTCTATTTAGTCTCAAAGTAGAATGATTATTTTCAAAATAAAATCTCTAAAAAATGATGAGAATACCATGTGAAATTTATGGACATTTAAAATTAGTTTTTAAAACTCTATTTATGAATCCAAATAATATTAAATATTACTTATATTTAGAGGATGTTTTTATCATGAATTTAGAAGAAATAATCATTCTACAAAGAATATAGAACACCACTTTCACGACCCGGCCTCATGGCCTGTGTCGTGAATACCTCAAGCCCGCCTTCCATAGGCCAGGGTCTGGTGACTAGCACCAAAGGAATAAATCCCAATGATTGGGAAGACACTTCCTTTATAAAAGTAAACAACACACCACAGAGTACAAGCGGAAGTAAAACACTATGTACAAAGAGAAGTGCTGAAAGTAAATGGGTCAGAATACAAACCCAACTGAAAGTACAACTACAACTGAACAAAAGTACAGCAGAAAAAGAAAACATCTGGAAGAATGGAAGTAGCTCCTGGGACGTCCTCCTCGGGTCCTACCTAAAGGGTAGGTACAGATGGCGCAGCTCCGAGATCATCCACCATGGAACCTACCTGAAGGGTAGGTACAGATAGTGCAGCTTCTAGATCATCCCCCACGGATCCTACCTGAAGGGTAGGTACAGATAGCCTCCACACTGCTCTCTCCTGTCAACCTCCTCCAACTGTTGTCTCACCGTGAAGTCCACCTCAGGATACTGACTCGTCGTGTAGTCCACCTCCGGGTACTGTCCAGTCCTCGAACACTCGGCCTCTGTCAGCACTGCCTGTCGTCTGCAACCAACACAATGAGGTGCAGGCATAGCCCGTGTAGGGGTGAGTATAACGATACTCAGAAGGGACCCCGAGACACTCAAGACCTCAATAAAACCAACCAGGATAAACACAAAGAAGACCTCAACAGATAACCTCTAATTAGGTATATGCCCATACATATACCTATGTTATCAAGTATCCATCTCAATCATGAGGAAAAATAAAGATTATGAAATCAACGGATAACCACTACCCAGGTATATGCCCAAACATATACCTAAGTTATCAAGTGACCCATCTAAATCAAGAGGTAAACACAAAGGTCATAGACTCAGCTCAAACTAGGATTTTCATTATCGAAACCATAACTACTAATGAGCCCCATCTCTGGAGTGTACAATGGTCATGTCACGACTCTAAGGTACTGCTCACTAACCAAAGACTACTGAGGTACTCCTCCTGTCGAGTACCGCGGGTATGCGGCCAACTACCTGGCGATCCATCTTTTGAGGTTCTGTTGCCAAATACCGGGTGCTCCCCCTAATAGCATACAGAGGTACTCCTCCTGTTGAGTACCGCGGGTCTGCGGCCGACTACTGGTCGCTCCGTCCACCTTGGGTCTGTTGCAAAATACCAGGCGCTCCGTCCACTGGGCTAGTCGACTCACTCCATGTTGAGTCGGTCAGGTAGTTGTCAGGTCTCAGCCGGCTACACGGTCTTTGTACTCCGTACGCTCATCTCTGGGAGGGTCCGCTCCACGAGTTATAGGTCGATACACCAATTTTCACAATGTCTCACGAAGATGTATCTCAATGGACCGCCTGGTCATAGGGGTCCCAACGCATCAGTCGACGCGTCGATCGGATGCCCAGTCTGTGAGTTATTAGCTTTTTCGTCCCAGGGGCCCGGTTGGTTTCATGAATGATCCAACCTGGCCGTAACTCAACTATACCCTGAACTCTCATAGGGTAAACACATAGGGACCGTTTCTCAACGTGATCACCAACGCCGCTGACGGTTTGTCAAAAGGACGTCCAGTTTGAAAGATAACAGCTTTTCCGTTCCAAGGGCCCGGTTGGATATCAGGTACAAACCAACCCGGCCACTATCCAACAGCAGCCAAAACTCAGGAGAAGTATGCGAAAAGTACTGTCTCATCAAGAAGAAAACAATGAGATAGATGTCGCATCAACCGGACGCTCGGTCTGTGAGTTATTCGCTTTTTCGTTCCAGGGGCCCGGTTGGTTTCATGAGCGAACCAACTCGAACACACTCCGACGTCATCCAAACCTCGAGAAAAGTAATCCAAATGATCCGTCTCACATAGAGGAATCCAAAAAAGTCGATGGTACGTCATTCGGACGTTCGGAGCTCATGATATTAGCGTTTCTGCTCCGAGGGCCCGGTTGGTTTTGTATCTGAACCAACCCAGCCGAACCCAAAGTATTCCGAAACCTTGAGTGCGATAAACCAAAATGACCGTCTCATTCCAATGATCGCTACTAAACTGACGTTGCATCGATCGGAGGTTCGTAGCCCAAGATATGGGAAAAAGACCAAAGAGGGTCCGAAAACGTGGGGTCTGGGCCCGGACCGCCCCGGCCCGACCCCCCCCCCCCCCTGGGTCGGTCCGAACCGGGTTGACCACTCTCGGCCCGGCCGCCTCGGTCCGGATCGATTGTCCAGCCACGGCTCGGCCGGCGCGGCAGAGCGCAAGCCGTGGGCGGGGGTGTTCGTGGCCCGCCCTCACTGCTAATTGAGGCCGGCGGCGCCCCGCCGCTGCCACCGCCTTCTGCGGACCACCGAACGCGATCCAGTGGTCCGTTTCTCCTGTCGTCTTCACCAATGGTCCTACCGAGACCCGAAATTCCCTGAGAAGGGATTCAAATGCCGTAGCAGCCTGCTATGTCATCGTCCGTCGATCGGCACCTTGATAAACAAGCTGCGGAGGGTTGTCAGGCCGTGTTTGTTCGGCATGCGCCCTCCGCGTTAGGTGTTAACAATTGGCAAAAAATGACACATGATTTTAATCATTGAAGATGGTATACATTATCCAAAATAAATTATACGAACACCTTGCAATCAAAATACCCACACATGAGGTTTTAAAATTTTGAATGCACGGTGTGACGACGTCACGCATTCTTGCCGCTGGATCCCGCGCAGCATGACGATAACGCACATCCTTGCCATTCGTTCCCACGCTGTGCAACGACACCACATCACTTTCTTTCGAACCGCATTGACAAGAAAGAATAAAAAGGGAGGAGGATCGGCCATGTTCGTGTGGACCGACCTCCTCCCGTTAAACGATAACAAGGGGTTCTCATTACTCATAGAGCATCAAAGATAGAATCAAGATAAAAAAGAAACGAACCCCTACATTTGATTCGTCGATTGAAGTTCGTCGTTCGTTGACAGTGTTGTGGAAAGAAGACGATGAAGTTTGTCTTTCGTCGCGTCCATCACACACTCCGAATCCCGAGCTACGTCGGCTGTGGAAGACACTACATGTCTGTAGGATCTGAGGGAGGAAGTCAAAGAAGGTTGTTGACATTCGTCGCTTCCGTCGTTGTAGAAGTGCACCCAAAGAAGAATCGTCGGCTCCCCTCTTGTTGCATAAAGAAAATGATAATGGGTGTGTCGTCTTCCTTTTGTTGAAGAGGCATCGTTCTTCGTTGAAGATGAAGTTCTTCAAAAGAGGGAAGATCTCTCTTCCAAAATCACTCACACAACCAAACTCCCAAAATAAAATAAGGCCTCTCCTTATTTTATTATTATTCCATGCATTCAAACTTACAAAAATTTAAAACCTAATTCACTTAATCAATTAAACAATGAGTTGTATAATTAATTAAGTGATAGGTTGGCAATAATTTAAGAGGGAGAGAGGGGAAAGGAAGAGTTACACAACTTAAGTGGGGGGATTAGAGGAGTTAGGGAGTTATGGGGAATTTGAAAAGGTGGGGGATCGTGTCGGCCCCACCACACATCATCCTATCATTTATCCTCACATGGGTAGTTAGGTGACACCCCAACTTCCCCATGTAGGATAAAACTACATTAGACTTAAGAAATAAAATTGTCTCACAATTTTATTCATTCCTCAATTAAGCCACAAATGTAAAAAACTCCTCTCGTGAAAACGCAACTCCGGAATAGGCATTCATAAGCAAATACTAGCACTGCGGTTCCATCGGTTCCCTCAGAATTTGATTCCAAGCACCGGTTTCAAAGTTATAAATTCCTGCTCATTCGTTCACTGAACGTACCCAAGCTAAACTTCGGAAATTTATTCTGGGCACACCAGGCCTCAGAATCAAGTGCCGTCAGAAACTGCGATCTTGTAAAATCCCAATGAAAATTAAGAAAAAAATTTCCATGAATTTTACGGGTCTTTACATTACTCCCACCTCAGATGCATGCTCAGGGGCAAGGACGGGCCGCACACAAAAGAGAAGTGCTGAATGTAAATGGGCCAGTACACAAACCCAACTGAAAGTACAACTACAACTGAACAAAAGTACAACAGAAAAAGAAAACAGCTGGAAGAATGGAAGAATCTCTTGGGTCGTCCTCCTTGGGTCCTACCTGAAGGGTAGGTACTGATGGCGCATCTCCGGGATTGTCCACCACGGAACCTACCTGAAGGGTAGGTACAGATAACGCATCTCCTGGATCGTCCCCCATGGAACCTACCTGAAGGGTAGGTACAGATAGCCTCCACATTGCTCTCGCTTGTCAACCTCCTCCAAGTGTCGTCTCAACGTGAAGTCCACCTCTGGATACTGACTCATCGTGTAGTCCATCTTCAGGTACCATCCAGTCCTCGAACACTCAGCCTCCATCAGCACTGCCCGTCATTTGCAACCAACACAACGAGGTGCAGGCATAGCCCGTGCAGGGGTGAGTATAACGATACTCAGAAGCGACCCCGAGATCCTCAAGGTGTCACTAAAACCAACAAGGATAACCAAAAAGAAGATCTCAACATATAACCTCTACTTAGGTATATCCCCATACATATACCTAAGTTATCAAGTACCTATCTAGATCATGAGGTAACACAAAGATTATGAAATCAACGGATAACCACTACCCAGGTATATACCCAAACATATACCTAAGTTATCAAGTGACCCATCTCAATCAAGAGTTAACACAAAGGTGATAGACTCAGCTCAAACCAAGATTTTCATTATCGAAACCGTAACTGCTATAGAGCCCCATCTCTGGAGTGTACAGTGGTCCTGTCACGACTCTGAGGTACTGCTCACTAACCTAAGACTGCTGAGGTACTCCTCCTGTCGAGTACCACGGGTCTGCGGCCAACTACTGGGTGCTCCTTCTGGTGAGGGTATGTCGCCAAATACCATACGCTCCCCCTAATAGCCTACAGAGGTACTCCTCCTGTCGAGTACCGTGGGTCTGTGTCCAACTATTGGGCACCCCGTCCGCTGTGGGTCTATCTCCAAATATCGGACGCTCATTCCACTGGGCTAGTCGACTCACTCCAAGTCGAGTCGTTCAAGCAGTCATCAGGTCTCAGCCGGCTACACGGTATCCGTACTCTGTACACTCATCTCCGGGAGGGTCCGCTCAACGAGCTACAGGTCGATACTCCACGTATCACAAAGTCTCACGAATAAGTATCTCAAAGGACCGCCTCGTCATAGGGGTCTCAACGCATCAGTCGGCGCATCGATCAGACACCCAGTCTTTGAGTTATTAGCTTTTTCGTCCTAGGGGGCCGGTTGGTTTCGTGAATGAACCAACCCGGCTATAACTCAACTCTACCCCGAACTCTCATAGGGTATACACATAGGGACTGATTCTCAACGTGATCACCAACGCCACTGACGATTCGTCAAACGGACGTCTAGTCTGAAAGATAACAGCTTTTCTGTTCCAAGGGCCTGGTTGGATTTCGGGTACAATCCAAACTGGCCACTATCCAACAGCAAACAAAACGCGGGCTATGTATGCCAAAAGTTCCGTCTCGTTAAGAAGAAAACAACGAGATAGACGGCGTGTCAATCAGACGCCCGGTCTGTGAGTTATTGGCTTTTTCGTTCTAGGGGCCCGGTTGGTTTCGTGATCAAAACAACCCGACCGCACTCCGATGGAATATAAACCTTGATCCGTGTAAGCCAAATGATCCGTCTCACTTAGAGGACTCCAACATTGTCGACAGCACGTCATTCGGACGTCCGGAGCTCAAGATATAAGCGTTTCCGATCCGAGGGCCCGGTTGGTTCCGTATCCGAACCAACCCGTCTGAACCCAAAGTATTCCGAAACCTCGAGTGCGATATATCGAAACGACCGTCTCGTTCCAAGGATCGCTACTCAACTGACGGTGCATCTATCGGATTTTTGTAGCCCATGATATGGGCAAAAGACCAAAGAGCGTCCGAAAACGGGGGGTCTGGGCCCGGACCGACCCGGCCCGACCCCCCCCCCCCCTGGGTCGGCCCGAACTGGGCGACCAGTCCTGGCCCGGGTCCAACCCGGCTGGGCCCGGCCCGGCCCGGCCGGTGCGGCGCGGCCCAACACGGCCAGTGCGGCCGAGCGGAAGCCGCGGGCGGGGGTGTGCACGGCCCGCCCTCGCAGCTAATTGAGGTCGCCGGTGCCGTCGCGCCGTCGTGGCGCGCCGCCACCACCTTCCGCGGACCATCGGACGCGCTCCGATGGTCCCTTTCTCCTACCGTCTTCACTAATGGTCCTCCCGGGACCCGACCTTCACTATGAAAGGATTCAAACGCTGTAACGGCCTGCTTTGTCATCGTCCGTCGATCTGCACATTGATAAACAAGCGGCGGAGGGTTGTCGGTCCGTGTTTGTTCGGCCCACGCCCTCCGCGTTAGGTGTTAACAATTGGAAAACAATAACACATGATTTTAATCATTGAAGAGGGTATAATTTATCCAAAATAAATTATACGAACACCTTGCAATCAAAATACTGACGCATGTGGGTTTAAAATTTTGAATGCGCGGTGTGATGACGTCGCCAATTCTTGCCGCTCGATCCCATGTGGCGTGACGATGTCACAAATCCTTGCCGTTCTTTCCCACGCGGTGCGACGGAACCACATCACTTTCTTTCAAACCTCATTGACATGAAAGAATAAAAAGGGAGGAGGATCGGCCATGTTCGTGCGGTCCGGCCTCCTCACGTTAAACGATAACAAGGGGTTCTCATTACTCATAGAACGTCGAAGATAGAATCAAGAACAAAAAGAAACGAACCCCTACATTTGATTTTTCGATTGACCTTCGTCGGTCATTGACGGTGTTGTAGAAAGAAGACGATGAAGTTCATATTTCGCCGCGTCCGTCACACACTCCCAATCCCAAGCTACGTCTGCTGTGGTAGACACTACACGTCGGTAGGATCTGAGGGAGGAAGTCGAAGAAGGTTGTTTATGTTCTTCGCTTCCGTCGTTGTAGAAGTGCACCTAAAGAAGAATTGGTGTCTCCTCTCTTGTCGCATGAAGAAAAGGATAATGGGTGCATCTTCATCCTTCGTTGAAGAGTCTTTGTTCTTCGTTGAAGATGAAGTTCTTCAAAAGAGGGAAGAGCTCTCTTCCAAAATCTCTCACACAACCAAACTCCCAAAATAAAATAAGGCATCTCCTTATTTTATTATTTTTCCATGCATTCAAACATAAAAAAATTGAAAACCTAATTAACTTAATAAATTAATCAATGATTTGTATAATTAATTAAGTGATAGGATGGCAAGAATTTATGAGGGAGAGATGGGAGAGGAAGAGTTACACAACTCTAGTTTGGGGTTTAGAGGAGTTAGGGAGTTATGGGGAATTTGAAAAGGTGGGGGCTCGTGTGGGCCCCACCACACATTATCCTCTCATTTATCCTCACATGGGTAGTTAGGTGCCACCCCTACTTCCCCATGTAGGATAAAACTACCTTAGACTTAAGAAATAAAATTGTCTCACAATTTTATTCATTCCTCAATTAAGCCACAAATTTTAACAACTCCTCCCGTGAAAACACAACTCCAGAATAGGCATTCCTAAGCAAATACCGGCGATGCGGTTCCATCGGTGGCCTTGGAATTTGATTCTGAGCACCGGTTTCAAAGTTAGAAATTCCCGCTCGTTCGTTCACTGAACGTACCCGAGCTAAACTTCGGAAATTGATTCCGGGCAAACCGGGATTCGGAATCAGCTACCGTCAGAAACTGCGTTCTTGTAAAATCCCAAAAAAAATTAAGAAAAAATTTTCCTTGAAATTTACAGGTCTTTACAACCACTGTTATTTGAATGGTAAGAATTCACAAAACAATGATTGGAAAATACAAGTTAGGTTCTTAAAGAATTGATTTCTCATAAGAAAACCAATTATTTATATTAATTGTGTGAATCTTAATGTCCCATAATTAAATAATAATTCCGGAATTTATTTACCCACTATTACGAAGCGTCATATTATACCCCCAAATGACAAACATGGTGGACAGTTGAATGAAAATCAAGTCACATATATTCATAAAATCATTTAATTATATAGTTCATCTAAAATGAAGTGATGTAACCCATAATATATAAACATTGTTCAGAAATAAAGGTATTCAGATATAAGCTTAAAATAGCAGAAGGTGGGGAACTTATTCTTGAAGGTTTCTAACTCAAAATCTTGTGTTGTTTAATTTTTATTGAAATTATCTTAAAATTGAACATCAATGCACCTATAGATTTGGAAATGAAACTTTACTCACCCCATTTTTATGAATTATTATATTTTAATATTATAAAACCTCTATATAATTTTCATGTTTTCAATGTAGATGTCTCTTATATATTCATTCCTCTAAATTCGTTTGCTTTCTTCTGATATTGCCCAGTCAAGACACTTATAATGAGTCCTCTTTAGGTGATGGAAATCATTGGAGGTAATTCTATGGAAAATAGAGATATTAATATATTATTCTATTTAATGGAAGAGAATAAAATTATTAATATGTTTCATTACATGGAAAAAAAATTCAGATTTAATTAATCATTAGGATTCAAATGGTGAAAGGAATATTAGAAATTAAATGAATTATGATTCAACAATTGAGTAAGAAGATAATACTTGGTTTGAAGACTACTCCATTAACGTTTTTTAAAAACATTTTTTTTAAATACTTTCTCTCAATGATTTGAAAAAAATCTATATTTTTTCTCAGTATTAACACTACCTACTTAAGTGGAAACCTGAGTCCCACTTTTACTGCATTTTTATCAGGTTCAATTTTATTATTGAGAACCTTGTGATACGTGCACCAAAAATTGGTAGCATTTTCAGGTTAGACCTTTTTTTGATTTTGGCATTTTTTGAAATGGCTAGATTTATTTCTTCCCAAATCAATGATTTTTATACATGGTTATCGACATCTATTTTTTTAGACTCAGAACATTGAGAAATATAGAATAAGGATAAAGTGTGTTTTTCACCATTCCATTTGCTGAATATCTCTAATATTATTCTTACTCATAAAAATATTTAGCAGCTATAGAATTGATGGATGTAAATATAAATCATTTTAAATAGTATTTGAGAGAGATGTATGCAACCAATTTAATCATTAAAAAAATTTCAAATTAATGGATCAACAAGATATGAAACTCAAATCATTTAGTTACCCTCCCAAGAAATCCCACAGTTTGTTCCACACTACCATTATATATGAATGATTATGAGGAATCAATTCATGATGGACCATAGTGTTTTATTTCTTAGAAAACAAGATACATGAAAGAATATTTTATTAAAAATAAATACAGTAATCAAAATATATTTTTTTCTTTCTTGGATAATAAATATATTTTACCTAGAAAATACATTCATAAATTTATCTGTATACTTCATTGAATGATGGGGAATGGAAACATAATAATGGTGAGATAAAATTCTCAGTAAAGGTGAATACATAGGGAAAAAACAATAGATAAATGATAATTTAAAATTTAGAAATGTAATAAATGGAGACACATTTCCTATAATATATTAAATGATAAGGATGTACAAAAAATATTGAATGTTGAATAACTAAAAAACATTCCATTAAAAATAACATGATATGGCATAATCAGTAAGGAAAGGTATAAAAATTAAATACATTCCATTTAATCATTTAGCTAAGAAACAAATACATCCATAGAAATTTTGAGAAAGAATATTATGTATAAATAATGACTAAATATGAATGAGTAAAATTCCTATTTATTTTATTCCTTTATTCCACGGAATATGGTTCCTTTAACTATAAAAAATTTCATAAGGTGTTTTATTATATTACATAAGAACTCATATATGGATAGCTAACTGACTCATCCTATGAGACCACTGATGCATCAAGGGGCTATATATAACTATTCCCCACCTGATATGTACCTATCTAAAAATTTCTCTTCTATTGAATAATTTAAAAAAATGTTCCCTGTGTAATATCCATATCAAGTGGATGACATAGATTTATTAATATTTCAGTAGATAAGGAAATAATTATCAAGTTAACCAATATATAAAAAAATTTATATGTTTTAGGTTATAATGATATCCATGAAAAATGATATGAATAATTAGTGGAAATTCAATGCTCAGTGATCACATGAAATTGAATATTTCAAGTGAAATACATGGAATCAATGTAGTTAATATGAACAATACCCACGGTAAAAGAAATAATAACCCATCTAGAAGAAGAATAATGATGGTTTCAAAAAAAACATATCCCAAGAGGCGTTAATATAATGGCTTGTTGTTGATGATGTATAAAAATACTATAAAAATAAATATTGAAAACTTTATTCAGGAAAATATGCTTTTTATCTTTAATTGTTTTTGGAAAACCTTTTCCTTGAAAATATATTTATGAATAATTTTATTTATAAATAATCCTTTTAGGAATGTAATGAATATTCAAATAAATTATAAAGTGTAAATCTGTAAATGTTGTACATTGTAAAAAGAACATTCCTTTTTCACTTTAAAATAGTTATAAAAATGCCTTGTTTAGAAGGAGACATGAAGGATTGTTCAAAAAAAATAATTAAAAGATAATATGGGTTAAAATTTAATTAATAAATAATTATAGAAATGTTAATGAAGTTTTTTAAAAACTTTTACAAAAATTGTTTTAGATGAAATTAGTTTCTTGGACTAAAGAGAGAACTGAAGTCGGGTTTTCTTAAAAACATTTTGATAAACATTTTGAGTTCCAGTAATTGAAATATGTAATAATTACAAAAAATGATAATGAATAATAATATGATAATAATATTCATGGTTTTAATAAATAATTTTGTAATAATTTTTTATAATGTAAATTCAAGAATAAATAATCCTAAAAAAATGAAATTATGAAGTAATCACATGAAATGGAAATAAAATTATTGTGATAATAAATCAATAAATAGATTATCTATTTGAAAAGTAAATAAAAATTAAAAAATATTAAAGACAATAATATATTGTAAAAACTGAATACACACATAATCATAAAATATTTACGCTATTATAGAAGTATGATAAAGAAAAGAATAGAATGTTTGGTTACAAAATTAATTATACTTGGTAATTCATAATTCAAATACAATAAGATGAAATAATTAGAATTGAAATGAAAAATAACATGAATATATAACAGTTAATGATATAATATATCAAAATAGTTAGAATATATAGTACACAAGATAAGTAAGTGTGGAATATGTCATTTTTCTCATGGATGTAAGAAGTGAGATTAAAATTACTTACCTTGTGTTTCTTTTCAGATGAACATCCATTAAATTATTCTATAATGGTTTTATGATTGTTAATAACCTATTTCAAAAATGTATTATTATTTATGAAATCATATATTATCTTGTTTATAAATCTTATCACTCATTTTTTAGAAATCATTCTTTATTTTAACTTTTTTAGTGTTTAGTTTCCTAGTTTATCAAATGTCTTATGACATATAACTTGTTATTCCTATTATGGTTTCATCATCTCAATAATTTACACCATGATTTAAATAAAATATATATTCATTATATATATATATATTTATTTATTTAATATTCAATAATATTTGTTGATTAGAAAAGTAATGCATCATTCATGGAGATTTTAGGTCATACGTACGTATACACTATACTTTCATTTCCTTTTCATATAAAAATAATGGAAAGAAAATTATATATATTTATATTATAAATATAATATCATATTTATCCCAGATATTTTAGATAGTATTATTTGAACCATCCTTGATATATTACATGTATTGAATGAATGAATAACATCACATTAAGGAGGAGGTAGTTGACACTTCGACAAATAATGTTATCTTATTCCCAAAAAATGAAACGAATGATGGATTTAATTATATAATATTTTTAGATGAATTAAGGTATATTAAATATTATATATATAAATATAACATACATCATAATTTCAAACATTTAGAAATAGAAAATAAAAATATAATGACATCATTTTTTGGGGTGGTAGTTCATCGTACACATAAATGATATGTTTCATACAACTCATATGGATGTGTGTTTAAGTGTAGTTCAAAACCATAGAATTGAAAAATATAATAATATTTAGGATACTATGTTTATTAAATTAGAATTTAACAAGAATACTTGATCAGTTTTAGACCAAAAATAATATAAAAGAGCTTGAGGATGGATGTCACCGCTTATTCGGGAAACTCATTTTGGTTTTCAGAAAAGGGATTCATTGGGAGGATTCCTTCCAAAAGGAAGGATTCTTGGTTTATAGGAGGTATTTTTAGGATCTATATTTTATTTTCATGTTTATATTATGTTACCTGATAGGTGTGAATAAGTTGGTGGGTTGAGGGCCTTTTATAGTGGATGGGGAGTGACATTTATATTAAATTATGAAAAGGTAATTTCACCCATTTTATTTCAAATGAAATGCTGGGAAACAAATAGTATGTATAACCATAATTGTATAGGGTCTAAATGGGAACAAAAAAAGGCCTTTCAACCAGTTTTAAGGTTATTATATCACTTTATTTTTTGATTAATTTTTGTGTTAAGCTGTTTTGTATCTTTATAATTATAATTAATTATAATTACTTCTACTAATATTTTTGGTAAAATTTCAGTCGACCATAATAGAAATTAGAAATTATTATGATTCCAAATATAGAATTTATTTTAACAAATTCATGTCGTATAATTCGTAGAAGTTATTTTAAATTTATTCCAGTAGATACGGTGATATGGTGGGTTTTTAATGTAAAAGGGTCAAAGGTTTTCTATATTTTATATTCAACATAAATGTTAAATATATTCTAAAGAATTAAATTTGATTAATTAATATAAGAATTATCTTATTAAACATTTTATCAAATAAATATATAATGTATAGTTAAAAATAATTTTGAAAAAAAGTCAATTTAAATTAAAAATCATTATTTTCACTATTCCTTAATAAACGATTGTTCGCAGAAAAACAATTAAAATTCACACTTACATAAAATTGATAAATCATATTAAAAAACACAGATTATTTAGACATATAGAATTTATAAATGTTCTATATATTTTATTTAAAATCAGTTCTACATTATGTGGTGGAAAAAGTTCCTCTAGAAAATATTCAATTTTATGTGTAATATTGGGTTTGATCATATCATAAGACTAACAAATCTATTGGATGAATATAAAAATACATCTCATTAAAAATTTAAATATATATTTCATTAATATCATTCACTAATTATAATTATTTTAATTTATTATGATAAAATAGATTTTTGATTTTAAAAAAATCATTGATATTTAATTGAATTTTATATTCATTTATAATTAACAAGTAACCTGTCAATTCATTTTATATGTTTGTATACCATATATTTTCTTACGTTATTCTATAACATTAATAACCACTAATTTAATATCAATTATATGTCTTATTATATTAAATTATAATATAATAACAATAAATTTAATTTAAGTGAAACTCTATCCTGTGTAAAATGAAATCCATAAAAGAAACTCATTGTTGTGTGAAAGGAAATCTAAATCCTTAATGTATAAACATCAAGATATATCATAGAAAAAATTTATTTAAATTAGTAAATATATTTTAAATAATCAGGATATTATATTCCCTTATGTACTTGTTATTGTGTGTCATATATGTTATTTAATACTTTGTTATTTCATTATAATTTCAGGGAATTGCATTCTTCCAACATTCAATAAATTTATTCATAAAAATATAATATTTATCCTAGTAATATATTATTTGATATTTTCTTTTCGGAAGGCCCCCATCATGAGATGTTTCTATAAAGAATCTTATTGGAAAGAGACAATGGAAATTAAGAAGGATAAATGGAATGAAATGTAAATAGGAAGAAAAGTAGGATAAAATTAGTAGAATGTGAAGACAAGGACATAGAGGAAAAAATAATTATTATTATTTGGATTTATTGAGGTCATTAATAAAAACAAGTTAATGATCAATGGAATGTTGTGGTATATAAAGACATAAATCCATGATGATTCAAAAGACTATTAGATCAACCAAGATTATGGTATTTGGATAACATTGTTTTATCATTGTCTTAATGTTGAGTAATTATAATACTACATATTAATATAATTTAATATATATAAAATATATATTTCCATAAAAATATTTTCATCCTTTTTTGTTTACTGGTAAATTCGTATTTCATCCATTACTTTAGGAAATGGATATAAAAAATTAGTTTTTATTCTTGAAGCACTAAAATAATCCTTCAGCAGATCTTAAATCTCATAATGTAGTGAAAATTAATCTTGTATTTATCTAATTGCTATCTAATGGAAAAATGGTTAATATATTAATCTCTAAACATTAAAAGGTTTATAACTAGTTCATCATCATTATTTAATACATTAATTGTTTAGATATAAACAGTATAATATTAAAAATGACATTATGTATGTTCATGGTTGGCATTAAACCATTATCATATTTCCTCAACATGGTCATGTCCCAATACCTTTTCATATATGATGAGATGTTATTATGAAAACAAGAATTTATTTTAACAAACAAAATTAATAAATATTATGAACATTCATGAAATTTAATCATTAAATAACTTTTAATCTTTTGTTTCCAATACAAATCCAATTAATAAATTCTTCATACATTTATTTCCACATTGTTCGTTATATGGTATATGGTTTATCCTTCTGAAGAGGGAATTTAATAAAACAATAAAAATAAAGTGTGACAATTAATTATCATATTAACATTTTTTGGATTTCTAGATCCTGACATGTTATTTTCAATCAAATAGACCTCAATTTTACTTAAGGCATTCATTTTAAATACATATTCTAATCCATTATAATCAATTTTAATGAAAAGGTTAATAACCTATGCATATCCTTTAACACATTCAAACTAGGATCATGGTAAGGCCAGTTTCCGTGTTCCAAGTTATGCTTGAGTTTTGACCAACATACATTTTTAGAGTAGTTACCCCGATGTACTTCCATTCTAGAACCACATCCAATTATAGTATATTTATAGGGATTTAATTTTTTGATAGAGCTCATAATCTATATAATAAAAATACATTAGGATGTTCTTATATACTTATCCTCAAATTATTCCTTTGGTATATGTTCTCAAACCTATACTTTCTTAAATCTAGTTCCAAATATTTATACTAAATTTCTTATGATACCTACTAAAAATACCTGAGCATAGAAAACAAAGAGTCAATAACAAGATCCCTTAAATTAGTATGAGTTCATTGAATGAAATCCAGGAGAACCAAGGAGTTAATAATATATTTAAAATAGATACATACCAGAGACTTCGATTAAAAATTAATTTTTTATGAATTCATTTATTTCTTTCTTGGAAAATTAATCTATTCCATCTTGAATATCCTTTCTTAAGCTTCTCAGTACAATTTATAGAATAATGGGTAAAATAAACATAGTAAGGGTTAAATAAAATGCTTAGAATGTGTAAATATACATGAATAAACAATGAATAAATAATAATAATCGATATTTAATGGTTATTACTGATTAAAATTTTCATTTAATTAATAAACCGAAAAAGAAAATTTTTAAAAAATATTGCATTATAATAAACTAAGAACAAGTTTCATTGGAAATATCTAGATATGTATTACACAATATGGAAAGGAAACAAACTATAACACAATCCATTTAAATAACATGTTGAGAATATAATGTATCAATAGATATATCAATAGAATACATAAAGGATAAATAAAAAATGAATCATAATGATGGAAATGATTAGTTATTGGACGAAATGATTCCAAGGCACATGGTTCCTTTATAATCAGGACCATTCACATGACATTTTTTCACATCAGGTGGAAACCAATTTATGGCTATCCAGCTAACTCATCTCATGTGACTAATGATGCACCAAGGTTATATCTATATCTAGTACATGCCTAGTTCATACCTCTTCAAAGAATTCCAAATATATCAAATAATCGATTTAACTATATGTCTGATCAAATATCCAAATATAATAGATGATACATATTTATTAATATTTCTCCAAACAATTAAATCGTTTTCAAGGTTGCACAAGATGTAAAAATGGAATATTGTTTATGAAATAATTATACCCATAAAAGTGATATTGATAATTAGGGAAAATTTGATGTTCATTGATCCTAGGAAATTTAATATTTCATGAGGACTAAAAAGAATCAATGTAGTGAATGTCAATACTATCATTGTCAATGAAATTATAATCCATCTCGATGAAGAATAATGATGGTACTTATACAATCTATCATATATTGTGTTATAATAAATTATTTTGATTATTATTAAAAGATATATTATACAATTTACTTTGAAACACTTCTCGTGTACTATATCATTTTTATCTTTAATGAAATATTGGGAAATGTTTTCCAATAAAATATCATTTGGAATAATTTTATTATATATTATTATTTTAAATAAGATAGGAGGATTTAAATAAATTATGGTATGAAAATTCATATAACCATGAAAGCCAGGAGACTGGAAAACCCGCTCCTGAGGTAATCAAATAAGAATAAAAGTACAGTACAAGGTATCACAAAATCACTCTACAAAGACAGGAATAATCCTCACCACAATAACTCACCTGAACAAGATGATCACAATAATCAGGCGATACAAATACCAAAAGGATGTGACCTCATTTATGTCCCTTTTATCAAGAGCATCTTCCACTTGATTAGCTTCATGATAAACATGCGCGACTTCAATGGAGAATGAGCCATGAATCTGAAGACAATCTATCCATACATGTATTATCATCCATGGCACATTCCTCGAATGTTATTTCAAAATTTGAACTGCAATAGACGAGTCTGATTCTATGCCTATTTCATTCCAACCAAAATGGAAAACATACCTGATTTATTTAATAATATCCCAGAGCTCAGCTTTATGGAAAATCCATTGCCAATAATATTAAAAAAAGTTGCATTTGACAAACCCTCGAGATGTATGGAAAACACAACCACATCCAGAGGTCCCTGGTGCACTAGAGGAAGCCCCATCAACATTGAATTTAATACACTGTGGAAGAGGCAGAATCCATCAGATGTATTTAACCATAAGAGGCTTCTTCATCCTACCAGTAAGACCAAGAGATCTAAAAAATACGAGGTCTGAAACATCATTTCTCATACAACCTGTTTGGATATTGGAATACACCCAAATTTCCCAATGAATTGTTAAGAAACCATTGTGCAATCGCAGATGAATGTTGTTGAACAACAGTTCATTTATAGTTTTCGGGATGTAATCAATTACAGTCGCAATTGTAGCCAAGAGAAGAGCATGAACTTTCTCACTGAAATTGGCCATTCCAATGGCATGCATTAAGTCAACAACCGAATAAAAATGAATAATACAATGAAAAATCAATTTCATGTAACACCATAACTTGCGAGAAAAATTGAAAGAGAAGAAACATGTGATATGGTTTCATCTGCATCCAAGCAGACATGGTAGACTGGGGCAAGGGTTAGTCCAGTTCGCTACATCATGAACTAAAAGGGGAATCTATTTTTTTCCATATTTTCCATAAGAGCAGTGAATGCGTAGTGGGAATAAATGGATTTATGAAGTCCATAGCCCTTATAAGGGGGTGATTTGAGGCACCATAACAAGACTTATAGAATTCCATTGTATTGAAAATTCCATTAAGATCCGGAGTCCACACCATAACATCATAGTTAGTAAAGCAGTACCACATAAAATCCATTCTCAGGTGGCTAGGAAGAATTTCAGAAGGTCTGGGTTTACACCAAGATCAGCAATCGATTTGATCATAATTGATTTTGGAATGGTAATATCATCACAAATGGGATGTGACAACCAAGTTTTGGTCTAGGAATTCAGATGTGATAGCTTAGAGACCAACAATTTCGAACGTGCCATAAGATTAGAATAGGCCTGCTTAAGAGCAGACCAGCAGAGGATCTCATATAGTTAGTATACCCATTGTAAAATTTTCCAATAAATCTAATTGTCAGAAACTCCATGAAGGGATGAGGATTTGAATGAATCTTCCATACAAACTTTTCAATCAGCGTGTCATTGAAGATTCAAATGTCTTTAATACCCAATCCTCCCATTTGAACTGGATTAATACAGTCTTTCCAAGAAACTGTAACCCATTTATTCTCATTAATTGATCCAGTCCAAACCAAGTTTCTAATTTTTTCACATAATTCATTAATCAGCGATCTCAACCATTTGTATATAGAAAATGAATATACAAACATTGAGGCAATCACTAAGTTTACTAGATATATTCTCTAACCATGGCACATATTTTCCCCTTTACATCCAGATAATTGATTGGTGATTCAAAACACAATATTTTCTAAGTGACATATTCTAACCCTACCCAAAAAAAGTTACAGATTGGTATGTGAAAGGGAGAGAACCCCTTTTGAATCCCAGCTTCATTTCAGTTCTATTTTTCCTTGATGTAGTAACTAAATCACTAAAAACACATAAGACTTTCTCTAATTAATGACCTGACCTGCAACCTCTTCATAGTAAGAGAAATTATTTTAATACAAGAAATGGTATAATTTCTTGCATTCCCAAAAGTAGGATATCGTCAGCATAAAAGAAATGTGAAGGATCACTCAAATCTATTCTGAGTTTCATCTATTGATACCATCCAAAATTAGCACGATTAGTGAGGCACCAGCTTAAATAGTATTCGGAAATAGAAAACAACATACAAGAAAGAGGGTAACCCTACATGACACCTCTTAGGCATTGAAAAAATCCACTAGGAGATCCATTGACCAAGCTAGACAACCTTTCACTGGATAAAAAGGATCCAATTAGATCAAGAAACCTCTGTGAGAATCCATGCATCCTGATAATAGTAAATAGAAAACTCCATTTTATGGTGTCAAAAGAATTTGAAATATCAATTTTAACAACCATATTTACATTCTTAACCATTATTTTTATAGAATTCACACATTCAGAAGTAGTAAATAGAAAGTCTTCAATGTTTCTCCCTACTATAAACCCAAACTGATTCCCGGATATGAGCCCTCTGGCAATTTCACCCAACTATTGAGCCATAATTTTACAGATGACCTTTGGTATTGTATTCCCAATGGAAACAGGTCTGAAATCATTAATTTCTAATGTGTTCATGTTTTTAGGGATTAAGCCAATAAAATTTGAATTCATCCCAAGCGTCATGTAAGATTATCTAAAAAATTCATTCACAACATTTGTAACACCGGTTTGCACAATATCACAATAGAACATAAAGAATTTACTATTAAAGAAATATGGACCTTCAAAACTATTAATGTTCAGAGAAAATAGGGCATAATGTATCTCCATTACACTAGGGATATCAATAAGCCTCTTATTCTAGTTATCTTCAATATAGGGGTCAAAACACTGCATAATTTTATCAGAATTATCATTTCCAATATCTGAGTACAACATCGCAAAGTAATCTATCACCAACTCTATAATGCCTTTCTCTAAATAAAAAATCATCTCATCAATGCATAGAGCATTAAGACTCCTCCTGGCCTTTTATCATTATTAATGAAATGATAGAATCTTGAGTTCCTATCTCCATATTTTATCCATCAAACATTGGATTGATTCCGAAAGAGATTATCCTTAAGGGTCAATAGATTGTTCAGTTTTGAAGCAGCCTGTATTTCCCCTGGGGATGGAACATCATGGGATATACCAAAATTTTGATGTTCTATTAGGATAATTTCATCCTATTTGGTATCACTGTTAATAGAGTAGAAGGACTCCTTACTATATTGCTTCAACCTATCCTTAATAAGTTTCAGTTTGCAACATAGAGTGTGTAATGAGCAACCCATGTAACTAGTTTTTCATGCATCTAAAACAATCTATCTGCATCCAGTTATAACGAGCAAAGAATTATTGAATTTGAATGGAAGAGGGGCTGACCTAACTTTAATTGAATAGACCTCAAAAAGGATAGGATGGTGATCAGAATGTAAACATGGTAAGGTTCTCCCAGCCACGCCAATTGGCATATTCCTATCATCCACTTGAATGAAGAACCTGTCCAGCATACCTGCCTGTCTCCCTTTAATAGTGTATCTACTCCACATGTAATCATCACCAGAAATGGGAACCTCAACAGGGCTACATT
Source organism: Viscum album (assembly GCA_963277665.1). Taxonomy (NCBI): domain Eukaryota; kingdom Viridiplantae; phylum Streptophyta; class Magnoliopsida; order Santalales; family Viscaceae; genus Viscum; species Viscum album. Next base: position 322,434,565 of record OY728119.1, on the reverse strand, counting down.
TATCAATGCAAGCTAAAAAATATGAGGCTGAAGAATTATAGATGTAATATCTAATTTTTATTCTCAGGCCGCAGAACAGTTTTAAAATCACCAATATTAGCCCAAGTTCTCATCATAATCTCAGAAATATCATTCAAAATGGAATTGACCACAAAACTATCATGTTTAAACACCCCCAGAGATTCATAATTCCCAGTAAATTGATTTCATCCAACTAGGGAATATCCCATGGATTCCCATTTGAAGGAGATACAATTCTAAAAACGTATCCTTGGCTCTCCAATACCAACACGAACTGGCCTATTGGTCATAATAAGATGTATAAGGGATCTGACCGTGGGAGGATTCCCAATCCCATGACAATTCCAAAAGAGAATCATCATTTTTTGACCTCATCCTAATACTATGCCCATCATAAATCTATTTAGAATCTTTTTTCAGAAGGCAGAAAGACAGTAATATCTGCACCATCTGATATTTGATCATTTGCTTCAGTTCAATTAACCTCCACCATCAAATTAAACAGGGAGAATCTATTGACCGAATCTGCTTGAATAGGCGGCAGGCTAACATGTAATATTATTTTTTCAGCCTTAGAAGAATGGACATGTGAAAATTCCACCATATCAATAGGACGAGAAGAATGCTCCTCAGCATGATCAGGGTTCATTCTAGGGCCCAAATCACGATCTTGACTTGAATCATAACCTTGAATCATAGGGTAAGGAAGATATTCTTGTTTTCTTCTAATAGTAAGAGCGACAACATCATTGGGGAGAGGGACAATTTCAAGAGCATTAGCCAAGTCTGCATCCTATGACCGTGGACCATCAGCAAGATCTTCATTTTCAGTGGACTCTACCACATCATTTATTTCAACTATTATAGCAGCAACATCAGTATGGGTAGGGACAATGCCAGGGGTATCAGCCAAGTCATCATCATAAGATTGTGTACCGTCAACAGGTTCTGCATTTTTTTTGTAAACACAACAAAAGCATTGGAATAAATAAAAATAAGAGAATTTTATGAAACTTTCAGTTTCCCCCCTTTATTAGACTTTGATCCCTCCCTATTTGATGGTACCACATTAGAGATATTTGATCCAAGATGACACAGATCAGGCTCCATGGAACTTGCATCAACCATAGAACTGTACTTCACACCATCATCATCAACTTCCCTACATTTATTCTTACTTATAAGGCTTCCACCAGCCACTATCCCATCTTTTCTAGAGGCACAGGTTTGAGAATTGATATCTCCATTATCAGCAATGGGGTTATTACCAGCCTTGACAGTCGTAACCTTGTTCTTGCTATTCCTATAGTTCTCATCCTCATGCCCTCGACCCTTACAAAGGTTGCAGGTTTTATTTCTATTTCATACAGATAGAATATTGGCAAAGAAGTGACAATTCAAGCAAAATTTATGTTTTCTCTCATATATTATACCGAGATTGAGACTGTCATCTTGGGTAGTTAACACCACTTCCTCAACAATAGTGGCAGCCATATAAACTTCAACTAAAATCCTCATATAGTGTCCAAAGGTAGGATTCTCAGTCTGTCTATCATGTCGAATGGGGTTCCCAATCGATGAGGCGATGTCCCAAATAATTTGAGGATTCCAAAAAAGCCAATTCAAATTCTATCAATGAATCCAGATTTGTATAATAGTATTCTTCATAGTACTCAGATCCAAATATCAGTCCAAATCATGAAATCAATGAAAACCCAGCTTGAGAGGGACCGATCCAAGACACCATGTGCAAATCTTGAGCTCATCTATGAGAAAAATGATAGGGTAGAAACCACGAACCATTCCTATCATCTTTCAGTCATTGAAGCCCCAAATCTCATCAATCCTCACCAGAAGTTCACTGAACATCCATGTCTTTACCCCTTTTGGAATAACCACTCTTACGATGATTGAATTACTACAGATCCTAATCTTCTCCTCAACCATATCCAAATTCATAGAGACATGTACGACATTCCCTTTGGGAATAATTCATCTTGAGGTTGCGGTTTTACAATCAAGAAACAATGCATTTCGCACACATTTAACCGCATCCGCAAAGGGAATGTCTGATTGTGTCTCCTGGAACACATCAGGTATTTTTTTCCCTAAAGGCTGAAGAGATTGGTAAAAAAAGTGTTAAAAATCATTAATAAATTATTTTTAAATTGTTAAAAACATTTCGAATCCCTTTTTACAAATCATGGATTTTAGAAAAATATATGTTTTTTGACTAAAGAGTGAAATGAAGTAAGGTTCTCTCAGAAATAATTTATCTAAACATTTGAGTACCAAATAATGTAAAATGGTACTATAACATGAAAAGGTCATGAATAAGTATAGGATAATTAAATAAATGGGTTTACAGAATAATTATCTAATTATTTCCTTCAATGAAAATCCTTGTATAAACTGTGACGGAAAAATAGATTGTGATGTGAACCCTTGAAATGGCCAGCACATTGATGTTTGTATCGATAAAAAAATAGAAAATGTGCGTCCAATGTACGTAAATTAATAATGTTTAAATATAATAATATATAGTAAAATTTTTATTACACACAAACTCTTTAAACATTTATGACATCAAGGAAGTAATATAACCCAAGTCTAATAAATCCGGTTATGAAATTTCTCCACTTCAAAATGATTAATTAAAATACCCATATAAAAAATATTTATAATTGAAAATAAAAATATCATGAAGGTAGGAAAATTAATTATTTCATATATCCAAATTGGTAGTAGATACACCATAATAAATTAATAAGTAATTAATATGACATTTCTCTCAAGGATGTAAAAAGTCCAATGAAAATCCCTTACCTTGCATTTCATTTTGGGAGAAACTAATTGAAATTAAATAATAAAAGTTTTATTAATATTTATAAATTATTTTAAGATCATATTAATATTTATTATATCATATATAATCTTTTTAAAATTTCTTATTTCTTCTTTGTTTGTAATATTTCATTATTTTCACTATTTTAGGTGTTAATTGCCTAGTTTTTCACGTATGTTTTGACTTTTTAATTATTTTTCCTTCCATGGTTTCATAATATATATAATAAAAAACATTATGAAAATATATTATATATTAATTATATTTTTATTTACAATATTCTATAATATTTGTTGATGAGAATGGAAAGCACCCTTCATGGAGACGATAGGACATACGTAGACATGAAAACAACATTCATTTCTTGTTCATATTAAAGGAATGGAATGTAAATTATATATATGTATATTATAATTCCATTATCATATATAAGTCAAATATGTTATATAGGTTTATTAAAACAATAATTTACACATACCATGTATAGTGTGAATGAATCACATTACATTGAGGAGTCGGTAGTCCACACTTCCACAGTCGATGTTATCATATTCTAAGAAAATAGAAATATTGAATGTATATTTTTTTAAAACATTTTTCAAAAAATAATTACATAATAAATATAATATATATATAATATATAAATATTCATTCCATCATAATTAACATCAATGAGATGTGGTAAATGAAAAACAAACAACAATATTTTGTTAGGTGTATTTTTCTATACCTATAAACCATATGTTCATTTACTATTAGATGGAAGTGGGCATATGTTTAGTTCTCAAGCACAGAATAAAAACCGATATGTATTTTTAGGATAAATATTAATTTTATAGTAATTTATTAAGAGTCGTTTATGTTTTGGAAAATGAAAATAAAACAAATAGATCGCGATGAAGGATGTTTTCCCTTATTCAGTTAACTGCAGCTGGTTTTACCAAAAATGATATGTTGGATGGATTTTAGCCTATAGGTAGGATTATATTTGATGTTGATCTATATCGAGAATCCATTTTGAAATAGTGTTTTTATGAGAAAGTATCTTTGGGGTGTGAATATGTGGGAGGTTTTATTTCTTTTTTATAGTGGATGAGGAGTTCTATTATTGTTAATTTTGTAAAATGTAATTCCACCCATCATTTGACTATGATATGTTTACCCAAATATCAATTAAATTCCAAAAAACATTATATAGGGTCAAAATATGAATAGTAAATGTACTTTGAATAGTATTCTAGGTTAATTGGTCTTATAATTGAAAATATTAGTCCCTTTTTAAAATAATATTACCATAACTTCTTGTAATTAAATTAAATTAAATTCACTAATATTTTTGGTCAAAAACTATATTGAAGTTATTATAAATTATAAATTTCGATGATTAAAAATATGGAAGTTATTTTTCCAAAAATTAATAACATAATAGCAAGAAAATAATTTAAATGGAATCCTCTAAAAGGGACGACAAAGAGATTTTTAAAGTAAAATGTTCCAAAGCATAAATATTTTTCCATTGAATTTCAATGGGGAAATTATTATGATGCCCTATGTTAGATTAAATTTTATAAAAAATCTCTAATTTAAGTATAGAAAAAATAAATAAAATAATTTATGTTTATAAATAAATTAGTCAAAAACTAAATTTCACATTAAAATTTATTGTTTTCACAATTCATCAAAAAATGAATGTCTACAAGAAAATACCAAAAATTCATCCAAACATTTTTTTTTGTTTCAAAATTAAATTTTTTTGACATATAATAATAATCATTTTCCCAAATTGTAATTTAAAATAGGCTCTCCACAAAAATTCTATTAAAGTGCCTTTATAATTATATTGATTATTATGTGGAATATTGAGTTTTCTATTACCTTATGAAAATAAAATATATATGAGTAGTGTAAAAAATATATGATTTATCATATAATATATATATTTTATTAATATCATTAAATAATTATAATTCTTGCATTTTATTTAGACACAACACATTCGAACTTAAACAGATTTAAATTATATTGAAATGGATTTTGTGTTCATTTATAATTAATTGGTAACCTCTGAATTAATTAGGTATTTTTATAAAAAAATAAATTCAATAGTTATTTTATAATATTAATTTCCTATAAATAATATTTTAAGTTATATATTTTAATTTTAAATAATTATAAAATAATAATAATGTAAGAACTTGTATTTTCCCAAATTTATTTTTAGAAATTAGTTAAGAAAACTCTGAGAACAAGTTCTTAGAGGTTATGAAATTCTAAGGCATGAGTTGGCCAAAATATTTTTTATAATAAATGGTATTTTTTTAAAAGCATCCACACGTAAATATTCTTAAAAAGTGACATAACTCTTAAACAGTTTCTCGAATATGATATTTGAGGGAACTGTTGAGCTTAGAGTAGTTCTTCTACCCTAAACGCGACCAAACATTCGTCAACACGAGAAATATTTAGAAAAATTCACAAGGGGTCTTATAAAAAATTAAATAAAAAATTAAATAATATTTTATTTTGAACTTGTAATAAATCGTAAATGGTAACTTATATTCGAAATGTAATACTATTGATTTGTTTATAAGGTTTTTTTTACATGTGTTACCTAACCATGACCGGTGCAGGTAAAGGTTGAATGTGTTTTTTTTGATATGAACATTGTAAATATATTTAATAAAAAATTTATTGAATATTATGTGTTGACAGAATGACTGTTTTCTTTTTGAATAAGCATTTTCAGTAAAATTCAGGGATTTTTCTATAACATTGGAATTTTCTAAAGCCGAGGAAGCTCTCTCCTAGCAAGGAACACTGGCGGATTAAGGATCAACAGCAACACAGACCTCATTTCATTGTTAATGACTAATACAATCATTGTGCTAGGGTGATGATCTCTTAATTATTTCTATTCACCATCATTGAATCTATCGATAAACACAGGTATACCCAAGAACAAGTTAATCTAAGGTTTGATCATACTTGTGTGGTGGATACTTGTTACATGATTAAAAAGAATGGATCATGGAGATTATAATGCTATTTTTTTTCTTAATGTTCTTTCTAACGTGCGCAATTCAAGGCCAAATGAACAATGCCAAGATCTGTTCTTTGGGTGTTCATGTTCTTAATTCCACCCCCTATTTCTATCGTGTTCTTTGTTCAATATACTCCCTTTTGGTACCCATCATGAAAGATCGATTACAGCACCCATGATCTAGGGGGAAATGATCTTACAATAAAGTATGTGATCAATGAAAACACTATGAAGTTTTTATGAGAGCACAGCTTGTTGGAGGTGGTTCACAGTGGAGGGTGCGGCGAACTGTGTGTTCCCGGTATGGTTGATGGCGGTAAGGGAAGTGTGATACGCGGTGGGAGGTTGATTTCAAGTGGGGTCTATAGATGTTGTTGAGTAGAAATATGCTGAAGGTGGAACCCGTAGGTGGTGTAGGCCTTGGGTGGCTGATAGGGGCCATATAAGTTGGTTGTGTTGATGGCATGTGACTCTAAGGCCACATCAATGGAATCCCCTCAAGATGAGGAGGTAGCAAAACTATGTGGGGAATGTGAACCAACAACATGAAATGAATTCCAAAATCTTTTACTGTGGGAGTAAACTTGTAATTTTTCCATGTAACCTCATGGATGAGAGTGACATAGCTATGGTGGGCCATACTAGGTGAACTAGGCGGCTCCGGAGGCCCAACGGGCAGGACTGCATGACCTAGTGGGATGAGCCGGTTGGAGCTGGCCTAGACAGACTAGGTCGGGTTGGGTCAGCCAAAATGGGTCTAGTCGGGTTGGCCGAACCATGTCAGGTCATACTTGGAATTTACTATCTCCTTTTACTAAAATTGTCATATATTTCAAACCATGTTTCTATTTGGGGGACTATTTTCTGCATTGGAACACCTGAGACAAGGGAGTTCTTTTGAGATACTCTTTGTGAGTTTTTTGTGGAATTTTGAATACGAACTAATTTCATTAGGAGTAGGTTATCTCAGAAATAATTCACTATAAGAAAAATCATGTGGTTTTCTATAACTATATAACCTTTGTGACTACCTGAATTTGGGGTTGTGTGACCAATAGATACTCCATGAACCATTTATTCTCCATGTTCAATCGATGCTTGTGTGCCATCGACACTCCCTATTGTGTCCTGGCCTTTTATTACATTACTATTACATCATTTTAAAGATAAAAAACATACTATTATTACACAAAGATGGTACAAAGTCTTAGTGTCTTGGTAAAACTAGGACCACACATAACAAATACAACATCTAGCGTAAACATTTATTTAATTTCTTCTTCTCTAGCTTCTTATTGGAGCTTTTCCTATCCTTAGTACATGTAGCCACCTTAGGATATACATCAAGAGGGGAGAGAAATAATCCTAGTAAGAGGACATATAAGATAAATATATCATGGGATGAGGATAATCATAACATAGGCAAAAGATCGTGAACATGAGAGGAGCATAAATAAAAGACATGAAATGTGGCAAAGAAAAAAAATGAAACATCATTCCTTAGTGGTTAACTACCACACATACTTGTCAACTAAGCTAGAATCCTTCTCACACATCATTTCACATTTACTCATTATATTCATCACTTTACACAATTCATTGGAGATCTATATAATTCTCGGCGCACCTGTCACATTTAAACATTCATATTGGGCTATATAATTTCGGGCGCACCCGTCACATCATAACATTAACAATCATCATGCATGCCAAAATTAACATATAACATAAATGAACATAACTAACCCATGAAAAGGAATGGTTTTAATCTCATAAGAACAAATTCATAAACATTGGGTTCCCAACAGAAAGAGGGAACAACATACTTGATTCAAGAAGCATCAACCTTGAATGAGATGTAAAAGTTGCGTTATTCAGAGAAGAGTTTTTTCGGAAAAAATTTGGATTGACATAAACTTCATATGAAAACATTTATATCCTAGAAAAGTAAATACAATGATAAAAAAATTATCTTTAAGGAGTGACCATATAAAAATGGCATGAAAGAGGTAGAACCTGAAAGATGAATGTTGGGTTCGAGAATTTCCCCTTACCTTGTACCCAAATGCTTCTTTCTCTTTAATGTCCTTTATAATGACATTATATTCATTAATTAAAAATCCATAACCATTTTTACATTAATAGGTTTCATTCGGGTTTCATTATTTCATATTATGTTCCTTTGGATGACTTGTAGAGTTTAAAAACATTGTTCGGTGATGTTTGTTTTTATGGTTTTTCTTAGGTGGTTCACTTGTATTCTTATATTTATGTTTTGTTGGAACATGAGTAAACATACTGAAATGATATTACATGTCATTAATGATATTACTGGAGTTTTAATGATCTTATAATGCATTAAACTAGTCCCATGTGGATGAATAATTAGATAAGAATTAAATGATGGTTATTTGGGTCAATTTGGGCGGTTTTTGGATCACAACGAACTTTTTTTAACTTATCACTTAGTAATATGGACATATGTTATTTAAAGAACATTAAATAGAACATTATACATTAATGTTTTTTGGTTCAACCATAAAATTGGTTTAATGACCAGATATGAAGTTATAACTGGAAGAAGAAAGCATGTCGTTCTTGAAGGTGATAATTTAACACTCACGAACAACATTCTCTTTAATAAAATAAAAAGAAGAGGGAAAGGGGTTTGGATGATATAATATACCATTAGAATCATAAAATTATAGTTTATGTAGAATAATGGAGTTACAATACAATTTTGATGAATATAGGTGTGGAGAGATCAAGAAATGAACATGAACTTGAAAGGAAATTAAAGGAGAAGAGGGAGGAAAATTACCTCTAGAATCCTCCACTTGAGAACCTCCATAATGGCCTATGATTGGTCTTCTGATGACCCCATTAGCTCTTGGACGTGGGGGAGGGGCTAGGGATGGTTTTTGGTCAGATTTTAGAGAATTATTGGATCTTGAGAGGTGTGAGGAAATGAGGGTGTGAATGGTGGCTTTTATAGTGGAGGGGAGATGGGTTTCCTTAATATAAAATTCATTAGTTTATTAATTTCCCTGAAGACAAGGAATAGTGACTCTTGAAAGACCAATAATAGTAATTTTACAATTTAATCCCTAAAAAAGTGGGCTTACATCAGCATAACATCACATATGACCCTATAATTAGCTTATTTAGCTTATTTTGTAAATTACAATATCTCACTATTCATCAAAAATTCATGTATCTCAGAAAAATCCCAAAAATTATCCCCATACATTTATAGACTTTTAGAATTTAAAAATGAAGTCCATTGTTCAAAAATAAATTTCTAAATATTATTAATTTAATTTTTAATTAAAATCATAATTTACATAAAAAACAGTTTTGTTGATTAAAACTGATTTTATAGTGCTTTCAAAAATTACGCAGGGTCTTATAAAATTATCTAGAAACTATAAAACATTGATTCAATAATTTATGAATACATTTTAGGGAAATAAATATTATTTTAAATTAAATAATTAATTATAATTAATTATTTATGAATAACAGAATACCAAATCGTTTACTATGGTCAAATTGTCAATTTCTAATATGTATAAATTTTATTTTATTATTCATAGGTAATGTTAATATTATGTTGGATGAAATAATATTCATAAGGTTCATATTACTACTCATAAGGGTATGTTAATATTCCTAAGGGTACGTTACTATTCACCAAAAATTATTTTTGATTCATTAGACTCCAAAAATCATCTTGAACTCAACTGTGTATGTTAGATTTTCAAAATTCCAAAAATATAAGTGACAAACTTATGTTTAAAGGTCAATTATCATATATTATTTCATTATTTTTTGTTTTGAGGACATAAATATAAGAAGGGAATTTCCATTGAAAAACATTGGGTCATTACATTCTTCCCCCTTAAGAAATATCACCCTCAAAATTTCACTTTACACATAATGGTGAAGGTTTTTCTTCATCATTGCCTCTTCTGGTTCCCAGGTTGCTTCCTCAAACTTATGGTTCCTCCACAACACTTTTAAAAGATGGGTTGTCTTGTTGCATAGAACCTTATCTCTCCGATCCAGAATCTTTACTCGCTGCTCCTCATAGGAGAGATCATCTTCCAGCTGCACCACCTCTGAGTTTAGTACATGTGAGGGGTCTGGTATGTACTTCCTTAGTAGTGATACATTAAACACATCATAAACAAGTTCCATATTCTGTGGAAGTGAAAGATGATAGGCCACGACTCCTATATGGTTAGGGATCTCAAAGGGGACAATATACCTTTGGCTTAGCATCCCTTTCAACATGAATTGCATGACTCTCTTCTATGGATATATTCTAAGGAAGACGTTATCTAAAATGTCAAACTCCAAGTCCCTTTAACGGTTTTCATCATAGTTATTTCGAGACATTGAGTATCTTTGATGTTTTTTTGGATGACTTGAGCCTTCTATTTCATCTCTTTTTCAAGATCGGGTCCAAGTAGCTTTCTTTCTCCAACTTCATCCCAATAGGTTGGAGTCCTACATCTCTTTCCATACAAAACATCATATAGAGCCATATGAATACTCTAGTGGAAACTATTTTTTTATGAGAACTAAACCAATGGGAGATACTTATCCCAACCACCTTTGAACTCAATAGAGCAGGCTCTTAGCATATCTTCAACTGTCTAAATAGTCCTTTCAGACTGGCCATTTGTTTGGGGGTGATAGGCCATACTGAAATGTAATTCAGTACTCAAATCATGTTGAATGTTCCTCCAGAATTTAGATGTGAACCTTGGATCACAGTCAGAGAAAATTGAGAGTGGAACACCATTCAGTCTCACCTCTTCCTTCACATATATCTTTGCATGTTTTTCAAGCTAGAGGTCTTCCTAAATAGCGATAAAATGGGCAGTCTTGGGGAGTCGGTAAACCACAACCCATATTGCATTATTTCCCTTTGAAGCCTTCGAGAGACCTATGACAAAGTCCATAGTAAAATTTTCCAATTTCCACATGGGTATAGGCCATGGCTACATCATACCTTTGGACTATTGTCGCTCAGCTATAACTTGATGACATAAAAAACACTTTGACATATATTCCGCAATATCCTTCTTCATGTTATCCCACCAGAGGTCTTCTCGGAGATCATGATACATCTTGGTACTCCCAGGATGGATAGAGAATGTTGAGCTATGTGCATTATCCAATAGCTCATTCTTTATCCTGGGTGATTAAGGCACCCAAAGCTGGGTTCCAAACCGAATCACACCATCATCATCGATATGAAACTCTTTCATATTCCCTTACATTACTGCATTCAGCCTCTTTTGTATCCTCATATCATCTCTTTGTGTTTACATAATCTTATCTTGGATGGATAGCTGAACAATCATTTGGGAAAGGTAGGATGTTTCCTCTTCCCTTATGATTTCCAAATCAATTCTTTGCATATCTATGAAGATATGGTTTTTCTCAATCCACAACATTGATAGAGTAGTAGGTTCTTTTCTGCTTAGAGAATCAACTACCTTTTTCGCCTTTCCAGGACGATAGTGAATAGAGAAATCGTAATCCTTTATTAGATCTAACCATCTCCAATGATGCATGTTGATCTCCTTTTTTGTGAATTATACTTTAGTATATTTTGGTCGATGTATATGTCACACTTTTCACCATAAAGGTAGTGCCACCAGATTTTCAAGGAAAAAATCACGGCTCCCTGCTCGAGATCATGCATCGGGTAGTTCTTCTCATGGATCTTCAACTTCCATGAGGCGTAGGCTATAACATTTTCATTTTGCATGAGTATAAAACCCAAGCCTTTCTTTGAAGAATCACTGTATATCACAAACCATTCTCCAATTTTCAGTAATGTGAGTATAGGTGCAGTGATCGTCCTTCTCTTTAGCTCCTTGATTCTTCCCTCACATTCTTCTTTCCAGACATACTATACCCCTTTCCTTGTTAACGTAGCTAGCGGGATTGAAAATCATGATAAGTTTCTTACAAAATGTTGTTAGTACCCAGCTAATCTAGGAAAACTATAGATTTCGGTAAAACTAGAGGGCAAGGGCTATTCCTCAATCACCATTTTCATTGATGGATCCACATAAATTCCATCACTTTTGATCACATGTACCAAGAATGTGACTTTATTCATCCAAAAGTCACACTTCCTGAACATGGAGTACATATTCTTCATTCTCAATGTCACCAACACAAGTCTTAGAAGTTCTTCATGTTCATCCTTGCTCTTACAGTAGATGAGAATATCATCGATAAAAACTACCAAAAATTTGTCGATGTAATTTCTAAAAACAGTAATCATCAAATCCATGAATATTATAGGGGCATTAGTAATTCCAAAAGGCACCACAAAAAACTCATAGTGCCAAAACCTTGTAAGGAAGGCATACTTCTAAATATCTTCATTCGTCACCTTTACCTAATGATATCCCGAATGAAGATCCACCTTTGGAAGTATTGAGATACTCTTAACTGATCGAACAAGTCATCAATCCTTGGAATATGTTACTTCTTCTTTATGGTGATCTTTTTTTGTTCCTGATAATCGATACACAACCACATTTTTCCATCATTCTTCATCAGAAAGAGAACTTGCGCACCCCATGGCGATGCACTAGGGTTTATGAACCCTTTGTCCAGATGCTCTTGCAGGTACTTCTTCAACTCATCCAGATCGATAGGAGCCATCCTATAGGGGAACATTGAGATATGAGTAGCTTCGGATATGAGTTCAATTGATATCTCTACCTCACGATCTAGGGGAATTCTGGGTAACTCTTCTAGAAATATATCGTCGTATTCCCTTGCGATGGGTATTTCCTCAAGGTTGGAACTTTCCGTTGACTCAACCATTTGTGTGAGGAATGCTTCTGCCAATGGAATCAACGCCCACACCATTGAAGGATTTTTCAAAGGAGATTCATGATCTTCCATGCATTTGTAGAGGATCAAGGGATGGTTTGGAATATGAAATGATATTTCCTTTTCCCGACTGTTGATTTGTGCTCTATATAACAAGAGCCAGTCCATTCCCTATATAATGTCGAATTCCACCAAGTGACGTATTACCAGATTTTTCAGAATATTATTACCACAAAACCAACAAGAGGAGAGTCAAACACTTGGGGTCAATGATTGAACCACTTAGTTATTTCACAAATATCTCTACTTCATGGTTTTAGGGCTTCTATTATCTAGTTATAGAAAACTTGTAAGATATAAAGGAATGTGTAGAACCAGAATCAAATAATAACTTTTCCATTCTTTATTGAATAGGAAGGGTACCTTGTTCGAATTAATTATCATGATCCACCTCCACAGTAGTGATGGCATAAGACTTCCCTTGTTCCTTTTGATTTGGTGGCGGCTGACGCTGATTACCCTCAAGAACTCGAGGTTTAGTGAACATGTTTTCATAATTCCCAACCTCCCTAAATTTGTATCATTGAACCATGAGTATTTCTCTCCTTTCATCGGCTACATTCTCGTTCATTTTCGTGTCTCTTCGATACTCTTTAGAATGGTGTTCATATTTCCCACACTTGAAGCACATCCCCGTCCCTTTGAGGTAGTTTCCATTTTGAAACTTCCTAAATGTTTTCCATGTGGGTCATTGATTTTTCTTCCCACCATTGTCATTAGTTCCACCAGCTTGATACTCCATCATTCTCTTGTTATCACCATAGGCATGGGACCATTTTCCAAACTCCATCTCCACTTTGAGAGCACACCAAACAACTTCTTCATAACCCCCAAAGTCTCTAATTTCAATAGACTTTCAAAGGTGTGGTTTTAATCCACTAAAGAATCTATCAATTTTTCTATCATTGTTGATAACAAAACCCGAATCATACCTTGTGTGCCTTGTGAAATTTGCTTCATAGGTTGTGACAGATTCTCCTTCTTTTTGCTTGAGCTATACTAATTATTTCTCCATATTTTTTTTGAAGAGATCGTGGGAAGTACTTATTATGAAACTTTATCTTAATGTTTTCCCATTCTATCTCTTCAATTTCCTCCCTTGTCTTGGTGTTCTTAATAAAATCCCACAATTGATCGGCTTCTCCATCTAGAAGATAAATGGTTAGAGTCACCTTCTCTGTCTCAGAATGGTGATGAATAGAAAAGATCTTTTCCATGGATTTGACCCACTATTCAGCAACTATTGGATCCGAATATCTACAAAACATCAGTTGTTGTTGCCACATAAAACATTCAATAGCCATTTTCTCCCTTTAATGTGAAGGAGGACATTCCCCATTATTATGGTTATTATTCATAACCTAAGATAATTGGGTAAGCATCGTGAGGAAGGTTTGAACTCCACCACCCAAATCATTAGGGATGTCGTTCAGGCAATCGTTGCATTGGCCCTCACAAGAGTTGCGGGGATGATTTCTCATGGTTCCCACCATTTTCTAAAATAGAAAAGGATAGAACAAAACATAACAAAACATGTCATGAATAAATTATTCATTTAGACAATTATACCAAAAAAATAAAATTTTGGATCCCTATGTAAATATTCTTGTTTACATATTTTTACATAGTCTCATACTATAAGTTTTCTCAAGGTTCACTAATCTTAATTCCCAAATTAACTAAACCTTGCCTCTGATACCAACTTTAGCGACCCGACCTTTTCCTAAATTACTATTACATTATTTTAAAGATAAAAAACATAATAGTATTACACAAAGAGGATCCAATGGCATAGTGTCTTGGGAAAACTAGGACCACACATGACAAATACAACATCTAACATAAACATTTATTTAATTTCATCTTCTCTAGCTTCTTATTGAAACTTGTCCTCTCATTTGTACATGTAGTCACCTGAGGATATAAATAAAAAGGGGTGACCTAGAAGCCTAGTTAGAGGATAGATAATAGAAATATATCATTGGGTGAGAATAATCATAACATAGGCAAAAGATCATGAACCTGAGAAGAGAATAAATAAAAGACTTGAAATGTGGAAAAGCATAAAAATGAAACATCATGTCATAGTGGTTAACTACCACACATACTTGTGAACAAAGGTAGAATCTTGTTCACACATCATTTGACATTTACTCATCAGATTCATAAATTTCACCAATTCATTGGAGTGATATATAATTTCGGGTGCACCCATCACATCATAACATTATCAATTCTCATGAATTCCACTATGAGAATATAAAATAAATGAACATAACTAACCAATGAAAAGGAATGAGTTTCATCTCATAATAACACATCCATAAACATAGGGTTCTTAAAAGAAAGAGGGAACACCATACATGATACAAGAACCAACAACATTGAATGAGAGGTAAAAATAAAGTTCTTAAGAGAAGAGTTCTTTTGGAAAAAAATTGGATTGACATAAACATCATTAGAAAACATGTATGACCCAGAAAAGGAAATAAAATGATGAAAAAATGATCTTTAAGGAGTAAACATATCAAAAATGGAGTGAAAGAGGTAGAACTCGAATAATGAAAGTTTGGTTCAAAAATTTCCCCTTACCGTGTACCCGAATGATTCATTCTCTTTAATGTCGTTTATAATGACATTATATTCATTAATTATAAATCTAGAACTATGTGAAAATTAATAGGGTTCATTATTGTTTCATTATATCATATTATGCTCCTCTGTATAACTTATATAATTTAAAAACATTGTTCGGGGATGTTCGATTTTTTGGTTTTTCTTGGGAGGTTCACTTGTATTCTTAAATTGATGTTTGGGTAGAACATGAGTAGACATCAGAAAATAATATTACATGTCATTAATGATATTACAAGAGTTTTAATGATCTTATAATGAATTATATTATATCCATGTGGATGAATAATTAGATAAGAATTAAATGATGGTTATTTGGGTCAATTTGGGCGGATTTGGATCACAACAAACGTTTTTTAACTTATCACTTAGTAATATGGACATAGGTTATTTCCAGAACATTAAATAGAACATAATACCTAAAAAATATTCCTTTTCAACCATAAAAATGGTTTATGACCAGATCTGATGGTATAAATGGAAGAAGAAATCATGTCGTTCTTGAAGGCGACAAATTAACACATCACGAAAAACATTTTATTTAATAAAATAAAAAGAAGAGTAAAAAGGGTTTGATGATATAATATGCCATTATAACCATAAAATTACAGAATATTTATAATACTGGAGTTACAATACAATTTGGATGAAGATAGGTGGTGAGAGATCAAGAAATGAACTTGAACTTGAAATGAAATTAAAGGAGAAGAGGGAGGGAAATTATCTCTAGAATCCCCCTCTTGAGAACCTCTTTAAGGGCCTAATCTTGGACATTTCATGAGAACAGAAGTTCTTGGACGTGGGGGAGGGGATTGGGAAGGTGTTTGGGAATAATTTAGGGAAGGCTTGGAGCTTGAGGGGTGTGAGGAAATTAGGGTGTGAACTGTTGCTTTTATAATGGAGGGGAGAGGGGTTTCCTTAATATAAAATTCATTGTTTTATTAATTTCCCCTAAGACAAGGAATAGTGAGTCTTGATCAACCAATAATAGTAATTTTATAATTTTATCGATATCCAAGTTGTCTTACATCTTCATAACCTCATATATGACCATATAATAAGCTTATTTTGCTTATTTTGTAAATTACAGTATTCCACTATTCATAAAAAATTCTTGTATCTCAGAAAAAGTCCAAAAATTTACCCCAACCATTTTTCTACGTGTATAAGCCAAAAATAAAGTGATTTTTTCAATAATATTTTTCTAAATATTTTTAATGTAATATTTAATTAAAATCAAAATTTACATAAAAAACAGTTTTTAACATTAAAACTATTTTATAGTGCTTTCAAAAATTACGCAGGATTTTATAAACTTATCTAAAAACTATAAGAAATTTATTCAGTAATTTATGAAAACATTTGAGGGAAATAAATATTATTTGAAATTAATTAATTAATTATAATTAATTATTTATAAATTACGAAATACCAAAAAGTTTACCAAGGTCAAATTGTCACTTTCTAAGATATCTATATTTTATTTTAGTATTCATAGGTAATTATAGTATTATTTTGGATGATTTACTATTCATAAGGGTCATACAAATTTTCATATGGGTATGCTACTATTCATAAGGGTACGATATTATTCACAAAAAAATATTTTTGTTTCATTAGTCTCCAATAATCATCTTGAACACAACCGTGTATGTCGGATTTTCAAAATTAAAAACATAGGAGGGACAAACTTATGTTAAAAGGTCACTTATCACTTAGTAGTTCATTATTTTGTGTTATTATGAATTAAATATAAGAAGGGAATTTCCATTGAAAAACTTTGGGTCATTACACTCCCAACACCATTTGGATCTATGTTCTATTAAAGCTTTGTACATCAACAAAATCCTACACACAATTACCGGTTCAGGCACCGCCAATGCTCCATTCGCCACTAACACTCAGTGCACTTTCGATTCTTTATAAACCAACAACTTTTTTTGTACCACTAATCCATTATGTACCATCAATGCTTTAGGGTCCATTAACACCCCATAATCCATAAATGCTCTGTGCACCGTTGAAACTATTATAATTATAGAGACATTTCAATCTAGGGACTACTATATGAAATCATTGTCTTCATACATTATACATGTTCATCTGTGAGTTGCAAATATTTAATGTACTTAATATGATTCCAATGTGGTTCACTTCATGTGTCTTCATTGTGGAATACTTTTTGTGTTTCATGTGTGGTCTAAATCATGTACATCTTAGTGGTATTTTCCTTCATGGTTTTAGTATCAAAATTGAGTATTATTTTACTCACCACAACATAGGAAATTCAAGCTATGTCATGTCTTGTGATGATTATCAATTCTTATAGGGAATCTATGGTGAATTGGTGTTATATGGTACATATATTGAGGCCTGACATATATGGTGTTCTTCAGAACATTAGACTTTGGATTATGTACCTATCATTCATGTTTTATTTTATTTGGATGTGTTTATAGGGATTTTACTTTTCATTTATTTTGGGAATGTATTTATGTCCCTATTAATGTTTAATATTTCAATGTTGTACTCTGTTGTTGGTATCTTAGTAGTATGAATTCTTTTTTACCTAGTGTTTTTAGTTTTTCCATTTTGGGCATGGAGATGGGTGCGTGTGTATAGATTCATAGTAAAATGCCACCAATTTGTAGGATATGTCTACTCTGTGGTAGTTTCCATCCCATTGATATTAGAGGGTATAATGGGGTAGTCAAAGCATGTCCCCAACGCGACAGGTCAATATAGAGTTGTATCTGAGTGAGGTCAGTTAAACCTAACCTACCAAAAGTATGTGAGATTTGTTGGGATCCATAATGTTATGAATTTTGGGTTTTGAATTTAGACAAGGGACTCCAGTGTTGTTACGGTAGCCGATGTATCTATACAAAATGACTCTAAATTCTTCATTTCGACTCATTGCATGAAAAAATTAGTTTCTGGGATAATAAATTGTACAATTATCATATAAGATTTAGTGTGTTCTAATTTCCTTCTTAAGCCAGTGTCAAATCAATTGGTATACTCTATTGATTATTGTATGCCTTGATCTATTTCAGGTTGCCTCCACGTAGATAGCCAATAATTATTCTGATTAATGATCATGAGGATGATCCACCTAAAGATGAGGCATTAGTACAAGGACCACTACCTAAGATAGCACCCCTGGGTGGTGTACTAGTGATACCACCTCCTAGAGAGTTGAAGTCGGTACCAAAAATATTTGTTGAGGATGCACATAATATGAATTCATTTCATGAGTTCTAGTTGAAGTGAAATCCCAGGATCTTTGTTGAAAAAGGACCTTGAGGAAGCTTCTGATTGGATAGAGGTGGATACGCTTGACTTCCACCTTGTGAGGATGCCTCTTGACCGGATGGTAGTCCTAGCCGTGATTATTATACATGGACCTATGGGGGTCATGGTGGAGCTTAGAAATCTAGATGTATGAAGATAAAAACCATTCCTGGAAATATTTCTAGATTTTTTCAGGGAGGAGTTCTTTCCAGTGACATTACGCTCTAGGATTATACACGAGCTACTGTATCTATAACAGGGTCGTCAAATAGTTTCATATTACTCAAAGAGATTTATGAATATTTTCCACTACTCAAAATATATGGTATGAGACCCATTAGTTAAGTCCCAAACCTTTAATCAAGTGATACGATAGGAGATCGTGGCATCCATGATATCCCTTAGAATTCCAACACACGAGGCAGTACTTGAGTGATCCCTACTAGTAACGAGTTTTCTAGTGGAGCAAGTGCAGGTAGTGGGAGCTACCGTGGGGCATTAGGTAGATGAATATTCTGCACTAGGTAGAAGATAGCTGAAGAAAGAAACCATGAAGATTGTATTTTTTAGTGGATAACCCTAGGACATAGTGTCCGTGGTGGGAGCCTCCAAGGTTAAAATGAGTCAGCTAAAGGACACGCTTTGTTACTCATGCCACGATCAGGGAAATCTAGATAGATATTGTCTGTCTGATCAGACGACCTATCAGGAGATAGTCAATGGATCACTGGGGCAGAGGAGAAGCCATGAATTTTCTGGTTATCTAGGTGCAATATGGGGAAGTGGAGTTGGACGTGTAGTAAGATATGGGAGGTGGTTCGAGATACTACTACCACCACCCCCTAGGTGGGCCACCGTGGGCCCATGGAGCTAGTGGATAGACACATGGATAGCTTCAAGAAATAGATTATTGTGGACTGATTCTTCAAGGATGATTATATGTAATATTTCTTTCATTTCCACCCTAGGATCAGTTTTGATAGACACAGGTTCAAGTAACTCTTTTGTTTCCCTGACCCTTGATTGAGGCATGAAGATTCCAATGGAACTGTGGACTCGATACCTATACATAAAGAATTTTAAGGGAGGATATTCGATGTTCCCACACCGGTTCCATTAGTTTTATCATACACTGGGGGGGGGGGAATTCGGTTAGGATTTATTGGCGGGATCCTCAAGGCCCTAAACCATTATCCTTTCTATGAACTAGTTATCTATAGTCAAGGCCTAGATTGGTTGTTTTAGGCACAAAGTGTGGTGTTT
The DNA here is from genome assembly GCA_963277665.1 of Viscum album. Taxonomy (NCBI): domain Eukaryota; kingdom Viridiplantae; phylum Streptophyta; class Magnoliopsida; order Santalales; family Viscaceae; genus Viscum; species Viscum album. Next base: position 322,414,538 of record OY728119.1, on the reverse strand, counting down.
CAATATAAATGGGTCTACATTTCAATTTTCAGTGAAAATTAATCCCATGAATCATATGATGGACTCACATGTTGGAGGGTGCAGCTGACCACATGCCAGTTGGCTAGCATGACCCTCATTGTAGTGGATGAGATGAGTCCTCTATTTCTTGAAGTTTTTGATGAGTATAATGAAGAATTTCCAAATGAAATTGCTGGATTACGTCCTAGAATTGATGTGGGTTATTGAATATATATATTTCTCTTTATATGGAACCAATATCTACAAATTTATATTGTATGTATCCTATATAACTTCTTGGGTTAGGGGTACAACTGGTGAATTTTCAGAGGAAGGGATTTTTGGAACCTAGTGTTTCGCTATAGGAGGACTCATTTTTTAATTCCATGATGGTAGAAGGGAGCTTGATATTATTTTAGGAATTCTAGTAACTAAACAAGTTGAATGTGGAGGACAAGTTTCCACAATCAAGGATTGAATACCTATACAATTTGCTGAAGATGAAATATGGTTCTCTAAGATAGGCATCCATTTTGGGAATCACCAGCTTTTAGTATAGGATGAGAACATCCTGAAGACAACCTTAATAAGTTGGTACAACAACAATGAGAACATATCTAATCCATTTTTTTATAATGAATTATCCACTAGTGTTCATGGGACTCTTGAATTGTATCATACAACATTACATTGACCAATTAATCGTTGTCTTCATTGATTAAATACTAGTGTACTTGGGGTTAGAGGAAGAGCACACAATACCAATGAGGATGGTCTTGAACACACTCCAAGAGAATTATCATTACAATAATCCTTTGAAGTTTTAGTTCTAGGTAAAAAATGTACAATATCTAGGAGACATCATTTCAAGGGATGGATTTGCAGTAAATCAGGTGAATATTGATTTGGGGCTCTCTTGAGAGCCCCCCACAAGTGTAACTAAGGGGAAGAGTTTTCTAGGATTGGTTCAGAATAATCAGAAGATTGTACATCATTATTCCTATGTATTATAACCCATGCATGCCTTGATATAGAAGTGGAAGCCTTTTTGAGTATATAGATTTGAAATATGATTTTTTATTATATAATTTAAAGATTGAAGTGTTACCCCATCTTTAGATCATAGGAGGAGGGTGCTCAGTATGTGGTTTTTTGTGATGCATCAGGGATTGGGATTTATTTTTTCTTGATACAGGGTAATGTAGAGATTCCATATACTAAATTCCTTTTAATGTAGCATGAAAATAACTACATGACAAAATATAATAATCTAGAAAAAGTTTTTTTACATTGAAGTTGTGGTGACACTACTTGATGTAGAAGAAGTTTACCGAATACACTGAGCAGAAGAGATTACTATATATCTTCTCCAAAAATAATTTTAACACGATAAAAATGTTTTGGATATCATTCTTCCAGAACTATGAATTCAAGATAGTCTATAATCTTGGGAAAGGGATTATGTTGGAAGATTCTCTCAACTGGATATCAACTTAACAACTGATGAATGTGGCATTAGAGAATTTATCCTCGATGCAATTATCATTTGTGGATGGATATGGAGAAGCTTTCCAAAAGTTGATGGTTATCACCCCACCGATCATTAAACGAGTCATGGATGTGCTGTTTGGAGAAAGAAACATTGAGACTATACATGCTCAGATGTTGACAGATCATTCCCATGATGTATATTCGATAGGTAGCGAGCATGTCGTTCTCTTTAGAGGATGCACAATAGTACTAGTGACATTGCAGATGGAGTTCTTGAATGATTTTCATACATCCCCTTTAGAGGTACATCCCAATGTGAAAACGATGTATTAGGATCCTCAGTGTCATTTTCGGTGGCTTGGGATGATGAAGATAGTGTTAGAGTTCATTTCTTGATGCCTCACTTTCCAGCAAGTGAAGATTGCACACCAGGTTCTAGTGGGATTGACCCTAAAACATGAGGTGCTAGAGTGGATGTTGTATGGGATATCAATATACTTCGTGACAGGTTTTCCACCCACATATAGAGGACACAATACCATCTATGTGATCATTGAATAACACACCTTGTTAGGTCACTTCCTACTAATATGTGAGTATAGTTCAGTGAAGAGCCAGTGATGCCTCTTTGTGTAGGATTAATTTAGCATCACAAATTTCCATCAATGATTGTCTCATAACCTAATGCTTGTATCACATCTTGGATGTGGATGGTATTTATTGAAGTTTTTGGGAGTCAATTTCACTTTAGCACTACGTTTCATCCCATGTCCAATGGGCAGGTGAAGTAAACCATCCAGGTTTAAGAGGACATGCTATGTACTAACATCCTAAAATTTTCCCACATTTGGTAGGACATCCTATATCTACTGGATTTTGCGTATAACAATAGATACCTCTAAATCATTTGTATGGAACCATTCGAGACCTTGTACAGGTGACCCTATTTGTCACAACTTTTCTAGACAGGCCTAGGGGAGTCAGCACTCATGGGTCTAGAGTTGGTACGGGATAGCACTGAGATAGTAGTGACCATCCCAATGAATATGGGGACTACATAGAGTATAAATAATTAATACGATTAATAGTTGTGGGGTACAAGGAAGTTTTAGGAGGGATACAATGTGTTCATTATAGTCTGACCTAGATGGGGATTGCCGATATTTTTCTAAGGGGATTTTATATTTGAGAAACATAGACCCTTTCAAAATTCAAGTCAGAGTTGGTGAGGTGGAATACCACCAAGAATTAACCCCATAGTTACAGCTTGTGATTTATTTCGTCCAAGTATAATAGCTGAGGAGGTATGTGGATTATTCATCACTATTCAGTGATTGGGCTGAGCTAGAAAATTATGAGTGGAATACATTTTTTCTATAACCTGTAGTTATAGTGGAACAACATAACAGATTCTTTATGGGCTTTATATTACTCCCATGCACATTCGGTGGTACCACGACAATCTCTAGGAGATAAATTGTTAGTGGGATGATCAAATTCATGTTCAGTAGACTAATCATTTTTCGTATCCAATGATTTGGACTACGATGATGTAAATACCCATGGTGGGAAGAATGCAATGACTTGTGTTTTTTTATTATATATATAGATATTTTTTTGAGAATTCTTTAAACAATAAACTAATATGGCATGTGATTCTGTGGACTGGGGTTCCAAGAATGATTGTTTGAAAAATGTTAAATTTTTTATTGCATGCCTACATGAATTTCTTGTAAATGTGATATAACTATTAAATGGGATCTCATATAAAAAACATGAGTCCACTATTGAGCCCAGAGTAGTGTTTATCATAGGCGTGACCTACCATTTTTCAGCGTGGGTAATTTATAGAAAAGTCACCCAGAATGTAACTGAAAATAAAATAATTAAATAAAAATTATTTTTTAAAAATTCAAATTACTAATAAATTGTAACATAGATTAGAAATGCGAGACTACTATTATGTTCATATGGTCGTGTTTACTATATGTGATGCCTAACCTTGATCTGCATGTGTTGATGGTAAAGGTTAGTCTTTAGATGTGAACATCATCAAAATATTTATTAAAAATATTTTATTGAATTTTAGCTATTTTTGAAATTAGAGTTTTTATTTTTAATATTCCTTGTTAGAGGTATTTTGGGTTATTTTATAAACGCAAATATTTCCCTAAGGCATAGAGTAGGAAGCTCTATCATGATGATGAATGTTGGTGGATCAAGGATTGATGGTGACCCATGCCTACATTTTCATCAATGACTGATCCAATAATTGAGGTAGGGTGCCAATATAATGGTGATTTATTTTAATATTAGTAGGTTAAAACATCCAATTCATACCAAACCATGAATAGATTGATCTACGGTTCAATCATTCTTGAATGGTGGATAATTATTGTGTGATTAAAGGGAATAAATCATGATGATTATTCTGTTATTGGATTCTTCATGATCACACTAACATGTATGGATAAAGGCCAAATAAATAAGGCCATGTTGCATTCATTGGCTGTTCATGTCCTCAATCACTCACAAATAAATTTATCACCGTCCTCAAATGTCTTCACTATTTGAAACCCTTCATGAACGATCAATCATTACACCCAGGATAATTGTCTCAACGATCCGAGATAAATAGTTGTGATCCGTGATGGATTTGCGGAGGTGATACGGGGGCATAATAATTAGTACGTCTCTCCTAATGGAGGGTGTGATGAATGAAGGGCCACTGGTAGGGTGGCTGGATATTAGGTTAGTGTGTGGCCTGATGAGATAAAATGTTTTGTTGGGGCACACAACCACAATCCAATGGGATCACACCGGAGTAGGATCCCATGATGGAACATGCCATCGGTGGAGGATTAGAATCACACATGGTGGTTGTTTTGAAGGACATGGATCATAGGAATCCTAAAAAAATAATGCAATAACTGGGTGGCCACGAGACTAGATGGGGAATGCAGAGTAACCCCATGAAACATAGTCTAGTTATGCTGTCCGGGGAGGCAGATAGCCACATGGTCAAGTGATCATGTGGACCCGAGGGACAATGATATGGTAGGCCCTGTATAATAGACTAGAACTAGCCGATGCGACATGGTCTAGACTGGTTTTGGCTGGAACAGACCGAACGTGTAGAATCAGGTCTGCCAAAATGGGTCGGGTCTGGTCGACCAGACAAGGTTAGGTCTTCCCAAGACCGAACAAGACCCTTTTTAATAAATTGGACATATATTTCAATACATGTGTCTATTTTCCAATCTATTTGTGGACATGGGATTATGAAGACAATATAGTATTTTTGATATACACTAAGTGAGTGTTTTTGGTTTTTTGAATACAATATAATTTATTGAGTGGTAGATTATAATGGAACAAGTACACATGAAGTGGAATCCTACATCTAGATGTGACTATGTAATATTGGAGAAAATGTGACTTGGAGGCTCATTGAGCCATTGATTCTCCATGCTCCATTGGTGGTCCATGTACCATAAGAACTCCATGCACCAGCATTGATTAGATTGTAATATATGATTTGTGTTCCATAGACATCCCAGACACCATTTGCACTCTGGACACCACCAACGCTCTGTGCACCACCAATGCTTCATGCACCATTGATGAACCACATTCCACTGATTATCTGTGTTCCACTTATTATATTTGTGCCATCTATGATCCATACATGAACATACAACTTAGTGTCATAGAGATTCAATGATCTTTGGAATATAACAAGAAATCCATCTATTACTTTTACATTTTTATGATGACTATATTAGCTGCACTTCATGAGTTTCCATTCTATTGTACTTAGTGTGATTCATTTGTGGAATACATCATGTCTTCACTTTTTTCAATAATTTGTGTTCTTATTAGTTGTATATGATTTCATGGATTTGGGGTCTATAAAGAGTGTTTTTTATCACCCCTATATAGGATATTACAAAATGTGGCATGGCTTGTATAGAAGATCGATGATTTGATGGAATCCTTTGTGAACTTGGGCTAGGTGGTTCTAATAGAGAGGCCTGAGGGACATGTTGTGCTTCATCGACATTAGAGCGATGTTAATGTACCTACCCTTCTGGTAGGGCTTTCTGTGGGAGCATTTTATGATATTGTACTGTTCCTTTGGGCTGGTATTTTATTCCAGTATAGTTTACATTTAATTTTTTTACTAGCATAATCTATTGTTGGTATCTTAGTGGAATAGTTGATTTTTTACATAGTGTTTCTAGTTTTAGAAATTTGGTTTTGGAGATGGGTGCATGTATATTGGATATTAGGAAAATTTCTCCCATCTGCGAGATATGCCTACACAGTAATTGTTGCTATCTCTTGGCCTATAGGAGGTGGGCTTAGGGAAGCAACTGAATGAAACCGTCTGGGATGGGTCATGAGAAAAATATTTTTTTTGGGTAAAACTCATTATTGAGTGTAACATAAGACACTTAAGAAAATATTTTTTTTGGGTGTATTGTAAGATAACTTAGTATTGGATTCATTGTAAGATATATTATAGATTGAATTTATTTAAAATTTTGAATATATTAAAAATCACTCGGATATTATATTCCATTATATTCTTGGTTTCATTTGTCATACAGAAAATAAAATACGGTGTTAATACTTTAGAAATTCAATGTTTTATAAAACTATAATTATTTAGATATTTTTTGCATTTCATTGGCTATATAGAGAAGAAATAAGTTAGAATTTAAGATCATTTTGTGACGTTCTCAATGGATTTAGTATAATAGGAGTCATTGTGTTAAACATTACATAGAAGTAATTTACTTTATCAATTTAAGGAGTATCAAAGGGGTGGATCTATTATGTATATCGTAGATATGTCAACGGTTGTGAGGTTCTATAGAAGGATTTCTTATAGAAATTATTATTTCATCATGAAGTTCCCAACATATAAAATAAATTTATGGATTACAAAAGTAATTAGAGATTATCATTATTTTTTTTAAAGAGATTCCAAAAGGGAACTACATTAATCCCACACCACATATAGGAAGAAAATCACTTCATGGTATTTTCTACCAAGGATTTATGTATAATGACTGAAACCTACTTGATTATTCTTTAAGTGGTGAACTACCAATTGAGATTTGAGAACATGATGAATTAATATCAAATAATTACCAATTGTTTTGTATAATAAATAAAACTGGAGGAATACATGAGATAAAAAGTTTTAATTGATTTTTTTAGGAAGTTAAATTTATGAATTAGATTCCCTTGTAATATAATTTGATTTTAACAAAGAAAATGTTTCATCAAACACCACACCCCAAAGAAATTCTAGCATTTATACTCCTAGGATCATTTCCCTAATGGATTCCCATAAATTAATGGAAATTAAATTGGGGTGAAAATGTTTAAAAGTAAATTACATAATCAACTAAGTCATAACCAAGGATTTGAGAAATCTGAAGTCACCAATATGGTGTTAGAATATTGTCCTCTCAGAGAACATAATTTCATTAAGAATACTCAATATTATTTTCAATCCCCCATTCAAATGATATAATTTCCAAACATCTATAAACTAATATCAAGGAAAGCCTCAAGAACTATTCATGATAGATATGTTGAGTGGTGTAATTGAAACTCAAAATAATCAATATAGAATCCTAAAAACTCATGGGATAAAATTAAAATAATTAAAAGGAAAATTAGATCATATATTTACTACGATGAATAATATGGAAGGTATGGTATATGAAATATTAAAACTCAAAAAATAAAATTTACTAAAGGAATTGTATGTTATATTACAATGTCAAGTGTAAGATAACATAATGAAAATAAATGGTCACCCTAGAAAACAGAATCAAGAAATGTACAAAATCAATAATGTGAGAAATCTACCCAAGGAAAAGAATCCATGAAATTTTCTAACAAACGACCATTACAAGAAAAGTGTAAAATCATAGAGTATCCCCAAAAATCAATTTTAATATAATACTGAATGATATATGAAAAAATAATTTAGAATCATTATAGAAAGGGATGTTTATTTTTTAAAATTAGAAGAAATAAAAGTCCTCATACATGAAACCATTGAATTGTTATGAAGGTATGAAAAATTAATTAAAGAAATTACCATTGTAGAATGTGATTAATAGGGTATGATGGTTTAATTCTAGGTTTTAATTTTTAGGCTCTTATTAGCATTACATTTTCTAAAAAATTCCATGAACTAGGTGATTATATTATTCCATTCACAATTGGTAAGCTCATAAAATGAATTGTGTGACACTGGATCTTTTATTAATGTAATTACATTGTCAATATATTATTATTTACATAAGAGGGAACATAAACACACTAATTGTTTGGAAAATCATTCACATTGAGCCACTACCTATACAGTAGGATCCCTTGAGGATGTCCTAGTAAATGTACAAGGGTACCCATTTCTTAATGACTTGTACATTTTTATCCTAGATGATGTTAAGGGTAATAATTATTCCACCGTTATGCTAGGAAACCCCTATCTAAAAAATTATAGATCCCTCATAAATTTCAATGAAGGTACCCCACAAAATAAATTTTTGGAGGAGAATGTAGATTTCAATATACTCGATTCATTGAAACATCCACATAATGAATATTATATTTTCACTATAAAACTTTTTGAACTCCTCTATTTTTCTAGGAAATAAATTTATAATGTTGGATGAAATAATTAGACATGGAGAATATTTAGAAATAATAGAAATTATGCAAAAAATATGTTTTTTTGAAAAATGAACTTAACCTTGAAAATATCAACTATTGATAAATTTGAAGATATTAATGAAAATTATTTTGACTAGATATTGTAAAAAATAATAACATTTATTGTTTTGAATAATATTGTATCCGGAATAAATAATTTTTTAATAAAAAAATCACTATAAAATACCCTCGAATTAGAATAAAATATCTAACCTATAATTTAAATTATACCTTCTTGGAGGAGGATAAGAAACTGTTAGTAATAATTTGAACATATTTTCATCATTACCATGATAACCAATAACAGGCCATCGTAAAAAAATGTTTTGTCCATAATATTTTTTTTATTTATTATAAGAATAAACCATACCACCTTCACAAATTTGAATTTATTTTAATAAGGATCTATGTTTGTTAGTCAAAACTAGAAGAGACCAAACCCAATCCTCTTAGAAATTGCCATAATGGAAATACTATTTCTTGTAAAAACTCATATAGTCCATCAAATCACAACATCTAAATGGGTGAATCCAATTCATAATCGTAAGAAGAAAATATGTTATATCATTATAAAAATGATTAAAATGAATAGATAACCACTAGAATTTGGAATAGCTAGATAGTTTTTATTGACAACATGATTCTAAATCTAGTAACTATAAAATGGAACTCCCCTATACCATGTTTTGACAAAATTCTAGAATAAAAATTCAATAATGGACATTACTTTTTCTTTCATCTTTTTTCAAGATATTTTATAGTTTTAAAAGATTCCTATGATCAATAGAATCCCATATTTACATGAACATTCACTACATTTTCCAAAGAAATGATGTATTTTATGACTTTGTAATGCCCAGGTACCTTTCAATGTTAAATGTTAATAATATTATCCAAACTGATTGAAGGTTGTTCTGAGGTATTCCTTGATGACTTAAACATATATGAGACTAGGTTCCAAAAGAGTTTTATATTCATGGAAATGAATTTAAAATGACTTATTGTCAAAATAATTATTTATTTTTTAGAATTATCATTTTATTTTAGAAAATGTAAATTTATTTGTCCAATAAATTTATAAGGAATGATTTGAGGTTGATAAAGTAAAATTGTATTTCATTTCAACATTTTTTTACCATACCCTAGTTAGGAACATTAAATCACATTTGGATTTTTGTTGGATTTATTTATGATTAATTATATACTTTAGAAAAATTCATTTTCCCTTTCTTAATTTACAGAAGAATGAATCTATATTGGTATTTGAAAAATCATGAAGGACAATCATTGATATATTCCAAGAATGTTTAATCAATTCCATGTCATCTTTCCAACACAATAGACTCCCCACTTTGAGATACTATGTGATGCATCCAATACAACTGTAGGGGTTGTGCTATATCTAAGGACTCATAGGATTCAAAAAGTAAATGCCCATATCTCAATAACACTGCAAGAAACCCCAGTTTACTACACACCAATAGAGAATGCATTTTTATTATTATAATAGCTTTATTAGAATTATATACATGAATTTTGGGAAGTAACTTTATTTTTTAATTCTGCTAATAAAATATTATGATATTTAATCCTTAATACTTATTCAAATACATAACTAGTAAGTTGGATGTTTTTAATACAATAGTTTGACCAAATAATTAATTAAAAAAGGGTCTTAAAAATAATGTGTCTACCCACATTAGACAATTACCTCAAAATTCTAAGGTATAACTAATTATAAAGAAATTCCTAGATGATTCATTCCTTATAGAGAAACTCTATAGCATAAACCATGTTCCCTGGTTTTCTAACATTTTTAAAATCATGGTAACAATTCTGACACATTTTTTCTTCTCTCCGCACCAAACTATTATATTGAAATCTAAATCAAAACATTATGTCTGAGAAGATCATTATTTATGAGAAATTTGTAATTATAAAATCATTATATTATGTATTCCTAAGGAATAAATAAATTATACAAATTTTCCATGATATTGAATATAAAGGCCATTTTAGACCTCAAATAGCTACTAGTAAAACTATTATAGATGGATTTTTTGGCTGGAAAATCTAAAAAACACATATTTTTTCTTATAAAATAAAAAACATTCACATTATTTATATAATTTATAAAATATATAGAATTAAAAAAAATAATTAATTTTTGTGAAATATTGGATACCTAAGGAATAGAAGTAATAAGAACTTTCACATCCCATTTGAATATTTATATATATTTTTAGGATTAGACCATGTGTCTAAATAGATTGAGGCCAAAGCCTCTTTTGGTGATGACTCAAAAAATGTAATTTTATTTCTTATAATTAATATATTTTGTAGGTTTGGAATTACTAGATCTTTATTCAATGTTAAAGGAACCCATTTTGGTATAAAAAACATGAAATATCTAATTTTAAAATATGGAGTGTACCATAAAAAATGTACTAAATACCACCCACAGGAAAATGGATATGAAGAGGTAACCAATAGAGTTGTCAAAAGGTTCCTTGAGAAGAATGTAAATTAAAAACATGAAACGTGTAAGAAGTTGGATAATTACTCATGGTTATAAAAATGTTCAAAAAACAATTAGGTATGTCCCATAACCATATTTTTTATAGTAAAAATTTACACATTACTTTTTAGATGAATCAGAAATCCTATTGGGAGATTAGATCATCAAACCTTGATTTTTACAAAGGAGGAAAAATGAAATCGAAATTAATAGAGATTAAGGATTTTAGGAGAGAGGAAAATGTGAACTTGTTACTATACAAGAAAAAAATCTACAAAGAAGAAATTAATACAAAAAATATAATATCAAGAAGGTAAAAATATACTTTTAAATTTCTAAAGGATGAAACTATTCCTTGCGTTATTTTAATCCAAATAAATTGGTCCAATAGTAGTAATAAAAACTCCTCCATTTGGCATAGTTGAAATCAGTGAACTATGTTCAAAGAAACCATTTCAAGTGAATAGATAACATTGAGTGAAGTACTGATAGATATTTTGGAAATAACTGATAGAGGAGTCTAGAATCTTCAGTACTAATGATAAGTAATGAATTTCAGGATTTTCCTTTCCCAACATTTACATTCAATGTTTATTTTATTTAGTTATCTTTTTCAAACAAATTTATAATGGAATTCCATTGAGACAATATTAGAAACATGTGTGGGGGAAGAGAAAATCTATATTATATAAATAAATAATAACATCTTTACTAAAAAAAATGCAAAAAGTTAGAAATTTTACATATCATTGGTTAACATTTTCACACATTTTCACTAAATTATATCTTCCATGACTATATTTAAAAAATAACATTAGATTGTTGACCAAATTTATTGTTTCTAATGTTGTGATACATTATGTGATTGTGGAGTGATTTTGATCAGTTATTTTATAAAATATTGATATTAGAATTTAGAGAAGGATTTTGAGGGAAAATATTTGTGTGTAATCAATTTTATAAATTTATGTCACTGTAATTTTGATTAAAAGTTATGTTATATGACCTATATAAGAAAAAAACCATAGAGGAAAACTACAATTAAAATGAAACATTATCTCTAAAACATGAATAATAATGGGACATTGGGTACCAAAAATGGATCTTTGAGAGAAGGTCACTATATTTGTTTCAATAATTAAATAAAAACATCTCACATAAATTCTATTCACTGTTCTTTGAAAAACAATTGATCTAGAAAATAATTTCAAAAGGGACATTTATATATTGAAATAATTTGGGGTAAAATAATATTAATCATATTTGTTTCTAATAGAGATAGATACCTTGTGGGGTAATCAGGGTATGGATATTCGTTTTGAAATTCTTCCAACACCACTAGATATTTACATATTTATTTTAAGGGAAAATATGATTTACCCTTAGTATTTATAGTTCTCGTATCCATTCCAATAATATCAGATGATGATGTTTACAATGTAATTAAGTAAATAAAACACATGGACATACGGTTTTTTATTTTTTTCACTCATTGTGCTACATCCAAGGATAATAATATTTGAAATGTATAGATGTACCAAATCCTCAAAGCCTCACTACCAATGCATGGTTTGGGATCGATCAATTTCATCTAAATGGATCATTTCCTTTACTTTTTTATGGATTTATTACAACTTCCCAAGGGTCAAACCCACAATCTTCCCATTAATGGATCACTAATTATTAGTTGGATCACAATTCCAAAGATAATTTTATCACTATGTGTTAATGGATTAAAACATAGTTAATAGACATACAAATACATTAATTATCAATATATATGAATACAAAATTGTAGATAGCCTCTATGAAGAATTTCATTCTATGATGATGCTTTAGTTCTATGAATACACCATGATGTAAAAGATCAACATTCCAGTCTACTTGAATGAAAATCTATTTATTTTAGAAATTGAAATTTCATCTTACTTGAAAATATCATCAATATATTGAAATCTTAATTTCAATTCCATCAATGTATATGGGACAAAACATATTCTGTAAATATATACTGATAATGAAGATCCTATATCTTTTTATTTTTCTTCTGAAATAATATAAGATAATGACACAATTAAGTGTCTTGTACTGGCATGTATCCCGTTGTATGTGACCCTCAAAATAGTTTCACATGTAATTGTTCCATAAATATTTTGGTAAAAATTTTATATGAAATATTCTTCTCTATATACTAAATGACCATTGGAAAGTCCTCTCATGAGATTACTTTTCCCATTTCGGAAACCTCCTTCAAAACCACCTCCATCATGAACTTCCTACTTCACTAACCACTGTACACCATGTACTGTGATGGATTCACAAGAACCTACATTTCATCGATGAACTTTACATCACAGACAAATAACTCCTAAAAATCACATTTTATTTGAGAGCTACAATGACTCATAAAGAACTCTCATTTTTCAACTATGCCATTATGGAATCCTCCCTCGCAAACAACTTTCAATAACACAGATTTACTCCTTTATAAAAATATTTAGTCAAATAAATTTCCCACACGAACCACATCCTTCTCCACAGACCACATTCATACACAGTTGAATTATTCTAGAAATGATATTCTCTAATGAATTTCTCTAAATCTAATTATATGATTATAATCCGTTATATTTTATGATAAATCTCACAAAACCATATAATCACAAGTACCCAAAAATCTAATGTTTTATATACTACACTGTAATATTTTAATACAGACCACCCAACAACATTATCCTTTACGTTGAACATTGACTTCAATAAATTAATTTTCATTATGGTAGACTTATATCACCACCCCAATCTGAAAAAATGATACTCACTCTAATGAAGATACTCCTTTGGAAAAACATTCCTCATGTAAACCCATTTTGTTATGCGGTTCACATAGGTAACTTTATGATTCAAATATAGGGGATCTCTTTAAGGAAGGATTAATTGACAAAATACATCTAATATGATTCCTTGAGATAATTTTTCCATAGAATAACCCCATTTGGAGGTTTTATTAAACTCTATAAAATTTTATAATTCATTCAAATTTCATCATTTGATTCATATTTTTTTAATTGATTTACTCAAAAAACACTATAATACCACATACACCATGATTTGTGTCAAAAAAACAAGAGTTGAATGAAATGGTCATAAATTAATTACATCATTCCAATACCACAAAAATAATTTTATAAAAAATGGAATATACTATGGTATATAACATTTGATTGATCATATTTATCATTGTATGATTTAAAAAATCCCTACTACACTTCTCCCCCTATAAAAATCTCCCCTGTCTTGATTGCGAAATTTTGTCCCCCTATTATTTCGAAAATTTTCCCCTTTTCTTCTAAACCTGAATGTAACTCCTTTGAATTATAAAATAGGATAATTAAAAAATTTTAACACATTATGCAAAAACACATCATACCACTGGGAGAGGGGGTCCTACATCCACACTCGCTATGTGTGTGGAATTTAATAGACTACATAATCCTGTTGAGGATGCTAAAATAGATCTTTGTGAAAGGAATTCATCATAATGTTTATGAATTTTTGTTTTATTGGCCGATAATCCATATAATAAAGCCTATTATCTACATTCATGTTGATGGACTGATATATAATTTAAATGACTGTTATCCTTGAGTGATGGACTAGATTTTTACTATTATTTAGAAAACATGAATTATAATAATGGATAACAATCAGAAACATCCCATATTTCTCCACTATTCTCATAGATTTCAATAAGGGATTAGATAAATCAATAATTTAATTATACATTGGAATTTATCTATGTTCATTATATTTTCAATATACTGTAATATAATGAGGGGAACACCTTATTCATATCTCTCATAAAATCTAGAGAAATTGTAATTACACTCACCCATTGGATTTGAAAATCTACATAGCCCATGACATATTATATGATGTCATTTGAATAACACCATGTTATGTCAACAATATGAAATTTCATCATCAACTCCATTTGTAAACATTATATTGAAATAATGATTCTTTGAGTTGTTTTTCAGATTAGATTTAGGTTGTTCTTTATAGCTAGACCAAACATGGATATTTTTAGCAACTGAAATTACCACATGACATTGAGTCATTGGCTGATTCTATAATCATTATATTTTAGGACTCTATATAAAAAACAAAATTTTAATCCAATAAGAGACAAAAGTTTTCATTTCACTAACCTTCTTATATAGATCCTTGTAGCATTGCAGTCCACAATTATTTAGAGTACTGTTTTTTCGAGTGAGGATATATCATTTAGTTGTATAATCATACTTTCTCCCAAAAAACCTACAAAATTTTGTATCCTAAACATAATGATCTAATAACTCATTATATAAAAACAATATATAATCAAAAAATAAATGAATTTTTATTATACTACAATAATAAATCATTTCTCCATAGAAAAAAATGCTAAAAATGAGTAAGATAATCATGATAAAATATTCAATGTGACATGTTACCAATTGATCATTCAAGATTATATTTTATATTTCTTAAGTTTCAACTTGGGCTCTAAAATTTATAATCTATATTTAAGATATTATGTGTCTTTCAGATATATATTTTGGAAATATTTTCATTGTGTAAAACAACTTATTGATTTTTTTTTCAATTTAGATCATTGTGATTTAAAATTATTCTTTTTGCATTTATTTCTAATCATATTATAAAACCATTCACATTTAAGAAGAATCCCCCATTGGATTGTATCTACCCCTTATCCATTCAAAACATCTAGTATAAATGGGACCCATTTAAAATACATTGAAAGAGGTTCCATTAGAATCCGCAAGAATAGAAATGTAGTAAATCCTAATTGATCTACCTGTGATACATTATTACAAAACATTATAATCTTTATGTTTTTTTCAACCAACTAACCAACATGAACTATTCTAGAAATATAACTAGAAATTATTTATCCACATAAATGGAATTATTCTTATATTTATATTTGGTTGAATTATTTTTCACAATTTGGGGTTTAAAACAACAATGTATGATTTCTATTTTGATGCTCCATAAATATTCCATTTTTCATGATTATTTCTATGAGAAGGAATCCTTCCACTAGTTTTTTACTCATTCTTCAAAATCTACTGTATAGATCATTCAATTGCCTTTACTTCTCAACATGCATAATAACACATGAATTAGTTATGTAAATATATATTCACTTTGTTGTTGTCTATTTTTTGAGTCAAATAACAAAATATGATTGGTGGAGATTCTTTCAATGAAACTACATTATCATAATAAAAACTGGTGATTATCCACCATTTTTCATGCAGGTTCATATAAAATTTTACAATAGAGATTTTGTGAGTGTAAATTTATATGTGATTGATATGTCTTTCTCTGATCTCCTTATGTTTCCAATGTATTTTTAAACCCATTTATCAACTAAAAATTTGTTATTAGAATATAGGGTTTTTTATTATACACCACTAGCGTGGGGAATCTCATTTAATGTTCTGTTTCCTTACTTTCAATCATACATTTATAATATATATTCAATTTACTATTATTATCACATATATAACATCAAAAATTCAAAACATTCCTCTCTTCATTATATCATGGGTGATTTGCTGATACATATATAGTTCTTCTTTTGACATTGAACATTTGTTCTTCTTGACATATATAATCATAGTTTGCCCCATTTTTTGGAAATAGTATAATTTCATGTCTTTTTTTTCATTAAAGAGATACTTATTTTTTATTTCTCAAGATGTTTATTCTTATTTACATATTTATATGTTTTCTGTCTTCACAAAAAGAAATATAATCAAAATCATAAATATAAAAAAGGATGTATGACCATGAATCACCTTGAAATAGAATATGTTTTATTTATTTGATATAAAATCCAAAATTGGGTTTTCTTAATCATTTAGATGTTTTATTACTGTTATTTTAACTTCTAACATCTCTCTTCAAATTATTCATGGGAGGGGGTTCATCATATCCAATTTATGATTTTCCAAAACATCATGGCATTTTGTATGAGGAAAAAATTTCTTGTTTTTTCACTAATGTAATATATTTGATATTTAATTAATTATGACATACTGATGGGTAATAAAATTGTAAGGGTAAATAATATTCTAATTTGGTTATACAATTATAATTACACTGCTCAACTTCTCCCTTGTGATATTTTTCCTTTTTCGCAATTGTTGAATCTTGTTATCCCTTGATTCAATGTGAGAATTTTTCTCTCTCTTGATATTTTCCACTCTGGTCATATAATCATAAATTTTTGGGAGAGAGTGTTTATCATTTCATATTTATTCATCATTTTAGAATTCATCTATGAAAAATAACCATTATAGAATGAATTATACTATTGAATTATTTACTTCTATAGAACTAATTTAAACAGTTGTGTAGAAATGACATCATTTATGTATTCTAAATTATGAATTTAGTATTCATACAATTTTTTCCCCATTTCATATATTTTCAGTTTTTTTAGTTCTTCAGCATTGTAATTGTTCTTCTCTGTTGGATCTTTGGACAATTAAAATGGTCATTTATTTAATAATGTTACCTTTTCATTTTAATTCCTTATACATGGATCAATATATCTTCTGATTTATCTTTCATTCCAATTTCTGATCTAATTCTTTTTTTAGAAGGACAAATTCCTCTTATCTCTATATTGTAATTTCTTAATCATCATTAGTTTTGGAATTCATTTAAATATCAGGTTGATCACTTATTCTGATAGTATCATTGAATTAGTAAATATGATAACAATATTATTCATTAAAACCAGCATTTAGTACATTTTTAGTTTACTTAAATTTAATGACACTCATTTCATAAATATTTCCTCACATAAGAATTCCCCCAAAAGTTATCTGTTTTCATTAATGTTCTTTAACTTACCCTTGTACACTGAGAATAGAGAAAAATGAAACATTAATTTCAAAAAATGACTTTACCAAGGTAGCAAAAAATATATAACATAAACCATTCCATTGAAACCAATTGTTAGGTCATAGAGGTTCTTAGATACTCTAATGGGGGGAGTTATGGTTTGTATATTATTTTAAAAATTCTTTTTTCCCCTAGATCATGGGAGATTTATTATAAGGATCAATTTTTTTATTTAGTGTATATATTTCAATAATAATTTTCATAATTATCTTATTATGATTCATTGAATGTAAATAATGATATAAGTCAAAAGAACATAAGGATGTTTATCTAGATCACCCTCACATGGCTACATCCAAGGAGCACTCAATCGACAATGTTTTGATGTTCCATATCCACTAAGGTTTACATAATAAATGATTTAGGATATATCAAATCTATGCACATGATCACTTACTTTATGATGCTTAAGAATAACTCCCTCATCTACAAGGGTCACTCCCTAATCACTCCATTAATAGATCACTAATATAGGATAATATCACCTTCATACTCTTACTTTACACCATGGTCTTAAAAGGATAAAACCATAGTATATGGAATTATATATCACTTTATTATAAATAATTAGTGATTTAAAAATTATAGGTAAATTCATTATTGAAGGTATTTCTGGGTCCATCCTTCAGTTATGTGAAAACACCTAGATGTCGCACATACACTTTCAGGTCAACTAGAATATATTTCTCTTTATAGTAGATATAGAAATTACTTTCTCATTGGAATGATCTTATAGAGTTTGTATGTCTTCGTTTCATTAATATGAATATATATGTGAATAAACTCTATCTAACAATATAGTCATATAATGTACATACTCTATCTTATTATTATTTAGAATTCAGATATGATAATGATAATATAAACTAGGATATCAGAGCACATATCTCTTTTCTTGTCACCCTCAAATTAGTACCAAATATAAGAATCCATGAAATAGTTTTTCACCTGGTAGATGAAATACAAGTATCCTCATACTAATTTCTATGTAGAAATTCATTTTGTGACCTTCATATCCCCTTTTAAGAAAACTCTTTTTTGAGTAACATTCTTCACTAACAACCTACTTAATGAACCACCTTGGATGGTGTAATGATAGTGCATCATGAAATACCTCTATTTAACAGATGACCCTTACATTTTGGACTCATAATTATTTTTGGATCGCAATTCCATTGTGAGATATAAATTCCCACAAAAAACCTCCATAAAAACAATGAATTCATGGAATCCTTCCTTCTAAACAAATTTCCATTTTGTAGAATTCATCCATTAAAAAAAACTTCCTCCATAGAATTGTTTCCTCATGATCAACATCCATTTTCACGAACCACTTTTCAACTCAGCATAATTTTTCCTAATATGATATTTTATAATGAATTTATTAATATATAATAAATTGAATAGGGTCTATCATATAGGATGATAAATCAATGAATACCTAGTAATTATAAATACCCAAAAAAATTATTTGGTAAATCATTCAAGGCTAATATTTCTATAAAGTTCATATAATGCATTTAACATTTGTATTTTTTGATGCCTTAGTGAAATAAAACCCTTTTTAGTAGACATAAATCAACACCCAAAAAAAATGATGATACTAAGAAGAATAAATCTCCTACCACAAATAATGAGCCTCATGTGAACTAATTTTGTTGAACGATTTTCATTGTGTACATTGAATTTGACATAGTGATGATCCCTTTATAGAATGATTTATTCACGACCTCAATCCAAAAAGCATTAAGATCCTTTTCAGTCAATGAATTTTCTTACCACAAGTACTACTCGTGGTCACCTAACCACATTAACTAACCCTATTGTAAATGTTGGAATGGATACCTTAAATAATATTACTTTTAGAACTACTCATGGTCACCTAACCACCATCACACACCCTTTTGACATTGTAGGAATACCTAAAATGTGTTCTGAAAGATGACCTTATATGCTTATGCAATTTTTAAAAGAAAAGATGAGATAGAATAATTGATAATTTTATTAATCCTGGCACCAATATCATAGTAGACGTGGATATTATGATTCATCCTCAAAATTCATTGTGATATCCAGACAATGAAAATTGACATTTATAGTAACCATGGTCACCCCAAACATCACCCACCCTACCATGAATCTAAAATCCCTATGCACATTATAAAAATCCAATCATTGTCCTTCCCTAATAATCACAAACACTTTGATTAATACATGTGGGGGTATAGAAGTATGGAGATGATCACACAAAAATATAACACTCCCATTTATAAACCACCATCCAAAAAGAGTATTAGGGTGTCAACATTACTGATAACCTCAACTTTGGATATCACTCCTGAATTTTAGTCCATGATTGAGCAGAGCATATTTTCTGGGTGATAAATGTAAATACCCCTCTCTAATTTCACTTACACATTTACTATGGTATAGACTCTACAGAGAAAATAATATTTGTATTTTCCCTACCTATGTAGATTCTGAGGGTGCTCTGGTACTCCATTCTATCATAAATGAAAATGTTATTTGTCGACACCTTGGTAACCTAAATAAGATAAGCGATAAACTGTGTACATAACATTTAATAAAACCATGATAACATTAAATATAAATACTATTGTGTTTTGTCATAAAAAATGAGGTGACAATAAAGAACTACTCTAGGATGAAACTGTTCTACCATTGACGATGAAACATCTCTCCTTCGCCGACCAATTATTGGACAATACCGGTGTAGTTTCTGGAAAATGTCATGTCTTGAGGGTAAAATAATTCATCCTTGGCTCTCTGTAAATTTTTAAGGCCAATAATTAAAATAATAGGAACCATTATATTTACCCTTTATTATGTATAATCAGATTATCATACCCCAAATGACATCTTGGTTGGAATATGGAAAGTAAATCAACTACTGAACATTCCTGA
Organism: Viscum album; assembly: GCA_963277665.1. Lineage (NCBI taxonomy): Eukaryota > Viridiplantae > Streptophyta > Magnoliopsida > Santalales > Viscaceae > Viscum > Viscum album. The sequence goes on along the minus strand of OY728119.1, from coordinate 322,393,879 downwards.
AATCAAATGAGATTCATCTACCTCTATCATAGAGAGAGTGATCCCATAATATATAAAATGATTTCATGAATGACAGGATCAAGATATATTCTAAAATTTAATGAATGTATAGAATTTATTTTGGATGGGTTCTGATCAAAACTATTTTGGTATTTAATTTTCATTGAAATTCTCTAATGATGGAACACAAAATCTCATGTGGATAATCCAAGAATTATATCCTCAAACCTTACTGATGAATTATAATTTTTAAATGTTCTAACTCATCTTTATAAATTACTATTTTACAGTAGTGGTCTCTTTTAAATTTTACCCCTTAAATTCTATGACATACTTATAAGATTTCAAACTCAAGACACTTTGATTGAGTCCTCTAAATGTGATAACAATTACTGGGGGGAATTCTAGGGAAAAAAATAGATATCCAAATACTAATATAGGAAGTCACATGGATCAAAATTAATATATATTTTATATTTTCATGAGCCAAAATATCCTAGCATAATTCATCATATGGATTGAATTAATGGGAGGATAATTTGATATCCATTAAATAATGATTCAATAGTTGAGTGTGAAGATAATTAAAGGATATAATACTAATTAATTAAAATTTAATAAAAAAATAACCTATTATTAAAAAATTTCTCATTAATAGTTGATCTTAGAAAACAAGATTTATACACATTCTTAACTATTTCTTCTCCAAATACAACTAGTGACACACTTTCACTATATTTTTCTCTAATAAAAATTTCATTTTTCTGAGAACCCCATAATAAGAGCTACTCATGTTGCCTAAACCCTCCTTTATTAGATTTTTATTTTAATACAATATATTAACCACTCATATATCAACACAACTTTATATACAAGATAAATGTAATGGTGTCACTTATAATACTTTCCATTTTTGTAGGGTCTCTATCATGAGTTAATGTAATCTTCCAGACGTGAACAATTTTACCCAGATATATGATATCATATTGAATTAGGGAACGTATTTTATCAATTTTTTCATAATGATCTTTACACATATGGGATTAGTGGAATTAGAGACATTTTTCACAATATTGTCAAGGTTCATCATTGTTAAAAGTACAGTTCCACTTTATCCCTTTCCATGAAACTTAAAACTGCATAGTAGATCATTATCGTTTCTTGATGATATACTATCTATCCCTATTATATATGTTTAATTCCACTAAAATTTATTCATGTAACTTTTAATACAATTTTCACTAACATTGAATCTCTGATTCATTTTGGGTTAGAATTGTATTTTTATATATAGACTTCCTCACACCGAAATATTGTTCTTGAATTAGGATGGAAATCCATAGGGATTATGTTCATACCTATAGACCATAAAGTTTATACTGTATGAACCACATCAATTTTTTTTGACCAGCATGATCACCATATGATATTAAAATACTTGACAAATTCATTATCACAAGAAAAAAATTACATGATTTTTATAGTTCTCATCCAAGAGACCACGTCTCGTGTGGTGTTTTCCTTCTAACATTCCCTACATTTGGTGTTATTCACCTAACCCATGTCCTACATAGAAGTAAATATGGATTTATTATAATTTCATAGGAAATTTGAGGACACCCAGAAGCCTTATCTCAATCTCATCTAAAAATTACATCCATTATTTATTCCTTCTATTTAGGCTACTAAATCATCATATATTGAGACATCCATTCTGTTAGCTCCCAGAAAACAAGCATTTTGGTAAATATTTATGATAAATATTCATGACAGATTTCTTTATTTTACACCAATGATAATAAATCTTCCAAAAAATCATCATTTTTTGTTCCCTTCACCCACTCGAGTTCCCACATCATCCCACCAATATATATCTCTAATTGGATGTGCTAGATCTATTTATAAGTTTAATTTCTCTCTTGAACTATATTTTAATTGATTATGACCCCTTGATATTCATATGGATATTTGATCCTCTTATCATTAACTTAAAAAAATTCTATATAACATGTATATCATCCTTGAATTCATTTCCGTAATAGGTAAACTTTAACCACCTATGATTAAGGGAGTTTTGAAATCTAAGGGGATGTTTCCTCTTTATTTTACTTTAAATAGAAACTATGTTCAGTTAATAATAACCTTAAATTATATAAATTCATATTTATGATTTTTTCTACTGGAATTTTGGATTATAATCAATGCTGTATTTTTTTCCCGAATCACTATGTGGGATACCTGAATCCACTTTTTACTTGTTCATATTTTTGTTATTCTTGGTCCAGGTCATATGTCATTAAGAGTAACATCACATATCCAAATCTATAAAACCTTAAACCATAGTACTATGGTGTAAATTATTTAAGAGCTAAAACACATACACCAAATATGGTCTATGTTTCATATCCTTCTAGTACGAACAAATCAGGGTCTAAGCAATATTAAAATAATCAATTCATCTCTTAGGATCATAGTGATCCATAAAGGAACAATTTTATACCTATATATTCCTTTTTCATGGTCTGGAACTTATATTAATATTTTAATAACATTGGATTTAATAACATTAAACTTTTATTGGTACTCCTTATTGATAGAAAAAAAAATCATTTTTGTGTACCTTATGTAGTGTATATAATATGAATCACCATAAAAATTACTTTAATATTCTCACATTCGAATTACCAAGTTTGAATCTACCCTAACCAAATGATTTTGAATGGAATACCTTGTACCAATGACACAATGACTCATTTCATGACTCTCATCCATTTTATACATCTTAAGTGAAACATTATTTGTAGAAACACTATAGATCCCTTGTTTTCAACATGTTTTTTGGTAAACAATAAATATATATTCTCATATATCATAGTACATACATGGAAACCAGGTTTTTAATATGTTTATCAATCATCGTCAATTTATTTGTAACTTTTTATGATGATTTGAACCGTACTTTTAAAAATTGGCCTCATATTTTTTTTCATTTTTCAAGAATGGTTATAACACCAAATAAATTATACAATCATACACCTTTTCATATAGATATGTCAAATAACTATTTTTGAATTAAATCAAACCACTTTTACATACAATTAATGGGTTTATTTCTGGTTAATAAAATATTTTTCTCTTGACTCATCAGTCTTTGTCTGGTGCACTCCTACTATATAAATAATCATATATATCTTTTTTCCACCACATCAATCCTAACCAATACCAGTTTAGCTTTTTTTATACTTCGTTATTTTGACTATTCGGTAAATAAATAATAAAAATTTAGGATCCCCCATATCCATAGCTATAGGAATCTAAAATAAATAATTCCCCTTTCATCCTTGAAAAATGAAAATAGACTTAGAGATAAATGTACATGCTTCATTAATGTTTGAATGTCATTTTTTTCAAAACCCTTTAATATTCAATAAATATAGGTTTTTATTTTGAAAGAAAAAATTCACATATTTAGAAAATCTTTTAAGTAAAATGAATATTATTTTTTTAATTAGGACATTGGAATTATCTAATGGTGAATTTTTCATAATTTTCTGAGATGGTCAAATTTTTGGGAAAATATTAAATACCATTTAAATATATAATGTCATTTAGGAAATCATAATGACCCAATAGTGATTAAATAAAATACTATAATCATGGTGTTCTGCCAATATATGTTTTACAATTAAATTTTTTTTATTTTTTTATTTTTAATTTATTTTTAAAAGCCTTAATGGACCCTCCAAGACTTATAAGACATATTATCATTTTAAAATGATATCCTTTAGAGTATGAGTCAACACAACTTAAAAAATCCTAATATTTTAAAACATTCGGCCATTGGACTTCTGAAATAAAGTTTTACACACTTATTTGTTAAAAAACATTGGCAAAAACCATGGTCTGGTTGGTAGTTTTTATTAGATTAATGTGTGGTGTCTAAAACATAAATAATGAAGAATTCCTTATCTTCTCATTTTTAATCCCACCCATGAACCCTCATCCTCTTTAGTCAATTCCATTAGAGATCGACCAAACTCTACCATCCCCTTTTTATACTCCTCTCAATGCGCCCCAAGGTCCCAATATGCCTTTATAGATACTCTCCTGTGCCTTTGAAATCACATTTTCATGTTAGGGATTTCTTCCTCTCAACATTTTTGTATAAGTTTCTTTATGTTGATATACACTTTTATTTTCAATTAAAACTATTTGGATATGATTTAGAACCTATCCCATACTTTCCACATTATGTTTTAATTATTATATAACCTATATATCACATTAATTCCTCCCATGTACTCCCACTACCATGACAAAATTCTGTAAAGGATTCCCTCTCAACATTTACATTCAAGAAATTCATTTGTTTTATGAATCTAAATTATATTAAATAATTTGGGACATGTATATATATTACCCATTTACTTTCCATTTCATGTAAATATGATGATATAACCCTTTCACTATAATCATCCATTTTTATGAATTCTTATGTCACACTAATATGTTGTCGAAATTGCACTGTAATTTTTCCATGCCAAAGTCACTGGGTAGTGAATACCATGCCCAATTATCTATCAAGTGTATTCAAATAAATGACCATTTACTTATTATATATATTAATTTATTAATTACACATTCCTTTGTTGTGAAAAAAATTATGATGTTTAATTAAACCATGTTATATGTTCCATGTGGCACACCTATGATTGAAATGAAATCATTTATATGGGTATACCCTAATAGCGCTATAACACCTTGGGTAAAGATTAGTATCATGATACATTAATTGAAATGAGGGTTTACTCATAGTCCATGTGCAATGTGTCTTGGATAATGCTAATATCATGTTAATTGTTGATACCACATTTTCCAAGTTATGATAATCATGCTATATCATTCCTTTATATTCAGGTTTGTCTTATTCCCTACTAAAATTCTTATTGCCTAACATATATTTTAGACTTCATGTTATGCCTAGGGTACTCCCGTAGCTCACACTTTTATTATACATGTTTTAGGTTATCCCATTCAATTATAAGTACGAAGGAATTTTTCACATCATGTAAAAGAAGTTTTCAATAAAATTTTGTATTACATGTTTTATGTTTAATGTAATGTTCCTGATCCCCAAAGACACTAGGAATCTAGTTATAATATGTTGTATCAAGTAAATAAATATTTTAATAAATCATGTAGATGTGTGTAATAATGACGATATTTTTTATAAGTTGTTTTCGCTGAGGACTCATTAAAGCTTACCCACCAGCGTATCCCACTCTAGTGGGGTAGGGAAATGGAATTCCCTGGGGAATCATCAATGATTACCCTAAAGCAAGTCACCTTCATGCGGGGCAATATAGTGGTATTCACTGATGACTCTTCTGGGAATACCATCTAGTAGTGCTGGGCAATGACATTTTCCATTTACTGCTTCAGGCATACCATCTAACAGGGCTGGGTAGTGGTATTCTCCATTTACTCTTTCAGCCATGCCCTCTCGCGTATCACCCATCAGTGAGGTTGGGTAGTGGAGTTTCCTGAACAATTAGTGAGGCGGGATGTTTTGGAATAACTTTGGACCTATAATTAATAGGGGTGTATTCCCAACTAAGACACGTTGTTGTAATGAATCTTGAAATCATGAGTGTAAGACACACCTGCATAAAGGAAATAATATCATGGTGTGGGGTTTGAGTTCCTTCAAATTGCAGTTCGGGGTAGACACAAGGATACTAGGTATTTATGGTGGTTAGATATAAAAATATTGGCATCTATCTCTACTTGATGAGCTATCATATGGATATCACCTTATTTTCTTATTGGGATTCATTTATTGAGTATATATAAAACCTATTGTTGTACACACTCAATGGGTTATGTTTACTCTATTTTCGAGGGAGGTGAAGACATAAAAGATATGAAAAGTTCATTCCATGTCATGATTCTTGAGGTTAGATAATTATTATATCCAATTGTAGGTGGATAAGACTTGATTAGTTGTTCAACTTCTCACCATTTCTTGCTCCATGTGATTTCGTGAGCTTACTTCACTCCTTGTTGGGTTTTTTGCACACTCTAACTGTACCTTATTATTTCTAATGATTACTTTTTCAGCTGTATCTCTTAATTATTCCTGTTATTTTAAATTCATCATACTGGGTATGTTAATACTCTACCCTACAATGGATTTTCTAACACACATCAGTCTTTTTTGCAGATGATAGACACGATTGATCATAATTCATGATGTGTTTAGGGATATCAGAGCGTGAAAAACATGTGGTGGTCAAAGATGGGTTTCTGAAGTGGGGATTATTTAGTAGAGTCACTATTAATTTTCATATTAGGTTTAGAAACTTTTAGAGGGGTGTGTATTTTCCCCTTTTCTTTTTATATTACATTTATGTATCTATACTTTTCTAGTGGTCCTCGAATGTATGGTTTAATTTATAGTAGTTTCAACATTTTTTCATTACCATATGAACTTTTCAATGATTTGGATCTGTGATTTAGTGTATAGGTACTTAGTAAAAGCCCTCCATGTGTTTTTTGTGCCATTAGTGGTGGTCGCCACACCTATCCTATAGAGGTTGTATTGAGGTAGTTGCAGCTCGAGCCCCAGAATGGGTCTTGGATATGCCACATAGATCCCATACTATTTAACATAGTGAGTGGATTAGTTATCCAAGATTGAATATCCACAAATAATTGATAATATATAGCTTACCCAAGAAAAAATATTAATCTATTTTAATATGGTTGGTCTGAGATGACATTCTACAACCACTTTCTTCGATGGATCTACTGATACGCTGTCTATTAAGATTTTATGACACAAAAATAAAACATTTATCATCCAATATATAAATATATATATATATTAACATTTTCATATACTACATCCTTTTTAAGTTTTATTAGTTCAATTATCCAGTTTTTTTCATTCTCTTTCTTTATCATTTAATAGATAATAATTTCATCTATATAGGCTACCACAAACTGAGCATGGTAATCTTGAAAGACTCTATTAATTCAATTCATAATGTTTCAGTGGGAATAAGTAAGATATTTTGTCATCGCTATAGATTCATAGTTACCATAATGTGTACCAAAATATTTCTTTAAAAAATCCACCTTCATGACCCTCAATTGATGATTTAAATAATAAAGGTCCATCGAGGAATCTTATTGATTTTAGCATAGTTGAACAAAGGTCATCATTATGTGGTATATAATGCCTGTTACCAATTTTTATATTGTTCAATTCCAAATAATCAATGAAAACACACACTGACAAAACTGTCATAAAAAATAATTTTTTATCCAAAAGGTGACACAGTCGGTAAAATATATACCACCCTGAAATTCAAACATATCAACCTTGAATTCAATTATGTTTATGACACACAACACAAAATATAAAAATGGAATATATTAACATGATACATTATAATATCAAACAAGTATAAAATATTCTATTTCTTGTAATGTGCACAACACCGAGTCCGCTTGGGTTACATGCAAGTGTGACCTTCATCGATGGTCGGTATTACACACAAGACTCAGATTCACAAAATAATAATTTATTAATAAATTATTATTATTTAATATATAATTATATAACCTAGATGTTATGTTATGTTTTATGAATACTATTATCTAAATATATAAAAATATGGTTTATATAAATATATAATAAATTCAATGGGTACCAGTTAATGAGAAACGAAAATAAAACCAAATGGGCATAAAAATAATTATTTTAATTTTTAGGCATTCAAATAAGTATCGTCACAATATACATAATTAATAAAAAAATTTGAATGTTTTCAATGAAATATATATGTTACATATTGAGTAAAATATTTTTATATTCATCCCCTAGGTTTGATAGTCATAAGATTAGAACATACCCAATTTCACACAAATAAACATTTATTTTTATAAAGGCAATATTAGAGCCTTTTAATGGAGAACCTTTTATGTATCTGAATCATGAAACTGTAATTTACATAATATTTTCAAATAACATTATAATTTTAAAGGGAATATAATAATTATGTTATGGGGTAATTTTTATTGTTTTTTGAATCATTTAATATTTTAATTAATAGTGAAAAATACTGAATTTCAGATCAAAACTGTTTTATCATATAATTTATTTATATGAGTAAACAAAATTTTTAATTTCTTTAATAGTTTAATTAGATCATATTTTTTTCAATTTTTCCAATTTAGGCCATTTTAATCAATTTCACTTTTAAATTTACTCCAAAAACATATCAATATTTTCAATATTTTTACTTTAAAGCAGACGTTGTCATCCAACATGTGGGATGTTTTTTAAATTACATTCTTCCACTTATTTGATAAGAATTTGGAAAAATGTATTCCATATTTAGAATCATAATAATTTATAATTTCTAATAAGTCCAACATATTTACTCAAAAAAATACTAGTGAAAATGTCTGAAATTAATTACAATGATAAAGGTTGAATTTTGATTAATAAGGCACTAAATCATAACCCTAAAGAACAAAAAACAAAAAAAAACCTGTATAAAATAAATATTACAGAAATATTTGTACCCTAACATCTTTTTTATCTAAATTTTTCAATTATTGGATCCACTAGAGACATGAAATATTTTTTAGAATTCAATTGACAAAATATTACAAGAGCACCACTCCTCCCCAGCATTAAAAGTCCACCACATATCTCCATTACTCACACCTCTAAAATAACATAGGTTAATCCAATATATGATAAAATAGCTTCAAAAAATATCAACCCTTATCCTAAATACTAAATTTTTAAAAAATATCTCCATGTAATACCATTGGTATAAACCAAAAATAATTAACCATTTTTGAATGATAATGATATCTAATGATCAGTTTGAATTCATTTAATTTTCCACAACCTCAAATATTATTATTCCACAATAAGATAACAAAAAACTATCCTAAATATACATGTATAATTTTTTAATATTAATATATTATCCTAAACATAAAAAAATTAAACTAATGGTAAATGAATATATTGTTTTTATGTACGTTGAGATACTCTCTCATGAATTGTTGATTTTTAATTTATCCTTTACCACATCTCAATTTAGTATGTATGATGAAAAGTGAGTTTATAAAGGTTATATATGTTATTAATTATTTATCAAATCATCTGGAACTATTTTAAATCACATTTCCTTGTACATCTATTATGTGTAAATATGATAACATTGTTTGTAAATGTATGGACTACCATCCCCTCAAAGTGATGTGTTTTTTTCACAAGATAAAAGTAATATATAAAGGATGGGTTTTAAAAAAAATATGTTACATCAAAATATTATATATTAAATTCATGACATAATTTTATTTCATGAAATTTTATATATACTATATTATTAATTATTCTTTCACACACATTTATAATGACAACATTATTTTAAGATGTGTAGATGGTCCCCTCCTCAACATGTTGTGATTTCAACTTCATCACAAAAATTCTATATATAATTCTATATTATTAAATAGTAATGTATTTATGATATAATTATAATTATGTAAATATATGGTGATACTTCCTTACATTCCATAATGATCATTTAAAATTAGGAATGTTTCTCATTCTTATGTATGACCAATCATCTTAATGATTATAATTTTGATTAAAATTACATTAGCATATTTAAATTTTTTTAATGTATAGTTTATGTATAAATATGATAATTATTTCATGATTATTTTTTTGGTGATGTTATATAATTATCCCAATGACCATTATTAGAAAAATAATGTTTTTTTGATAGATAAAATGAAATTTTAAAGCACCATTATAATCATAATTGATTAAGTAGTTTTGAAAAATATAGTAAAAATTTAAATTATTTTAATGCTAAAAATAAAAAACATTATCATATAGGTAGAAAATTAAGACAATGTTATTATACATGAGGTTAATGGATGTTCACTCAAAAAGAATCTTAAGGTAATGGATTTTCGTCACATTATTTTTATATCTATGAGAGAAATGTCATGTTCACCATATACATATTTTTTTCTTCTGTCTTCTACCCCTTTTTATATTATATCATTAATAAATTTATCATCATCATATTTTAATCATTCAAATAATGTTATTCATTCATTAGGATTATGATTTAAAATTTTTCAATTTGTTATGGGACACATTGGAATGATTAAAGATTAGGATCTCAAGAATAACATTAATCATCATTCAATGGTATATCTATTTGAGTTAATTATGTAACCATTTTCAATAAAACCATTAATTATTTATCCTCTAGTTATTCGGGATTTTTTTCATTTATTAGTACAATTTTCCACAATTTTGTAGTGAAATGTTTTTGTAAAATGTTTTAAGAAAATTCAACTTTTTCTTCCCATTAGTTGGAGAACCTGATTTCTTCTAAAAACCCAGATTTATTATAATGTTTTCAAAAATGATTCTTAAAATTATTTGGTAATGTAATTTTTATCATATTTATCTTTTACCAGTGTTTTCAATGGAATCTTATTATTTTTTCTTGGCAAGTCATTTTCATACCTTTTTATAGTGAAAATATAATGTTCTTTTACCTCATATGAGAATTATGGATTTACTCACATTAATTCATGTCTAAAACGATAATTCTAAAACTAGACTTTTAAAAAGTTATTTTCAATGAAAAGGATTTTCAAATGGTTTAAAAATATAAAACGTTATTTTCTCAATAATTATTTTGAATGATTTTAATTTTTTATATTAATCAATAATTACAATCATTTAATTTACTCCAACATGGAATTCTTTTATTTATCCCATCATTATTAATCCCATGGGTGGTTTATTATTTATTTTGACATCAATATTGTGAAAATTAAATTCTTTAAATCATTTCTTAATCGTCTTGAAATATTACATCTACTATAATAATTGAATATTAAATTTCCCCCAATCTTTCATTTCATTTAACATGAATATTAATATTTCCTAAACCGTATACTATTTTACATATTCTTAATACATTCACATTAGTTTGATTATTTGGGGAAACAATGAAAATTTCATATTATTTATTCAGTACAGTTATTTGATAAGGCATATTAATAATTTTGATTATTAGATATGAGGAATGCTTTAGACTATTAATGGTAGTTGGAACCCATACAATATTCTTCTCCCCGATGCCTCCATAGATTATCATGGGATAAATAAGTTGATAATTTTTGTTTCTATCCATAGTTTTAAAACATCTTATAAATTGTATTGGGAGTATAATTTTACATTTTTTTAGACATGATTTCCCTTAATAAATAATTTTCTAAAAATTAGTATCATTTAAAATCTATTCAGAAGATTTTTTGTTGATATGTATATATAAATTTATTAAATGGAATGTGTTTTAGTTTCTAACATTTATATATTCATTTTTCCTTATATAGTTATTTTAAAGGAAATATTTTCTAGTTATTTCTTTTCTATTTTGATTATACACTTCCATCTTAGTTTATTGATTACATGGCATGTGAGTTCAGTTATTTACCTTATCATAATGTTTATTCACATTGTTTTATTACTCCTTCCACTATATTTTCCCTCACTAAGAATTTTATCTCAACATTATTACATTTTATTCCCCAATAATATAATGTGTATACTATGAATGTAATGAAATTATTTTCTAGATGAAATAGAGAAATCTTTGAAGTAATCTTTTATAAATAAGAAAATAAATATGTTGTATTTCATTAATTTTTTTTAAAATGTTTCATGAATGAATCTAGTTTTTAATGAGAACTAAAATCTAGGTCCTTCATTGTTTGATTAACTATAATAATTCCAATATAATTATTAGTAGACATTGTCTCTATGATTCTGGGGTCTGGTCACTATAGTTAGTAACAATGGATGTTTATTAGAAACATTGGGATCCATATTTATGAAAACATATGTTAGTTAACATAACACTATGGTGTAATTTTGGGATTAGTATAGATGAACATTATTGAATTTTCGTTTGGTAGAGATTATGTCGGCCATCAATGTAATACATTTATTTTTAGATACTACAAGTGGTACTGGTTCTGGCACATGTACTAAGGAGTAATATCTATAACAAGGTGCTCGAAGCCAGAAATAGGGTATCCTCGTACATGACAATAGGACATACTAAGCACTTAGATTGACACTCTTCGTTGATTTCCATAGGATAATTCACAATTTCTTTAAAAACCATTATGATAGAATATGATATGTAATGAATAACCAATGATAAACCAATGATGTTTCATATATAAGATAACATGACCTGATTAGAAATCATAAAAATTATATTAAGGAAAATATTAAGAACAATGATGGACCTTTGGAAAAATAAATTAACAATGTATTTATTATTAGGGTTGTATTGAAAACATTTGTTGAAATGATATTTACTAATGGAACATATTTTAAGGTTTCCCAAAAGATTTAGTTTGGAAATTATATTACAATTTTTTATGAAAAGGACAAACTATTGGCGATGTGAAACCAAATCATATTCAGAAATTCCACATGTCTTCAACCCATGACTGAAAAATGATAAGGGTGCCATGCCAACCAATAACCTACAAAATTAACTGGTGATATATTTGATGTTTTTAGTTTATTTTTTTAATTATATAATAATTTTGAAACAGTCACATACTTTTTTTTTAGAAATTAGTATATTAACCATACTTGTTTTGAAAAATAGGTAGAGAAAATATATATGCTTTTTACTCTTTTATAGGCATTATGATCATTTAAATGTTTTGGATAGTGCATCAGGAATCAAAATTAGTTTATTGATGAATTATAAAACCAATTGAATAATAAATAAATGATAAAACTGTGTTTATTGAAATATATCAAGAAACTAAATTTACTTATATCATTATTATGTAAATGAAATACCCAAAATTTGTTAAATTACATAGAAATAAAATGTACCCCAAATAACATAATATATGTAGTAATGAAGCCTTCTAAATCATATATTATATATTTATTTAAGGCCATACAAATTCTAATTATAATTGACTAGTATTTTATTGATGACCACAATCACTCCCATTAAATATTTACACTTTTTGTCCATGTACTATTCTCAACTCGATATTAATTTCCTCATACTTAGTAACCTAGGTACATGTTAGTCCATGTGGGATATTTAAGTATAATCTGCTCTATTCATGACGGTCTTTTATGAACACTTCACACAATGAGGATTTCAATGTACGATATTTCAAAAATACAAATTTTGAGTTTAAAATTATGAGAATGTCATTCATTTTTGTAGGGGAGTATGCAACACCTTGAATTCTAATGTAAAAAATTTGTGTTCAGTAATGTTTCTGACATGCATCCCCAAATGAAAAAAGGTAGTATATAAACCTTATATAGTTAAATATAAAAGAAACAATAATTAGTTTATATAATTTAATTAATTGATCACCGGGTTAGCTAGCATTATATTCAAGAGTTATTTTATTTGATGGATTGCGTTACACGCAAGACCGAGAATCAAAAAATCAAAATATATTATTAAAATATTATTTTATATATAATATTATATAACCTAACCTTATTATTATAGGTAATAAATATTATTAACTATCTTATAAAAATTTATATTTTATATAAATATTTAATGAATTCATTGGTCCCCAATTAATGATAAATGATAATAATAACCAATTGAGAATAAAAACAATTAATAAAATTTTTAAAATTCCAAATGAGATTCGTAATAATAATAATAATTAATTAAAATTAGTGACTGGATTTTAATTAAATATATATGTTATATATTGAATAGGTTTTTATACATTCATCCATTAGTATTGATAAGAATATGATAAAAAAACCAAATTTCACACAAAAAACCTATCGTTTTATAGAGACAATTATATATAATAATAATAGAGAATCCATTTTAAATTTATATTTGTACATATTAATATATTTAAAATGTAAAATTAAACTTTCTATCTGATTTATAAATATATTAATTATGTTAGGGTCTATTTTTGATATTTTTCTAAAACATCTCATTCTAAATCAATATTTAATAATATTGATTTTTAGTTCATATAAATACATTATTCTAACATATTTATAAGATTAATTTGTAACTTTAATTTGTTAATATGTTTTATTATATCATATTATTAACAATAATCCTAATATTGGTCATTTTAATAGTTTTTAATTTAAAATTAACTATAAATACTTATCAGTATTTTTGACATTTTCACATTAAAACCACACATTATTATCCCACCATGGGATAATTTTTACATTACTTTTTTTCACTAATTTGATATGAATTTAGAAAAATTGTATCGATATACAGTTTCGTTATAATTGATAATTCCTAATTAGGACATCTTAGTTTGTGACAATAAATATTAGCAAATATTATTAAAATTAATTACTACGATTAAGGGTGAATTTATCTTAATGTTGGACTAAATTATTACCTTAATGTTCAAACACAACTATAAACTTTTTCAAAAGATATTTTATGGACATATCACTACCCTATACTCTCTTTTATTAAACTGGGTCCATCATGGGATTGACATAAACATGAAAAACGTGGATGGAATTCCTTATTCATTGTATTACAATAGTGCCACTCCTCCCCCACTATAAAAGGCCTCCACTTCTGCCCAATAATCAAACTTATGAAACCACATAAGATCAACCAAGATCTTCAACAATAGATTTTTAAAAACTCTCCCTTAGATGTTCAATCCACCCTTTGTGAATATTTTTTTCTAAGGACGACCTTTGTTATAAATTAACAGGAGTTACCCTATTCTTAAGGTTATTCTCGCAAAAAATCTATTATTTTCATTAACATTTATATGACCACAAATAATATTCTTCCATGTCCATATAAGAAATCTTGTATCCTCAATATACTTGTATGTTTTTATATTATTGTTTTTACGTGAACTTACACACACATTCATCAAATCGGTAACAAACATATTGTTTCTATGTACGAGGAAATACTACCTCATAAAACGATGATTGTTCATTTATAATTTCCTCCTACTATGTTAGACATTTTGATGAAAACTATGTATATGTTATATAATATATTTATTAGTTCTTTATTATTCTATAAATATTTTAAATAACATACTATTATATATTATTTTTTGGGTAAATATAGTAATAAATTTAGTGGATGTGTGGACATCAACCACCTCAAAGGGATGTGAATTATTTATGATATAAATTTAATTTATAATGGATGGGTTTTAATAAAAATATGCGGCATACAAAAATATTAAATTAATTAAATAATATATTTTATATAAATATTCTATATTTTGTTTTTTTATTTCCCTTTCACACACTTAAAAGTGATAGTGTTATTCATTGATGTGCAGACTTCCACATCCCAAACATGATGGAATCCATTTTATAATACAATGATAATATAAATAATATAGTAATTTCATGTCATATGGTGTCTATGATATAATTTTCATTCTAGAAATATTTGGTGTTTCTTACTATCTTTCCACAATGATGATTGAAAAACGTGAATTCTATAAACGCGTACATACGACCTATCATCACCATGAATTTAGTGTTGATTCATTTTTCCCAATCATACATAATTATAAGTTATAAAATAACAATTTTTGTATAAATTTTATAATTATATCATGATTATTATTCTGGTGATGTTATATTATTACCCCACTCACCATAGTTACTTACAAATGGTGTTTAGGGTAAATAAACTAAATGTGTTCAAAAACTCCCTTTGTAAACGTAATTGATTATGTTTTATTATATAACATAGTTATAATCATGATATATGTAATTATAAACATGAAAAATGTTCTCAAGTATATATAAATTAATAAAATTTTATTATAAAATAATTTAACCGGAATTCACCCAAAAAGAATCTTATGATAAAAGATTCTCATGTCATATTTTTTTTGATATGTGAGTTAAATTTCATGTTCACAACTTACTTATTTTTTTTGATGTATCTACTTACCCCTTTGTTATATTATATCTTTATTCCATTTAGCTTGATTTTATTATAAAAATTTATTTACTTTTATTCCTTCATGTGGATTATAACTTAAGATGTTTCAATGTGTTATAAGAAAGTATGGATTGTTGAACGATTATTATAATAAACAATAACATTCATGGTCTTTAGTGTTATTTCCATTTGATCAAATTATTTAACCATTGGTCAGTAAAAAGGTTTATTTCAATCCTATGGTTATTCATGGCCATTTTCAAGTATTAGAACCATTTTCCACTCTTTGGTACTCAAACTAATTTAGAAAATTTTCTTTAGAAAACCATACCCCATTTCATTCTTCATTCAGAGAATCTATTTTCTTTTAAATACCTTATTTTATTAAAATGATTAAAAACTATGATTTTAAAAATATTTGTTAATAATATTTTTACCATTTATATCTTTGAAAAAATTTCAATGGAATCATCTTGTCACTTTCTTGACAAGAAATATTCAAACATTTTTACAGTGAAAAGCGTATTTTCATTTACCACATATGACAAGTACAAATTTCATCACCATAATTTCTTTAAAGATACATTTTCATGTATAAATGTGTAATTTTTAATGAAAATGTATTGAAAAGTGATTTTAAAGGAAACAGTTTTTCCCTATGGTTTTAGAAAATAAAAAAAAAATTCTACATGAATGACTTTAAATGATAATTCATTTTTATATTAATCAAAATTTAAAAACCATTCGGTTACTCCACATGGGAATTTGTTTCATGACACAATACTTATTATACATATGGATGGGTTATTATTTATGTTTCCAAGGATAAAAGTTTCTGTCACTAACTAAATCGTTTTTTATTAATCTTGAAATATTAAATCTCCAATGATTATTGAACATTAAATTTTCCCATAATCATATATTTCATTTATATTGTAAATTAATTTTGGGTAAACCATATATCATTTTACACAGGATGTCTAATATTATAGTTAATTTATTATTTATAGAAATATTTATAATTACATAGTATTAATTCAATATAGATATTTTATAAGGCATATTATTTATTTTGATTATCCATTATAAGGAATTCTTTTGACTGGTAATTTTGTGTTGATCTTTGTAATTATATAGCTCCTCGATGTATCGATAAGTTTCCATGAGACTAATAATTTGAAAAAATTAAATGGGGATTTATCTATTGGTTTAATCAATATTTTGAATGGTCTTGATGATATAGGTTTTCTGGTTCATTTGACATGATTTCCATTAAGAAATAATTTCTATAAAATAAGTTTCAGTTAATATAAATACAGTATATTTTTATTGACATATCAATGGATAAATTGATTAAATGGAATGTGTTTTACATTATTAAATTTTCATATATATGTTTCCTTATCTAGTTATTTGAATTTAATGTAGTTATACATATTAATATTTTATATATTAAATTCACTTCCCTCTTATTTTATTGATTATATACCATGTGAGGTTAGTTATCCACCATATCATATTTAGTATTATTATTAATTCATTATATCTTATGCTACATTTTTCTTTAATTAATATTTGATCTCACCCATAATATTTATCTTTCCCTAGGAATAAAATGATAATACTAATAAATATACGCCCAGATTTAATCATTGGATTAATGTTATCCTATATGTTATTTATTTCGAAATAATAAAAACAATAATTTAGTAATTAGATTTCTCTTTTTTAATAAAAGACTCTTATATGTATATTTTTTTCCAAGATTACTAATGCACTGGTCCATCAAGACATGATTATTGTAATAAAAAAAATGAAGAAGTAGAAAACATCGGCTCTAATATTCTGTGATTTTGAAAATTGAAAATAAATCCCATAGTGTTTCTTTTTCAATTTATAAAACTAAAATATGGCTATTATATAGGGAGTATTTTAAATTGGTGTGGAAAAAGGTATTACATATATTGAAAACTAAATATCATGAATTTATAGATTTCTAGAACTCTATTATAGAAATATATATAAAAAATTCAAAATAATAGTTGGATTATTGATGTTTTATTTGTCCCCAACAGTGTGAGATAAACAATCCTCTTGAATAAGAATCAAAACCTTTACAATGGATTTAATTTCCATTAGACATTTATATTTAACAATTCACTAATAGATGATAATTGTTTTTTCAGAATATAAAATCTGACGTCCTATCCTAATAAATTGACGTGGATTAATGTAGATAAATATATTAAATTCCAAATAAAACATCACATTCAACCATATGAATAATGGAATGATTTTAGGAATCATATTCTCTCAAAAATAATAGATATATTAATCATGGACTTCAGATGTGATCATCATATCATTAGTTAGTTTCATAGGTAATTCTCTATCTAATCATTATGGAGGAATATTTGTACCCATAGATAATAATTATGATATTATTGAATGTGAATATCAAGATTAAAATAAAAATTTAGTATTTTAAGAGTGGATTGTAAGTGTAAGATTTACCAGGATGTTGTATCTCCCCACATTAGAGATATTTATCACATTATATTTCCTCTGGTCTATATTCTTAATAGGTTGCTGATATAAATCTCCATCATTAGAATTCAAATTTCATAACTAGTTATCAAAATTCCCATATTCTTGAATATGGAATACTAGACTGTGGGAAGTGCATTATTTATTGATTTATCACTATTATTATCATTATCTAACATCTTCCCACCACTTACTCATTAAATTTCATGATGACCTTCCCTTCCATACATAATCCATTTATTAGTCCCCTGATATAATTTCCACTATTTTTCCAATGCATTGATCTCAATGAAATTATAATACTATTTTCTCTGTAGTTTTTATATTTTCCAATGAATTCTACATTTCTCTTCTTATTAAAACCATTAGATTGATACATAACTACAGCCTCCACTTCCAACTTGATAGCAAATCGAGCAATATCATTATAGTTAATGGTGTTTCTTATGGATACTACCCTTTAGAGAGTTTCATTTAATTCACTAAATAACTTTTCAACCTTAATTTTTTGTTGGATAATAATACCATAAGAAAAACTCCCTAGTCTTGTCAAATATTACCCATAAATACCAATATATTTTTCATCCTATTGAGTTAGCTTAAGGAAATTCATATAAATATTTATATAACGATTTATAGTATAGTTATTTATGAAAAAAATAATTCTTTAACATTTCCTAATCCTCATTGAAAATTCAATAATATTTTCTTTTATTATTACGAGTGTCCACAAATGATCAACTTCACCTAAAAAATTATAGACAACAAATATTTATTATTCAAGTTCCAAACACTAGGGAATAGAAGTTATCTTTTTTGTGGAACAGATCCATTGATAAAAAAAATAGTTGATTAATATATCTACTGAAGGATGGTGTAATTTTTTTAGGAAGGAAACATAAGAATTTTATTCCCTTTTTCCTTAATTGGAATATCAATAAAATTCCTGGATTGAGAAATATAGACATGCTTAACAATGTGGTTTTACATTCCATATCCAATAATATTGGGCTACTAAAGAGGAAAATATTTTCATTTTTTCCTTGAAAATCATCATTAACATGCTTCATTTGGGTTCCATACATTGAATAAATCCAATTTTTTTATAAGAAACCGTTATTAGTTGGGAGACCAATATTCCTATAAAATTACTTATTATATTTAATAAGAATTTAACCTTTATTTTAATCAATAAATCCTTAGGTATTTACATTTTCATTCAGATTCATCATCAATTGAAATCCTTTATTATGGTTTTAAAGGATTTTTGGAATTTTAAATCATAACCCCTACTTGTATCCATCATGACATTCATAATGTCATATTGGTGAGAATTAGGTGATGACTGAGTCCAACTCAATGGTCCATTTTTAGATTTATTTCCCCTATTTACCCTATGACATATCCTCATCCCCTTTCTATAAATATATTGAGATTTAATTCATTGGAAGTCAATCATGATATCATTTAACAAAATTATCCGACATTTTCATATACTTTCACACAACCATATACTTTTCCAAAAAAAATATTAATATATTTATAAGTAGAGTTTTAACACCATTTTTACAATGGAAGACAAATGAAATATATTGATAAAAAATACAGAGACTCAAAAATTTCATATACATATATGAAAAATTTGATGATGAACAATTTTTAGATTATAAAATATAATTTCTAGATATCATAACGGTATAGTTCTAATAGAAAATTGGGAAACATAAAATACTTTTTCACATCCAAACTAATTTATCTCAAATTATGTTCTTAAGTATAACCCTTCATAGAATTATCAAATATAAATCATTTCTTCATATCCTATGGATGTGAAACACAATAAAGGGCCATATTAGTATAACGGTAAGGGTAGGAAGGTATAAATGTACGAATTGTATGAGATTAAGAGTATTAGAACATGGGAATAAAATTTTAAAACCATATGTAACATATCATAGTTTATAATACTAAGATATAGAAAAATTATTTATACTTTATATGAACTGAATTAAAATGAAATCAATGGACATGATCTCTGAATTTATAAAATTTTAATAAGTCATATCATTGTGGAATACACATAGGAATAGAAAATCATTTAACTAGTTGTTAAGGATCTCTACCAAGGCTATCATTGTGTAAAGACATCACTCTCCAATCTATCACAATACTCATGTATCACTCCCAAGAACATCATAGAGGACAATATACCTTACTGAACAATTTTCACTCCCTATTATACTCTTATATATCTCATGATATTTAAATATTTAAATATTTATTTATAGGGAGATATATTCCCCATCTTTCAAAAATGGAAAATCATATGTATGTGTCCACAAGATAATAAAATATTCATGATATCGTAACATATGAAATTGAAAAGGTGTCATAAACATTTCATCATATCATAACCTATGTAAAATATAATGATTTCATAATTAATTCATTATTTAATAATATAATAACCTATAAAAAAAATATAGCTTTATAAATACTAAATCATAATAAAATTCATGGAAGAGAAAAATATATCCTAGATATAATTTTACCAGAAAGATAAACCATCTAGTGAATGAGTAATAATAGTATCCTTGGATAATATCCCCATTAAATAAAAATTAGAATCAAGGTATATCATATTTGAGGGAATATTATATTTAATAATCATTTGGAACATTTAATAGTGAAAATAAATTTTTATTGAAAATAAATTTTTAAAAACTAAAAAGTCCTAAATTTTTTGGGAAATACTTTTTTGAAAATAACATTGAAAAATTACAAATTAATATATAAACAATTACTATTATATTGAGGAAAATATTATTTTATATTTAAAAATCAATAAAATATAAATAATAAAATAGTATTATAATAATTTTATTTTAAATATTCTTGGATGAGTACAAAAGATTCTTTAAAAAATTATATATTGTAAAATTTTATAATACTTTTCTCGCTACACACATTAAATGTAACATTCCTTTTAAATTTTCCGGAGAAGCTAAATGGGGGTTGTTTAGAAAATGATATAATGATTCATTTAAATAATTTCTTATTAAAAAAATAATTGATTAATATATTTTTATAAAATAATTTTTATAGTATTTAAAAGAAAATTTTAAACATTTTTTACGGAATCATGATTTTGTAGGAATCAATTTTTTTGAAGAAATAATAAGACAATGAAGTCTTTTATTGAAACATTTAATTTGAACATAAGTGTACAAAAATAGGTTAAAATTAAGGGAAACATATATTATCATGAAATAACCATAGTATATGAAAATTAATTATTTTTTATGATATGGATCATTAGATTTTGTCATCAATAAAATAATCAACAAGAATCATGATAATCAATGAGATTCTGACATAAATTATATACCTCTTTGGAAACATTGAATTGTAAGACCCCTAAATGAATTAAATTAAATGAATCCTAAAATATGTTGAGAGTAAATAAATAGATTATATTAGATGTAAAATTATATTTATATGAACCTCGTATGATAATATTGGTTTTGAACATAACATATACCACAATGATAAATAATTGGAAAAAAATCCATTAACATATGTTTCAAAATAATTCATAAGTATTAAAAAGAATATTATATACAAAATATATGTTTATTATAAATATAATTCATAATAATTATTTTATATATCATACTATGTAATATATTATTATAACCTTTTATTACCATTCTAATAACGATTCCACGTTTATGTCACATTTCAAGGAGAAACTAAATTAATTTTATTTTATGTTTTGAATTGTTTTTTTGGTCCACTTACTATATTCATGGTCAAATAATCCAGAAAGATATTAACACGATATAAATATAATATATATTCCGATTATATTTTTTATTATAACCAACAATAGTTATATATATAAAGAAATACATTATCCATGGAGATGGCAGGCCACACACACTCATGAAAAATATTCTTATTTTCCCAGCATATTGATTGAAATAAAATAAATTATATATTTAAATTCATTACCCACCTCTATGTAATATATATACTGAATTTTTATTAATACCATCTTTATTACATTCTATGTAAATTGTGAATAAATTACATCGCTACATGTGACTGTATTCCACCATGCACACGAGAGATGTTATCATATTAACATATATTAATAATTATGAACATATATGTTAAATTGTATTTAAATAATTATAATAATATAATAAATAGAACATATACAAATTGAATCCATAATTACATCCATCCTTAGGAGGTATTGATGGAAAACAAATAACCTTGGTTTGTGAGGATGTAGTCCTCTGTATAAATGAAGGGTGAATTCACATTCCATTTGATAGAATAGGATACTGTTTTAGGTCACTAATATATGATAATAACTTATAATTTATTAGATTATATTTATTTTATTTTATAGTCATGGATTTATTATAATTTAAGGATATTGCGGAATAAATACAATAAAATGCTCGTTTTGGGGAGTTACATCTTCTTCGGAAAACATTTTGATTTAAAGAAAAGTATTATTAGTATCTAAAAAAGAAATAAATAAGGATTCTATAAGTTTATTATGGATTTAATTATGTGATTTTTTTTGTTATTTTCTAAACCCATGGTTTCTGGATGTGTTAAAAAGAGAGGAGAAGGGGTGACCTTTTATAATTGTTGTGAGTGACCCACATGTAATGTTTGAAAAGGGAAATGTGTAGCCACATTTTTATTATGTAAAATGGATCCAAAATGGAACATTATATGTTGGTATGTATTAAGAAATGTATATATTTACATCCAATGTGTGATGAAAATTTTGGGTAATTTTTATCCCTATAAATTTCAGTAAAACCACTAGTAAACAAATTTTTACAATTAAAGTAGAAAATAATTTTTATTGATCCGAATACTAATTATTTTAAAAAAAATAAAATTTACAATATTATAAAATATAAAAAATAAATTATCCAAAAATTTAATCCATTTTCCCAAATTCCATTCATTTAACTGAAAAAAATAATTTAAAATAAATCCCCCATATGCGTTGAGAAAGTAATTTTACAAAGAGAAAATGCTCAAATGAATATTTTTTTTGATATTTAATTTATTTTATTTTACATTTTAAAAAATATTAATATTAAACATTACCATATAAATTATTTAAATGAATAAATTGTTTTTAATAAATACTAGCACATTTAATTATTAACTGTGACCAAAATCATCCCTGAAGAAATATAACAATCCACCCAAATATAATTATTACATGATTATTTCAATAATTATGTTTATATATTATATTAATTTTCAAAAAGTGATGGAAATAATTCATTTTTACATTCTCATATAGAAATAAAATAATAGTATAAAATGATTTATAGAAACTTATTAATTAATTATTCAATAGTATGATTTGTTTTTATAAAACCATAAAACGTAACATTAAAATGATTTTATAAATATTAATATATACATGTATGTGTGTGTGTGTTTTTTTATCATCTATGTTATAATTTTTACCTTATATAATAATAGTATAAATATATAACATGTTGTTAAAACTCAGTGTTGTTTGTAATTCATGCAATAAAGGAAATATAATTTATTCAAAAAAGAAAATTAATATAGAAAACATGGGTGTTACATCAAGAACAAAATTTTACATACTCACTTTAAAATTTTATTTATGTATTCAAACGACTTAATATTTTTATTACCCTTGACCCAAAATAATAATCTTATGAATATAATACTCTAAAATACCCCTCACATCCACTAATATATAACACCCATCACAACCACATATAATCTCAACATCTTATAATTTTTTATTTCAAAATTTCATTCCAACTATAATCCCAAGTCACTACACCATTTCCATGTTCTTGTTGTCGCATCAAAAGAAAATTACATGTATTCTTATGGGGACTCTTTACCGGAGGAAACCAAAAGATAGGTAAAATGCTAAACTAACCTCTATCAATTTTTATTTCTTCTTCAACACACATTTGTTTTAAAAAAATGACAAATATAATAATATGTATCCTAAATACATTGATATTTTATTGTTACATTTTAATATCAATACAATACCCTCAGAACAATTTTAACTTAATAGATATAATTTTTCACAATATG
This sequence comes from Viscum album, assembly GCA_963277665.1. Classification (NCBI taxonomy): domain Eukaryota; kingdom Viridiplantae; phylum Streptophyta; class Magnoliopsida; order Santalales; family Viscaceae; genus Viscum; species Viscum album. The sequence continues at coordinate 322,369,142 of OY728119.1, read as the reverse complement.
GTCGGTTTCGTACCTCCTTGAACAACCAAAACTATATTTATCCAATGCCTTTATTGAAGGTAATATAAAGAATACTATAGTTAAATATAATTTTAAAAATTATACATTATATTATGTTATGTAATAAAATTTTATCATTATCATTTAATTAATTAAAATAAAAATAATTCATGATAGTCGAGAAATCAAAACAATTGAACTAACCACATAATATTAATAATTTTACAAAAAGAATTATCATTATATAAAAATCCATATATTTATTTAGGTATAATTAAATATATATAATTAAATGAATAAAATTTCATTTCATTTCTTTATTTTTATTGTTTTTTGAAAATATCATCAATACTTATCCTTAATTGATTTGATAATTGAATAATGAAAAAACGCCCTCGAAACACATTTTATTTCATTATCTCTCTATGAAATGGTTGGAAATGAACATTATATAATTATAAAAATTAAAATATTTATTTAAATGATTCTTAATTAATTTATTATTTAATTTTATTTTATTATTATTTCAACTATGTTTATGTGACGAATGATTATAAAACATAAGTGAAGTGATATATCTGTACTAACCTTTTTTATTAGGTTATGACCATTATCTCTTTAAATATCATTATCTATCTCTTTGAATACCTAGAATTATAATAAATATTACTTTTATCTATCTTATATATATATATATATTATTATTCCTTTCTTTTTGTGGTAATATCTGCCTTATTATCACATTAAAATTCCTTCATTAAAATATTACCACATTTTTTGAAACCTTTCCGTCCCTCAATCCTTATATATAACATTATTATAAATTACATATTTATATAAATTGTTTCAACACATAAATGAATATTTTATGGATAATAATTATACATTACCAATGGTTCTCAATGAAAATTACGTACTTATTCTTTCTTCAAAAATATTTAATAGATTCCATAATACACAATTTTGAATTTTCATTTCATTATAAAATTCTATAAACATTCTCAAAATGTACTTCCAAATAACCACCATATTTCTATTTTTATGAATTTGTAGTAATATATTAATATCCACATTATTAAACTTATTCAAGGATTTTAAATCTTTATGAAATCTCTTTTAATTATGGTAAAATGAAAATTATGAAACCCATTTCATTACATAAGAAATTATTTTGTTTATTCCTTATGATAGATTTCCTTTTATGGAACAGATATGATGGTACATGTTATAATGTGTGTTCTATAATGGAAATAAAATTCACCAGGTAATTTATTTGCCTCATGAGATGATATGTATGGGATTAGGTAGTAAATTTAATCCATGATGTGACTTTGTCAACCATGTGATCTTATCTTGTAAAACAACATTAACATATAACTTTTGTAAGTTTTATATTGAAAAACAATTATAATTAAACCTTGATCTTGTGATTATATATTATTTTTGTTATGTTAACATATTTTCATTCATGATGCATCTATTCGATGATACCATGTTATGTCGTTTATATCCCATGATATGATTCATTTTCATGTTTATTCCATTATTGGGTTTTTGGCTCACCCTTTTTGTCTATGAGTTTCTCAGGTTATTCAATACTGTTTTAGGATATCAAAGTGTTAATTATATTATTATATAGTTTAAAATAATGATATTTTTTTTTTTAATGTTTCACATATATATTATTCAAAAACTCTAAGCTTTTCAGTCTATGGACTGTATTTGTTGAATATTATTTATTTAAATCATGTTACAATTTATACGAAATTATTAGTTATATATATTCTCAATATTATTTTGTGATCAGTATTTTCTTTCAAAACTCACTCAAATGGAAAAGACTTCTCAAAGGTCTATTGCATCATAGAATTCATTTTTTAAAATGACATCCAAAATGAGATAAACTCATAACCTGAACACTATGTTAATTAACCTATTATTTTTAATACAAGTCCAAAAATAGTATAATATCGTTGGTAATCTCAAACACATAATTTATTGCTAATCATAAAAAATATATAGACAAAACAAGAATTTCGGAATTTTACACAGAATCTATTTACTCCAACAATGATATTAGAACATCCATGCATATTTATATTATATAGAATCATGAAATTCAAATGTTTTCATTTATATATTTCCATTCATAGAATAAGTTTTCATATGACATAAAAATGAACTACATGGATTATTCAAATCAAATGACAATAAATTTTATTACTTGAACCACATGGGTTTTTATTTCTATCCAATAATGATATGTATGACTCCTCTTTGTGGTTAAATCACGAAGTCATCTCCATTCCATACTTCCATTAGAAGGTACTATCCCAAAATCCTAATAATATTTCTAGAGTATATCAAACCACCCAAACGTATCCACTATTAAATAACCTTTAAATTTTATTAGGTGATGATTTTTTGTGTATTTATTAACAAAATACATTAAAACATGAGTGTCTCTACTAGAATTTAAACATTGTAGACCCTTACAGTTCATGAATACATGGATTAAATTAATTCTTTATGTGCTCATCCTATGATTCCCTTTGGGATGAGTATAGATATAAAACCTCTCAAATTGAACATACACCTATTCATAAGTGATTATACTAATCATCCTTATGTTGTGAGAATAACACACCTCATATAATGGTAATGTGATTCCATTGGTGATAATCCATTTATAATTTAGGTGATGTGACTATTTTTTCCTTATATGATGAGAAATAAGTAGCCTATGTGATGTGAATTGGATTTTGTCTATTATTCACATATCTTATGTTCTTAATATTATACCCATCCCTATGTGTTTGATAATAATAACTCATGTGTGATAAGGAAAGGTTTCCTTTTTTTAAAAGTAAGAGGTTTTTAGGTGATAATACTATGTTTCCTTATGTGATGAGAATAAGGATCCAATGAGATGAATATAATATCTTCACATTATTCCCATAGGTGAGGATCCTATGATTATAATCTTTCATATATGATATGTATAGAATGGAATTTTTGATAACGATAACAATAATCATGGAATTGTCAGGCACTACCTTTGGTAATGATCATATGTTTCCTTGTGTAGTGAGTATATGATTCCTCTTGTGATGAACATGATATGACTTAGGTGATGAGAAATTTTTTTCGTATGTGATGATTATTGGATGCCTCGTGTGATGATAAAGGGATAAACATGGAAAAACTATTTGGTGTAACTAGTTTTAAAATCAAGGATTCCCATTCTAAAAAGAAAAAGATCCTGTTAGAATCATACATGTAGAAGATATTTCTAGATTACCTTTAGATACCGAATCTACAAGACAACCACATAACCTCTATATGCATAGTTTTATCCCTTCTAATATAGCATGTGATGTAATTAATTAGTGTCTACAATAATATGAAAAATTAAATATGATTCATGTAAATGTATTAAATATTCAGCAGAGAATTGAATAGGTAGTGAAAATTTAGGAGGGATGTGATAACCTCTCATCATAACGATATGATCATAGAGCTTTCATCGATGAACATGTTTGGGGAAAACCTCACACCTTTCGAAAGAAACTACGTGGGACCCTGATTGTAAAAACCAATGGAGCAGTGCTTCATAATAGTTATGGTGGAATCTTTTAAAAAATAGTTATAATGTAGAAATTATCACAAATAGAAAAATACAATATACCTACATTTTATAACCATTGGTATTGGTCTCTATACTGTTGGTATATGCTATACCAATGGTTTGGAGAACCGTTGGATGGTTTGGAATGGTGAATGGTCTATACCAACAGTTCTGGGAAAACTGTTTGTATAGACCAATACCAATAGTTTGACTAACCGTTGGTATAGGTAATTCAAAAAAACATGGCTTGGTTTTGATACCATCACATCCCATTTTTAATCCAAATAATGAACCACTAACATAAAATTACTTTTGTTAACATAATTTCAAATATATATATGTATATATATATATGTGTGTATGTATATGTATTTTACCTCTTGATATATTTCATGTTATTTAATGATATATTCCATAAAATAATGACTCTACATAAAACATAGGTTCTCAAATCCGTGGTTAATGACCTATAGAAATGGTTTTGAGAATATTTGGTACATATTCATAGATATTATGATCTATACCAATGGTTTTGGACAAACCGTTGATAAGAGGTCACTATATTGGACATATACCAATGGTTTTTGAAAAAACATTGGTATATTTCCAAAATAGTTACCTATACCAACAGTTTGCTTATAGTGGATGTTTTCTAAAGATATTAAATTGATCATTATATATCTAAAATTATAGAATTATTTTAAATAACTAATATCTTCATATAATTATTAATTTAATAAATGTAAATTATACTCTATAAATTGAGCTATAACAATTGTATAATATTAGTTGAAGGGAATTTGCGAACTAAAATATCCTTTTATTTTGTTTATACTTATGTAAATCCATATTCAAAGGACTGATTTTATTATATAAATAAATATAATGAGAATATTATAAACTTTCAATAATTTTTCATAATAATTAATAATAGATCCAAAAAAATTCCTTCATTTTAATTTAGAGTACCTTCCCATTATTTCATCCTATTTCATATTTATTAGGAATAAAATTAATTTTTGGTAATGTTTCTTATAGTTCTAAAGAATTTATTCGACTATTGTTGAAGAATAATTTAGTAAAACATTTATTTTCATTAATTATGCATATTTTTTCAATATTTTTATTTTGATTGGATATAGAATTTTATAAAATCCTCTAGAAATATCCTGAAAAATAATTAAATTTGATATTTTATTTACACTATTAATTAATTATTCTTTATAAAAAAATATATTATGATATCATGATAATTATATATAATGTTATGGATAACTTGAAAAGTGGTAATCCTCTAATTTAAAATTTCCAAAATAGAATTTTATTTTATTATTTCCAGCTAATAGTTATAAGATAAAAAATCATCAAAACAATAATAAAGATCCTTCTTAGAATAGAGCATATTTACTTCACCAAATCATCTTGTGATTTTGAAATATAGTAAAGAAATTTTAAAAATTAATAATATAAACCTATTTTAATAGTCTATTTGTAACACCCCAAGATTTCATAGTGTGTTATTTCTTCAAAATATTTCAATAACTTGCACTACACGCAACGTCGTGTTCAAGCACACCATGACTTACCAAAAAAGCTGTTCAAAAGAGGTAATGTATAGTATTTACTAAATTTTAACCATTATATAATACTCATAATTTTAGAATCCATATTATGAGTTTCTTATACATAATGTAAGAACAAATTCAATTTTCAGATAAAATAAGTATTTTTCAAAAAATGCACTTTTCCAACTTTTAATAGTGAAACCTTTTTTTAAATCCAATATTTAAAACTTTTGTATATTCAATTTGAGTAAATAAATTTATTTTTTAGAATGGGGACATCAAAAATTTACAATGATACACCCCACGCTTCCACGGTACGGTTCTCTTCGAATAAAACAGTGTCGTGTGTTTTACGTAACTTCGAGTTCTAACACACATTACAACCAATCAAACTAGCCATTATTAACAGTAATACCTAATTTTTGAAATTTTATAAATTTTATCTCTCAAAATTGAATTCATTTTTGGATTCAGATAAACGAATTTATCCTAGGTTAAAATTTTGGAATGTTTCGGATAACATTTATATTTTGATAAATAGTGAAAATTACTAAATTTTAATTAAAAACAACAGTTTCAAAATAATTAATAGTTATAAATTATTAATTTGAGTAGTTTTAAAGTATATTTGGAATATATTTTTACCATTTAATAAAACTATGGTCATTGGACATAATTTCACAGTTAAACCGGACATAAACAAATGTCAATCTTTTGATAGTTATTATATTTTAAAAACACGGTTTTTGTTTTGACAGCGAGAATTAACTTTAAATTAATTTTTTCAACTTCTGTGTTATGAATTTGGAAAAATGGATTCCAAATATTGAATCATGATGACCAAATTGTGTAAATAAGTAACTTTTTTTAAACATTTTGAATAATTACTTCGGAAAATATTTTATTTACCATGGTTAAAGGGTAAATCCGGTAAATAAGGGTTAAAAATAATATTATAATAATACTAAATTACCCTAAAATGTGTCCTAACCTTATTGGTGGATACATGTCCGACCATGGAATTCTTTGGGTCAATTTTGGAACCCCATGGATCCAATTGTAGGTGATAGTGACACTTTATTTTAGTTAAGTTAAAATAAATACAAAAATGACATAAGCATATATCTTTTCAAAAAACAATTTTTACATAGGGTTATATATATTGGATTTTTGACTATAAATTTTAATTAGAAAGCTAAATATATTTTCTACATAGTGGTATTTTATTTATAATTTTTATATATTTAATATATAATATTATTTATGACACAATAATGATGCACTATTTTCCTTATTAATGAATGAATCAAATAATTGGTATTATAAATGTTAATTTAATATAATTTGAATGCTTTGATGAAATCTAGGATTTTTATTGCATAGTACGACATTATAGGATTTCGTAAATGAATTTGGTTCGAATTAATAAAGTTTTTAAGACTTTATGAAAAAACAATTACTGAATAGTGTCAAAATTCACATAAAAGAGTTTTTAAAACAAATATTATATTATTAATTGATATTAAATTTCTACAAATCTAAGGATCGGAAAAGAGACTTATATAATGATATGTGAATCATTAATGGACCACTTGGGGGTCTCTTGGAGGTATATAGTATGTTTAATAACTATATAATATAAAACTACAAAGTGACATGGTAAGTGTCAAACTAATTAACCAAGAGTTAAAACGAAAAGATAAGGTTAATATAATAACTTAAACCTATCTAAAATCTATTTGTGGAAAGGATTTCGATCCATCCCCACCTTAGGCTTTTAATAATTCACTTTTGAGACATTAGAAACCGAATATGAATTTATTATATATTAATACTTTATGTTTTTTTAAAGAGCCCCTCCTCCCCCTTATAAAAGGACCCAACTTCTAACCAATTCTTCACACCTTGAAAGACTTTTGGTTCAGCCAAACCCTGAACAAATACTCTCTAAACTTCCCTAAATTCAACATATAGGCCTTATTTTGATCATAAATACAACCTACGGAGCCATTTTGATCAATTCAAAAGGAAGAACCTGAAGAAGATGTAATGTTTCCACCACCCTCATTCATGTTCCTTTCTTCTTCAAATTCTTTTTTATTTGTTATTTATATTATAAAATAATAACTCCAGTATCTCCTATATACTGTGATGTTATTATAAATATGGTACAACCATATGCAGTATTATATCCATCCTTTTAATGACATGTCACCATACATGCGTACGTATGGCTTACTGTCTCCACGTCGTGGTGTAATTGTTATTCAATACATCATTATTTGGATGGGTATAATAATGATGTGTATTTGATGTATATAATAAATATAACATTATAATGATTCTTTATATATGATATATCATCCAATTATATATTATTTTAATATCAAAATAATGATATTTTCACTCGTGTGTACGTAAGGATTACCGTCTCCATGACGTGATAAGATTCATTTCCAAGTTCACCATTCATCGACGATTATAAAAATATATATTACTAATAATTATGTAATATATGACATACTAATTTTACTGGAGATATATATATTTATATATATAAGTATTTATGTACTTACATATATCTTATTCACTTACTTCCGTTCAATACTATATGAAAACAGAAATAGCGTTTATGCTAACGTACGAACTACTGTCTCCATAAATGGTATTTTCCATTTCATATATATGTCTATTATACATATTTATATTCTAAATATATATGATATATTTATCATGTTTTATATTCAGGATGTATTTAAATCATGATCTAAGTGATACAACAAAGAGTAACATGTCAAAACACAAACAATAAAGAAAGCCATTATTATCCGAAATGTTAATTGAACATCGAAATTATTATTAGATGGGTAATATAAAGTCATTAATGAATCATGTATGATATCGTAAATATTAATATGGTTCTGGTTTAATTTAATAACATACTATTATCTTCGTACAAGAGGTTAATCGTACCCTCGACTAAAGGAAAGTGCAAGGTAAGGGGTTTTCATATCACTCCTTATTCCTGTGAGATTCATGCCATATTTCAACTATTACATTTTGTGTGGTGTTTGTACTTCCCATAGTTATAATATTGGTGTAATACACATTAATTTTTGTGTATTTACATATTCATTGTATGATACCCCTTTCATGGGTTGTATGTTTCGTATGTTACCAAGTTATTAAGGGTTAATTCCTGAATCTCATCATTATCCGAGATTGTTTATGTGTAAGTATTTACTGGGAAATTTTTTTCATCCACGTCCTTTTTTCATTAAAATGATTTCAAAATGAAGATTTTAAGGATTTTGAAAGGTACTCTTTATCAAGATCAGAATTTTAAATGTTTTAATGATTTATCTTTCTAAATCTTTTTAATTAATGTCCATGTTTCCAAAATGATTTTAAGGATTTATTTATATGGACATGAATGTTTTGAAATGATAATTCTTTTCAAAAGTTTCAAAGTTTTATGGGACACTTTGATTCAAAAATATCTTTTAAATTACTTCCTTTATAAATGTGAAACTTTTAAATGATTTTACAAAAAGGATATTTCTCTCATAAATGTTTTACTCATCATTTTCATCTATGTCAACATCCTTTGATGGATTTTAAGCTTTTTTGAAGTTGATTTATTATAAAAAACTTACATTGAAGGTTTTTTGATCTGTTTGACTGTGGATGTGTTATTTTTATACCATTTATGGTTTATGGAGAAAGGATTGAAAAATTTTATGCTAGTTTTAATACTAATGTTTATGTTATGTTTAAACCTATTCATATGAGGAATGAATTAGACTTAGTAAGTGACTGGTGGAGCCCACTATAGCTCCTCGATTAATCAGTAGGTCTCATAAGACAAACTAGTATCTTGGAAAAAGGCCTTGACAAAATCTTATTTGTAGTATTGGCAAGAGGCCTTGGCTATGTGGTTATAATAGTCTGGCATTATGCATTCCATAATTATGAAAGTGGTTAGTGATATTGCATGTGATTATTCGACTACTAGAATATCCATGTGAATAAGTAAATAACATTATTTCATTTTATTTTTTTCCATATTATGCTTATGTTAATGTTTAAAAGGATTTTGTTCTAGTTATACATTGCCTTAAATGTTTATTCTTATTTATGAATGTTTATGCTATATTTCATACCCTTACTGAGCATTTGATCTCACCCCTTTCTATGTTTTATTTTTCTCAGGATTCTAAGAAGTGTATTGTGATTGATATGTAGGGTTAAGACAAGGGAATAATGGGATTCATAAAGGATTATTTATGTTGTTTTTTATGTTATGAAGTGTAATGTATCATTCATGTATGTAATCTATTTTCCAAGACTGATAAATTGATCAGTCCTTCGGGACTATATTCCATGTAATCATGCCAATGTATGAAAATAATGCACCGACTCTGGGTAACTGGGGTCGGGGCGTTACAGTTGGTATCAGAGAAAGTTTAGCAATAACCTTGGAATCTAGATTTAGATAAACGCTGATTAGATCACATAACCCGAAGATAAACTTTGAGAATTATTATGGAAGAACATCCTAGAATTTTTGTATTGTAGAGATTTTCTGAGTTCTCCAAGCAATACGTCCCTGTCTGGATACGAGCTGGTAGAGGCGGCTCTAGCATAGATGTACCTAGGGGTAAAACTCGTAAACACCACTTTGAGCTGGACTCTAATGAGAACTGGTGCACAAAAACTGGCCTTGATGTACTCTTGGTTACAACACTCCCGGAGGATTTGCTTAGGATAATTTTCATTTTCATTATAAACCATTATGTAGGGCTCATGAGTATATACTTACTCAAAGAAAACATTTTTATGATTTTGGATTATATCTATAAACTGTTCAATTTGCGATAGGTATTTTAGATGTTTGGGAATTATTTATTGCAATTCATAAACTGACCTAGTTTATGTTATTGTATAGAAATGGCGCCCAGTAGAAGGAATGTGATCTCCCATAATACATATGATCCAAAGAGTAAGAAGGATCATATCTTTCATAGTCATAAGCCATAATTTAGAAGGGAAATATTCTCCCACGTATTATCATCATATGAATAAATAATATAATGTGTTGATAAGATGAGTAAATAATTCTTGGAGTCCTATGGCATTGAAGGGAATCCAGAGAAGAAAGGGATTGAGGAGAGAAAGATGGATAAAGGGAAGAGGGAAAAGAAATTTTTCCCCATATGTCATAATTGTGGGAAGAAACACCCAGGAACATTCCTGAAAGGAATGTGTGTTTCTTATAAGTGTGGAGTAAAAGGGCACCAAGTACGTGACTACAAGGGTAAGAAAATGGTTTCAAATGTACAATGCTTCATTTGCAAGGAGTTTGGACACTACGCGAACCTATGTCCCAGTCATAAGACTATGCCACAAATGATGCTATTGGATAATATCATGTTATGATACTACCACAGATGAAGAGGAATAATTAGAGTTCCTATGTTGATTATGTAATTTAAGTGTTGTATCAACAATGTAATTATTATAATAATTATGGATTATATATGGATTGTACTGCAGTACTATTTCCTTAAGGACTTGAGATTGTGTGGAACAATGGAAAGTGACTCAATAGGAGGTTAATTTTTTTTAAATGTATGGTTGAGAGAGAGATAAACCATAATATGGTTCCGATACTAAGGTAGTGATTTTAGAATAATACATGATTGATTTGGATAAATTATATTGAATATTCTTGACTACCTAGAAACTGATTAATGATTTGTATATTCCATCATTGTTGGGGTTTACAACATTTTTGGATTTAATAAGTATATCCATTATTCTTTAAGAAATAAGGGATCATGAATGTAATCAATAAGGTTTTATGGTAATTTAGGATGTTGTAGTTTTTAGAAAAATACATGATGAAGGTGTTCACATGTTATTATGCGGAAAAAAGGATATTCATTGTGTTTACCTTCCTTATAAATTTTGGACTAAAGTATATTGGATAGTTCTAGTTTGGATAATTTTTTTGGATTTCCATAAAAACGCAACTCAGAGGTCGGGCAGCAACCCGTCGCATCCGGAAAGGACCTGAGACTTGAACCCACAACTGAAGGGCGACAAGGGTGTATCGCCTAGCACTGGCACACATGTTGTCCTAGATTAAATATAGTAGTATTTTTAAAAGATCTGGTAGATGAATTATAAATTCATTTTTTTTGGAACACTATACAAAAAGGATAAATAGAATATATTTTTTATGTTCTATTATCTTTTAGAGTGAAAGATGATTTTGTGGTAGAAATTAGTCAAAGGGTGGAACTCTAGTTGTCTAGAATATATTTTTCTTCTTCTCATATTCTATGAAGTAATTAATTCTTATACATTATTTAAGGAATCCTAAAATCAAAAATGTGTTGTCCTAATACCCTATGTTTTGTTGAACCGATGGTATTTCAAATCATCATAGATTAATGAATTTAAGGACCTCAATTTTACACTTGTTTGTGACTGATATCTTCAATCACTACCTATAAATATTTTTGTTTTCCTCCAATTATATGTCTCTAATTTCCACCAATTTTCTTCTAATTGATATCATAAATTTGTGGTGACCCTTTTATTTCTCTTTGAATCTTATTAAGACTAAATTTTTTTAACCCAATTTCCGATGTGGGTTTTCCCACAAAGAGATGTTCTATTTTCAACCTTTTATTTATGAAGAACAATTTCAAATATCGAGGATGAAACATATTGAAGTAGGGGAGAATGTAACACCCCATGATTTCATAGTTTTTTATTTCTTTAAAATAATTCAATAACTTTCACTACACGCAACACCGAGTTCAAGCGCACCATGACTTTCAAAAAACGGTTTAAAAAGATGTTATGAATAGTATTAACTAAATTTTAAACATTATATAATCCTTATAATTTTATAATCCATATTATTTGTTTATTATACATAATGTAATAACAAATTCATTTTTCAGATAAAAGAAGTATTTTTAAAAAAATGCAATTTTAACAACTTTTAATAGTAATTTTTTTAAATCCAATATTTTAAACTTTTATATATTCAATTTGACTAAATAAATTTATTTTTTAGAATATGGACATCATAAATTTACAATGAAACACCCCAAGCATCCACGATACGCTTCTATTTGAATAAAATAGTAGCGTGTGTTGTACGTAACTTTGAGTTCTAACACACACTACAACCAATCAAACTAGCCGTTATGAACAGTAATACATATTTTTTAAAATTTTATAAATTATATCTCTCAAATTGAACTTCATTTTAGGATTTTTAATATCTAATTTAACCTAGGGTAAAATATTGGAACTTTTCGGATAACATTTATATTTAGATGAATAGTGAAAATTACTAAATTTTAATTAAAAATAACTTTTTTATTCAAAATAATTAATACTGATAAATAATGATTTTGTGTGGTTTTAAAGTATATTTAGAATATATTTTTACCATTTTATACAATTTTGGTCACTGGACATAATTTCACAGTTAAACCAGACATAAACAACTGTCAATCTTTTGATAGTTGTTATATCTTAAAAAGACGTTTTTTGTTTTGACAGCGGGAATTAATTTTAATTTAATTTCTGTAACTTCTTTGTTTTGAATTTGGAAAAATGGATTCCACATTTGGAATCAAGATTTCCAAATTGTGTAAATAGATATCTTTTATTTTTACACATTTTGAATAATTACTTCGGTAAATATTTTATTTACCATGGTTAAAGGGAAAATCCGGTAAATAAGGGTTAAAAAATAATATTATAATAATAATAAATTTCCCTAAAATGTGTCCTAATCTTATTGTTGGATACATGTCTGAGCATGGAAATCTTTGGGTCGATTTTGGGACGCCATGGAGCAACTTGTAGGTGATAGGGACACATTATTTTAGTTAAGTTAAAATAAATAAAAATATGACATAAGCATATATCTTTTAGAAAAACAATTTCTCCAATGGGTTATATATGTTGGCTTTTAGACTATAAATATTCAATAGAAAGATAAAATGACTTCCTACATAATGGTATATTATTTATAATTTTTATACATTTAATAAATAATATTATTTATGACACAATAATGATGCAGTATTTTCCTTATTAATGATAGAATCAAATAATTGGTATTATAAATGTTAAAACTAATATAATTTGAAAGCTTTGATGCCATACATGAATTTTATTGCTTAATATGACATTATTGGATTTATTATATGAATTTCTTTTCTAATTAATAATGTTCTTAAGACTTTAACAAAAAATCAATTATTGAATAGTGTCAAAATTCACACAAAAGCGTTTTTAAATAAATATTATATTATTAATTGATATTAAATTCCTAAAAATCTAAGGCTCAAAAATGAGACTTATATAATGATAGGTGTATCACTAATGGACCACTTTGGGGTCTCTTTGAAGTATATAGTATATTTATTAACTGTATAATATAAAAATACAAAGTGACATGGTAAGTGTCAAACTAATTAACCAAGAGTTAAAACTAAAAGATAAGTTTAATATAATGACACAAACCTATCTAAAATCAATTGGATTAAAGTATTTATACACATACTCACATTAGAAATTTAATAATCCACTTTGGAGCCATTAGAAACCTAATATGAATTTATTATAAATTAATTCTTTAAGTTTTTCCTAAAGAGCCCCCACTCCCCCGTATAAAAGGACCCAACTTCTAACCAATTCTTCACACCATCAAAGACTTTTAGTTCTGCCAAACCCTACAAAATTACTCTCTCAACTTCCATCACTTCAACATAGAGGCCTTATTTTGATCAGAAATCCAACCTATGGATCCCTTTTGATCAAATCAACAGTAAGAACCTGAAGAAGTAATGTTTTCACCACACTCTTTCAAGTTTCTTTCTTCTTCAACTTCTTCTTTATTTTTTATTAATATTCTAAAATAATAACTCCAATATAACCTATAAACTTCAATGCTATTATAAATATGGTACATCCATATTCAGTATTATATCCATCCTTTGAATGACATGTCACCATATGTGCGTACGTACGACTTACCGTCTCCACGTCGTGCTGTAATTGTTATTCAATACATTATTATTTGGATGAGTATAATAATGAAGTTTATTTGATGTAAATAATAAATATAACATTATAAGGATTCTGTATATTTTATATAACATCCAATTATATATTATTTTAATATCAAAAGAATGATATTTTTGCTCGTGTGTACGTACGTATTACCGTCTCCACGACGCGATGAGATTCATTTCCAAGTTCACCATTCATCGACGATAATAAAAATATATATTACTAATAATTATGTAATATATTACTTAAAAAATTTAATGTATATATATATATATTTATATATATAAGTCATTATGTACTTACATATATCTTATTAACTTATTTCCGTTCAATAATATATGAAAACAGAAACTGAGTTTATGCATACATACGGACTACCGTCTCTGTAAATGGTGTTTTCCATTTCATATATATGTCTATTATACATATTTATATTCTAAATATATATGATATATTTTTCATGTTTTATATTCTGGATGTATTTAAATCATGATCTAAGTGATACAACCAAGAGTAACAAGTTAAAACACAGACGATAAAGAAAGCGATTATTACCTGAATTGTTAATTTAACATTTAAATTATTATTAAATGGCTAAGATAAAGTCATAAATGAATCATGTATGATATCATAAATATTAATATGGTTCCATTATAATTTAATAACATACTACGATCTTCGTACAGGTGGTTAAACATACCCTCCACTAAAGGAAAGTGCAAGGTAAGGGGTTTTCACCTCACTCCTTATTCCTGTGAGATTCATGCCATATTGCCACTATTACCTTTTGTGTGGTTTATGTACTTCCCATAAGTATATTATTTGTGTAATAAACCTTAATAAATGTGTATTTACATATTCATTGTATGATACCTCTTTCATGGGTTGTATGTTTCCTAAGTTACCATATTGGTAAGGGTTAATTACTCAATCTCATCATTATCGGAGATTGTTTATGTGTAAGTATTTACTAGGAAATTTTTATAATCCATGTCCATTTTTCATAAAAATTATTTCAAAATGAAGATTTTAAGGATTTTTAAAGTTACTCTTTATCTTGATCAGAATTTCAAATTTTTTAAAGATTTATCTTTCTAAATATTTTTAATTAATGTCCATGTTTTCAAAATGATTTTAGAGATTTATTTATATGGACATGAATGTTTTGAAATCATAATTATATTCCAAAGTTTGAAAGTGGTATGGGACACTTTGATTCAAAAATATCTTTTAAATTAGTTCCTTTATAAATGTGTGACTTTGAAATGATTTTACAAAAAGGATATTTCTCTCAAAAAGTTTTACTCGTCATTTTCATATATGTCAACATCCTTTGATGGATTTTAATCTTTTTTGAAGTTGATTTATTATAAAAAACATCCATTGAATGTTTTTTGATATGTTTGACTGTGGATGTGTTATTTTTATACCATTCATGGTTTATGGAGAATGTATTGACATTTTGATACTAGTTTTAATACGAATGTTTTTTTTATGTTTAAACCTATTCATATGAGGAATGCATTGGACTTAGTAAGTGATTGGTGGAGCCCGATATAGCTCCTAGATCCATCTCTAGGTCTCATGAGACAAACTAGTGTCTTGGAACGAGGCCTTGAAAAAATCTTATTTGTAGTCTTGGCATGAGGCCTTGGCTACGTGGTTATGATAGTCTGGAATTATGCATTCCATCATTATGAATGTGGTTAGTGATATTCCATGTGATTATTCGACTAGCAGAATATCCATGTGAATAAGTAAATGGAATTCTTTGACATTATTTTTTCCATATTATGCTTAAGTTCAGGTTTAAAAGGATTTTTTGGTTATACATTTCCTTAAATGTTTATGCTTATTTGTGAAAGTTTCTACTATATTTCTTACCCTTACTGAGGGTTTGAGCACACCCCTTTCACTGTTTTATTTTTTCAAATATTCCAAGAAGTGTATTGTGATTGATATGCATGGTTAAGACAAGGGAATAATGGAATTAATAAATGATTATTTAGGTTGTTTTGTATGTTATGAAGTGTAATGTTACATTCATATATGTAATCTATTTTCCAAGACTGCTAAATTGATAGGTCCTTCGGGACTTGATTCCTTGTAATCATTCCAATGTATTAAAATAATGCACCGAATCTGGGTAACTAGGCTCGAGGCATTACATTTGGTTTCCGAGGATGTTTAGCAATAACCTTGGAATCTATATTTAAATGAACTCTGATTAGAGTACATAGCCCTATGACAGACTTTGAGGATTAGTATGGAAGAATTTCCTAGAATTTTTTTATTGTAGAGATTTTGTGAGGTTTCCATGCAATACATCCCTGTCTGGATACGAGAAGGTAGTGGTGGCTCTGGCACAAATGTACCTAGGGGTAAAACCCGAAACACCGCTTTGAGCTAGACTCGAACGGGAAATGGTGCACGACAACGGGCCTTGTTGCACTCTTGGTTACGACACTCTAGGGGGATATGCTTAGGATAATTCTCATTTTCATTATAAACCAATACGAAGGGATCATGAGTATATACTTACTCAAAGAAACTATTTTTATGATTATGGATTATATCCATAAACTGTTCAATTTGTGTTAGGTATTTTACAGGTTTGGGAATTAACCATTACAATTCAAAACCTGACCTACTTTTTTCTATTATTTAGAAATGGTGCCCAGTAGAAGGAATGTCACCTCCCATAATACGTATGATCCAAAGAGTAATAAGTATCATATCTTTCATGGTCCGAAGCAATAATTTAGAAGGTAAATATTCTCCCATGTATTATCATCATATGAAGAAATAATATCATGTGTTCATAAAATGAGTAATGAATTCTTGGGGTCCTATGGATTTGAAGGGAATCCAGAGAAGAAAAGGATGGAAGAGAGAAAGATGGACAAAGGAAATAGGGAAAAAAAGAATTTTCCCATATGTGACAACAGTGGAATGAAACACCCTAGAACTTGCCTGAAAAGAATGGGAGTTTGTTATAAGTTTGGAGGAAAAGGGCACTAAGTACGTGCCTGCAAGGGTAAGAAAATAGTTTCAAAGTTATATTGCATCATTTGCAAGGAGTTTGGACACTACATGAAACTATGTCCCTGTTATTAGACTATGCCGAAAATGATGCAATTGGATAATAATCAAGTTATGATACCACCACAAATGAAGAGGAATGATTAGAGTTCTTATGTTGATTATGTCATTTGAGTGTTGGATCAACAATGTATTTGTTATAATAATTATGCAGTATATAAGGATTGTACTATAGTACTATTTCATTGAGGACTTGAGATAGTGTGGATCAAATAAAAGTGACTCAATATCTGGTTAAATTTTTGGAAAATATATGGTTGAGAGAAAGATAAACCATAATATGGTTCTAATACTGAGGTAGTGATTTTAGAATAATACATGATTGACTTGGATAAATTATATTGAATATTTTTGACTACCTAGAAACTGATTAATGTTTTTTATATTCCATCATTGTTGGGGTTTACAACATTTTTGGATTGAAGAAGTATATCCATTATTCTTTAAGGAATAAGGGATCATGAATGTAATCAATAAGGTATTATGGTAATTCAAGATGGTGCAGTTTTTTATAAGAATACATGATGACGGTGTTCACATGTTATTACGTGGAAAATAGGATCTTCATTGTGTTTACCATCCTTATAATTTATGTAATGATGTTTTTTGGATAGTTCTAGTTTGGATTATTTTTGGAATGCCATAAAAGGGAAACCCTGAGGTTGGGTGGCAACCAGTCGCATCCGGAAAGGCCGGGAGACTTGATCCCACAACCTAAGGGTGACAAGGGTCTATCACCTAGCACTAGCCCATGTGATATCCTGGATTAAAAAAGTAGTTTTTTAAAAGATCTAGAAGATGAATTATAAAATCATTTTTTGGAACTCTATACGAATAGGATAAATAGAATATATTTTTTTACGTTCTATTATATTTTAGAGTGAAAGATTATTTTGTGGTAGAAATTAGTAAAAGGATGGAACTCTACTTGTCAAGAAAATATTTTTCTTCTTCTCTTATTCTATGAATAAGTTAATTCTTATACATTATTAAAGGAATCCTAAAACAAAAAATGTGTTATCCTAATACCCTATGTTTTGTTGAACCGATGGTATTTCAAATCATCATGGATTGATGAATTTAAGGACCTTAATTTTAAACTTGTTTGTAATTGATGACCTCAATCACTACCTATAAATATTTATGATTTCCTCCAATTATATGTCTCTAATTTCCACCAATGTTCTTCGAATAGATATCATAATATGGTGGTGACCCTTTCATTTCTCTTTTACTCTTATTAATACTATATTTAATTAACCCAATTTCCGATGTGGGTTTTCCCACAAAGATATTTTCTATTTTTAACCTTTTATTGTTGAGGAACAATTTCAAATTTTGAGGATGAAATTTATTGAAGGAGGGGAGAATGTTACACACCATGATTTCATAGTGTGTTATTTATTCAATATAATAAATAACTTGCACTACACGCAACACCGAGTTCAAGCGCACCATGACTTACCAAACAAGCCATTCAAACGAGGTTATGAATAGTATTAAATAAATTTTAAACTTTATATAATCATTATAGTTTTATAATCCATATTATGAGTTTCATAGACATAATTTAAGAAAAAATTCATTATTCAGATAAAATAAGTATTTTTCAAAAAATGCACTTTTACCAACTTTTAATAGTGAATCTTTTTTTACGTCAAATATTTTAAACTTTTATATATTAAATTTGACTAAATAAATTTATTTTTTAAAATGGGGACATCAAAAATTTACAATGAAACACCCCATGCTTCCATGGTACGCTTCTCTTTGAATAAAATAGTAGCGTGTGTTGTACGCAACTTTGAGTTCTAAAACACACTACAACCAATCTAACTAGCCGTTATGAACAGTAATACCTACTTTTTAAAATTTTATAAATTATATCTCTCAAAATTGACTTCATTTTTGGATTTTGAATATCGAATTTATCTAGGGTAATGTATTGAAACTTTTCGTATAACATTTATATTTTAATGAATAGTGAAAATTACTAAATTTTAATTAAAAACTACTTTTTTATTCAAAATAATTAATACTGATAAATTATGAATTTGTGTGGTTTTAAAGCATATTTAGAATATATTTTTACCATTTAATACAATTTTGGTCACTGAACATAATTTCACATTTAAACCAGACATAAACAAATGTCAATCTTTTGATAGTTATTATATCTTAAAAACACTCTTTTTGTTTTGACAGCGGGAATTAATTTTAAATTAATTTCTGCAACTTCTTTATTTTGAATTTGGAAAAATGGATTCCACGTTTGGAATCAGGATTTCCAAATTGTGTAAATAGATAACTTTTATTTTTAGACATTTTGAATAATTACTTCGGTAAATATTTTATTTACCATGGTTAAAGCGAAAATACGGTAAATAAGGGTTAAAAAATAATATTATAATAATAATAAATTACCCTAAAACGTGTCCTAACCTTATTAGTGGATACATGTCTGACCATGGAAATCTTTGGGTCGATTTTGGGACCCCATGGAGCCACTTGTAGGTGATAGGGACACTTTATTTTAGTTAAGTTAAAATAAATACAAAAAATGACATAAGCATATATCTTTTAGAAAAACAATTTCTACAAAGGGTTATATATGTTGGAATTTAGACTATAAATATTCATTAGAAAGCTAAAAAGACTTCCTACATAATGGTTTATTATTTATAATTTTTAGACATTTAATAATTAATATTATTTATGACACAATAATGATGCAGTATTTTCCTTATTAATGAAATAATCAAATAATTGGTATTATAAATGTTAAAATTAATATAATTTGAAGGTTTTGAGGCCATACATGAATTGTATTGCTTAATATGACATTATAGGATTTATTATATGAATTTTGTTTCTAATTAATAATGTTGTTAAGACTTTAACAGAAATAAATTATTGAATATTGTCAAAATTCACATAAAAGAGTTTTTAAATAAATATTATATTATTAATAGATATAAAATTCTTAAAAATCTAATGCTAAAACAAGAGACTTATATACTGATAGTTTTATTACTAATGGACCACTTTGGGGTCTCTTGTAGGTATATAGTATATTTATTAACTATATAATATAAAAATACAAAGTGACATGGTAAGTGTCAAACTAATTAACCAAGAGTTAAAACTAAAAGATAAGTTTAATATAATGACCCAAACCTATCTAAAATCAATTGGTTTAAATGATTTATACACAGTCTCACATTAGACATTGAATAATATACTTTGGAGCCATTATAAACCTAATATGAATTTATTATAAATTAATACTCTAAGTTTTACCTAAAGAGCCCCTCCTCCCCCATATAAAAGGACCCGACTTCTAACCAATTCTTCACACCTTCAAAGACATTTAGCTCGGCCAAACCCTACCAAAATACTCTCTCAACTTCCCTCACTTCAACATAGTGGCCTTATTTGGATCAGAAAGCCAACATATGGATTCCTTTTGATCAAATCAAAAGTAAGAACTCGAAGAAGTAATGTTTTCACCATGCTCTTTCAAGTTCCTTTCATCTTCAAATTCTTCTTTATTTGTTATTAATATTATAAAATAATAACTCCAGTATCTCCCATAAACTTTTATGTTATTATAAAAATCTTACAACCATATTCAGTATTATATCCATCCTTTGAATGACATGTCACCACGCGTGCGTATGTACGGCTTACCGTCTCCACATCGTGGTGTAATTGTTATTCAATACATTATTATTTGGATGAGTATAATAATGAAGTTTATTTGATGTAAATAATAAATATAACATTATAGGGATTCTTTATATATGATATAGCATCCATTTATATATTATTTTAATATCAAAAGAATGATATTTTCGCTCGTGCGTACGTACGGATTACTGTCTCCACGATGCGATAAGATTCATTTCCAAGTTCACCATTCATCGTTGATTATAAAAATATATATTACTAATAATTATGTAATATATTACATAAAAAATTTAACAGAGATATAGATATTTATATATATAAGTCATTATGTATTACATATATCTTATTAACTTACTTCCGTTCAATACTATATGAAAACAGAAACCACGTTTATGCGTACATACGATCTACCATCTCCGTAAATGGTGTTTTCCATTTCATATATATGTATAATATACATATTTATATTTTAAATATATAGGATATATTTTTCATGTATTATATTCTGGAAGTATTTAAATCATGATCTGGGTGATACAAGCAAGAGTAACAAGTTAAAACATAGACGATAAAGAAAGTGATTATTACCCGAATTGTTAATTTAGCATGGAAATTATTATTAAATGGGTAATATAATGTCATAAATGAATCATGTATGATATCATAAATATTAATATGGTTCCGTTATAATTTAATAACATACTACGATCTTCGTACAGGTGGTTAAGCATACCCTCAACTAAAGGAAAGTGCAAGGTAAGGGCTTTTCATCTCACTCCTTATTCCCGTGAGATTCATGCCATATTGCCACTATTACCTTTTGTGTGGGGTATGTACTGCCCATAATTATATTATTTGTTTAATAAACATTAATAAATGTGAATTTACATATTCATTGTATGATACCTCTTTCAAGGGTTGTATGTTCCATAAGTTACCATATTGGTAAGGGTTAATTCCTCAATCTCATCATTATCCGAGTTTGTATATGTGTAAGTATTTACTGGGAAATTTTTATTATCCATGTCCTTTTTTCATAAAAAATTATTTCAAAATGAATATTTTAAGGATTTTGAATGGTACTCATTATCATGATCAGAATTTCAAATGTTTTAAAGATTTATATTTCTAAATCTTTTTAATTAATGTTCATGTTTTCAAAATGATTTTAGGTATTTATTAATATGGACATGAATGTTTTTGAAACGATAATTATTTTCAAAAGTTTGAAATTGGTATGGGAATATTTTATTCAAAAATATCTTTTAAATTATTTCTTTTATAAATGTGTGATGTTGAAATGATTTTACGAAAATGATATTTCTCTCAAAAAGTTTCACTCATCATTTTCATATATGTCAACATCCTTTGATGGATTTTAATCTTATTTGATGTTGATTTATTATAATAAACTTTCATTGATTTTTTTTTGATATGATTGACTGTGGATGTGTTATTTTTATACCATTCATGTTTTATGGAGAATGTATTGACATTTTGTATGCTAGTTTTAATACGAATATTTTTGTTATGTTTAAACCTATTCATATGTGGAATGCATTGGACTTAGAAAGTGATGGGTGGAGCCCGCTATAGCTCCTCGATCCATCACTAGCTCTCATGAGACAAACTAGTGTCTTGGCAAGAGGCCTTGAAAAAATCTTATTTGTGGTCTTGGTAGGAGGCCTTGGCTACATGGTTATGATAGTCTGGAATTATGCATTCCATCATTATGAAAGTGGTTAGTGATATTCCATGTGATTATTCTACTAGTAGAATATCCATGTGAATAAGTTGATGACATTATTTCATTTTATTT
Organism: Viscum album; assembly: GCA_963277665.1. Classification (NCBI taxonomy): domain Eukaryota; kingdom Viridiplantae; phylum Streptophyta; class Magnoliopsida; order Santalales; family Viscaceae; genus Viscum; species Viscum album. The sequence goes on along the minus strand of OY728119.1, from coordinate 322,346,230 downwards.
TTTCCATATTATGCTTAAGTTCAGGTTTAAAAGGCTTTTTTAGTTATACATTTCCTTAAATGTTTATGCTTATTTGTGAATGTTTCAACTATATTGCTTACCCTTTCTGAGGGTTTGAGAACACCCCTTTCAATGTTTTATTTTTCCAAAGATTCCAAGATGTGTATTGTGATTGATATGCATCGTTAAGACAAGGGAATAATGGAATTAATAAAGGATTATTTATGTTGTTTTGTATGTTATGATGTGTAATGTAACATTCATGTATGTAATCTATTTTCCACGATTGCTAAATTGATCGGTCCTTCAGGACTTGATTCCTTGTAATCATGCCAATGTATTAAAATAATGCACCGAATCTGGGTAACTAGGGTCGAGGCTTTACATTTGGTTTCTGAGGATGTTTATCAATAACCTTGGAATCTAGATTTAGATAAACTCTGATTAGAGTACATAGCCCTAAGACAGACTTTGATGATTAGTATGGAAGAATTTCCTAGAATTTTGGTATTGTAGAGATTTTGTGAGGTTTCCATGCAATACATCCCTGTCTGGATACGAGCAGGTAGTGGTGGCTCTGACACAGATGTACCTAGGGGTAAAACCCGAAAACACCACTTTGAGCTAGACTCGAACGAGAACTGGTGCACGACGACGGGCCTTTCTGGACTCTTGGTTACGACACTCTAGGGGGATATGCTTAGGATAATTCTCATTTTATTTACAAACCAATACGAAGGGATCATGAGTATATACTTACTCAAAGAAACTTTTTTTATGATTATGGATTATATCCATAAACAGTTCAATTTATTGTAGGTATTTTACATGTTTGGGAATTATTCATTGCAATTCAAAAACTGGCCTACTTTTTGCTATTGTATAGAAATGGTGCCCAGTAGAAGGAATGTGACCTCCCATAATATGTATGATCCAAAGAGTAATAATTATCATATCTTTCATGGTCTGAAGCCATAATTTAGAAGGGAAATATTCTCCCACGTATTGTCATCATATGAAGAAATAATATCATGTGTTGATAAAATGAGTAATGAATTCTCGGAGTCCTATGGATTTGAAGGGAATCCAGAGAAGAAAATGATGGAAGAGAGAAAGATGGATAAAGGGAAGAGTGAAAAGAAGAATTTTCCCATATGTGACAACTGTGGGATGAAACACCCTGGAACTTGCCTGAAAAGAATGGGAGTTTGTTATAAGTTTGGAGGAAAAGGGCACCAAGTACGTGAATGCAGGGGTAAGAAAATAGTTTCCAAGGTAAATTGCTTCATTTGCAAGGAGTTTGGACACTACGTGAAACTATGTCGCGGTTATCAGACTATGCTGCAAATGATTCTATTGGATAATAATCAAGTTATGATACTACCACAGATGAAGAGGAATGATTATAGTTCTTATGTTGATTATTTCATTTGAGAGTTGTATCAACAATGTACTTGTAATAATAATTATGGAGTATATATGGATTGTACTAAAGTACTATTTTATTAAGGACTTGAGATAGTGTGGAACAAAGAAAAGTGACTCAATAGCAGGTTAAATTTTTGGAAAATATATGGTTGAGAGAAAGATAAACCATAATATGGTTCTAATACCGAGGTAGTGATTTTAGAATAATACATGACTGATTTGGATAAATTATTATGAATATTTTTCACTACCTATAAACTGATTAATGTTTTGTATATGCCATCATTGTTGTGGTTTTCAACATTTTTGGATTGCAGAAGTATATCCATTATTCTTTAAGGAATAAGGGATCATGAATTTAATCAATAAGGGATTATGGTAATTCAGGATGGTGTAGTTTTTTATAAGAATACATGATGAAGGTGTTCACATGTTATTACATGACAAATAGGATATTAATTGTGTTTACCATCTTTATAAATTATGTACTGATGTTTTTTGGATAGTTCTAGTTTGGATTATTTTTGGATTGCCATAAAAGGGCAACCTTGAGGTCGGGTGGCAACCCGTCGCATCCGGAAAGGCCGGGAGACTTGATCCCACAACCTAAGTGCGACAAGGGTGTATCACCTAGCACTAGCCCATGTGATGTCTTGGATTAAAAAATAGTTTTTTTAAAAGATCTGGTAGATGAATTATAAATTTATTTTTTGGTACTCTATACGGATAAGATAAATTGAATATATGTTTTTACGTTATATTATCTTTTAGAGTGAAAGATGATTTTGTTGTAGAAATTAATCAAAGTATGGAACTCTACTTGTAAGGAATATATTTTTCTTCTTCTCTTATTCTATGAAGAAGTCAATTGTTATACATTATTTAAGGAATCCTAAAACAAAAAATGTGTTATCCTAATACCCTATGTTTTGTTGAACCGATGGTATTTCAAATCATCATAGATTGATGAATTTTAGGATCTTAATGTTGCACTTGTTTGTAATTGATGACCTCAATCACTACCTATAAATATTTATGATTTCCTCCAATTATATGTCTCTAATTTCCACCTATGTTCTTTGAATAGATATCATAATATGGTGGTGACCCTTTCATTTCTCTTTTCCTCTTATTAAGACTATATTTAATTAACCCAATTTCTGATGTGGGTTTTCCCACAAAGATATTTTCTATTTTTAACCATTTATTATTGAAGAACAATTGAAAATTTCTAGGATGAAATTTATTTAAGGAGGGGAGAATGCAACATGCCAATATTTCATAGTGTGTTATTTATTCAAAATAATAAATAACTTGCACTACACGCAACACCGAGTTCAAGCACACCATGACTTACCAAGCAAGCCATTCAAAAGTGGTTATGAATAGTACTAAATAAATTTTAAACGTTATATAATCATTATAGTTTTATATTCCATATTATGAGTTTCATAGACATAATGTAAGAAAAAATTAATTTTTCAGATAAAAGAAGTATTTTTCTAAAAATGCACTTTTACCAACTTTTAATTGTGAAACATTTTTTTATGTCCAATATTTTAAACTATTATATATTCAATTTGACTAAATAAATTTATTTTTTATAATGGCGACATCAAAAGTTTACAATGAAACACCCCATGCTTCCACGGTACGCTTCTCTTTGAATAAAACAGTAGTTTGTGTTGTACGCAACTTCGAGTTCTTAAACACACTACAACCAATCAAACTAGACGTTATGAACAATAATACCTACTTTTTGAAATTTTATAAATTTTATCTCTCAAAATGGACTTCATTTTTGGAATTGTAATATCGAATTTATCCTAGGGTAAAATTTTGGAACTTTTCGGATAACATTTATATTTTGTTGAATAGCGAAAATTACTAAATTTTAATTAAAAACTACTTTTTTAATCAAAATAATTAATGGTGTTAAATTATAAATTTGAGTGGTTTTAAAGTATATTTAGAATATAGTTTTACCATTTAATACAATGTTGGTAATTGGTCATAATTTCACAGTAAAACCAGACATAAACAAGTGTCAATATTTTGAAAGTTATTATATCTTAAAAACACGCTTTTTGTTTTGACAGCGGGAATTAATTTTAAAATAATTTCTTCCACTTCTGTATTTTTAATTTGGAAAAATGGATTTCATATATTTAATAATAATTTCCTAATTGTGTAGATAGGTAACTTTTATTATTATACATTTTGAATAATTACTTCGGTAAATATTTTATTTACCATGTTTAAAGGGTAAATCTGGTAAATGAGGGTTAACAAATAACATTATAATAATAATAATTTAACCTAAAACGTGTCCTAACCTTATTGGTGGATATATTTCCCACCATGGGAATATTTGGATCGATTTTTGGACCCCATGGAGCCTCTTGTAGGTGATAGGGACACTTAATTTTAAATAAGCTAAAATAAATACAAAAATGACATATGCATATATCTTTTAGCAAACCTTTTTTTACATAGGGTTATATATGTTGGAGTTTTGACTATAAATATTCATTATAAATCTAAAATGATTTCATAAATAATGGTATTTTATTTATAATTTTTAGACATTTAATAATAAATATTATTTATGACACAATAATGATGCAGTATTTTCCTTATTAATGAATGAATCAAATAATTGGTATTATAAATGTTAAAATTAATATAAATTGAATGTTTTGATGACATAAATGAATTTTATTGCTTTATATGACATTATATGATTTCTTAAATTAATTTATGTAGAATTAATAATGTTTTTAAGAATTTAACAAAAATCAATTATTAAATAGTGTTAAAATTCACATAAAAGAGTTTTTAAAACAAATATTATATTATTAATTGATATTAAATTCCTAAATTTCTAAGGTTTGTAAAAAAATCTTATATCATTATAGTTGTATCATTAATGGACAACTTGGTGGTCTCTTGGAGTTATATAGTATGTTTATTAACAATATAATATAAAAATACAAAGTGACATGGTAAGTGTCAAACTAATTAACCAAGAGTTAAAACTAAAAGATAAGTTTAATATAATGACCCAAACCTGTATAAAATCTATTATTTGAAAGTATTTCGACCCATAACATCCTTAGTCTTTGAATAATGAAATTTCTCTCCATTAGAAACTGAATATGAATTTATTATAAATTAATACATTAAGTTTTTCCTAAAGAGCCCCCCCCCCTTATAAAAGGACCAAACTTCTAACCAATTCATCACACCATAAAAGCCTTTGGTATGGCCAAACCCTGCCAAAATAATATCTCAGCTTCCCTAAATTTAAAATAGAGGCATTATTTTGATCTGAAATCCATCCTACGGAGCAGTTTTATCAAATCAAAAGGAAGAACCCGAAGAAGAGGTAATGTTTTCACCACCCTCTTTCAAGTTCCTTTCTTCTTCAACTTCTTCTTTCTTTGTTATTTCTATTATAAAATAATAACTCAAGTATCTCCTATTTGCTGTGATGTTATTATAAATATTTTACAACCATATTAAGTATTCTATCCATCCTTTGAATGACATGTCACCATACGTGCACACGTATGGCTTAACGTCTCCACGTCGTGGTGTAATTGTTATTCAATACAATATTATTTGGATGGGTATAATAATGATGTGTAATTTATGTAAATAATAAATATAACATTATAAGGATTCTGTATATATGATATACCATCCAATTATATATTATTTTAATATCAAAAGAATAATATTTTCGCTCGCGCGTACGTACGGATTACCGTCTCCACGACGCGATGAGATTCATTTCCAAGATCACCATTCATCGATGATTATAAAAATATATATTACAAATAATTATGTAATAAATGACATAATAATTTTACTGGAGATATATATATTTATATATATATGGATTTATGTACTTACATATATCTTATTTACTTACTTACGTTCAATACTATATGAAAATAGAAACAGTGTTTATGAGTTTGTACGGACTACCGTCTCCATCAATGGTTTTTTCCATTTCATATATATGTCTATTATACATATTTATATTCTAAATATATATGATATATTTATCATGTTTTATATTCTAGATGTATTTAAATCTGGATCTAAGTGATACATCCAAGATAAACAAGTTAAAACACAAATGATAAAGAAAGCGATTATTACCAGAAATGTTAATTTCACATGGAAATTTTTATTAAATGGGTAATATAAAGTCATAAATGAATCATGTATGATATCATAAATATTAATATGGTTCTGGTATAATTTAATAACATACTACGATCTTTATATATGAGGCTGAACGTACCCTCGACTAAAGGAAAGTGCAATGTAAGGGGTTTTCATCTCACTCCTTATTCCCAAGAGATTCATGCCATATTGCCACTATTGCCTTTTGTGTGGTGTATGTACTACCCAAAATTATATTATTTGTGTAATACACTATAATTTATGTGTATTTACATATTCATTTTATGATACCTCTTTTATGGGTTGTATGTTTCGTATGTTTCCAAATTGGTAAGGGTTAATTCCTTAATCTCATCATTATCCGAGATTGTATATGTGTAAGTATTTTTTGGGACATTTTTATCATCCTTTTCCATTTTTTTTAAAAAAGATTTCAAAATGATGATTTTATGGATTTTGAAAGGTACTATTTATCAAGATCATAATTTCAAATGATTTATTGATTTAACTTTCTGAATCTTTTTAATTAATTTCCATGTTTTCAAAATGATTTTAAGGATTTATTTATATGGACATGAATGTTTTGAAAGGATAATTCTTTTCAATAGTTTCAAAGTGTTATGGGACACATTGATTCAAAAATATCTTTTATATTACTTCCTTTATAAATGTTTGACTTTTAAATAATTTTACAAAAAAGGATATTTCCCTCAAAAAGTTTTACTCAGCATTTTCATCTATGTCAACATCCTTTGATGGCTTTTAAGCTTATTTGAAGTTGATTTATTGTAAAAAACTAACATTGAAGATTTTTTGATATGTTTGACGGTGGATGTGTTATTTTTATACCATTCATGGTTTATGGAGAAAGTATTGACATTTCATATGCTAGTTTTAATATGAATATTTATGTTATATTTAAACCTATTCATATGAGGAATGCATTGGACATTGTAAGTGACAGGTGGAACCCGCTATAGCTCCTCCATGCATCAGTTGGTCTTATTAGACAAACTATTGTCTTGGTACGAGTCCTTGACAAAATTTATTTGTAGTCTTGGCACGAGGCCTTGGCTACGTGGTTATGATAGTCTGGAATTATGCATTCCATCATTATGAAAGTGGTTAGTGATATTGCATGTGATTATTCTACTAGTAGAATATCCTTGTGAATAAGTAAATGGAATTATTTCATTTCATTTTTTCCACATTATGATTAAGTTCAAGTTTAAAATTGTTTTTTTAGTTATACATTGCCTTAAATGTTTATGATTATTTATGAGCGTTTCTTCTATATTGCATACCCTTATTCAGAATTTGTGCTCACCCCTTTCTATGTTTTATTTTTCCCAGGATTCCAAGAAGTGTATTGTGATTGATATGCAGGGTTAAGACAAGATAATAAAGGAATTCATAAAATATTATTTATGTTTTTTTGTATGTTATAATGTTTAATGTAACATTAATGTATGTAATCTATTTTCCAGGACTGCTAAACCGATCGGTCCTTCGGGACATGATTCACTGTAATCATGCCAATGTATTAAAATAATGCACCGAATTTGGGTAACTGGGGTCGAGGCATTACACTATTATTCACCAATTATTTTCTATTATTTATCCATCTTTTTACTAGGATCATTCCTGAATACCTTTTACATTATTGTTTGACGAAGTTTAGTTTTCTTAATTATATCAATTTCATTCTCTCATAAATCATTAAAATCAAAAAATATCATATTCAGAGAATATCTAAGATTCCTTGTATTCAAAATTATATTATGAAATAAAATTAACATTCCACATTTTAAACTCATTTATAATAGTTTAATTCCCATATTTAATTTCATCTTATAGTTTATGAAATTAATGGAATATAACTACTAAAAATTTATATCAATTTTAATTCGAATACATAGAAAATATGTAACGCCCCGACCCCAGTTACCCAGAGTCGGTGCATTATTTTAATAAATTGGCATGATTACAAGGAATCAAGTCATAAAGGACCGAATAGTTTAGAAGTATTGGAAAATAGATTACATACATGAATGTTACATTACACTTCATAAAATTCAATCCAACATAAATAATCCTTTATGAATCCCATTATTCCCTTGTCTTAACCCGTCTTATCCATCACAATATACTTCTTGGAAACCTGGGAAAAAAATAAAACATAGAAAGGGGTGACCTCAAACGCTCCGTAAGGGTAAGAAATACAGTAGAAACATTCATAAATAAGAATAAATATTTAAGGTAATGTATAACTAAAACAAAATCCTTTTAAACTCAAACATCAACATAGTATGGAAAAAATAAAATGAAATAATGTCATTTACTTATACACATGGATATTCTACAAATTGAATAATCACATGAAATATCAATAACCACTTTCATAATGATGGAATGCATTATGCCAGACTATCATAACCACATAGCCAAAGCCTTGTGCCAAGTCTATAAATAAGATTTTGTCAAGGTCTTAGGCCAAGACACTAGTTTGTCTCATGAGACCTACCGATGCATCGAGGAGCTATTGTGGGCTCCACCCGTCAAATATTAAGTCCAATGAATTCCCATATGAAAAGGTTTAAACATAACATAAACATTCGTATTAAAACTAGCATTCGAAATGTAAATACATCATCTATAAACCACAAATTGTATAAGAATAATACATCCACAGTCAAACACATCACAAAAACATCAAAACAATATTGACGTTTTGTATCATAATAAATCAACTTCAAATAAACTTAAAATACATCAATTTATGTTGACATAAATGAAATCAAAACTATTTGAGAGAAATATATCTTTTTTTGAAATCATTTAAAAGTCACAAATTTATTAAAGAACTAATTTAAAAGTGATTTTTGGAATCAATGTGTCCCATACCACTACGAAACTTTTGAAAAGAAATATAATTTCAAAACAGTCATGTCGATATAAATAAATCCTTAAAATCATTTTGAAAACATGGACATTAATTAAACATATTTAGAAAGATAAATCATTAAAACGTTTAAAATTCTTTTTTTGATAAAGAGTACCTTTCATAAATTCTTAAAATATTCATTTTGAAATCATTTAAAAGTCACATAATTATAAAATAAAACATTTACCTTGAAAATATTATTATAAGCATGTAATGGAAGCTTCAACGATTTTATAACGGCATAGAATAGCTGCCCCTACCGTATATGTTAAAAAAACATTCTTACCTTAATTTTGTCGAAAAGGTTAAATTCACCTTGTTTGGAAAACGATGGAAAGATTCATTTATAAACCTCTTATAAAAATTCAAAAAAGGGAATAAATTAGTTTAACTCATATTATTTGTAAATATTAAAAAAAAATTGAAATATATTTCGTTGAAACATGGATGTGGATGATAAAGAAATCCCAGTAGATTATTACGTATAAACAACATCGGATAATGAAGAGATTGCGAAATAAACCCTTAGCTTGTAATTTTCCTTGGTTGGGGGTAGGTTAACCTCTTGTATAATGGTAAAATAATTTTTATTAATTATAAAAGAATCATATACATTCATATGATATCATATATGATCTTTTAACATTTCTTTGTTAATAATATCATAGAATTATCGTTGTTTCAGGTGTTAACATACTCGTTTCATTTTATATGTTTTGTTATATAATTCGTGGTTGTCATGGATAGGTTGTATCTTATTCATATCCTGAATTATATCATGTCTTTAAACATTATTTTTAAATCATCAAATGATAATTATACTTGAATGGATACGATAGATAATTAAGCTCATCACGTTCGTGGAGACGGTAGTCCGTACGTACGTACGAGTGACAATATCATTCTTTTGATATTAAAATAATATATAATTTGATGGTATATCATATAAATACAGAATCATTATCATGTTATATTTATTATTTACATGAATTAAACATCATTATTATACACATCCAAATAATAATTTATTGAATAACAATTACACCACGACGTGGAGACGGTAAGCCATACGTACGCACGTATAATGACATGTTATTCAAAGGATGGATAGAAAACTGAAATATGGTTTTAAAATGTTTATAATAACATCAAATTATATAAAATATACTGGAGATATTATTTTATAATGGTAATAAAAAATATAGAAGAAGTGGAAGAAGAATTGAATTTAAAAAATGGTGGTGAAATCATTATCTCTTCTTCGGGTTCTTCCTTTTGATTTGATCAAAAGGGCTCCATAAGTTGGCTTTCTGACTAAATGAAGGCCTCTATGATGTAGTTAGGGAAGTTTAGAGAGTATTTGGGCAGAGTTTGGTCGAACCAAAAGGCTTTGAAGGTGTGAATTAATGAGAAGTAAGAGTGCCCTTTTATAAGAGGGGTGAGGGGAACCTTTGGAAAAGCTTGAAATATTATTTTATAATAAATTCATATTCAGTTGCTAATGGCTCAAAAGTGGATTATTTAAATTTTATGGTGGTTATGGGTCGAAAAACACTTATCCAATATAATTTAGACAGGTTTGGGTTTCTATATTAACCTTATCGTTATGTATTAACTCTTAGTTAATTAGTTTCACATTTACAATGTCTCTTTGTATTATTATATTATATGGTTAATAAACATACTATATACATCCAACCGATCCACAAGAGGTCCATTAATAATAAACCTATCATGATATATGTATCGTGGCTGATTCTTAGATTTTTATGAATTTAATATCAATTAATAATATATTATTGTTTTTAAAAACTCTTTTATGTCAATTTTGACACAATTCAATAATTTATTTTTGTGAAACTCATAAAAGAATGATTACTTCGAACAAATCCAATTAAATCAATCATAATATTTCATATTAACAAATAAAATTAGTGTATTTAAATAAAAGTCTCCAATTATATTTATTTGGGAATTTATAATATCATTTATTTTAATATTTCACTATTATGGTAATTACTGCATCATCATTGTGTCATAAATTAAATAAATTATTTAATGCCTAAAAATTATAAATAAAATAGCATTATGTAGGAAATATTTTGATATTTCTAATGAATTTTTATAGTAGAAAATCCAACATATATAACCCTATTTAAAAATTGTTTTGCTAAAGGATATATGCTTGTGTCATATTTGTATTAATTTTAACTTAATTAATAAAAAGTGTCATTATCACATACAAATGGCTCCATGGGGTCACAAAATCGACCCAAAGATGGCCATGGTCAGACATGTATCAACCAATAAGGTTAGGACACGTTTTAGAATAATTTTTTATTATTATAATATTATTATTTTAACCCTTATTTACCGGATTTACCGTTTAACTATGGTAAATAAAATATTTACCGAAGTAATTATTCAAAATGTCTACAAATAAAAGATACCTATTTATGCAATTTTAACAACCTGATTCCAAATATGTAATAAATTTTTCGAAATTTAGAACATAGAAGTGGCATAAATTAATTTAAAATTAATTCCCGTTATTAAAACAAAAAGCGTGTTTTTAAGAGATAATAACTATCAAAAGATTGGCACTAGTTTATGTCTTATTTAATTGTGAAATTATGTACAATGAAAAAAATTGAATTAAATGGTAAAAATATATTCTAAATATACTTTAAAAACACTCAAATTCATAATTTATCAATATTAATTATTTCGATTAAAAGTAGTTTTTAATTAAAATTTATTAATTTTCACTATTCATAAAAATATGAAATTTATCGGAAAAGTACCAAAATTTCACCCTAGACTAATTTTGATATTAAAAATCCAAAAATGAACTCTATTTTGAGAGATGTAATTTATAAAATTACAAAAATTAGGTATTACTATTCATAACGGTATGTTTGATTGATTGTGGTGTGTTAGAACTCGATGTTGCGTACAACACACCCTATCACATTATTCAAAGGGAAGCGTACTGTATAAGTTTGGGGTGTTACATTGTAAATTTGTTTTATGTCACATTTCTAAAGAATAAATTAATTTAGTCAAATTGAATATATAAATGTTTAAAATATTGGATTTAAAAAGGAATCACTATTAAAGTTGGTAAAAGTGCATTTTTGAAAAATACTTCTTTTATCTGAAAAAAGGAATTTGTTCATACGTTATGTATAAGAAAATCATAATATGGATTATAAAATTATATGGATTATATAAAGTTTAAAATTTAGTTAATACAATTCATAACCTCTTTTGAATGGCTTGTTTGGTAAGTCATGGTGCGCTTTAACTCGGTGTTGAGTGTAGTGAAAGTTATTGAATTATTTTGAAGAAATAACACACTATGAAATCTTGGGCTGTTACATTTTCCCCTCCTTAAATAAATTAAATCCTTACAATTTTAAATTGTTATTCGAAAATAAAAGTTTGAAAATAGAAAATATCATTGTGGGAAAGCCCACATCAGAAATTAGGTTATTAAAATTAATCTTAATATGAGGAAAAGTGAAATGAAAGGGTCACCACCAAATTTTGATCTCGATTAGGAGAACATTAGTGGAAATTATAGACATATAATTGGAGGTAAAATGTAAATATTTATAGCTAGTTATTTAGGTCATAAATCACAAATAAGTGTAAAATTTAGGTCCTTAAATTCATCAATTTATGATGATTTGAAATACCATCGGTTCAACAAAACATAGGGTATAAGGATAAAACATTTTTGGTTTTAGGATTCCTTAAATAAAGTAAAATAATTAATTTCTTCATAGAATAAGAGAAGAAGAAAAATATATTCTTGACAAGTAGAGTTCCCTCCTTTAACTAATTTTAACCACAAACTAATCTTTCACTCTAAAAGATAATAGAACGTAAAAAAATATTCTCTTTAACCTATTTCTATAGGGTTACAAAAAAAACAAATTTATAATTCATCTACCAGATGTAAATAAAAACTACATTATTTAATCCCAGACAATATGTGGGCCAGTGGTAGGTGATATACCCTTGTCTCCCATCGGTTGTGGGTTCAAGTCTCGCGGCCTTTCCAGACGCGACGGGTTGCCGCCCAACCTCAAGGTTTTCCTTTTATGGAAATCCAAAAATATTCCAAACTAGAACTATCCAAAATGATTTACTCCAAAAATTAATATCCTTTTTGCTGCGTAATAACATGTGAACACCTTCATCATGTATTATTTTATAACACTGCAACATACTAAATTACCATAAAACCTTATTGATTATATTAATGATCAATTATTACTTAAATAATAATGGATATACTCCATCAATCCAAAAATGTTGTAAAACCCAAAAATGATGGAATATACAACTCATTATTCAATTTAAAGGTAGTTAAGAATATCCAATATAATTTATCCAAATCAATCATGTATTACTCCAAAATCACTAACCTAGTATCAGAAATATATTATGGTTGGTCATTTATCAACCATATATTTTCCAAAAATTTATCCTGGTATTGAGTCACTTTTCTTTGTTCCACAAAATCTCAAGTCCTTAATGAAATAGTACTGCAGTACAATCCTTATATACTCCATAATTATTATAACAAGTGCATTGTTGATACAACACTCAAAGGACATAGTCAACATAAGAACTCTAATCATTACTCTTCATCTGTGGTAGTATCATAACTTGATTATTATCCAATAGCATCATTTCCGGCATACTCAGATGACTGGGACATAGGTTCGCATAGTGTCCAAACTCCTTGCAAATGAAGTATTGTACATTTGAATCAATTTTCTTACCCTTGCAGTCATGTTCTTTGTGACCTTATTCTCCACACTTATAACAAAATCCCATTCCATTCAGACATGTTCCAGGGTGTTTCTTCCAAGAGTTATCACATATGAGGAAATTCTTCTTTTCCCTCTTCCCTTTATCCATATTTCTCTCTTCCAACCTTTTCTTCTCTTGCTTACCTTCAAAGCCATAGGACTCAGTAAACTCTTTAGTTATCTTATCCACACATGATACTATTTCTTCATATGATGATAAATAATGGGAGACTATTTCTCATCTAAACGATGTCTTAATACCATGAATGATACGATCCTTCTTACTCTTTGGATGATACGTATTACTGGAGTTCATATTCCTTCTACTGGGTGAGATTTCTATACAATAGAATAAACTAGGTTAGTTTATGAATTTCAATAAATAATTCCTAATGAAAAATGAACAGTTTATTGATATAATCCATAATCATAAAAAATGTTTTCTTTGAGTAAGTATGTACTCATGAGGCCTTCATAATGGTTTGTAGATAAAATGAGAATTATCGTAAGCATTTCCCCCGGGATTGTCGTAACCAAGAGTGCAGCAAGGCCCATTATCGTGCACCAATTCCCGTTCGAGTCTAGCTCAAAGAGATTGTTTTGGGTTTTAACCCTAGGTATATCTGTCCTAGATCCTCCTCTACCTGGTCATATCTAGACAAGGATGTATTTCTCAGAAAACACACAAAGTATCTACAATACCAAAATTCTACGAAGTTATTCTATAATAATCCTCAAAGTCTATTTTAGGGCTATGTGCTCTAATCAGATTTCATCTAAATCTTGTTTCTAAGGTTATTGATAAACTTCCTCTGATAACAACTGTAACGCCCCGACCCTAGTTACCCAGATTCGGTGCATTATTTTAATACATTGGCATGATTACAAGGAATCAAGTCCCGAAGGACCGATTAGTTTAGCAGTCTTGGGAAATAGATTACATACATGAATGTTACATTACACTTCATAACATACAAAATAACATAAATATTCTTTACAAATGCCATTATTCCCTTGTCTTAACCCTTCTTATCAATCACAATATACTTCTTAGAATCTTGGGAAAAAATAAAATGTTGAAAGGGGTGAGCTCAAATGCTCTGTATGGGTAAGAAATATAGTAGAAACATTCATAAATAAGCATAAACATTTAAAAAAATGTATAACTAAAACAAAATCCTTTTAAACATAAACTTCAACATAGTATGGAAAAAATAAAATGAAATAATGCCATTTACTTATTCACATGGATATTCTATTTATCGTATAATCACATGTAATATCAATAACCACTTTCATAATGATGGAATGCATAATGCCAGACTATCATAACCACATAGCCAAGGCCTCGTTCCAAGACTACAAATAAGATTTTGTCAAGGGCTTTTTCTAAGACACTAGTTTGTCTCATGAGACCTACCGATGCATCGAGGAGCTATATCAGGCTTCACCCGTCACATATTAAGTCCAATTCATTGCCATATGAAATGGTTTAAACATAACATAAACATTTTTACTAAAACTAGCATATGAAATGTAAATACTTCATCCATAAACCACGAATTGTATAAGAATAATACATCCACAGTCAAACACATCACAAAAACTTCAAAACAATATGGATGTTTTGTATCAAAATAAATCATCATCAAATAAACTTAAAATCCATCAAATGATGTTGACGTAGATGAAATCAAAACTATTTGAGAGAAATATCTCTTTTTTTGAAATCATTTCAAATTCACACATTTATTAAGGAAGTAATTCAAAAGAGATGTTTGAAATCAAAGTGTCCCATACCACATCAAAATTTTGAAAAGAAATATAATTTCAAAACATTCATGACCATATAAATAAATCCTTAATGTCATTTTGAAAACATGGAAATTAATTAAATTTTTTTGAAAGATAAATCTTTAAAACATTTAAAATTATTATTTTTTGATAAAGAGTATCTTTCAGAAAATCGTAAAATATTCATTTTGAAAACATTTAAAAGTCACATAATTATAAAATAAAACATTTACTTTGAAAATATTCTTACAATCTTGTAAGGGAAGCTTCAACAATTTTATAACGACATAGAATAGTCGCACCCACCGTATAATTTAAAAAAACATTATTAACTTAATTTTTTCGAAAAAGTTAAATGCACATTGTTTGGAAAACGATGGAAAGATTCCTTTATAAACCTATTATAAAAATTCAAAAAAGGGTGTAAATGACTTTAACCCATATTCTTTGTAAATAGTAAAAAAAATTTGAAATACATTTCAAAGAAACATGGATGTGGATTATATATTAATCTCAGTAGATTATTACGTATAAACAACCTCGGATAATGAAGAGATTGCGAAATAAACCCTTACCTTGTACTTTTCCATGGTTGGGGGTAGGTTAACCTCATGTATAATGGTTAAATAATTTTTATTAATTTATACAAGAAACATATACATTCATATGATATAATATATGATCGTTTAACATTTCTATGATAATAATATCTTAGAATTATCGTTGCTTTGGGTGTTAACTTACTCTTTTTCTTTTATATGTCTTGTTACGTAAGCTGTGGTTGTCATGGATAGGTTGTATCTTATTCAGATCCATAATTATATCAAGTCCTTAAGAATTATTTTTAAATAATCAAATTAAAATTTTACTTGAATGGATATGATAGAGAATGAATCTCATCGTGTTCGTGGAGACGGTAGTCCGTACGTACGCATGAGTGACAATATCATTCTTTTGATTTTAAAATAATATATAATTGTATGATATATTATATATAAAATAATAATTATCATATTATATTTATTATAAACATGAATTACACATCATTATTATACCCATCCAAATAATAAATTATTGAATAACAATTACCCCACAACGTGGAGACGGTAAGCCGTACGTACGCACGTGTGGTGACATGTTATTCAAAGGATGGATAGAATACTGAAATATGGTTGTAAAATGTTTATAATAACATCAAAGTATATATAATATATTGGATTTATTATTTTATAATGGTAATAACAAAGAAAGAAGATGTGGAAGAAGAAAGGAACTTGAAAAAGGGTGGTGAAATCATTACCTCTTCTTCGGGTTCATCATTTTGATTTGATAAAAAGGGCAGCTTAAGCTGGATTTTTGTCTAAAGGAAGTCCTCTAGGATGTTTTGAGGGAATATGAGAGTGTATTTTGGCAGAGGTTTGCCGAACCAAAAGGTTTTAAAGGTGTGAATTAATTAGAAGTAGTAGAGCCCTTTTATAAGATGGGTGAGGGGCCCCTTTGGAAAAGCTTGAAATATTATTTTATAATAAATTCATTTTCAGTTTCTAATGGCTCCAAAGTGGATTATTTAATGGTTAATGTTGCGATGGGTCGAAAACCACTCAAACAATCGAAGTTATACAGGTTTGGGTTACTATATTAAACTTATCTTTTTAAGTATTAACTCCTAGTTAATTAGTTTCACTTTTACAATGTCTCTTTGTATTTTTATATTATATTTTTAATAAACATACTATATATATCCAAGAGTCCCCCAAGTGGTCCATTAATGATACACCTATCATGATATAAGACTCTTGGAAGAACCTTATATTTTTAAGAATTTAATATCAATTAATAATATAATATTTGTTTTAAGAACTCTTTTAGGTCAATTTTTACACTATTCAATAATTGATTTTTGTAAAACTCATAACAGAGTGATTACTTCAAAAAAAGACAATTAACTCACTCCTAATATGACATATTAACATATAAAATTAGTTTAATTAATTAAAAGTCTCCAATTATATTTATTTGAATATTTATAATATCAATTATTTTAATTTTTCATTATTATGGTAATTACTGCATCATCATTGTGTCAAAAATAAATTAACTTATATAGTGTCTAAAAATTATAAATAAATACTCATTATGTTGGAAATATTTTTATCTTTCTAATTAATATTCATAGTCTAAAATCCAACATATATAACCCTATGTAAAAATTGGTTTTCTAAAAGATATATTCTTGTGCCATTTTTGTATTCATTTTAACTTAATTAATATAAAGTGTCATTATATCTTAAAAGTGGCTCCATGGGGTCCGAAATTTGACCCTAATATTCCCATGGTCGGACATGTATCATCCAATAAATATAGGACACGTTTTAGGGTAATTTGTAATTATTATAATATTATTTTCTAACCCTTATTTACAGGATTTACCCTTTAACCATGGTAAATCAAATATTTAACGAAGTAATTATTCAAAATGTCTAAAAATAAAAGTTACCTACTTACATAATTTGAACAACATGATTCAAAATATGGAATCCATTTTTCCAAATTCAAAACACAGAAGTGGCAGAAATTAATTTTAAATTTAATTCCGTTGTTAAAACAAAAAGCGTGTTTTTAAGAGATTATAACTATAAAAAGATTGGCACTTGTTTATGTCGGGTTTAATTGTGAAATAATGTCCAATGACATACATTGAATTAAATGGTAAAAATATATTCTAAATATAATTTAAAACACTCAAATTCATAATTTATCAATATTAATTATTTCGATTAAAAAGTAGTATTTAATTAATATTTAGTAATTTTCACTATTCATCAAAATATGAAAGTTATCCTAAAAGTACTAAAATTTCACCCTAGGATAATTTCGATATTAAAAATCCAAAAATGAAGTCCATTTTTAGGGATAGAATTTATAAAATTTCATAAATTAGTTATTACTATTCAAAATGGCTAGATTGATTTGTTGTGGTGTGTAAGAACTCGATGTTGCGTACAACAAACGCTATCGCATTATTCAAAGACAAGCATACCGTAGAAGCTTGGGTGTTACATTGTAAATTTTTTTATGTCACCATTCTATAGAATAAATTTATTTAGTCAAATTGAATATATAAAAGTTTAAAATATTGGATTTAAAAAGGAATCACTATTAAAGTTGCAAAAAATGCATTTTTGAGAATTACTTCTTTCATCTAAAAAAAGGAATTTGTTCTTACATTATGTCAAGAAAACTCATAATATGGATTCTAAAATTATAATTATTATATATAGTTTAAAATTTATTTAATAATATTCATAACCTCTTTTTAACAGCTTGTTTGGTAAGACATAGTGCGCTTTATCTCGGTGTAGCATGTAGTGCAATTTATTGAATTATTTTGAAGAAATAACACACTATGAAATCTTAGGGTGTTACAAAATATCTTCAATAGTTACTGACTACATATATTCATAAAATATGACATTTTCATTCTATATAATCATCCTTGTGAAAATCAAAATTATAAGATTCTTCATCCTCAACATTTCTATTACCTTTAGTAAATAGATGATCTTAAACTAATAATGCATATTCCAAAATATTTATGCATAAAAATATTAAAAATTATTTTCAATTCCTTAATTTAACTCTCTATTATCCATGTAATGTTCAGCTATATAAATATTATTTCCACGCGTATCTGTTTCACCAAAATCTATCTATAATTAGTCAATTTTGTGAAAGAAAATTGTTTCAAATAATTACAGTTTGAACAATTAATTCAATATCATCTTGTTTATCATCAGTTGAAACATACCAATTTCTTCCTTTCTAATGTAATTTTTAATCAAGAGTATCATTTATGTATATATCAACTAATTCAAACTTAGCATCTGTTATACCTTCTTCATCTTCCCCCTCTATAGTTACATGGACTTCTTTATTCTATTTTAATTTTCAGTCATATTCACTCTCATCCATATCATCATTAATAAGAACCTACATATTCATAAATATATTAAATATATATCTAATGTTTATAATAACTATATATTTCCTGATATTTATTTGACTATCCTAATGATCCTTGTTATTAAAAGGTGATGAAAAATTGGGGAAATTTTAATTTTTTTGGAATGGGGATAGAAGAATTATTTAGAATTGGTCCTTAGATTATAATAATGAGAGATTGAAAATGTATTGATGATGTTTTTATATTAAAATTGAAGGCCCATGTGGTATTTCAATTCCTCATGTTAGTGTTAGGGAAATTTCATTGTAATGGGATTAGTACTTTGAATCTGGTTAAAGTGATGTATAGGTCAAGAATCAACTATTATGAGTTATCTTTGGATTAGTATAGATATTATAATGATAGTAGAGGTATGTAGATATTTTTAAAATCCAAATTTTTTAAATTTTAAGTCTATAGGAATTTTGATATCTTTTGGAAACTCTTTGTAAATTGGGATTTGAGTCAAAAAGTATGATTACCATATGTTATTAATTATGACTACTTCAAAGATTATTGATTTTTTGGTAAATATTTTACTATTTAACTTTAAATAATAGTACATATGTGAAATTTTTACAATTTTACATGGGAATTACCTTGGGAAATGGAAAAGAATTGTACATAAGGAATACCCGACATGTGTAAGTGTCACCCTAGATGACAAATGTATATTTTAGAGGTTCCCTAAATATATAAAAATTAATCCATTGAAAATTAAATACATAATAGATAATACTCATGATATGTGAAGGAACCTTATAAAAAATATATGACAAATAATAAAGGGTCATATATATAGGGTTCCCCAAATTTAAGGGATCAACCATATTTATAAAAAAAATTGTATTGGGAGTAAATATATAATATTAGTGGCTCTGATATATAATTTTATGCTTTTCTCTATTTCATATATAATGGTATAAAAAATTATGATTTTTAAATAGTGATTTCTAAATTTCATATAATAATATATATATTTTCCAGGGTAATGGGTTGATACACATATGAGGGATATATAATTGTCTCATATGTAAGGGTTATAATAGTTAGGGTCTACCTATTTGATAAAATATTATAGATTTTGTTTATTTGTTGGTGATACATAAGGTCCGTCAAGAATAATATATAAGGGTTTCTTAATTTGGTAGATTATGGAACCTATGTTTAAGGGTCCTTCAATGAGTGTTATAGTGTATTAAAAAAAACCATTTTTATGAGTTTTTTCTATATTTTCTATATTATTAATCAAATATTTAAATTAAATGATAAAATGGGTTTAGTATATTTTCATATAGGATATGGTTAAAATTCTCTAGAATATCTTCTCATCTATATCTTCATCTAAATGATATATCCTCTGAAATAGTTTCTATATTTTTATTCTCATTTTAGTGTTTTATATTCACATGTAATTATAAATTCCCTTTGGTATTTATTTCTGATTTCACATACTAGTTTCATTAAATTTATTATATTCTAAAAATTATGGTTTATATTTCAAATTATCTATTTTCCTAATATTATTTTTTTATTAGAAACGCTTTATTATTGTGTATATTGTAGTTAACATTGAATGAGGTCAATGGACATTACATTACTAGGTCTCATATTCATTTTTTAATTTCTTATTTTTTTCACTTACTGTGATTATTTACCACATGTTTGAATTATTTTTATAACATTACCAAAAGAAATATCATGGTCTAAAGTTGTTGTAATAGTCAGCAAAGACCATATTACTTAATAAATGGTTCTTTAG
Organism: Viscum album; assembly: GCA_963277665.1. Classification (NCBI taxonomy): domain Eukaryota; kingdom Viridiplantae; phylum Streptophyta; class Magnoliopsida; order Santalales; family Viscaceae; genus Viscum; species Viscum album. Next base: position 322,325,276 of record OY728119.1, on the reverse strand, counting down.
TGGAACCTTGTTCTAATTTGTTTTAATGAAAGGATTTATTGAATATATTTTTATGAGTTTATTTTGTGAAAGAAAATTGTTTTTCAACATTTAATGTGGTTTGAAAATGGTTGCGATAATAAAATTTAATTATTAATGAAATGGTGTAAATTAAATTTTGTTGTGATTGTGATATTTTTTGGGTGATTGTTTAAAAATATATTTTATATTGAATGTGAATTTATCTAGAAAACATTTTATATTGAATTATACCAAGGGTATAGTGTGTGTAATGAATGCATGTGATGTTTTTTCTAAGTTGATTATAAATAGAATTTTACTTTATGTTTAAGGTAATTCCACAATGGTTTGGGTTGAGTTTTACTTTGGTCTGTCCAATATTTTGTGGAAAAAATAATATTTTAAACTCTTGTAGGCTTTTAAATGTTCATAATTCTAATTTTATATGATTTTTTTATTTACATAATGAAAAATTAATTTATAGGAATCCCTTAACAAATTATTCCATTTATAAGTGGTTTTAGGGTTTTTTTCATTCAGGTTTTGATTGTGATATATATTGTTCTATTTTCATGTTAATGGGATCATGTGGGTCTACATTTAGGCATTCTAAAACATAAAGGGTATAATTAAATAACTTGGTTTTATTTATTTGGAATCGTTCTTAGTTCCACGAAGTAAGGATGGTTAGTCCATATGGGTATGATCTGTATTGAGAGAGTTGTTTATGAACATTTACGAATTGTGTGATGTAATATGGAAGTAATTTTTTATGGGGGATGTGTTAGAACAATTTTTGAGAGTGTTTAGATAATTTATTAGGGTTATGTGAGTAACCTGAAGGTATTGGTAATGGATAACCCATAGGGATGTCATTATTATGATTATTGTATGAATGATTTTTGGGGATAAAATTGATTTTTTACAATGCATTACAATTTTTTCTTTATATATTACGTGTATGAGACCCATATATGAGTGATATTTTTGAATTGTCACATAATGTGATTAGAAATGAGACCCACCTAATTATAGTGTAATTCATCATATGATATTGGACCGACATTGATGGGATTATATAGATTTTGTTATAGTTTGGATATTGAGTTTCTCTCCATAGACTTTCTATTATATGCTGACAAGTGCATTTGAAATAAGAAATCATACCATAAACACAGTGAGAAATAAGTTCTAATGATGGGAATTTATAAAAATGTTCAATTATTTTATGTGGACCCCCTCGGTGTATGAAATATTTAAAATGTTTTTAGGTTGGTAATGTACCAAGGTTTATGATATATTTATAAAGGTTATTTTGAGGCAATTCTTGTTGGTGTATAATATATTTAAAAAGGCCCCATGGAATATATTACCTTTTGGTGAATGATAGATTTATCAAGGAATCATTTTGTAGATACCACTAAGTGTATTATATATCAACAATGGTTAGAGGGGGGGTACCTAGATTTATGATATATTTATTATGGTTTGTGGGTGATGATACCCCAAGGTGTATGAAATATTCATAATATTTTAAATGAGGTTATTAACCTAGGTTTGTGGAATAATTATTAAGGTTTTTGGGGAAGACATTTCTTAATATGGATGATCCAATATTATGGATCATAGTTGGGAAATATTTACCTTTACAATGATATGACCTGATTAGAGACATCTAAATCATGATAATGCTTCTATGTTATACTTAAAGTCTAACCATAGAATATGAGTACCATTCATCAGTGAGAAGGTACTTGTTAATATTTATGATGTATTTTGGTTTTTACATTACATATCTTACATGAATGGGATGAAACATGTATGTTTAGTGATTGTTGATTCCTAGTTTTCACAGGAATCCATGATTCATTTTCTTGAATTAAATTTTTGTTATGTTTCCAGGTGGGTGAATTTCATTATCTTGACGGACACTCATATATGTTTTTCATGCACATACACTTGTTTACAACATCATTTAATATTGGTGAGGTGATTTGTATTATTAATAAGTCATTGTACTGATCCATTTTAGTGTACAAGGCACGAATATAAAAGAACACAGGTAAACCATTACATTTCATTTAGTGAATAGTAATTTCATGGTGATAAAAACATGGTTCAAGTCAAGATGATTTTGAATTCAATGTATTTTTTTAGGGTGATTATATATAATGGTATGTAGTCCTGTTTAATTTAATTTAATTTTAGTTTTCTATATATGTTCTGACTAATGTTCCATTGTTATATTTTTATGATTTTAATAGTTAAGAATTATACCTTTGGTTATTTCTATGATGTTTTCATCGATACAATATATACAATTTTTTCAAAATTATTGTTCAATAACATAGAGGTCAACATAGATTCATATTCTTTATCATTTATTATTTGTATTATATATAAAAAATATGGGTTTTATAAATTTATGGTAGATTTCAGTTTGACCCTTGGAAATTTATTTGGAGGTAATAGTGTCTCAGTAGCTATTTTAAGCCCCTATTGCTAGTTGATATTCATTGTCATATGGAGAGGAAAACATGTTGTTATGCAACATCCCTTATTAGGATCCATTTAGGAAACCTTGTCTAGATCAGTAATAATTTTTATTAGACCATGTTTATAGATAATATAGTTTTAGTTAGAGGTAGATTTCGTTTTTTGGGTCTCATGTTGTAATATTATTAAATTTATAGAATTTATTGGTCTATTTTAATCATAACATGATAGGGAATGTCATATTTTGGGACATGGTATAATATAATGAGTGTTTTATTGGACTAATGATCCTAATGTGGGATGGATGAGTATTAGGATGATTCATAATGATTTTTAGGAGCTAGAAATAGTGTTCATTCATTATTATAGGGTATTTTTATGGATATATACATGAACCTATGGGTTGTATAGTTTTACATGTTTTCTCATCAACATACATTATATATTTATTAATTTCATAATAAGAAAAAAAATTCAAAAAAATTATAACAGATAACTAAAAATTTTGGTTTCAATGTAATTATTATATTTTATTTGGAAAGTGTCTATTTATTATTCATTATAAAATAATTTTCAGGATGTTTGGTTTTTGATAAAGTCCCGTCTTAATGAGAAATAATTTGTGTTGGAAAAAGGATTTCAAAAAAATTATATTATTTTTTATATTAACATAGTTTGGGAGTCTATGGTTTTGATAAATATGAGAAAAAAGTTTCATATAATTGAATATTACGTAGATTTTGTAAATTTGTTTGTATTTGAAGAAATAATGATCAAAGTAGGCTAGGTACCATGAGTTTTTTATATTTTGTAAGAAATAATTGGAAAGAACCAGTTGTTTTAGAATTTTGGGTGGGTATTAAATTTTTTTAAAAATATTGTGTTGGTTAGACATAAAATTTAATAACAGTGTTAACCAAGATGATGGGAGTTAAATGTGTTGGTCGAGAGTGACCTAATGGCTATAATTATGTCATTTAAATGTGTTCCATGTTTTTTTAATAATATTCATGTGAGTTTTTGAGGATTGAAAATATTTTCTATGATTTGGTTAAATAGTAAAAAATGAATTTATATATTGGGTTTTCCTTGTTATTAGTGGTATACAATAAAAAATCTGGTTTATGGAAAAATAATTTCAATATATATGTATCGGTTGTTTTGTGAGAGAAATGAGTTATAACCCCAATAGATGGATTTTTTGTTTTTTGATCATGTTTCTGGATGTGATTTTTTATGGTTTCATTGTTTATTCTGGTCTGTTTGTGTCATTCAAGTTCATTGGAATATTAATGATGCCCAGTAATTAGAATCATCTTCGGCCAATGAGTTCATATAATAGGGATCAACAGAAGCTCAGATATTATTTTTTTATTGGTGATTTGGGGTCTCATAGTATACGAGTAAATTCATTTATTAACATGGTGTTTTAGTATTTTTTTTATTAATCATATTATGAATAAGCTTTCCATAGAAATTATAAAATTGTTATAGTTTTTATTTAGAATAATGGTTCCAATGAGATAATGGGGATCATTGTTTTATCAGTTAAGACTTGGTTATTAGGTAGTGAGTTTTTCATTGAACAATATGCATTATTGTTTAGAATTGTAATGAAAAATGAACTTTCATATTTAGATTTATGTCATGGAGAGTTAATAGTTATTTCACAACTTATGTGGCTCTAGAATTATGGTTGAGGAATTATAATTTCTTTTCAAGGATGAGAACACTTATGATGGGGATATTTTAATGACTTATTCCCTTATGAGTTGGATAAAATCAAGGAAAATATTAATATTTTATCATTGGGGTTAGATATTTTTTTTAATTGTGCCTCATATTAGAATCCCATGATTTGGAACGTCTCTAAAAGTTGTTTCTAATTATGTTCAGAGGTTTGGGAGGTTTTTTGGGTACACAACTTGGTGTTGGATTAGGGTTAGTATAATTGGAAAAATATATAGCAATGAAAATTTAGGTATGGTAGAATCTATAAGGTGTGATTTTATAGTCTATTGAGGTGTTTAGGGTGTTAGTTTAGTCAATTAATCTAGTCATAAATGTTATCCCACACCAAGGTTTCACATTCTATAGTTATCACAGGGCTATTAGAGTTTTCAGTATGAAATTATTATTTATTTTAATTTAGGAGGTTTTTAGAAATTATTTTTATGTTCTATAATATTTTAAATAAATTCATTTGGTTTAACTTGTTCATATAATAGGGTAGGAATTTTTGACAATTATATATTTATTTCTTGAAATTTTTTCCCCACACATAAGAGTTACTAATTGAAAAATGTTACCCAAACATATAGTTATTCCCTTAGAAAATGGAAAACATATATACATAAAGGATCTCCTTCTTGTTAAGTATATTCTTGAATGCACAAGGATTAATTAAGAGATTTTAAATGTATAAATAAATATTTTAAAATATTCTCTTTATAATGGTTTGAAAAAATGATTATGTATTTATACTAGTGGATTGATATAAAAGTGTAACTAATAGGATAAAAAAAATTAATTATTTAGATTCCTTAAATACCTAAAAATAATTCAGATGTAAATAAAATAAAAAAGAGTAAATTAATGTGGTACAAAAAGGATCCAATTGATATTAAAGGGTTTCATAAATAAAGTCCCAATCCTTTTTGAAAAAAATGACTATGTTTTGGGGGACATCATGTTTATTCATATGGGTATGATTGGTAAAGGATGATTTAGGTCCATGATATGCAATTATCACAATATTTTTTCTTTCGATGAAGGATATGTAATGATCCTTTAATATATAATTTTTTTTTGAAAATGGATGATGCATAAGTTTCATAAGAGATATATATTTATGTGTCAAATATATTAGGGATATAGTACATAAGGGTCCTAGTGTTTATATAATTTTTATACATTGTGATTAAGAATTTATATGCATAAATTTCCTCAGTTGTAAGATATAACTGGTGTTTATGTTGATACCCGAGGGTTCCCATGCATGAGGGTTTCTGTGTATGGGTCCAAGTGTTTTATTAAAATCATGTTTTTGTGAGTTTTGAATATATTTTTTAAAATAGTAATATCATTTAAATATGACATTTAAAGGGAGATTAAGGTAATTTTTAGCTAAGATATATCTATCAAACCCTTGGTCTCCTTATCTCCTCTATCATTTTTTCTTGAGACATATTTTCCACAATTATTGGTAAAGAACCATGTAGTCTATTATAGATAGTATAAACATGTAAGGATAACATCCCATAGGTATTATTTTCAAATTTTTTTGTAAAAATTTAATATTTGATGACATTATGCTCCAAAATATTAAATTGGGAATTATTATCATATTTATTATGATTATATCTATATTATCTTTCATTTCACGGCGAGTAGTGTCACAAACCGTCCCCCGGGGCCTATATTGTGACTACCCTAAGCCTGCCTTCCATAGGCCAGGGGCTGGAGACTAGAACCAAAGGCATAAAACCCTAAACTATGAAGGAATTTCCTTTAAAACAGTAATGGAACACAATAGTGTACGCAACTAGAAGTAAAATGCTATGTAAATAGAAAATAAAAGAGTGTGTTGAAAGTAAGGGGGCCGGAAATACAAGCCCAATAGTAAAGTACAAAAAAACTGAAAAGCTAGTACAAATGAAGAAAAGATTAAAAGAAGCTATTGGGTCTTCCTCCAGAACTCCCACCAGAAGGGTGGGTACTGATGGCCTCCTGAGTACCCCAAGTCTGTCTGTCCTCTCTGTGTACGTCTCACCGAGTGGTCCACCTCAGGGTACTGTCCAGTTCTGCTACTCTCAGCCCCGATCAGGGTTGTCCATCATCTGGAACAAACAAAATGGGGTGTGGGCATTGCCCATGCAGGGATGAGGATAACAATACTCAGTAGGGACTCGAGACCTCAAGGTCTCAAATAATAAAACAAGAATAACCATAAAGTAATGAGTCAATGGGTCACCCTTACATAGGTATATGCTAATACATATATCGAAGTTATTTAGTAACCCATCATAATCAAGAGGAAAACACAAATTTTATTGACTCAACTTAAAACTAGGATTTTCATTATCAAAACCATGACTGCTGGAGAACTCATCCTTCCGCAAAGTGCTACAAAGAAGTATAGACGTACAAATGGTTAGTCGCGAATCTAGATCATCTTATTCTTTCAAGAGGCACTACTACTGACCATATGGAGTCTGACCCACACAAGATCGGTAGGTACTCACCCCCAAAATGACCCACACATGATCGATAGGTACTAACCCCCGTAATGACCCGCACAAGATCTGACCCACACAAGATCAGTATGCGCTGACCCACACAAGATCATTGAACGCTGACCCAAACTAGATCGGTATGGGCAGACCAACACAAGATTTGTTCGTATTGACCCACACAACATCGGTATGCACAGAATCATTGGAGATTGATGAGCGCTGAATTCTGTATGATCTATCCCCAACCTCAGCCTCACTATCATCCACTGGATTCCTCGCACTCGGTGGACACGAGTTCCATAGAATCTGCGCTCAAGAAATCATCCATACCTTGACAACCAATAAACATCACAAAAGAATAACCCATAGGTCTTCCATGTCGTACGGGTTCCAACGTGATAGATAGTGCATCAATCGGATGCCCGGTCTGTGAGTTACTGGCATTTCCGTCCCAGGGGCCCGGTTTGTTTTTAGTTTCAAACCAACTCGACCATACTCCATATATCTCAAAATATCATCTGGGGTATTCCAATTGAACCATCCCTCTCCAATATTTCCATCTTCGTAGGCGGTTTGTCAATTAGACACCCATAACCAATGATAGAGGCGAAAAGCTGTAAATTGGCCAAACGGGTCCGGGTCCGGTCTGACCCAGTCGGACCGACCCGCCCTGACCATGTCCGATGAACCAGCCTTTCCCGAAGGGGTGGCCCAGCACGAGGGTGGCCCACCTGATGGCAGTCGAGCCGAGCACGACCTTGCTGTGGGAGGCCCGACAAAGAGCAGCTCCGCCATGGGCGGCCCAGTAGTGGGCTGCCCAGGTGCCTGTCCTAGCTGCGCTTAGGGGGGGGGGAGGTGTGCACCCCCCTGTCACCCAAATGGTGAAACCATTCGGGTGGACCAAAATTAGCGCCAGATGGAACCGGTCCCGCAACTCTTGGCTGGCCCGAGCGGCCAACAACACCACGCCATGGCACGACTTGATGGCACCATGCCTCTCTATCATGGCATGCCCTGGCCGAATCTTCCCTACTCCGCTGGAGTGGTGAAACATCACTGTTACCCTCCACCATGGCCCGCTCTGGCTGCAACCCTCTCCTCACTTCCGCAGAGCATGACGGCACCGCGTGCCTCCACTGCGGCCCGTCGTGGTCACGACTCTCCTTCCGCACCGCACGACGGAGTCATGCCCTCTTGGTGACATGGTGCCCTTTCTCCTCCGGTTCCTTCATTGTCAGCCCAATGTTGGCCGCTGTTGCTCCATATCCGCCATCATCACAATGAGAATAACAACAAGGTGGGAGGGTCAGGCCATGTTCATGTTGTCCAAGACCTCCTCCTTATGATGTTATCAATTGGCATCATGGAGGATAAAAAAATGACGAATAACTAATTGTAAAAACTCATTCAAAATTCAACTCAAATCTACCTACCTTATATGACGATTATTGTTGACGAATTCATGGGAAGGCGGCGTCGTTTCGTCAACATCATTAGAGGAATAGTTCGGAGAAGATGAGTCGAATATGACATTGTCGGCATTCTTCGTGGGTGGTGGTGCTTCCACTTCATGTCCTAGTTGAAGAGGGAGATATTTCTATCGTTCTTCATTAGAAGAAGATACATTCTTTGTTGTAAGAGTTTGTTCCTCAATGTTCATCCATGTTCTTTCTCCTCTCCCAAAGGATCCTCCAAAAGATTATGGCAACAATAAAACAATAAAATAAGACATCTTATTATTTCATTGGCATAAAGAATTACAATGGTGAATTAATTAAGGGGGCTCAAAATAATTAATTCTTGTGTGTAGGCACAATTTAATTAATGGTGTTCATAGGTTTCATGGGTGGTGTCTCCATAAATGGGGAGTCCAAGGGTCTCCAAATATAAATGGGGTGTTAAAGAGGTAAGATGCTCAGGTCTTCCCCACCATTAATATCCTCCCAAGGGAGGTTATACTTGGGTGGGCCCCACCATCATATCCTATAATGGTAGGTTTAGGTGTGATGGCCCCCACCCCAAACCTCAACTTAGAGGTATTAACCACCACAATAAAAATAAGTTATCAATTTATTTTTATTTAATTTATTTAAAAACCCCAAAATCTAACATTCTTTATCATTCGAACTCAACTGTGGTGAAGGTGTCACTAAGAAATAACTGACGTTGTGAGTTCAACGTTGCCCCCAAATTTCAATTCCAAGCTCTGTTTCAAATGTTATAAAACCCTGCTCATACGCTTACTAAACGTACCCAAACAAAACATTAGAAAATGATTTCGGGCACACCCGGTCTCGGAATCAAGCGCTGTCAGAAACAGTGGACTCATAATATTCCCATGTATTTTTTAAAAAATCCCATATATTCTAGGTCATTACATTCTCCACACCTCATGGATTTATGTCCCTGTAATCTAGAACTCAAACTAACAGAAAAAATGGGGGTACTGAGCACGCATCTGAGCCTCCCGCTCCCATGCGCTCTCCTGAAGGTTCACATTCAGCCAGTGTACGCACACTAGAGGTATCGACCCTCAACATAGGACTTGATCCCATTGATCCTCAATCTCCACTCCAACCTTTGTGAAAGTGTCCCCGTCATCGATGTCCATCTCTCCATGGTCCAGGATGTGGGAATGGTCGTGCATGTATCTCCTCAACTGAGATACGTGAAAGATGTCATGAACCCAGTGTAACTAAGGTGGAAGAGATAGGTGGTACGCCACCTCGCATACTCTATTAAGGACCTGGAAAGGTCTGATGAATCATGGAGATAACATGCCGTCTTAGGAAAATCACTATAGGCCTAGTCGAGTTGAGATCCGTAGGAAGACATGGCCTCCATTCTCAAAAAAAATAGGTCTATGTCTCCTATCAGCATATGACTTATGCCTACTATGTGTAATGTTCATTCTCTCCTGGATGATGTGCACCATCTACATGGTACTGTGTACCATATCTGGTCCCATTAGTGGTGAATCTCCGGGTACTCTCCAGCACTGTGGCATTCTACAAGGTCGGTCATATGAGGCCTCAAAAGGCGCCATACTAATGGTGGAGTTATAGTTGTTGTTGTAGGTGAATTCCCCCAAATGAAAATGATCCTCCCAGCTACAACCAAAGTCAAGGGCACATGCACAGAGAATGTCATAGAGGATCTGAATGGTCCGCTTAGTCTGAACAACTGTCTGGGGATGGAAGACGGTGGTCTAGAAAAGCTGTGTCCAAAAATCATCCTACAACCCCTTCCATATCCAGTAAGTAAACAATGTGACAATTTCAGATACAATAGAAGAAGGTACTCCATGCAACCGCACAATCTATTACACATAGAGGCGTCTCAAGATCTCAATGAGCCCTGATCTCTGATTGGTATGAAGTGGGCCGACTTGGTGAGTTGTTCAATGATCACCCATATCAAATCATGACTATTGGATTTACGTGGAGGACCCTTCGAAAAGTCCATTGATATACTATCCCACTTCCACTCTAGGACCTCTAAAGGATGAACCAAGCCTTCTGGTACCTGGTGTTCCGCCTTCACTTGCTGACAAGTGAGGCATCGTGAGAAAATCTCTACCACTCCCTTTTTCAAACCTAGCCATCATTGTTGTGGTAGAAGGTCCTGGTACATCTTCACCAATCCTAGATGTACCGAAATATGAGAAGTGTGGAACTCCCTCAACACTTCCTCTTGATGTTCTATTGGTACCATGGTACATCCTCAGAATAGGATGACATGCTCCCGACCTTCAAAAACTCCATCAAGTTCCTGCCCTATGGATATCTGAGCATGTCGCATCTCGTAGTCGACGTCCCAACGATACGCCACCCTAACTCGCTGCAGATGTGGAGGAGTGACAGAGAGAGTGTGTAGATAGGCTTCTACATCTCTATCCACAAAAGATATTTGTAATGATGCCAGCTGCTCTGTCACCTCTCCTAGCAGTTGTATACCAGATGTCCTTCAAAGAGCATCTGGAATAATGTTCCCCTTCCCAGATGTATAGACTATGTCAATGTCATAGTCCTGGAGGAACTCAAGCCAACACCACTGTCTCAGGTTCAGGTCCTTATGAGAGAAGATATATCTGAGACTCTTGTGATCAGAGTACATGGTAAAACATTCACCTAATCGATAATGTCACCACATCATCAAGGTGAAGACCAATACTGCTAACTCAAGGTCATGGGTTTAGTAGTTCTTCTCATGTTGCTTCTACTTCTAAGAACCATACTCGATAACTTCTCGCAACTGTATCAGGACACAACTGAATATGGTCCCTGATGTGTCGCAGTAGACTATGTACCCTACGCTCTCTCCTGCAAGCCTCAAAATGGGAGAACTAGTCAGCCTCTGCCTCATCTCTTGAAATCTCTCCTAGCATCTCTTCGACTGCACGAACGGTTTCCCCTTCTTCATCAAGGAAAATAGTGGTGCTAAAAATTTGGAGTAGTCTATAATGAACCTCTGATAGTATCATGCCCAGCACAGGAATCTCCAAACCTCTGTTACACTTCTGGGTGTCTCCTAAGAAAGTACCGCCTCAATATTCACTAGATCTACTGCAACTACAACCTCCGAGATGACTTGTCCCAAGAAGAGAACCTCTCAAATAAAAAATGTTCACTTTGAGAGCTTACCATAAAGCTGGTGCTCTCAGAGTGTGTCCAGTAGTACATACAAATGATAGGCATGCTCCTCCTCAGTAGTCGAGTAAATTATAATGTCATCTATGAAGACTATGACAATGAAATCGAGGTATGGATGGAATGTCCTTTTCATGAGACAAATGAACACTACTGGAGCATTGGTTATGCCAAAGGGAATAACCAAGAACTCATTGTGGATGTACCGAAAACTGAAGGTTGACTTCTTAACATCCTCATCTCGAACTCGTAGCTGGTGATAGCCTGATCTAAGATCTATCTTTGAGAACCATCGAGCTCCCTTCATCAGGTGAAAGAGTTTGGCAATCCTTGGATGTGGGTACTTGTTATTCACGGTAAGCTAATTTAGGCGATGGTAGTCAACAAAAAGCCTCAATCTCCCATCCACCTTCTTGGAGAACAGAATCGGGGCTGCCCATGGAGAAACACAAGGCCGAATAAATCCATTCCCCTCCAAGTAATCTAGTTATACCCTCAACTCGAGAAGCTCAGTGGGAGCCATACAATATGCTTGAGTAGATATCAATGTCGTCTCGGGGTACATGTCAATGTAGAAGACCACCTTTATGCATGGAGCTTATCTTGGAACATCATCAGGGAAAACATCTGCGTACTGATCGACCAGTATATGATAACTCGGATTCTCCATGTCAACTACTCCGAGGGTAAGGTAGTCCAACTAACGAGTGATTGGCTGCACCCTCCTCCAAGTAAGTCAGTCTTGTACTACAATGGTTCATTCCCACCAATGAAGGCAAACCTGGTCACATCTATATGGAACCACCACACTTTTCACCTAATACAGTCAATCTGATCATGGACAGTAGATAATAATTCCATACCAAAGATGACATTTTAAGGCCTCAATGCTGCAATGAGGAGATCCTAGCCAAAGATCTTGCCTCCAAGAGTATGCTCATGCACCTAGAACCAGTATGAAATCATCGAGTCTGATATCGTAGAACACTCTAGACATAAGTATCGAGCCAATGGATCCGTCAGAATCTCTGAACTCCAAACAAGGGTAGTGGCTATGAATGGGTGACTAGCACGTGTGTCTATAAGAAATATATCTATGGGGGAGTAAACAAAGATTGTACCTCGAATCATCTCTGGAGCACCATGGTCATATGCCTTAGCTTCCTGAAGCTGAGCTCTCCCCTATCTATCAGCTCTCTGTGGTCGGGGTGGTCTTCCTGGTGGTGGTGGTGTCAACACCTCAAAACATCATCCACTGCCAACTACTCGACCAGCTCCTCGGCCATGTCCTCCTGCGCCCCGCGGACCACCTCGATCGAACCGCTTCCCCTGCCTGGGATGTCCCTCAACTGAATGCTGATCTTCTGTACGAGGGGTCGTATAGTCGCATGCCATGTAACCATGCCCACCGCATGAGAACAATGTATGCTCTTGGAGGGTAAGTCTATGCTTTTTATGCCCCGCACAACTGGTCCTGAGTCATACGGTCGACCACCTATGGATCTGTTCCTCATGGACCTCTACGTCAACTGTCTACTGCCAGCTACAGATGACTCCACTGCAAGTCGACTAGTAGTGGGCCTCACTGCTGGTGACTTCATATCAAGGAATATCTCCACTAGGAGGGCTCTCTCCAAAACCCCCACCTGCTTCGGGATGATGAGGGAGATCAATGAGGCACTGATCTCTCACCTGAGCCCCTGCTCAAAGGTCTTTCCCCTGAATAATGGGTACCACAATATATCTATGGATTAGAGAGAGAGAGGTTGGAGAACCTCACTGAGTACTATGATAATGTCATACTACCCTTTTTCTGATGAAGTAACTAAGGTATCAGCACCGCACGAAGTGTGGCTGGTATAAAATCCTCCCAAAACAGGCTCCCAAAATCTGTCCAGTGTAATTTATCTTCTCGGTGGACCTGAAGCATCAGACTCCACCATATGCCTACTGTTTCCTGAAGGAGAATTATAGCAAGGATCACCATGAGGTCTGCTGGTTTCCCTACCAGCTTGAAGACTCTTAACAAAGCATCTAGCCAATCATCAGCCACATATGGGTCTGTCTCTCCCTGAAACCTGTGTGGCCTCAGGCACTGGAACTCGTGAAACATGATCAAGTGGTGTGCACCCTCTTCTGCTGAAGTAGGTGAAATCAGTGGCCCAAGGGTTAGTGGTACCGCTAGTGCCTCTGCGGATAAAGGGCCCTTTACCGAGGCCTCGACACTTGGTGGGATGTTAGAGCAAATGACTCTCGGGGCTCTAACTCATTATCTGTGAGGAGGAATCTTGAACAAAACAGATGTGACACTATCAAAAGGTTTATACCTTGTGAGATAACCTCGTTTAGAAGAATTAAGAAAACTTTTCAGAACACACACGTAATCACTTTTTTCATGAACTAAGTTCGAAATCATTAGTCAGGGTCCTGGTGTATGGATACGTCCCCCGCTGGACCAACACTAGACTCCTTAAACTAAAAACCACACTTAGTACACTTAAAACTATTGTTCACAAAAAAAATGATCAAAGTCCTATGTTATGTGGTAGAACCAACTCCTTCGATACTAATTATCCACAGCCTGTCCGTCGGGGCGTGTATCGTGACTACCCCAAGCCCACCTTCCAATGGCCAGGGGCTGGCGACTAGCACCAAAGGCGTAAAAACCTAAACTGGGATGTCATTTCCTTTATAATAGTAAAAAAACACAACAGAGTACACAACATGAAGTAAAACAATAAGTAAACAGAATACAAAAGATTGTGTTGAAAGAAAAGTGGCCGGAAATACAATCCAAATAGTAAAGTACAAAACAACTGAAAATCCAGTACAACTGAAGAAAAGAAGAAAAGAAGCAACCATGTCATCCTCCATAAATCCCACCTATAGGGTGGGTATAGATACATCCTCAACACCCCATGTCCGTCCGTTTACTCCGAGTATGTCTCACCGAGTTGTCCACATCCAGGTACAATCCAGTTTTGCTACTCTGTGCCACGATCAGCGCTGTCTGTCATCTGCAACCAACACAACCGGGTGCGGGCAGAGCCCGTGCAGGGGTTAGTATAACAACACTCAGTAGGGACCCTGAGACCCTCATGGTCTCACAAAATCAATCTAGGATAACAACAATGTACGAAGTCAACGGGTATCCCTTACATAGGAAAATTCCCATACATATACCTATGTTATTTAGTAACCCATCTCAATCAAGAGGAAAACACAAAAGTCATGACTCAGATCAAAACCAGGATTTTCATTATCAAAACCATGGAAACTGGAGAACTCCTCAGATCATGATGTTATACGAAGAAGTATAGAAGTAATGATGATTAGTCACGAAGCATGATGTTCTTATTTTTTCAAGAGGCACTGCTTCTAACCATGCAGAGTCTGACCCACACTAGATCGATCAGTACTAACCCCAGCAATGAACCACATAGGATTGATAGGTACTAACCCCTGCAATGACCCACATATGATCTGACCCACACAAGATCGGTATGCTCTAACACACACAGGATCGCTGAGGTTGACCCACAGACGATCAGTCTGCCCTGACCCATATAGGATCATTGAGCACTGACTCATATAGGATCTGACCCTCGTAGGATCGGTATGTGCTAACCCAGATAGGATCACTGAGCGCTAACTTCCATATGATCTATCTCCAACCACCGCCTCACTATCAGCCTACGGATTCCTCACACCCGGTGCGCTCGAGTACCATATAATCTGCCATAAAGATATTGGATGTACCTCAACCACCACTAAAAACCAAAAATTAGTAAGCCAAAGGTCCTCCATTTTGTAAGGGTTCCAATGTGACAGATGATATGTCAATCGGACACTCGGGCTTTGAGTGATTGGCATTTCCGTCCCTGAGGCCCTGGTTGTTTTTTGGTCAAAATCAACCAGACCATACTACAATTGTGTCCAAACCTCAAGTGGGTTATTCCAATAGAACCATCCCGATCCAACATTTTCATCCCCACTAGATGTTCATCAATCGGAGACCCGTAACCCAAGATAGTGGAGAGATGGTGTAAAATAGCCAAACGCGTTTGGGTCCAGTCCGACACTATTGGACTAACCCGGCCCTAACGGGTCCGTACTGGGGTCTGACCCTGTCCGTGGGTCCAACCTAGTCTGGGGAAGCAGCCTGGCCCGAAGGCGGCCCGACGGCCTGCCCTAGCCGTGCCTAGGTGGGAGGCGCACAACCCATGGCACCCGAATGGTAGAACCATTCGGGTGGAACTGAACCAATGCCAGATGGCGTCGGTCCCGTAGACGTGGGACCCGATGGGGTCCCGCACCTCCACGATGACCTGACTGGCTAGCCACTCCGTGCCATGGTGCGGCACGATGGCACCACACCCCTCCGCCACAGCCCGACCTGGCCACGTCCCTCGGATGGCCTCCGCGCAGCCCTACGGCACTACGCGCCTCCACCACGGCCCATCGTGGCTGTAGCTCTCCTTCCACGTGGCATAGCGGTGCATTTTCCTCTTGACGACCCGACATCCTTGCGGTACCGGTTCCTTCACATTCGGCCAGATTTTGGCTATCGTTGCTCCGCCTCCGTCGTCATCACAATGAGAATAACAACAAGGGCGGAGTGTCAGGCCATGTTCGTGCGGTCCGAGCCCTCTGTGTTAAGATTATTTCAATTGGAAACAAGACGCACAAAAAAATGACGAAGAATGGAGGGTAAAAACTTATACATAATTCAACTCAAATCCTCCTACCTCTTATGTCTATTATTGTTGACGAAGTCGTGGGAAGGAGGCGTCATTTCATCAACGTCGAAAGAGAAAGAGTTCAGAGATGGCGAGTTTAAGAGGACATTATCGACATTTTTCGTGGGTGGTGGTGCTTCCACTTCTTTCCCTAGTTAAAGAGGGATCAATTTCTATCATTCCTACTTGGGGGAAGAGACTTTCTTCATTGGAAGAGTTTTTTCCTCCATGTTATTCCATTTTCTTTCTCCTCTCCCAAAGGTTACACCAAAAGATGATTCCAACATCAAAATAATAAAATAAGACATATTATTAGTTTGTTGGCATAAATAATTCAAAAGGAGAATTAATTAAGGTAGGCTCCACTAAAATAATTCATGTTTGTATGCACAATTTAATTAATGGAGTTCAATTATTTCATGGGTGGTGGCTCCATAAATGGGGAGTCCAATGGTATCCACACATAAATGGAGTGTTAAAGGGGTTAGATGCTCTGGTGGTCCCCACCATTAATATCCTCCAAGTGGAGGTTATACTCGGGTGGGCCTCACAACCATATCCTCCAATGGGAGGTAAGGGTGTGTTGGCCCCCACCCCCCAACCTCCACTTGGAGGTATTTACCAACACAATAAAAATATATTATCAGCATATTTTTATTTAATTTGTTTAAAATCCCCAAAATCTAACTTTACCATTAGAATGCAACTACAGTGAAGGTATCACACTGAAATCACCAGCACTATGATTTCAACAGTGCCCTTGGATTTAACTTTCAAGCTCTGGTTCAAAAGTTATAAAATCATGCTCGGCTGTTTACTGAATGTACCCAAAAAAATCTTTAACAAATGATTCCAGGAACACTGGGCCTTGGAATCAAGCGCTATTAGAACTTTCGGACTCGTAGAATTCCCATGTATTTAAAAAAAATTCAATAGAAATTATGGGTCTTTACAAGTAGAGTCATGTTATCTATTAATGTTGTGTTAATCCGTTAAATTAAAATAAAACATTTTTTTTGTTGATTTTTTCTCAATCACTATGACTTTTTGAAGCAATTATTATATGATTTTTATGGTATTTATCTATTAATTAGGATAGTCTCTCATCAACATAATAGAAAATAAGTCATGTGAATATTTAAGAGATTCAATGGTGTTTCTTTCATCAAATGTGTTTAAATATAACTCTATATTTAGTATTCGGTTGAATGAGTTAATTTCTCAATATAAATGGTTTCTCAATATTATAATTTTTATTTAAAAATAGGTTTGATATTATTACAATTGACATCTAAACCAAATGCTTTAATTAAAATTTCAAGGTGGATGATATGATTTTATGATATTGTATTACAATGATTTTTTAAATCAAAATATTTATAATGGTTACTTTATTATGAATTTTAACACTATCCTATGATAATTAAATATGTTATTCAATTATATTTATATGTGGGTTATAAAATTGATTTAAGAAGGATTTTATGGAAATTTTGGAAGATCATAGGTTGAGTTCGATAGTAAACCATTTGAACTCATTGATACCTTATTTTCTAAATCTTTTATGGTTCTTATGATTCATAATTATAATTTTCATTTATGTTTTTCATATTTAATGATTTAAAATTATTTTATAATAACGCCTTACCATGTTATGAAAATTATATGTGTTTTTTTAGATTTTTTTTCTTTTTAGGTTATTGGTTTGGATCAATAATGTTATATTTTTCAAGTCAATGTGATTTGGTGGGTCTGTATTGATTTTTTTAAGCACATTGTGTGAAGAGATTGGTAAACCTAATTTTGTTTGGTTGAAACATTCATGTTGTCATGATGTGAGGTGGGGATATCCTATTAGGTAATATGGGACTTGTATATACAGTTTAGTCATGGTTAAGGCTCGGGATACATTATATAGCAGTATTCGGGTATGGGTGATGAGTTCAATAACTTGTGAGAGTGCTAGGTAAAAGAAAAGGACTGATGGGAGTAATATATGGGGATTTTCAAGTGATTATCTGTATATGTGATCAAACAATTAGTGGGTAGATAAGTGTAAATTTAATTGAGTTTTGTTGAACCACACATAGTTCTATGAAGTGAGGTGGGTATATTCTCTTGGGTAATATAGTACTATAGATAATTATTTTTTCATTTTTGTGTCATGGGTAATGCATTATAGTACTACATGGGTATGGGTGATGAGTTCATTCACTTTTGAGTGAGATATGTGAAATGAAATGGTTAATGGGAGTAACATACATGGGTTAAAATGGGAGTATCTATAGATATTATTTATAATGATTATTATTGGAATGTGATGTTGAACTATTGTTAGTAATTTATATGGAGTTACAAATATTTTTCCCTACAATCTATGTAATCTGTGTGGGACCCAACATCGATACAGAGGTTGTGTTCATTTATGAGAAGGGATTATAAATGTGACCCACCTAGTGATGGCACGCTTTAGCTTATTCCATGGATCCCACCCTATGTGGGATTATTTGACTTATATGAAAAGGTATTTATTGTGATGGTCTCTGGGTATGTTTTGTTGGGTGTTTACCAATAAGTGTGATATATTTTTTACATTCCTAAATTTATTGATAATTTATTGGACATCATGTGTTATTTTTAAAAAATACATATAGGATATAGTCCCTTTGGGTGTATAGTATATTAATAATGGTTTTAGGATAAATATTCCCTTATGGGTACGAGATATTTATAATGTTTCCAATTAAGTGACTACCTTGAGTGAATGATATATTTAAAATGATTATAGAAAGCATACTACATTATGAATATGATAAATTTATAATGGTTCTATAGAGGATAGATGCCTATTTGTAATATTTATGTAAAATATTGTTTATGAATAAATTTCCTTAGGTATATGATATATTTATAATGGTTATGGGGAGGTGATTCCCATTGGTAAATAATATAACTATAAATTTTCTACATAGGAGATTTACTTCTATATATGATATATTTATGAAGGTTATCAGGGAGGATATTCCCAGAGTTTTGTAATATTTTTTAGAGGTTCTAAAGATGAGATTATTCCATGATGTATTATATAATATGATGGTAATAGGGAGTATTTCTTCTATGAATATAATTTTATATGATGATACAAGGTGGAATTTATGTCCACCAGGTGTGATCTGACATGTTTGGAGATGTTTGTAACTGAAAGAAATATATACATGAAACCATTGATTTGACTATTAATATAGAAACCCATTATTAACATAAATATTTAATAAATAATTTTTATTAATATTCATTGAATTTCCTAAATAACAACTTGGTACCTTAACATTTTAGTGTCTTTATAAAAATATAAAACTATAAACTGTCCCCTAAGTGAGATACATCATCTCACACAATGTTCTTCACATCTATATCCCTCCATAGAAATTTCATACATAATACATTTCATCATTACCTTGGGAAATAAAATATAATAAAGGTGAGCATAGATAACCAGTAAGTATAAACAATAAATATATATAAGTATAACATGAGCTTATATTTATGGTATTATGAAAATATCATTTGAAAAAATACACATCATATTAATGATCACAATATTTTATGGTGGAACATATATTTTAGTTCATAAGACATGAATAAATAAGAAATTAAATAACATCATCCATGAGATTAGAACATTGGAATATGTCTTAGAATTTTTGGGATACACATAATCATAGAAAATAATTTCCATATTACTAAATACTGACAACAAATATCATCATATGGGAAAAATTAAAATACTATACATAGTTGGCTTCTCACAATATCTGTATCGTAATGAACCTTGTTTACTATCCATTCAAGATGGATCTTACTATACTTGTTTCACTCCTCATTCTAGAAATGTTTATATCATGAAATATATAAATAAATACCGAATTCATTACATGGATATATAGGTCCCATCCATCTCATAATGAAAAACATATTTATGAGTACCATAGTATTATAAAAATTCAGCATATAATAACACACGAAATGAATTTAGTATCATAATCATATCATCATATCATAAACTAATTAAAAGGGATCAGTCTAAAAAAAATTCATCGTAGAGAATGACATCAAAATGAGGGATTTAATAAGTTTTTCCTCATTGTATAATCCTTACAAGAGAAATGGATTTCATAATCATCATAAAATCAAAACGTTAACCATTCAAAGAAATAATTTGAATATAATCCTTAGATCATATAAAAATTAAGGAATAGGTAACACCAATATACATCATCACAGATGGAAAATAGTTTTTAAATATCATTTAATACATTGTTTTAGAAAAATATTCATTCTATATGGGATATGAGTTTTTAAAACATAAATAATTTTTAAAACATTCTTACTTTGAAAAATAAATTTACAATTTTTAACCAAATATTTTAAAAGAATTTAAAAATATCAAATATATTAAAAATATTTGTACTTGAAATTAACATTTTAGTCTTACAAT
Organism: Viscum album; assembly: GCA_963277665.1. NCBI lineage: Eukaryota > Viridiplantae > Streptophyta > Magnoliopsida > Santalales > Viscaceae > Viscum > Viscum album. Next base: position 322,304,659 of record OY728119.1, on the reverse strand, counting down.
GTAACCATTGAAAATTATTTATAAAAATTATTATAATATATATCAATTTCAAAATATTTTTTTAAAAAACATTTGTATATCAAAATGAACAATTTAGAAATTAGTTAAAACTTTTTTTAAAAAAAATAAATTTTAACAATACTCTTATTGGAAAATATAATTTATAAAGAATTTGTAAAAAAAATTAAAAACATTTAAAAATAATAATTATAAGAAAATAGAATTTATACTGAAGTGATCATTAATGATGATTTTTCATAAAACACAGTTACTACTTTTCTTTAGTATGAAGGAAAATAATAAATGGTTAAATTATGAAAATAAATAATGAATAACCAGAGGATAATAAATATCATGATAATTCCTCCAAGTTATATCGTGATATTTTAGAATTATTTAATTAATCATAAAAATTGTGATAAATGATTAGATTTTAATAGAATATAGTTACCACATTGGTATCATCTCAAGATGGAATAACATATAATGAAACGTAAAATGTAATTAGGATAATAAGATTAATTATATTACATGTAAAACAGTCTTTATATACACCTCTCTATAGAATATAGTTTCATAACATTATGCCCATCTCAAAGAAGGAACCTTGAGAGATAAATCTGTTACCGATTTGGTAACATTTTCTTACAATAAACGTCCAAAAAGGTATATGATAAAATAAATATTTAAATAAAATAAATTTAAATAAAGAAATAATGATAAAAATTATTGTGTATTATATGAACCACATAATAGAAAAAGGATGTAAATATGGCATTTCTCTATCTTAATGGAAAATCGATAAGGAAAATAATTACCTTAATTATTGACATTCATTATAAAAATTAAAACCTTTTTTATGAGTAATATTAAATTATTATAAATAAATTTTAGAACCATATTAAAATATATCATACCCAATATTATTTTCTTATGAAATTTTATTTCCTTTTTATTAACAATACAATATTAATGTTACATTATGGGTAATTATTGTTTTATTGTGTTTATTTATTTTCATTTTTTATTTATTTTTTCTTCATAAATTGATTCTAGTTACATAATATAAATAATTATAGAAATTATTTAAATATTACAGATTTTAAGTGTATATTTTTTTATAGTTACTCATTAAATTTATTGATTGGAAATAAAATACACATTTTATGGAGATGATAAGTCTTACGTACACATGAATGGATTTTTAATTTTTTTATTGGTTTTAATGAAATAAATTTAATTGAAATATATAATCATTAAATATTTATACTTATTTAAAATATATTGAAAAAATTTAATTAACCCACCCTAACTACATTCCATATCTAGTGTGAACGAATCACATCGCTTCATGAGTTGGTATTCTTTCGTACACACGAATGACTATATCATATTCCCAAAAAGCCAAAAGAATGATGGTATGTTTGATGTATGAATTAAAATATACTAATAGAATTAAAAAAATATGATATAAAAATTATATATTATAAATGAATCATTATTCCCAACCTTAAAAACAGCTATTGGGAAAATAAAGGACATTAGTTCTCATTGTAGTAGTCTGCCATAAACATAAACGATGATTTCACAACCCATTTGATAGAAGTGTGTGTAGTTTTATGTTTTTACATTAAAATAAAAATGTGATGGTATATTAGAGATACCTAGCCTATTATATAATAATGGAATAATAATAAATGATGAAGGATTATGATAAAATAAAATAAAAACACTCTTTGAATAACATTTCCATTTTTTTGGGAATCCACCTTATGTTTTCACTAATGAATTTAACAGATAAATTTATACATAAAAAAAGTATTCAATGATAATTGTAATAAATTTGGGAGGTTATTTTTATAGTTTTTCATTGATCCATGTTGATTGATATCTTTAATGAACTGGGGAGTGTTATTTCTTGTTTAATGTAGAGGAGGTGGTTCATTCCTGTAAATACTCAAAATTATTCAATATTGGGAGGTATTCCTTACCAAATTTGGCACAAAAACGTATTAATAAATGTCAATAGTTATTAATTATTATATGAAAACCTTATCCACATAAGCAATCACATTATACTATCATGTTTTTTTAGTCCTTAGGATTGCACAATGTTGTCCTTATATTTTAGCCATGTCAAATTAAAAATGTTTATTTACCATAGTGATTTATAGATTAAGAATATAATTAAAATTACATTAATTCTATAATCTATATATTATTATTATAAATATTACATCAAAATAGTTAAACAAAAATAATTTAATAAAAATAATTATTTTGTGTAAAATTAATTGTAATACAATGCATGTAATGCGCAAAACCCAATTCTAACGTTAATTATGTTAATTAATTTTAATAGTTAATAGTAATAATTAGGGAAAAAGTATTAATTGAAATTATTTTATGATATTAATTATTCTGATTTATGTTATGGAATCCATTTTTTCAAATTCCATTTACAAAAGTGGTAAATTTAAATTTTAAATTAATCACACTGACACGACAAGAATGAACACTTTAAAAGGAAAACTATTCAAATGGTTTGAATAATATTTTTCCAATTTAAATGTTTAATTGATTAAAATGACCTAAATTAGGTTCATTGATTCATAAATTTACAAATAATACTCTAAAGAAATTTAATATATTGTTTAAACTTTTAAATATATTAGGTGAAAAAATGTTTTCAATTAAAATTCGATAATTTTCACAATTCATAAAACTATAATACATCTCATAAAATAAAAAAAATTTATCCAAAGTTAATTTTGATATTAAAATTTCAAAAAACAAAATATTTAATCAAATTAATATTCTAAGGTTGGAAATAATTTATAATAATCACTCTATAAAAAAGATGATAGAACTCATTTTTATTATGTAATTTATATTTTTTGAGCGTAAAATTTGATTTATTCTTATATCATTTATATAAAATGTATATGAATAATATTAAATATTTTATTTAATGAATAATAAATAAATATCATTCAAATAATTTACAAAAACTACTTTTGTAAATATATTAGTATAATACATAGTTGTGTGCCAACGAATTTGTTCTGAAAAAGATTTCATTTTATATTAGAAATGGTTATTTATATTTATAATTAATTAGTCAGAAAAGAATTAATTATATGAAAATGTGTGAACAATATTTTCATAATTAATTTAGGATTATTTTAAATATTATTCCAATGACTAGTTATGAACAACCATACTAAATGAAAATATTTAAATAATATGTCATGCTTGGTTTAAACTCAATGTTTCATGTAAAGTATTCTAAATTAAATTTTTTTATTTCACTAGAAAAACATAGTATTGTGTATCATGAAAATAAACTTACTGTTTAATGTATGTTAACATATAAAATATATTATATTTATATTTATATTTATTTGATAATGAATTCAAAATATCTTAGGATGATACATTCTACCCTCCCTAAATTGAATTTAACCCAGAAAATTCATCTTTATTATCAAAGTCTTAACATCTGAATATTATTTTATATAAACCCACTTCAAAAAATGAATAATATAACTTACTTTTAAAAGATAAATCCATAATTATAATGGAAACACCTGATTACTCTTAACTATCATTCTATATAAGAGAACATATGTGGTATTTGAGTATCCACCCAATGAAAAAAAGCCTAAATAATTGTGGATATTCATTATAATTTCCCTCTCTAATCAGAAATTAATTTTACTTCATTTTTTTAAAAATAATTAATATATTACACAAATAGATTCCCAAATACCATATTAATTTAATTAATTTACTATCATGTAATCATAAACTATAGAATATAGGTGAGAAACTTTATCCCCCATTATGATATTAATGACTAAGAACATTCATATAAAAATCCAAAATAACACATATATTCACAAACATGGAAGTGGAAACATATGAAGCGGAGATCTTTGATTATTGTTACGAGTAAAAATGGGAGATATCTTAGTATAAACCTGAGAATTATGTCATGATAATTTGATGATAACAGTATAAGATCATAGCCTTCATATCAATTATCGTAAAAATTAATCATAGAATAAATAATGGTATTTCATAAGACTTGAAACCTATATAAATAAAGAGGGTATTACTTCAAAAATATCATATGAATAATATATGGAATTTATTAATACACATAAATAATAAAATTATTTCTATAGAAGTCAAGGAATTACAATCAAGGACATCATAATGGAATGAGTTCACTCCGAAAAAGCATCTTAGTTGTCATAGTTTAGTCCGAAAACATATTTCAAGACATATTCCTTTGCTGAACGAATTTAAAATCCCATTATATCTATTTTATTTTATGAAAAATAAATCATTACCTAAGGCGTTGGATGAAGATATTGGTCCCACCCATATTGAAGCTAAATAATAAATATTTTTTCCACTAGATCATAAACATTTATCCTATAATAACACATTAAATTAAAATGTAATCACAAAAATATAATCATATCATAACCTATAAAAAAGTGGAATGATTCATATTAATTTAATTTAATCATAACCCATGAAATGAAATAAGTTTTATAAGAATATAACTCATATAAGAGAAATGAGTTTCATAACTATAATGTCATCCAATCCTAAAAAATTTATTGGATGAATAAGAATATTACTTTTGGATCATTTCACCATAAAGGCATGATTAAGACCAATTAACATCATCTTACATGAAAAATAATTTTTAAATAACTTTTAAAAACATTTCTTGGGGAAATATAATTTTATCTTTGAAAAAACACCTTTTAAAATAGAAAACATTTTATATGAAATTATCCATGAGAACATATAAAAGAGGGATTAAATACCACAAAAAAATCAAATCAATTTCCATGAAAATGATCTTAATATATAATTTTAAAGAACTTTTTGAAAACATAATTTTTTGAATAAAAAAGATTTCCATCAAGAGAGAGAAATAATGTTATATTTTCATTAAATTATATTATTAATTATAGTAATTACCAATGTGTGGAAAATGAAACTTACACATTAATATACCTTGAATAACCATAATAGAAAAAATACATGAATTTTATTGAGACGTGGATCAAAATATTTCACCAATGGAAGTGTAATCAGAAACAATACCAATAAATGGATACTTTTTTAAACTAAAAATCACACCACTTTCTTATCATTAAATCTAACTCCCCGTTTAAGAAAATTAAATAACATTAATCATAAACTTTAATTAAACATGGTACATTTATGATAAATACTATCAAATGGTAGCATATGTACCTCATAAAAGAATATAGGTGCATAACAATATATGTATGAAAAATGAAATTTGAGACAAAACAACGTTACAGATTTGGAAAATTTTGAATTGTAAAACCAAATGAAATAGAGATCATAAAATTGGTATGAAAATAAAAGATACATTTAGGATAATAATAAAAAAATAAATTTAAGGGATATATATACACCATATAAAATAAATAACTGGTGAATATGGAATATGTCACATAGAAATAAAAGTATGCCTAAAATTTCCCTTTCCTTATGTCTTCACTTTTTTATAATCATTCATACCTACTGTATAATAATTAAAATATTATTATACATTTATTATGGGAAAATATTAAATTATATCATATCATATATAATTTACTTATGACCTTTTATTTTTTTTAAAAACACCATGTTTATGTTATGTTTTAGGTAATAACCGATTTTTTTTCACATGTGATTTCGATTTGTTATATTTTTGGTAGTAATTATTTAAAAAATATTTAAATAATTTATTAAATTATATAAATATATAAAATAATGAGTATTATCTTATTTATTATAATCTATAAAATATAGAATTGTAAAATTAAATACACTATTCATTGAGATGATTGGTCATACATACGAGTGAATTGTATTAGCATTTTCAAAGCATATTAAATGAAAGAAGATAATTAAATTCTATACATATATGTTAACTCTATTTTAAATTATTTTTTATTCTATTTAACAAATTTTTATTAAACCCATCATTAAAAAAATCCATTTAATGCATAAACAGATCCCATCACCCTGAGGAGTTGGTAGTCAACATGTCAAAAAATGAAGTAATTGTATTCCCACAAAAAATAATGCGTATATGTGTTTTTTGAATAATAATTACAAATAAATAAATACAACATAAATATTTTATATTATATAAAAATAGAATTTTTTCATTATTACAGAGATTGATATGTGGTAAAGGAAGAATGAGTAATATGAGTTCGTGAGGTGGTGATCCACCATACAAACGTATGATGTTTTCATATACCATTTGATTGATTTTTTTGTGGGATTAAGTCAAAAAATAAAATAACAAAATATTATTATATTGATGATATTGATGTGTTTATATAATCATGGACTAATAAGAGATCATGTTGTCGATATTTAAAATAAAACAAAAGAGATTATGGTATCTTGATTCATATTTTTGGGAAACAGCTTTAGGTTATCACCAAAGGGGTTCCTCGGTTGGAATTATTCTAAAAGGGATGACTGTAGGATGAATTTATGTAATTTTGGAGCATAATCATGAATATTTTTTCTAAGTAAAAATACCTGATAGTTTTGAAGAAGTGAGGGGTGAGTATCCTTTTATAATGGGCGAGGAGTGACATTCATTTAAATTTGAAAAGTTATAGACTCTTAAGAGGTCTCCCTTACATCATCTGTCCCCAAAATTTTTAAATTTTTTAAATGAGGATATGTTTGTTGAAATATTCCCATAAAATGGATTTTATACTTGTTTCCTGGTTACTTGGCCCCTTATATTAATGATTAACTACTTAGTACTCTTGTTTTACCTTAATTACTGTAACAATTTTTCATTAATTTCACTAGTATTTATGGTCCAACAATATGTTAATCTTATGAGAAATATGTAATTTTTATGATTACAAATATTTATTGAATTGTTTCATTTTATAATCATAGAATATATGAAATAATTTAAAATTAATCCAATAGATGTGTCACAGTAGTTGGGTTTTAAAATGAAAATATTTAAATTTTCGAAAAGTTTTTATATTCAGTCTGAGTGTAAAATTTATTCAAGTGAAATACATTGGATTAATATATAAAAAATTTAATTATTTAAATGATAGAATAAAATGAAAATATAATTTTAAAATAAAGATTATTTGGAAGAAAAATACGTTTCGAATTAAAATTCAATAATTTTTAGAATTCATAAAAAATGATGTTTTTTAGAAAAATTTCAAATATTCCCAAACTTTTTCTAAAAAAATTATTAAATATAAAATTAATTTTAAGTTATCAAATTAAATTTATAAAAGTGAAAAATATTAATTAAATATTTTTCGTAGATGTAATTAAGAAAAATTTTATATAAGAAAATATTATTTTCAATCCTATAATGAAATAAAGAAAAATTATATGTTATATTAATTTGATCACCATATAGGAAATCCATAATATGGTTTATCGTAAAATTAAATAAATCAATGAAAATTAATTTATTCAAAAAAAGGTTCATTAAAACTCAAGTTGTTACATTCGACCCACCATATAATGAATTCCACCCAAAAAAACTCATCATTATTAGAACAAAATGAGTATAGTTTTTCATCCTCATATCCACAAGTTCCCATTGAGATTCCCATAATTTTTGATTTCTATACAAAACATTGACTAGGTGAGTAGTCATGATTCATATAAAATTATATGTAATATCTATAATTTCAATTAGTTGTTGCTAGTAAGAAATATACTACTCCAACAGTTCTATCATTCTCATCCATTTCATCAGATATCCCTGGTCCCAATAGATTTCGTTCAACTACTTCATTCCAACACATTGGAGCTCTATATTTCATACAATATAGAGCTTCATAAGGGGTCATATGAATGATTAAGTGAAAGATATTTTTTAATAAAATCGAAATAGATGAAGGTATTCATCTTAACCCAAATTTATATATATATATTCTAATGTTGTCTTGTTTTCATGACATTTTTCACCTTCTTGCTGATTTTTATAAAGATTACCTCTCTACTCAGTACATTTCATTGATAAAATTAAATCACTTTGTAGCAAATTCTATCTCCCAACTCTAGGGCTTCCACTTCATTTTGACCCATCCATTGGTTCTTTGAACTACTTCATCATCCTCACACTTCTCCTCCCACTATCACTGTTGTGGGGATTCACATTAATAATAGTTTCCTTCATTTTTTATCAAAGCATCTCATAATTATTCGACTTTTGTATTATCATGTGCCTACCTACTATGTTAGGTTATCTTTGGACATCAAATCCTTCATGCTAACCTTTTAATTTCTTTTCCTCATCAACCACCTTGACCTCCTTCTCTTTCCATCACATTAAGGTTACCAAAAAAATCCTACTTCTCCATCATCACCTATGATTACTGTTAAATAGTCTACCCGATAATCCTCCTCTGCCTATATCTCTATTCCATACTCTTCCAACTCCTGAGTTCTATCAAATTCTACAATGGTTCACCTCTTGAAATGAATTCTATTTTCAGATTCAGTGTCAACTTCTATTCATAATGCATGGGAACCACATCTTAAATCATTTTACTAACATCAATAATATTTTTAGACATCATACATATCAATATAATTGCAATATGAGTGTTCTCTTTATGTCATGTAAAAATTATGCCATCAATGAAACATGGTTTCTTTATAGGTTATCAAGAAAATAAAAAACTCATAGTTTAAACTCATCTTCCAATAATCTAATTACCCCTATTTATTTTTCTCATATATTTTTTATTATCATTTAATTATTATCTAGGTTTACATTTATTAGATTGTCTTACCTCTTCTATATCATATTAGTTATGTTTTTATTCACCTTTTCATTTAATAATGATCATTTATTGGTAGTTACAGTATATTAATCACTTGAAGTGGTGGTAACTATGAATGAAATTATTGATTAATAAATACAAAAAAAATTACATGGTACTATATTCACTATATGTAACTTTAACTGAAAATAATGTATATTGCATTTATACAAATTTTTTCTCATTTCAACCTATACAATGTGTCTTTAATTTGATAGTCGTAACCTATATATTTGGTTAATTAATTTATTTGTAAAATTTACAGAAGAGGAACATTATTTTTTTCCCAAAATTCATTTTCATTCTCTATTTTATCTTCTCACATAAAACTATTGAGAATGGTGAAAATTATTTTTGTTATCTCATGTTAATAAGTGGTACTACCTCTTTTTTAGGTCAGGTATTAACAAGAAGCATCACATCAAGATCTTAATTATAATTTTTTTTGGAATTTATTTTCGTAAATGTATAAATTAATCTTATTTACTGTATTGAATCCTATTTTAGATTGAAGATTTCTAAAATATATATCTCTATTCTATTACTTTCTGACAAAATTTGATGTCACTTATCACTAGGATTAAATTATATATACCAATTTATGACATCTGGTAATTTGACTCATTTTTATTCTTGTCATTTCATTCATTCTATATATAAATATTTTTATTTAATTTTACAAATTACTAATCCTATTATTCATTAAAATTAATGTATTGTTTTATAAAATGAAATGAATCAGCTCTTTTAAACTGATTTCAATTATTCTAAATAATTACTTTCCTCCTTAGTAATATTTTTTGTATTTTATGCTTATTTTCATACCTGATCATCAATATTTCATGAGTTTTTTGGTTTGTTTCTATGTAATAAATCTATTATACCATATAATGACAAGTATTTTGTGTTTCTAAAATCATCACTCATTAACTGATTGAAAACATCATTAATTGGATTTTAATTTTTAGTAGGATCTCATAAAATGAAGTTTTTTTGTAGGTTTATTTATAAACCGTGTATTTTGAATTAGTTATGCTACGAGTGTTTGAAATCATAATCTATTAAAACATGATATATTCAATTAAATTAATAATTTATTTGATATGTGAAAACATATAATAAAAATATTTAATGTATATCTACCATAGCTCATCATTTGTATTTTATTTTATTATATGACTTGAATTTGGTAAATAAATATTTATTCTCTATTTGTTGAAGTCTTTCATTATGAAGTGATGTCATTATATGATTTCTTCCAGTTTATAAACATATATTTTAAATCGAATTCTTTTCATTCAACATTTATTTTCATCCAATGTGATTCTTGATTTCTATTTTTCTATATCTATAAGTTTACCCATATATGTTGAATCTATTTTAATTTCAATAATAATATATATCTATTTAATTATAGTATAACTCTAACATTATGTTCAAAATTATTATCTAATATTTAATAAATGTTATATATTAATAATAGATTATTCAATGTGATAATTAATATTATAAAATATATTTCCAGACAACTACCAAAATTTAACATGAACATTCTATCCATACAACATGATTCATGAATAATTGGATAAAAAGAATAATACTCACATCTAAATGTTTATATATTAGAAATTGATGTAATTGTATTTATCTTTCATGACTGCATGATATATATTCTATTTAATTAAACTCCCACATTATTGGTTTATCTAATGCATCGACTGATTTACATTCTTATTGTAAAAAAACATAAAATTTTAACATGTCAAGGATTCCATTTACTATAAAAATTAATATTTTTTATCACCTCATTTTTCATGAAAACATTTGAAGTTCTTAATTTTTTCTCAATATCAAATATTTGTATTTGTAATCCGAATGTAAGATTCAATTATGCTAGTTGAAGAGTAATTGTTTATTCTTCTCATGCTTTTAGAGATATATATATGTGTGTGTGTGTGTGTGCGTATCATTATAAATTTATCGTGATCGATAACTTTTATCAGTTAAATTTATCACCGTTATTATAAAAATCCACAATTATTCTTACTACGCTGCTCTTATGATGTATATGATGTGTCGAATGAACTAGAAATATGATTTTTTCATGAAAACATTTATCTATTGTATTTATATTTATTCTTAGACTCTTTAAAATATCATATCATACTATTATTCATTCAACTTATCTTTTATTACTCCTCATTTTGAAATTAACTTCAATATTTTTAATACAATATTTTGAATATGAACCCACCTTATATATATTTGGAAATTATTTTAATGTAATAAATTAATGATTCTTGAGATATTTTATGTCATGTAATGATGGATTAGTTGCATTATGATGAAACATGATAGAAAAAGGGCCAACACCATAGAGAGAGAATTATAGGGTGGTGGTGTTGGGTGGTTTTGAAGTCAACTTATTAACAAACGTTTCATATTACAGGAGATCCATGTTATACAAATGTTATTTATATATAGAATGATGGTTGAGAGTGGACTTCAGTTGGTTATATATTATTAGTTGATATATTATTATTAATTATATAGTCATTATTTACGATGATTCATATCTTTCTCATGATGTATAACTTTTTTAAGGACACTCTTGAGTGTAAAAGGAAAAAAAAGTTGTTCAATAATCAAAATTTTGTGTGAAATTTTTATATCATGGAAATCTAGTTTAAAATCATATTTTACAACTACCATTCATTAAATATAACTGTTCCATTCCATTATGAATAATTTTATCAGGACTAATTATTCTTCATTGTACTTTAGTCATTTTAATCGTAAAACATAATAATTTGAGGGTAATTTATTTTAGTAATGAAACATAATAGTCTTATTTTTGAGAACATAAATATTATATTATATTTCTACAATATAATACCATTGAAATTTTAAAATTACATTTTAATATTTTAGTTCTTTATAAATTCATTTATTTTCTTATTTTTTCATCTACCATTATGGTTACAATTAATTTATATCAATTGTTTTTTTAATATAAGTCTTGAATATCTGTAAAATTTCCTCTTAAATATGATCTCAACAAAGAAAATAACATATTTATATCTCCATAATTGGATAGAAATTTTTGAAATATATTTCCATAAATTATATTTAAATTTTTATCTACATATTTTTAACATTGTGATTTGGAGAAATACCTCATTTTAGAAGAGGGGTACAATGTGGTATTTTAGGGAAGTGGATCATTAAAACAAAGTTATAGCTTTGATTTTGAGTATAGTGACCCTATCCATTTATATATATCATTTCATGATTTTATGCATAATTATACTTCATAGAATTATCCAAGGATCATGAAGTCTAGTGTCTTTGAAGACTAGGTACATAAATCATAAAACACATAACATGTGGCAAAAAACACTACTTTTTTTAATCTCCATAAAAATATCATAACATCCATCGAGCCCTTACATCTGCATAGGGTACCCATGAGAACACATGAAAAATGGGATGAGCTAAAAAGCCTAGTATGGTAAAGAATAAAGGAGTACAACATTTTCCCCTGAATTAGAAGCAATGACATAATGTAATCATATAATTTAAACATGGGAACATATAAACATAGAACCATATAAATGTGGTAGAATAATTAATCATGTCAATAGTACGAGTCTATTCTAACTTCAAATATCATTTTCCATAGCAGTACAGGTCAAGGATAACAGCAAATCCCATTTCCAATTGTAGTACTGGTCAAGGCTAACCACCAATCACATTTCCCCTTGTAGAATGGGTCAAGGCTAACTGCAAACCCCATTTCGTATAGAAACTCATTATACATAAGAATAACAAATGCATTGGGGTGTTATCTTGGTGCATGAATATAATATTTTTATAAATATTCTTTCCACATAAATAATTATACATAATAAACCATACATGAACATAAGGGTACCCATGGAAATAATTGGGTACCACAATCCTGACATAAGCATAACGAATTGGTGTTTGATGAAAGTGTCCATGAAAGAAAGGTAATAGAACATACATGAATGTTCATAAGGTAAAATAGGAATATACAATGGTATGTGATATAAATCATATGTTACAACATATATAAAATGTATTTGTGATACATTTGCATTAAAACATTATTGTTTAGTTTTAGGGAAAATACTATCGAGATTTTAAAAAATAAAAGATGAATATATATTATATAAACCCATATTTGAACCAATAAAGGTTTCATAATAAAAATTCTGATTTTATAAAGACAATTGTGTCTTAAAATATGGGATATAGTTCACTTGATATTGTTTAAATTTTCGGGATATTCCCTAAGAACATGTTTTCTTGTCAGAATGATCTAAAGAGGAAATATTTTAAAAAATATTATATCCCAAAAAAAAAATTTAAAATAATTATTTATAAATAAAAATTTCTCAAATAAAAAAAATTTAAAATATGTACATAAATAGAAAATATAACTCCATTTTGATAAAAAAAAGATAGGGCAACCATAATGAACATTGAAGTTTTAAGCAGAATTCGTTGTGGTTTATCGTTATGGTGTTAGGTGTACTTAAGAGGGACTGATGAGAGAGAAAATAGGGTTCTCACAACATATAATTCCTAATGGATTTCTGGAAAATTTTTGTAATCATACCTTAATGTTATGGATTACACATAAAATGGAATTGCATAGGGGACATTATGATTAAGAGTGAAATGGAGAGGATCCCTTACCTTATATCTGGTGGTGTTATCCACTTGTTATTGATTACCTGAATGGAAAAAATAGTATTATTAATTAATTATAAAATAACCATTTATATATTTTAAATTATAATTATAACCTTTTCAAATTAATTTTTTACATTTTTGACTGGTTATAATGTTCAACTTCATTGTTTGGGTCTGCTCGTCTGCTTGGTTTTTAATGATAGGTTCATGTTTGGATAATCATATATGATGAAGGTGGATTTCTAGAATTGAATATTTATATTATTATTAAATAAAAAAGAGATTAATGGTAATAAAAAATCATTCAGTTATTTGTAGTGAAGATGAATTATTATATAGAACCTTAGTGATAACTGTGTTAGTTAATCAGTGGGTTTGATTATGATGAACATGTTTTTCATTATAACAAAATAAATTTTTTAAATATTTATTGTAGAATGATAACTATGATATATTAAATATATAATTATCTATTTCATCCATATCACAGTGTTTTTGTGACCATAATTAAATATTATAATAGAAATTGATAAATTGTTGTCCTTGAATGTGTTAAATTTTCACATCTCATATGATATTTTCATTTATTTTAAATAAAATTTGGTGAAAAGAGATATGATAATGAAATATCCCATTATCAAAAATACATTATAGTATATTTATGTTACTAGAGTTATCAAATTGTTTTGGTGATGTGATGTGATGAATGAATCAAAAAAATAAAAGAACATAAAAAAATAAAAGAATTTGAAAGAGGAATTTTCCTCTTGTGTTTATCTCCATTGAGAAACTCTTAAAGGAAAATGTGTTTGGTATTTTGAATATTCTATTGGATTTTCGACAGGGGGGGGGTGGTTAGGGAGATACTTGGGAAAAATAATTTCAAGGAACAATGCTTTAGAGGATTGGAGAGAAGTGGGATTGAGGGGGGTTATATATGGGAGGAGAGGAGGGTTTTCAAAATATTATAATACATAATTTATTATTTCTTCACAATACATGAAATTGTAAGTATTACATGACCCATAATAGTAATAAATTCATGTGATTAAGAACCAATTGGGAATAGATCATTATATCATCACCAATTACTTAATAAATCTACTATTTATCATTTATCGCAAATTATCGTATTTTACAATTCATAAAAATTTCCCATATTTTAGAAAAATATAATAAATTCACCATAACCATTTTTTGTTGTGTGGAATCAATATGTGAAATAAAATTTTAAAAAATTGTTCTCAACATATTATTAATTTAATATTTAACTAATATTATAATTTATTATCAAAAACCAGTTTTAAGACATTCATTTAGTTATTCTAAAATATAGGTATATTGTACATTCAGCTTGAATATTATTTATATATTATCAGAGGTAATGATACTCTTCATTATGAAATATCAATTTTTTAATGGTATGTTACAATTAATAAGGTTATGTTAATAATCACAAAAACTTTTGTTTTTCTTATCGGACATTAAATAACTTACGAATCCAAACTGTGTATGTCCAATTTTTTAAATTCCAAACAAAGAAGTTCCTAACAAAGGTTTTAAGGTCACATAGAACATAATAGTTCATTATATTATGATTTCATGTTATTATATAAAAATTTGAAATTAATTATTGTTATAACCTTTTCAAATTAATTTTATACATTTTCGATTGGATGTAAGGTTCATTTTCATTGTTTGGGTCTGGTCGTCTGCTAGGTTTTTAATGATCGGTTCATGTTTGGATAAACATATATGATGAAGGTGGATTTCAAGAATGGAATATTTATATTGATATTGAATAATAAAGAGATTAATTGTAATAAAAATTCATTCAGTTATTTGTAGTGAAGATGAATTATTATATAAAACATTAGTGATAACAGTGTTGGTTAAGCAGTGGGTTTGATTACAATGAACATGTTTTACATTATAACAAAATAAAATTATTAAAAATCTATTAATGAACCATAACTAGGATATATTAAATATATAATTATATATTTCATCCATATCACAATGTTTTCATTACCATAATTAAATATGATAATAGATTTGAAAAACTGTTATCCTTGAAAGTGCTAAATTTTCACATCTCATACGATATTTTCATTTATTTTAAATAAAATTTGTCGAAAAGGGAGATTATAATGAAATATCCCATTATCATAAAAAAATTATAGTACATTTATGTTACTAGAGTTATAAAATTGTTTGGGTGATGTGAGGTGAGGAATGGATCAAAAAAAAAGAATAGAACATTAAAAAATAAAAGAACTTGAAAGAGGATTTTTCCTCTTGGGTTTATAGCCATTGAGAAACTCTTAAAGGGAAATGTTTTTGGTATTTTTAGGAATCTATGGGATTTTAGACAGGGTGAGGTGGTTTGGGAGAGACTTGGGAAAAATAAATTCAAATAAAAATGCTTGATAGTATTGGAGAGAAGTGGGATTAAGGGGGGTTTTATAGGGGAGGAGAAGAGGGTTTTCAAAATATAATAATCAATAATTTATTATTTCTTCACAATACATGAAATAGTAATTATTACATGACCCATAATAGTAAAAAATTCATGTGATTAAGAACCAATTAGGCATATATCATCATATCATGAACAATGACTTAATAAATCCACTATTTATCATTTATCGCAAATTGTCGTATTTTACAATACATAAAAAATTCCTATATTTTAGAAAAATCTATGAAATTTAACTTAACCATTTTTTTGTTGTGTAGAAATAATAAATGAAATAAAATTTTCAAAAATATTTTTCAACATATTATTAATTTAATATTTAACTAATATTATAATTTATTATCAAAAACCAGTTTTAAGACATTCATTTACTTATTTTAAAATAAAGGTATGTTGTACTTTCATCTTGAATAATATTTATATATTATGAGAGATAATGTTACTATTCATTATGAAATATCAATTTTTATATTGGTATGTAACAATTCATAGGGGTATGTTAATAATCACCAAAAATATGTTTTTCATATCGGATTTTAAATAACTTACTGATCGCAACTGTGTATGTCCAATTTTTGAAATACCAAAAACCGAAGTGCCTAACAACGGTTTAAAGGTCACATAGAACGTAATAGTTCATTATATTATGATTTCATGTTATTATATAAAATTATTATAAAAAATTAGATTCCAATTATAAATAATCGGGTCATTACATTCTTACCCCTTATGAAATTTCTCTGTCAAAATTTAGTTTTATATTTTAGGCCGCAAATAGGTGTAGATACTTTTCCTTTACATCCTCCTATAGTTCCCTTTTTGACCCATAGTTCTAATGGTTCTACCATAGTACCATAACTATGTGAGTAGACTTGTTACATAGAACTTTCCCTCTATGGTCCAATTTCTTCTTTTTCTGTTCCTCGTAAGAAAGATCATCCTCCAACTATACCACCACTAAAGAGAGTACACGTGAATGTTTTGGTATTCTCTTCTTTAAGAGGGATATACGAAATACATCATGTACTTTTGAACGGGTTGGTTAAAGTGCCAGTCGATAGGCCACATCCCCGATATGGTCAAGAATCATGATGAGGCTGATATACCTGAGAGTTAACATCCCATTATTTCCATACCTCATGTCATTCGTCCATGGAGATATGAGTAAAAAATACCATGTCTCCATGTTTTAACTCAAGGACTCCTAGATGATTTTCTACAAAAGATTTATGTCATCTTCGGGCTGACTTTATATCTTATTGAATGGTTTATAGCTTCTCCACCATTTCATCAACCATTTCAGGTCCTAGCTGCTTACGCTTACAGACTTCATCCCAACATTCTGGTGTTCTTCACCTTTTTCCATAAGGGGATTAATTTGGTTCCATTTCGATGCTCAGGTGGAAACTATTTTTGTAGGAGAATTTAACCAGAGGAAGTTGTTGTACCCGTCCTCCTTTTAATTTCATAGAACAGTATCTCAACATTTCATCTAGTGTCTTAATAGTCCTCTAAGATTGTCCATCAGTTTGAGGATTATAGGCCATACTAAATTTCAGATATGTTCTTAGAGAATGTTAGATACTTTTCCATAACATCAAGGTGAATCTCATATCATGATCTGATACAATAGATAGTGGTACTCCATGAAGCCTTACCACATCTTTTATGTATGTCCATGAATTTTGAACCTATATGAAGTCCTCTAGAATCAATATAAAGTTAGTTGTTTTGTAAGACGATCCACAATGACACATATATCATTTTTTCCTATTGATGTCCTTGTAAATCTAGTGAAAAAGACCATGCTAATGATCTCCCACTTTTATGTTGGTAATGGTTGTGTATTCATCATACCCTTAGAATTTTTTCTATCATCTTTCACATGCTGACATACCATGCACATTGATTTATATTCAGTAATCTCCATTTTCATATAGTCCCACCAAATGTTTTCTCAGAGATCTCGATAAATCTTTATGCTCCCTGGGTGGATAGAGAAGGTTGATTTATGTGTTATTCAAATGCTCCAACTTTATCTCTAGATTTTATGGTACACATAATCATTACCCAAATCATAAAAACGAGGGTTCATTTCTACTAAGAGCATCCACCACATTATTTTCTTTACCGGGATGGTAGTGGATTGAGCGGTCATAATCCATGATAAGATCTATCCATATTCACTAGTGCATATTAATCATTTTTTCTGTGAATATATATTTTAGATTATTGTGGTCAGTATATATCTCACACTTCTCCACATAGAGATAATGCCACAATATTTTTAATGCAAAGATAAAACTTTCCAAATCTAGATTATACGTTTGATAGTTTTTCGCGTGAAATTTTTGCTACCATGATTTGTAGGCTATCACATTATCATTTTTCATCGTCACAGAACTTAAGAACTTCTTAGAAGAATAGAAATACACTATAAATATTTATCCACTTATTGGTATAGTGTGTACAAGTTCAATGATAAACCCATACTTCAACTCCTTGAAACATTCTTCACATTCCTGTTTTAAGAAAAACATCACTCCCTTCTATGTCATCTTGGTCATGGGATTTGAAAATCATGAAATTTTCATTACAAATCATCAATAATACCAGGATAGACCCAAATATTTGAGGATCTCCATTATATATGTTGTCATGGGGAACTAATCAATTGTCTTTTTCTGGGTTGGGTATACATATATCACTTTACAGGGGAGAACATTCCCCAGGAATGATACTTCTCCATCCAGAACTCACATATACTATACTTTTCTATATATTCTACCTTTTGAAATTCTTTAACACAATATTCAAATGCTCCAAAAAACTGTCGAAGTCTAGAATCACCAACTCTTTTTCTAGACTCCTCTTTAGTCTTCTATAGAGTGATCCACCTTGCTTTTGGTGTTCATGAAAATTCCAGAGGCATACCTTATAATCCTGATATCATTTTATTTATATGCCCTGATGGACACATCTAAATTCTACATGATTCCAAGGAACTACAATTCCATCTTGAGACAAAGGGTTGGAGGAAAATGTTTTTTGAAAAACAATATCTTGAATTCATCTCAATTAATAGAATAAATTTCCCCGTGGGACATTGTATTCTTGATCTATATCCACCACAAATTAGCATCCCTATAAACGTTATAAACTTTTAGGAGAACTTTCTATTCCTCCGAGTACTATAGGATTGATAATATCTTTTTTATGTAGTTAATCCATTGTTCATTGAGGATGGGATCATAAGATCTACTAAACAAGGGAGGACTTTGTTGCATGAATGATTTTATAGAAACATTATCTTTTATTGGAGGAGGATGTAATTCCACATGACTTTGGTTATTTTTCATTACTTTGGAAATATGAGCAAGTACAGTCATGATGTTTTGAGAACCCACTCTCATCATACAAGGAATATCATTTCGGAAATATTCATATTGCCTATCACATTGGTTTTTAGAACATGTTCTTCTATTTTTCACCAATAACTAAGAAAATAATGTATAATTAGAGGTCTTGAATTAGTAGCTATTTAGAAAAAAAAGAAACATTTTACACAAAAGGAAAACATGTAACATATAATCATATCATATCTCAGAATTCCATAGGTTTAAATCAAGATTATCCTTGATCTATTTCAAATCATATATTATTATAAGATTTTTCCATTAATATTTTTTTGTATTAAACTCTTGAATTTTCCAAAGCATTTACCATGGGAGTGTCAATTCCAAGAGTGTAGAAAGTGCCATTATAGTTTACTAAGATACCACAGGTCAAGCCCAAAATTCATTGTCAGAGTTATCACTTCTAGGTATATTTGTGCGATAGCCACCTATACCTGTATGTATCCAGACAAAGATATATTTTTTTGAAAACCACACACTATATACTTACAATTACATTTTTTTATTTTCTTATACTATATATCATTCTTATTTTTCACACTATGGTTCTCTATTCTTAATCTCCAAAAATTAATTAAACCACTTGATAATACCAACTATATCATCCCCAAACTTTTATTTATAACATTACCTGATTTTAAGCATAATTATACATCAGAGTACAAGCCATGTATCATGAAGTCTAGTGTCTTTGAAGAGTGGGTATATAAACCATAAAACATAGGACATAAAAACACATCTTCATTTAATATTAATAAAAAATCATAACTTCCATTGTGGACTTACATCAGCAAAGGGTCCCTTGGGCAACACATCAGTAAAGGGATGAGATAAAAATCATATTAATGGAGAGAACATAAGAATACAAATTAATCACATGAATTATTAGCATGACATAATGAAATCATATAATATAAACATGGGATAATATAAACTTGTAATCATACAAATTTGGTAGAATAAATAAAAATGTATTTAGTACGAGTCAAAGAAAAACCACTAATATCATTTCCCTTAGTAGTATGTGTCAAAGCTAACTGGAAATCCGATTTTCCATTGTAGTATGGGTAATGGAGGACCACCAATCCCATTTCCTATTATAGTACTACTCAAGGATAACGAAAAACCCTATTTCACATCACATCTCAAGAGACATAATGATACCCATTGAATTGGAATGTTATTTGGGCACACTGATCTCAAAATGTTTATGAATAATCTTACCACATTAAGAGTTATACATAATCAACCATACATAAACATAAGGGTACACATGGTAATAATTAGGTACCACAATCCTGAGATAAAGAATAACCCATGGGGTATCATGAAAGTGTCCTTGAATTAAATGGATCCGAATATATATTTTTGTTCATAAGGTCAAATATGAACACAACATGGCATGTTATGTCAAACATAAGTGACAACATATAAGAAATTTATTTGAGAAATATTGTAATTAAAACATTTTTGTGTGGTTTTATAGAAAATACTATGGAGATTTTAAAATAAAAAAGAAGAAAATAATTTATATAAAACTAGAATTGAAACATGAATGATTTCATCATAAAAACATTGATTTTATAAATACAATGGTGGATTAAAATATTGGATTGATTGTACTTTAAATTTGGGTAAAAATTTAGAACGTTCCCTTAGAACTAGTTTGCCTATCCGAATGTTGTAAAGAGGTTATATTTTAAAAAACATGTATATCTTCAAAAGAATTGATAAAGAGGTCTTAATAAATGATTTTTTTAAACGAAAAATAATTTATAATATGTACATAAACGGATAAGATAACTATATTTTGATATAAAATAATATAAGGCAACTCTAAATAATAAAGAAGGTTTGGGTCGAATTCGTTATGGTTTATCAACATGGTGTCGGATGTACCTAAGAGGGAATGATGAGGGAGAAAAGGGGTTTATAATCATTTATAGATAATGAGGGATGTATGAGGAAGGTGTGTAATCATACCATATCAGTTGGAATTACACAGAAAATGGAATATCATAGAGGACATCATGATTAAGAGTGAAATGGAGAGGATCCCTTATCTTAGGTCAGGTGGTGTTCTACTTATGTTGTTGATGAAAAGAATAAACAAATTAGGTTTATTAATTAATAATTATAGAACCTATTATATTTGATAAATTTTTATTATAAATTTTTTATGTTAATTTAAGACCATTTTTATTTGTTATATGGATCTATTTCATTGTTCAGGTCTGGTTGCTTGCTGGGTTTTGAATAATCGGTTCATGATCTAATACACATGTAAGATGAAGGTGGTAGTACAGAATTTATGTTTTATGTTATTAGTGAATTTCTAGGAGATCAAAATAGTTATCTATAATTTGTTTGGTTATTTGGAGTGATAATTTATTATAATATAAAACCTTATTGATAACTATTTTGGTTAATCGGTGTGATTGATTATAATGAAAAAGTTATTCTATATAACATAAAACCATATGTTCAAAAGAATTACTAAACCATAGCTAGGATATATTACATATATAATAATTTGGTTCTACCATAATACAAATAAATTCATTACAATAATAAACTATGATAATTGAAATTGATATATTTTTGTCCTTGAATGTGTTAAATTTACACATTAAATAGTGTTTTCATTTCATTTAAGTAAAATATGGAGTAAGGAGAGATGATAATGAAATATTCCATTATCATAAAAACAATCTAGTACATGTATGATACTGGATTAATCATACTATTTTGGTGAAGGGGGAGAGGATAAAAATAATAAAATAAATGAACATAAATGAAATAAAAGAATTTGAAAGAGGAATTTATCTCATCAGTTTATATCCATTGAGAACCTCCTAAAGGGAGATGTTTTTGGTTGTTTGAAGAGACTAGGGGATGTGGACGTGGGGGAGATGCTTGGGAAGTTATTTGGGGATAACAAATTTAAGGAAAAATGCTTTAGAGGACTGAAGAGAAGAGGGAGTGAAGGGTTTTTTTATAGTAGAGGAGAGGAGTTTCATAAAATTATAATCATTAATTTATAATTTCATAACAAGACATGAAATTATAAGTATTTTACAAATAATAATAATAATAAATGAATGTGATTTGTAATTAATTGGTTGTATATTAGCATATCATCATCCATGACACAATAAAGCCATTATTTATCATTTATCACAAATTGTCATAGTTTACTATTCATAAAAAATTCATGTATTTTAGAGAAATAATAAAAATTCCACCTAACAATTTTTTTACATGTAGAATCCAAAAATGAAATAAATTTTTCAAAATATGTAAATTCGGGGGGTTGAAACTACTTATATATTTACATTAAAATTTTCTGTGTAAAGATATTGTTATGTTTTCACGGGTTGAAACTACTTTTATATTTACTTTAAAATTTTCAATTCTCAAATTTCAATATTCAATGTTATTTTGTCTTTTTTCAAAATATTTAAATTCGCGTAATTGATTTCTTCATAGAGAAAATAAATTTTTATTTATTTACATTTTTATATATATGTTTTATACTATTTTATTGATGTCATAGATGGTTCTCTTTGTGTATCAATATTACCTACCATTAACTTATATGTTTAACTAGTTTTTATTAATGTTAATTAATTACATTTATGAATATGAATTCCTTTTGGAAATTAGTGCTACTTTATAGAATTGTGTGAATGCACGATAGAGGATTATTTTATGCATAATTAGTTCCCAACATATACTGTAGGATTTGAATTTTTCTTTCTGACGGAAAATCCATCTATATATGATATGAAATGAAAAAGGTTATTTGCATATCATGTTCTATATGAATAATTTTTCAAAATATTCAGGGAATGCATGGATCTGGATCATATGTAATAGAACATGGTACTCCCTAAAACCTTACATATTATTTAAAGTATACTCAGGGTAATCTAATCAAGATATAAGTCTTTAGTGACAACAATTATGTTTGATGGATTTGTTTGGTGATCGAATTTCATCCATATATCATTAAAACATTTAATGGTTTTGGGGATTCCAATGAAAAAATGAATAGTTATGGTCACCTAGTTTCATTCTAGTATTGGTATTGGTTAGAACATCTTAATATAATTTTATATTTCAGCATTAATATAATGGAATATGAGGAACTGAGATACAATCTATACGATAACTCCCTTCATTCATCCCACCAAATGTATTATTTCAATTCACTATCTAATATTTCACTTATAGGATGAATATATAATGTTGAACATTGAGTTTCATCAAATTGATCCTTGTTTAGTTCTACCATGTATGAAAAACATGCACATTTCATGAACCTTATCATTCTTTCATGATCAATCATATACTCATAATCATTTCTAACCATCTTATGTAGTTCTAAATATTATATCTGGGCTTTTAATCATCACTTATATCGAGGGATAAATTTTCAATTAAGCAAGACAATATTTTTCACTTCCTTTAGGATTTCTAATTACATGAATTTGAAATGATAAAATATTTTATCTTTTATGATCCTCATCATGGATAATTATCATTATCATTTAGAGTCGAATCATTGTCCATGTTGTCCTATTTCCAAATTTGTTAATTTTTTGAGATTTTATAACTTTTTATCATTCCTAACCATCTTTTCATGGATAATAGTCAATTAGTTCAATGTGAATATATATTGCAGACATTAATGATCATTATATATAACACACATTTAACAATAAAGATAATGCCTCCATATACTTAATTAATAAAATACAATAGCTGACTATAAATCGAGATTAGTGCAATATTTCTCTTGAATCACGATTTTTCATAAGGTAAAGGCTAGAACCATGATATTACACATTAAAAAAATATCATATTACCTTCATGGATGTATCCCTATATATTACAAAACTCTTCTCTAATACATAGTAATGTATTGACGTGTAATGTCACTAACATTTTATTAACATCCATAAATTATACCCACATTCATCTATCATGGGGAACATGGCACCCCTCCATGTTAACGTGGGCACGAGTTTTGATAATCATGATAAATTCTACAGAAAAATATTGATAATATCAATATAAATAGAGAAAACTGAGGATATCAGTCCTTGTAGATGGTCTAAGACAACTTACAATAGTCTTCGTATTTGATGGGTTTACTAGTATACCCTCTCTTCAAATTATTTGACCCAAAAATGAATCCATTTGTAACCAAAATTCAAACTTTTTGAAATTTGATATCTAGTTTCTCCTTCCGTATGGTCGTTAGTACAATTTTCATGTGGTGATCATGCTTTTCTGTCCTCTTTTAATGTATAAGAATATAATCTAAAAATAGTACCTCATACATATTTTGGTAATATATACAAACTCTATTCATCAAACCTATGAAGATATATGGGTAATTAGTTAAACAAAAAAGGAATCATAGTATACTCATCATGTTCAAAATTTATACATAATTTTTTATTAAGTATATCCCCAATCTTGACCATTAATTGATTAAAAACATAATGATTTTAAATCAAGGATAATTATGGATCTACAAATAGTTTTCCAAACAATTCATCAATATGAGGAAGAGTACACATTTTCTTAATTTTGATCTTGATAAACTAATGATAATCAATGCATTGTCATATTGATCCATCATTAAATTTCACAAAATGAATAGGAGTACCCCAAGGAGACACTCATGGAAGAATGAATCCCTTGCCTTGGTTTTTTCAGAGTATCGTATTTCATTACTATAACTCATGTTGTTCCATTCTATAGGGAGTATTATTAATAAGTTTTGAAACATGTAATAATTCTATCAATATATAAAATCAACATTCTGTGAAAGGCTATGTAAACCTTCAAAAATTATGTCTAAGAAGTACTGAATAATAGGCATATCATCAATGCCTATTACCCCCCAACCATTTGAGATAAACATCCATTATGAATGAGAATTAATACCCATACAATGGATATAATATCTATAAGATTTTAACACATTTTGTTACATTTATAGGTGATCATATGTTTGTTAAAAATATCCCACATAACTTCAAATATTCAAAAATTGGCATGGTATTTATGTAGAGAAAGCCAATCCATTCTTAATATGACATCAAATCCAACAATACAGTCCATGAATTTTTTTAAAAAGTAAATTCCCACAAATTTCAATGAGATATGAATCATAAACATGACATGAAACCATTATACCATTATATTTTTTTAATTATAATTCCACATATAATCATTTTTATTGAATCATAACATCATTATAAAATTATTTATATATTAAATAGTTAGTAAATAAATAATAAGATATTACATTACATGTTCTAGAGTTATTTTAATTGTACATTTCCCCACATCATTATTATACCCCTCATAAGAAACAATATTCAAAATATATTTCCCTTTTACCCTTTTATTAAGTTGTTGTTGACATTAATAATCATCAATAACATTTTGGTTTGGGTTATTGTTATCATAATTCCCATTTTATTTAAAATTGTATCAAAAAAGTGTGGGAGGTTCATTTTGTTCAGCTTTCTCTAATATCGCATTGTTAGATAATGCCTACCCATCACATCAAAAATCAAATTCATGATTCCATTCCCTTATTTAATTAAGAATTTTTTTGATACCTTAATATAATTTCATCCATTATTATTCCCACACATAGTTAATAATGGAATGACCATCATCTACTCATCGTGTTTTTTATATTTTCATTTTAACTCCACTTTAATTTTCAGGATAAAACCATGAGAGGGATATGTAACTCCAACTACTATTTTAGTAATGATCTCACAATGAACAATATATTCATATATTTTAATGTATCTTTGGGGAAAATCACTTTTGATACATTTCATCAATCCATTGAAGAACAAGAAAATTTTAGTTTTGGGTTGTATGATAATACTAGAAGTGTACCTCACAGGTTTGTGAAATTATCCCCTTAGGTACCATGATATTTTTTATCCATTTTATTTTAGTCAAAGTATTGATTATCAATAATTGTATGAATAATATGATGAATGTTCTCACTAAATAGAATCTTTTATTGAACTCATCACAATATATGGTTTCTTTTTCATCTCACATTGTCATATTTTTATTAGATTCCACCATTCGTACTCTTCACCTTTGATTAGATAAATAGTTATAATGTTTATCTAATGTTTTGAAAATATGAGAATAGATAATAAGATTTTAGTTGTATCAATCCATTCTTTAGTAACAAGTTTATCAAAAGTCCTATTAAATGAAAGTTTTTTTTCCTCATGAAGAACTCTATAATATTTTGTTCCTTTATATTCTCATT
The DNA here is from genome assembly GCA_963277665.1 of Viscum album. Lineage (NCBI taxonomy): Eukaryota > Viridiplantae > Streptophyta > Magnoliopsida > Santalales > Viscaceae > Viscum > Viscum album. Next base: position 322,277,833 of record OY728119.1, on the reverse strand, counting down.
TGTAAGTCCATCATGATTCAAAACATGAGATTGTTGGGTGAGCATAGCAAAAAAATTTAAATTTCATCATTGATTTCATTTGGTTTCTCAAGCGAACAATAATTTAATTTTGGGTCACAAACAACATTGATGTGGTTCCTTCAAGTTCCATCCATCAACTAAAACCAAAAGTTATATAGTGGGAAATAATAATCATATTAGGGAACCACATAATAATGGAAACTCCATATAGAATGAATAAATTATGAAACCATATTTAATATATGACAAAATTATTTTATCCCAAGTTATTCAAATCATTCATCAATTTAAATCCATAATAATAGTTCATCAAGTGTTTTTCTATTTCCATAGAATATCACATAGTAAGATAAATATTAGTGTGTATCAATAACCATTATCATGGACCAGTTCCTTATCAGGTTTAGCTCAATATGTGTTTTTCGGGTTGTTACCCATATGTACATTTATTACAAGTAAAATCTACTTATATTATCTAGAGAGATATATATTTCTTGGAACACACTCACTATTTCATTTACAAAAATTCCATGACATTTTCTAGTACATGGAATCATCATTATACTTATCCTTATATAAATGTTCTTAGGATTATCAGTATAGTTTTCTCATCCTTATTTCCAATGGGTAACTAAAAATTTTCTCCCATAAAAAATATTGTGCCAAAATCGTGACATACATTAACATTACATCATTTCAATGGAATACATAATAAATTTGATAAATAGATTCCTAACATCCATACTAGTTTAGTGCCTTTGGAAACATATAAGCATAATCATTGGTAGATAAATAAGTTTCATTATCTATTATAAGGGTCATCATGAATAACAACCTTTTTAGAAATAATTTAAATTATAAATATCATCATAAACTAGGGTAGAAAACATTGGAAATACTGGGATCAGATTCTCAATATTGTTAAAAAAGGTATATATTTAGGCATAAAATTTAGCAAGAGTGTATACCAATGTGATTACAATATTAGATGTTCATAACTAGTATATAAAATATCGAAAACATGAATCATGGAATAAATATTAGAATTTCATTAGACACGAATCATAATGTAATGAAGATCAATATAAATTAAATAAAAAAATATAAATTATACCTATAATTGTGAAAGAAAAAAAAAAGAAAACAATTTTCATTGTAGTTAAGGAATCATTTCCAATCAAATCATAGTGAGTGAATTCAATCCCTAATCCATCTTAGTAGTGCATGATCACTCCCATGAATATAATACCATATAAAGGAATTTAATATCCATATTTAACACCGAACTCTAGCCACTTTTATATGATTATATATAAATCATTAACCAATGTTGTAGAGGAAGATACTGGTCCCACCATTCTCATTATGAAATCATTCATATATGTACAACTATATCACAAAAATTAACCATATAATAATCAATAATTTGAAATTGGAATCAGATAAATCTAATAATATTGTAACCAATGAAAAATAAATATGTTTCATAGTCATTTCATTAAATATTTTTCCAGGAATAGAATTATAATTCATAAATATATATCATGAGGAAGAAATACATGTTTCATAAACATCATTCCATCAATACATAATCAATTTTGAGAACTAATCATAATGGTAAAATTGATTTATTTTCCGATAATGTAATTATTACCTCCAATGGTTAACATCTTATATGAAAGATAATTTGTGAAGATCTTTTAAAAAAACATCTTGGGGATGATATCCCTTATGTTTTGAAAAAAGCCCATTTAAAATATACAAGTTTTTTTAAAACGTTTTTCATTGATAATATACTTGAAAATATTTAAAATAAACTTTGAAAACCATAAATAAATTCAATTCATTTTTCCTATAATATGTATTTATGATATCATTTTAAATGAACTTTATTGAACATGATATGTGTATTAAAACAGATGTCTGACCGAATAGAGAATTAATGTCATATATTCTTAAAATATTCTTATTAAGATTAATTACCAAATATTTAGGAATTGTAATAATAAATGATTAGGTATAAAATTAATAGAGTATAATAAAATCATTAGTTATATATAGATATTAATCATATGATTTCATTAATAAATAAATAATCATAAACAATCATGGTAAATTATACAATGATTTCAATAAACTATTTTCCATTACGTATCATTAAATCAAAAAAACCATGTACCAAACAAATTAATAATATAATAAAATATAATTAAAAGATCTATATTCATGATATAACATGAAAAATAGATTTAAATACACCTCATAAAAGGATATGTGTTCATAATAAAACATATGTTTCAAAGAAGGAAAAGTGAAACAAAACTACCTTTCAGATTTAGAAACAATTGTACCATGGAAATAAAATGAAATGGTGATCGAAAAATGGACACGAAAAAACCCAAAAATTAAAGTATAATAATAATCAAATACATTAATAGTAATTATATACATGACACAAAAGAAACAAGTTGTGAATATGGGATAATTATTTAAAAAATAAAAGTAAGACTGAAAATCCCCATATATTTAGACACGACTCCTTTTATACTCACTCAAACCTCCAGTATAATAAATATAAATTTTTTATACATATATTAAATAAACGTATTAAATTATATCATTACATATATTATTTACTTATGACCTTATTGTACCCATTTATTTAGAATTCCAAGTTAATATTATCTTTCGTGTAACAACCTATTTGTTTTTCACTTGTGTTTTGATATGTTATTTTTTTCTAATAATTATATATGATCTAAAGAATATAAAACATGATATAAATGTTATATATATTCATTATATATGTATTTATAATAATATAAAAATTATATAAATGGAAAAAATACATCATTCCTAGATATGGTTGACTGTACAAACAGATGAACATTGTTTCTATTTTCATGGAGTATTTAATGAATGATGAAAAGTAATATATTAATATATATAATAATTACAAAAGAATTATTATTTAATATATATCAAAAAATTTAGAAAAAGCATCCTAAATAAATTCTATGTAAATCATTAATGAATCCCCTTTCTTAGAGAATGTAATAGCCCACATGTCCTCAAATAAAGTTATCATCTTCTGGCAAAATTGGAAATCGTAGGAGGATGTGTAACATAATGATTTCAGAAGATTAAAATAATAATAAATATTTTATATATCACTTAAATATATTATTTCATTCATTATTCCAATCACATAGAGGTGGTAATGGATAAATGTTTAACATCGGTTCGTGATGCAGTAGTTCGTTGTACACAAGAATGATGGTTTTGAATCCCATTTTACAGAAGTGTGTGTATGTGTATTTTGAACGCATAAAATAAAAACATATATGTATAATCATTATATTGAGAAAATTACATAATCATATAATAAGAATATTTTTGAGGGTGGATAATTAAAATAAATTCAATGATCTTAGAAAAGGATGATACCTTTAATATGAGCAACTTATTTTGGTGTGGACCTAATTGATTCTATGGGTGGATATCTACAAAATGGGAGGGTTAAATGATTATGAAAGATAATTTTGGATAATATTTTGGAAGAAGTTTTCAGATCTAAATATCTAGATTGGTGTGAAGATGTGAAGGGGGATTTAGTTTCTTTTTATAGTGGGAGAGGGGTGGGATTTATAGAAATATATAGAGATAAACAGTACTAGGGGGTGTGTATTAAATAAAAAATCTCCAATAATTCTCAATTTTCATGAAAATAATGGAATTGGTTTAAATATTTCAATTTAATGTATTTTGTTCATGTTTCTAGGTTATATGGCTTCCTAAATTAAAGTTTAACTACTAAATAATCAGGTTTCTACATTCATTGTTAAAAACATTTTCAGTACATCGACTATTATATATAGTAAAAATATTTATCAATATTATTATACATTATAATTTATTCTGATTAAAAATATGGAATCAATTTTTCCATATTCTAATCATGGATGTTTCAAAAATTAATTTATAATTAATGTCACATATATGTCTTGATAGTTGGGTTTTATGAAAAAATGTTTTAAAGAATGAAATGTGATTACATATATAATCAATTAAAAATTGGTTCAAATGAGAACCATAATTTTATGTTTTGGAAGATTTATCTAATTACACTTATTAATTAAAAATATATAATTTAAACATATTAATAATTTTTTTAAATAATTGATTTAAAATGTGGAATTTTTCAGAATTAATAAATAAATAATTTTTTGGGAGAAAATATAGGAAATTCACCCTTTGATAATGTTGAAATTATTAAATAAAAATGTTATTTTATTTTATGAAATTATAATTGTAAATATGTATAAAATTTATTTGATTATTATTCAAATATTAACGTAAAATGTATTTATTTTTAGAAAATAGTATTTCCATTCATATAATGAATTTAACTAAAATTATATGTTTTATTATCAATATTTTTTTATATAAAAAAGTTATAAATTATATTTAAAAACTGGTTAATACTGTTCATATTACTATGTTAAATTTTTATGTTAAAAATATATCATTTAATTAATTATAATAATAAAATGTTGTTTCTTAGAAACTCAAGGTTTGTGTAATGCAATAAAAGTTAGTGTTTGTTGTTCTTATTGATTATCTTCATATAGAATATAGTAAAAGCATAAATTTTTGTACTGTATAATAAAATAATTCAATGAATATTAATTTATTCAAAAAATGGTTCAAAAAAACATAGGGTGGTATAATGATGTAGATCATTCATTTAAGGAATTTGTGAGATCTAGAAAATGTTAAAGACCACAAAACCATAAATATATGATGATTTAATGGGACATTTTATTCCTCATAAATAAATGTACTAGAAAAAAATTATTTCAAGAACCTTTTAATGAATGATAATTTTCCCAAACATATATACATATTTAATGTCATTCCACTTCATATACCCAATCTATAAATTTTATAGTGTATTAATCAATTTAAACATTATATCATACTCCAGAAAATGAACATGAATATGTCGTTCTTTAATAAATAATGTATCATAATATGCATAAATATAATGATAAGTCCTTCAAACTATCTTGAAATTTCATCACAAAATAATGGTTATCATAGGATATCTAATATGTTTAAATCATTATATGATAAATGGATGTATGAATATTTAATACCCCATCCAAATTTTAACAAAAACAATTCAGAAAATGGTTAACCATAAGAACATTTTGATCGATTAAATACAAATCATTTTAAATGGGTCATTAAATTTTAGAAATGATATTATCATTAATCAGCTAAACATTTTTAAATAGATATAAATTATTATATACCAAACATGGTAATACCTTTATCATGTATTCTTGTGAATTCAAAAATACCATAATACTAAATTTAAAATATAAATTATTCATCATTCCTTATATTAAACATATATTTGTATATATCTTCCTTAAATCCAAATATATTTTAAACTCATTTCAAGATAGAATAAATAACACTGTTAGCATATCAATAATAATTTTCAAGGTTATTTTTATTGTCCATCCTACATCATCAAAATCCATCATCCCTTCATAAAAAATCACAATACCACCATTATTAACATTTTTTGTGTAATTTTCCCCTCAATAGTGTATTTTCCATCATTTTCACATTGATGTTACATAACCTTTCTATTTTATGAGCATCATACGACATACTATTTCAAATAAAAAGTGAAAAAGATATACTAAAAAATACATATATATTTGATAATTCATGGATCCCAATAAAAAAATACATCATCCAATCAACTTAATTCTTGAACTATTATATAGTAACCAACATGTTATTATTTAATAAATAATTAATTTCATATTCCATTATAATATCCTATTCCTCATAAATATCATGATAACTTATGCATCATTTATAATTTTTAGCAAGAGATTTCTGATTAAGAAATCAATATGAAAAATTCCCAAACATTACACATTTAAAAAATTCAATAGTCAGTGATATCTTAGGGAGACCAATACTCCCATCTATTTCATAATTTGAACTTATCCTTTTCCCATTGAAGTATCTTTATTTGTGTCCTTCTAATCTACAGTCAAAACAACTTCTGATTTCCCTTATACATTCACTTGGTTGTTTCTTCCAACATTCTAATCACATAAGAAGTAGTATATTTTTTCCTCTATCGGTTCTATAACCCTAAATCTTACCCAACTCTTTCCTTATATTCAATGATGTGTCGTAGTGTTGGTTAAGGGAAACATTATTAATCTGTTCTATTAAAAATGATTACCCATAACCACAACATTATTTACTCATGTCATCACCCCATTTGGATGATCAATAGAAATTCATCCATTATATTAAATGTTAACGTAGTTCATTATGATCGTTTACATTCACTAAAACCAAAAAATTTTGTGTGGGAAACAATATTCAAAATGGGAAACTACATAGTCATAAAAATCACTTATATGAGGTCTAAACCATGAAAACATCTTTAATTTATGAAACCTTGTGTTTTTATTAAAAAAAATTTTAGTCATGTCAATTTTATTACTTTATCATGGTTTATAAATAGTTTTTTATTTTCCAAATAAATTACACTAGGGTTTCCTAACTATATGTGAATCATGTCCTATTTTGGTGGAACAATTCCTGATCGAGGAAAGATCTATATAGTGTTTTGTTATTGTTACCACTAAGTATAAATTTTATAGATACTCATCCACACATAGTATCAATATAGAGACATATTTCTAGTAAACCACATTTAATATACTTTAAAATAATTAAAGACATTTTCCAATACACTATCTAATCCTTATATTAATCATTAGAGACTTCTATAGATATATCATTGGAAATATCTTTATGTGTCTTACTACCTATTTCTGACCATTTTATCCAATGGTTGAATAAAACATTACTTCGATACAAACTATATTTACCCAAGATTAACATACAGAAATGTTTCATCATCATTTATCAATACTAATTGAATTATATAAACATATGCCTTATAACTGTAATTGTATATCGTAATTTGAAATGTAAAAAAACATTGTTTATATGTGATCTGAGTCATCTTCCACTATATTATTCACTGAAAGAACACATATTAGACATGTCATAAATAATTAATTTCTTCATAACCAAGGTAAAATAAACAAAATAAAGTGTGATCTCAAATTATTAATAAGGGTAAACACGAGAGATATGTAAACCAAGAAAGAGAAGAAGTGTATTAGAAAATGAGAATAACATTATAAAGAATACTGTACATATCCATGATTGATATATTGAATGATGGTATAAATATTGATTAATCATAATATATGATTCATACATAAACCATAGAAAAATATCCATGATAGAATAACATTGGAAGAAGGCATATAATTTTCAAAAAACATGTGATCATATAAAATTGTTTTCATATTGGTCAAGTCTCACTACAAAGGCTTTCATAACCGAACAATTCCATTACTAAACAAAATTCCCTCCTCATTCTAGATCTTCCATATTGAACTGGGATTACTCCCCATTCTAGTGATATTTTTTATACCTTGTTCACTCCCCATTTCATCTATATCTGTATCATGAGATATCCAAATCTCTATCCAAACTATTAGATGGATATATTGGTCCCATTTATAACCTAATGAGAACCACATTTATGTGTTCCACATGAACCTAAAAATTAATTATATCATTACCCATGAAATGAAATTGGTATCATTTTATTTATTAATATCATAACAAATGAAAAATAGATAGGTTTCATAATCATTTCATCATTAAATAAAACATGAAAATAAGTGGGCTTTATAACCATTTCCTCATTTTATAACCCATGGAATAAAATCATGTTTCATACACATCATGCTATCAAAATATAAACCATTTAGAAAAATAATGATAGTGGTATATTTAGAAAATATACATACAAAGATATTGTTAACACATATGGATGTCAACATATATATATATATATAGAATTTTTTAATTATATTTTAAAAAAATTCTTGGGGAAAATATATTTTCTGATTTGAAAAAATATTTTCAAATAATAAATCATTATGAAGCCCATATTCATTAGAAATAAAATTGAGAAATTATAATTTAATATTTTAAATTAATGAAAAACATAAAATATTTTTCAAAACACATTTTCCAAAATAATATTCATTTAATATTAGAAAAGAATATAAGAAAATAATTTACATCACTTTTTAAAAAATTATAATTTTCGAAATCCTTTTCATTGAAAATAACCATTCAACATTATAAATTATTCTTTGAATATAAATTAATTTTTTTTCAAAACTAAAAAATTTCTATATTAAATTTCATTGAAAATAGGCATAATATATTTATTGGAAAAAATGTTGGATTTTTTTTCAAAACATTGTTTTTAGATGAAAATTGATTTCCGACCGAAGAGAGAAATAATGTTGTTTTTAAATAAAAGTGTTTCTTAATTTTCTTATGTTCCAAAGACTGTAAAAAATAGAAACATTACATGATGATATCCTGAATAACCATATGTAATGAAATTATAGGATAATTATTGATATATATATCATTAGATTTTAACATTGGATACATAATAAATAATAATAATGACATTGTAACCAAAAACTCATTACATGTTTTCTAAAATTGAACCATAAGACCTAATAAGGAATAATATAAAATGGAATTTAAATATCATGTGTATATATATATTCATGATATTATATGTAATTGGGGATGTTTATACACAATTAAAATAAGTTTATAACATCCCATACATCTCAAAGAAGACAATTTTAGACAAACATCACATATCAATTTGGTAATATTTTAAAAATAAACCTCATTAAAGAGAGATAATAAATTGGATATTCAAATAAATATAATTATATTTATAATAGTCAAAAAATATATTCATTGGTATTATATACACCACATTAAATAAACATGTGATGAATAAGGAATTTGACTCAATAAATGTAATATCGAGAAAGAAATCCATTATCTTGTGTCATATGATTTTTAATATTTGTTCAAGCCTCATGAATAATAAATATATGAATATTATAAATATATTATGTATCCATATTCAAATATATGATAGAATATATTAATTTAATATGAACTTTTGAAACATGTTTATTAAAAATACCATGTTAAAGTAACTTTTTGTGTAATTACTACTTTTTTTTATATATGTTTTTATTTTTTATTTTTTAGTACCATAACATTGATAATGGTTACATAATATCCAAAATGATAAATGTTATATATATCAGATATATTAATTATATATTTATATTAATTTAGAGTAAGTCATGAAATTTATTGATATGAAATTGAATACCTCATTCATAGAGATGGTAGTATGTATGTATGCATGAATGTTGTATTTAATTTTAAATTTGGGTTGAAAGGAAAAAAAGTAAATGATATATATTATCATTACAAAGTAATATTTATTTAATATATATCAAAATCATTTATCAAATCCATTATTAGTATTTTTCACATATATCGTGAATGAATGACACAAATTCACAAGGTGGTAGTCCATCCTATATTTGAACAACATTCTCATATTCACAAAAAATGGGATACCTGAAGGAATATGGGATATTAAAAATCTAGAGACATAATTACATCATAAATATCCTAAATAGCATATATAAAATATAAATACATCATTATTACCAACCATTAATGGTGGTAATGGAAAACATAACGACATCAATTTGCGAGGTTATAGTCCATAGTACACATGAAAGATGATTTCATTACCCATTTGATGTAAGTGTGTTAGGTTTGTGGTCATACCCTTAAAATAAAAAATCTATTTATATGGAATATATATTTTTTATTATATCTGTACAATATAAAAATTGTTGAAGTCCTCATCTGTTAATCATGTTTTAATGATCACAAATCATATTACTGTTAATTAATCACAATATTCATTGCACATCTTTCTATTGCTCTTGAATCTCAAAAATAACTACACATCATGTTTTAATGATAAAAAATCTTATGGATGTTAATTACTCTCTTTATTATTTACATGTATTATTCATGATTACAAATCTCACATATATTATCATGCCTTTATATTTATGATTCAATTTCTCTTAGTCTCTATTTATTAATCATCATCCACATTCTGCATATTACTGTCTAAGTCTAAATACATATATTTGTCTAAGTATGGACACATCATGAACGACTCACCGTGACCCAGGAACCGTGAAGGACTCAGCGTGACGCAGACACCGTGAAGGACTCACCGTGACCCAGACACCGTGAAGGACTCACCGTGACCCAGAAACCGTGAAGGACTCACGGTGACCCAGACAATGTGAAGGACTCCCCATGACCCAGACACCGTGAAGGACGAACCCTGACCTCAACACCAAGAGCTATACACCGTGACATGGACATTCCATGATGTTCATACCGTGAAGATCATACCATGAACCATATACCGTGAGGAAGAAACTGTTTACATAATCACTGTGACACCGTTTCCTACCTTTTTTTCAATATTATTTAAATAATGCTAATGGTCATATTTGTTGTTTTTAATGCAATTAATGTTATTTAATGATATTTGTTGGATTTTCAGGAAACCGTATCTCGTACCTATGAATTGGTAATCATTCATACTGCCAGAACTTGAGGAATATAAGAAATATTGAGATGCAATGAATGTGCAAGAAGTGAAGTGAGAAAAGTGTGAATATACAACAAGAAGAACTTACATACGCTCGAGGGCACTGTTCGGATGAAGAATGAAATTTAAAGACATTAAAAGAACTCGCATAAGTGCAATCCAACATCACAGAAGAACACATGATGAATCAAGAGATCATTTTCACTCCTGTAGAACACAAGCTGAACTACGACACTCTATTTTTCAACATAAAAACTAGATAAAGATTCAAAAGAATTCATGTTGAATCAAACGGGTCCAGAGATGCATTAATAATCTCTAGTTCTTTCTAAAATCTTATATGTTCTCTCTATGTGATTTATTTATTATCTTTCGAGTAGTGTGGTGTACTCTGTATATCTTATACACACTATCTCTTGTACTGAACTAGTGGATATCAAATCCTCACTCCAAAACACTTAACTCTTGTTTACCCACATCAACTATGGAAGTGTTCATTGTGTGGCCCGGTCTTTGTTTTGTTTCACATGTAGAACATTGGAAGAGGTCCCTGTGAGGCTTGGACAGTTTTGTAAACTGTTGTTAACCCCGATCCAGGGTGTGAATCAAATTTATATAAGTTTGAAGGGACTATGTCTCGGCTTGAGACTGAACCTCTTGTTATATCTTCTATGCATATTTTGATTAAGTTCAAAGTATACTACATATATCTTATTTATTCTGCTGATATTTCATTGAAATAGAAAACTATTTTAAAGCTACTTTGAATGTTAAATTAGCAAGTGTTTAAACTTATTGTAAATCATTAGGTTAGTTTCAAAAGATAGTTTTATCTTGTGGTTAAATTAACTGAGACCTAATCAATCATTGAGATTCTAAGTGAACATTCACAATCTGTATAAATTCACTATAGTTTAACTTATTTTATAAATCAGGGGATTTTAAATAGACAATATTTTAACAGAAATTTTAATTGGAACTCAATTCCCCCCTATTGAGTATCCACTCTGATCAACATTTTGTATCAGATGTTTTGTTTTTGTTTAAGGATTTTTTAAATAATCTATTTTTAAACTGTGATTTTAGTTGCATCTTTAAAGATCATAAATTTTTGTTAGTTCTAAATTTTACCTCTTTAATTATATTTTCTGAAATCTAGTTATGGAAAATAGACTAGAGGGTGCTGCTTCTAACATTCCACATTTCTTCAATGGTACAAACTATGCTCAGTGGAAGCTTAAAATGAAAATTCATTTAGGAAGAATGGGTTTTGATATCTGGACTGCTATAAAATCTCAATATAAAATTCCAGAGACTGAAAGAACAACTTGGGATGAACCTACAAAGTCTTCCTACAATAATAATTGTAATGCTATGATTGCCTTGTACTGTTCTCTAGGAGATGAATAGTTTAACAGAATTTCTTCTTGCAAAACTCCTTTTGAAATTTGGGATACATTGGGTGTTTCTCATGAAGGAACAACCAATGTTAAATAAATGAGATTAAATACTTATACCATTAAATATGACAATTTTAAAATGATGACTGATGAACCAATTTCTGATATGCATATCAGTTTTAATGAGATAGTCAATACAATAAATTCACTCGGTAAAGTTGTTCCAGCAAAGGAAAAAATTATGAGGATACTGAGATGTTTACCAGACTGATGGAGAGGCACATCTGTTTCAATAAGAGAGTCATGTGGCATTACAGGTCTACCTGTTGAAGAACTCAATTGTAAGCTTACGATGTATGAGGAAGAACTGAAGGTGAATAAAGAGGAATAGGATGAACCAAAAAGGAAATCATTAGCTTTCAAGATTACTACTTCAAATAACATGGACAATGAAAAATATCAAATACAAACTGACAGTACAACAAGTGAAATCTCATACTCTGATAGTGATGCTGAAATGGCTCAGTTTTCCAGAAGGTTTAAGAAATTTTATAGGAAGAAGAAATTTTTTAGAAAATCAAATTACAAACGAAAGTATGAAAATAAGGGACATTGGAAGAAGGACTAGAAATAGCCAGATAAAATTGATAATGTTGTTTGCTATGAGTTCAAAAGAAAAGGACACATTAAGGAAGACTGACCAAAGCTAAAATTCAAGAAAAAATATGATTACAAGGACAATAAGTACAAGAAAGCAGTGAAGGGTACCTGGAGTTCTTTTGAAGACAGCACAAGTGAATCGGAAATGTCTGATTCTGAAAAGAATCATGCCAACATGTGTCTCAGGACAAACACATCTGAGGAAACCTTAGATACTCCTTTTAAATTCTTATTATTCAGGAGATGATGTAGAATCTGATTCTAATTCCTGAAACATGAATAGTGAGGAATTTTTTTAATATTGTAATATGATGGAAGAGACATGAAATGAACTAAAGGATAAATACAAATCCTTATAGAAACAAAATTCTCTCACTATTACTATTAAACCCGAACCTACTATTGAAAAAGTGAAAAATGTGCAACTGTTAAAGGATAACACTGAACTGAAAAGGTCAAATAAGAAACGTAGAAAGGACTTAGAGAAGATCACAAATGGGAAGCATACACTAACACAAACACTGGAAAAGAAAGTGGCATCAAAATACACTACTGGAATAGGCTACAAACCTGGACAGATACAGCTTAATAAGAATAGCTTTATTCATAAATCTGTACAAAATACTTCTAGTTCTAGTTCTGGAAATCCCTATTCTTAAACTTGTTATTCACATAGTAATAGATCAAATAGAGTTTATCTTTCAAAATCTATTTATTCGTTAAATTATAAGAGAACCATAAGACAAATTTGGGTACCAAAATCATAGATTTCTAACCTGTCTGGACCCAAGAAGATCTGGGTACCAAAATCATACTCTATCTAAATTTTTTTTGTGGGAAACCTACTTGAAGAGTTCCCCCAAGAAAACATGGTATTTGGATAGTGGATTTTCAAGACCCATGTCTGGTATTACTCATGTTTCAATAGTTTAATAAATGTTGATGGAGGCTATGTCACCTTTGGTGATAATTCTAAAGGAATGATCATCGGCCAGGGCCAAATTGATAACACTGATGCAGTTTTTATTTCTAATGTTTTATTTGTTGATGCACTGAAATATAATCTGTTAAATATTTCTTAGTTGTGTGATGATTGTTTTAATGTAAAATTTGAAAATGATTACTGTAATGTTTTTAATTCTAATTTTTTTATTCTTTTCTGCTTTAAGAAATGAAAATTTTTATGTTGTTAATTTAAATTCCTTAGCTAAACAAAATGTTATCTATTTAAATTTCTTTCATAAAGATTCATGGATGTGGCATATAATATTAGTACACTGAAATATACACTCACTTAGGAAACTAAATAGGAAGAAGTTCGTTAGAGAATTACCCAAACATGAGTTTCTAAATGAAAAAGTGTGCAATCCCAGTAAAAATAGAAAGCAACACAAAATATCTTTCAAACCAAAGAAATAAGTTTCAACTTCTCAACCTCTCGAGTTGGTTCACATGGATTTGTTTGGACCATCTATAGTTTCTAGCTTAAATGGGAAGCACTATGTCTATGTCCAAATAGATGAGTTTTCTAGATATACATGGGTATACTTCTTAGCTCAAAAAAGTGAATCTTGTTCTTACTTTGCTAAATACTCCATGTCTATATAAAATCATAGTGGACTTAAGATTAAAATTCTAAGAAGTAATCATGGCCATGAGTTTGAAAATCATGAATTTGCATCCTATTGCTCACACAATGGATATAGTCATAACATTTCTACTCCTAGGACACCTCAGCAGAATGGTGTAGTAGAAAGAAGAAATAGAACCCTTTAAGAAATTGCTAGAACTATGCTTAATGAATATGACCTGCCTATTTACTTTTGTGTTATAGCTGTGAATACATATTTTTATATTATTAATAGAGTCTTAATTAGACCCGTTCTTATGAAGACCCCATATGAGCTGTGGAATAATAGAAAACATAAAGTCAATTACTTTAGAGTCTTTGCCTGCAATGTTTTTATTCTCGATTCAAAAGATAATCTTGATAAGTTGGCTTCTAAGAGTGATGAAGGAATATTTTTAGGATATTATTTAACTAGAAAAGCCTATAGAGTCTTTGATAAAAGAACCAAATGTGTGGAATAATCTGTTCACATAATGTTTGATGAAACTGATCCACATGAGCCTAAAACCTCACTTCAAAATGTTGAGGAAGATTTGAGTATTCTGGACCTTAATGAAAAATATAAAGAACCTACTATAAAGACATCCAGTTCTGGACATATTCCTGAATCTGCTGCTATGGAACTCAATCATATAGATGAACCTGAAATTTCAAGTCCTACCTTTACTAGATCAACTAGAATTCTAAAGAATCATCCTTCAGATGTTGTTTTAGGAAATCTTGATAGAGGGACACAGGCAAGAGCTTCTCATAGAAATTAGGTTGAACATCATGCCTTCATTTAACAGCATGAACCTAAAAACATTGATGATGCTATTAATGATGAATTTTGTGTAATTGATATGCAAGAAGAACTCAATTAGTTTGAAAGAAATAATGTGTGGAATCTTGTTGAATACCCTAAGGACACTTTCACCATAGGCACTAAATGGGTGTTTAGAAATAAAGTAGATGAAAATGGAAACATAGTTAGAAAAACAAACATAAGTAAGTTGCATAATGATATAGTCAAGAAGAAGGAATATACTATGAGGATACTTTTCCTCCTATATCCAGATTAGAAGCTATTAGGATTTTACTTGCTTATGTTGCACATCTAAATTCCAAACGTTATCAAATGGATGTCAAGTGTGCATTCGTAAATGGATATATTGTTAATGACGTTTTTCATGAACAACCACCTGGATTATCAAAACCTCATTTTCCAAAACATATTTTCAAATTTTCAAAATCATTATATGGTTTAAAGCAAGCTCCAAGAGCTTGGTATGATAGATTAAGTACATTTCTAATCCCTAACGGCTTTAAAAAAGGTATAACTTCCCCTACATTTTTTATAATAAGAATTTCAAAAGATGTTATAGTCATACAAATTTATGTAGATGATATTATTTTTGGATCTTAAAGAAATTCACATGTACTAATTTTTCTAAAATGATGAAAAATGAATTTGAAATGAGTTTAATGGGAGAACTCAAATTCTTTCATGGAATTAAAATCCTTCAAAATGATGATGGAATTATTTTAACTCAAATTAAATAGACTAGATATCTTTTAAAACACTTTGTATTAGATAGCACAAAATGTAGTGACACTCCCATGAGTAGAACATGTAAGATGGATATTAATGAAGATGGTAAATCTGTCGATCAAACCACTTATAGAGGAATGATTGAAAGTCTACTCTACATGATAGCTAGTAATCCTGATATTATTTTTAGTGTGTTTATGTCTGATCATTTTCAAGAAAACCCTAAAGAGTCACATTTAAATGATGTAAAGAGAATTTTCAAATACC
Organism: Viscum album; assembly: GCA_963277665.1. NCBI lineage: Eukaryota > Viridiplantae > Streptophyta > Magnoliopsida > Santalales > Viscaceae > Viscum > Viscum album. Next base: position 322,261,655 of record OY728119.1, on the reverse strand, counting down.
TCAAGAATACTCCCAATTTACGAATGATCTATCCCAAAGGACAATCATTTGAACTAGTTTGTTATTCGGATGATGATTTTACTGGATGTAAGCTAGATAGAAAAAGAACCATTGGAACATGTCTCCTTTTATGAAATTCACTAGTATCATGGTGTAGTAAGAAACAAAATTATGTTGCATTACCTACTATAGAAGTTGAATACATAGTTTCTGGCAGTTGTTGTGCACAAGTTTTGTGGATGAAGCACACATTACTAGACTATGGATATCAATTCAGACATGTCCCAATAAATTGTGATAACAGAAGTGATATTAAAATTTCTAAGAATCCTGTTTCACAATCCAGGACAAAACATATTGATGTAAGACATCACTTTTTGTGGGATCATTATCAGAAAGGTGATATCACATTATAATTCATTGGTACTGAATATCAACATGATGATATATTGACTAAACCATTAAATTCTGAAAGATTAGACTACATCATACATGATCTTGGTATGATTAATCATATATAGATATATTACTATCTTAATGTTTAATACTTTACTGTATTTTAATTTACGGTTGCATAGTCACTATGTTACAGTTACTGTTTCATGCTCACGGTCTGTCTACTCAATGTATTAGTGTGACTACAAAGAATGCTCACTATCTCACCATGATGACTAACAACTATCTCATTATGATAACTAGTTTTCATCACACCGTAATTCCTACTCAGTGTCTCACAGTGATAATTTATTTATATTCTTATTTTAACCCGTATCGCGGTAATTTTAATTTCACTACTATTTTATTTCCCATGTTTTTGTTTTTATGACGTTTGAAATTCCCAAATGATAAAATTTATGGGTTTCATTAGATTACATATCATAACTCTCTCCTGAACCTTCTCTTCCCTCTCGCCCGAACCTTCAGTGAATGCCATGGATGAAGCGTTCATCTTCACCCTCTTCAGAGAAGCGCCACAATAAGAAACAAAAGAAGATACCTTGGATAGCTCCTGAAGGACCTCTCAACCCAAACCTGGTAAGCCATACTATTGTACGTGAAAAATAAGTTTGCCTTAAATGGATGTTGTCTAGCTAATATTTGGTTTTAACAGTTTTATGAGAACAAGGATGGCTTGAATGGTTCTCTGGACAGAATAGACTGATTTACCCAAGATTGGTATCTCAATTCTACCAATATGTGAAGTTATCTTTTGAATTTGGAGAAAGATTTATTGTGAAAAGATGGATAAATACTCAAATGTTCTCTTTCACATCGAGGATGTGGGTTGCATGCCTAAGAATACAACATGAAGGAGTTTGTTAGGATTACTAGAGAGAACCTCCTCCAACAACAAACATATTCAATATGAAAAATTCTTTGGAAATCCTGACTGGAAATGCCACCAAGCGAAGGGCCATAGGTGCTGAATTAGATGGGGAGACAAGACTTTTGTTTATGTTTGTTCAGAATATGATTAGTCTGAGAAAAGGGAATTTTTCAGTAATGAAGTATCAGGATGTGTTCCTGATTCACCTGTTGAAAAATGGCCATAAGATCAACCTATGCAAGTATGTTATTAACCATATCTGTGAGCGGATCAATGTCACTACCAAATCCACCTCCTTGTTTTAATCAAGGAGGATTTCAGTCGTGTTAGTTTCCAAAGGGATGGTTGGACCGAATGACGAAAAGTTAGAGGATTTTGATTTCTACATATCCATTCCTATCATCAGAAGGATGAAGATTAGCTGGAACCCCTGGAAGAAGTAGTGGGTTGAGGATAATGATCAACTCTATAAAATGTTTAATCATGTAGATTATCCAAGAAGACCTAAGAGTATATCTGATCCTGGTTTGGAACAACATGAAGTGGCTGAGTATTCAAGAGAAGAAGAAGAATAAGAAGAAGAGGAAGTACCAGCTGAAGTATCCCCTAGAGAAGAAACTGAACTACCTCCAAAGGAAACCGCTCCTGTTGAAAAAGAAAGGACTATTGTCCCTGCTATTATCCCTACTGAAATACTTCAAGGAGATGAAGTTAATGTTGGATTGAGAGAAAAGGAAGCTCCTACTTCTAGTGAGGATGTCAATCCATAAAGTCATCCTAATGTTGCATGAAAATTGGTTTTTCCTGATTCAAAACAGTAAGCAACCATAGAGACAGATCATGTTGAAGAGGATCTCCCTGTTGAGAAAGAAGCAAGTCTGGAAGCTCAAGTAGTGGAACAATCAGTTCTTGAGTGTATTCCCTCTACTGAAGAGATGATGTAAATTTCCTTTCAGCTGTCAAGGCAAGAGTTTGCTGAAGAAATTACAGATGATCCTGTGGATCTTGATCAGGTACCTGAGGCTTATGAATCTGTAAGGGATGCACAATTTGAGGGGGATGAACCTCGAAATCTTGAGATTATGGAAGCTAGATCTGATGATGCTTCTTAACCTAAATTCTCATACTCTGTGTACACTCTGTACAATTTCCCAAGTGTTTATTATGTAAATGAGTCACATCAATTGACTACAACTGGAATGGATCTTTCTTCTCGGTTTCAACTGAAGTCTATAGCTCATCCAGAACTAGAACCAGAGCCCCATCCTCAATCTGAATCAGAATTTGAGTCCAAAGATGACTCTAAACCTCGACGAGAATCTGAAACACTACCTTTACCTACACCCTTACCTGAGCATCACTCCTTCATGACTAAAGATGATCTGAATGTTTTTGGAGAGACTCTGTTAGCTGGAGTTAAGAAGATCCAATCTACTCAACCTCGTCCAGTGACTCAGTTAAGTCAAGAAGATGCATCAATTCACTTGGAAAATATTATATTGCAAATTTAACTAAGGATGAACCGAGAAATTCAAAAATTCAGAGTTGAGAATAAGCTGCTGAGTGCTGATGTTGAAAACCTGAAATTTATGGTAGCAAATTTGCATAATGAGTTGTCTTTGAGATCAGTGCGTGCTCCGGTTTCTGCCCCTTCACCAGTTGGTACTTCTCCTGTGACATATGATTCCCTCCTTGGTAGGGAAATTGTGTCTCAAGTTCATCCATATCTACTTTATTTTTATTAAATTATTGGAAAAAGACACACCAAGATGCTAGAATGCTTGAGGGAGCTTGTAGAAAATCTGAATAAGCTTACAGATGAATGCACTGGATGCCTGCAAAAAGTTATGAAACAGCTCAAAGTTCTAACCGAAGTGGTCAAAGATTCTCCTGCTACAGGTCGACCTTTTTTTCCTCTTTTGGTTGATTCTCTACTGTGATCCATAATCAAAGAAGAACTTTAGAATGCCTTTAGTGGCTTGGATCTGTCTTCTTTGTCAAAAGTTGTTAAGAACAGTGATAGAGAATTGGACTTGGTTTGGTTCATTCTTAGATAGCCAATGATTCTCAACAAGAGATCACTAAGAAAATAGATTTTTATCTCTCCCGGATTTTCTCTAAAAGTGATGTGATCGATCACTTCAGATATCTTGTGGAAAATTTGAGAATCGCTCCGGTAACTCAAGCTTCTAATACACAAGTTTAAAAACATACAGATTTCACCAAATTGTTGGACAAATTCAGGGAGAATAAGGACGATTTTGAAAAGGATATGCAATATGGTGGGGAAATAATTACTAATTTCATAAATCTTTTGAATCTATATCTTCATGTGCAGAGTACTGCTTTAGTTGCTCCAGCTGCTGCACCCCTTAGACCTGGTCTACTTTCCCTAGCCTACACTACCATGTTAGTCCACCGAGCTCTTTCTCAAATCCGGCCAGTCATTCTTGACCAACCCCATCCTAGATCTTCTACTGCTCCTACTTTGGCTCCATCTCTTTTTGAAGGTCTACCATACCCTCTTTGTCTACCACATATATGCATTCTTCTACTTTAGCACCAGCTCTTGCTGGTAATAAAGGAATGGAAAATATGGATCCCTGAAGAGTCCAAGGATTGTTTTCCTTTTGATGGGATATCATTTCTTGTTTACTATTTATACTTCTCCTGTATTTTCTATTATGAACCCTTTTTAATGCGAAATGCAGTGTTTCGTTTCATTTTCTCTACCTTTTGATAATCCAAAAAGGGGGAGAAAAACTAACGGTATAAAAGGGGGAGAAATACTACCAGTGTTAGTACAATAATGAGATATGCTCTTCTAATATGATATATTTCATTAATATTTCATTTCATTTATCTTTTGACTATTCATGATTTGTGATCATCAAAAAGGTGGAGATTGTTGGACTCCTTATTTTTTAATCATGTTTTAATGATCACAAATCCAATTACTATTTATTAAACTCAATCTTCATTGCACATATTTCTAATTCTCTTCAGTCTAAATAATAACTACACATCATGTTTTAATGACAACAAATATTGTGGATGTTAATTACTATCTTTATTATTTACAAGTCTTATGCATGATTACAAATATCATATATATTATCACGCATTTATATTTATGATTCAAGTTCTCCTACTATCTAATGATTAAACTTAATCCACATTTTGCATATTACTGTCTAAGTATAAATACATATATTTGTCTGAGTATGGACACACCTTGACAGACTCACCATGACCCAGACACCATGAAGAACTCACCATGACAAAGACACGGTGAAGGACTCACCGTGACCCAGACACCATGAAGGACTCACCTTGACCCAGACACCGTGAAGGACTCACCGTGACCCAGACACTGTGAAGGACTCACCGTGACCCAGACACCGTGAAGGACAAACCGTGACCTCGACACCAAGATATAGACACCGTGACTTGATAAGATCGTAAAGTTCATACCATGAAGCTCATACCGTGAACCATATAATGTGAAGAAGAAACCGTTTACATAATCACTGTGACATTGTTTCTTAACTTTTTGTCAAATTTATTTAAATAATGCTAACGGTCATATTTGATGTTTTTAATACAATTAATGTAATTTAATGATAGCTGTTGGCATGATAGGAAACCATATCTAGTACCTATGAAAAAGGATTCATTCCTACTACCAGAACATGAGGATTATAAAAAATATTGAGATGTAGTACACGTGAAAGAAGTGAAGCAAGAAATGTGTGAATAAACAACAAGAAGAACATACATATGCCCGAGAGCACTGTCCGGATCATGAAGGAGACTGCAAGGCTTTCGAAGAACTCACATAAGTGAAATCCAACATCACTGAAGAACACACGATGAATGAATAGATCATTTTCACACCTCTAGAACACAAGCTGAACTAAGACACTCTGTTTTTCAACAGAAAAACCAGAGAATGACCTTAAAGCAATCCTGCTAAATCCAACAAGTCCAGAGCTGCATTAATAATCACTAGAGTTGTCTAAACTCTTATATGTTCACTCTAAGTGATTTATTTATTAACTTTCGAGCAGTGTGGTGTACTCTATATATCTTATACACACACTGTCTCTTGTACTGAACTGGAGGATATCAAATCCTCACAACAAAACTCTTAACTCTTGTTTACCCATGTCAATTTTGGAAGAGATCCTTGTGTGGCCTGGTCTTTGTATTGTTTCCCACGTAGAACTGTGGAAGATGTCCCTGTGTGGCCTGGATAGTTTTGTAAACTCTTATTAACCCCGATCCAGGGTGTGTATCAAATTTATATAAGTTTCAGAGGACTAAGTCTTGGCTTGAGACTGAACCTCTTGTTATATATTCTGTGCATCTTTTGTTTATGTTCAAATTATAAAACATATATCTTATTTATTCCGCTACTATTTTTTTGAAATACAAAACTATTTTGAAGCTACATTGATAGTTAAATTATCACGTTTTTACACTTATTGTAAATCAGTAGGTTAGATTCAAAAGTTAGTTTGATCTTGGGGTTAAATTAACTAAGACCTAATCAATCTTTTAGAAGCTAAGTGAACAATCACAATCTGTATAAATTCACAACAGTTTAACTTATTTCATAAATTGGTGTATTTTAAATAGACAATATTGTAACAAAAATTTTGTTGGAACTCAATTCACCCCCCCTCTTGAGTATCCACTCCGACCAACAATAATAATTAATAAAATTGGAGGATTATATAATATAATAATTTTAGTGGATGATCGTTATCTCTTCTATAGGTATCCAACTTTAGTTTGCACTAAAATATTGATTGGTTGGATTTATCCCCTAAATAAGGCTTATAATATGAGTGGAAGAAATTTTTGATGTAATTTTGTTAGGTTTTGGTCATTACAAATGAATTGATAGTTGAAAACAATCATAGATAGAGAGTTCTCATTTATATTTGTGGTGGGTATGTATTCTTGTATATACCCAATGTTTTTCACTAATGGGAGGTCTCTCTTACCTTGTGTGGCTCCATATTTGATAAATAATTGATTTTATTGATTAATTGGTCTATAAAAACATTATATTCAGAATAATTTCCTATTTTTTATAACATTATCCTTTAGTTATTAAGATTATATAATTTTCTTCATCAAATTCTTACAAAGAAATCATGTATCTTTTTATTTGATGACGTAATTTATTTTTTAAGAATATAATTGAAATTTTTTCTTAGAAAAATTAAATCTAATTATTATATATTTAATAAAATTTATTATATAATATTCATATATATGTGTAAAAATTATCTCAATACAAACACATGTATTGTACAATATCCCATTTTAACTTAAATCATGTCAATTAATTTTATCTTTTTTTTCTCATAATAATTAATCAAATTTAATTTAAAAATAACAAAGAAAATAAATTATTATTATTAAAATATATAAATAATTTTTATAAAATTATATCTAAATAAGTTGAAAATTTAAATTTATAATTAATCTTGCAAATGAGATGAGAAATTGAATTCAATCTTGAAAATGTTTAAAAGTTTACAGTGATTTTATTTTAAATTTTAAAATGAAAGTGATTAAAATAAAATAAATTGTATTAATAAGTCTAATACTTGGATATATATACTTTAAAACAAATTTATAATGAAATTTAAATTTAAAAATAATTTACTCAAAATATAAATTTCATTTAAAATTCTGTATTTTTCACTTTTACCATGATATACAACAATTTTAAAAAAACACTCTATGATAATTATGATATTAAAATTTTAAAAATACATTTTCTTTTAAATAATGAATTTATTAAAAGTGGTAAATTTTATTTTTAAAACACATTCACCTTAAAAATACAAAAAACTGCTTTTTAGAATAAAATTATTGTTTGCAAGCATAAAATTGTATTAATTCTTATCTGTAATCTAGAAAAAAATTTGAGATGGATTTTTATAATTTTATGGAATAAATAATATCGAAATTTCATTAAAATAATTAATGAATTTATTTGTTAATTTATTGATATAAAACACAATTGCGTAAACAAATGAAATTTAGAAAAATATTTCCTTTTATTTTCAAAATGTTTTTAGTTTCATTAATAAATATTTTTTATCAAAGAAATAAATATATAAACATTTTTTGACCATTGTTTAATACTTTACATAATCTAATTGATTTCCATATTTCCAATCACTAATTAATGACTAATAAAATAAATAATAATACTAAAATAGTATGTTTTGATTAGATTAAACATGTTGTTACATGTAACATAAGAAAAAAATGGAATTGTGTCTAATATAAGACCAAAATAGTATTATATAAAATTTCATAAAATATAAATTGGTCATGTATTGTAAATTAATAAAAATAATAAATATATTTGAAAAAATTCCCAAAATATCAGTGTACAATTATATGTCATGATGACCAACCATTTGGGACATGGCATTGAGAATTCTCTGAGATGTATATGTGACACTACGAGAATCCTATTCTTTAAATTTTTTAATGAAATTAACTTCCATATTCTTAGTTTATTTATTATAACTTGGGTACTTGATACTTATTCTCGTATGTGTGTTTGTGATATGTTTTTGGGTGGGTGCATTGTACGATCATGACTCAATGTCAGATATAAATTTGATGCACAAATAAAAGTCCATGAAAACATTCAGTATTATTGAGGTATTGGGGATTCAACTAGTTCATTGGACTCTTCCCTTACTTGCGTATACAATATGAGACTCAATTTAAATTTATGGACAATCATGTTTCTTCTAGGTCACATGTATTTATTAGAGATATACATAAGTTTTAGGTCTGCCAATCAACAGTACCACGTATTTCTTAGGTTAGTTAAGTGTATATTGATGGAGCCTCATGTAGATTACATTCCATTTATACTTATATATATATACCCTTTTCTAGTTGATATATGTGTATAATGATTCTAGTTAGGCATTGTATCATTTTTCTATGACCATATTTATTTAATTTTTCTAAAAACATTTACAACTTTATTCTTCAATAATATATAGTCCCTCTTAGATAGAAATTTATTATTTATATGTTTTATTCTTGTCCAGCACATGGAAATATCATAGATATTTATTTGACATTTTTTTCATCACGACACTTGGATATTATGTATGAGGTAATAGTTCTATATATTTGTTATAGGCCATAACTACTATTTGGAACCCTCTAGAAAATTGGATTATCCACCTATGATCATGTAGTAACCCCACTCAGGTCCCCCATTGATGACCTTATCCACTATATTATAAAGGCATATAATTTCACCCATCTCATTCCAATATACTTATTTCTTTCAAACTATAAACAAAATGAGATATCATTAAGGATATATAATCAATTCTTCGACCCTTGGATACAATGGTTAATATACCTAGGTAGGTTTATATTCTTCTCATTCAATAAAAATTATGAAAAAAATTCATAACATGAGAACACGCATTCCCAAACTCTCCAATAAAAATTCTCAAACTATCCAACCCTTTACGCTATTCGAGTATGATGTATAATTTAAATAATATATATTTTTCCAAATATTATTGAATTTTTTTCCAATATTATTAATTTTGAAAAGAAAGAACATAGTTTTCATAGGTTGAATGTTATCATCACATAACAAAGCTTTACTAAACATGAATTGTTTTTCCTGTATACATGGAAATATATTATCCAATGAATAAGATGTAATCGAAAAACACTTTCCATTTAAATTTTACATAACAAGGTCTCTTATCTTAGAAAATACTAATATAAAATAGATAAGGAAATATTTTATTTCAATTTCAAAAACAACATAAGAAATTTCTCAATAAAAAAACATATTCAAATTCATGATAAGTCAATACAATTTAAATTCTAATATTTACTCAATTATATAAGGAGAAATTCACATATTTATGGGCCAAACTGTTCTATTTGAAGAGGTGGAGTTTGATATCATTATTATTAATTAAAAACCAATTTCTGTACTCTTTCAAAATCATATAAACCTTAATAGTATGAAGTTCAAGGTGTATGGTCTAGAAATAAGATAAACAATATAATGTCTCAGAATGAATTTAACTTCTCCAAATTAATATGATGAAATATTAAAAGAATTGGTTAATATAACAAAGATATTTTTTAATTTATATGACATTGATATTCATAAAAATATATATTTATAATAAAGGATACAATAAATATGAATCATTAAAATTATATTTAATAACATGTATTAAATATTTCATGTCAAAAAATAATTATTTTGTACCATAAAATTTATATTGGTTGTTAAATTTTTAATATTTTGAGTTTGGATACATAATTTTTTTATTCCATATGTTATAATAATATATCAATATATTAGATAAATCACATAACCAAAAACATAATATAAAAAAATGAAATAATAATCACCTAAGATATGTTAAATATAAAATGTTATAATAAACTACCTAGAGGAAACTAACTTTAACCTAATTAATTTCATTTACATTATAAGAAAGGAAAATTATCCTTAATAAAGTTAAAATAATTAAAAGAAAGTTGATTAGGTAATATACCAACTATATAATGATTAGTATAAATTATCTCATGCAATTTATAATTTCTTGGAGTATGATACCTCAAGATATTATGACATATATTAATATCTATATTCTTGATATTATTATTGAAAATTTTTAAATGTTAATAGTTATTGTGTTATTTAATTTTATTATGACATGTTCAAAATTAAATCCAAAATTCTTCAATTTGTGTTATTTCTACAAAATATATTCATTATAACAATAGGATAAAATATATTTAGTGTCAATAGTTCATAAATAAATACAATTTTATTTCATAATACACAAAAAAAATATCCCAAAAATAGAATTTCCAAGATGTACTCTAGTGATATATTTTATAAACCCCAATAAAAACATATTAATATCAAATTAATGAGAATAAATTGGATTTAGGGAACTAAAATATAAAAACAAAACATTTAAGAGATCTTAAAATCCATTTAAGATCATTTTTATGATACTCTATATTATTTTACTAAAATATTACATAGATAAATTTTCAAAATAAATGTACATCCTATTTACAATTAAATATATAAATCTCCCAATTGTTTCCCTACATATAATTAGATCAACTTATTTCCCATATTCATCCATATTATGTATAATATTATAAATTATTGGATTTCAAAAGGAAGTTCTATATTCATGTCCAAAAATTTGAATATGTTTACAAGCTTCCATTGATTTATCAAATTACCAATGACTATTATGAATGATTTGAATACCAATAATTACATTTGACTATCCAATAATGCTCATTTAGACTCTGGATTCAAGTATATATAAAATTCATTACTCAATATCTATTTCGTTAAATTGAAAATCTATTTATCAACATATATATAGACATGGAAAATATTTTTAGAAGATGTTTTCATAAATAGTGTATGATATTTAAATAAAAAATATCACAATTGAAAGATATAAACATCCCATACAAAGATATTGGTTCTTATATAGGAGTATACTAATCATTTTTATGTATCAAAGAAGAATTTGTAAAAAATAGGATTTTCAAAACTCGGATTTTGTTCATTATAATATTCTTCTAAAATAAATCGATTTGAAAAGATAAATTTAAAATTTTATCAAAAACACTTAAAATTCTTATGTTATTCACAGAATTAAATAATTATAATAGATTATAAAATTTATGTAAGTGAAAAATAATCATTATAATATATACCATACATTCGATTGTGATAAATAGCCACTAATATTACATTAATCAAAATCATCACACTTTTTTCATCCTGTATATTTTGAAAAATCAATTTAGTACCTGTTAAAATACAATCTAAGGAACAATAAACTAATAACCCAACACAAATCCACTTAAACCATGTCAAATATCATTTTATGTATAAAATATCATATTCAACACTTATGGATTCTTCTATGATCTTCAGATTAATATTTTAAATAAAACAAAATAAAAACTTAATAATATTTTCAGCACTTCATAGTGATATAACACCTTTAGGTAATCCACCAATAAAAAATTATAATGGGGGTTTTCTAGTATATTTATAGGCAATCTAGTAAGAAAACACTAAATTTAATCAATAAAAAAAATGGACTAAATATTCCATAAAAATATAAATCTTCATCATTCTTTTTTGATATAGAAGAATGATTTTGAATTATGTCATTATAAGAATCATCAAAACCATCAAATTAATTTTTTTTATAAGAGGAGTTACATTTATTAAACATTACATGAATTGATTCATAAAAAATCATTGACATTTTTATTTAAAAAAATATTAGATTTGGAATTAATAAATCAACCAAAAAATATTACTTCATTATACATAGGATGAAATTTAACAATATTATATTCGGTGTCAATGATATAAAATATGAATCAATTTTTTTTTTAAATTATTCATCTTTTTGTTTCCAATTATTCTATAAATTATAGAATGTTTTCTTTAAAACATTTATTGTTAGAACTTCATTAATGACATATATCATTAGGTTAATACTTTCAACCAAAAAAGGCATAGTAATACTAGGTTAACATAACATGGTTTTTTAAATTTCATAAAAAATATTATATATCTTTTTAATACAACTATTTTATAATATTGTCATATAAGAAGATAATAAATATTAAACACTCTGATTTGGAGAAAAATAGTTGAACTCATTATTTAAAATTATCCTTCACGGTCACATCTAAAGTTAGTAATATTCAAAAAATTATCATTCAAAATAAGGTTTTAAAATATATGAATAAGTAAAATTATTTAGTTTTACTCCAAGAAAACTATGCATAACTCAACCTAGAATAATCAGCAAATAACAAAAAAATGATTTTCTACAGGGTTTTCTATTCAAGAAGGTAATATAAAGTCCAAGTGAATATGTTATAAAATTCATGATATAGAATCATAATTTGACTAATTTGAATGAATGTATATTTTTATTTACCTCTTACCATACATCACATAACCAATTTTTCATAAACATAAGATAAAGAATATTAGAAGTAAAATTAATCTAAAGTTATTTATTCGATGAATAGTTATTATAATACCAATTTTTATATTTCAAATATAATATTAAATAGTAATTGTATTCTTCCAATTTATATTTTTTATACAAAAACAATTAATATCAAATTTATAATCATATTTAGTTCATGATTCATTAAATCTGAAGCATTCATCCTTTTAAAATAACAAGAATTATTATGTGAATAAAATGAATAACCGACATAGAAAATTAGAAAAAAATATATCCTAATGTGATTTAAAACTTTAATATATAATACATTATTGCAGAGGATGGACACAATATTTCCAATTTATATATGTCTAGTAAACATTCAACTATCATCAAATGATTTCTTAATATTTTTTAGGAATTTAGGAATTCTTAACACCATTGAACATATGTTCTCTAATGATCAAATAATTAGAATAACAATTAATTAAACCATAGTATATCATTTAAAAATATTCTAGGTTTTACTAATTAAAATATTAAAAACAATTACTATAATGTTTTGGGTTTTCAAAATTTCTTCCCAATCCATGGATTTCTTTAATACAACATTGACTACTAAAAATTTAATTTATGATATTCTCCAAATTTGTAATCTTAATAGATGCCAAATTATAGGTATTAATTTTTTATAAAAATAATTTATTCTAAAATCATTAATAACAGATTTAGTCATTCATTTATCAACATCATATTATAATTCCAAATGTGGTTAGACATAATATCTTCTTTATATATAATAAAATCAAAATATTTCCTAATAGATTTATTATATTATTTAATGTTTAATATTTATCAATAAAAAAAGAAATAAGTATATTAAGTTCATCAGAATTATAATTATTATATAATGATATAGGTTAGATTAGTTGGATTACATGGTTAGTCTGATCAATAAATAAATTTAGTTGTTAGTTTAATTTTTCAGATTGATAACTATATTCCTCATTGGATTCCTCATAACGACTATATGTATCCTCTATAAATAGTTATTTATCTTATTATTATAGTGATATTTTTCATAATAAATATGTGTTTATTACATTTATAATTTTAGTTTATGGAATTCAGGCTTCATATTACCTAGTTTCATACAATAAATATTTATTTCTTCTATTTTCTACAATGATTCATTAGTATTTTATTTAATTATTTTAAAAATACATTAATCCTTTTGTAAAATATATTGTCTCTTATTAAAAAAATATTTAAATTATCTTCATATTTTGAAATACGTGATTATTATACATTAGACCACTCTAAATAAAAATATTTGACTTTTCAATCATACTTTAAAAAATTTAATTTGAAAACTATAACATTTAATAATACTAAAATATAATTATATTAAATAACTTATATGTATTTGTTTATTGATTCAAACACAATACCAAAAAAGCTTGATTAAACTAGTATATTCATTTTGAATTAGAGGGTTTATATAAAAGTAAATCATTTATAAAAAATAAAGACATTAAAAATAGATCCATTTTTAAATAATAACTCATCAACAAAATGATGTTGTTATAACTAACTATATAATAATAATATTTTATATTTTTATGATATTAAATTTGTATTTTATGATCAATAAATTTTTATTTATAAAAACTAAAAATATTATGGTTAAATAATAATAAGGTACCATTTATATTAACGATATATTAATATTAATTGGATTATGAATTCATAGAAAATAAAAATTTAAAAAATATTTGCATAAAATGTAATTTTTGTATCATATGTGTTACATATCTATGGTGTAAATTTAAAAAATAATTTTATTATATATCGAAAATTAATTAAATTTAATGGAGTCCAATTTTTTATCTATCATTTTGAAATCTTGTAAGAGGGTTCAATGAAAATGAATTTTTTAAAAATAATTACCACAAATATTTTTTATTTAATTTTAATAAGGGTTAAAATGGGTAATTTTAGGTGGGTTGAATAATTCAAAAACAAAATGAAACATAGACCTCTGATATGTTATTTTTTATGGTTGAAGTACATACCCATATGTATCCCCAGCCTTTAAAATCTTAACTCATACAACTCTTGTGAAATTACATTCTTAAACCATTACATTCACATCGAATGAAAAGTCCCTATTTTTCACTTATAAATGGTGTCCACATATACCAAAAACTAAATACACATCTAGTTAGAAATTACATTCAACTTATACCCATATTAATACTTCTATTATAATATCCCACATTTTTTTCCTTTTTCCTAGAAAAACCCTTAAATCTCCTGTTTAGATTAAGTCTTTCAGGAGATTTCGGAAGGCCCCAATGATTTAATTGTCAATTATTCGAAAATATTTTCACTGTATTTATCATTCATAATCAACTCACAATTTTTTCAATGTATTTATATATTTATATCATCATAAATTTTATATCTAATTTTATTTATATTAATGGTAAAACAATTATTCATCCCCTTCTCAATCATTTGAATACTGAAAACATTACTCATATTACATGCAGACTATCTTCCCTAGGAGTTGAGTATTTATATTTTAATAAAACAAAATTACATGGATGGATCAAAAAGTATTTAATGAATAAATATTATATGAATAAGATTATTAATAATCTCAAAATATTAATCAATCGCTTCTTTAGTTCCATTACAATAAAATAAAAACATCCCCAATCCATATTTGTTGATTACAACCTCTATAAATAGCATGTTTTATTTTTGAAAATTAATTAAATGGGTACCTAATTTATTTATTTGGTAAATTTACATGGTATTAGTATAATTTATATCATGAATATTTTTTTATATGTTATAACCAAAAATAAATATCACTATAATGTATTCCATTAATATCAGTAAATTACATAAAACAGGTTCTTCATAATTAATTGTTTTCATAAAGCATGGCCATTATTATCATTAATTGTAAAAGTGGATGGATAAATAATTTAAATAAAGTTATATAAATATATTTATTTATGTATTAACTACATACATGGTATCATAGACTGTTTTTTCAGGTAACTTTTAAAAAACATACAAGAAGTAATCAATATTAAAACATCCATTGATGAAAAAGATACATTAACTAAGTAATACATGAGTATTCATAGATTATCATTGAATAATATAAAAGGTAATAGGTATGAATAATATTTTTAAATAATTTATTATGATGGTTATTTTTATAATACTGGAGGATATATATATTTTATGAAATTTGGGATAGAATTGTAAGGGTTTCCACATTCACCAATTATTTTATTACATATTGTATATAATGTACATGGATGTATTATTAATATATTTATCATTGTATTCAATGGATTTAAAAATCTATTATATTTTTCCATTCATGGGTTTTTTATTTGAGATGTTTGAATGTTTTAAGGATTTTATTCCAATCATATTTTTAAATCTAGACAATTAGGAATAAATTTCTATATGGGAAAAATTAAATGAAATTTACCACTATAACCCAATGAATTTTCTTCCATTATGGTTATTATTGAGGTTTGACATGTTCCCTCTCAATTTCAATCCCCTAGGAAAATAATTTAATTATTTTGACATTTTTAATTTACATGGAACCACTTCATCTATATAGTTGGGGATACTACACCTCTATGATCATATTCATTTTATAGATGCACTTATCTATGATTAAATATTTTATTATGGTCATTATATACTATTTTCAATTTGTGACAAAAAAATTAAATATATTTTGAACATTTTCCACACATGTCAATTAAAAAAGTACAATTTTTAACATTTTCCTTGAAAACAAACACGTTCGATAACATGAATATTATTGTTTTATGATTTTTCTTTTTGATATTAAAAAATGATTTTACATTTTCTTTTTAAATGTAAATTATTTTAAAAAAATGTTATTTTTTCTTCTTTTTAAAATTTATTTATCCAATAATCATGAAAGAGTAATTTTTCTATATATATAATTTTTTTATGTTTATTTTGTTAAAATTGTGATATGTTTTATTCTGTAATAAAACATTTTTCATTGGATGACTTCCGAAATTTTGTATGAATGTTTTTATGAAAACTGTAACACCCCAAGATTCCACAGTACACTTCTCTTTGAATAATACAACATCGTGTGTTGTACGCAACTTCGAGTTCTAAACACACACCACAACCAATCAATGTAGCCGTTATGAATAGTAATACCTAATTTTTAAAATTTTATAAATTTTATCTTTCCAAATGGACTTCTTTTTTGGATTTGGAATATCAAAATTAGCCTATGTTGAAGTTTTGGTATTTTTCTGAGAACTTCCAATTTTTTATGAATAGTTAAAAATATATAAAAATAACTTTTTTAATCAAAATAATATATAGTGATAAATTATACTATTTAGTGTTTTTAAAGAATAATTAGAATATATTTTTTCCATTTTATCTAATGGTGGTCATTATAATTAATTTCACTTTGAAATTGGATATAAACAATTGTTAATCTTTTGATATATATTGTTTCTCAAAAACACGCTATTTATTGTGATAGCGGGAATTAATTATGAAATAAATTAATGCAACTTATATGATTGGAAATTTGTAAAACTAGACATCAATTTTGAGTTCAGAATATCAAATATAGCTATGGGTGAAATTTTGACATTGTTCTGAAATACTTCAATTTTTTATGAATAGTGAAACCACTAAGTGGGAGTTAAAAAACAGATTATTTGTTTAAATGAAACATTACCACTTATGTGTTTTGATTTTAATGAATACGATATACATGGTTGTCATTATTAAATAAAATGTGGTTCAATGGGATAAAAATAATTTTTGGTGAATAGTATCTTTTAAGTTTAATTAATTACGATTAAAGGTAATTAGTGAAATTTAAGGTAAAAATGATATTATAAAAATATGAAAATACCTTTACACTTGTACTACCCCTATTTTATGATTCATTTCCAACCAAGTAAATCCATGGGTCAACTTGGGGACCTCATGGAGCCACATTGGTATGAAAATGACAGTAAAAACGTTTTATTTAATGTTAAAATAAAAATGTCACAAACATGAGTTGTTTTACTAAAAAAAATTAAATGGGGTAATACAAGTCATATTTTTAACAATAAATATTAATTAGAAATCTAAAACGATTTACAAAATCATGATAGTTTTTTTATAATTTTTAGACATTAAATAAATTAAATTAGTTATGACACCATGATGATGCAGCGATTACCTCATTAATTACCGATTTAAATAAAATGAAAAGATAATGTAAAATATATGTCTTAAACTTGTCAAAAAAATATTGGATGAGTATATTTCGAACCCTTATCACCATAGCCTCGAAATATATCATTTTGGGAACTTTATAATCAGAAAATCATTTCATAATAATGTAACATTTCAATGTTTCCAATAGTGCCCCTACTCTCCTTTTATAAAAGGCCCCCACCTCTACCACCTTATTCACACCTTCAAGCCATTTGTCTCGGCCAAACTCTACCAAAATACTCTACCAACTTCCCTCTATTACTCCTAGAAGCCTCACTTTGGGAATAACTCTTCCCAAGTAAGCCTTTGGCTCAAATCAAAAGAGTTACTCGATTTTAAGGTAATGTCTTCTCTTTTGTACTTTTATTTTATTTTTCCTCTCCAACCCCTTAAACACTTTTTATTCATTTATTTTGTAACAAAACAAGTATCCTCAATATAATAGGATGTTTTTATTATAATTATTAGAGATACACTTACACACACCTACATCTACTGGTTAAAGAACATACTGTTTCTATGGATGGAGAATTTCTGCCTCACAAAACGATGATTGTTCAACAGTCATATAACACCTTTAATGGTGGCCATTTTGATGAAAATATTTTCATATATGATATATATATTATTTTTATGTTTTCCTTATGCTTTTTTATCTCTCATTAATGTCATACGTTATGATTTCAATTATGGGTAAACGCGATAATTTCATTTTAGGAAGTGCGGACTACCACCCCCTCAAAGTGATTTGAATCATTAATGCCATATGTGGGATGTATAGAGGATATAGTAAATGATATTATATATGATATTATACTAGAATTATAATAAACCATTATACTATTATGATTTCATTCCATTAAATACGAAATAGAAATGAAAGTAGTGTTCATGCGTACGTACGGCTTACCGTCTCCCTGAACGGTGCATTTCATTTCTTACCTCTAAATGTTATGTAATATTATAAATGAATGTATATAATGGATATATATGATATATATGATATCTACATCATGAATATAATTCTGGATATAATGGATATTTCACCACATGAAAAACTTGTAATTATAAGAAGTTTATTTTTGACTCAAGAACCAAAGGTTGACAAAATGACCGTTATTAACTTAAATAGTTAAATAATGTTCATAACATTGTAATAAGTGATATAAATAGAATAATTAACATGAAAAAATTTCTTATGTAAATAGAAATTAACTATAGTTTTTCATTTAGGAGGTTAAAGAACGATCGAGTCAAGTCGGACATGAGGTAATTGATTATCATAACCCAATTTCCATTATTTGGGTTAATCTCCTACATTCAAATTATGTCAATATATTATTATGTCATATCTTGTATTTGTACTTTCTTTATGTGTACTTATATTGAATACACATAATAGATCTATTTTATTTTAAAAATTATGTTTGTAAGGACATCCTCTCAATATCCTTTCATTATGGAATATTTGGTTTTATACTCAACTTTATTTTATACAGTGTATAAACCCCTTTGACTTTTACGTTTATTCAAACGTAATCTTTTTTATATGAAGAGTTTTACTAAGAGACAAAAATAAATGTTTTTCTTTCTGTACTTTTGTGGCGACAACTACTTCTCCACCGCCATCAACATTATTTGAGTTTCGGCTTCCTCTACAAGACATAACTTTTTATTGAAAAATAAATACAAAGTTTTACTTTTAATTAATTTTTCCATTGAAAGTGTTTTTGAATGTGTTTTTATTATATAAATGTGTTGTATTTATATATTGTGATTGAAATGTGTAAATTTTATGTTTCCTTTATGCATGTTTTATGTGATACGATTATGTTATGGTTTATGATATGCTTAAACCTATTCATATGAGAAATGCATTGGATTTAATAAGTGACGGGTAGAGCCCGCTATAGCTCTTCCATGCATCGGAAGGTCTCATGAGACAAACTAGTGTCTTGGCACGAGGCCTTGAAAAAATATTATTTGTTGTCTTGGCACGAGGCTTTGGCTACATGGTTATGATAGTCGGCCATTATGAATTCCATCATTATAAAACTGGTTATTGATATTGCATGTGATTATTCGACTAGTAGAATATCCATGTGAGTAAGTAAATGGCATTATTTAATTTTTTTTCCATATTATGCTTATGTTCAAGTTTAAAAAGGATTTTATTTTAGTTATACATTTCCTTAAATGTTAATGTTTATTTATGAAAGCTTCCACAATATTGTTATCATTACTGAGTATCTGAGCTCACCCCTTTCAATGTTTTAATATTTTCCAGGATGTGAAGAAGTATTTTATGAATGACCAACTGGATAGTCTGAAGGGGATATAAGTGTGGACTATGAAGACTATGTTATTGTGATTTTTCACTTTATTGTGTAATGTAACATTTATGAATGTATCTAGTGTTTCCAAGGAAACTAAACTAATCTGTCTTTCGAGGCATGATCTTTTGTGAACATGAAAATATTACGAAGTAATGCACCGACACTGGGTAACTGGGGTTGGGGCGTTACAGTTGGTATTAGATGGAGGTTAGTACTAACCTTGGAAGCTAGATTTAGATAAACTCTGATTAGAGCACATGTCCATAAGATAGACTTTGAGGATTAGTATAGAAGAACTTCCTTGAATATTGTTTTTATAGAGATTTTGTGGGTTGTTCAAAAAATACATCCCTTTCTGGATACGAGCAGGTAGAGGCAGCTTTGGCACAAATGTACCTAGGGGTAAAACCCGAAAACACCTCTTTGAGCTAGATTCGAATGGGAACTGGTGCACGGCAACGGGCCTTGCTGCACTCTTGGTTACGACCCTCCTAGGGGATATACTTAGGATAATTCTCATTTACTTTACAAACCACTATGAAGGATTATGAGTATATACTTACTCAATGAAAACATTTCTTTTTATGATTATGGATTATATCCATAAATATTTCGATTTATGTTAAATATTTTACAAGTATGGAATTATGTATTTTGATTTTTAAACTATTCTAATTTATGCCATTGTTTAGAAATGACACCTAGTGGAAGGAATGGAAACCGTATCAATTCACGCACTCCATGTAAGAATTGCCCTCCTGCCCAAGAAAATTATTATGGATCTGGAGATACAACTGGTGTTGATCAACTTATTACCATACTGGGACAACTCACTCAGGTTATGAATAATAACCTTACTCGTATGGAGCACCCTGATCTGAAACATGAAGGATCAATATTAGACCGCTTCCTGAGGAAACAACCACCAACATTTAATGGGGGTATAAATACATTAGTAGCTAAACAATGGATAAACTCCTTAGAGAAAATATTTCTTGCCTTGGGGAGTAGTGAAATGGAGGAGGTTGTCATGGCAGTCTACCGCCTCCCTGGAGATGCCTATTAGTGGTGGTCACTGATTCAAAACACAGAGGAAGATGAAGAAATATCAAGTATGGAATGGAGAGAGTTTATAGAGCTTTTCATAGAAAAATACTTTCCGCGTGACCATCGAGCAGATATGGAAAGGCAATTTCTGAGTCTGAGGCAGAAGGAGGATGAGAATGTCGCAAATCATGAGGCTAACTTTAGAAGGTTAGTGAGGCATGATGCAGATTATATACATAACCCAAGAAGTAATATTGATCATTTCTTTGCTGGGTTAAAACCATTTCTCCGTCGAGCATTAGTCTCACACACCTTCTCATCGTACGAAGATATTGTCTCGTGTGCTATCAAGATGGAAAAGGAATTCTCTAAGTCATATGACTTTAAAGCAAAGCAAGAAAAGAAGAGATCTTCTGATCATTCTGGAAATGGAAATAAGGTGAAGAATGGAAATTTGAATATCAATCCTACAGTAAATGTGGAAAGAATCACCCAGGTACTTGCTTGAAGTGAATGGGATTCGGTTACAAGTGTGGTGAAAAAGGCCACCAAGCTCATGATTCCAAGGGAAAGAATGTTTTTTTCAATGTGGAATGCTATAATTGTAGAGAGATGGGAAATTATACAAATGAATTTCCTAAGCGTCATGGGAACTTACCACAGAAGAGGCCAAGGGATCATGGCCAAGATTATGCTATCACTACTGCTGAGGTTAAAGCTTCGAAAGACATGGTGGCAGGTAATTTAATGGTTTCCTCAAGTTTATCAAATGCATTATCTAATTCTGGATCATCGCATTGTTTCATATCTTCCCAGTTTGCTAATAAAATTAGATATTTCCAATTTGATTTAACAAGAGAATTGTCAGTCAAAACTCCTAAGGGAAGTATTATTGCAACAAAGTTTTGTGAATCAGTCCCCACAAAGGCACACAACTGTTCTTTATCCGCTGATCTCATTGTCATACCTATGATTGAGTATGATATAATCCTCAGTATAGATAGGCTTTTGGACTATGATTCAATGATTTATTGTAATAAGGAGGAGGTTACGATTTTTTGATGATGACAATAAAGAACACCTTATTTTTAGAGCAGAATCATCAACACCTAATTTTTATTTAGATCCACCCCCAGTATCTCAACTAAATTCAATTATTGGGGAGGAAGAGAATGAAATGACTAATGGTGAGGAAAGGACTGTTCAAATAGAGGATGTACCTATTGTGGAAGAATATGAAGATGTGTTTCCGGAAGATTTACCTGGACATCCTCCAGAACGAGAAGTTGAGTTTTCAATTTATTTAATTCCTGGATCAAGGCCTATATTAAAGAACCCTTATAGGATGGCCTCCGTGGAATTAGTTGAACTAAAGAAACAACTAGAGGAATAGAGTAATAAGGGATTTATTCTCACTAGTGTTTCTCCATGCGGAGCCCCAGTCCTTTTTGTTATGAAGAAAGATGGATCTATGAGGTTGTGCATTGACTATATGGAGATCAATGCTATAACAATAAAGAACAAATATCCCCTACCTCGCATTGATGATTTATTTTACCAATTGCATGGAGCTCAATACTTTTCAAAGATTGACCTTCGATCTAGATACCATCAGTTGTGTGTGAAGAAGGAAGACATTCCGAAGGCATCATTTCGAACATGGTACGGGAATTACGAGTTTACAGTAATGCCTTTTCGATTGACTAATGCACCCTCTGTATTCATGGATCTAATGAATATATTTTTCAAGGAATATATATATGATTTTGTGGTGGTATTTATTGATGACATCTTGGTGTACTCGAAAATCTAAGGAGATCATGAAAATCACTTGGGCATTATCTTGAAGACTTTTAGAAGGCATGAATAATATTGGAGGTTTAGGAAGTGTGAATTCTAGCTTCATGAGATTTCTTTTCTTGGACACATTGTATCTAAGGATGGAATTTCCATTGATCCTTCTACGACCAAGGAAATCCAAGAATGGCCAACACCGACGAGTATGACTGAGGTATGCAACTTTATTGGTTTGGCAGGTTATTATCGACATTTTGTCCAGAATTTTGCTCGATTGGCTAACCCATTAACGAAGCTCACATGTAAAGGGGTTAAAGTTTTCTAGAAAAATGAGTGTGAAGAATGTTTTAAGGAACTGAAGATAAGATTAGTCAATGTTCCAATATTTACTCTACCATCAGGGAATGGTGCGTTCGTTATTTATAGTGATGCATCATTGAAAGGGCTTGGTAGTGTCCTTATGCAGAATGATAGGTTTATTGCCTATGCATCACGATAGCTAAAAATTCATGAGCAGAACTATCCTACTCATGATCTAGAGTTAGCTGCTGTAATCTTTTCCTTGAAGACTTGGATACATTATCTCTATGGTGAAAATGTGAGATATATACCGATCACAATAGTTTGAAATATATTTTCTCACAAAAAGAACTCAACATGAGACAAAGGCGATGGCTTGATGTACTCAAGGATTATGATTGCACAATACACTACCACCCAGGGAAGGATAATAAGGTTGTAGATGATTTGAGTATAAAAGATCATGGAGTTTTGAACATGATGAGAGTGGAAAGGGATCCTATTTTCATTGATCTAGTAAAGATGGATATTGGAATCACCATGGATGGTGAAACATCAAAAATATTTGAAATTGTATCATTACCATCTTTACTAGAAAAGATAAATTGTTCTCAGGCCAATGATGAAGAGTTGAAAAAGATGATTAATGCTATGAAAGATGGGCGATTGAGTGACTTTGTGTATGAAGATGGAATTTTGAAATTTGGGAGGATACTTTGTGTTCCCGATATACCTAATTTAAAGAGGGAATAGTTGGATGATTCTCATAGTTCCAATTTCTCTATACACCCTGGGACCACCAAAATATATATATATTTAATGGGACATTTTTGGTGGGACCAAATGAAGAGGGAGATTGCTGATTTTGTGTCAAGATGTATGGGTTTTAAGCAAGTGAAAGCTGCAAAGCAACTGCCTGGTGGAGTATTCCAACCTCTTCCCATACATGAGTGTAAATGGGATAATATTATGATGGATTTTGTCATGGGACTACAAAATAATCCTAGAATAAATGACACAATATGGTTCATTGTAGATCGTCTCACGAAGTCAGCACATTTTCATGCTATAAGGGAAGATCTACCACTTGAACGTCTAGCAAGACTGTATATTAATGAAGTTGTGAGAATTTATGGAGTACCCCTGTCGATTGTCTCCGATCATGATCCTCATTTTACATCAAGATTCTGTAAAAGTCTTCAGAAGTCCTTGGATACTGAACATCGTTTGATCACTACTTACCACCCTCAAACAGATGGACAATCAGAAGGAACTATTCAATCCTTTGAAGACATGTTGAGATCATGCACACTTGACATTCAAGGAATGTGGGATCAATATTTACCTCTGGTAGAATTTTTCTATAACAATATCTTCCATTCAAGTATTCAAATGGAACCATATGAACCATTATATGGAAGGAGATGTCGCACAACAACCTATTGGGATGACGTTGGTGAAGGAAAACTTGTAGGCCCAGAACTGGTGGAGGAAACGATGGAAAAGGTGAAAGTAATCCAAAACCACATCAAAGAAGCTCAAAGTAGGAAGAAGAGCTATGCCAACAACCGAAGGAAGGATTTGGAATTTCAGGTAGGATATCATGTTTTCGTGAAGGTAAATCCATGGAAGGGTGTTATAAGTTTCGGTAAGAAGGGTAAATTGAGTCCCTTGTACATAGGACACTTTGGAATTCTATAACGAATTGGGGTTGTAGCTTACCGTTTGGAAATGCCACCAAGTCTCTCCAAATTTCATTATGTATTCCACGTATCACTATTGAGAAAATACATGCCTAACCCAATGCATGTACTCACCTATGAGGAATTAGAACTGGAAACCGATCTCTCTTTTTGCGAAGATCCCGTCAGGATTCTTGATACAAGAGAACAAGTGCTGAGAAACCGGAATACTCGTCTGGTAAAAGCTCTATGGAGAAACCATAAGATGGATGAGGCAACGTGGGAACCTGAGGAACTTATGATGAAGAATCACAAAATACTTTTTATACAGTGATATTATAAGAAATTTCGAGGATAAATTATTTGAAGGAGGGGAGAATGTAACACCCCAAGCTTCCACGATACACTTCTCTTTGAATAATACAACAGCGTGTGTTGTACGAAACTTCGAGTTCTAAACACACACCACAACCAATAAAAGTAGCAATTATGAATATTAATACCTAATTTTTGAAATTTTATAAATTTTATCTTCCCAAATGGACTTCGTTTTTTGGATTCGGAATATTGAAATTATCCTATGTTGAATTTTTGGTATTTTTCTGAGAACATCCAATTTTTTTATGAATAGTGAAAGATACTTAAAAACAACTTCTTTAATCAAAATAATTTATAGTGATAAATTATACTATTGTGTGGTATTAAAGTATAATTAAAATATATTTTTACCATTTTATCCAATGGTGGTCATTAGAATTAATTTCACTTTGAAATTGGACATAAACAATTGTCAATCTTTTGATATATATTGTTTCTCAAAAACAGGCTATTTGTTGTGACAGCGGGAATTAATTATTAAATTAACTAATGCAACTTATATTTTTTGAATTTCGTAAAATAGACATCATTTTTGAATTCGAAATATCAATTATAGCAAAGGGTGAAATTTTGGCATTGTTCTGAAAAACATAAATTTTTAATGAATAGTGAAACCACTAAGTGGTAGTTAAAAAACTGTTTTTTCATTTAAATGAAACATTACCACTTCTGTGTTTTTATTTTCAAAAATCCGACAAACATGGTTTTCATTAGTAAGTAAAATGTGGTTCAATGGGATAAAAATAATTTTTGGTGAATAGTAACTTTTAATTTTAATTAATCGCGATTAAAGGTCATTAGTGAAATTGAAGGTAAAAATGATATTATAAAAATATGAAAATACACATACACTTGTCCTACCCCTATTGTATGAGTCATGGCCGACCATGAAAATCCATGGGTCAACTTGGGGACCTCATGGAGCCACATTGGTATGAAAATGACATTAAAAACCTTTTATTTAATGTTAAAATAAAAATGTCACAAACATGAGTTGTTTTACTAAAACAATTTTTAAATGGGGTTATAAAAGTCATATTTTTTACTATAAATATTAATTAGACAGATAAAAATATTTCCTACATCATGATAGTTTTTTTATAATTTTTAAACATTAAATAAATTAAATTATTTATGACACCATGATGATGCAGCGATTACCTCATTAATTAATGATTTAAATAAAATGAAATAATAATGTAAAATATAAGACTTACACTTGTCAAAAACATATTGGATGAGAATATTTCTAACCATTATCACCTTATCATCGAAATATATCATTGTGGGACCTTTAGAATTGGAAAATAATTCCATAATAATGTAACATTTCAATCATTCCAAGAGTACCCCTCCTCTCCTCTTATAAAAGGCCCCCACCTCTACCACCTTATTCAAAACATAAAGCCATTTGGATTTGTCAACCTCTGCACAAATAGTCTCCCAACATCCCTCTATTACTCCCAGAAGACTCACATTGGGAATAACTCTTCCCAAGGAAGCCTTTGGCTGAAATCAAAAAGAGTTAACCGATTTTAAGGTAATGTCTTCTCTTGTGTTATTTTATTTTATTTTTCTTCTTCAACCCCCTAAAATATTTTTATTAATTTATTTTGTAACAACACCAGTATCATCAGTATACTAGGATGTTTTTATAAGAAGGATTCAAGCTACACTTACACACACCTACATCTAATGGTTAAAGAACATACTGTTTCTGTGGATGGAGAATTTCTGTCTCACGAAACGATGATTGTTCAACACTCATATAACACCTCTAATGGTGGCCATTTTGATGAAACATTTTTCATATATGATATATATATTATGTTTATGTTTTCCTTATGATTCTTTATTTCTTATTTATTTCATACTTTATGATTTCCTTTATGGATAAATGGGATAATTTCATTTTAGGAAGTGCGGACTACAGCCCCCTCAAAGTGATTTGAATCGTTAATGCCATATGTGGGATGTTTAAAGGATGGAGTAAATGATATTATATATGATATTATACTGGAATTATAATACACATTTATACTATTATGATTTCATTCCATTAAATACGAAATGGAAATGAATGTAGCGGTCATCCGTACGTACGGCTTACCGTCTCCATGAACGGGGCATTTCATTTCTTACCTCTAAATGTTATGTAATATTATAAATGAATGTATATACTGGATATATAAGATATATATGATATCTACATCAGGAATATAATTTTGGATATAATGGATATTTCACCACATAAACAACTTGTAATTATAAGATGTTTATTTTTGACTCAAGTAACAAAGATCGACAAAATGACCGTTATTAACATAAATAATTACATAATATTCATAACATGGTAATAAGTGATATAAAACGAATAATGAACCTGAAAAAGGTTTTTAAGTAAATAGAAATTAACTCTAGTTTATTATTCAGGAGGTTAAAGAACGATCGAGTCCTGTCCGACATGAGGTAAGGGAATTTCTTAACCCAATAGCCATTCTTTGGGTTAATCTCCTACTTTCAAATGATGTACTGATATTATTATTTCATATCTTGTATTTGAAATTTATTTATGTGTACTTATAGTGAATACACATAATAGATCAATTTTATTTTAAAATTTATCTTTTTAAGGACTTCACATCAATCCCCTTTCATTGAGGCATATTTGGTTTTATACTCAACTTTCTTTTATACGATGTATAAACCCCTTTGACTTTATGTTAATTCAAATGGAATATTTTTTTATACAAATCATTTTACTAAATGACAAAAAGGAATGTTTTTCTTGCCGTACGTATGCGGCGACAATGACTTCTCCACCGCCGTGACCATTATTTGAGTTTCAGCTTCCTCTACAAGCCATACCATTTTTTTAATGAAAAATAAATAAAAAGTTTTATTTTTATTTACTTTTGATATTGAAAATGGTTTTGAAAGTGTTTTTATTATATCAATGTGTTGTATTGATATCTTGTGATTGAAATGTGGAAATGTTATGTGTCCTTTATGCATGTTTTATGTGATATGATTATGTTATGGTTTATGATATGTTTAAACCTGTTCCTATGAGGAATGCATTGGACATAATAACTGACGGGTGGAGCCCACTATAGCTCCTTGATGCATCGGAAGGTCTCATGAGACAAACTAGTGTCTTGTAATGAGGCCTTGACAAAATCTTATTTGTGGTCTACGAACGAGGCCATGGCTATGTGGTTATGATAGTCTGGAATTATGCATTTCATCATTATGAAAGTGGTTATTGATATTGTATGTGATTATTCGACAAGTAGAACATCCATGTGATTAAGTAAATATAATTATTTAATTTTATTTTTTCCATATTATGTTGAAGTTCAAGTTTAAAAAGGAGTTTGTTTTAGTTATACATTGCCTTAAATGTAAATATTTACTTATGAAATCTTTCGCAATATTTTTATCCTTACTGAGCATCTGAGCTCACCCCTTTCAATGTTTTAATAGTTTCCAGGATGTGAAGAAGTATTTTATGAATGACCTATAGGGATAGTCTGAAGGGGATAGAAGTGTGGACTATGGAGACTATGTTATTGTGATTTTTCACTTTATGATGTAATGTAACATTTATGAATGTATCTAGTGTTTCCAAGGCTACTAAACTAATCGGTCTTTAGAGAATTGATCTTCTGTAATCATGCCAATGTTACGAAGTAATGCACAGACTCTGGGTAACTGGGGTCGAGGCATTACAAAAACAATCTCTTTTATATGGTTCAATTATGTGATCTTGATATATGAATTTTTTAATGATCATATGGACGAAATATGATTCATTTTCATTATGTGATGGGTGGGACAACAAATATATAGTTTTTCGATGATTTTTGTAACAAATGATATCTCATAAGATGATATCAATAGGTATATGAAGTGATCCTAATATACCATGAGCCTCTATATGCACTTTTTATATAGAATAGTCAGTAACAAATCATATTTGGGACCCTATCCACTATGGTATGATATTCTTTGATATATATATATTCTGCTGATATTATTTTATATACATAAGTGTATTCCAAATGTTTAATCCATATTGATCATATGTTCTCTTAGGGCTCATGTTTGAATATTTGTTTATTTTTTCCCTAATGAGTCATTTCTAGTCTTATGAAAAGTTATTATGTAATGAAAAAGTATCAATGGTCTTTTAATTATTCAATATTATTTCACAAGTTATAATCATGTTATTATACCTGTATTATTATCTTATTATCACATATGATCATAGATAATTATCACCCATGATAACACATATTTATTATACAAAGTCATCAATTCCTTTGTTTCTATTTTGTTTGGTTATTATGAAAATTATCTAGTTGGATATGAATAAGAAGTGTACTATATGAGAAGAACATGTTTGATATATACAATATTTTCTTTAAATCCATTTATTATGTTAGTTGTCTCTAAATACACTAAACAATTAAATTTATGGGTTGTGTATTATTATGATATATTATGAGTACTAGTCTAAAATGATTGTATATTAATGTATTTAATGCTTCGGTCATCCTATCTGTTATTGGAGTAGGTTTTAGTTATTTTTAATATGAATTTACTTATTTATGGGGATTAGGGTAATAAAAATTTAGTCAGAACTCTTGGGATAATTCTAAGTATAAGATAAAATCCTAATGTTTTGTAGAAGTAATGATTGTACAGTTACATAGACAAGGAATCTGTATTAGGATAAAATTTAGTTTATATATGCTCCAGTTATATCTCATTGGGTTAATAACACTAAAATGGATGGTTATGGATTAACTCAATCTTCACTCGATGCGGGACAAGAAGACATTGTTGAACACCAGGTCTTACAGTCTTTATAGGATATTACCTTTTGATTCTTATGGCCTTCAAGAAAAATTATGAATGATTCCAGTATAGTTTAGGGAGTTTCGAGGAAAAAAATATGAAATATACAATCAATACCATATATTGAATCCAATATGTTCATAGGATAGGTTAGAGATATTATATATGTGTGTTTTATTCAAATTTCATGGTTTTATAGTTATAAGAATTCTCCTACAAAATATATAATTATATTAGTTAATTAAGGGAACATAGAGGAATGAATTTATGATGGGTATGTTGGACGGTATATAAATTTTACTAAATTAAAACAAAATGAAATATTTGAAATGTTGAAAAAAATATAGGGATTAACTTTGAAATATATCATTCTATAAACAGTAATGAAAAGTAAGTTGATATTTAAAATTAAAGAAATAAAGAGTAAAATTATATCAAGTCTTTTATTCAACTAAATCCACCATTATATAGTTGGGGCTCTAATACATATTTTCATAAATGGTTCAATTCAATGAAAAGAATATTTTTTATTCTATAATGCTTTGATCAGGATAATTTTTTTTGATTGTGTCTCATTTTGAATGTGATGTTGATAAGTGGATGAATCTTATCAGGAATGTGAGGAGTCGTGAATAAATAGAATCCATGAACTGGGATGATATTAAGAATTTATTTTTAAATATATATTTTCATTGAATAATTCATACTATAATGGAGAGGAAAATCATGGAACTGAAGTAGATGGATATTGATTCCAACAATACCTGTGATAAAATTTTACTATACGTTTTGGTAAACATGAGGATTATAATTAAACTAAAAAAAATTTGTCTATTCATTACTGGAATAAGAATGAGTCTATGAAAATAATTGGCTATAAGAGATTTGACTATCTATGAATAAATCATCTGATGATATCTCAAGGTATACATAAAGTTTATAGACAATTATTATTCTCATTGTATTTTAGAAAAGAAAATAAAAATGGATTTTAAAGGAAGTTAAAATGATAAAACCTATAATGGAAATAAAATAAATCTCTCATAATGAAGAAAAAGTGGAGGGGGCCTTTCTTAAATGGACTTAAGAGAACTGCAAAATGATTTATGTGTCAAAAATAAGTAATAGTGAATAGGATTTCCAAAAATACATATAGATTCCAATGAACTAAAACAATAAATATGATTGAAATTAACCAATTATACTCCAATTCTGTAATTTAAATGAGTGTATAGATTAAATAAATCTTTTCATAAATCCAAGGGTTAATGAAGAAAATCATTTTCAATAACCTCCAGTAAAAAAGTATAATTAGAAAACCATTATTATCACATCTACTAAAGTGATTGAAAATGGATTAAAGTTGAAAGGTACCCTTGTTGTTAACTCCATAATTGATCATGTATGATTGAATTTAGGTTATTCCCAATATTTTAAATCTATATAATATTATAATGGAATCATAACATTTCAAAAATAATTATATATTTAAATATTAGTGACCACTTATAAAATAATTAATTATCATATCTCAATTTAGTATATCGTACTGGATTGATTTTTTTCATAATATTTTTTTTGGTAAATATTATATTCTCTTTATATTTTAATGTGATTTATGAAATTCATTTCCACTCTCTATATAGATCCCATATCAATTTCAAAGTAAGAGAAGTCATGTTTTATATCATGAATTGATATAGGATTTTATAACAATATAAGGATTAATATAAAATTCTAATTATAATTACATCCATATTATTATCTTAATACCTACTCATGAGGGGTATTATGATTAAACAGATAGGGAGAAACTTCAAATTAAAAAAATTCATAATGTCGGATACTATGTTATTTTACATCCAAAATAATTTCATATAACTTTCATGAATTATAAAATAATGTTTTCAATAGAAGTAAACCTTGTTTCAACACCTATTTCAAGGTGTCCTTATAAAATAACCGATAATTTTTTAAAAATTTAATAAAGAACTCTAGCTGACAATGAATACAGGATTCAAACACCCTATTTTATCACCATATGGTGCACCCATTCATTTTTATATGATGAAATACGAGTCTTTTCATATTTACATTGATTGTAATGAATAAACATGTTACTTATAAATAGTATGAAATGAAAAATATTGATAACTTATTTGATCATCCACATAGATATATTAATTATTTACATAATGAAATTTTATATAGATATCCTCAATTAAGAGTAGTAAATGGGGGTATTTCCAAGGAAAATATTCATACAAGTTATGGAAAATATGAATATATAATAATTTCATTCAGACTAACCAATACCATGTTATCTTTTGGTATTTGATGAATATAGTATTTATAAATTAACATGATCATTTTGGGTTAGTTTATAAAGAAGATATTTTCATATATTCCAATATAAATGATGAAAATGAAGATGAATAGATGATTGTGTTAAAAACCGTGAGGAAGGAAAAATGAATTCCAAATTTAGAAATGCGATTTTTGGCTATAGAAAGTCTCATTTTTGTGTCTTAAAATAATCAATGAGGTTATATATATGTGGTTCCTTTTATGATAATGTTTTTCTAATAATGGATCAAATAAACAACAATGAATGAGATATAACCTTATGACTGATACTGACTATATATTTGTTAGATATATCATGCATTTCTCACATCCATAAAAAATTTGACTTATAATGCAGCCCAGATCCATTGGTTAGATGAATACGATGAAATTATTATAGAAATAAATTATAGGATGTACAATTCAATTATTCTCAAACTACCTTTTAGTAAAGATGTTTTTTATTTATAGTTATTCATAAATGGTTGGAGTACAATGTTTAATCATGTAAATTAACATGTTAGTACAATATTACTCACAAATATTTATTTTTCAAGAGGAATATTATCTAACTCATGATTTTTAGTTGGTTGTAAAAAAATTTCATTTAAAATATGGGGGTATTATGTCTATGGGGAAGAATTTTACATATTTACTTATCATAAAATGTTAATGTAAATATATATTCAGTTGGATAGTGTTAGATATTTGAAAAATGATATGGTTGGAGTTGATAAAATATGAATACTCAGTACATTACCGACATTTAATGGTGAAACAAGTTGCTGATGATTTGATCAAGATGGAGCACAATATATTTTCTATGAATAAGTATGAAATAGATTTAATACTTATGGGTCTTGAAATAATATAACATGAATCATGGATGAAAGGTAATAAATAGTATCTATCTTAATTTAATTCATAACCAATCATCCATGTTAATATTAACGAGGAACAGAAGGAAGATAATAATTGTTAAATAATGGAAATAAATGGTCCAGATGTCATCCTTTACAATGGTAGAGATATATTAATATGTAACTATATATGTTTCACTATTATACAAAAATTGAATTGGGATATGTCTAATAGAGAATTTATGTCACTATTCCTTATCCACTTTCGATGTACAATGATGTACAATGAAATCCAAGATCATTTTAGGTGGGACATCATGAAATGGAATATTGTAGAGTATATGTATCAATGCCTCTTATGTTATATAGTTAAGGGTGAATATCAAAATTATAATTGGATGACGAAACCATTACCATTTTTTCAACCCAATTCAGGGTGTCCTAGATATTTTTAAAATGGAATGATTATAGATACACAATCATCACACATGTTCACTACTCCTATTTCAAAAAAATTTAAAGTTGGGTTTGTTCATGGAACTAGAATCACCCATTGTATCTCGTATTGATGGTAAGAAATATTTCTTAAGATCATCATTCAAATGTAATTTAGTCATTGTGTTTCTCACCAACAATTCTTATTAACTAATTTTGGTAGATACAATTGGATGTCTCGATCATTAGAAAAAGTTACTAGGAATTATATCTTACCTCATAAATCACTAATTGATTTAATTAATTCTCATAAATAATTTAAAAATACTAGTAGGGGAATGGTTATACTCACAATAAGAATAATTTGTTAGCATATTTAAATTTGAATGTATTAACATATTATTGGTATTCTATTGATGTTAATATCTATATTTCTCAAAGGATCTATATAAATGACATCCTGAATTTGTATCATTGTCTCTCCATATTTATCTCTTTTCATAGTGACAATAATTTATAGGTAATAATGATTTAGAGACACACATTTGGGAGATCTATAATTTTTATCCATATAGAAAGGGTTTTGTAATCTACAGTGTCAAGATTTAGACCCCAAAAGGCGATTAATATATATACATGAGAAAGAAATATGAATCCATATAGTAAATTTATATTTAATGGATCTCATAATACGTTCTATGTTCTTTTGTTATGGATTAATCCATGAAGTTTAATATTAATCGCTAATGAGGATTATAAAATAGATTCCTAATTAATGTATTTCTGGGTATTATGCATTATATTCCCTTTCTATTTTTCCATGAAATAAAAAACCCCAATGAAGATGGGTTGATATCAAAAGGGTCATTTCCCTATGATATTAGGTCGTATTAGGTATATATTATTATGAGGGTGATATAATAATGTTCCTAAAAAGAATATAACCTTATATAGGATTTTTTTTCTCTATTAGGTAAACATCTTGATAGAACAAAAATAATATTGATGATGTTGGGTTTAAGGCATAGATTTGGAACCTCTAAATTCCATTGAAATTGGAATCAGAGGAAATATATATTGAATGAAATAGCTTAACGCTGGGGTATAAGAACATGCCATGTTTATTAATGGAATGCAATAAGTACTTCTTGTGTAGTTTTACATAATTCAATTAGTTCATTTCCAAAATCGATTAAAATCTTTCGGTGGGGAATTATATTTCCTAAATGATATAACCATAATATAAATGAGTGAGGATTATGAGTATATGCCTTCCTTAGAAATATTCATCAGGAAAATTCTCGTTTGGGGGATATGTGTGCATGATAATTAGGGATTACAACTAATATTGAGATGTATAGAGTAATATTAGTGGTGCTAATGGAACAATAAAACCTTATATCTGACATCACACTATACATTTCTAGAATAAGGAAAAATGGTAACACGGGATCATGGAAATTTCACTTGAGTGTGGCATCAGGTTTGACAAGATCATAGAAACTAAGACATCCAAAGACTATTTCTCACCCCATAAGTCATTAATGACTCATGGCTAATGAAATCATCAATGTGAACCTCTTAGATCTCATGCCTAGAGTGGAAACCCATACATTAATCTTCCATTTTTTATTTTCTAGGATGGGGTATTGAATATTGACATGGGAGGAGTATTATAATCATTATGAAATAATTCTATTTTCATCTAGTAGGGATGTCTAATTTATTTCGACTCAGTGGATAAATAATAAATCTACCATCAAGAAGAATGAGGGTACTGATAAAGGGAGAATTGAAGGACTCTTTGGTTTTTTCCATATGGTACATTAATAGTATGAGGGTACTGATACAACAAGTGTTACAATTATATTTAAAATGTAGGAAGAGGAACCAGCTAACAATAATTTTTTTAACTCATAAATGGGGATTGATGAAAATATACCATATATAAGTCATATTTGAAATATTTTAGAGGTGATGATTCATGTACCAATGAAGCTGATGGTACATGGGTTTGGTGACAATATATGTGGTGTATTAAACAATTATCCTACCTTATTTCACCTACACTTGTTCTAATAAAAATATATTGCCTTTGAATCTCTATTAGGGAGTGGGTGGGAGGGTACTTTGACTCTTTTTCCTCATCGTTCTTTTCTCTCCTTTCATATATACTTCCATTAAAGAAAGATAAGATACATATATATATTGAACATGATGGGATCATCAACTTCTCCATATAGGGGAGTGGGAGAGTTTAACTCCACTACTATGTAGGATTGTCCATCTACATATTATAAAAAATGGATCTGAGGAAACATATCTCTATCACATATGGAAGATAAGTATTTATGGTAAGAACACCTAATGGATTATTCTAATATATTGTAAACACCAATCCAAATCACATGCCTGATCATTCGAAAAGTCCTAGGACAAATAAAGACACTTCATGGGTGGATGGATTTTGTTATTCACCTGGATTATCAAGCTTTAAAATGGAATTCAAATTAATGTATTTGGAAACTAGGTTTGTTAAGTATATGATTACATAGGATTTTAGGGGATGGAAACTAATGAATGTACGATTTTTTATTATGTAAGACTTTTTGATTGGAATGGTTGTGTGTATTGAATTCTATCAATAGATCATGCACTGTATGATTCTGGACTGTCAATGATATAAGAGGATAAAACTTGGGTTGTATAGGTAGACACACCACAAAGCTGGTCACAGATAAGTTGACCAACTCACAAACCAACCCACGCACATGCCTACAATTCATAAGAATTCATGCATAATTTAATTTTAATTTTCCAAATATTTTGTTTTTTCCTGGTCCAAATAATAATGATAACCAAAAAATTCCCTAAAAAGTTCAATACTAATAGAAATGAAATGGGATTTTCTCTAATTTATGTTGCTCATTGACTAGTCGTGTGGTTTGTGTAGTTTCATATATTATATGAATCACCATTGGTGAGTCAAGGGTGGTTATTTTTTTTATTATTTTACTTTTAGCTCATCTTATCTGGTAGTTTAATGTTCACAATCCGTAATATAATTTGACATAGTCTTAACCTCGTGTGTATTAAATAAATGAAATATATATTCACATAGTTTATAAAATGTTTTTTGTAAAAGATTACTTATTTACATGTTGTAAAAACCATAACATGGAATCTATATTATTGTAAAAAATTGTTAAAACTATGTAAAATCTAGTCCAATAAATATAGAGTCCACTACGTGTACCTCTGGCAAA
Source organism: Viscum album (assembly GCA_963277665.1). Classification (NCBI taxonomy): domain Eukaryota; kingdom Viridiplantae; phylum Streptophyta; class Magnoliopsida; order Santalales; family Viscaceae; genus Viscum; species Viscum album. The sequence continues at coordinate 322,224,648 of OY728119.1, read as the reverse complement.
TGTTTCTGTAATAAGAAATTAAAAGTGTTTTACCACTTCTAGGGATAAAAAATAATTACTTCATCAAGGACGAGCCAAAAATGAAATATTTTCTTTATCTCATTGGTTTCATTTACACCAAAATGAAATATTATATTTCTCCATCAATATATGGATCAATATATCGTATAATTCTCCTTATCTAAGAAAATAAACAATGAATAATTATTATCACTAATGGAATAAAAAATAACTTTGAACTAAAAATATCTAATTCCTTCCTCAAAATATTCAGATGATAATTATTCTTCTATAGTTGGTGTTGACGTAGAACTATAGTCTTCCCTTTCATCGATAATAGATATTATCATACATATAGTACTCATTGAATATTATCATGGATTGAACGAATTGTTCATTAACGATATATTTAATTTATATTACCAATAATAATATCATGAGTATTTTCTTCATGATTATCATTATACTTACTCCATCAATGTGGAAACACCATGATACCTGATTATAAGAAATGGGTCTATCTTATTTTTATCATGGAATCCCAAATTATTTCATTTTATAATATATAATTTAACTCATGTTTTATGTTACGGATATATTCTAGATTTAATATAATTATAAATATTTCAATAATATTTTTGAAAATTATAGAATACACATATTACATATATATTAACATTAGATTGAAATAATAAAGTATCATGCAAATGTTTGGATGTGGCTGATACTATTCAAGATACCTCATTAAAATTAGGAATTATAATTAGAGAAATTACATCATATTATGCATGAAATTTATGGATTCATTTCATCTATAGATTATATAATACTAATAATATGTACAGATCTATTCTTCAATTTTGATCCAAAAATCTAATTTATATTCCAACATCACTTTTATGTGATACATCCATGAACCCCATAATATTATCATATATTTATGGATAAATATGTACCTCCTGATGAACTTTAAAATCAAAAATGCTGATGTTCTATTTGTTTTTTTACATGAATTCATATTATGTTTTTTTATTGTGGAATTTCAATCGTACCTATACAAAAACAAGTTTAATCATTAGATAAAAAGACAACATTGAGCTTTAAAAAAATAATTACTGTTAGTTTTTATCACATGATAAAACTCCAAGTTCCCTTAATTCATATATCCCATATTTATCTTTAACTATTTTTCTCAATTTGTGATATATTTATTATGTTATCTGAAATAAAAAACTCACAAAGTTCAATCCATATACAAAATCAAGGTCAATGGTTTACGAACAACAGACTCATCCCAGTTGGTGAGGCCTCACTGGCTGAATCAAAGAGACCTGAGATCAAATAAGGTTGGATTATTATTTTTGTTTTTACTACAGTAGCATTTTAGTAGGCAATGTTCGATACTGTAGCAGCTGAAAATATTCATCCATCTGGTCCTTCAGGCCACCGGTTTGGTCAACCAATCTGGCAAGGCTTTTAGGCCACCCCAGGCCTTCAAGATAGTTCTTTCTCAAGGTCTTTGGGAAAACTTAAGTCCTTAGGGCCACCGCAAGTCCTTCTGGACACGTGAATGCAGGCCCCAAACACACTACAAAAAAAGGAGCAGCCCCAGAAGAGGATTTAGAGCAGGTGCACTCACCAGAGTAGAGCCGAAGAGATTGTTCGAATTAGAGGCAATGGCTATTCCACCAGTACCATCCTGTGATTGTACAAGAAGTCTAGCCAGACGATCATACGAGGTTAGAGAGCTACTATCAGGATGCAGATGCTAGGGAGCGGCAGTTCCTTGTAGATAGTTTGGTTAAATTATCTAAGACCTTCAGGTCATGTAATCCCATAAGCCTATCATCCATGTAATCTCGTAGCCTACGGGCCATGTAAGGGTTACCACTCATCCCTTGAATGGGGGTTGTGATATATAAATTAAAATTGAGGCCTTCGGGCCATTCATCCAAGGTTCATGCTTTACAGACACCAATAAATACATGATGAATTATCAATGAATTCATTAACAAAATAATCAATGTTCAAGATATTTGTAAAACTCTTGGAAAATTATTGTGAATAACTACACAGAAAAGCCACATTATCATATACGTATATATTTTACATAACATAATAGGTGTGGCCCATAAAGGAATTAATTCATTTGTAAAGAAGATCTATTCCACTCACATAAGTTTCTTTTTTATTTTATCCTGATTTTAATTAAACAATCATTAATATCAATAGATGGAACCAAGAAAATTTTCATCTTCTCATCCACACAAACAATCATCAACATGAACATATATTAAATTTTTCAACAGTATCTCTTGAAAAACCCTCAAACTGTGATGATAGAAGATAATCATGTAGAATATATTCATTCTGTGTTTTGTTAATCCTATTTTCTTATTTTATAATGAACACTAATAACTTATGAATTGTTCTCACATTGGATTATCATGCATCCTACTATATCATAATAAGAAACAACCTTGAGTATAAAATGTATTTGTGATTAGTTTTGTCCAAAAAGGGTTCCCTCTCATCTATAGCAATGTTTCACTACTAGAGGAACTTCGCCTCTTCAATTTGAACTTAATATTACTCATAAAATTACTCTTCCAATATTATGAACATCCTTTGTGCATTTGGATAACCATGATGGTTAGCCTCTATGTGGTGATTCGTGCTCAAACATTTGTGGATGTGTTGATCGATTTTCTATCTAGGGGATGACCAATTATATACTAAAATCATATAATAAGTGTTAGAAAACTCATCATAATAGGATTCCATTGAATCTATTTTTCATTTTATATATACAATAAATTGAAATATATGGATTTGAAGAAATATAGGACACCTAAAACAAGAAAAATCATGCATATGATTTACATAATGAACCATCATCAATAGTCGAACTATCATCTGAGCATACCTCATCATTCTAAATCACATACTTGAATGAGATCGGTCAACACTCATATTTTGAATGAAGTCATTGACCCTCACTCACATGAATCATTAAAGAAGAAACTCTTCATCTCTACCTTCTTTGTGACTAAATCACATATCTGATAATCAATCCATTTTCAATCACCATTCATTAAGCTTAGTTCTTACCATGAAATGATGTCCTAATCAATAGGTTAGATTCACTCTTGATGATTGACCTACCCGCATACAGACTCCCTAAATTTAAACCTTGGGTTCGATCCCCTTATATTATATTTTCAATAAAAATATTTATTATTATTATTATTTAAAATTTGAATAAAAAACTTTATATAAATTACCATTAAATTAAAAAATTTCATAATAAGTAACAAAATTTATATATATATTTATTTTTTCATATATTTTATGATAATATATAAATATTATATTTAATTTATAATTCAAAATATTTATAAATTTATTAATTATGAAATATTATTATCTCTATTTATTTCATAATTTTTATTAAAATTTATTCTTTAAAATTATTTTATAATAAAATATATTTACTTAAATATTTAAAATTACGTTTACTAAAGTATTATTTATCAATATTTATATAATTTTATTTTGTTTCATATATTTAAATCATATTACATTTAATTATTCTTATCATCATTTTTCATTAATGATATATGTATAAAATTTTAGTTGAAACAATATATTTTTTATAAAACATTTTGATAATGTTATTGGTTGGATAAATTAATTTATGTATTTATAGTTATGAAATAATTTTAAATGATTATAACTTATTTTTGTAATGATAAAATAATATTCTTAACCATTTAAATTTATATATATATTTTAATAATTAATAGATAAAATTTAACAAAAAAATATTTTATTCAATAAATTATAATGTTTAGAGTGTCATTATAATTTATTATTAATGTAACACATTGCAAAATTATTACTACCAAGTTAGATTATATCTTCGTTTTTATGTTACGAAATTTATAATTGTATTTATTTTAACCTCATTTATACTCGATATTTACCATTTTCGTTGAAAATCATCTAAAAAATAGTAACACTAAACATATTAGTTTTTTTACTTATTTATTAATAATTTCAATAAATATTTTATAAAAACAAAAAATTGATTTTAATTTCTGGAATGTTACAATTATATACATCCTTGGGGAAATATAGTAATATTCTATATGTGAGTTTCTAAATATGGATATTTATAAAAATATATTTAATAGAATGATTATTAACCCCTTTGATAAAGTAAATTCAATAAACATATTAATTAATGAGAGAGACCTACTATAGTACCTCGATGCACTGGTATGTCTCATCAAAAAACTAACATCGGTATTTGGTGTATGCTTAGTGAATATTTTATGATATATTGTCATTCTCAAATAATGATATGTTTATAATGACTTCGCATAAGGAAATTGGAGTTTTAATAAGATCTCCTAAATTATATATTCTACCATTATAAAATCTACTATCATTATCCATATGATTATTTTAGTTTTCACTCGATCCATGTATATATTCCCCTTCAATGATATTTTTTGAATAATATATTTTATTATTTTTTATTTATAATGTAATATGTATGCTTTAAAAAAAATTAGATAATAAATATTTTAATAAATCACTTACTTGGCATCAAATATTATGCTTTATTATTCTTTCCATTTAAGTTTATTCCATGAAGGGATATATGTATATTTAAATTGGTATTCTATAATAAATAATAATGTTTTCAAAATATTATTAATTAGTATTCCATGTTTTCTAATGAAATTTTATATTCATCAATGTATCTACTCTCCAATGACTTCTGAAATATTCAATACTTTTGGATGTGTTATATTGTGTGATATCCCAATATAGTAATGTATCCATGGACTCGGGGATACTATTTTTAGATTTTAATGTTGGTGTGAGAATAATTTTTTTATGAACCTTGGTATCTAGATTTTGGAAAGAATTTTTTTAGTGAAAAAAACGATATGATATATTTTTGGGATAATTTAAATTATAAATTATTATAATGTAGCTTTGGTAAAGTAGATATTCATTGATTTTTAAAAAATAAATCCATATCAAGATATTGAAATGATGATGTGATTGTGGCTTATATTAACTAATTGGTAAATAATCTAAAATTGATTGATTATCTAATAACTGAATCATCACTAGTGCATTGTGAGTGGACCCAATAATTCAAAAATTGATATATACTTATAAGTTATAATATTTGAAATATTATTATTATATTTATGAACTATTATGTCAAAATTGTGAATAGAAACAAGAAAAATGTATGAAATTCCATATTGAGATGGGATAAACCAAGAGTGTCATGTGATGATAATTCTTAGGTTGATCATTAGATAAAATTCAAAAATTCCTCTTTCAATACATGAAAATTGGGATATAGACGTGGTTTTTAACAGTGTATATTGACACCAAGACCATGGATCCTTTAGGTGTGTTTGTAGGGAAGATTCAATATCCATTGATTATAACCATTTAGGTATGATTATTTCCATATTCAAAACCAAGGGTGTAGGTCTATTTTCATGGGTAAAAATTAGGGTTATAACCTCTACACCAATATACATATTGCTGATGATTGTAACCATGGAAATAGACCAATATCCACAGTTTAAAGAAGAGAAATGTGAATTTTTCAATGGTTATAAACCTTGTGTATAGCCTCTTCCACTAACACATATTACCACATATTATAATATTAATGGCTAAATTTTCCAATATCCATGGTTAAATCCTTAACCCTCCATCTACTAACATCGATAAAAGTCATGGCTATACCCCTCCATTCTTGAGAAAACAGAACCCTGAAGTGTAAAAATCTGATACCCTCCCCATTAGAATCCATAATAATAATAACATGCAGTTTCATAGATGATTTGATATAAAAAATATTATTGAAAAACAGAAATCTTAGATAAACATGGATATCACCAAAAAAATTAACAATTATCCCCCATATACATTGTTATTGCAATGAAATATCTCATGAAACAATAAAACCCCATTAAGACTATAAAATCTTGAACAGTTAATTGGAACTGCCTCTATCATACATTAACATAAATTTATAATTCCACTAGAACATAAAACATTATACAACACAACATATACTAAACTCTATCATCATTATATCAAAATTATAAAATGGGATCCTTATAAGGAAATAATGATTAAGGTAGATATGGATAATAAAAAAGTAATTTTTTAGAAAATTTTATTATTACATATCATCAAAAAATCAAGATATATTTACTTAAAATAAAGAAGACTCTGGTAGACATTCCTTTATTATAATTTTTATTTTCAAAAACTTATTAATTCATTGATACATAAAGGGGATCTAATGAATAATATATTAGGAATGATGTGAAAGAATGTTAAAATATGACACTAAATGGTAAAAACGACAACATCCTTTAACAAAACGTTGACAACTTGTCCTATGATTGAGGTTTTTTCCAATGGTATATAAATTTGTACCATGATTATGTGAAGGATACTCTTACCGTTATTTCACTAAACACTAGCCCTAGTCCATTTAGAAGAATAGTTTGTAACAAATACTATATTTCTTGCATGGGAAACAATCACTCACTTTAATAAGAATAACTACCTATGAAAGGATTCAATTTATTCTTTAATTATTACTTCTTTGCCAAATAAATTCCGCATCACCTATTTGAAATCCTTCATAATCTTTAAACCATGATGTTACCCTACACACTGAATTTTATTACATATTTTCATTCATTTAAATTATACTAATATACAATATTGGTGCATTAAAATTCTATATAACTGTATAATTATAAACAGATGCATGTGTTCAAGTGGATAGATTTATGGAAGTACCTATACATGTTTATTAAAATTATGTATGGGTGTGCCACTTATCGAAATATATTAATAAGAATAAATGACAAATCAGTCATTATAACTCATTATTGTAACACCCTGATGAGATGATACATGGAAGAAACCAAAATTTAACATTAGAATAATATTACATTTAGAATAGTATAAGGGAACCTGAAATAACAATAAAAGTTTGAAATTATCAAAATATGAAATATCATTTCCATGATTACATTGATTACTAAATAAATTATTTATACTTATTATAAAGGGAAATAAGAAATATAGAATCATAATAATACATCAAGATTCATTAAAAACTAATATTTCATTGATTTCAACAATAATAATATCCAAAATATTAAAACATTTATTAGAATATAAGTTTTCCACTAATTATGGTATTCAATTGTAATGTTTATAATATTTCATAGAATCCCAAGAAAAAATAATTTATTTATTATCGATATGTATTTTTAATCAATGTAGTTCACTAATATTATAGCCTAAAACCATATGATACATCATTTATACTATTTTAGAATTAGTTGAATAACACTAAATTATAGTGAAAGAACATTATTTCATATTAAAATATTATTAATGTGTTTATAAACCATTGAATACAATGATAAAATATAGATTAATTATTATCAAACTCTCAACTAATAAATAAAATATAAATATATAATAATGGTTTAATTATCACATAAAGATGAATTCTAAATATATAATACACACCCAAAAGTTCAATGTATTTTACTGTATATGATTTAACTAAATAAGGAAAAAATATATTAGTTTGGTTATATATAACACCCTGGTTTTTTTGAGAATTATTATTTTTTGAATTAATTTTACATTTATGATATTTCTCATATCGGATAACCCTAAAAATATTTTATTTTATTTTAAAGAACAATATTTTTCATGTGTCATACACAACACTATATTAATAATGCATAATAAAAAACATAAATTTTAGATTTCTTTACATGGAACATTTTGGTTAGCAAAGACATTGCATATTTTACACAACAAAAATTTAGGTTCCGGGCACAACGGAAGCGTGTTGGTGGGTTTTCCCAACTTTAATTTTAAAATTAAGCAATTTTCAATCTGAGATCCGTCACAATTTAAAATGCAGAATCGTCAGAACAGAACGAAGAACGGAAAACTTCAGAGGGAATCCTGGAACTAAAGAGATAGGGTCATCAAATGTTGGTTATAATTAATTTTATTAATTCACAAGAATTACCTTGGTGGAATTATTTCTTCGCCGATGTCTCTGGTCACGATCCTGTGAACTGTCGTTGCATCGTAGAATCTAAGTGTAGGATTCCACTAGCAGTGATCCACATGTATGCCATGTATCTTCGGACATCACCAAACGGATCTTTGGGTGCTAGCGTGTAAGAACCTTCAATTGCGATGTCTGCCTTCGATCACCTTGGTATCTCGGTCTTGAGAGCGTTCTTGGAGGAAGGAGTTCTTTTGGTCATGAATGCATACTCCAGAATTATTGTGCACAACTATTGGTGAAAAGTTTTGGGTTTGTGAGGATATTTATAATCGTGTTTTGAGGCTATATAGTTATGAAAATAAATAAATGTGTTACACGTTTTATTTATTTCATTAACTCTTATTGAAAACCCCTATGTTGAATTATTAATTCCTTGACATGCTCCCACGCTGATTATAATTAATATCACAGTAATGAAATTATTTCCTCAAAATACCGAATAGAAAAAATACATGCCGTGTAATAATTAATACATGGTGTGTACTTGTTTTTCCTTAGAACTACACGGCGTGTATATTTAATATACACGGCGTGTACTTTTATTTTCCACTTTCCTTTATTTCCTCCTCCACATTTATTAGACCTTGAGTAATGGCTATTTATTTCAAAAATAAATGTAACTCCATTACTCGCTAATAAATATATTATTTCACCCACAATATATTCTCTCGAATAACTAGTGTAAAAATAAATGTGATCAAACATCCTTAAATAATTAATAAACCTCATTCAGTAATAATTTTATTTAACTTGTAAAATTAATATTTTACTACGGTACATGAACAAACTTAGTGTGTGACCCTCTAGGCCTCTTTTTCAGTGGCATTAGGTGGAGCCTGCCTAAACTCCAAGGTTAGAATCTTGCAACATGCCAAGGCACCAATAGAGAAAGACGTTAACACCGCAATGACGTGTCACTTCATATGAATGCTTACCATATAATATAATCCCTTTGTCTCGATATTTCTAATCAAGTGGGTTGTATGCTAGTGCCATCAACCCATGTGCTCGATCATTCTTTCTTTAACATTCTAGAATTGAACTTTCCCATTCCTTATCATGGACAAGTATTTATTTTGGATATATCAATTCCATCAAAGGGCCTAAGATATCTACTTCCTTTATAGAACTGAAGGGTTAAATCCTTTATGGAATTATCTATTGATGTGGTATTAATCATGACACACCCAATGTTTCCTACCTCGCTGAAAAGAGTGTGGCATCATAGATTTCATCAATAAATCTATGTGCGTGAGTAGTAATACCCGTTAATAATAATCTTAAATTTTATGGACCAATACACATGTCCACATATAGAACATCTAATGAAACTATGAAACGTGGATTTCTACTGGCGAGTCTTGTTCTCATAATGTCCTATTGGATATTACCATGGGCACACACCATGAGAAGGTTCCACAATGTTTTATGAGTCCTCACCCCTAATGTCTTGTATTATTTGTGTCCCTAAAATAACATTATCCGGCCATTGAACATATATTCAAGAAAAGTGTTATGGCACTTCCGGGTTCTCATCATAACAGTGGTCCGTTATGACCCATTAATGCAACAACTATCCTTATGAAATTATCAAATGCATTGTCATGTAGAAGAACAATCAAGATGTGATAAGGCATATATTATTGAATAAATTATAAAGTATTTGGTTCTAGGCCACCAACTCCAACAGACTCCCACATGGACTAGAGCCAACTACTATCAACTGTTAACCCACTAGCTCTCACATGATATTCATGCTTCTGCTGAGAGAGGCCTTTAGTCATGGGGTCTTCCACATTCTCTTCTGTGTACACTCTTCTCAATGCAAATTCACCCCTTTGATAAAAATCCCTCATGAGGTGATATTTCCAGAGTATTTTCTTTGTCCATTGATGTGACCTTGGTTCTTTTGCAAGATCCACCACAGTAGTATTATCACAATACAATGTAATGGGATCTTTAATACTAGTCACCACATCAAGATCCTAGACAACGTTCTGAATCCAGACGGTTTCCTTGGCTGCATCAGATGGCAATATATATTTAGACTCTGCTGTAGAATCAGCAAAAAATGTCTTCTTTGAACTCTTCTATCTCACTGCTCCTCCGTTGAGACAAAAACATATCCAGATTGTGACTTCAGATCATTCTAATCTATCTGAAAACCAGCATCAGCATACCCTCTGATGACAATATCCTCTTCTCCTCCATACACCAGGAATATATCCTTAGTTCTTCTCAGATACTTAAGGATAGTCTTAACAGTAGTCCAATTATGTTCTCCTATATCTACTTGTTATCTACCTACCATGCTCAGTGCATAGGCAACATCAAGCCTGGTACATAACATGGCATACATGATGGATCCAACAGCCGAAGTGTATGTGATCTTACTTATTCTATCTTTATATTGTTGTGTTTGATGACACATATTCTTAGAAAGATATAGGCCATGTGACACCGGAACCAATCCCCTCTTGGATTGTTCCATTATAAATCTCTTTAGTATCTGGTCAATATATGTACTCTAACTTATCCCAACCAGCCTCTTGGTTCTATCACGGTTGATCTTGATCCCTAGATTCTAGGCTACTTCACCCAAGTCCTTCATAGAGAAACACTTGTTCAAAAAGTACTTAACTGACTGTAAGACTGGTACATCATTTCTAATAAGAAATATTTCATCAACATAAACTACTAGGATTACGATCGAATTTAAATTAAATTGTTTATAAACACATGGATCAAATTCGTTTTTAATGAACCCAAATTATTTTATGGTTTCATAAACTCGAATGTTCTATGACCTGGATGCTTTCTTTAATCCATAAATGGATTTTTACAACCTGAAAACCCGTTTGGATTCACCTGGTGTCACAAACCCTTCTGGTTGTGTCATATAGACATCTCCTTGAAGGTTTTCATTAACGATTGTTGTTTTGAAATCCATATGCCAAATATTATATTCATGGTAATCTGTTATGGATGGAATGATTATTATGTATTTAAATGTGGAAAATGGAGAGAAGGATTCATCATAGTCAATTCCATGACATTGTCTGAATCCTTTAGACACTAGCCTTGCTTTATAGGTGTTAACATGACCTTCCACATCCATCTTTCTCTTGAATACCCATTTTCATCCAACATGCTTTACATCAACTAGCCCATCGACCAGAACCCAGACATGGTTCTGATACATGGAACCCATATCATAATTCATACCTTCTAGCCATCATATATTTTCTGAGATTTCTACTGCTTCCTTGAAGGAGATAGGTTCATCATTGTCCAACAATAATGATTCACCATCCCCAGTGACTAGGAAACCAAATCTCACTAGTTCCCTTACCTCTCTTGACCTCCTACGCAGTACTTGTGTTTCTGGAACCTCTTCCACGGTGACTTGTGGAACTTTTTCCTATTCCAACCCATGTGTATCTTGAGCATCAACTTCATCGAAGTCAATCTTTCTCCCACTATCCTTCTTGAGGATATTCTCCCTCTAAAGAAAGACAGCTTTTCTGGCGATAGCCACTTTCTTTTCTAAAGGTTTATATAGGTAATATCCATTCGTTTCCTTGGGATATCCTACAAAGATACACCTTGTGCTCCGGGGTTCAAGTTTGTTTCCTAATAAGTCCTTAACAAATGCCCCGCATCCCCATACACGTGTGTGCGACAAAGTGGGTTTCCTTCCATTCCATAACTCGGATGAATTCCATTTTCCACCTTAGTTGGTACTCGGTTTAATGTGTATGCTTTAGTTTTTAATGCATATCACCAAAAGGAGAAAGGAAGATTCGCATGACTCATCATCTACCTCACCATGTCAAACAAGGTGTGGTTCCACCTTTAACTAACACCATTCCACTATGGTGTATAAGGAGGTGTGAGCTGAGAGAGAATCCTAGACTCCCATAAAAGATTGATGAACTCTTGGTTCAGAAATTCTCCACCTCGATCCGATCAATGTTTTTTTATCTTATTCCAAAGATGATTCTCTACATCATTCTTGAATTACTTAAATTTCTCTAAGGCCTCTGACTTATACCTCATTAAGTAGACACATCCATATCTACTCAAATCATCAGTAAAATTAATGAAGTTAGAATATCCACCTCTAGCTTCTATTGGAAATGGTCAACACACATACGTGTGTACCAATCCTAGATGCTCTGTGGCCCTTTCACTCTGTCCACCAAAAGGCGACTTAGTCATTTTTCATTGTAAACAAGATTGAAATATACCAAGTGGTTTTATCTCAGTAGAGTCTAAATAACCATCTTGGTAGTCCTTTGTCAAGTGCATATCGTTCACATGACCGAGACGGTGATGCCACAACTGGGTGATGTATGAGTCATGTGAGTTTGTTTCATTATCTATTGCCAACACTTTGTTTTCATAATTTAATACATACAAACCATTATTTAAATGTGTCATATGATAACATAAATTGTTTTTATAAATGATACAACACTTATTTCCAAACATGTAAATAAATCCATCCATATCTAAACAAGATACAAAAATTATGTTCTCGGTAACACTAGGCACATAATAACAGTTTTGTAAAACCAAAATCATACCAGTTAGCAATGAGAAGTGGTAATCGCCAATAGCCAATGCAGCCAGCCTTGCGCCATTGGCACCTCAAAGATCCACCTCTTCTCTAACAATCATTCTTAATATACTTGGTTCTTTCATTTGAATACATATGTGAGCCCCACATACAGTATCTAATATCGAATGTGTAGAAATAGAAAGATTACACTCGATAACGAATGCACCTTTAGCATCCCGACGCTTCTGGGTGCATATCCTCTTCCAATGGTCCAGCTTGCCACATGCAAAACATATTTCCTCTCATTCCTTGCCCTAACTCTAGATCATCCCCTTCTTGGAGGGATGATTCTCAGGGGCTTTAGACCGTTTATAAGTATTTGGCCCCTTTTCCTTGTCCTTCCTCTTATTCACCATAAGGACTATGGGTTTGTTACTCCACATATATTTATCTACCTGGTGAGTTAAGGGAAAAAATTATATTTTAGGAAAAACTGGAACATTCTCTTCCTGCACATACAATTTCCTCTCGTGGTGATGGATGACGCATAAACGCCACTGCCACTCTTGGAAATTAGTTCTAGTAAGAAGGTTTTCCTTCTCGAGTATGGTTCCCAATGATATTTTTTATGTAATTTTCATTCCATTATTACAAATTAAAATGAGCAATGGTTTTAGTACATTATTACAAAAATGAGACAAATAAATAAATTAATACTTATAAGTCTCCCACAATTTTATCGAAATATGATAGTAATCACATTTTACATTAGTATATTCTGTTGCCTGAATATTCTAGTGGAAAGGATCCATATTTCCCTTAGCATTACCTGAAATTGGGTTGGTGAGGCAACATGAAGTGTTTTAGGTAGGCATTCCAAATGCCAACTGCTTTAACTCGCAGCTCTTTGATCCACTGATTGGAATCCCCAATCTTGAAATCCATTTATTTTGTATTTACTCATCCTTTTCCTCTTTGTCACACCATGTCCGGCTATGGCAGTCAACCCTTGATTCGAACCATGTCAATTCAACCCAAAAACATGAATTAGAATTCCCCGATAATTGCAATCACCCCATCTAGTGTTGGTCAAGAAATTTGAACTATGGTTCGATTCTAACCAAGATTATGGAAGGCTATACCGACTTAATATTTCTTTCAGGGATTTTATGCTTATATGTAAATTTCCATTTTATTATCTTTGATAACATGATTATTAATATTAAGTTGGATATACTTATTTGATTAACCATGTCTACGATAATATTTATGTATAAGCCGGTTTTATTTTATTTCCATCTTGGATGCTGGTTTAAATTCATTGATTGTGTGATCGTGACAACATACCCCCAATAAATAAACCATGCAATTGACAGAAATAAAATAAATGGTATGATCATGAGATTTTTCTATTGGTTATTTTATCTAGCAATAGATAAACTAACCCAAGGCCTATGGGAGAAACACCTTGAACCATTATGGTTCATTTTTACAGCTTTCCACCAGTCCACCTTTATATCTCCTTGGATTGGTTTCACCTTATATCTTGACTTGAGCCACCTCCATTATCTTGGGAGCTCTATCCATTACATATTCAGTTATCTCACATGTAGGTGATGGGTAAAAAAGGGTTTTTTACATAAAATAATCCTTGCGCACTCATGCCCTACTTATTAATGAGGAGATGGCTTGCATGAAAAAAATTATTATTCAAATCAATTAATTAAAAGAAAACATTTACATACAAAGGTCTCGGTCTAGCTCATGATCATCCATACATGAAATGATATTTACGCATAAATAATACTAGCATTCATTTATTTAATAATTCTTGTTTAAGATAAATCACACTCAATTCTACTAATTATCTTTAATTAATCAATCCTTTTATCTTAAAACCTTTTCTATGCTTCCTTGAGATTCTTGTCCATCATAGTTTTAAACAAATAAATTCATTTTAAATTATCCTTGTACATAACTTGTTCCTCATAGTTTTATGATTTTTCATCCCTGATGGCCTGTATTATTCGTCTCTATCACATAACATCATCCAACCATAGAACATATATTCAAAAACAGCGTTATGTCACTTCAATATTACCATCATAGAAGGGATTTACTATGACCCATTAATGCAACAGCTATCCTTAGGACATTAACAAATGCATTGTCGCGCAGAAGAACAATCAAGATGTGATAAGGCATTTATTAATGAATAAAGTACAAAGTAGTTGGTTCTAGGCCACCAAATCCAACAAAACAAACATGGAATATGGAACATGAAACCACAACATGTCACACAGATCACACAATATTGACATGGTTTATGTTACATGCAACAATGAGTTTCTACAAAATATATTATAATTGTTCTAATTATTTAAATGATATAATTATAATGTAGCTGTAAAAATGGGTAATATAAATAGTGATACCTTATTTAAAAATATTTTTTATAATGGTTTTATATAAATAAAACATATTTTCAATTAAGGATATAATTATTGGTAACATCTCTTTATTTTTACAAATACAATTTTTTTCAAACAATATAATTTTCATGCCATTTTTTTTAAAACCAAAAAATAATTTTTTTTAAATTTAAAATTTTTATTTTAGAAAAAAAATTATTTTTTGAATTTATAATTTTAAAATTATCAATGGTCTAAATTTTGGGAATTTTCTTAGAAACTTCATTTTAGGATGAATAGTGGAAAAACTGAATTTTAATAGAAAAATTCTTTTTTCATATAATTAATTTATAAAGTTAAATTGCATTTTTAATTAGTTTAAAAGTTTAATTAGATAATATTTTTATCAATTAATACTCTTTAGTTTATATAGTTTAATTTCACATAGATAATGGGTATTAAAAATTAGAAAATCATTGAATGTTTTTACATTAAAAACTCATATTGTCGACCTGACTGCGAGATTAATTTTAAATTAGTTTCTTTCTGTTTTTTTCATTTTAATTTATAACAATATATTCCATATTTCGAATCATCATAATTAATAATTTATAATATTATCCACTTAGTTTTAAACCAAAATTATTATTTGAAGTAATTATAACTTATTACATCCATTAAGATAAAACTAAGCATAAATAAGAAATAACTCTAAATTTAAGATAAAATATGAATTAAAAACATGTAAAAACAATATTATTGAAATTATAACTCTATGAACCTTATTTAAAGAGTTTATTTTTGTTTTGTATGACTATTTTAGGTAAACACATGTCTAGACCTAAATTGTTTTAAAAAATTGCAAGTGTGTCCATTACCTTCTCTATAAAAGGACACCACACATCCCTCTTCTTCACACCTATAAAAAACATAGCATATTAAAATATCTTCTAAATACACTTAATAAAATCCCTCACTTTCTCATAAAAGACATACCTTTTTCATAAAGAAAACCACGTAAGCCTTTAGGTACAATCCCAGAGGAGTTACCCGGTTATGAGGTGAAGTCTTATCATAAACTCCATTATTCAATTTGTTTCTCCACCCCATACACTCAATTTATTACATTATTGTAGAATAGAATTAGTATTTTCAGTATATTATTATGTGTTTATGCTATTTTGTAGATATAAATGTACGCAAAGATCAATCAAATGATTAAAAAACATAATGATTATATGTACAATGAACTACTGCCCCAACAAATGATAAATGTTCATTTTTTTCATTTATCGCCTCTAATGGGGGAAATTATGAGGGTCACTATGTTTATATATGTCATATATTATATTTATTTTCCCTTTTTTCCTTCATTAATAATTAATAACCATACTTATTTTAATTTCCATTTGTTTATATTAAATAATTTCGATTGAGGAATTTTTTCCTACCGCCCCCAAAAAGCGAGGTGATTCCTTCACTTTTTACATGGAATGTACTAAAGATAGGTTTTATAAAACACTATGATATATATGATATAAAAATTATACTATACTAATGACCCATATACACACATATATATTTATATATACTTATATGTCGTTTTATTTATTTCGTTCAATATGACAATGAAAAGGGAAACAATTTTCATGCATACATACAACTTACCTTACCAATGAACAATGTATTAAATTTAATAAATACTTATTATATATCTTATTATAATAAACATTTAAATAAAACATTTTCTATTTCTATAATTTTGTAAGTTATTGAAATCTAGATATAAATATAAGGACCAAAGACATAACAAATTATGATACATGCAAAAACTTTTCTGAATATTTGTTGAAGTGAATCCATAAAAATGGATTGTGGAAAAGAGGTTAATATAATGTCATAATAAAACCATAAATGGTATTATATATAATAATATGGTTATATATAATATTTATAATCAATTTATATTTATTAT
Organism: Viscum album; assembly: GCA_963277665.1. NCBI lineage: Eukaryota > Viridiplantae > Streptophyta > Magnoliopsida > Santalales > Viscaceae > Viscum > Viscum album. The sequence goes on along the minus strand of OY728119.1, from coordinate 322,207,531 downwards.
ATTGGTGGTTTTTATGAGTATGAAGAGATTCAAGATAAATGATAAGGAGGTTTCATCTCACTTTTTATTTATCCGAGATACATGCTTTATTCATCACCCATTAATTGTTTGTGGTGTGTATAATAACCATTGATGTAATCGATAATTAATATTGAAAAAATAATGGGCATTTAAATTTCAAATTAATATATTAATTTCTTGGGGTTTATGTTCTACAGTTTACCAAATCAGTAAAATAGTTTTGTTTGAATTTTTATTCTTTGAGAGTCATGTTTTGTTATGATCGTTAGTTCATTTTGAGGTGGTATATAATTCAATATTACATGATATATCATGAATGATATTTTTTTCATTAAATTCTAATAGTAATTTAATTATCATTTTTTACAAAGTGACTATGATCCCTAGTTACCAAGTGATTAGAGTTTATTGAATCCATCTCATGTCTTTTCAATATTGTTTATGTTTATGCTTCCATGGATGAAATATTATGACCCAAATCTCCAGAACATTAATGAAACATGATCTCATCAGGTTATTCAGTATATATTATTTTCTTTTTACAATTTTTATACTATTTGGTATATTATATAGTTAAAAATCTTTTTCTAAGAAATCTTGATTTTACCCTCTATTTCTTCAGAAATCTATGTGTTTTAAAAAGAATTTCCAGGAATATTGTAGAATTTCCCTATAATATTTAAAATATATTTTACCCCTTCGTATTTTTCCAATATCTGAAAAGGAATTATTATATCTATTTTTAAACAATAATTTTTTCTAACATTTTTAGCATGAAAACAAAATGTCATTTTTACCTCATACGGCACATATAAATTTATAAGTCATCATTGCATTGAAGATTCCATTGAGTTTATAAATGGGTAATTAGTATGATTTTTCATAGAGTAAATTTCAATGGAAAATTGTGTTCCAAATGATTTCACACTAATATATATGTTTTAAGTGTATATTTAAATAATTGGAATTATAAAAATATCAAAATTTCTTTGTATGTTCTCATGTGAAATGGTTTTCAAAACATTTTAAGATTTCATTAAATATGATTAATATGTTTTCAAATAAAAAGGGTTTTAAAATATTTTGATGATACATTTTAATTCATTAAATTAAAATGGATAAAAAATATTTCCATCCTTCGTTATAAGTTTTCATGTTATTAATATAAAAATTACTTTCAAATGGTTTTAAATTTTAAAAACATTATTAAAAGAAGAAATGATATTTTCCTCTAGAATTTTTTTTAATGATATTTACAAATTATTTACCATCTATGATTACATCTGTTTAGGTTAGCCATTCTCTTTTAGGAAATGACCAAAATTTATCATTCATATTCTTTATATGAATGAGTCATTCTTAATTTCTTGGTAGTTATTAATCTCATTTCTCTTCCATAGGTTATAAGTTTAGAAAATATTTTTCTCTATTATAGTTTATTATTATGATGAATGGATTATTAAACCATTAACTATTTCCATAGGTTATTAATAGTTTACATTTTTATGAAACCCATATAATTTTATGGGTGATCACATTATTGTTTATGAGTTTTTTGGACATGTATGTATTAATTCATTACGAAATAGGTGAGACATATATCAATCACCAATATATTGGATATGTATTTATATATCATGAGATCAAAATTTCATGAATAATAAATGAACACTTTTCAATATTTTATGGTTGGAATGAGAAATCAAGTTGGTTCATTACTATAGGAATGTAATGAGAAATGAACTTGGTTCAGTAATACATGGATGGAATAGAGATTAAAATCATTTCAGAAATAGTCGGCTAGAATGTAGAGTGTACCCAGTTTAGTAATACTGTGATGGAATAGTGTGTTGACACTATTTTATGAAGTACTTTTTCCACTATGATGGTCTATCTGATAATTATTTAACTACTATCAAAATAATTATATATTCTTATGTGCCTTTCATAATTCCTTTTTTTAGTTAGAAATTATCATATCATGGATTATGTTCTTTATTTCCTTTTGATTAATATCTGGTGAACTACAAGGATTTTTTCCATTATTCATTTATATGATCTTTGATATGAGAGGTATGATATTATATTTTTTTAATAATGTTTTAAAACATTTATGTTCATGATCAGGGTTATATATATCCATGTTCTACCCTTAATGATCAATATAGCTCACCCATGTTTTGGTTTCTTTTCCCTCTTTATGAATATATGTATATTTTTTATTAGACTAGGAATGGTTAATGTGATGAATAATAATGTGGCTGACAATATATATAATTTATTTATCAATTTTTATATTTCCATTTTTTCAAAGGTAGTAGACAAGTTTGTTCTTTGTGAATCTATTTGTATAATGTTTTAAGTATTAAAAACATGTTATATAATGATAATGTTTGAAATAATAGGGTATCTATAATTGGTACAGATAAAATGTTTAGTTAACCATTGGAAGATCAGATGTTAAAACCTAAGTGGAATCCTTGATGAAATGTCTAATGATAAGTATATAGATAAAAAATCATAGGATAGTGTCCTTGATTTTTTTCCAGTGATTTAGTTATAGTGTCCTTGAAATACATCCATTGTTAGATATTAAAAATTTATGTGGTTCTGGTACAGATGTACGAATGTGTAATAACTCTGAAAATATATTCTAGGCATGATTAGGGAAATTCGGTACATGAAAATGAGCTTTTCTACACAGTTAGATTGACACACCTGATGGATATTCTTTGTTAAATCAAAATACTCTGGATAAACCATCACAAAGGATTTAAATTATATTTTCCAAAGAATACCCTTATATGATCCTAAGGTAACATATATTAATGAATTTTTCAAGAATTAGACGTCTTATATGTAATTAGTTTAATGACTATGTGGTTTTATAGTATGATAAGTAATTCTCACTCTATGCTTCTGGTTTTATTCAATGGAGATAACTTGATGGAATTTTGTAAATATTTAATGTGATTGAACACTTACTGATTCAAATTAATTACAGATGATTACAACTGTAAATGAGGTTTTAATCATGACTAATTATTTTTCATGTAACATTATTAACAATGTCTACCATAACCAACAATTGGATACGCATGGATGAGAAATAATAAGTTCTCAAAGAGATTGGGTAATGGAGACTATAGTGTAAACAATATTTGGTTTTCATTGTGACTTGTATGTGCAAGGAATCCAATAATTGAATGTCCTATAGGAACAATAATATGATTTGACTTAGAAAATAAAATACATAAACAAAAGTGTTGGCATGGTTAAAATAAAGAGTTTAGTTAATGGAATGGGTGATAATATTATCCTCCTAAAGTCATTAATTAATGATATTTGTTTAAATTGTGGTTGAAATTGTCATTTTTCAACATAATTTCTTGAGTGGAAATATACCAAACTGAATAATAAACGTGGTTTGAGTAATGATTATATTGATAATAATGCAGATACTACATGTTATATGTAAAAATAATGATGTATTGCATAACAGGATGAGGTAAACATGCAAATGGAATAAGGAATAATTGTGATAATAAATTGTTTCATATATTTGGATTGGATTTTTATTTTATTTAAATGTTGAAATATGAAAGTATTATACCTTTAATGTTTTTAAATATATATTTACAAGAAAACATTGAATTATTTTGATGGAATAAAATGTTTTATAATGGAAAGGTTATTTCTTGAGAAAACAAGATATTAAGGGAAATAAAGACCTTCATTGGTTTCTTATGTTATAATAAATTTTTTTTCCTAATGGTATATGTGGTATTAATTGGTATATTGGAAGGTACTTATTACCTTATAACTAATTTAGGACTTGTTGGTGTGTTGTTTATACTATCATTGATTAGGTTTACAAAAAATATTCAATTTCTGGAATGTATCCAATATTATTTGAATAATGACAAATGCATGTTTTCCATAATTATTTATGGTAATTTATGTTTTTACAATGTTTTTAGAGATTATATGGTGATGGTATTCACACCTACACAACAGGAAAACCATGTGGTGTTTTATAATACACATTGGAATCCATGTTACAAAAATTTAATGACATTCATTATAATATTTTTAATTTTCTACTTTTAGATGGATTATAAGGTTAACCCTCATTAAAATTTTATGTTAATCATTAGAGGATGTATCTATATATTGAGATTGTATATAAAATATTGGTTTAATGTGTATTTAGTTGTTATTAAAATCTCAAATATGTTTTTTATATTTTATAAATTATAGTTGTATGGGTTTTGAAAATTATATAATTTATTTTAGGTGAATACAAATAATGTTTGGAAAGGATACAGGTCATGAACCCATGACTAAAGGTTGAGAAGGGTTTCATTACTACAATTGACCTATATGATGTCCTTGTTAGTCTATAATTATTTTTGATGAATAATTATTTATGATAAAACAATAGTGTTAGTTTATTTCTTTAGAGATTATTGTTTTAAACATATCAATTTTTTATTATAGTTATTGATAGATATTTTTATTTTTATTTTTTTATGGGTGATAATATCTACTAAAAGTGTATTTTAGTGATCTAGGAATCAATGTTTATTTCTATACATCCATTTCATAATGTAATGAATGAATTCGACATAGTTAAAACCCGAAAATAATGAAATTTTTCTTATACAAATATTTCAAGTATGTATATTTCCTTATATTCATGGTCTACAAAAAATTAATCATATATAAGATAATGATAAATAAATGATATCATAATACCATAACATTTGTTAATGCAATGAAATTATAAATCATCATAAACTCATGATTATGAGTCCCTCAACTTTTCTTTTATCATTCGCTATTTTTATTATTGATGACCTAAATCACTACGTAGAAATATTCACACATTTTCTCCATCTCCAACATTTAATCCCAAAACAAATTTCTCTTTTGTGTTAAAAAAATTATATGATATCCTGTGCAAACGATATGCTTCCAAAATTTAGTTTAGGAGGGATGTTTTATTAGTTATGTTCTTGTTTCGGGATTCTTTGAATGGAGGATTCAGTTATTAAACCATTGAAAACCCAAATAAATTTAGAACGAAAACTCATTTTTAGGTGTTGAAGAATATAACAACCTAATATTTTTTGAATTATTATTTTATGAATTAATTTATGATTATCGATATTTTTAGGTCACATAACCCAAAAAAATAGTTAATTTTATATTAAACAACTATGTATGGATAGATTTATGCAACACCATGTGAATCATGCATTACAAGTGAAATAAATTTTAGATTTCTATATGCAGAACATCAGGGTTATATTTTAATTTTGGTACATTGCACCCAACACAAAATTGGAATACACAACATGCATCATCAACTTTTTATATAAAACATGTAACACCAACATGGCATTAGCTACATACAACACTAAGTTTCTATGAATCATATGTTATGTATTATAATTTTTAAAATGATATAAATATATATATCCATTAATATATGTAATATAAATAGTTATATATACTAATAAAATATTTTATATAATGATTTTATATAAATAAAACATATTGATAATGAATGATTGAATTTTCAATAATTCCATTGTTTGTTTAAATATACAATTTTCTCAAACAACTGACTTTTTGATATCCTTCAATAAAATATAATGAAATTATGTTTTAGACAGAATTAGGAATTTGATTTTTCATAATAATGCTCACCTTGGAATTTAGAAGTCCAGATTATCTTATGTTGGTATTTTCAGATTTGTTTGAGAAACTTCATTTTTGGATGAACAACGACAAATACCAAATTTTATTTCAAAACTAAATTTTAATACAAAATATTTATAAGGAAAAATTATATTTTAAATTTGATTAAAAGTGTAATTATATAATATTTTATCAATTAAAAAAATACAGGACATTAATATCAATTTCACGATGAACATGGGTATAAAAACATAGCCAACTGTTGGATGTTTTTACTTTATCTACATACATTATCAACCTGAATGCAAGATTAAATTTTAATTAATTTATTAACCATTTCGTAAAGGAACATGAAAAAATATATTCAGAATTTTAAATCAGAGAAATGTATAATTCATAATATGGAAAAAATTGTTTTTTAATAATATTATTATTGAATGCAATTATAATTATTTACATCGATTAAGGTAAATTTAGGCTTTTGTAAAGAAAAAACTGTAAATTTGTGACCCAAAAAGACTTAAGCAAAACTTCAACACCCATTTTTGGAAATTATTCAAAAACAACATTCCATTATTAGTTTTTTTATGTCATTTTTTATCTAAAAACATTTGTACACCTAACATGTTTTCAAAAATACCAAGTGAGTCAGTTCCCTTACATGTAAAATGCCACCACCTCTCCCACTTCGTCAAATATCTCAGTACAGTAAGATTCTATAAATAGCTATCCAATATAATTCCAAACATCCATAAATTTCTCCTAAAATCATTCCCTATTGTATAAGTTCATCCAATGAAACCTTTTGGCACAAAACAATAGGACATACATGATTAAGAGGTTACATCTTCTCCAAATATCATTTATTTAATTTTCATTCCGACCCAATTAATTATCTTTATTCCACGATTGCACAAAAAATATATTCAATTTATGATGATTTTTTTATGATAGTGGTTATTTCTAATCTTACACACACATTCATCTAATGGGTAACAAATTTTATTATATTTGTATATAGAGAACTACCGCCTCACTGGATGATTGTTGTTTGTTTTTTTCTTTTACAACATATCATGGTGGAAATTATGATAGATAACATTATTATATATTTCATATATTTATATTTATAATGTATTTATTAATTTTTATTACTTTTAAAGAAAATACTTTTTTTAATTCCATTTGTTGTTAATCCGATAAGTTTGTTTGATGAACTGTGCACTATCACCCCCTAAATGTGATGTGATTCATTATCACACTACACCGTACCTATTAAGGAAGGATTTAGAGAAATTATACGATATATGTGATATAAAAAATATACTTTATTAATTATATATATATCTACATATATAGATACTTATATTTATTTTTTTATTCATTCTTTCTATATAGTAATTAAAATGGAAATTAATTTTATTGGTACATACTCCTTACCATCTACATGAACTGTGTATTCCATTTTATTATTATATATTCTATAGATGATTATAATACAAATATTATTTCTATATATGATATTTGTATCATGTTTTATGTTTTATAAATCATCATTAAGTATAATAACCAATGATATAAAAAATTAAGACACATGTGAAGATGAAATCATATATTACCTAAAGTGAAACCATAACATAGGATTGTTAAAAATTGAAAAATATAATTTCATATTAATATACTATATGATATTACATTTAATAATATTGTTATGTAATATATGTATAATAAATTAATATTTATTTTATAATTGTGTTTCACAAGTAAAAATTTAGTCCAGAGACAAGGTAAGGGGATTATAACATTCTTTTTATTTCAGCGAGATACATGCTTTATTCAAAACCATAACCTTTTGTGTTGTTTTTATATTCCCCATGAATGTAATCAATAATTATTTCACTTAATTTTATAATAATTAAAATAAAAATTCTATGAAATTGTTTTCATGATGTTTGGGATTCAAAAGTTATCCAATTGGTAAAATAGTTTTATCTCAATTTTCCTCCTTTAAGATTCTTGTTTTGTTATGTGCCTAAAATTATTTTGAGGTGTATATAGATTAATTTTAAATGATTTATAATTATCTACATCTTCTTGTGATATTTTAATATTCCTTTAATTCTATTTTCATACATGGAGTGTATGATCCCATGTTAAAAAGTGATAAGAGTTTATTGAAACAATTTCATTTCTTTTGATGATTGTCTATGTTAATGCATCCTTTTTTGAAAAAATATATCCCATATCACCAGAAAAGTTATGAATTTTATTCTCCTATAGCAATCCATCATGTATTGATACCATAATTATGCACTTAAATGCATGATATATTTAAGAAATTAGTTGTAAAAATTCCAAACATTGTAATCTCTTCCATCAGAAACCTATGTTTTCTAAATAGGGTTTCTATTAATATTGTGACACTAACATATAATAATTAAATGAAAATTTTAAAATTTTGACAATTTACCAATTTATTAAATGGAATATTCTTGTTTCATTCCAAAAAATGAATTTCTATATTATCTTCACCGTGTAAAAAGAATGTTCTTTTTACGTCTCACAGCATGTACATATATACCCTTTATATTTTATTTGAAACATAAATTTCATTTTAAAATGGTAAATTTTATGAAAACGTTTTAAAAAAAAATTAGAAAGATATTTTTTTTCAAAATGATTTCAAGATATATTAAAATTTTTTCAATGTATTTTACATTCAATTAGTTTCATAACATAATATTGGTTAATTAATATGTTTTCAATTAAAATTAATTTGAAAACATTCACAATATTTATTTATATGTTTTAAATGTTTTTTCGATGAAAAATATTTTTAAAATGTTTTGAAACATATTTCATATGTTTTCATGGAAAAAGTTTTTCAATATAATGTCAGGATTATTTATAAGTATTCAAGGTATTTCTACAAAAATTTATTTTCAAATGGTTTTATTTATTAAAAATTCTCTATCGTAGAATAATTGATAAATTAATTAAGAAAACGTTTTGAAAGATATTTCAAAATTATTTTCCATCGAAGATTATATCTATTGATTTTACTCATTCCCTTATAATATATTATCTAAAGGATCCATTGATATTCTTTCTATCAATGGGTTATACTAAATGTCTGGTTATTTATGAAACAAGTTGATTATTCATAACATATATGTTGATTAAATCTGTTTCTCTTTCACAGGTTATTATTAAGATGAAATGATTATGAAAAATATATCATTTTCCATAGGTTATAATATAATTACATAATTTTGAAACCCATTACTTTTTATGGATTATGTTAAGACAGTTTATGACTTTGTGGAACATTTTTGTATGATTTCACTATGTGGTGTGTTGGACCAATATTTTCCTCAAATGAATTGTATAAAGATTTAAATCTCATGAAATAGTGATTTATATTACAAGAAATGAACTTAGTTCAGGATAACATGGTTGGAATGAGAAGTTGTAAACAGTTCATTATTACATGGATGGAATGATAAATGAACTGGGTTAATAAATATTAGTAGAGAAGTTGGAGTAAACATGTCTTATTAATACATTGATAGATTGAGGAATGAACTTGGTTCAATAATATAACGCTGGGATGAGGAGAGATTTTGGTTCAGTAAAGAACATTTTCCACTATGATGGTGTGTAATGCAATGCCTAGACTACTATAATAATTATTATATATGTTTACGTTTCTACCAAAATTCGATGTTTTATTCCAATATTATGATTTCATTTCTTATTTTATCTAATTAATTTTAATTAATGTATTAGGAAACACGAAGCATTATTCCATGATTCAATAATATATTCTTTGACATGTAGGGTATGATCATCTATTTTCATGACCATGTTAGTATACAATTATTCTAATGATTATATATTCATATCACTCTTTTTTACCCTTACTATGAATGTTATTTGAAGCATCCTGAGTTTTAAAAAAACACGCTCTTCAATAGAATAAAGGATATGCTACATCGAGCATAAATGAACACCTATATATTTTTAATTAAATGTTGCCATTATAACCTGACCATTGAAATAGAGGGAATTAATATTTTCAATGTAATTATGAAAATATATTTTAATCATGTTTAAATCATTAATCTTTGGTTACCAAATTTATCTGAAATGGAACTAAAAAATAATACAATATAAATGATTCATTTTTCATAAAACCTATTTAAAAAGAGAATAATTTTGTATATAATATCACATCACTCTTTATGGATTTATATTTAACGAAAAATATATTTTATATATTTAATGAACTCTTTTAAATTTATCTTAATGTTTTTTTAAATATGATATAAGAACAAATTCAATTTTTTAAAATAAAAGATATATTTTTCAAACATAAATTGTTTTATAGCCTTTCGATGGTGAACCCTTTTTAAATATAATTCATGATAGTTTAATAAGTTCTATTTGATGGTGAAAACAATTTATAAAATATATAAATAAATTTATTTAAGGCATAATAATGATGCTGTGATTATATTATTAATTATTGATTGAGATAAATAATATTATACATATTAAAATTAAATTAAATTCTATTTTAGAATCCATATGTTAATTTCATGTATTATTACGACATGTTTTCTTTGAGGTAATATAATTTTTTTAATCAATCAAGTTGTTATAGTTTTCACAAAAATAAAATTCTAAATTGTGACTAAATAGACATAAATTAGTATTTCAAGTAAGTACTATTTTATAAATGATATAAAAATCATAACAATCTATGATTCAACCAACTAACATAGAGAATGTTACAAATGACATTAATGATTCACATGATGTTCATTTGGAATTTTATATTTAATATATTATCCTTAACATTTAAAAATACATGACGACTTTGTATATGTTATTTTATTTATGTAAGGGTAAAATACCAAATATATTGATAAATGTGTGACTTAAACAAGTATAAAGCCTTTTAATTTAGAGGATTTTTACCAATCCTCATTTTGACCTTGAAATATATCACCTTTATTAAATTATAATTTTAAAATCAATTTACAATAAAATAATATTTTAAGAAATTCCTAAAGCTCCCCTCCACCCTCTTATAAAATTCCACCACCTCTAACCACTTACTAACACCTCCTTTTCATTTTGGATCACACGAATTCTACTCAAATTAGCTCATATCATAACATACACCTTCTAGAATCATTACCAAGGGAGTAAGAAAATTCAAGAAATTCTTTTTGGTTCAATGGAAAAGGAGTAACCTAAATTTGAGGTAACGTCTTCTCCCAAGATCCTTTTATTTATATTCCTTCAGTAACCCCCTATCTGCTATTTTTCCAGTATATATAAAACAAATTATGAATAAGAATTATAATAGTTATTTTTATTTTAATTTTCACCTAAACTTACACACACCTACATCTAATAGATATTGAACTTACCCTTTCTGTTTACAATGAACTACTGCCTCACGAAATGATGATAGTTAAATTTTCACCTTCCACCTCTCATAGTGTCCATTATTCTGGAAATATTTTTTATATATTATATTTTATATTTTTATCGTATATATTATTTTGTGGATTTTATTTGAAACATAACTTTATCCTTTACATATCATGTAAATACAATAATTTCATTTGAGGGAGAGTAGAATACTGCCCCCTCAACATGATATTCCTCATTCACGTAGTACATGGAACACATAGTGGATAGTGTCAATTAACAAATTTATCATATATAACATAGATATAACATTGTAATTATAATATTTCTACATTTTATTTAGTTTTCATTCCATTAATATGAAAGTGAAATTAAAGTACCATTTATGTGTACGTATGGTCTACCATCTACATGAAAGATGCATTTCATTTAATATCATCAAATGTTATATACTATTATAAATACAGATATACTGGATACTTATTATATTTAAATAATGAATATTATTTTGGATAAGATGGAATTTTTACCACATGTACCATTTATATCAAAACAAGTACATTTTCCACTCATGTAATTAATATCAACAGAACGACTGGTGTGATATTAAATAATTATGTATGTTTTATAACATGGTAATAAATCATATAAAAGGAATAATAAACATGAAAAATTACATGAATAACATGGAAATTAACCTAATTTTATTATTTAGAAATACAAAACTATTATATAAATGATATATATTATTTCCCATTAAAAGTTAAATTATAGCTTTATTACCTATGGGTAAAAAAGAAGGTGTATCATTTAAAAATTTTGTTGCTTGAATAATATCATTGGTCCAAAGTAAATACTCATTATCTCAAATGATGATCATTTAATTATAAATGTTTATCCATTAAATTTTGGATCTATTTGTTCCTAGGAATTATATGTCATTAAATAGTGCTTCACTATGATTTCTGTTTCCATATAAATAAATTCTGTATTTCTTGTAAATGTGGGATAATAGCTAGGGATATTCCCCATGAAATTCTTAGTGGAATTTCAAATAAAAAATTTCCATGTTTTTGGAGAACAATAGAATTTATACAAGATATATAAAGAGAGTACTTGAGAAGGAATTTAAAATATTGATCAATATTTTTGATAAATGATTATTATATTTCATTTATTAGAGTTGCTGATAATATTCCTTATAAGGACCCATCCTTAAAACATTACATAATATTGGATGTTTTTCAAGAACCTAAAATATCAATTTTTCCATAATATAAAACATTTTGAAATAAATAATGATTTATTAGAAAAATATTCATATCATTTAACATGACTTATTTCATTATCTTACACTTCCATATATCCTATGAAAAACATTATAAAAACCTAGTATTAGCCAAAACAGCTAAATAAGGGATATAAATAATTAAAACATTAATTAGGTGACAATATAAAAACCTATAAAACTCATTTCATAAAATATTATTAATATGCATAAGAACATCATATTTATTCCTTGTAACATATTTAACATATAAATATTACATTCCCCCTTACGAATGGAAAAACCATTTGGTAAAAATAAATATATGGAGTACCCAATGCATTATAAAGATATAATGGGGCTCACCAATCATTTCTTAAGCAGTAATGGGCTCAACCCAAAATGTATTGAGATTTAATGGGGCTCAATAATTAATATAATCATCTAAACTATTCTCTTAAAAACATCACATACTTCTATGGAATATTCCATGAATAAAAACATGATAACTCCTTTCAACCCTAGAGAAAAACACATTAAAATTTTCATATTAACTTTTTTGGGTAAAATTTATCTATTTATTAATATAAAAATAATTGAAATAATTAATATATAATATTATTCAATAAAAATTGTGAAAACATGTAATTGAAAAGACATTAATATAGAATCATAAAATCATGCGAACTTCTCATTCCTTATTAAAAATTAATAATCATTTTGAATGTAATATACGAGACATTTAAATTTATTTTAAAAGGAAATTTTCTTACCTCGAGTTAAAATTCCATAAAATTTGTTCAATCCTCCTGTAAAATTATTTTTGTATATTCAAGTGTGTTGATTTCCTAGTTTCCAAGATCTATTTTTTCGGTCTCACTTAGAAAAATAAAATAATAATCCTAAAGTGATACCATATATAAATTTAAATCATTTTAAATAATTACATGTGATATTATAGTTTCCATTATTTCAGTAAAAGGGAAAAAAATCATCTCCCATGATGGTGGTGAATTAACAAAGAACACATGAGAATTTAATTATTTAATAAATAAAGCAGATGGAGAGTGATTTTTTGATGAATATCCCGTAAACCTAAAAAAATCCTATATATATGTGATACAGAAGTTGATATTTGACATTGTATAAGAGGAGGGTATATGGTATAAGTGAAAAATAATTTTTTAAGGACAAATAAATAATACCCTCCTTTCATTTAAATTCCATCGTGATAACCATATTATGGCTCTTGGAAAAGGTATTTTTATGAGAAAAGTTTCTTAAGAACGTTTTATGGTATTTGTAAGGGTAAATTGGTAAATATTGTTTCGAAAAATATGGCTTGAGATAATGAAAATTTGTGAAGGATGGAACCTCCTTTTATAATATAGGTGAGGGGTAACATATGGAATACAAAAAAATTAAAATATAATAATTTCATTACAATATTTAGTACATTAGAAAAAGACCAAAAAATTAATGGGATTACATTTTAGAAGGAATATAATATATTTTGGATGTTTTCAATAAATTTTGGATTTTTTAATAAATGATGAAAATATTTTATTCATGGATTTTTTTTAAATTAAAACTATTAACAATAAATCATTATTGGAATTATAAATAACATATTATATATATTTTACTATTTTATAAATCATTAATTTATTTATTCATTAAATAAAAATTTAATTCATCATTGTTATTAAAGACATTATGGTAATTAAATGTCAATATATATTTATATATATATATATATATTAGAACCAAAATTCTATTATATTTTTAGAGACTATTTGTTAAAAAAACAGATATAAATCCTCAAATAATAATATTTTACTAATTGAAAAATATTTTCTAAACCAGTTGTTTTTATTTTTAATAAAATAACATAATGGGAATAATGTGATTGTTGTGGGTCTAAAATATCCCAAATTCAAATAAAATAATGATAATGGTATTTATTTTATTATAAAAAAAATTTAGCATAAATTTGTGTCATTTATTAATTATTATAATTTTAATGAAAACATTTTGTTTATTTTTTATATGTTTGTAAAACCACTACATCAGCCTTGCATACATATTAATGTAAATTATTTCATATAAAAAATTTAAAAATAAATTAATATCAGTAAATAAGTTAAATAGATTCAAAATAAAATTCATGATTCATTCATTATTCATATTTACTCGTATACATGTAATGAAAACATCTTAAATTTGTTTTTTTATACATTGCACAAGAATTGTAATAAAATTTGAAAATATTAATATTATATAAAATTAAAATTATAAAATAAACAGAAAAAAAATAACACAAAATAATAAATAAATTATTATTGAAAAAAAATTATAACCTATTTATCAATTAAAAAATAATATTGAGATTCCCAATGTTGCATTGGCACTACGTTGACACTAATTCCAATTGATATACTTAACATTAATAGAATATAATTTTCATGTTCTATGTTATTTATGAACAATATTACTCTTATAATATCATTATGTAGTTATTAAATAAGTTTAATAAATACATATCACAAAAATCACTCCATGAAATCAGAGAAAAATAATTTATTTTATAAAAATTTGTATTTTTTACTGCTAACCAAAAATTAATATTTTATCATTAAATTATCAAAAAATTAATAATATGATAATTTCATTCTTATTAATTAAAAAATAAAAATATTTTTTTCAACATAAAATTCAATAATTGCTAAATTATTATTTTGAAATAAATACACATATAATAAATTATCAATTTTAGGAATTACTATTTAAATAAAATAATAATAATAAATATAAGAATCAAATTAATTGAGAAATACATTATTTGTTACTTTCTCCCCCTTTTTTTGAAATTTTTTCCTTGAAATTATTATCCACATAAATAAATGGGGTTAATTTTCACGCATAACATTTTTAGTTTCCAATGTTTCTTCCATTAAGATGTGGTTTATCCGTAAAACCTTCACATAGTAAATAACCTAGAAAGAAGATCAAGATCCAGTGTGTGTCAGTCCTCAAAAATAATATAAAAAAAAGTAAAGAGCAAGGAATATAAGGGGTTATTACATAGGTTAGTGTACAACACACCACATCTATCTTTATCCACCATTGGTACACAATAACTAAGGGTTGTGAAAGACCACATCATATTAGGATCATGTAGATAATTTTTTTCTAATGTATTAGCAACCTGATTGGCCTCCCGATACAAATGAGAAACAACGATGGGTATTTGACTGGATTGGTTGAGGCACTCAGACCATTGAGGCAGCACACACTAAGGCACATTACGCATTCTTGTATTCAATGCATGTACTGCAGTCATAGAGTCAAATTCAATCCAATTCCATCTCTAATTAAAGTAGACAACATACCTTATAACATTAATCACGACCCATAGCTCAGCTTCAAAAATGGTTCCAAGGCCAATGTAATGATAAAACTGTCCCTTGACAAAGCCACAAAAAGTGCGGAAAACACCTCCACATCCGGATGGACCTGGCGCACCTAGCATAGCTCTAACAAAATTCACTATGAGGCACGATGCAATAAGTGGTATCCATATTATATGTTTAAGAATTTGAAGTTTGCGGGGTTGGCCAAAAACTCCAAACCACCGCAAAGTTTAAATGTTGGAAATAGTGTTAGCCATCACACCATCCTGGATCACTGACGGAGCATACAGATCCATGTGGATGGAGATCATTCCCTTCCGGAAAGCATCATGTGCACCATCAAAAAAATCCATGTTCCGTGATTCCCACAAGGACGCAATGATCTTTATAATAGTAGCAGTGAGAAGGTTTCACATCTGCTCACTGCAGCCCGTATGGAGCAAAATGGAAACCAAGTAAGTATGCAGAATGCCAGAGTCCACCGGGAGCCCGAAGAGCATTCCAAGACAATTGCAGAGTTCGTGTGCCTGACCACACTCCATAAACACATGTTGTGTGGTGTCCTCCCCAAACCTGCATAAAGCACACTTGGAGGAAATTAGAAAACCATCTTTCTTCAAGTGTTCAGATGTGGGAATTATATTCTTCCATATTCTCCAAAGCAGGAGAAACTGTGCTAGCCGAATGAATGAGGCCCTGAATTTCATGAACCATGTTGGGGCATGGTCAGTACCTCCACATGAAATCTTGTAGATCTCCATGGGGTCAAAAATAACGGTTCTAATAGGAATCCAAATTAGTTTGTCAAAACCCATAAATGCATGATTATTAATTTGAGACAACACATAATCAGAGATATTCAACTCATGCAAAATCTGATGTGATAGAAATTCTGATATGGACAGTGATGCAGCTTCAGATGGAACCTTCATAGAATGCAAGGGCGAATCCAGCCACATGTTGTTCCAGTAGCTATGTGTTGAGTCTCTACTGACCATCCATTTCATATCCTATATTATCCTTGCATAGGACATCTTGAGGGAAGCCCATACCAAGGATTGAAGTCAGTATTTATATCCATTCATGAGCCGTTTTTTGAACCTGCTCGACAGAAACTCGTCATCAATCTCATTTGATATCAACCTCCAAGTGAATTTTCCAATCAGAAAATCATTAAAGGCGTGATGATCCTTGACCCCTAATCCTCCCATTTCCACAGGTTTTATGCAATATTTCCACTTCACTATGACCAACTTCCATTCATACATTGATCATGTCCAAATAAAGTTTCTTACCAGGCATTGAAGCTCCTTGATAAGACCACACGTGTCACGACCCGTCCTCGGGGCCCGTGCCGTGACTACCCCAAGCCCGCCTTCCATAGGCCAGGGGCTGGCGACTAGCACCAAAGGCGTAAAATCCCGATAACTGGGAAGGCATTGCCTTTATAAAGAAAACAAGCACCACAGAGTACAAGCGGAAGTAAAATACTAAGTACAAAAGAAGAGTTGAAAAGTAAAAAGGGGCCGGAAATACAAGCCCAACTATAAAGTACAACTCGAAAGGGAAAACAGCAACTGAAAAGTAAAGCTGCTACGCTGAGATGTCCACTGGAAATCCCACCTGAAGGGTGGGTACAGATAGCTCCTCTGCTCTCCGGGTCCCGCCATCTGCTCCGAGTATGTCCCGCCCAGTGGTCCACCTCCGGGTACCGCCTCGTCGTATAGTCCACCTCCAGGTACCGTCAAGTCCTCGAACCTTCGGCTTCTGTCAGCACTGTCCGTCGTCTGCAACCAACACAACGAGGTGCGGGCATAGCCCGTGCAGGGGTGAGTATAACGATACTCAGTAGGGACCCCGAGACCCTCAAGGTCTCACTAAAACCAACAAGGATAACCACAAGAAGATCACAACAGATAAACTCTACTTAGGTATATGCCCATACATATACCTAAGTTATCAAGTAACCCATCTCAGTCATGAGGAAACACAAGGATCATGAGATCAACGGATAACCACAACCCGGGTATATGCCCATACATATACCAAAGTTTAGCAAGTGACCCATCTCAATCATGAGGTAAACACAAGGTCAATAGTCTTAGCTCAAACCAGGATTTTAATTATCGAAACCGTAACTGCTGAAGAGCTCCGTCTCTAGAGTGTACAGTGGTCCTGTCACGACTCCGAGGCTGCCGCTCACTAACCTAAGACTGCTGAAGTACTCCTCCTGTCGAGTACCGCGGGTCTGCTGCCAACTACCAGGCGCTCCGTCCGCTGAGGGTCTGCTGCCAAATACCGGGCGCTCACCCAAATAGCCTACTGAGGTACTCCTCCTGTCGAGTACCGCGGGTCTGCTGCCAACTACCAGGCGCTCCGTCCGCCGTGGGTCTGCCGCCAAATACCGGGCGCTCCGTCCACTGGGCTAGTCGACTCACTCCAAGTCGTGTCGGTCAAGCAGTCGTCAGGTCTCAGCCGGCTACACGGTCTCCGTACTCTGCACGCTCGTCTCCGGGAGGATCCGCTCCACGAGCTACTGGTCGATACTCTAAGTATCACAAAGTCCCGCAAGAAGTGTCTCATAGAACCGTCTCGTCACAGGGGTCTCAACGCAACAGACGGCGCGTCGATCGGACGCCCGGTCTGTGAGTTATTAGCCTTTTCGTCCCAGGGGCCCGGTTGGTTTCGTGAGCGAAACCAAACCCGGCCGTATCTCAACTGTACCCCGAACTCCCATAGGGTATACACAAAGGGACCGTTACTCAACGTAACCACCAACGCCGCTGACGGCTCGTCAAGCGGACGTCCAGTCTGGAAGATATCAGCTTTCCCGTTCCAGGGGCCCGGTTGGATTTCGGGTACAATCCAACCCGGCCATACTCCGACTGTAACCAAAACTCGGGCGGAGTATGTCAAAAGTTCTGTCTCATCAAGAGGAATTCAACGAAACAGACGACGCGTCAATCAGACGCCCGGTCTGTGAGTTATTGGCATTTTCGTCTCCGGGGCCCGGTTGGTTTTTATGGAAAAACCATCCCGACCGTACTCCACCTACGTCCAAACCTCGGGCTGAGTATGCCAAAAGATCCGTCTCACTAAAAGGAACACAACGCGACTGACGGCACGTCAATCGGACGTCCGTAGCTCAAGAAATGAGCGTTTCCGCTCCGAAGGCCCGGTTGATTCCGTGAACGAACCAACCCGGCCGAACTCAAAGTTAACCGAATCCTTGAGTGCGATATATCGAAACGACCGTCTCGATCCAAGGATCGCGTTGCCATAGACGGTTCGTCATTCGGAGGTCCGAGGCTCAAGATATGAGTCAAAAACCGAATCTGGTTCGAAACGGGGGGGGCCCGGGTCCGGGCCGACCCGGCCCGACCCCCCCCCCCCCCCCCCGGGGCGGCGCGGCGGCGGCGGGCCGCGGTGGCGGCGGCGGCGGCGGCGGGCCGCGGCGCACGCGGGAGGCACGCGGGGGCTAAGCCCCGCGTTTTTGTCAAGGTGGCACGGCCTTGTGCCGTGCCTTTGCAAAAGAAACGGCCCCCCCCCCCACAAATGGGGGCCGGCTGGAACGAACCGGGGGGGCTTTGCCCCCCCCCCCCTCCTTTAATTGAACCGCCCCCCCTCATTAAGAGGGGGGTTTGAAGAACCGGCCGGGGGTTTAATCCCCCGGTTTTATGACATCCGGCCGGCCCGCTGGCCGGCCGGTTTTTACCAACGGGACCGGAAATTCCGGTCCCGCCCTCGACTTCCGACGCCGGCGGCCCGGCCGCCGGTCTTTCCTTCCGCCGCGGCCCGGAACCGGCCGCGGTCTCCTCGTCCCGCCGCGGCCCGGAACCGGCCGCGGTCTTCTCGTCCCGCCGCGGCCCGGAACCGGCCGCGGTCTTCTCTTCCCGCCGCGGCCCGGAACCGGCCGCGGTGTTTGTCGTCCGGCGCGGTGCGACGGCACCGCGCCCCTTTCGCCGTTCCATGAATCCTTCCAACGCGGCGCGACGGCGTCACGTTCTTGAAGACTCTCCTCGGCGAAGCGCGACGGCGTTGCATAAAAATAAATGAACGATCATCCGCGTGGTGCGACGGCACCACGCTACTTGCTTCCACCCGCATAAACAAACATGAACGATGGAGGGGGAAATTCGGCCGTGTTCGTGCGGTCCGGCCCCCCTCACGTTAAATTAAAAACGCAACTTAAAATAAATCAAGTTACACGTTAGTCTTGATAGATTCACGATCAAGAATAAATTAAGGAAACCAAAAGAAAACGACAACCCCTACCTCGGGTTTAAGATTCAAAGGTTCAGCTACGCTCCGCGGAAGACGGCGTCGCGGAGGTCGGGTGTCGCGGTCGTCGTTCATCAAATCCGTTGACGAAGAGTTATGCCTGAAGAGACACGTCGTTGGCGGATCTTCGTTTGCCGACGAAGAAGGTCCGAGGAGGGTGCGGAGTTCCTTCTTGTTGACACCGAGGACGAAGAAGAGGGGCGTCGTTCTTCGTCGGAGTTTGAGCGTTCTTCGTTCTTCGTCAGAGCTTGAAGATGAAGAGGAGCTCTCAAAAGTTCTCAAGGAAAAACTAACAACCCAAAAACAAATAAGATTACAACTTATTTTATTAACACACAACTCAAAAGAATTTCAAATGTTTGAAATTCAAAATGGCTAACTCCAAAATTAACTCACTTATTTAATATACATGAGTTGTATAATTAAAAGAAGTTAAGTTATCAAGCCATTAAGAGGGAGAGTGGGGAGTTGAAAAGGTGGGGGTTCGTGTGGGCCCCACCACTCTTAATCCTCCCAAGGGAGGTTAAGTGGGTGTGGGTCCCACTTCCAACCTCCTTTGAGAGGTTTTAAGAAGTTATAATAAAATTTGTTCTACACAAATTTTATTTAACTCAACTAAAACCCTCAAAAATTAACTTTCAACCCGCAACAAACGCAACTCCCGGAAAGGTCTCTTTAAGCGAATATCGGCGCTGCGAGTTCATCGGTGCCCTCGGATTTCAATTCCGAGCACCGGATCAAAAGTTAGGAATTCCCGCTCGTTCGTTCACTGAACGTACCCGAGCCAAACTTCGGAAATTAATTCCGGGCACTCCGGGCCTTGGAATCAGGTGCCGTCTGAAACCGCGCTCTTGTAATATTCTAAAGAAAATTAAGAAAAAATTTCCCTTGAATTTTACGGGTCTTTACATTACTCCCACCTCAGGGCTTTACGTCCCCGTAAAGCTACATCAAAAACTAGGGAAACAAAAGAGGGTACAGAGCACGCATCTGAGCCTCCTGCTCCCATGTGCTCTCCTGGAGATTCCCGTGCCGCCATCTGTTGCGCACAAGAGAAATCGATCGCCCATGTAGGACCCACTCCTGTCGATCCTCTATCTCCACCGGGACCTCCGTAAAAGTCGCCCCATCGTCAAGGATGTGCGTCGGGTCGAGCACGCATCTCCTCAGCTGAGACACGTGGAAGACGTCGTGCACCCGGTGCAATTGAGGTGGTAGAGCCAGGCGATAAGCCACCTCACCAACCCTGTAGAGGACCTGGAAGGGTCCGATGAAGCGCGGAGATAACTTGCCGCCTCAGCCAAAACTCTGTTTACCACGTCGAGGTGAGACCCGCAAGAAGACGTGGTCACCATCCTCGAACTCTAGTGGCCTCCGCCTCCTGTCAGTGTAAGACTTCTGCCGGCTCTGTGTTGTCCTCATCCGCTCCTGGATGACATGGACCTCCTCCGACGTGGCCCGGACCATCTCTGGTTCCACAAGAGCTGCGAGATTTCTTCTTTGCCGAAAAGAGAAACCTGGTCTCATCCCCTGGATGAACCACATTCTTTGCCTAAAACAGTCAATCCTAACATGGATGATACTAATCCATACCAAGGATGACGTCGTAAGGCCTCGACGCTACTACTAAGAGATCCAACCGTTACTCTCGCCTCCAAGGGTTGAGTCACACTGTCGGCATCAGTGTGTGGTAACTGGTCTCCTCCAGTAGATGTCTCACAAGTGAGGGTCAAGTCAACAGTCAACTGGAACCTCTTAGTAACATCACAAAAGAGGAAAGGAATGAAAACATCACAAAGGATGCGTCTTTTATTATTGCAGCTCATAATACAAGACGCTACACAAAAGCAACATCAACATGGAACTAGAAGTACAAAAGACATATCCACTAGTTCCTTCCCTGTCCACCTGCTCCCAGATCTCCATGATCGTATGCTTCAGCTGCCTGAAGCTGTGCTCTCGCATGTCCACCTACTCCCTGTGGTCGGGGTGGACCTCCTGGTGGTGGTGGTGGCAGAGCCTCAAAGCGTCGTCCACCACCTGCTGCTCGGCCAGCTCCTCTGCCTCGTCCGCCTCCTCCCTGCGGACCGCCACGGTCGAACCTCTGCCTCTGCCTAGGTGGTTCCTCAACCGTCTACTGCTCCTCCGCATGGCGGGTCGGGCAGTCACGAGCCATGTGGCCTTGCCCGCCGCATGCAAAGCACTGTCTTCCACTCAAAAGACTGACTCCGCGCTGTGTGCCCTGCACTGCTGAGCCAGTGCCCTGAGGTCGTCTGCCTGAAGGTCTGGTCTGTCTGAACCCCTGAGTCATATGTCGGCTACCTGCTACCGAAGACTCCGCTACGTGCCGCCCTGCGGTGGGTCGCTGCGCTGGTGAAGACTCGGCAAGGAAGCTCTCAATCAGAAGGGCTCGCTCCAGTACTCCAGTCTGAGTCGGTAAGCTGAGGGAGATCAGCGATGCCCTGATCTCGTGTCTCAAACCCTGCTCAAAGGTCCGGGCCCGGAAGAAGGGGTCCCGTACCATGTCTGTCGAGTACCGAGAAAGGTCGGTGAACCTCGCCGCGTACTGAGCGACCGTCATGCTGCCCTGCCGCAGCTGTAGAAGCTCCTGGATACGTACCGCACGAAGGGTGGCTGGGACGAACTCCGAGCGGAAGAGGCTCTCAAAGTCCGTCCAAAGTAGAGATGCCTCATCGTGCACCTGGAGCATCAAGCTCCACCATCGTCCTGCTGCTGCGTGTAGTAGGCTCGCAGCGAGGATCACCATGAGGTCTGCTGGTGTCCTCACTAGCCTAAACACTCGTACCACTGCCTCCAGCCAGTCCTCTGCAGCCTGGGGATCCGTCTCCCCGCGAAACCTGGGCGGTCGCTGGCGCTGAAACTCATGCAGTGCGCTGAGGCGACGTGCATCGTCAGCGGCTGCTGCTGGAAGCATCGGGGGCTCGGCGGGTAGAGCTACCGCCGGTGCCACTGCTGACAAAGGGCCCTGCACCGAGGCCTCGTCGCTCGGTGGGCTGTCGTCACGTTCGATTCTCGGAACCCTAGCTGGCTGCCGTCGTGGGGCCATCCTGAAAGAAACAACGTAACACGATCAAACGATTATACCTGGTGAGCTGACCTGGTTTGAGCTGTTTTAAGGGGAAAAACTTTTGAAAACACACACGCAATCAGTGTTTTCGTGCACAAAGTCGGAAATCAGTTGTCAGGGTCCTGGTGTATGGATACGTCGGCCGCCCGCACCAACACTGGACTCCCTGAACTGAAAACCACACTCGGTACCCTTAACACTATTGCTTCACAGAAAGAAACATCAGAGTTATAAGTTCTGCGGTAGAACCGAACTCCTCTGATACCAATTTGTCACGACCCGTCCTCGGGGCCCGTGCCGTGACTACCCCAAGCCCGCCTTCCATAGGCCAGGGGCTGGAGACTAGCACCAAAGGCGTAAAATCCCGATAACTGGGAAGGCATTGCCTTTATAAAGAAAACAAGCACCACAGAGTACAAGCGGAAGTAAAACACTAAGTACAAAAGAAGAGCTGAAAAGTAAAAAGGGGCCGGAAATACAAGCCCAACTGTAAAGTACAACTCGAAAGGGAAAACAGCAACTGAAAAGTAAAGCTGCTACGCTGAGATGTCCACTGGAAATCCCACCTGAAGGGTGGGTACAGATAGCTCCTCTGCTCTCCGGGTCCCGCCATCCGCTCCGAGTATGTCCCGCCCAGTGGTCCACCTCCGGGTACCGCCTCGTCGTATAGTCCACCTCCAGGTACCGTCAAGTCCTCGAACCTTCGGCTTCTGTCAGCACTGTCCGTCGTCTGCAACCAACACAACGAGGTGCGGGCATAGCCCGTGCAGGGGTGAGTATAACGATACTCAGTAGGGACCCCGAGACCCTCAAGGTCTCACTAAAACCAACAAGGATAACCACAAGAAGATCACAACAGATAAACTCTACTTAGGTATATGCCCATACATATACCTAAGTTATCAAGTAACCCATCTCAGTCATGAGGAAACACAAGGATCATGAGATCAACGGATAACCACAACCCGGGTATATGCCCATACATATACCAAAGTTTAGCAAGTGACCCATCTCAATCATGAGGTAAACACAAGGTCAATAGTCTCAGCACAAACCAGGATTTTAATTATCGAAACCGTAACTGCTGAAGAGCTCCGTCTCTAGAGTGTACAGTGGTCCTGTCACGACTCCGAGGCTGCCGCTCACTAACCTAAGACTGCTGAAGTACTCCTCCTGTCGAGTACCGCGGGTCTGCTGCCAACTACCGGGCGCTCCGTCCGCTGAGGGTGTGCTGCCAAATACCGGGAGCTCACCCAAATAGCCTACTGAGGTACTCCTCCTGTCGAGTACCGCGGGTCTGCTGCCAACTACCAGGCGCTCCGTCCGCCGTGGGTCTGCCGCCAAATACCGGGCGCTCCGTCCACTGGGCTAGTCGACTCACTCCAAGTCGTGTCAGTCAAGCAGTCGTCAGGTCTCAGCCGGCTACACGGTCTCCGTACTCTGCACGCTCGTCTCCGGGAGGATCCGCTCCACGAGCTACTGGTCGATACTCCAAGTATCACAAAGTCCCGCAAGAAGTGTCTCATAGAACCGTCTCGTCACAGGGGTCTCAACGCAACAGACGGCGCGTCGATCGGACGCCCGGTCTGTGAGTTATTAGCCTTTTCGTCCCAGGGGCCCGGTTGGTTTCGTGAGCGAAACCAAACCCGGCCGTATCTCAACTGTACCCCGAACTCCCATAGGGTATACACAAAGGGACCGTTACTCAACGTAACCACCAACGCCGCTGACGGCTCGTCAAGCGGACGTCCAGTCTGGAAGATATCAGCTTTCCCGTTCCAGGGGCCCGGTTGGATTTCGGGTACAATCCAACCCGGCCATACTCCGACTGTAACCAAAACTCGGGCGGAGTATGTCAAAAGTTCTGTCTCATCAAGAGGAATTCAACGAAACAGACGACGCGTCAATCAGACGCCCGGTCTGTGAGTTATTGGCATTTTCGTCTCCGGGGCCCGGTTGGTTTTTATGGAAAAACCATCCCGACCGTACTCCACCTGCGTCCAAACCTCGGGCAGAGTATTCCAAAAGATCCGTCTCACTAAAAGGAACACAACGCGACTGACGGCACGTCAATCAGACGTCCGTAGCTCAAGAAATGAGCGTTTCCGCTCCGAAGGCCCGGTTGATTCCGTGAACGAACCAACCCGGCCGAACTCAGAGGGTTCTTATGGATCTCATCAGAAGATGAAACTTGGAGATAGACCGAATTGTCATGAATCAAGCCTTCATGAGGAAGTATCTAATGCAGACCTTCAAAATTAATTTACCCACTATTGGGAACTGAGAGAGTAGAATCATGAGTTGCAACAGATAATTTTCTGAGTGTATCATGAATCCAGCATCATGTAAGGCCTTATTACAGATTGGCCCTAGATTTCTTGACTGTGATGGTTGGGTCTTCTTCTTAGACACCTTCTTACTCACTTTAGGAATAGCTTGTTCATTAATGTCGTCATTATGGATAGGTTTATGTGTCTGCTCAGGAGAAATGACCAGGTTAGGCTGATTATCTCCACTCAAATCAGGTGTTTGTGCCTGACATACCTTTCTGTATAATATGGGGGAGTATGCCCCTACAAACCTCTTGGATTGGAATAGATGTGTGTGTATGTTCTAGAGTGAACTGTTGATGTGTCACACCATTGGCAGGGATAGATTTATGTGTCTTTCCCTGAGATGCTTCTGAAGCTGTTATAATATCCTAGAAGGCATCCAAAATATGAGCAGGGATTTGCTTCTACTATTTAACCATTGACAAAATGTGCTTGGTGACTTCAGTGGCCAGAACGAGGATATACGTCCATTCCATTCTGGGAGTAGGTGTATGTGCCTACTCATGTCATCCTTTTTCCTGTCAGTGAATTATGGAAGTACTTAAATGTGGGGGCAGAGATTTGAGCTTGCCTCCTCATTGTCGCTGGAGCTTTTTGACTGGTTTCTCCAAATGCTACCAAATGAGACTGTTGGTAGGCTTGATCAATACTAGGAGGTGTGTGTGCCTATTGATTGCACTCCACCAAAGGTGGTTGACGAACTTCCTTTAATACTGACAGAGAAGGATGCTGGCAAGATTGTTTAGTGTAAGCAGGTGTATGTTCCTGTTTACTAGTTTTCAACACATTGGGTTGGAAGGATTCATCGTATGTAGTCAGACAAGCCTGGTGACTAGCTGATGATTAATAAACATGTGTATGTTCCTGTCTAAAATACTCCATAGGAATTTCCTGGCGGGATTGGCGTGCTACTGCCAGACGGTTCTGCTGGACAGCGGGATTAAAACATACAGGTGTGTTTGCCCGCTCATTGCCTGCCACCAAGTTAGGTTGGTGGACTTCTCCAGAAATGGCAGAGATGAGAACCTACTCACTGTTAAACGGTTGTCGCCTCTGGTGATTTTTCATGCCTGCTCGGGTTCGAGGAACCTGAGCCGAATGCCTGGAGATGACATCCTCATCATGTTTAGGGCGCACTTCCACACAATTCTAGCGACGATTGTTGGTGGGAGCCCTCGAGAAGGACTCTTGTTTCCTTGAATTAATTCCATGAGCGGCCTTATCATCCACCTACTAAGAATATGGGAGGGAATGGTTGTTGCGTTCTCGGTATAATGTTCCAAAACGGTTGGAGAATGTGGTTAGTACCGCCTGCTTCTTGAACACTGGCCGTCGCTGTCCAGATGACCAGGGTGAGTTGTTCACTTGTAGGGCTTGTCGAGCAACCTCCATAGTTGGAATGGTACCGTGTTGACAGTAATCCATAACCAGCGCATTTGATACCCAGCGTTAATGACACCGAGTAGGTGATGCTTCCCTCAGAGCGGACGTCGATCCAGGAGGAGTAGCAGCAAATACATTCATAGTATAAGTATTCAAAGCATTGAACATAAGAAAATCCATTTTTGTAATGAAGAAGATTTTGGAAAAGAGTTCCTGTTTGAAATAACACACATAATCAAGTTAAATTCGGCTTCTACATCTTTTGGATGAGCACATATGTTATTGATTTCTTTGTTGGCCCTCTCATTGAGTTTAAATATGGGCCTAACAAATAGGAAAAACATAACATTAACTTGGTTAAGGATTAATGTCATGTTCACCATTTTCTTTTCCCTCTAGAATTTAGGATGACATCATTGATTAGGGGTTCATATATTCCAATCAGATTCTAATGAGTTTATTCATTGAACCAGAAACATCCAATGATTCCATATCCATTTGGACCTACTTTCCAAAGATAGGTGCTCATTAGTTGTGGACTGATGAGGCTTAGATATTTTCATTGGTCGATAGGATGAGAGTTCAGACTCGTCACACCTTTTTATGGGGAATTATTGTCCACTTCGGGACTCTATTTATAGATTTATGTTATGTTTGTGAGTACTTATTACATTACCAATTATAAAATGAGGCTTCCTTTAGATCTGACAATCAATGATCGATTTTTAAGAGAGTTAGAGAATATTTTATATCTATTCGATGTTATTCATTAATAGAGAATCAACTGTATTTGTTATAGATTCTTAGTCAATGGTATCCTTTAATACATAAATGTCTCTTGGTCATTATGAAGACCATACTGGTTTTAAAGCCACTCAGTGGGGAAGTTGAAGTTTATTGTCATTTATAAGGACATGGATTATTTTAGAGTTGGGATCATACCCGCATATGGGCTACCTACATATCCTTTATTTAGAAAATGAATCACATCCAACGTAGTTTGAGCGAGGGAGTATGATGTTTATGCATGATTGATGGCTCCAAGAAAGATTTCATGATTACTTTTACACTCTAAGCTCATGTGAGTCATGCTCGGTGTGAGAAACAAGAGGTATTGGTGAAACCAGAAAATTTTTCCATGAAAGATGCAATTATGTGGGGTTTATGTATGTATGACTGCCCAAATAGATTAAGATTAGGATTTACTTTAGGGACAAAACCCAGGAACAAGGTCCATAAAGGTATATATACTTCATGGAGATTTGGATACTCTAACTTGGGGCTTACTCTTGAGGAAGATGCCAAAATTAAGAGGGGACTTTATGATTGGGTTTTAATCCTGAGAAGAAACCCAAATCAATTGTAAATTAAGACTGGTTAAGAGAGATTACGACTGGGGCTTACTCCTGAGAAGGGGGACTAGGTGAAAGGGATTTAAAAAATTAAGGAACATGGGGCTTACTCCTATGGAGGATGCACATATTTGAGAATGGGGATTACTCCTAACAAGGAATCCCAGGTTAAGGGAATTATGGTTGGGGCTTACTCATGTAAAGTATGCCCATATTTTGGGAACTTTGAGACTGGGCCTTACTCTAGAAAAGGACGCCCAAATTTGGAAAATTATGACTGGGGCTTACTCATGAGGAGGATGCCCAGATTAGGGGACTTGGGGCTTTCTCCTGTAAAAGAAGCCCATGTTAAGGAACATGGGGAATACTCCTAAAGAGGATGCCCAATTTAATGAATCCTTGGGGATTACTCCAAAGGAGGATGCCCATATTTGGAAAATTATTACTTGGGATTACTCTAAAGGAGGATGCCCAGATTAATGAGGACTTAGCCTTGGGCGTACTCCTGAAAAGGAGACCCGGGTTAAGGAATCTCTCATCTTTAAAAAATGAGGTTGAAATGAATGAAATCCTTGACCATAGTGACATGAGGATAAGTAAATCACTTTGTTTTAAGAGATGTTCTACAGAATTCCTTTTAGATAAGGAAGCCAACAAATAAGTCATGACATAAATGACTTTGGAGAGAATTATGAAGGCTTAATCTTGAAAAGGATAGGTGGATAAAAATAAGAGAGTTGAAATAGGCAGCAGCCCCCCCCCCCCCAATGTGGAGCACAAGTCCTCTATGGGCGCACAAGTAATGCATGGGCGCGCAAGTCCAGGTCGCACAGGTGTACTTTTGCGACACATGGGTACTTTCACGACGGTCAATCCTTAGGGTAGAACCTAGGAGAGTCTTATCTCAAGCCTTTAATATTACCTATAGAGACATTCGGAAGAGAGGTGTGCAAGTTGGGTGGATGGGGTAAGGTGGCGCACAAGTGGGGAAATTTCTCTTAAGGGCTAGCCACATAGGCGCATAAGTGATGATGAGTTTCAACACATAGGACTTACTCCCCCTATTAAGATCTTCTGTTTCATGTTAAGAAATTACCCTAGAAGTATTCGGAAGATTTGAGATGAGACTAGGGCACCGGGAGATCAAATCTGTGTTTCTGGATTTTTTCTTCCTTTAAATGGGGGGCCCACCGGGGGTATTTATAGGCTGGAGAAAACCCTGGGCGAAATTCAAAGAGGGCACAGAAGTCACCTACGTGGCGTGCACGTCATCTGCGCAGTGCACTAGTCACCTTTGTGACCTTGGTGGAACTTGCGCGACTCAAGTGCATTTGAACCTTTGTTCATGCCTTTATCAATTTTTTATGTTTCTTCAAAGAATGTATCACATTGGGTTCAATGTATTTCCCTTTTCAATTCGTTAGACTCTATGACGGAAAGAAGTGTGAATAGTAGTTTAATCATTATATTAAAAATGATATATATTGAGTTCCAAACCATTATGGATGATGTATTTTTATTTCCAATTCCTTATAAAAATTATGAATACTATAATTGGAAATTTCAAGTCAAGTTGGACTTTCCGTGAGATTAATATGATTTTTCATGAGTATATAATTAATGGTGTATTTATTTTACTAATATTAAAAATTGTAAACTAGAGCAGCACCAAATCATGGATCAAATCATTTTAGTGAAAGGGTTCTAATTTATAAGTGGAAATTGGTATGTGAGAATGGATAAATCTATTTTAAGGGGTAACTTTCTTTTATAATTATTACATTGTGGAGATTTTTGTTCTACACCATGATAGATCACAATTTGGTAAAATTTATTATTTATAATTACTGCAAAATTTATGATAAGGTTTTTATTATATCATAGAGTTCAGAGAAAATTTCGTAGATAGAGACCAAAATGGATTCTCTATATGTTTCCACATCATGGTGAACTAATACACGGAGAATATAAAATATTTATTTTGAAGTATAATCCTCATTTCTTGTATAAATATTAGAGGTTTTATTTAAAATTAAATATTTTTTTGACCCTAAAATTATGTGTTGCACGTGGCATTATCATGGAGGCATTAAGGATAATTAAATTTATTCTACTCCTTGGATCAATTATCAATGTATTTAGAGATACATTCAAAATTTCCTACCTCATGGAAATGTCATGGGATGAAGAAATATTTAATATTTATCTTGAAAAACACATTAAATATACTCCACTAATAGTGGAAATGAGAAGAAATACAACAATGATCAGGGTATTGAAATGCTACACTTAATACATTAGAAAAGAAAAATGATGAAGAAGAAGAAGAATGGGATAAAATTTCATTTCTATGAATTTCAGATTAAACGGTTGAATATGGAGAATAAAATAAATAATTATTATTTTGAATTTTAATAATGAGGTATAGTTTATCAATATTATTTCTATGTGGAAGGCAAAGAGTTTTTTCCCACAAAAAGAGGGAAATCACATTCTGAATTGAAAGTTGAAGATAATGACAAAAATATAAAATCGAGGATTTGATCCCAAGTGGTGAAGAAGAGGAAGTGAAACTCATTAGTGTTTAAGTTCATTTGAAATATTGATTTATTATGTTTTATAAATCATAATGAACATTGAGATACCCTTTTTCGTTAATCTATAGAATACATTCACTAAAGCAGTGCATGATGGAGGAGGATAAAGCATCCCCTTTAGTTAGTCTCCGAGTCGTTGATTTTTTTAAAAATATATATAATTTTAATATATTTAATGATGATCTATATTTGAAAACAATTAATGATTATGAAACAATTGGAACAATGAAATATAAACAACAGTGATTGAAAATTTGTTTGAATTTTTTCAATTCTTATTAAAATATTATCTTCAATAACTATAATTATTTTTCTCAATATTTTTCACTAAATGTAAAACCAAAACCCCTAATATACCGAAGTTATAAAATTTTACATGTATTGGTCTGACACTAAACCACCCATAGTGATCTCTACTTCTTATTTGTGATATTTTCAATGTGTTTAGCTACAGCGGAATATGACGATAAAATGAAGAGTAACAATATTCAAAATCTAATCAAATTTAACAGAAATGAAAAATAATATCATTGATGATTTAAAAATTAAATATTAATACTAAATACATAACACACACTCAATCATTGATTTTATTTCATCATATAATATTTACTTATCCTCGTAATAATGGAAAAATCAATATTAGGTATGTTAAATTTCGTATCTTTTCAAAAAAATTAATATTAGTTTTTAACCTATTGGTTTAGATGAATATTTAACATTTAATGTTTTCTATGTTTTAAGAATATCATTCCCCCCATGTTAGAATGCATTTTCTTCAATGATTGTCACTTCATTATCATTGTGGAGAATTTAAAAAATAATTTTTAAAATGATAAACCACTACAGAATAATAAATTATTAAAGAATATATTTTATCACTATATGAAAACTCTTTAGAATTCATGATCTCACATTTTACTTGGTTATGATCCTTGAACGTCCATATTTGTACATAAAACACTCACATCAAATCATGATACATATATGTCTTGTTTTATCTTACCCGAAGCCAATAAAAATTAAAATTGTTTTGATATAAAATGTTATAAATTGTTTTAACTTATTTTATATATGAATATACAAATATAACTATTATATAATCATAATAGTATATATCATATATTAACTTATTAATAATTTTATAAACTATTTCTAAATCATAAATTATTTATGTTAATAAAAAACAAAATATAAACAGTAGATAAATGTTTATTTTGATAATTATTTTTTTAATAAAATTATCATATAATATATATTGAAATGATAATTTTACTTTTTTAATAATATATTACCATATAAAATTAAAAAATTTAAAAAAAATAAACAAAAATTCATATTTTCATGAAATAATTTAATATAGAATCACTAAAACAGAAATAACTATACAGACACATAATGTCAAAGGCATCTATTTGAAGGAATTTTTAATATAGAATTTTTTTAAAATGAATTAAATTATCATATATTTTTAGGAATTAGGATTTCATTTACATATTACTTGAGTCATTTTTTTTGGGATCAGGCATCAAAAGATGCACCCCATAAGGAAATAAAATGCAATATCAAATTGAATAACTACATATATTATGTGTAAAAATAGATACAATAAGTTCATTCATTAATGATGATATCTATTATTACACATGTGAATTGAAAAAATTATTCTCTAATATTACATAGAAATTATGATATATATATATATAATTAATTTTTTGGATTATGTTTTATTAATTAAAACTAAATTATTAAAAAACAATTTTAATGCATTTGAATTTTTCAACAACTAAAACCAAACAACCATATTAAAAAAATAAAGGATAAAATAATATAATCTCACTTATATAATAAATGTGTTCATAGAAAAAAATAGAATCCGGAAATAATAATACATTATACAACAAACATCAATAAAAAACAAACCAATGGAAAACAAAATTATTGAATTGTGCAAAAACTAAAAAATGATAACTAACCGGAAGGAATCATCTGAATTATATTTTTTCATAACTATAAATGTTTCATCAACAAAACATTTTATAATAGAATTAACTATCATTGTAAATTAAATTTACATTAATTTATAATGAAATAAATTTTCAAACATTCTAATATTTTAGAACAATATGATAGTAAAATTTATCCGATGAATTACATTGTTGATGAATTTAGAGTCACCTATGATTGGTTTCTAGTAAAACATAGTATTAAAACTTCTCATCACACTCATATTATCATTTCTAAACAAACCTATATAATATTGAAATCAATAATATTTTGATAATTGAAAAACATTTATTGTCCAAAAGAAATCAAATTGAATGAATGAAAAAACCTCAAACCCATTAAACTCATATATAATGTATCATTCTAAAAAAATACATGATATTAGTCTCAATCAAAAATAGAACATTTGAATAATAAAACTCTAAAAAAACAAGTAAGCAAAACATGTAATTTTAGCACATTTAATCAATAATGAAAAAATCGTATTTTAATTTCATCAAAATACAGTTGGAAACGTGCACTAATCATATTAGATCGAAAACCCTTTAATATAAAACATGATCCATCTTAATATAAAATATCTACACTAAATAAAGTTGAACGTAATACTAAAAATGTTGTTAAACATAGAAACATCGTTTTTTGTTTAGTTATTATCATAAATAAGTGATATCTTATAGGAGTGATGTTGATAATTTTCACATGTTGGGGGAAATATGTAATAGAATTTTTTTTATTTTCATAATAATAAAATAAAACATCTGATATACTTTGGGTACTTATTAGGTGTATTTTTTGTATTTTCATACTGTCTCTAATGAAGAACAGACATATAATGGTATAAAACATACTATGGTGGTTGTAATGAAACATTCGAATGATATAAATAATATTTATCGACACATGAAACATATTTCAAATCTCTTAATGATATAATCAGGTAGATCCGAAATATCAAAGTATAACATATTGATAGGATATTTTTAGGAACATTAATATCATAATAGAAGTAGAGGTACATGCTAGTTGATGGTAAAAAAATTCAATAGTGTGTAAATATAAATTTTAGTATGATAATGAGATAGAGGATATTAATGTGTGGGAAATGTCCTCAGGAGACTAATTATAGACACATGAATCTTATTTCAGAGAATCCAAAAAAAATAAAAAAGACACTAATGAAAGATAAACGTTTTATACATGGATTTCTGATCACCAAAATATTAACAAGAATTAAAAACCATTCATCATGAGTGGTGAGATATTTTAAATAAGAATGTGGAAAATATCTATCATAGATGTGATAGTTCATTTCTAATATGATGCGTCAATTATTCTTCTATAAAAAGGACAAAAAGATAATGGGTAGTGTTTCTGTAAGAAATCATTATTTTTTCTGAAAATTTAAATAACATTCCAAGAACATAAAACTCGTGGTGAAAAATAAAAATATAAAAGGTGATTATTGTATTTATGACTAAAAAGTTAAAATTAGGATAATTTATATAATTTTTTTTTATATACTTACTTGCATTTATTTTAATAATTTATCCAGAAAATACATACTGGAATATATAAATAACCTCAAATTACGTTTTATAATAATAATTATTTATCAAGAATAGATACATTCCTTAAAATATTACTTTATGTGGAAAAAACCTGCTTGATAAATAATGGTAACACGAGGAAATATATTCTTAATATAACTGATAAATTATCTTGAATTTATACTTATTGAGATTGATCATAGTTGTTTGTCAAGAACCCATTTCTTGAATATATAGATAATATGAAAAAAATTATTTTTGAATAGAAATTTATACATTCAGGAATATCTCATAGTAAATTATCAAGTATTTTAATTCTAGAATATATAAATTATATGAAATTACAGGTATGAAATATTTATTATTTAAATAAGTGGAAAAAAATTATGTTTTTAGAATGTGATAATCTTTTACAAAATAATGTATCATATGTGATATGTGTTATTAGTATTTTTTAATGATTGATATAAAATAGTCACTAGTGGGATAAAAATAACTCATTTTCATCTGCGTAATGTTACCTAAATATAAAAATAATCGATAAGAATTAATAAAACATATAGGTATTAAATATCCATGATAATAGAAAAATATTAGACAATAATTTTTTCCAATTAAAAAAAATTATAATTAGAAAGTAATTACATTTACTAACCTATATGGTATGAGAGATTGCAAAATGAATCAAAATAAAAAATAACATGAATCGATAAATACCAAAATTCTTAAACCGCATGTATATATTAAAATAGAAAAAGAAATATATAGGTGTATAATTTAATATCAAAGGAAATATATATGGAAAATGAATAATCAATTAAAATAATATAGGATGATAAATAATTTATCCCTTGGATGGAGCCACTATTAACATATGTTAAAAGATAATTAAACTATTATGAAACATCTAAATAATATTGAAAAAATTATAAATAGTGTAAACATCAAATTATGAAACAATAATAAAACTAGATCCAAAAATGAAATTTTAAAAGGGAAAAGGAATAAATATATATGTTTATAAAAGGAATATTGTTGAGTGTCTAAATAAAAATATATTAGAGTATAAAAAATATTATTTTAATTTTGATAAGATATTGGGAGAAGAGAAATACATAAATATAAATTAATTAATAATGGAAGATTATAGAGAGAGGAAAAAAATAATATGTATGATACCTATAATTAAGTAAAGATAAACAATGAAGGGAAACCTAGCTAGTTAAATTTTTTTCATTAAATAGAAAAGTAATAAGTAACGATTTCACATGAGAAATCACTAAATGGAGGAATTACTAAGAATTAACGAATGGGTCTAATGAGAAATAAAATTAGGAAGAGATCATGATGGTAAGGCTTGGTTCAAGTGAGAAATAATGTAGTTGGGGTGGCCATATTGGGGGATAAATATCATGGGTAATTGGAATGGATGCATCGACGGAGGATCTTAGATGGAGGAGTTGCCGCATCTGAGCCACATTCAGCATCATCGAGCTAGATCAAATGATGAGTATTATAATGGGCTGGGAGTACTATTAGAGCTGCATCTACATTGAGGTGGAAAATCCATGTCAGTAGAGAGGTGTGTTGGCTATGTTAGATCTATGATTTCATGGAGCTGGGGATGCTTCATCAGAGCCATGTTGAAGGGGAGAGTGGATAGATGTATCAAATTTACATTTAAGAGGATTTTTTGTCACTCTATAGTGGCCACATCATATTCATTGGAGTATTATTTTGTGGTTGGGTGGCCACATCATTAAAATTGGGTTCTCTGGGAGGAGATATCATAATGGTTGGGGATGTGTATGTGGATGAGGAATCACAAGGCTCTTGAGAAATGGTGTGGGGGTACTTCTATGAGAAGATTTTTTACCATGCCACTATGTTGGATAGAGAAAAAATATTTATAAGCTATGGTTATAAATCTCTTGATATAGTCAAAAAACATTATACTGGTCTAATGATTTATTTTTGGATTTTTAAAATGATTAATAATATTTTGCGTGACATTTTTGGGATTAAATTCCTTGGATTTCGAATATATTTTAATTCAATTTTTATTTTAGAGATAATAATTTTATTTTTTAAAACATATTTTTAATTGTATTAATAACCTTAAGGGTTAATATGAAAATTCATTTTTAGGTAATTATGGGTTATTAATATTTGGAGAAATATGTTGTATCATATAGAAAAAAATTGAATAAGAATGTGATTTTCTAACTATGTTATTATAGTTTTTTAAAAGAGATTTACTATATATTTGGGAAAAATTATATAATTAAGGTAAATAGAATATTATTTTATAAGATGAGATTTAATTTGGGGGATTGATATTAAGTTAACCACGGAAGATTATAATTATTTGTAGTGGTTTTATGGTGATTTTGGTTATTTTAGAAAATTAATAAAATATTGTATAGAATTAATGATTGAGGTATAAAAATATCGATAAGTGCCATTACGAGTTGCTAATATATATTTATCTATATGAATATTAAAATGATCATGGAACAATATGTGAATTAATATTTCATTGTTATTTGTATTCAAATTGATTATGAATATTTGTGATGTATTTTATGGTTAGTTACCTATGAAATTATTTCTGTTTAACTCCGTGTTTTATTTTTGAGGATATGGAGATTAATGTAATATTTAATCATGTGAAGGTATAACCGCTTGATTATTGTAATATATTATACAAATTTTTTTGATTTTAGATAGAATGAATAACTTATAGTTATTTTTTCGATCTTATAATAGGTTAAAATTTAAGTTTAGTGAACAGTAATAAAAAAATACATCTCTAGTAAAAATCTCAACTACTAAGAGTATAAAATAAGTTAAAATTGATTAAATAAAAAAAAGATACATTTTTCTTGTGAAATATTAATAAATAATGTATGTATATTTTATCGTGTTATTTATTTTCATATAAAATTATTTTTACCATATAAGAAACAAATATTGATGAATATAATATCATTTTACCTTCATTTATGAATAATTTATGGTCTTCTTTATCCATTATTGATTTATGGTTCTATTGAAATTAACATTATCCTGATCACGTTCTCTACCAATCTTTAATAGTCTTCAAATTTTCAATTTCTCCACCATGTCTATATTTTTAATTCATTTTTATTTTATATATATTTGGGAACCCTATTCTGTGTTATTTTAGGTGAACCATATTTTTCTCATGTTTTATTTCAAAGGGATGTTTTATTAGTCTAATATATTATATGGGTTTTGTATACTGGTATTTTCAAATTTTAAACATTTATTTATTAAAATAAAAATATTTTAGGATGAAATTGACTAAGAAGGG
This sequence comes from Viscum album, assembly GCA_963277665.1. Lineage (NCBI taxonomy): Eukaryota > Viridiplantae > Streptophyta > Magnoliopsida > Santalales > Viscaceae > Viscum > Viscum album. The sequence continues at coordinate 322,169,751 of OY728119.1, read as the reverse complement.
GGTGGAGAATGTATAAAACCAAACCTTTATTTATAAAACCAATCCTTTATTTCAAAAATAATATTATGCTTGATTTCTTGCTGAACATGTAACACTGAGCATTGTTAGAATTATACCATACTAAAAAAATTAATTACTTAATTCTTACCATTATAACATATCTGTGAAATTTATAGTGATGAATAGTAAAAAATACATAAGTAAATTTAAAAAGAAATATAATAAATAATTTAATTTTATTATTAATATACTATTAATAAGTAATAAATATTTAGAAACGTCATTTTTTGCATCCAAAGTATTTTCTTCAATATTTCCTTTTATTGGATTTCATGCGTGAAACATTTAAATAATTTTTATTACATTAAAAAAAAATGTAGTTCATAAATTATACAAATTTTCAGAGTCCCCATGTTACTGTAACATGGGGTACATTTCTGTGATTTTTCAAAAAAGATCTTTTTTTAGTGATTAAAGAAAATTCTTATTTTTTAAAAAAATTATCTTTTAATTATATAAATAAATTAATTTATAATACCCATTATATTTAGGATTTTATTATGGTAAAAAAATTCCATTTTATTAATCATAATCTAATTAATTTCATTGAAATCATTATGATTTTTAATATTGTTATGAATTAATTTTTATACAGAAAAAATAATTTTTTTAGAAACACAAATTTGTCACATATTGAAAGGGTATTTTAAAATTAATTCCATCCCATTATAAAAGTTTAATTTGATTAAATGGATCCTATATTTTTAATTAACATTTCTCAATTTTTCAAATATGTCAATTTTATTTTATGTCAAGGTGAATAGTAACCATTGTAAAACTTTTGTCGACATAGGAAGGGAAAAAAATATAAAAATCATTAAAATTTTATATAATCAATTAAAATACTTCATAAACATTTCAATATTTTATTTATGATCTAAATTCAATTTTAACCAATATATATTATAAAATATGAAATTTTCATTACATTTTTTCACCTAAAAATTTTTATATTATTTTATGTAATGAATAATTCCAAAATATCACTTTCTTGGTTTTTATATCCCTAATATGTGTTCACAAATAAAAAAAGACTTTAATGGTTGTAAATGAATATTATCAAAGTTAATAACGTTTTTATGTATCTAATTTGTTTTTGATTTTTGATAAATATGATGTATTATATACGTGTTAAAATTTTATAGTGGAATTACATTTAAATCATGAAAACATTTAATTCCAATTATGTTAATTTTCCCAAAAAATGTCATTAATGGTATTTTATGTTTTATAATATTTTATTAAATGTTATATAAATCGATAAAATAGTATATATATCAATGGAAATTGTTTAATTAGAAATTGTAATTTAAATATAATTTTATCATTGATGAGATAGAGATGGTAAGTGGCATGTGAGAGTCTAGGTAAGGGACATGTTAAATCAATTTCTTTTAAATGTGTTATATTTATTCATCATTGTATATCTTATGAAAATATTATATGTCTACTGAAATTTTATAATTATATATTTCATTTGCATTTTTATTAGGTGGATTTTAATTTTTTACACATTATCACATCATTTATTAAATCTCATTTCAATGTTATGATCCTTGTATGTATTTACCATTCAAAATTTTTTTAAGGAGAAATTTTCCTTATTCAAAACCGTTTTTCTTTTTTTATGTCGTTTATATATATCTTTTAATACTTTATATAATGATTATATTTATATTCAAGTTATCTACTTTATCGTTTAATTTTATTTATTTATAATGGTTTAAGATTCAACTTTTACCAAAGTTTAAAGGGTTTATTTTACATTCTCATTTTTATTTTCTATTGTGAAGTCACCAATGGGCCAGGTAGATATACTAAAAGCGGGTGTCAATATGTGTAAAAATGTTTTTATGAAATTATATTTATTTAAATTTTTAGTCTATTATATTTGATCCTTTATAATTATTATGATAAATGTGTGTTTTATATGAATGGAAAATCACGCCACATGAATGATAGAAAGTATATAAATCACAAATTGTAGTATTTTAATGATGTTTAAAACACAATATGGGCGAATAATAACTTGTTACATTCAGGTCATTTATGATACAAAAGTTACACAAATAGAATATTTCAATCGAATAATGATGGTTGGGAAGGTTGAATATGAAATTCCCAAATTATAATGGAATCTCACCAGATTTCATTAAACATGTATCATTTAAGTGTTTACAAAAAAACCTAAACAATGAGTAAGACCACACAAGATGTGAGGCACCATTATAATACCAAACATATATTCCTCTTGGAGCCACAATGATATGATGATTCTACACATTATAACCTCTACTGAATGTATTCATCTAATACTGATTGTAATCAAACACACATTGTTCAGGATAGCTTATTATAGACTAGATTATGTAGAAGATATCATTTCTACTTCATCTCACAATAACATCAGAGTGAAATAATTATATTTATTCAAGATAGTTTTATTTTTATTTTTTCCACTCTTAATTAAAGTATATCACTTCACCCTTAAGAAATATATGTATCAATATTTTTAGTCATAAAACTCTTGAATATTATGTGTTCTACATTCATGTTGGATGAAAATAATATTTTAATCTATTGATTTGTGATGAAATATTTATATTGTTTCCCCATCATATATCTTTCAAAGTTGAATTTCAAAAAAATTAAATAACATATCATTCATCATGTAATAAAAAGGACATAATTTCCATATATTTTTTTTAAACACTAGGTTTCCAAATTTATATAATTTCGGCATGAATATTATATTCATATTCTAAAATTAGTAAAAATTCAAATCATTTGACAAAAATTTATCATTTGATAGTATCACATCTTCCTTCACAAACATTTATAGAGTTCTTTCTTATTTTCATGATTATATAATATAATATAATGTTTTATTTTAGTAACACAAATTTTATTTTGTGTAGACTGTTTAATCATGTTAAAAAAGGTCTACGTGATCTCTTTTTCAATGTGCCATCTCATTTTAACCCTTCATGTAGAATTTTACTAGATACTCCCTCAATTCATTCATAATGAAATATCACATGAAATTTATAATTCTTATACGTGTATTGTTTAAAGATTCCCCTTTATCATCAAATAAGAAAACGCAAGAAACAACTTCAACATTTCCTTAACTGAAACTATACATTAACTATTAAGGATGTGTGACCCCACTTGTCATCTATCGTGATCTTATCTACCATTAATAATGAAAGGTTATACTATAATTAATAACACTATATGATTATGTGAAAAAATATTCTTCACACCAAGTGTTTCTCTCCCTATATCACTTCCAGTTCTCTAAATTCATGTTGATATCATTTAGATATTTATTGAAGGGTCAATAGGTATTAATATATGAACATCCACTGAACCTGATCTATGGAAAACACAGAAAACCAAAAAATGCACCGACATTAATTAATTTTCACACTTTATCTATAATCAGGTATGAAGTAAGTTTTCCATTATGTGATCACATGATTTCATCACATGATCATATGATGGGAAATTTATTATGTGAGTGAGGTTTTACTATGTGGAATTGTATTTTGTACGTTCATTTTTACACAATGAGATATGTGACCATATCAAACAATCGATGCATTTTTTTAATGGATCATTGATTATGAAATGAATATATTATTCATGATTTCATTATAAAATTTTGTAATCAAAGATTAAAAAATATATTTCATTCATTTTATCAGGTTAATATCTCATTTAAATTGAATATTCACATTTCTCATTTTTTGGAGAATACGGTATATAAATTATGGAACATGAATATCACTTATATATAAGAAGGAAGAAGAAAACACAACTGGATTAGAGGAATAGCCTAGTTGAAATGGATTGAATAGACCATTTATAATTCTTATCACTATATGGTGGATGAAAAGTGCATCAAGATCTTGAATCACACGTTGATTTACTGCTCGGGTTGGTGGAACATTATAGTCCTCGCTATTTCTGCTTTGTTGTCATTTGGCACTAGGTTCAGTACTTTGATACCCATGCACCCACATTATCCCCATGTGGCTATGACCGACTAACCATTCCCAAGGACCCACTCCATTAAACATTGTGAGGTCTCCCTAGTATCCCACTAAACATTTTTGAATTCTATCAATAACCATAAATGTTACTTAGAACCCTATCACCATGTATGCAAGCTAGTGGTTGACTACCCACCAAATTAATGACCATAAAATGTTGTTATGGTCACTTTATCTGGCTAGAATGGGTTCCCATTTTTTTAACAAATGGACTAAAAAATTTTACTTAGTGAATAACATAGTAAATTCCATTATATAAAAATATTGTACTATAGAAATCCGCCAGATAATTTATTAATGATTTTTTTTAAAATTCTCAAATAATAAATTACAACGGTTAAAACATCCAATATCATCAAAATATAATCATTTCTAATTTTTTAAATTTCATAGTATCCTATTATTATTTATAGTCATCATAAATTATTATTCATAAATTTTTGTAAACAAATATTGTTCTTCTATTATATTCCAAACATTTTTTGAATATTATTAATGACTATATAATAACCCTATTTAAAAGGATTATTTATTTAATGTGACATATTTTAATGTAAAAACATCCTTCTTATTTTATAAATAACTCTCATGAAAAAACTCATTAGTTGTAACTTTATTATTACAACTATATAAACAACTATATCAATAATTTTCACTTCAATTCTCAAGATGAAAATCAATCAAATAAACAAATTGAAAATTAATATAATATAATTAATAAATTAATTTAATTGGATTCATCAACCTCCCAATTTATATTTTTTGTCAATACCTATTAAAATGTTTAAGTGAAGGATTATTATTCCTCTTAAAGTTAGTAAAATATGATATGAGTAAGAGACGAAAATATAATCTTTACAATCTATATTTTTAGTAACAACTTCTTCACCTCATAGATATCCCCATATAATAACATATTTCAAATAATAGAAAATAAATTGACTTACATGGGATAAGGATTACATAAGTTTTATAAAATAAATGTGTCATTAATTAATCATCCATAAGTTTAGATGGTCTAACCCAGTTTATAAAAATAGATTGATCTATCTAATTAAAATAGCAATAATTTTTTTCAAAATGGAACATGAATAATTAATCATTCTTTTAGGGGTTGTTAAAAACAATTTTTTAGATAAATTACAACATTCATCTTGAAAATATTATAAAAATTACCCCCCTCACAAACTATTTTATTTTTTTCATCAATGAATCAGATTCTCCTCTTATGATTCAAAATCAATTTCCATTAATTATTATAGAATATATAATATTAATGAAAATATTTAATTTATAAATATTAAATATTTTAAATAAATTCAATCCAAATATATAAATTTTTATGATACTAATTGTGATATTAATATATAATATTTTTTCATATTCTCATTCGAAAAATGTATTATAATCCTCTATCTTCTTCATCATGTCTTGATTTCTTAAATAATAAAATACTAGACCAATATTGAAATCAAATAAAGTGCTTTCAAGAGACAACATGTCTCCAATTGAAATAAATAACGCGAGGATGGATAAATTCCAATAGGATATATAATATTTCCTAGCATTTAGTTATGTATGTTCTAACCATCATATGTTATTCTCCTTCTATTACTTACATTAAAAAATATACACAAATTGTATATGTGAATAAGGTTGTTTTAAATAATTTCAGTTTTAGCAAAATTGAGTAGATTTATTTCTCAAACTTGAATCTCCTTTCCAATTAGATCCAAATTAATGAGAACTATTTATGATTTCTCCTTCATAGAATATATATTTTATTATTTAATAGAACCATAAAATTCATAATTTTTTCCTCTTTCATTTTTTATGGATTTTTTCTTCACTTTTGTTTGACATGCACTTTCATTCCATTATTCATGCTATATCATCTTAAGAAATTTTAGCTACTCTTACCATATTAATATGAACTATTTTGGTAAATATTTAGCCATATAATAGTGTCTATACTCCTTATTCACAATATAATTTTGAACATAAGAACTCACGTGTTATTTCCTTTTGATCTTCTCTAGTCATTTTTTGTTCAGGGAACCCTATTTTGTATTTATCAACTATTGTATGTGGGTTTCCTATGCCCCACTCCATTATGTACTTAGATTACCATTAAAATTATTAAATTTGATATATACATGATTTTTTCATACCATAATAGTGGTGATACATAAGAATCCATTGTTTTTGTGGAAATATATTTTGAATGGGTGTTATATAAATATTTTAAATAAGTTCCCAACTATAATGATTACCTCTTTATTCTATGAATGTAATCTTAAAAATATAACATATGGTCTAGTTATATCATTATGACAAGGTATATATGTTTTATAAGTATCAATTATTTGTTTCACATAAGCATGGAGACTTTTATCAGGACTCTTACAGTTGGTTACCTCATCTATATAAGATCATTAAGAAAGAGCCTCGAATTGTAACAACACATGTTTCATCTATAATTGGTATTTACAATCAATGAATTTTTTTTGGGTCTATGTACATGATATTATTATCACTATGTACAACTCGATCACATACTTTTATGTAAGGAGAAAATATAAAGTTCCATGTCCTGGAGTTCCACCATGTTTATGGTGCATCATTAGTGGAATGTCAATTTTGGAATGATCAATATATATATTTTTTCTTCTCAGTTGTGGAAAAGATATCTTGCATCCATAGGTGGGATAATATGGAATTTCATTAATTAAATCCATGTACATTTTAAAGGATATTTAATGTGTCTAGTAAGGTATCAAAATTTATAATGAAGCTATATGATGATTTCACAAGTGTGTATCCTACATTAGAATATATTACGATAAAAATTTTTTTATTACATAGAACATGTTCATAGGTGGTAGTAATAGCTATGATATTTCATATCTCCCTATGGGAATTACTATTTTTCAATTCTCTAATCTTATTTTTTTGGTTGGACTCACTACTTTAACGATATGAACCTAGAGTGTCACACACTAACTGAATCCAAATGATCAACTAATTCAAAAAATTAGGGGTTTTGGAAGATATGGTCCGCACCTGTAGAGGATGATGAACGCCCATGTATGATCGATCAAAAGTTAAAATAATTCAATTTTATTATTCATTTATGTATTAAAATTAATCCAACTTATTTTTCAAGGTATTTGGAGGTTTGTTGATCATTAATCTCAACATGAGAAAATAAAAAAATTTAAAACGATTATAGGATTATTTATGTTTTGTTAATTTATTTGTGGAGAATATGGGCCAATAAAACTATTTATATTTTATAAAGTAAGAATTAATTGTTTCCCTAGCACTTGAATATTTTTTGTCTTTTATGATAGTACAATAACGCCATACATGTGTGGAGGTGCCTAAAATTAATGTTATTTCCTTTCTAGGGACCAAGGTGAATTTTTTAGAAATATAGCCTAGGTATAAAAGGCCATTTTGTAAAATTTAGTAGTAAGATACACCATTTCGTTGAATTTAGTGGGAGACTCTCTCCTCTCATATGACCTCATTTTCATAGAGAGATATTCCATTAAAAAGACAAGGACAGATCAATCTCATCTACTCGATCGAGTTTATGATCATTGCATGATCAAAATCACATCATAATGATCACTAATTTAACAATATAGAACATGGTACATATTTATCAATAAAATAGGAGTTCATCTTCACATGTGGATAATCTATATGATTCCTAACTTGGCTCTTTTCAACAATGACATGCCAATTGTGACATAATCAATCTAACATGATCTAATGAAAAATGTTAAATATACATTTATTGGATTTTATTTTTCATTATTAAAATAAATTAGGTTTTTTTTATTGAGGAAAAATGGGTACAGGGATTTCTGGATGAATTATTTTGAGCATGAATCCATTTTCTAAAAAAATATATTTTTTCAGTTCCCTCTATACATTAGGTTCCGTTAATTAGTATTATATGTAACATGTAATCATATATGTTAAAAATATTAACATTTCAATTAAATATAATCAGTAATGGTGCATGAAATTTATATTAGTAATCAGCCTAATGAGTATAATATATAACTCCCACGTCAACTCTATAAATCAGTATAATGAATAACTGATAGATCTTCAAGATATTTCATGATGTATGCAACATTACTTCACTAAAATACAATGCTTCATCTTAGTAAATCTCTTCTATCAGTATTTTTAATCTTGAAACATTTAAACTATTTGTGTAATTCAGTAATATTGGAACATAACTATTATTTCATTTTTAAATTTCATATATATTCAGTATAATACAATCCTATTTTCATATCACTACACATAATTTGCTATGATTTTTAGAATATTCAACAGTATATATGTTATCAAAATTATCATGGTATCTTTCTCATTTATGAATCACAAAAGTTATCTCAATGTAAATCATTCATGCATTCATATTTCAATTAATGCCTGCAAATCATTTTTTTTTTATTTTCTAATGGCCGGTTTGAGGGTAGTCGGTTCCCTTGCAGCCCAGTTTGAGGAAAACCGGAAACCGCACAACATTCCAGCTTCAAACGAGCATAAGTGGGATACCCAAAACAGCGAATCAAATTCAAAATCAAACATTAATCGAAACACGTGCCTCCTCGAGCCGCACTCCACCTCGATATGCATCACCTCGAGATGCACGCCATCTCGAGAAGTGAGTCGACGAAAATCCAACCGCCTCCATCCATGTCGCCGGCGAGAGACGTCGAAAATGACGGATATCATGTCGCCAGCGAGAGAACCCCACCATCACCATCCATCAGCGTCGTCGAATAACCACGAATCTGCACCATTCAAAAATCGTCCCAACACCAGAACTCCGGTGAGCTTCACCGACGCCCATCATCACGCACTAACCCGCGCCGACAACGAGAAACAGCACATCACCGCCGGTGGAACCCTTCACCGAATACAACGAGGCAGAAACTCTCGTCACTGTTAACAGCGAGGAAGAAACCCACGGCTAAAAAAAAACCAGACCAAACCACAAAAATGCAATACAAAAAAAACCTAAAAGGAATTAGAGCACGTCGCCACCTTCATCCCCGTAGGAGAAGACCTCGAAACCCCCCAAATCACACACATCCACCCTAGATTGAAGCTGCAACCCCAAACGACCAAGAAATATCGACTCAGGTCCGGCTCCGCAGCGCGAGGACCACGAACCCACCAACCCGCTTGTGGCGTATGCCGGAACTTCTAGCAACCTCGTCGCAACCCGGTCTTAAGCTCATGTGTCCAGATCCGATAGCGTCGCGGAATCCTGGACCCTAGTTACTCGGAGTCGATGCATTATTGTGTAACATTGGCATGATCAAAAAAGATCATGTCTCAAAAGGCCGATTAGTTTAGTATCCATAGAAACACTAGATACATTCAGAAATGTTACATTACATCATAAATAGATAAACTAAAATAATGTAGTCTCCATTTTCCACAGTCATTACCCCATCACACTATCTATGCAGGTCATTCCTAAAATACTTTTTCACATCCTAGAAAATTTAAAACATTGAAAGGGGTGAGCTCAGATGCTCAATAATGATAACAATACAGCAGAAGCTTTCATAAATAAACATAAACATTTAAGGCAATGTATAACTAAACAAAATCCTTTTAAACATGAACTTCAACATAATATTGAAATAGTAAAATGAATAATTCCATTTACTTATTCACATGGATATTCTACTGGTCGAATAATCACACGCAATATGAATAACCAAATTTATAATGATGGAATGCAAAATGCCATACTATCATAACCACGTAGCCAAGGCCTCATGATAAGACTACATATAAGATTTTGTTAAGGCCTCAGGACAAGACACTAGTTTGTCTCATGAGACATACCGATGCATCGAGGAGCTATAGCGGGCTCCACCCATCACTTATTAAGTCCAATGCATTCCTCATATGAACAGGTTTAAACATATCATAAACCATAACATAATTGTATCACATAAAACATGCCTAAAGGAAACATAATATTTCCACACTTTAATCACAAGATATCAATACAACACATTGATATAATAAAAAAATTATAAAAACCATTTTCAATACCAAAAGAAATGTAAAACATGGTATTTATTTTTCTTTTAAAAACAATTATTGCTTATAGAGGAAGCTGAAACTCAAATAATAGTCACGACGGTGGAGAAGTCGTTGTCGCCGCATATGAACGAAAAAACATTTCTTTTTAAATTTAGTAAAAATGCTTCATATAAAAAGATTCTTTCTGAATAAAAGTAAAAGTCAAAGGGGTTTATACACCGTATAATTGATAGTTATGTATACAACCTAATATGCCTCAATGAAAGGGGATTGAGACGAAGACCCTTACAAAGATCATTTTTTTAAATAAAGTAGATCTATTATGTGTATTAACTATAAGTACACATAAATAAAGTACAAATACACTATAGGACATAATAATATCATGACATAATTTGAAAGTAGGATATTAACCCAAAGAATACAAATTGAGTAAAGAAGTTCCCTTACCTTGTGTCCGACTTGACTCGACCGTTCTTTAACCTCCTGAATAATAAATTAGAGTTAATCTATACTTTCTTAAGAACCTTTTTCAAGTTCATTATACCTTTTATATCACTTATTACAATGTTACAAAAATTATGTAGTCATTTAAGTTAATAATGGTCGTTTTGTCAATCATTGGTACTTGAGTCAACAATAAACTTCTTATAATTACATGTTGTTTATGTGGTAGAATATCCATTATCTCCAGAATTATATTCATGATGTAGATATAATATATATCATATATATCCAGTATATAAATTCATTTATAATATTACATAACATTTAGAGGTAAGAAATGAAATGCACCGTTCATGGAGATGGTAAGCTGTATCTACGCATGAACGCTAATTTCATTTATAATTAATATTTAATAGAATGAAATTATAATTATATATAGGTATAGTATAATTCCAGTATAATATAATGTATAATAACATTTACTCTATCCTTTATACATCCCATATATGGCATTAATGATTAAAATCACTTTGATGGGGTGGTAGTCCGCACTTCCTAAAATAAAAATATCGTGTTTACCCATAATGGAAACCATAAAGGTATGTAATAAATGAAAAATTCAGAAGCATAAGTAAAAAAATAAAAATATTATATATCATATATAAATATATTGACCTCTTAATGTACACCTTTGAAGGTGTTATTTGAGTGTTGAACAATCATCATTTCGTGAGACAGAAATTCACCATCCACAGAAACAGTATGTTCTTTAACCATTAGATGTAGGTGTGTATATGTGTAGCTCGAATCCTTCTTATAACAATATCCTAGTATATTGGGGATACTGTTGTTGTTACAAAAGAAATTAATAAAAAGATTTTAGGGGGTTGGAGAAGCAATATAAAAAAAATAACATAAGAGAATACATTACCTTAAAATCGGGTAACTCTTTTTTGATTTGAGCCAAAGGATTCCTTCAGAAGAGTTAAGCCCAATGTAAGGCTTATAGAAGTAATAGAGGAAAGTTGGGAGAGTATTTGAGTAGTTTTTGGCTGAGCCAAATGGCTTGAATGTGTGAAGAAGGTGGTAGAGGTGGGTGCCTTTTATAAGAGGAGAGAAGGTGCACTCTTGGAAAGATTAAAATGTTACTTTATTATGAAATGATTTTCAGATTCTAAAGGTCTAAAAATGTTATATTTCGAGTATAATGTGATAAGGGTTCAAAATCGACTCATCCAATAGGTTTTTTACAAGTGTGATCCTTATATTTTAGATTATATTTTCATTTTATTTATGTCGTTAATTAATGAGGTAATCGCTGCATCATCATTGTGTCAAAAAAATTTAATTTTTATAATGTCTAAAAATTATAAAAAAAAGTATCATGATGTAGTAATTATGTTTATATTTCTAATTAATATTTATAGTAAAAAATATGACTTGTATAACCACATTTAAAAATTGTTTTAGTAAAAGAACTCATGTTTGTGACATTTTTATTTTAACATTAAATACAATGTTTTTAATGTAATTTTCCTACCAATGTGGATCCATGGGGTCCCCAAGTCGACCCATGGATTTTCATTGTCGGCCATCACTCATCCAATTGTGTTAGGACAAGTGTAAGGGTATTATCATATTTTTATAATACCATTTTTACCTTAAATTTCACTAGTTACCTTTAATCATGATTAATTAAACTTAAAAGTTAATATTCACCAAAAAATTATTTTAATACCATTGAATCACATTTTACATCCTAATTAAAACCATGTATGTCGTATTTTTGAAATTCAAATTACCGAAGTCGTAATGTTTAATTTAAATGAAAAATCAGTTTTTTAACTACCACTTAGTGGTTTCACTATTCATCAAAAATTGACGTTTTTCAGAACATTGTCAAAATTTCACCCTAAGCTATAATTGATATTCCAAATTCAAAAATGATGTCTATTTTACAAAATTCCAAACATATATATTCCATTAATTAATTTTATAATTAATTCCCGCTGTCACAACAAATAGCATGTTTTTAAGAAACAATATATATCCAAAGATTGACAATTATTTATGTCCAATTTTAAAGTGAAATAAATTATAATGAAAACCATTGGATAAAGTGGTAAAAATATATTCTAATTATAATTTAAAACCACTCAATAGTATAATTTAATACAATAATTTTTTTTATTAAAAACGTTTTTTTATGTATTTTTCACTATTCATGAAAAATTCGATGATCTCAGAAAAATACAAAAAATTCAACATAGGCTAATTTTGATATTCCAAATCCAAAAATGATGTCCATTTTGAAATATAAAATATATATAATTTCAAAAAGTGTGTATTACTATTCGTAATGTCTATTTTGATTGGTCGCGGTGTGCTAGAATCTCAAACTTACGTACAATGAAAGCTATTGTATTATTGAAAGAGATGCATATCGTGGAAGCTCTGGGTGTTACATTCTCCCCTCCTTCAATAAATTGCATCCTCGCAATTTGAAATTTTTCTTTGAGAATAAAAGGTTGAAAATAGAAAATACCTTTGTGGAAAACCCACATCAGAAATAAGGTTAATAATATTTATCCTTAATAATAGGGAAAGGGGAATGAAAAAGTTACCACCAAATTATGATCTCGATAAGGAGAACATTGGTGGAAATTAGAGACATATAATTGGAGGAAAAATGTAAATATTTGTAGGGAGTGATTGAGGTCATCAATCACAAACAAGTGTAAAATTGAGGGCCTTAGAGCCTTCAATCTATGTTGATTTAAAATATTATCAGTTCAACAAGACATAAGGTATTATGATAACACATTTTTTTGTTTTAATATCCCTTTACTAAAGATTAAGAATTAATTTATTCATAGAATAAGAGATAGGTATTTATATAATTATGCTTCACAAGTAGAGTTTCATCCTTCAACTAATTTCTACCACAAACTCATCTTTCACTCAAAAATATAATAGAATTAAAAAATATTATATTTATCGTAATCGTACAAGGTTCAAAATATTATCACATACCATTATGAAAACTATTTTGTAATAACCAGGGACTTCCTGTTAGCTAGTGGTAGGTAATAAAGGGCCTGTCGCACTATGGTTGTGGGTTCGATTTCTATAGCTTTGTCCAAAGCGACGGGTTATCGCCCAACCTGAAGGTTGTCCTTTTTCTAAAACTATAGTATTATAATATTCCATAAATAATATTATGAAATGTTTTAAAAGCCATATTATCGAATGTTCATCTTAATCCATTCCAACCTTTATAGTTATCCATAATACTTCTGTCCAACTCACAGTCCAGATTTTATAAGAATGGTAAACACAATGTAGATCCTTTTTGTCATGTAATAACATGTGAACAGCATTATCATGTATTCTTTTATAGCACTGAAACATTTTTAATTACCAGCAATCCTTATTAATTACATTCATGATCCCTTATTCCTTATAGAAAACTATATATACTCCTTCTACCCAAAAGATGTATACAAATCATTAATCCATTTCAAGGACATCTAGAATATCCAATATAATTTATCCAAATCAATCATGTATTATTCCAAAATCACTATCTTGGTATCAGAACCATTTTATGGATTATCTTACTATCAACCAAGTATTTTCCAAAAATTTAACCTGTTATGGAGTCACTTTTCTTGGTTCCACACAATCTCAAGTCCTTGATGAAATAGTACTGCAGTACAATCCTTATATACTCCATAATTATTATAACCAATACATCATTAATACAACACTCAAATGACAAAATTCATTAATAAAAACATAAGAAATCTAATCATTCCTCCTCATCTGTGGTAGTATCATAACTTGATTATTATCCAATAACATCATTTGGGGCATAATCTAATGATTTTTAAATTGGTTTGCGTAGTGTCCCCACTTCTTGTAGATGAAGAATAGTACATTTGAAACCTTTTTCATACTCTTACAGTCACGCACTTTGTGTCCTTTTTCTCCACACTTATAACAAACTCTCATTCCCTTCAGGAAAGTTCCAAGGTGTTTCTTCCCACAGTTATCACATATCAGAAAATTCTTCTTTTCCCTAGTCCCTTTATCAATCATTCTATCTTCCATCCTTTTCTTCTCTTGCTTCCCTTCAATTCCATATGACTCAGAGAATTCATTACTTATCTTATTAACACATGATACTATTTCTTCATATGTTGAGAACACATGGTAGATTATTTCCCTTTTAAATGTTGGCTTAATACCATGAAAGATATGATCCTTCTTACTCTTGGATTCATACGTATTGCTGGAGTTCACATTCCTTCCACTGGGCACCATTTCTATACAATGTCATAAACTAGGTTAGTTTTTGAATTACAATGAATAATTCCAAACTTGTAAAATACTTAATTTAAATTGAACGGTTAATAGATATAATCCATAATCATAAAAAAAAATTTCTTTGAGGAAGTATATACTCATAAACCCTTCATAATGGTTTCTAAAAAAATGAGAATTATCCTAAGAATATCTCCCGGGAGTGTCGTAACCAAGAGTGAAGCAAGGCATGTTGTCGTGCACCAGTTCCTGTTCGAGTCTAGTTCAAAGCCGTCTTTTTGGGTTTTACCCCTAGGTACTTCTATGCCAGAGCCATCTCTACCTGCTCGTATCCAGACAGGGATTTATTGCTCAAAAAACCCACAAAATCTCTACAACAACAAAATTCTAGGAAGTTCTTATATACAAATCCTCAATGTCTATCTTATGGCTATGTGATCTAATCAGAGTTTATCTAAATCTATCTCCCAAGATTAGTACTAAACTAACTCTGATACCAACTATAACGCCCTAACCCCAGCTACCCAGAGTCGGTGCGTTATTGCGTAACATTGGCATGATCACAAAAGATCAAGTCTCGAAAGACCGATTAGTTTATTAGCCTAGGAAACACTAGATACATTCATAAATTTTACATTACATCATAAAGTGAAAAACTACAATAAAATAGTCTCTATTTTCCACACTCATATCCCAATCAGACTATCCCTATAGGTCATTCCTAAAATTCATCTTCACATCCTTGAAAAATTAAAACCTTGAAAGGTGTGAGCTCTGAGGCTTAGTAAGGTTAAAAATATAGCGGAAGCTTTCATAGATAAACATAAAAATTTAAGGCAATGTATAACAAACAAAACCCTTTTAAACATGAACTTCAACATAATATGGAAAAAGTAAAATGAAATAATGCCATTTACTTATTCACATGGATATTCTACTGGTCGAATAATAACATGCAATTTCAATAACGACTTTCATAATGATGGAATGCATAATGCTAGACAATCATAACCACGTAGCGAAGGCCTCTTACCAAGAATAAAAATAATATTTTTTCAAGGCCTCATGCCAAGACACTAGTTTGTCTCATGAGATCTACCGATGCATCAAGGAGCTATAGTGAGCTCCACCCTTCACTTATTAAGTCCAATGCATTCCTCATATGAAAAGGTTTAAATATATCATAAAGAATAACATAATTGTATCACATAAAATATGAATAAAGGAAACATAATATTTCCACACTCAAATAAAAAGATATCAATAAAACACATTGATATAATAAAAACATTATCAATACTATTTTCAATACCAAAATAAAAGTAAATCATGGTATTTATAATTCTTTTAAAACAATTATGGCTTATAGAGGAAGCCGAAACTCAAATTATAGTCACGGAGGTGGATAAGTTGTTTTCACTGCATATGTAATAAAAAACATTCCTTTTGTCGTTTAGTAAAAAAGATTTGTATAAAAAGATTCCTTTTGAATAAAAGTCAAATTCAAAGGGGTTTATACACCGTATAAATGAAAGTTGTGTATAAAACCAAATATGCCTCAATGAAAGGGATTTGAGACGAAGACCCTTACAAAGATAATTTTTTTAAATAAAGTAGATCTATTATGTGTATTCACTATAATTACAAATAAATAAATTAAAAATACATTATAGGGCATAATAATATCATGACATAATTTGAAAGTAGGAGATTAAACCAAAGAATGGAAATTGGGTTAAGAAGTTCCCTTACCTTGTGTCCGACTTGAATTGACCGTTCATTAAACTCCTGAGTAATAATATTGAGTTAATATATACTTTTTAAGAACCTTTTTCAAGTTAATTGTCCCTTTTATATCACTTATTACAATGTTACAAAAATTATGTAGTCATTTAAGTTAATAACAGTCGTTTTGTCGATCTTTGGTACTTGAGTCAACAATAAACTTCTTATAACGACAAGTTGTTTTTGTGGTAGAATATACATTATCTCAAGAATTATATTCATGATTTATATATCATATATATAATATATTTCCAGTATATACATTCATTTATAATATTACATAACAATTAGAGTTAAGAAATGAAATGCATCGTTCATAGAGACGGTAAGCTGTACATACATATAAACACAAATTTCATTTCTATTTCAAATTTAATGGAATGAAATTATAATTATATAAAGGTATACTATAATTTCAGTATAATATAATGTATAATACCATTTAATCCATCCTTTATACATCCCACATATGGAATTAATGATTCAAATCACTTTGAGGGAGTGGCAGTCTGTACTTCCAAAAATAAACATATCGCGTTTAACCATAATGAAAACCATAAATGTATGAAATAAATGAAAAGTAAAGAAGCTTAAGTAAAACATAATCATATTATATATCATATATAAATATATTTACATCTTAATGGCCACCATTGACGGTGTTATTTGACTGTTGAACAATCATCGTTTCGTGAGGCAGAAATTCGCCATCCACAGAAACAGTATGTTCTTTAACCATTAGATGTTGGTGTGTGTAAGTGTAGCTCGAATCATTCTTATAAAAACATCCTAGTATATTGAGGATATAGTTTTAGTTACAATAGAAATTAATAAAAATAGTTTAGGGGTTTGGATAAGCAAAATAAAACAAAATACCATAAGAGAAGACATTACCTTAAAATCGGGTAACTTTTGTTGATTTGAGCTAAAGGCTCCCTTGGGAAGAATTATGCACCTAGTGAGGCTCCTAGGAGTATTATAGGGATATTGGGAGAGTATTTGGGCAGAGTTTGGCCGAGAATAATGGCTTGAAGGTGTAAATAAGGTGGTAGTGGTGGGGGCCTTTTATAAGAGGAGAGAAGGGGCACTCTTGGAAAGATTGAAATGTTACTTTATTATGAAATGATTTTCAGATTCTAAAGGTCCCAAAATGATATATTTCTAGGATAAGGTGATTAGGGTTCGAAATACACTCATAAAATAGGTTTTTGACATGTTTATGCCTTATATGTTACATTATCTTTTCATTTTATTGAAGTTGTTAATTAATGAGGTAATTGCTGCATCATCATTGTGTCATAATATTTATATTTTATTTAATGTCTAAAAATTATAAAAAAAGTGTCATGATGTTGGAAATATTTTTATATTTCTAATGAATATTTATAGTAAAACATATTACCTATATAACCTCATTTAAAAAATGTTTTAGTAAACGAACTCATGTTTGTGACATTTTTATTTTAACATTAAATAAAACGTTTTTAATGTTATTTTCCTACCAAAGTGGCTACATGGGGTCCGCAAGTTGACCCATATATATTCATGGTCGTCCAAGACTCTTACAATATGGGTAGGACAAGTGTAAGGGTATTTTATTATTTTTATAATACCATTTTTACCTTAAATTTCATTAATTACCTTTAATCGCGATTAATTAAACTTAAATTTATTATTCACCAAAAAATTATTTTAATCCCATTGAACCACATTTTACATCCTAATTAAAACAATGTATGTAGGCTTTTTGAAATTCAAATCACATAAATGGTAATGTTTCATTTAAACGAATAATTAGTTTTTTAACAACCACTTAATGGTTTCACTATTCATAAAAAATTGATGTTTTCCAGAACAATGCCAAAATATCACCCTATGATATAAATGATATTATGAATTAAAAAATGTTTTCTATTTTAAAAAATTACAATCATATAAGTTTCATTAATTAATTATATAATTATTTCCCGTTTTCATAACAAATAGCGTGTTTTTAAGAAACAATATATCTGAAAAGATTGACAATTGATTATGTCCAATTTCAATTTGAAATTAATTCTAATGAACACCATTGGATAAAATTGTAAAAATATATTATAATTATACTTTAAAACAACTAAATAGTATAATTTATCACTATAAATTATTTTTATTAAAAAAGTTGTTTTTAAGTATTTTTCACTATTCATGAAAAATTTGATGTTCTCAGAAAAATACCAAAAATTCAACATAGGCTAATTTTGATATTCCAAATCAAAAAAAGAAGTCCATTTTGAAATATAAAGTATATATAATTTCAAAAAGTGGGTATTAATATTCATAATGGCTATTTTGATTGGTCGCGGTGTGTTAGAATCTCGAACTTGCGTACAATGCAAGCTATTGCATTATTGAAAGAGAAGGGTATCGTGGAATCTTGGGGTGTTACAGAACACAATACCCACAAAATTATTCTTTTATTATATATCACATCACACTTTTACTTTTTTATGTAAGTGTATAGTCTGACGTTTCTATTTAATCTACATGTAAGAAATAAGGAATAATTATATCATACTACAACACTTATCTCACTATATTCTAAAACACTCATTAAAATGTGAAAATAATTGGAATTTATCTAGTTCATATCTATTTCATGTAATTAATTTCTAAACAAGAATGAATAGTACACCCTTTTTACAAACATGTAAAGGCGTCGGTTTGATAGTTTCACCTTTTCTTTCTCTTTGTTCTCTAAATTCTTATTATGATCATTTATTAAAATGGGTGAAGGTATAAAGGAATTTTTAGACGAAATTCCACATACCTAGAGATATAAAAACAAGTATAGTAATTTATTTCAATGAATTCAATTAATTTATTCATGTTTTCTCCAATTAGAAAATATATACCTCTTTCAATACATTATCTCATGATCACTTCAGTTGATCATTAAATAACATGGTTATTAGGTGAGTGAGGATCATTGAGTTGGATGAATCTTCTGCATGTTCCTATTCAAGTGAATCCATGCATATATATGATAAAGTCACATGATTGGATCATTTTAACTGATAAATTGTTGATCTTGGGACTCTTCTTCTCTTTATTGTGTCGTCGAAATAGTTATTAACCATGGATGTATTTGATCATGATTAGATCACTAAGAAATTTAATACTAAGATAAATCATTTTTTTAGATATTTTAGTACATAAATTATGATTCATATAGATCACTCAGAAATTTTATTGTATAAATTGACATAAATAGATTGATCAAACTGACCAGTTAAGGCAGTTCAAATAACCCTCATTATTTCACATTTTAATGGAGAATTAATAGTGTAATGAGAGGTTGAATCCCACATTGATTTAGTGCTCCTGAAATTCAAAATTTATAATCATGAATAATTATCCCATTATATGATCCTGATATAGGGTCATCACTCATATACACATGCACTAACATTGGTATCACATGACTACAACAACACACATGTGCCCATCAGACCAATCAATTCACCCTTCTACATGCTCAATGAAATCCCATTATGCCTTAGCACTTCCCACCATTCACCTTGATTTTTAATCATTCACCTACTACCATACACCCTTGTTAGAGGTCGACTTCAAATATATTATATTGAAATACGTAGTGGATGTGGTCCCTTTAGCTAGCTATTATGGTTTCCCGAAATTTAAATTAAATCCCCAAAAAAATTAACTTGGTAAATAAATGAGTACATTATATCATGTAAAATCCACATTGTATATGAATCCACAATGTGTTCCCTGAAGAAAAAAAATTCGTTAAGTTGTCAAATCAACAATTTTATGCATGGACTCATCTAACATCATCAATGTATGATCTATCTCCATATCCCAGTTTTTCCACTGAAAGAGTGATGAATGATATAGATCATCAAAATATATTTTTCAATTTATTTAAATAATGTAAATTATTCTAATTAATTTTTCACAGGCCTTGAACATTGATAATTGTTTTGTATTCATAACATTTAATATATATATTTATTTAATTCACCACGTCTTCTAGTGAAAATATATTTGTTAGATTATGAATAAATCTCATAAAAACTTCATTTTTATTAACATAATGATTATATACATTTCCATAACTTCTTCAACAATTGTCACATTAATTGTACAACTTACTTTAAATAATTCCAAAACATTGAAATAAAATACAATATAATTACGAATTAAATCCACATGGTTTGTTCAAATATTTTATCATTAAATTTCCTTAATTTACATTATAATGTCCAACTATGTTGAACAATGTCAATATTCTTCTTCAATTCCTATCTGTGGAGTTTACATTTTTTTCAATTTTTTTATTCTCCTAGATACATTATCATATAGAGAAATATTTTTAAGAAAATTCATACTTATTTCCACATTGGTTGAATAACATTTCATTAATGTACATGCGCTTTAAAATATTACTATGTATTTTCTTACCAATGGAAGATATTTTTCAAAATGAATTTTGTCATGACCCATCATAGAGGGGACCTCTCCATTACAACCAAAACACCACCTCTAATAGGCTAGGGTCTTGTAACTTGCACTGATATTCATATACCAAAAAAATGGAGGAACATTCCAAAGTACATGTACACACACATCTCTCCCAACCACAAATGAGGAAATATATAAACACTATATTGAAAAATTCATCCACAATCTATATCCCCACAAATAGAGGAAATAATTAAAATAATGTGTAGTAACATAAACTAGTCCAAAATACAATCCCTCCAAAATATTTGTCTTTAAACCAAATTGTAAAAACTACAGAAAAAGGTGATGGGCATGCTACTCGAAGTTGTATGAACACCATAACCTACATGAACACACAAATCACTATCCATTCCAAGTCCACCCTATACACATTCAAAAGGTCACTCATCTGTACAAAACATGAAACGTAATTGAAATATCCGTAAAGGGGTGAGTAAAACAATATGTAGTAAGGCACCTATAAAACAACAAATAATACCACAAAATAACTACCGCACAAAAAGCCACACATGAATACCACATAGGAAATTCCATAAATAAATACCATGATAGAAAAAAATCAAAGGAAATAGAATTATGGAATAATATAGAAACCCCTTTAATGATATATTCACATACCTGATATTTCATGAATACCCAGACATACTATCTCTAATGAGACACATTGTCACCATGATACACATAGACTCAATAAGATATAATTTCTTAGGGAGTCACATAGTCTCTGTGAGACACAAAACCTATAATAGCCCGAAGGCCTTCATTTTTTATTGATTTTTGATAGTCCACCTTTCAAGATGTGAGGTGGAACCCTTACAAGGGTCGTAGGCGTAATTATTACATGTCTCGTAGGCCGTAGAGAAATTCATTTCCCATAGGCTTCAATCATTACATACAACCCAGAATAACTGCTTGGAACTGCTCCTCCCTAGCATCTTCATCGTGAAATCTTCTCTCCACCTTCGCATGGTTTTTTGGATAGGCATTCTCGTGCATGCACAGTCTTGTCTCGAAGGCAGTTTCTATACCCTCTCATTCATGCAATCCATTTAGCTTCTGCTATGGTGAAAGATCATTTCTCATCCTCCTTGTAAAACTTGTTATTTATAGGTTGTCTAGTTTTCATATTCACTGAAGGTGGCCCGAAGGCCTTGAGATAGACCAATGTCCTTACTGACCCGAAGGCCTTGGTGGCCAGAAGGCCTTACAGGACTCTAGGACCAAATCGGTGGCCCGAAGGCCCAAACGAGAGAATATTCCTGGCTATTACAGTTCCAAACATTTCCTACTTAAGTGCCCGCTACAGTACTAGTATAGTTCTGCTACAGTTCTTCTACGATATCCCAGAAAACCTGCCTCTGCCTAGATTTGATCCCTGGTCATTTGGATGTACTTATGGATTCCTTACAAACTAGGCTAAGGCTCATGTGCTCTGTGAGACACACAGTCTCTATAATAAAGATATCCTTTGGGAGTCACATAGTATCAATAATATAAATAGTTTCTATAAGGAACATAGACTTTGGTAGTCACACAATCTCCATGAGACACCCAGTCTATGTCTCACCACCATCCACATGATTCAGCTCAAGTCACACTAATTCTGGGAGAAGCTACTCATCAAAAAATTATTTCATATGAACAGTCCCACAAATAACAAAATTATATTTCTAAAAAATCTTTTCTCATCCCAAGGGTCCTAATATGGCATATGTATTTTCAATTGGAAACTTGTTTTGGATGTTACTGGCATTTCAAAATTTAGAAGGGGGTCCACTAGCTCATCGACCAACCGTGTGGTCCATCCACTGACCATGGTAGTCGACCTCCTTGGATGTTTGTACCATGGTCAGTTGAGCTACCATGAATGTTTATTGTGAACTTTCTTTTTCATCCATGTGATAGATACACCGATCATGGCTCACAGTTGAAAATAGCCTAGTCCGAACACCTAGGTCTGACTCGATTTTGATCTTACCCGAGGTCCAACCCAGCCAGCTATGTCGGACTAATTCTACTAGGTTGACCCTAACCTCTGGTCCTGAGTTGCTTCCTCTAGACACATCACATTTTTCTAGCTTGGCCCATTGTTGGTACTAGTTAATGTAGTGTGCCACCATAACTGTAGCTCCAACAGATCACATACAGTGATGCGGTCGTGTCCCTCATCATCGGTCAGTTCATCCACAGATGCTGCTCACCACCCCCACTTCTTGTGTGTTCTGCCTTTACGTTTTTTGGTTGAAACACTAAAATGAATGCTCTAATATGATCCTTAGTCCCCTAGCTACATTGATGTAGCCTCTCTTCTATCATTCCACTAATTCTGGTGGTCTGATCACATTTACTGTCTCTCGGGAATTTATGTCACGACCATGATGGTACAACCAATAAAACCCTTTAATCAAGGCATAAAAGAATCACATTAATTCTCGGAAGAATGATTTTCACACATTTTTCACATAGGCCTTAATTATTTTCTATTAGTGTTAAGAAAAAAGAATAAATAATCACAATGAATTATCTCCCTTTAAAACCCTGCAATCTTGTTCATCCTATAAGAATGACCAAACCATGGATCAACTAATTTATTTTTCTGCCAATTTCACTATTGAATCGAAGGTTGGGTAATTGTGAAGAAAAAAATCCCACCCACAAGATGGATTGGTCATTCATGGGAGAAGTTTCTTCTATTGTTAATGAGTTACTCTATCACCATTAGTGCAATGATAAATAATCAGACCTCTAATCTATTATCATTCATTTGATAGATTATTTCTACATGAATCCAATGAATTATAGGTTTATGGTTAAAACCATAAACTCTTTGATAATGCATTATAAAAAATTTTACATCACTGCATCGTCACGTAAGATTAAATAAAACATTAATTTATTTATTTTATTCATTAAAACAAAAGAAATTATTTTTCACATCCATCCCATGTTGGGGATGTTTGGGATCTCCTAAGGTAAAGTAAATTCTCTGATTCCAATACTGCACTCAAATTTCTAATCTGAGAACCCATTTTGATGTTATTCCACTTTTTCGGGAAAATTGCATGTGCATTCCATTTATTAATTTAATATTACTGAAAAAATTGTTTTGGGAACCCTGGGTAATGGAATCACACACCTCATTAGCACATGGTCTCAAAATCAATCCATATAATATCAAAAAATAATACATTGAAAATCCAATATGTTAAATTCTCCTCAAATTGGTGCTTTACGTCGATGAAATCCAAAAAAAAGGAAACACACAAAAAAAGATGGCACTAAGCACGAATCTAAGCCCCCCACTCCCAAATTATCATTATTATATTCTACTACTACCACCAAATGTGAAATAGTGGAATCGATCTCCCACAAAGTATCCTCTATTGTCGATGCTCAATCTCCACCGGGTACATAGTAATAGTGACCCCATCGTCATTGTCCATCCCACCCTAGACAATATAGTGTGATGGTCCAGGCATGTAACTCCTATGTTTTGACACATTGAAGACGTCATGAACCCACTCTAACTATAGAGGTAGATACAAGTGGCATTTCACCTCACCAACATTAGATAGAATCATGAAATTATCGATAACCTCAGAGATAACTTTTCTTCCTGGACAAATATTTATTATCTGGGTCGAGGTGATACTAAATGGAACATGTTGTATCTTTCATTGAACACCATAGTATTCCATCACATGTAATAATAAGTATTATGAAACATCTATAATGTCTATATCCACTACTAGATGACATGCTTCTTCTTTGTAGCCACCTATACCAACATCAGGCCCATATATACAACCTCTCCTCAGTCTATCTTGAAAAGTGGTGAACTTCAGGGTCACCCATACAATGTATAAAATGGATTCATACTATTGGTAGAATGGAAGATGTTGTTGTATACAAAAATACACCAGAGATATGTGATCCTCACAACTGTTGAAAAAATCTAGTATGCATGCACGTAACGTGTCCTCTAGAAACTGAATGGTCTGCTCAGTCTGGACATACATCTGTCGGCTAAATTCATTGATCTAGCATAATAGAGTCCCAAATTCCAACTTCAATACCTTCCACAACATGGATTAAAAGAGATTATCATGTTATGAGATAATCGTTTATGGAATAACTATGAGTCAAAAAAATCTCATGCACTTAGTTGCTTCTAAGTATCTCTGTTGAACTCTGATCCTGTATATATAGGATGTGTGATGACTTAGGGAGTGAGTGAATTATCACTCAGACTGTATCATGTACCCTAGATATATATTGTCAAACCATCACTATGTCCATAAATATCCCATCCCACTTCCATTATAGAACATCTATGGGATGATTCGAACCCACTAAACCTTAGTGCTTGTCATTATCTTTGTAGAATGTGAGGCATTGAAAAATAAATTACACAACTCCCTTGTTCATCCATGGACACTACAACTAATTTACTAGGTCCTTGTACATCTTCTACACACCAGGATGAACTTCCAAATGGGGTGTATGAAACTACATGAAGAACTCCACCTGTAACACCACTGATTCTAATATGTATCTTCTAATATTAATGATGTGATTCCCACCTTTCAAAAATCCAATAGGGGCATGCCCTGTGGACATCTAAACATGTAGCATCTCATGGTCAGTATACCCAAGTTGTGCATCACTAACTCACTATTATAGTGGAGGGTGATTACCATTAACTAGAGGTAATATTAGTTATTTTCATCCATAATGGATATAAACAATGATTCCAACTGCTATAATGCCTCATTTAGAATCTGTGAACTAGATCTCCAACTGAGGGAATCATCCACCATGATCCCATTCCAGAGATTTTAGAAAATATAAAATATCATAAACATAGAATAAAATTATCCTCAACCAATATCTAATGATGATAATTATCAGGGAGATGATATACTTCAGACTCTTGTGGTTAGAGTCGAGGATAAACTACTTGCTTATCAAGTAGTGTCTCCACATCTTCAATTAGAAGACTGCCACTAAAAAATCAAGATCATGGATCATGTAGTTCTCCTCACGAGTTCTAACCATGAGTGAAATATAGAGAATAACTTCATTCCTTAGAATAAAGAGACAACCAATACACGTTCAAGAAACATTGCAGCATATTACATACGCGTCACCCTCCTTGTGAAATCTAAAGATGGGAGTGCTCATCAATCTCTCTCTCAACTATTGAAATCTATCCTATCACTTCTCTATCCACGGAAAAGGCTGACCATTTTTCTCAAATCTATCAAGTATGATGATACTCTATAAAATTCAGGTACAACCCTTAAATAGTACACAACCAAACCAAGGGAACTATACACCTCGGTGTCACTCTTTGGTGGCTCCCAACTAAGAAGTGCATCAATCATCACTAGATCCACTGCATCTCTAATCTCAAAAATAATGTTTCCTAGATATTGGACCTCATGAATATAGAACTGAAACAAAGAGAGCTTAAAATATATCAAGTTCTCTTGAAGTTTATCCTGGACCATCCACAAGTGTCTCTCATGCATCTCTTTCGACACAATGTAAACTGATTTTTCGTCGTTCAAGACCACCATGAACCAGTCTATTTATGTCTGAAAGATCTAGTTCCTAACACTGAACAAAAATACTGGATTATTCTTTATGAGAAATAAATCTCCAAGTACTCATGGGGGGGTCATAACAACATCAAAATGTTGTATTTGGTATATGATCATCCTTTAATCATATCTTGTGATAGCCAGATATGAGGAAAATATTCATAAACCGACATGATCCATTCAATTGATCAAAGTGTTCATCGATCCTTGGTATTTGATACTTATTCATCATAATCCATTGTTTTAAGATTTGATATTAAAAATATAACATTATGTTACAGTCATACTTCTTGGAAAATAGAACTTAGGCTGCCGAAGGTGAAACACTGTGTCTCATGAAGATCTTATTCTACTAGTCTAACAACTGAACCCTCATCTCGTGATGTACTAGGAGTTCCATCAGATATTATTGTGTAGAAGATGGTACTATCACAAGGTATAGATAAATGAATAAGTATACATCCATATGGGGTGGAAATAAAATTTCATCCTCTAGAAGTATGTCCTCATACTCTTCCACCCCTGAATTAAATGGTAAACACTGTCATCCACATCAAAGAGGGTCATGGTATCCAACTAATGAGTGATTAGATGCATATTCTTTAGTGTGATTGTATCCTACATAATCTACATTCACCTTTCATTAGAAATTAAATCTTGGTACCATCATTGTGGATACACCATGGTATATGCCAGAAATCGTCAAGCTGAACATTGACTGCGGACAACCAATCCATACTGATAGTGAGGTTGTAAGGGATCAACATTTCTACGATGAGATTCTAACGAAAATGATAAACAAATTGAGGATGTTTACCCTATCTACAGATGTTTGTGATCATCATATCATCACTTGTAAAAGTATCTAAAAATAGGGGTTGAGTCAACCTTTCAACTAGAATATTCGAGTCTCAAACAAGGTTCATCACATGAAAAGAATGACCAGAACCTGTGTCTATAAAAACTAAAGTTAAGTTAGAAAATAAATAGATTATACCTCTAATAATCCATGTATCAATATAATCAAAAGACTCTATCGCCGAAATCTGGACCCATCCCTATCCACCAGCTCCCTGAGCCTGTGTTGCACTACCTAGTAGTGGAGGTGGTGGTATGTAGAACCCCTACCCACCTCCTATTTCACTACATTATCCCCAACCATGTTCAATGCCTTGAAGACAACCCTTATCCACTTACTAAAAATGCATCATTGGTCCCTCTATTGTATCATCATCAGGAGTAAAATTGGTTGGGAAATCCCACATCAGGTGTCTCATATTTCCACATGTATAACCCAGTTGGTCCATCAACTAATTAGAGCCACTCTGGTAGCGACACACAAATAATCATGTGCCTTAAATTATCCATCTATATTTCAAAGATACATGGGTTCCATATACAGTCATCAACTACATGATGTAGTGGTCTCTTCTTTGAAGTGTCTTGTGGTAGCTTCCACTATCGGTGTTTTCCCTACTAGGAAACTCTCAACTATAAGAGCTCTATGAAGTACCCCAAAATATGTAGGAATGCTATGTGATATCACAGACTCCCTAATCATATGATGTATGCCATATTCAATGGATTGAGCCCTGAGGAACGTGTTTCGTTCCATATTCATAGAGTAATAAAAAAGATCAATAATCATACCTATGTACTCTGCCACAGTTAGACAACCGTACTATAGAAGATGATTCTTTTACATGTGTACCAACCAGAATGTGGCTTGAAATATCTTCTACCTAAAGGGAATAGTATTTTCTTCCCACGAAAAATTCATCTCAATGTGTGACTGAGTCACTATGCTACATCATAACCCCGCAATTACATAAAAAATTACCATGTAAAGGATTTCCATCGGGTTGGAAGGAATCCTTATAAGGTGGAAGACAAGTCTAACTACATCTAACCAATACTCAGCTTCCTATGGGTCTGGCTCAGCCCAAAACATAGGTGGTCCCTTCCTCTAAAACATATACAATGCACTCAATCTATATTAAACCCCATCCGGTAATGATGGTTTTAGCTGCTGATCGACGGGTGGTGGTATCACATGAAAACCACCTGATGATGATATCTCTGGTACAAGAACATACAATGATATCTCTTCACTGGAAAGAACATCCTCATGATCCTGAAATTGAATCCTAGCTAGTTTTCTATGATGAGGAATCTTCTAATGAAACAATATGTACCACAGTTAATAGAGTATAATTGGAGAGTTCACGCAAGATGGACATGGAAATCACACCCATTCCAATATGAGTCATGTACCATTATTTTATCATGAAACCTATTTATTTAGGTACCAATTCAAAAAGAATAAATATGAGCCACGGTTTAGGGAC
Organism: Viscum album; assembly: GCA_963277665.1. Taxonomy (NCBI): domain Eukaryota; kingdom Viridiplantae; phylum Streptophyta; class Magnoliopsida; order Santalales; family Viscaceae; genus Viscum; species Viscum album. The sequence continues at coordinate 322,140,495 of OY728119.1, read as the reverse complement.
ACATCTTCCACAACATCAAAACTGGATTCCCTAGCACGAAATCCATACTAAAAGCAATCAACACTATTACACCAGAACCAAACTCACAAACACTTGGTCATATGGTTGAACCAACCTCATTTGATATCACTTTTTAATGACCCATCATCAAGGGTTCCATTATATGATTAACTAAATCCCACCTCTAATATTCTAGGGGCTTATGAATAGCATAAAGAAGGAATATCCACAAATGGGAGTAATTTTCATAATTACATTTGTAGAAAAACATGTCTTAAAAAAATTTGAAATGTAAAGACACTAAGTGGAAAAAATACATTCATTCACAATATAAAAACCAATAGAGTGCGATTGGAAAATAATGTATAGTAATGTGAACTATTCTAGAATATAATCCCTAAAAAAGAAATGTTTGTAAGAATCAATGTCTAACATCTAGAAATATGTGGTATTACTACTTCATAAAGTTATAGGAACACCTAAGCATACCAAAAATCACAAATCTTTATCAATTCATGGTCCAAACCTAGAATTTTTCAAATGTTTGTTCAAATTTACAAGTCATGTCACATGGGGTAAGAGACCATGTAGGGGTGAGTAAACCTATACATAATAAGCCCCCCCCCCAAGACCATGGAGGATGGAAACAATAGACATACCACATTGGAAATACCCCACCTAAAATACGACAAATGAAATACCACGAAAAAATACCAAAATTAAATACCATGAATGAATTGTATTTTCATATACTTAGAGATACACTCTCAAGGACCATAGAAAAAAAATAGATATAATCTTACTGATTTGACACACATGCTCTATAAGACACATTTTATCCATATGGCACTAATTCTTGGTTAGACAAATAGTTATTGGGATTCAGATAGTCTCCATGGGACCCATATTCTCTATAATACATACTATCATCGTTATTAAAATAGTATCCATGAGACACATAGTCCGTATATGTAAAAAATGTTTTGGGAGGCACACTGTCTCTATGAGATACCCAGTCTCTATTTCAAAGCCTTCCACAAAATTAAACTCAAAACATTCTCAATCTAGGAGAACATACAACTCGATCCATTAGGTCATATGAACACATTTAAAAACTCCACCTGGTACATCTCAAATGTGTTATCCCATTGCAAGGTTTCAAAATCCGTAGATGGATCATTAAACAGACACCAAGGTTTAATGTTAAGGGTATTTGAAAATTTAGAAGGGTGTATACTGGATTATGGGATGATCAGGCGGTCAGTTCACCGACTGGGGTAGTCAACCACCTAGCATGACCACCCCTTGTTCAACCATTCTGTATGACATAGATTTATTACGGTTGACAATAGTATCCTAGCTTTTGTGGCCATGGGGCAGCTCACTCGACCATGGGCAGATCTAGCCGTCCAAGTCCAACCCGACCCTCTCGGTCTGTCTCATTTTGATGGGCACACCCTGCTTCTTCTGGGCCCAAACCACTTTTCTAGCCCGAACTGATCACATAACCTAGGTCTTTGTCAGGTTTGATCAACATGGTATGCCACCTTGTCTACAGCTCTACCACGTCATCCGGTCTCTAGGCATGCCAACTCCACTGGCTCCCATGTGGCTGCTTGCCTCCCTCATTGGATCTGCATGCCATCACTCCTCATCCCATGGTCAAAATATTGAATTAAAATTTCTTCTATGGTCTTGGGTCATGAGAAACATTGATTTAGCTTCAGTTTCATCTTACATCCAATCTGGGGTCTAATAACATTTAGAGCCACAATAAAATTCGAGATGCATCAACAAGGGTGTAATGGTAAACAATGGCCTGAACAATTGAGATAAGAATAAAATGAATTATTGGGGGAATTAACCTTGAAATTTTTTCATGTCAGGCTCACTTTTTTACCATTAGAACATACAATGTAGAATAAATACTCCCAAATATTTATCTCCAATTAAAACCTCATAATCAAGTCCATCCCACAAGGATGATTGAACCACAAATCAAACTATTAATGAGTTAGTCCATATTCGACATCGAATTCAATAACAATGAATCATGAAGATAAAAATTCTCTAACTCAAGTGTGATCAATCATTGTGGAGGACCTATTTCTTTTCCCTAATTGAAGAGATCCTTCAACTTCAATGCGTGTGGTGATCCACGATCTGATCTCAGATTTGTCTTTGACAATTGAGAGGGTTCTTTCTTCATCCATTTGATAAAATACAAGTTTAAGGTGATAACCCTAAATTCTCTGAAAATTTATTATAAAAATGTAAACACTTTTTCATAATCTTATAACATTAAATAAAAGAAAAATTCATTGATTTTATTTTGTAAAATCTTTAAAAACTACTTTTCCCAACCGACCTGTGTCGGTCGATGTTATAACTCATGTAAGGTGAAGTCGATGATCTGAGTGCAATGGATACCACATATTCTTAATATGGTCACCCATTTAAAATTTATTACATTTTGTTTTTGGAAAACTACACACACATGTTATTTAATATTTCAATATTATTCCAACAATTGTTCTTGTAACCTTAGGCCTTGGAATCAGATATCCTCTCAGTGGATAGTGTCAAAATAAATCCATATAATATATAAAAACTATAAATTGAAAATCCAAGATGTTACATAATTTTTTCATTATACATTTTTTACAATATTTTAAATTTAATATATATTACAGAAATTCTGAAAAAGTTCTTATTTCTTATTCATAATATTTGGATAATAATTTTCACTTTTAATGTATATGATAACAATGAATTTCCCCATTATTATTTCCCGTAATTACATTGAAACATCCATTACATGTTTCCATTATTCATTTAAAGGATAAGGTAATTCTGAATATTTCCTATTTTATTCTTTTTTAATTTGATAATTGAAAATGAAAAGGAATTTTCCTAAGGATAAATTCAAGTGATATTTCAATGTATTTTTATCGATTAAAATATCATTTGATTAATCTTATACTTCACTAGTAATTTAATATTGCGATAAAAACAACCATATCAGTTTGGATGGATTAGGATCATGATGTTAAATTTGAAACTGGTGAAAAATATTGACATTATATAAGAAATTATACAAATTTAGATAATTACATTCATTAGTTATTTAATTAATTATCCACATTTTTTTATGATAAATGAATTGAAAATTTAAAATGATATTAGGATCTAGTTTAATCCCATCAATTAATCAGTATGTCTCATTAGATAAACATTCCATGGTCTGTGGTGTACCCATACTCAATTGTTTATGATATCATGGAAGGAGTCCTTGATGATATTATTAATATATTTTATAACAATTACTTGATATTAATATTATAATTTACTCCATTATGTTTTCCATAATTTTGAAATATGTTATTATTTACTATGTGGGTTTTTATGTTGTTAAATTAACCACAATTATATTATAGTATTTTGATATTTGTTATAAGACATAATTTATTTCACGTTACCTCAATATTTTTATTCAAGAATTATTAATTCTGTGATATTTTTGTTGTATTATTTCCCATACTGAGAATTTGGTCTCACCTGTTACAATTGATTCCATTCCATAGGATATAAAAAAGGGATCTATTATTATTTTAGGGATATACTAGAATAAATAATATTTAATTCAATTTAATTGTTTTCTCCACTTATCTAATGTAATGTAATAATTATATTTATATATTTTACCAGGATAGAAAAACCAGTTTATCATTTTAGATATGATCCTCTGTATCTTGTGAAAATGTACTAAGATAACCCATTAAACTAGGTAATTGGAGAAATGGTGTTACACACATAGTGTATAATGAAATAATCATAGAAAGTATCCTTAATAATTGGAATTGAAGTTTATTTAAGACTAAGGATTTGGTTAAACTTAAAAATATATTTTTTCTTTTATTATACCACCAACTGGTTGTCTCTATTTAATACCAAGAAATTAATTTACAGAAATTATATAATATACCAAATATGGATTTTATTTTATTATATAGAATCCAATTCTAAATTTATATAATCTTTTCATTCAAAACATATTTTCCACTCACTTCTCTCTATATGATAAATATTTATTATTACAAATAAATATAATATCCATATTAATTTTTATCATGATACAGTCACACTTAATTAAATATTTATACACAATATGTGAATCAATTATTGGTTATATATATATACATATATATATTACTACAAAAAAAGCAATTCATTTATATCTTTCTATATATGATACGAGAGACTAAATGAACCATGATAGAATATAAAATTTATAAACTAGAAATTGGATTTGGAACTATACAAATTATTAAATATACATTTAAACTATTTCTTTATTTACACTATTTGTATTAATTCTTAAGAAACAATAATCATATTTTAATTAATTATGTTCTAGATTTATAGAGAAATTTTTTCAATGAAATGTATTTTTATTGATGTTATAATATTTTCTTAAAACCAATATATTGTTCATTATTTTACATGTGGTATTTTTTTTAATTAATGAATAATTATTCAAATTTTATTCAACAAATTTTGAGAACTAATGATAAAATCCAACAATGTAAAAATGTATATATTTCAGGAAATATTTTAATAAGATTAATGTGTTTTATTATCGTAATAAATTTAATAAATCTTCATTTCTTACTGATGTAAATAAAATTTGTATAATATATAATAAATAAATTTTTTTTAACATTTATCAAATATTTTTTACTAGGGATTATAATAATTTAAACTCAGTTTTATTCTTAAAAATGACTTTATTTTGGTGCCACTTCCACAAGAAAATGATGACATTTTTTAAATATTTTATGAAATTTCATTTGTGTACCTTCAATCAATTATAAAATAAACCTCCTATTATCCTTTATTACAAATTACTAAACCTTATAACTTATAAAATATAAACTCAAAAACCATTTTCTCTTTACTCAATTCATTCATGAGTTCATGTTCTAACCCTAGGTCCATCTTAAGAAGGGTTATGGTGTAAGAAAAATGTTGCATATTGAAGAATAGGTGTTGCATTACTCCATATTTTTAAATATCCTTTCTTCATGAACATAAATAAAATAAATCTTCTCCATCATAGAATAAATAATCTAAAATAAAAAATTTACTATGATATTAATAAGATTATACTACAATTATATTCCAACTCCTTTAAAAAAAGGTAAATGATAGTATTATTCATGCATATGTTTCGACTACCTCCTCCATATAGTGATACAAATAATTTCCCATCACCACCATACCATAATGTACATATTAATGGAATTATTAACTATTAAAGATATTTATAATATATTTAAGATTAATTAATGGAAAAAATTTATTTAACTTTTCATCCTTATTTTAGATAGAAAAAAAAAACAACAATCATTTGTACGTAAGAACTACCATATACTTGAATGGGTAATCTATTTTTATATATCATTCTTTTATAGGTGATTTAAAAATATTATGAAATGAATTTATAAAAAAACTTATTTTGGAATAATATTCTATTAATGTTATATATATTATATACAATAGCATGTTCTTACTAATAAAGTCTTTATAGCACTCTCTTATTTTTGTAGGTTTTACCACCTACATGTGGGATGATATACTTTTTATGACATTAAAGATTGATTAATTTTAAATACATATGATATATTTTAATAATAAGATTTAAGATAAATTATTAACATTTTTTAGGATATAGAACCATGATCAAGATTCATGGTCTATAATGTCTAAACTGAAACTTATATAAAAAGGAGGTAGATAACACCCAATATGATAGTGAAAATGAAAGATTGTAATTGAATGGGTGATAAAATTTCATGGAAAATAAATGTATAGTATTATATGTAAAAATATCTTTCAAATATAAATTATGATATTTTAGATTTTTATTCTATATTTTGGATGTCTTATGATTTAATATTGAATTTTAGTAACGTTTTTATGTTATAATATCAATTTATTATGAGATTGTTTATTCATCAAATTATTATAAATCAAATGTTGCATCTAAATAATAATTTAATTGCCCAATTAAAAGATCTGGGTGAATAGTAAGTTTAATAAAATTAACATTAATGAAAATAAGTTTTGGAAATGCTAAACAAGGTAAATTCACAAGACCTCTTTTAGTTCTACTAAACAAACTTTCTAGATTCTAGAAATCTAGTTCCAGAAATGAAACTAAAGAAAAGTTTACAAGGAAAAGATTCAACCTTAATGCGAATAGTATTTAACTTATTAGAGTAAAAAAATTTAAAAGAATGTATAAGAATGTTATGCATTATTCCATTATCAAAATGAAACAGAAATAAACATAAAACAAAACAAGTAACAAGTATGAAGTCTTTTAACCCAAATATTAGGAAATCCAACAACCTTCGATAATGGTCCCATGAATTATACTTTAAAAAAGCCTATCTTACCCACACCACCATAATCCCTTGATAGGAATATTGGAATATGTCTTATTATCCCTTCAAGACATCAGGAATTGAGAATGTCGGCCCCTATGTTTTCCTATCCCCATAATTCCTTGAACATTAAGGTAGTCGGTACATTTGGCCTCATATCCCTAGAAGCCCTTGATTGTACTCCAATATAATTTTTGTTGCATGAAGCAATCTGAACTAGATTTTTGGTACTCATAAGGCATGAGATTCTCTCTCTAGAAATAACTTCAACAACATGTAATATCTATTGTGATCAACATATATTGAGCTCGTTCAGATGAGATCCTATTTATAGGCACTTCTCCATCAGTCGGCTCCCTCCTCCAATAGTCATATTTTCTAATGAATCATTGAGGGACCTATACATGTGTCCCTCAAAAAATGGTTAGTTAGAAACAGATTGTATGACATTATTTCAGAACAAGTGTAAGAAAAATGATGTTACATAAAAAATCTATTTTTTTGAGTCTTAGGAAATGTTAGACATGAGAGTCTAACAAAAAACAATCAATCTTTATAAGACATAGATATTCAAATTACATTTTACAGCGAATTTAGAATCTAAATTCGTTATATTTCAATGTCAAAATTCCAAGGAATTCAGAATCGGAATTCTGAGAAATTCTGAGCCCTGATTTTGAGGAATTCTGAGTTTTAATTCTGAGGAATTCAGAATCAGAATTCAAACGAATTCACAGTCTAAATTCATAGGAATAAGAAGTCTGAATTCTGAGTAATTCTTAGTTTGCATTATAAGGAATTGAGACACTGAATTATATGGAATTTGGAGTCCAAATTTTAGTTGTATTCAAAGATTGAATTTCACGAAATTCTGATATAGAATATCAATGATTTAGAATTTGAATATAAGATTATTCATAATCTTAATATCAAAGAATTCATAGTCTAAATTTTATAACACTCTATATCCAAGGAATAATAAAAATATGAAATTTTGGATTTATAAACGACTTTTATACTTAAGAAAAAATAAGTTTTATTTAGGGAGATTATGAAATGAAACAATGAAATAAATTTTAAGGATAATAATTCATTTAGATAGGAAAATATTCCTTATGAATATAATCATTAGGGAAAAACTATTTGTATTATGATAAAGTGTGTAATTTTCCAAACATTGAGGAATAGAAAAGTCATAAAGAAAGCTTATTAACTCAACAATATCCACATTTTTGGAAAGCACAAGCACCTTTACAACTAATAATATAAGGACATTTAATTTTTTTATAAACATAAAAGAAAAATATAACTCCCTTTACTTTTGGAACCTTGTGAATACAACTAATACCCCATAGGTTTTGAAATCACTAAGTATCGTATTCTTCACTTCATGTAAGAGGTTTTTTTTTGCTTTCATAAGGATATATACTTTGGTAAAACTCTCCCTTAGATAGACTCTCCCTTCATAGGGATTTATCTTCTTTACGAAGTATTCTGTTAATCAGTTCTTTCTCCCCCATTCTTATTTTCAAAATGTAATATTAGGAATTGAAAAAAATTGTACCTAAAATATTAGTACTCTATAAAAAAACACATGAAGAACAAAAAAAATTTCATTACGATGGGAATAATTTGTACAAGGAAGATAATACAAAAAATATTCAGAGTTAAGGAAAAAAACGATCCTTCTTTTTCATTCAGCATAAGCTTCTGGAAAATGGTATTAAGGTTATTAAGCTCATTATGATCCTCTTCCAAATGATTGAGAAGAAAATATAGATCATCATTTTTCTTCTCCAGAGCATAGATTTTTTCTTCCTAAGACTTCTAAATTTCTACTATATTCTACAAACAATCTTATTTCTCACAGAGATATTCTTTGAACTAGATTATGGGATCTCTTTACCTTTTCAGATTCAAAGAAACTGAATTATGTATCTCATTTAAATAATTGTCTTCCTGATTCTTTGTTTATTTTTCATGATTGAGCTTCCCATTTAAACATGAATTATGTTCTTTCATATTGACATATTAGATATCAAAATATTCCTTCACATTATCATGATAGTCATCAATGAGTTTCAGCTCTTCATTTATCATCCTAATGAACATAGTCATTTCTTTTCAATATCTCATGTGAGCATCATACATGATGTAGGAAGATTTAAAATCGCCCTCAAACCTGATGGTTATTTTCATGATTGTGGAAATAAAATATAATTTCTTATTTAAATAATGATAAAGCCATAGTAATCTCAAGTCAATATTTTGAAACAAATGAAGTGTATCAACCAATTTCTTCAGTGATTGCAGAACAAAATCCTGACCAATATAAGATTATTCTAAATCTGATTCTCTTGTTAGTCAAAATTCCTTCTCAATCTCATAAATATTTCTTTTAGAATATCGAAAACCATCTTTCTTAGACACCAAAGCTTTCATAGGTGTATTAGCTAATAGATTCTTTACTATATATGTTATCAGAATTATCACATCAGTCTTTGGTGATTCATGTTCACTATATAATATTTGGACAATCATAACATCCTTAAATATTTCCTTTTCAACATCTACAACATGATCCTTTGGTTGATCCAATTCATGTTTACTCGTTTCTTCTTCTAATTCTATTTTACTTCTTCCTAACCTTCATCACCACTTCATGAAGATGCATGTTTTGATGATTCGGCCTGGGGGGTTTGGATCAATAATTTCACATAAGGGATTTCATTTTCATGATATTCTTTAACTTTCCATATCATATCATCAGTGTCATCACATCCTTCCTCCTCATCTTCTCCAGATTCCTCTTCATGCACAATATCTTCTACTTCATTAGGTTCCAGAAATACCATATTCTTTCCTAGAATTTCAACTAGTATTGGTTCACTGAGAAATGATTCTAGTACCTGAATATGATAAGATTCATTCTCAATATCTTTGATAAAATCTTGAATTATTTCATCCTTAGACATATTCTTCTTTTTCTTATTCTTCTTTTTATGTTTCTAAAAAACATCATCAACCGTAATTTTAATTATTTTTCCCAGTATGATCGAAGAAAAAAAATAGGATCTACCACATTTCAGTTCTTATTATCTTATATCTAATTAGAAATTGCTTCATGTTGATAGGTCTTTTGCTTCTTAGATGTTTGGGGTGCTGATTAGGTTTCTTGAACTGCATGTGTTTTTTCCCTGGCATCAGGTTCTTTCTTCTTTCTCTTCCTTTAACACTTTTGGGAAATCTTAACCAAATATTGATTCTTGGATAAGGATTGGATTTCACTTTTTGATAAGTTATAAATATCTCAATACATGCTTTTAAAAACAACCTTCATCATGTTGTGTGTATCATCACTCAACAACATAGCCATTACTTTTCATGGCATAGAAATGAATTGTATTTTGAATGAATCTTGAAAAAATACAATGATTTTGGAATTAAATACTGGATAAATAATGATCTTAGAGGTGATAGTCATGTTATTGATATTCATAATTGTAAGAAAGACTTTTTTCAACAAATTATTCTTTTGGAGGATCAACAAAAAATCCAGAACATAAATTTCACTTTTATTCAGGGTATCGTTATCCACTTTTATAAAAATAAGAATTACCTAAACCCATAACTATAGAATTCTAAAATTAGTATAGAGATGATTAATCGTTTGATTATTCACTTTTTTCAATCCATGGAACTCTAAATCCATATCCTAATAAAAAGTTCTTGATATATCCTATAGCTTCTGGGTGAAAAACTCAGCTTCCCCCTCATAAGGAGTTCCATTTATGATGGCTCCCATAATGAAGGAAAGGGAATAATATTTTCTGTAACTCTTAAAAAACTTATCTATCCCTCCTTCATTGAAAAATCAGGGTGATTCCAAAAATTCTACTAGCAGCTCTGGATAAACTAGATCTTGTGTATTTGGTTTGGATAATCTCAAACACTCTCTTCTATTCAATAGGATATTCTTTGAAATAATAGAATCATACCTATAATAGAATATCTGGTATACTAACCTCTCTATGTAGATATACCATTCAAAAATTTCATTAACTAGTGACATTTACTTCTACGGGGATGCTTTTAGAGACATTTAGATTTGAGAAAAAATGGAAATTCAGAACAACACATAAGAAGAGTGGTAGAGATTCGGCACACAAGAACATGTAAACTGATGTGGGACAACTATTAGAGGATCAATTATATAGTCGATGAAACAAAAGTTTATATTCAACTACATATCCTACAGTAGAAACAAAATCACTTTGATCTGACGGTCGATATGATAACCCAAGAAGGATTATGGTACGTTCTAATAATTTGAGGTTTGTAAGATAAAAATTTTGTATTTAGGGAATGTGAATCCAGAAAAAATATTAAAATAATATAAAAATCCAAAAAACAATAAAATTTAATTACAAAATCAAAAATAAAAAAATATTCCTTCTCGATTTATAAAAAAATTGTTACTAATGTAGAGAAATATTCTTTTTAAACTTTTAGATTCTGAGAGGAACCTATATAAGGAAAATTTTGGATTCTAGATTTCTGAAAGAAATATTTATTACAAAAATATTTTGATTAACAAGAAAATGTCCCCACCTCCATATGAACATTTTTTTCATAATTTAAGGAGATATGTTTCAAAAAAATTAATATTGATGATTAACATACTACAATAATTCAAAACATTTGTTTAATGTATTCAAAACTATCAAAAAGAAATTACTTTTTAAATATATCAGCCAGTTTATCTTGCGTTATGATTAATTGAATAATTATATCTCTTTTCTATGTGTGATCCCTAAGAAAGTGATACCCAATATCTATGTGTTTCTCATGACAGTAATGTGCAGAGTTTTTGATTAGGGAAATGGCACTAGTGTTATCACACAATATCTGTTTTTTGGTAAATATCATGCTATAGTCAATGAGTTTGTGTTACATCTACAACACTTGAGAACAATAACATCCATCTGCTACATATTCGGTTTGAAGAGTGGAATGTTCTATTGAATGTGGCTTTTTTTCATGACCAAGAAACTAATGAATTCCCACATAAATTAAAAGTTCCAAATGTACATTTCCAATCCATTCTACATCCACCAAAATTATCATCTGAAAAAACTTTTTAAAACAAAATAATTTTCATAAGTATAATAGAGTCATAAATACATGGTTCTCTTTATATATTGAAAAATTATTTTTGCTACTTTCCGATGAGATTCCATCAGATTGGATTTATATCTTGCACATAAGCATACTGAAAACATCACATCTTGATGACTAGAGTTAATCTATAAAAAAATTCTTATCATAACTCGAAATGATGTTTTATTTAATGGATTCCTAGCTTCATCAATATTTTAGAATCTAAGGATACGATTGGAGTGCTTATACTTTTAGTTTTGTCATATCCTTAATTTTTAAAAATATTTTTAATATACATTTGTTGAGATATATAAGTTTCTTCTGGTTTATGAGATATTTCAAATCCTAGGAAAAATGTTTACTGACCCACTATATTCATTACAAACATATATTTCATTTTATTTGCAAAACAATGAGTTAAAGATTGTTGTGTTGTCCCAAATATAATATAATAAACATATATATGAACTTTAAAAACATTTTTCTTATCATTCCTTATAAAAAGGTTTCGATCATAAGTTCCCTTAACATAATTTTTTTGTAACCAAAATCATGTAAATCTATCATACCATGCTCTTTTGGCATGTTTAATTCCATATAAAGCATTTTTATGTTTAAAAACATGTTCATGATGTTTTATGTCTTTAAAACCAGGAGTTATTTCAACATAAACATACTTTTGAACATATCTATAATGGAAAATACATTTTATATCTATTTGAAAATTTCTTAAGTTAAAGAATAATGTAATGGAATGTAAAATATGAATAGATTCATGTCTAGCTACTGGAACATAGGTTTCATCAGAGTCTATACATTCTTACATATTATATTATTTAGTAAGTAATGTATCTTTAATTATCACATTGAATCCATTTTCATCACACACATTTTTTAAGATCCCATTTATTTCAATTATATAAGTTTCCATAGGTCATTTAGCCATTGTCCATACATTGTTCTTTTCAAATTCATTTAGCTTATCTTTCATGGCATTAATCCAATCATTATCACCTAAATATTCATAAGTGCTTTTTTGTTCTAATTGGGAAGGGAATGTTAGATGTTCTACTCTATTTATTAAGGAAATTCTATTCCATACAGGTGGATTAAATTACCATTGATACTCTCACTAAGATTATTTAGAATAAACAATTAATTTGGGTTTTGAAAGACCGATCCATCAACATATGGTAGGAAATCTTCTCAGTTAAATATTTCAAAAATATTTTTATGACCATTTTTCTTTATCAAAAGGATAATCTATCAAAGGTTGAAAACCAGTCCCTAAAAACACTTCCAAAGATGTATGTTGTGGTTATTTAAAAATTAAAGGATTTATTTCAAAAAATTTAACATTTACTATTTCGTAAATAGAACAAGTATTTTGTGTAAAAACTATATATGTATTATAAGATTTGGAGTAGCCTAAAAAACATTCCTTCATCATATATGTGTGTGAATTTTTGTAAACTATCATTATTATTGAGAATTAATATTTTTCAACCAAAAACATTGAATTATGAATGTCTAGGTTTTCTACCATTCCACAATTCATATGTGGTTTTCTTAAAAAAATGTATAATAAAAACTTGATTTATGGAATAACAATAAGAACATATTGCTTCAGCCAAAATGGTTTTTGATATAGAATATTTACATAACTTGTTTCTAGTTATATCTTTAAGAATTCAATTTATTCTTTCAATAACACCAATATGTTGAGGAGCTCTTGGAGGTGAGAAGTTATGAGTAATGCCTTTCTTACAAAAAAATGATCAAAATATGAATATTGAAATTGTTCTCCACGATCACTATGAATAGTTATAAATGAAAGGTTTTTCCATATTTTTAACATGGGCTATAAAAATTCTGAAATTAGAAAAATATTTAGACTTCCTTGCTATAAAATAGACCTATGTAAATCTATTGTAATGATCAACTATCACAAATGCATAATATTTTCCTCCAATGCGTCCATTTTGGGTTGTTCCAAATATATCCATATAGAATATCTATAATTAATTAGAAGATGATAATTCAATGATTGATTTAAAAAATTATTTATCATTCTTCCCATATTGATAAGGATCAGAAACATTTTAATATTCAAATCTAATCTCTGGTAGAAAATTAACAAGTATTTTCTTTTAGATTTTTCATAGGTTCTTAAGGTAACAGTTTTATAACCTTATATGACATAACTATGATTGATATTCCATTTCTCTAGGGAAATTTAGATCTTTGATCCTAATTTCTTCTATGATTAGTGTGTATACATTCTCTTTCCCATGGGATGAAAAAATAAACACTTACTTGGAAATGTGTACTAAGCCCTTATCATTCCTATAATTTACAATGTAACATTCATTGCATAAATGACTTCTGGTAATGGTTTTTTTCATAAGAACCATAACAAAACAATATTTTAAATCAAAATTGTTTAATGAAGAATAATGTTACATATACAAACAAATTCTCCCTGAGCATTATCTTATAATATTACATTTCATCCTTCTGTATTGATAATATTTTCAAATAAGTGTTTCTTATAACTCATATGTCAGGAACATCCACAAGTCATGCACAATGTATTGTTGTTGGTACTTTCATTTTTTCTTGATAATAAATGTTTTAGACACTTGGAATCCAAACTTTCGTTGATCCAGAAATTTCAGAAAGTTAAATTTTAGGAAACCATATTTTCATAGAATAATAATCATTATGAGAACCTAAAGACTTAGTTTTGTTTAACATGTTTTTTTTTGCATAATGTACACCACAATATCATTTACTAAAATAATGGAAAACACAGGGAAAATAAATTTTTATTACTAAAAAGTTTTTAGAATGATTATAACAAAATCCCAAACTATTTTTTAAGGGGACAATATTGGAATAAATATTGTCAAAATTGTCTATACTAGATGTAAAGTCTGACAATAATTTCATTAAGGAAAATATTTATAAATTTATCTTAATAACAATTTTTTATCATAAAAACAATAATATTCTCATTTTAGTTAGCCCCTAAAATATTTTTCTAAGAAATAACATTTTCACGATCCTTATAATGTTTATACTTCTCAAAATAATCATCACAATATTCTTGATAATACTATTAAAATACAATGTTTTCTTATCATGAATTTTAAAAATATCTTATATTTACTTGGATAAAGTAAATAATATATAATTATAATAATGATGCTTTTTATTGTGTTTAGAAATTTCATTCTCAAGAAATTTTCCCAACCTAGTCAGTTCTTCATAACAAGATTATTTCATAACATCTAATTTGGATGACTCATTATCTGAAGATATATTAGATTTAACACCAGTATAGTTTTATCCAATGATACATTAGTGATATATTTGGAATTGTGTACCTTGTCCATTAATGGATAATTTTCAGTCAGTATTTTGGCTTCTAGATGAAGATTCTTCTGACTAGACGATTATTAATCTGAGGATTCATCTGAAGAGTCACCACCATTGGAACTGAATGTGTAATTATCCATCTATAATTTCTTATCCTTAGTCTTATAAGACTTATTTTTGTTTCTATCATAATGATTTTCTTTCCTGTATATTATTTTAAACATTGGGCAATCTGGCCTTATATTCCATTCAATTTTTCATTCATTTCACGTGACTTCCAAGTCATTCTGGTCCTTTATTTAAATCTTTTTTTTGTAACAAATATATTTCATTCCAAATATATTTTTATCCTTCGATCAGGATTAGCTAGCACATTATCATAATGTTCTCTTTCACTACATTTATATAGAACATTAAATTCCTGGATCATGGATCTCGAAATCCTTTCAGGAGTCCTGGATTTAGTTATAGTAAAGGCTACACAACCATTACCGATATGTTTCTTATTCATATAAGGGTATATTTTTATTCATGTCTCATGTTTAAGAAGAGTTCCAAAAATCTCATCAAAATTGATTTGAGTTACATTTTAGTTCTCATCAATATCTATTCACTTAGATTTCCACTCATCTAACATAATATCTATAATCTTATCCACAAGAGCTTCAACATCAAGACCATTCTCTCCCATATTTTGTAAACTGTTGACGATAACAATAAATGATTTTGGATCCATGCATACTGGTTCTCCATATGAAAAAAATACAGGATATTCATCTCCATGAATAGATATTCTAGCGTCTACAACTTTGGATGTAACAAAAGGTGTAACTTCATGTTTCTTATAGATAAAATTTCAAAATTTACAATAATAAATTGGAGTATAAATATTCCTAGTCATGGAACAAAACAATGTACTGAGTAACATTTAATTTTGTTGATAATATGATTTTTCTTGATTAGTGATAGTTTAGTCTTCCTTGTCAAGAAATTTTTAATCTATAGTAAGCATGAAAAAATTGACTACTCCAGTATTATTGACAATGGTTTTGATACGATATCTCCAGTACACATAATCATTACCATAAAAAATATGTGGTCCTGTATGATTTAGATTTCCAAATTAACCGATATTCATTCTTTCCATTCTATAAGAAAAATAATTTTCCAGAAAAAACTTGTTAATAGAAAAGGATGCTAAACAATGATAAAAATACAATAGAAAATACATAATCAAGAAAAGTTCACCATGAAAAATATGGAAAAATGAATGCTTGTGTAAGAAAACATATATGTGAATATATGTATTTTAGATACATGCTCTGCTACGAACTATAAGATTTATATAGGTATGTATATGATCAATTACAAGATGAGGTGGAATTATAAGTTTAAATACATTCATTTTAACATTATGGAAAAATATTTTTAACAACGATAAATAAGGAAAATTCACAGGACCTCTTTTAGTTATACTAACAAAACTGCTAGGTCCATTAAATATGGTTACATAAATGAATCATATGAATAGTTTATAAGGAATATATTCTACCTTAATGAATATAGAATTATAATTATATGAGTAAACTAAAGTACAAGGATGTATAAGAAATATTTACTTTATTCTTTTATCAAAATGAAGTGGAAATGAACATGAAAATAAACAAGAAACTAGTTTGAAGTCCTTTGTCCAAAAGATTTGGGTATCCAACATCCTTAGATAAAGATACATTTATTTATTCTTTCATGATAGTCCATTTTACCGACATTAGGGTAATCCCTCGATAGGAATATCAGAATATGTCTTTCTATCCAAGAAATCCCTCAAGAATTAAGCTTTTCATTACATTTGTCTTCTTATCCCTAGAAGTCCTCAAACACTAAGGTAGTCAACACATCTGTCTTTCTATCCTCTAATATCCTCAATTTTACTAAAAAACAATCATAGTCACCCAAATCATGATGAACAAGATTTTCATTACGCACAAATGTTGAGATAATTTCTCTATTTATGGCGTCAACAACATTAAATCTCTAGAGTGGTCAACATATATTGATATTCTAACAATGAGCACCTATTTATTGGATCTTCACCTATTGTTATCTCCCTCCTCTAACAATAATAATTTTCCTTGAATCTCAGAGGGACCCATAAACATGTCACTCAAAAAATGGTTCTCGAAAAATAGATTATATGAAATCGTTTCATAACATGTGTATGGAAAATGAAGTTACATAAAAAATATATTTTTTATAGTATAAGGAAAAAATAGAATTCATACTCTAACCAAACAAACAATCAATGTTTATAAGACATGGATATATGGATTATGTTTATCCAAAATTCATAAAATAATCTGATAGATTCTGGAGATTGAATTCCAATGAATTCAGAATCTGAATTCTAAGGGATTCGAAGTCTGAATTCTAAGAAAATTAGAATCTCAAGTAATAATTTCTGAGAATTCATAATTTGAATATTAGATAATTAAAATACTGAATATAATAGAATTAAGAGGATAAATTTTAGAACACTCTATACCCAAGAAATTATAAAATTACGAGATTTTAGATGTGAAAATTATTTTAAGAATTTGTAATAAAATGAGTTATATTTAGAGAGATTATGAAATGAATCAATGAAAAATATTATAATGATAAAAATATCCTCCGAGAAGAAAAATTTTCCTTATTAAAATAATCCTTTGGGAAATACAATTAGACTTACGATAAAGTGTTTGTGATTTTCAAGACATAGAGGCACAAAAAAGTTGTAAGGAATATTTATTAACTCAACAGAAACTATATGAGAAATATTTTAAAAATATTATTTATTTTCTTCTTATAAGTTTAGTCATATATATTATATGTTATAATTTAATTTTAATCTCTCTACGTACTCAAATGTATGAAGAATTATATTTATGGGGAAATAACAAAATTTACCTATTTGATTGGGAAAAAATTTCATCAAGGTAAATGTTTTATCAGAAAGGTTTTAAAATGTTTTTACTACTCTCCAATGATTGATTGATGGTTTTTAAAAATTTATATTTTCCATAATAATGATTAAAATGAATATTGATAGCATTATTCATATGAATTTACATTTCACCAATGTTGGTAAACAATCATTTTTAACGTTTACCGCCCAAATGAATTTTCCCATGATCACAACTATAATTAAACATAAAGGATAATTTAGATGATTCTACGGATGTTTTCTGTAACACCCTGATATTTTATGAGAATTATATTATTTTATGTATTATGTTACACTAAAATGAATCTTTCACTGCACACAAGACTAGCATGGCTTGCGTTACACACAATCACGACCTTCCTCAATTGCATGTGTAGTACGCAATACCGAGTTTCACTAAACAACGATACATTATTATAATATTATGAACTAGACATTATGAATAGTATTAAGTGAATTTTAAATTTTATAACATTATAAATCATCTTACACATTTTCTAGAATGAGGTATGAAAACAAAATCAGTTTTTCGGATAAAAGAAGTATTTTCCAAAAAATGAAGTTTTAACGCCTTTTGATAAAGCACACATTTTAAATCTAGTTTTTGACATGTTTATAAGTAAAATTTGAAAAAATAAAATTCTTCTCTAGAATCAAGATATAAAAATTTAATTTGGATAAAATTTTTCATATTATTCTGGTAACTTTTATATTTTGATGAATAGTAAAAACACGTTATACTTTAATTACAAACAACTTTTTTCATCAAAATAATTTATATGGTTAGATTATCTTTTTAATTTGTTTTAAAGTATAATTAGAATATATTTTTAAAATTTAATCCAATGTTGTTCATTGGAATTAATTTCACTTTGAAATTGGACATAAACAACTGATGATATTTTGATAGTTATTGTTTCTTAAAAACACGCTATTTGTTTTGATAATGGGAATTAAATTTAAAATTAATTAATTACACTATTATGTTTTGAATTTTGAAAAATAGACATCATTTTTGAATTCATAATATCAAATATTGCTTCTGCAAAAGTTTTGGTATTTTTCTGAAAAACATCAATTTTTGATGAATAGTGGAAACACTAAGTTTATGGTTAAACCTGACTTTTTATTTAAATAATCATTTATTTTATTTAAATTTTTTTTGGTCAAAATAGATACATAATACTTATATAATTTCAATGAAATGCATTGGAATCATTTTATAATAATTTTAGATTTATAAAAAATTGTATTGAACTTTTCACCATCACTTACCCACCTCCGAGGAGATTTTGCAATTGTTCATAAAACTTAATTTTACCACTTCTGTGAGTTGAATTTCAAAAATCAAAGAGAAACAGTTAATATCAAGTAGTAAAATGAGTTTCAATTATGTAAAAATAATTTTTTGTGAATAGTAACTTTTTACTTTTATTTACCACTGTTAAAAGTAAATAGGGTAATTAAAGGTTAAAAAGAAATTATAATAATTCAAAATTACCTTAACACATTTTCAAACCATATTTGATGAGTAATGGAAGACCATGGGCATCCTTGGGTCGATTTTGGGACCCCATGGTTCCACTTATTAATGACAATGGCACATTAGATAAATTAATTTAATGTAAAGACAAATCTGGAATTAACAAAAAAGCCTTTGGTAATTAATTTTTGTAAGGGGAAATATAAATTATCATTTCAACTATAAATATTCATTGGAAAGATAAAACGATTTCCTATATGTTGGTAGTTTTTTTATTATTTTTTGACATCAAATAAATAAAATTATTTATGACACAATAATGATGCAGTATTTACCTCATTAATAAATGATTTAAATAAATAAGATTATAATGATTAAATTATTTTCCAAAACATGTCCAATTATGATTGGATTATTTTCGACCATGAGTCATCTTATTTTCATCTGTATTGATTTTTGTACCTTTATAAACCGATGATAAGTTTATAATAAAATAATATTTTCACACTTTCCAATGGTGCCCCTCTCCTCTATTATAAAATGGAACCTCATCCCTCTCCTCCTCACACTGCATTGAGCTTTCAAGATTGGCCAACCCCAAACAATATATCTTCTCCACTTCCCTAGAATCATCCTAGAGGTCTTTGTGTACTTAAAAGACCAATCATAGTGCCCCAAGGGAATGTTTCAAAGAGGCGTGTCGAAGAAGAGGTAATATCTGTTACCAATTCTTTCAAATTTATTTCTTCTTCTACATATTATTATTTATATGTTTCATTATGAGGTAATAACATAAGTATCACTCATATACTGATATGTTATTATAAATATGAAACAACCTTGTTTCACCTTCTATCCATTCTACGGAAAACGAAATCACCACCAGTGCGTACGTACGGAATATCGTCTCCACGTCGTGGTGTAATCTGTTTTCCACCACCACCTTACTTGGATGGGTATAATGGTGTAAATAATAACTATATCTGATTATTTTAAAGTAATATTGATTCTTAAATAGTATACATACACATCAATACAATTCCACGATCATGGGAACGATATCATCCCTCGTGCGTGCGTACGGCCTACCGTCTCCACGATGTGATGTGACTCGTTCTACAAGATCTTCATTGAATAATGATTATATAATTGAATTGAATTACTAAATATGATGAAAATTACACTAATAACATTCTGGAAATGTGGTATCTATAACCTAAAAATAATAATAAGAATTTATTCGACAAAACACACATAAGAACAAAAAAAACCAATAAACACCCGAATAACAAGTAACAATGAAATATTACTAATAAGAAGATAATAATATGACCATATATGATATCATAACAATGATTAAGATTACGGAATAAGTCAATAAAATTATTTAAATCATTATACAGGAGGTTCAGACATGTACGAATCAAATCGGACCTAAGGTAAGGGAAAATCTCACAATCTCATTTTTATCCAAGATTGTTTGTACTTTGGTATATACTGGGGTGTATTTTAACATCTACATCCATGTTTCATAAATATGTAAAATTATTTACATCCTCCTAAAATTTTTTAAATCCAATTTTACCCTTCAATGAGTTTTTAGTAAAATATATGAAAGGAATCTTTTGTCATTTTTTGTATGAGGTACTTTTTGACTTTTCTGGCCAATATATGAGAAATTTTTTTTAAACATATACGACATGAATGGATTTTTAGAACATTGTTTACAAGAAGATTACTTTACAAGTTATCATGTTTATTTTTAATCATCTTCTTTTAGTTTAAAATTGTATGACATGTTAAGAAAGGAAAAATGTTTTTGTAGTAGAATGGATTTTTTCCTCAATAATGGAGTTCAAGTGTTTCATCAAAATTATTTTCCATCTAAGATAAAATAGGGTTCTGTTTATATCCCAATTTTTACATTGGTTTGATTGTTTTATGATGGAATTAATTTTATGATGTCCTTTTTTCTTATATGGGTTCTGTTATGATGGCATGATGTTTAAGAATCCCATTTTTATTACATGGGTTATGATATGATGTATGATTTATGATTTTTTGGCACACATAAGAATGGTTTCATTATGAGATGGGTGTGACCTATATCTCCCTCTAATTCATTGGGTCAATATTTATATGTCATGATATAGACATGGCTGGAACGGCATGTTAAACCGGTTTAGTGATACAAGACAAGAACGAGGGATGAACTCAGTTCATTAATGGACTTTTTCCTCTATGATGGTCTAGGAAATGAGCCTTGACTAATATGAAATGATTTTTTATGATTATGTGTGTATTCCACAAAGTTTCATGTTTTAAGATATGATTATTTGGTTCTACTTTCCATTACTATGATTTATCCCATGACATGATATTATGACCTCTTTTGCAGGTTAAGATTTTTCAAAATGATATGTTCTTATGAATATGATATGAATGATATTTCTTTTGTTTACCATTACTAAGAATTTGAGTTTACCATTTTGTATATTTTCTTTTCCCCAGGTCTAGAAGAAGGATATTAATTAGGATATGCCAAAATGTGACTCTAGATAAGATGAAATAAAGGAGAGACAATGTAGTTGATTTTATGAAATAGTTTTGTATGTTTCCCAGTTTCTAAATACCCTATACCTATATGGTCCTTTCAAAGTTTTGTTATATGTTGTAATAACTATGCTTAAATTTTTGAAGTAATAAGCATTTATGTAAAGTATGGGTTGTTATAGTCGGTATCAGAGAAAAGGTATAGCCAACCTTCGGAAACAAGGATGTGAAAGCCTTAGTATGATCCCGAAGGATAAGTCTAAGCATAAAACATAATATTAGTGTTTTAGAAATGGAAATAAACAACCTATGATAAGAAATTAAGTGTGAAATTTTATTCTTGATTGTGTGGTTTTCCTATTATTATTAGTGTTTCTCACACTATGCTTCTTGTTTTTAGTCAATGGCTGGAACCCGAAGGAACTGTGTTAATGCTGAATGTGATTGGAATTGAAATGATTGTCACCCTGAGCAACCAATTGTTATGGGATCTGGAATGAAAAATATTGTAGCCATGCTCACACATCTTTGTCAAGCTATAAACCATGCAGGACTTCCAAACGAGCAAATAAAGGAGAAACATTCTGTTGAATCCTTCATGAGGCAGTGTTCACCTTCATTCAGTGGGTCTTCTGATCCATTAGTAGTTGAACAATGGATTAGTACCACTGAAAAGATATTTTCAGATCTACAATGTTCTGAACATGACAAATCCATCTTAGTAGTGTATCATTTGGAAGGTTATTCTTATCAATGGTGTAATCTTATCAAGAATACGAGGCAAAGAGATGAAATTGAGTCCATGGAATGGGACAAGTTCAAGAACTTATTTTTCAATAAGTACTTCACTTGTATTCTCTGAAAAAAGATGGAGAATGAGTTTCTTGAACTGAAGCAAAAGGATAATGAATTAGATGTTACCAAAGATGATAATTTTACAAGACTTTCAAGGTAAACTTCCAGAATTATTATCCAACCTAAGAGTAAAATCGAACGATTCTTTAGTGGCTTAAAACCAAGTCTTCGAAGGGCGTTATCCATAAGGGACTTCAATTTCTATGAGAAAATTTTTCGATGTGCTATCAAGGTTTATATGGAGATTGGAGTAACCCATCAGTCATATGGGTTTGATAAGAAGACGAAAATTGAATTCAAAGGAAAATCTAAAGACCACACTAAAAAAATATGAGTTTTCTTTTATGCTCAAATTGTGGAAAGAAACATGGAGGAAATTGTCTTAAATGGACAAGCAATTGTATTAAGTGTGTAAAATATGGTCATTGGGCAGTTTAATGTCGAAATAATGGGAAGAATATGTCTAATGGTGTGAAAAAAGAAAGGGATACATAGAATAAACCTCCTACACTTCAATGTTTCAAGTGTAAATAGATGGGGCATTATGCCATTCAATGCCCAAATCCAAGGGTTGTTGATGATGATTGACGTCAACAAACTCTTAAGGACAAAGGTAAGGGAAAATCACATGCAATTACTATCGGCGATGTGGAGTACGATAACGAAGTGGTGAAAGGTACACATACCATCATCTATAAAGAAGAAAATGTTTTATTTGATTCTGGATCCACCCACTTTTTTATTTCTAAAGTGGTTTCTAAGGGTATCGTCATATTACCTCAACAATTAGATGTTGAGTTAGCTGTGACAACTCCTAATGGCACAATGGTCAAATCAAAATTTTATAATTCTTCTCTAATTGTAGTTTGTGGGAAAGTACATCGTGCAAATATTGTGATCCTTCCTATAGTGGAATTTGATGTGATTCTTGGCATTTATTATCTTTCATTATACAGATCTCATATCAATTTCCAAAGAAGGGAAATCACAGTTATTATTTTAGATCAATCTATGATCATCTATCAATGCAAATTTGAATATAACCTTCCAGAAGAAAATTTCATCCATCTTATGGGTGTTGATTCCAATAAATGAATGTTATTTATCTCAAATGGTTGGCAAGAAACTCACAATTAAGAATATTCCTATTGTACGGGAGTTTGATGATGTCTTTCTAGAAGAATTTCCTGGTCCTCCACCAAATCGTGAAGTTGAGTATTCAATAGAACTCATACAGGGTGCTTTACCTATTTCGAAGACACCTTGTAGAATGGCCACAATTGAGTTGCAGGAATTGAAGAAGTAACTCCAAGAGAATCTTGATAAAGGACTCATACGCCCTAGTGCGTCACCTTGGGGAGAACCTGTTCTGTTTGATAAAAAGAAATATGGATCAATGAAACTCTGCATTGATTATCTAGAACTTCACAAGATCACGATCAAGAACAAATATCCACTCTCGTGCATTGTTGACTTATTTGAACAATTGTGCAGAGATCAATACATCTCCAAGATTGATCTTCATTCAGTGTTTCATCAATTAATGGTCAAAAGGGAGGATATACCAATGACGACATTCCGTTAAAGGTATAGACACTATGAATTTATAGTGATTCCATTTGGTCTTACTAATTCCCCTGCTATCATCATGGATCTAATGAATAGAGTCTTTAGAGACTATCATGATCAGTTTGTGGTAGTCTTTATAGACAATATTCTTGTCTATTCAAAGAGCAAGGAAGAACATGAAGATCACATGAGAATTGTATTGAAGACCCTGAGAAAGGAGAATTTTTATGCCAAATTTACCAAGTGTGAATTTTGGATTCAAAAAGTTTCATTTTTGGGTTACATAATCTCAAAAGAGGGGATATTTGTGGTCCAGCAAAAACAGAGGTTATCAAAAGATGGTCGAGACCAACAACAGTCACTGAGACCTGAAGTTTTCATGGATTGGCTGGATATTATCGACGTTTTGTGAAATATTTTTCAAAATTATATAATCCACTCACCAGGTTGACTCGAAAAGGAGTTAAGTTCATGTGGACGGAGGACTGTGAAGAGAATTTCAATGAGTTGAAAAGAAGTTTATCCAGTGCACTTGTGCTCACACTGCCTTGTAGTGGAGAACAGTTTGTGATCTACAGTGATGCATCCAAGAAGGGATTGGGGAGTGTTCTCGTGCAAAATGATATGGTGATAGCTTATGCCTCATGAAAGTTCAAAATCCATGAGAAAAATTACCCAACTCATGATTTGGGGTTAGCTGTGGTAATCTTTTCATTAAAGATTTGGAGGCATTGTCTATATGGTGAACCGTGTGATATTTATACTGATCATAAAACATTAAAGTATATTTTCACACAATACGAGATGAATATGCGTCAAAGGAGATGGTTAGAGCTTATTAATGATTACGATTGTTCAATTCATTACCACCCAGGAAAAGAAAACAAGGTGGCAGACACATTAAGTCGAAAAGACCGTGCTAATTTATCCATGATGAGGATCAAAAAAGATCTGATATTTATGGATTTACAAAGGTTGGATCTTGGAATTATAATTTAAGGGATACAATCTTATCTTTCTCAAATGAATGTTCAACCATCTATACATGTGATGTTTATAGAGGCACAAAATAGATGTAGAGTTACAGAAGAAGGTGAGAAATGTTTCTGAATTCAACACTGATTGTGATGGGATAATATGGTTCATGAATCAGGTTTCTGTTCCTCCCATCCTAGAATTAAAGAATGATCTACTGGATGAGGCTCATTGTTCTTCATTCACTATTCATCCTTGAAGTGTGAAGATGCATAGAGACCTGAAAGAGTACTTCTGGTGGGATGGCATGAAAAGAGATGTTGCTGAATATGTCACTCGATGCTTGGATTGTCAGCAAGTTAAAGCTGAGAGACAGAAGTCTAAGGGGATGTTATAACCATTACCCATACCCGAATAGAAATGGGAAAACATCACTATGGAGTTTGTCACTGGACTTCCTAAAACATCCAAAGGCAATAATCCTATTTTTTCATAGTTGATCATTATACGAAGTCATCACACTTCATTTCTATTAGAGAAGATTTCTCTCTGGATCACCATTCCAGGATATATGTAAAAGAAGTGGTAAGATTTCATGGAGTACCACTTTCCATTATATTTGATCGGGATCCGAGGTTTACCTCGAAGTTCTGGAAAAGTCTTCAGCATACTATGGATACAGAGTTGAGTTTCATCACTGCTTATCATCCTCAAACAGAAAACCAGTCTCAGAGGACAATTGAAACTCTAGAAGATATGTTAAGTGCATTATATATGGATTTCAATGGTGTTTGGGATCAACAACTATATTTGGTGGAATTTTCCTATAATAATAGCATTCACTCTAGTATTCAGATGTCTCCTTATGAAGCTCTCTATGGAAAGAAATTCATAACTCCAACTTACTGGGATGAAGGTGGAGAAAGATAGATATTTGGACCTAGTCTTGTTGATGAGATGGTAGAAAACGTCCAATCTAATCAACAACACATAAGAGAAGCTCAGAGTCGAAAAAGAAGATATACCGACAATCGATGAAATGACCTATATTTTGAAGTTGGTGATAAAGTGTTCTTATGAATATCTCCTTGGAAGAGATTAATGTGATTTGGGAAGAAGGGAAAGCTGAGCCCTAGGTATATCAGTCCTTTAGAAATACTAGATCGTGTTGGGAAGGTAGCTTATAGATTGGTGGTTCCACCGAATCTCTCTCAAGTTCAAGATGTGTTCCACGTATCTCTCCTGATAAAGTAAATACCTGAACCTTCACATGTTCTAATCTCAGAAGTTGTACCACTGGAGAATGATATTTCTTATGAAGAACAACCGATAGAGATTCTGGATCGTAGCGACAAAGATCTACGGAACAAGACCAATCGCTTGGTGAATTTTTTATAGAGAAATCACCAATTAGAAGAAGCTACATGGGAGCTTGAGGATATGATGAGGGAGATGTATCCTCATGTGTTTGTTACGAAGTGACGAATTTCGAGGGTGACATTCATTTTAAGGGGGGTAGAATGTAACACCCTAATATTTTATGAGACTTATATTTTTTATGTATTATATTATATGCAAAGGAATCTTTCACTTAACACAACACTAGCTTGGCTTGCGTTACACTCAATCGCTACCTACATCGATAGCATGTGTAGTTCACAATACCGAATTTCACTAAATTAAGATATATTTTTATAATTTTATGAACTAGCTGTTATGAATAGTATTAACTGAATTTTAAATTTAATAACATTATAAATCATCTTACACATTTTCTAGAATGAGGTATGAAATCAAAATCAGTTTTTTGGATAAAAGAAGTATTTTTAAAAAAATGCAGTTTTACCACCTTTCGATGGAATACACATTTTAAATCTAGTTTTTAACATGTTTATAAGTTCAATATGACAAAATAAAATTCTTCTTTAGAATCAGGATATAAAAATTTATTTTTGATAAATTATTCATATTATTCTGGTAACTTTCATATTTTGATGAATAGTAAAAACATGCTATATTTTTATTAAAAACATCTTTTTTCATCTCAAACATTTATACGTCTAGATTATCTTTTTAATTGGTTTTAAAGTGTAATTAGAATAAATTTTTACCATTTAATCCAATGTTGGTCATTGGAATTAATTTCACAATGAAATTGGACATAAACAAGTGATGATCTTTTGGTATTTATTGTTTCTTAAAAACACGCTATTTGTTTTGATAACGGGAATTAAATTTAAAATTAATTAATGTCACTTCAATGTTTTGAATTTGGAATAATAGACATAATTTTTTAATTCGGAATAACAATTATATCTTAGGCTGAATATTTGATATTTTTCTGAAAAACTTCAATTTTT
Source organism: Viscum album (assembly GCA_963277665.1). Classification (NCBI taxonomy): domain Eukaryota; kingdom Viridiplantae; phylum Streptophyta; class Magnoliopsida; order Santalales; family Viscaceae; genus Viscum; species Viscum album. Next base: position 322,112,727 of record OY728119.1, on the reverse strand, counting down.
GATGAATAGTGAAAACACTGAGTTTTTGGTTAAAACCAAATTTTTTTTAAATAATAATTTATTTGATTTAAATTTATTTTAGGTAAAAATAGATACATAATACTTTTATAAGTTCAATTAAATTCATTGGAATCATTTTATAATAATTTTAAATTTATAAAAATGTGTAATGAACTTTTCATCGTTTTTTACCCACCTCCTAGGAGCTTTTGCAATAGTTAAAAAAAACATTTACCACATCTCTGAGTTGAATTTCGAAAATCCGAGAGACATGGTTAATATCATGGATTAAAATGTGGTTCAATTAGATAAAAATAATTTTTGGTGAATAGTAACTTTTTACTTTTATTTACCATGGTTAAATTAAATTGGGTAATTCAAGGATAAAGAAAATTATAATAATTCAAAATTACCTTAACACTTATCCAAAGCTCATTTGATGAGTAATGGATGACCATGGGCATCTTTGGGTCGATTTTGGGACCCCATGGAGCCACGTATGAAAGACAATGACACATTAGATTAATTAATTTAATGTAAAGACAAAATTGGAATTAACAAAAAATATCCTTTTTTAATTAATTTTTATAAGGGGCTATATAAATTAATTCTTCAACTATATATATTCATTGGAAATATAAAATTATTAACTAAATTTTCGTATTTTATTTAGAATTTTTAGATATAAAATAAAATAAATTATTTATGACACAATAATAATGAAGTATTTACCTCATTAATAAATGATATAAATAAATAAGACTTTAATGATTAAAATAGTTTCTAAAACATGTAAAATTAAGATTGGATGATTTTATTTCGACCATGAGTCATCTTATCTTCATTTGTATTGATTTTTTAACTTTTTTAAATCGATGATAATTTTATTATAAAATAATATTTTTACACTTTCCAAAGGTGCCTCTCTCCTCCCTTATAAAAGGGAACCTCCTCCCTCCCCTCCTCACACCACTTTTTGCCTTAAATCTCTGCCAACCCCAACCAATATATCTTTTCCACTTCACTAGAAACATCTTAGAGTTTTTGGTCTATTTCAAATACCAATCTTAGTGCCCTAAGAGGAGGTTCCAAAGCGGCGTGTCGAAGAAGAGGTAATATCTGTGACCAATTCATTCAAATTTATTTCTTCTTCTACAATTTATTCTTTATTTGTTTCATTATGAAGTAATAACATCAGTATCTCTCATATACTGATATGTTATTATAAATATGAAACAACCTTTTTCACTTTCTATCCATCCTACGGATAACGAAATCACCGCGCGTGCCTACATACGGAATACGGTCTCCACGCCGTGAGGTAAACTGTTTTTCACCACCACCTTACATGGATGGGTATAATGGTGTAGAAAATAACTATATATGATTATTGTAACGTTATATTGATTCTGAAATAGTATACATACACTTCAATGCAATTTTGCGATCATGGGAACGATATCATTACTCGTGCGAACGTACGACCAACTGTCCCCACAATGTGATGTGACCCGTTATACAAGATATTAATTGAATAATGATTATATAAATGAATTGAATGACTAAATATGATATATATTACTTTAATACCATTCTATAAATGAGGTATCTATAACCTAAAAAGAAGAATATGAATTTATTCGACAAAACACGCATAAGAACAAAAAAAGCAATAAACACCCAAATAACAAGTAACCATGAAATACTAATAATAAGAAGTTAATAATATGACCATATAAGATATGATAACAATGATTAATATTCTGGAATATGTCAATAACATTATTTAAATCATTATACATGAGGTTCGAACACGTACGAGGAAGAACGGACCTAAGGTAAGGGAAAATCTCACAATCTCATTTTCATCATAGATTGTTTGTAATTTGGTATTTACTGAGGTGTATTTTATCATCCACATCCATCCTCCTAAAATTTTTTAAATCCAATTTTACCCTTCTTTGAGTTTTTAGTAAAATATAGGAAAGGAAGCTTTTGTCGTTTTTCGTATGAGGTACTTTTTTACTTTTCCGTCCAATGTATGAGAAGAATGTTTTTTTAACTTATACAGAATGAATAGATCTTTAGAACATTATTTCCAAGAATATTCCTTTACAATTTTTCAAGTTAATTTATAATCAAATTCTTTTAGATTAATATTGTATGACATGTTATGAAAGGGAAAATATTTTTGTAGTAGAAAGGATATTTTTCTCAATAATGGAGTTCAAGTGTTTTATCAAAATTATTTTCCATCTAAGATAAAATAAGGTTCTATTTCTATAACAATTTATACATTAATTTGATTGTTTTATGATGGAATTAATTTCATGATGTCTTTTTTTCTTGTATAGGTTATGTTAGGATGGAATGATGTTTAAGAATATCATTTTTATTACATGGTTTATGCTATGATGTATGATTAATGATTTTGTGGCACAAATAAGAATGGTTTCATTATGAGATGGGTGGGACCTATATCTCCTTCCCATGAATTGGGTAATGATTTATATCTCATGAGATAGACATGGCTGGAACGACATGTTAAACCGGTTAAGTTATACAAGACTGGAACAATGAGTGATCTCGGTTTAGTAATGGACTTTGTCCTATATGATGGTCTTGGAAATGAGCCTTGACTAATATGAAATTATTTTCTATTATTATGCGTGTATGACACAATGTTTCATGTTTTATGTTATGATTATTTGAGATTAATTTTCATTACAATGATTTATCCCATGACATGATATTATGACCACTTTTTTCAGGTTACGATTTCAAAAATTTTATGTTCTTATGAATATGATAGGACTGATATTTCTTTTTTTTACCCTTACTGACCATTTGTGCCCACCCTTTTGAATGTTTTATTTTCCCCAGGTCAGGAAGAATGATATTGTGTAGAATTTTCCAAAAAGGGACTCTAGATATGGTGAAATAAACGAGAGACAATGTAATTGATTTTATGAACCAGTTGTTTATGTTTCCCAGTTTCTAAAGACACATTACCTATACGGTCCTTTCATGGTTTTGATATTTTTTGTAATAAGTATGCTTCAATTTTTCAAATAATAACCATGTATGTAAAGTATGGGTCATTATAGTTGGTATCAGAGAAAAGTTATAGTCAACCTTTCGAAACTAGTATGTGAAAGCCTTAGTAATAACCCAAAGGATAAGTCTAAGCATAGAACACAATATTAGTGTTTTATAAGTGTCCATGAACAACATTTGATAATACCTTAAGTGTGAAATTTTATTCTTCAGTATGGGGTTTTCCTATTATGATTAGTGTTGCTCACATTATGCTTCTTGGTTTAAGTAAATGGATAGAACCCGATGGAACCGTGTTAATGTTGAATGTGATGGGAAATTCAATGATTGTCCCCATGAGAGACCAAATGTTATGGGATATGGAATTCAAAATCATGTAGCCATGCTCACACAACTTTCTCAAGATATGAACCATTCAGGACTTCCAAACGTGCAAAGGAAGGACCAAAATTATGTTGAATCCTTCATGAGGTAGTGTCCACCTTCCTTCAGCGGGTCTTCTAATCCATTAGTAGCTAAACAATGGATTAGTACAACTGAAAATATATTTTCAGTTATACAATTTTTTGAACATGACAAAGTCATCTTAGCAGTGTATCGTTTAGAAGGTGATGCTGATCAATGGTGGAATCTTTTCAAGAATACGAGGCAAAGAGTTGAAATTGAGTCCATGTAATGGGACGAGTTCAAGAACATATTTTTCAATAAGTAATTCCCTCGTATTATCTGAAAAAAAGGAGAAGGAGTGTCTTGAACTAATGAAAAATGATAATGAATCGGTTGGTTCCGACGGAGCTAATTTTACAAGACTTGCAAGGTACGCTTCCAGAATTAATATCTAACCTGAGAGTAAAATCGATCGATTCTTTAGTAGCTTAAAACCAAGTCTTCGAAGGGCGTTAGGTATAAGGGTTTTCAATAGCTATGAGGAAAATTTTCGATGTGCTCTCAAGGGTGAGATGGAGATTGGAGTATCCCATCAGTCATATGGGTTTGATAAGAATAGGAAAATCGAATTCATAGGAAAATCAAAAGACCACACTGAAAAGAAGATGAGTTTTCCTTTATGTAGAAATTGTGGAAAGAAACATGGAGGAAATTGTGTTAAAGGGACAAAAAAAAAATTTTAGTGTGGAAAAGAAGGTCATCGGGAAATTGAATATCGAAATAATGGGAATAAGATGTCTAATGGTGCGAACAAAGAAAGGGATACATAGAATGCACCTCCTACACTTCAATGTTTCATGTACAAAGAGATGGGGCATTATCCCAATCAATGCCCAAATCCAAGGGTTGTTGATGATGATCAAAGTCAACAAACTCTTAAGGCCAAAGACAAAGGAAAGTCACATGCAATTAATATCGGCGATGTGGAGTATGATAATGAAGTGGTTAATGGTACACTTACCATCCACTCCAATGTAGAAAATGTTTTTTTTTGATTCTCGATTCACCCACTCTTTTATTTCTAAAGAATTTTCTAAGAGTATCGCCATATTACCTCAACAATTAGGTGTTGAGTTAGCTATGACAACTCCTAATGGCACAACAGTCTCATCAAAAGATTATAATTATTCTCTGATTGATGTTTGTGGTAAAATGCTTTCTACAAATCTTGTGATCCATCCTATAGTGGAATTTGCTGAGATTATTTGTATGGATTGGCTTTCTTTATACGGATCTCATATCAATTTCCGAAGAAGGGAAATCACATTTAATATTCCAGATCAATCTATGATAGTCTATCAATTCAAGGATGAATAAAACCTTCCAGATGAAATTTCTTCCATCTTATGGGTCTTGATTCAAATAAATGAAGGTTATTTATCTCAAATGGTTTGCGAGAAACATAAGATTAAGAATATTCCAATTGTATGGGAGTTTGATGGTGTCTTTCTAGAGGAATTGCCTTGTCTTCCACAAAATCATGATTTTGTGTTTTCAATAGATCTCGTACCAGGTACTTTACCTATTTCAAAGACACCTTATAGAATGGCCCCAATTGAGTTGCAGGAATTGAAGAAGCAACTCCAAGAGAATCTTGATAAAGGATTCATATGCCCTAGTGTGTCACCTTGGGAAGCACCTATTCTGTTTTTTGATAAGAAAGATGGATCAATGAGACTCTGCAGTGATTATCAAGAACATAACTAGATCATGATCAAGGAAAAATATCCTCTCCCAGGATTTGATGACTTATTTGACCAATTACGTGGAGCTCAATACTTTTCCAAGATTGATCTTCATTCAGGGTATCATCAATTAAGGGTCAAAGGGGAGGATATACCAAAGACAGCTTTCCGTACAAGGTATGGAGACTATGAATTTATAGTGATGCCATTTGGTCTTACTAATTCCCCTACTATCTTATTGGATCTAATGAATAGAGTCTTTAGAGACTATCATGATCAGTTTTTTGTAGTCATTATAGACGATATTATTGTCTATTCAAAGAGCAATGAAGAACATGAACATCACTTGATAATTGTATTGAAGACCCTATGATATGAGAATATTTATGCCAAATTTACCAATTGTAAATTTTGGCTTCAAAAAGTTGCATTTTTGCGTCACATAATCTCAAAAGTGGGGATATCTGTGGATCCAGCAAAAACAAAGTTTATCGAAAGATATTCGAGACCAACAACAGTCACGGAGAGTCGTAGTTTTCTTGGTTTGGCTGGATATTATCGATGTATTGTGAATTATTTTTCATGATTATCTAATCCACTCACTAGGTAGACTCGAAAAGGAGTTAAGTTCGCATGGATGGAGGAGTGTGAAGACAATTTCAAGGAGGTGAAAAGAAGGTCATCCAGTGCACCTGTGCTCACACTGTCTTGTAGTGGAGAACAGTTTGTGATCTATATTGATGCATACAAGAAGGGATTTTGGTGTGTTATTATGAAAAATGATATGGTGATAGCATATGCCTCACGAATGTTGAAAATCCATGAGAAAAATTACCCAACTCATGATTTGGAGTTCGCTGCGATAATCTTTGCATTAAAGATTTAGAGGAATTATCTTTATGGTGAACAATGTGATATTTATACTGATCATAAAAGTTTAAAGTATATTTTCACATAGAAGGAGATGAATATGTGTCAAAGGAGATGGTTGGAGATGATTAATGATTACGATTGTTCAATTCATTACCATCCTGGAAACAAAAACAAAGTGGCAAACACATTAACTTGACAAGACCATGCTAGGTTTTAAATTATGAGGATCCTAAAAGATATGATATTTATTGTTTTACAAAGGATGGATCATGGAATTATAATGGAAGGGGTAAAATCATTTCTTTCTCAAATGAATTTTCAACCATCGATACATGTGAAGATTAATGAGGCACAAAAAGAAGAAGTAGGGTTTCAAAAGAAGGTGATAAATGTTCCTGAATTCAACCATGATTACGATGGGATAATAAGGTTCAGGGATCGGGTTTGTGTTCCTCCCATACCACAATTATATAAGGAGCTACTAGATGAGGCTCATAGTTCTTCATTCTCTATTAATCCTGTAATAACGAAGATGTATAGGGACCTAAAAGAGTACTTCTGGTGGGATGACATGAAAATAGATGTTGCTGAATATGTGTCTCGATGCTTGGTTTGTCAGCAAGTTAATGCTGAGAGACTGAAGTCTAAGGGGATGTTACAAACATTACCCATACCCGAATGGAAATAGGAAAACATCACTATGGACAATGTTACAAGACTTTATAAAATATACAAAGGCAATAATTCTATTTGGGTCATAGTTGTTTGTCTTACGAAGTTAGCACACATCATTGCGATTAGAGAAGATTTCTCTCTGGATCATCTTGCCAGGATATATGTAAACGAAGTGGTAAGATTTCATAGAGTACAACTTTCCATTAAATCTGATCAGGATCTGAGGTTTACCTAAATGTTCTGGAGACGTCTTCAGCATACTCTAGATACAGAAATGAGTTTCATCACTTCTAATCATCCTCAAACAGACAGTCAGTCTAAGAGGACAATTCAAACTATAGAAGACATGTTAAGAGATTGACCTATAGATTTCAAAGGTTATTGGGATCAACACCTATCATTGGTGGAATTTTCCTATAATAATATATTTCACTCTAGTATTCAGATGGATCCTTATGAAGCTCTCTATGGAAAGAAATGCAGAACTTCAACATGCTGGGATGAAGTTGGGGAATGAAAGCTATTAGGATCTGATCTTGTTGATGAGATGGATGAAAAAGTACGATCTATTCAACAACACATATGAGAAGATCAAAGTCTAAAAAAATGTTATGCCGACAACCGATGAAATGACCTAGAGTTTGAAGTGTGTGATATTGTGTTCTAACGAATATCTCCTTGGAAGAGAGTAATGAGATTTGGGAAGAAGGGAAAGCTGAGCACTAGGTATATCGGTCCTTTCGAAATACTGGATCATGTTGGGAAGGTAGCTTATTAATTGGCGCTTCCACTGAATCTCTTTCAAGTTCATGATGTGTTCCACGTATATCTCCTGAGAATGTACATACCCGATCCTTCACATGTACTAAACTCAGAAGTTGTACCACTGGAGCAAGATCTTTCTTTTGAAGAACAACCGATAGAGATTATGGATTTTAGTGAAAAGGTTCTATGGAACAATACCACTCGCATGGTGAAAGTTTTATGGAGGAACCACCAATTAGAAGAAGTTACATGGGAGCTAGAGGATATGATTAGGGCGAGGTATCATCATTTTTTTGTTACAAAGTGATGAATATCGAGGGAAAAATTAATATTAGGGGGTAGAAAGTAACACCCTTATATTTTATGAGAAGTATATATTTTATTATGTATTATGTTATATGCAAAGGAATCATTCACTATAAAAAACAATAGCTTGGATTGCGTTACACGTAATCATGACCTACCTCGATAGCGTGTGTAGTACGCAACACCCAGTTTCACTAAACAACGATATATTATTATAATATTATGAACTGGCTGTTATGAATATTATTAACTGAATTTTAAATTTTATAACATTATAAATATTCTTGCACATTTTCTATAATTAGTTATGAAAACAAAATCATTTTTTTTGATAAAAGAATTTTTTTCAAACAAATCTAGTTTTACCGCCTTTTGATGGCGCACAGATTTTAAATCTATTTTTTGACATGTTTATAAGTTTAAATTGAAAAAATTAATTTCTTCTTTGGAATTAGGATATAAAAATGTACTTTGGATAAATTTTTCTTATTATTCTTGTAACTTTCTTATTTTGATGAATTGTAAAAACATGATATATTTTAATTAAAAAAAAAATTTCATCACAATAATTTATATGGAAAAATTATCTTTCTAATTGGTTTTGAAGTTTAATTAGAATATATTTTTTCCATTTAATCCAATTTTGGTCATTGGAATTAATTTCACCTTGAAATTGGACATAAACAAGTGATGATCTTTTGATAGTTATTGTTTCTTAAAAACACACTACTTGTTTTGATAACAGGAATTATATTTAAAATTAATTAATTCAACTTCTATGTTTGGAATTTGGAAAAATAGACATCATTTTTGAATTCAGAATATCAAATATACCATATGATGAATTTTTGGTATTTTTCTGAATAACTTCAATTTTTTATGAATAGTGAAAACCCTGAGTTTTTGGTTTAAACTGACTTTTTATTTAAATAATACTTTATTTGATTTAAATTTATTTTAGGTCAAAATAGATACATAATACATATATATGTTCAGTTAATTTCATTGGAATCATTGTATAATAATTTTAGATTAAAAAAAATTATATTGAACTTTTCACCATCTTTTACCCACCTCCTAGGAGCTTATCAATTTGTTCATAAAACATAATTTTAGAACTTCTGTGAGTAGAATTTAAAATATCTGAGATACATGGTTAATATAAAGGAGAATAATTTTGTTCAATTAGATAAAAATAATTTTGGTTCAATAGTAACGTTTTACTTTTATTTACCACGGTTAAAAGTAAATAGGGTAATTCAAGGTTAAATGAAATTTATAATAATTCAAAATTACTTTATCCCTTTTCCAAACCATATTTTATGTGTAATGGCTGTCCATGGTCATCCTTGGGTCATTTTTGGGACCCCATGGAGCGACTTATGAAAGACAATGACACATTAGAATAATTAATTTAATGTAAAGACAAAATTGGAACTAACAAAAAATCCTTTTGTAATTAATTTTTAGAAGGTAATAAATAAATTATCTTTTCGAATATAAATATTCAGTGGAAAGCCAAAATGATTTCCTACATGTTGGTATTTTTTTTATAATTTCTAGACATCATATAAATTAAATGATTTATGACACAATAATGATTCATTATTTACCTCATTAATAAATTATTTAAATAACTATGATTATAATGATTAAATATTTTCCAAAACATGTCCAATTATGATTGGATGATTTTATTTAGACCATGAGTCATCTTATCTTAATATTTAATGATTTTTTGACCTTTTGAAACCGAAGATACATTTATAATAAAATAATAATTTCACACTTTCAAATGGTGCCCCTCCCCTTCCTTATAAAAGGGAACCTCCTCCCTCTCCTCCTCACAGAACTTTGAGCTTTCAGGCTTGGCCAACCCCTGTCAATATATCTTCTCCACTTCCCTAGAAACATCCTAGAGGTCCTGGTCTACTTCAAAGACCAATCATAGTTCCCTAAGAGGTGGTTTCAAAGAGGTGTGTTGAAGAAAAGGTAATATCTGTTACCAATTCTTTCTAATTTATTTCTTCTTCTACTTATTCTTATTTAGTTTTTTCATTTTTAAGTAATAAAATCATTATCACTCATATAATTATATGTTATTATAAATAATAAACAACCTTATTTTAACTTCTATCCATCCTATGGAAAATGAAATCAACGCGCGTGCGTATATACGGAATATCGTCTCCACACCGTGGTGTAATCTGTTTTCCACCACCACCTTACTTGGATGGGTATAATGGTGTAATGAATAACTATATATGATTATTTTAAATTGATATTTATTCTTCAATAGTATACATACACTTCAATTAAATTCCACGATCATGGGAATGATATCATTACTCGTGCGTACGTAAGCCCTACCATCTCCACGATGGGATGCAACTCGTTCTACAAGATCTTAATTGACTAATGATTATATAAATGAATTTAATGACTAAATATGATATATATTACACTAATACCATTATGGAAATGAGGTTTCTATAACATAAAAAGAAGAATAAGAATTTATTCGACAAAACACGCATAAGAACAAAAAAACAATAAACACCCGAATAAAAAGTTACAATGAAATATTACTAATAAGAAGCTAAGAATATGACCATATATGATATCATAAAAATTATTAAGATTCTGGATAAGTCAATAAAATTATTTAAATCATTATAATCAAGGTTTGGACACGTATAAAGTAAATCCAACCTAAGGTAAGGGAAAATCTCACAATCTCATTTTTATCCGAGATTGTTTGTACATTTGTATTTACTGGGGTGTATTTTAACATCCACATCCATGATTCCTCAATATTTAATATTATTTCCATCCTCCTAAGATTTTTTAAATCCAATTTTACCCTTCGTTGAGTTTTTAGTAAAGTATATGAAAGGAATATTTTGTCATTTTTCGTACGAGGTACTTTTTGTCTTTTCCGGCGAAAGTACAAGAAGAATTTTTTTTAACTTATACAGCATGAATGGATTTTTAGAACATTATTTCCAAGAAGTTTCCTTTAGAAGTTTCCAAGTTTATTTTTAATCAACTTCTTTTAGTTTAAAATTTTATGACATGTTAAGAAAGGAAAAATGTTTTTGTAGTAGAAATGATATTTTCCTCATGAATAGAGTTCAAATGTTTTATAAAAATCATTTTCCATCTAAGATAAAATAGGGTTCTATTTCTATCCCTATTTTTACATTGATTTGATTTTTTTATTCTGGAATTAATTTTATTATGTCTTTTTATCTTATATGGGTTATTTTATGATGGCATGATGTTTAAGAATCCAATTTTTATTACATGGGTTATGCTATGATGTATGATTTATTATTATGAGGCACACATAAGAATGGATTCATTATGAGATGGGTGGGACCTATATTTCATTCCAATGCATTTGGTAATGATTTATATCTCATGAGATAGACATGGCTAGAATGGAAGGTTTAACTGATTCAGTGATATTGGACTGGAACAAGGACTGAACTCAGTTTAGTGATGGACTTTTTCATCTATGAAGGTCTTGGCAATGATCCTTGACTAATATGAAATGATTTTCTATGATTATGTGTGTATGCCACAACATTTCATATTTTAAGTTATGATTATTTTGGAATACTTTTCATTACTATTATTTATCCCATGAAATGATATTGTGACCTCTTTTTCAGGTTGATATTTTCAAAATGTTATGTTCTTATGAATATGATATGACTGATATTTAATTTGTTTTACCCGTATTGAGAATTTGAGCTCAAATTTTTTTATGTTTTCTTTTCCCCAAGTATGGAAGATAGATATTAAGTAGGATATGTCAAAAAGGGACTCTAGATATGATGAAATAAATGGGATACAATGTAGTTGATTTTTTGAACCAATTGTTTTGGTTTCCCAGTTTCTAAAGACACTATACCTATATGGTCCTTTCATGGTTTTGTTATATGTTGTAAAAAGTATGCTTCAATTTCTGAAGTAACAACAATGTATGTAAAGTAAGGGTCGTTATATTTTCAATGAAATGTTTTTCAAATATTATATGTTTTTTAATATTAGATATGTGTTATCATAATGAAAAATGATTCTTCTTTCAGACTTTTTCTAGTGATATTTGATTTTTTTTTCAACTATGACAGCATTCATTGATGTTACTTATGATTCATTTGGGATATGATCTAATAAAAAAAAATTACTCATTTAAAAAATATTTATGAATATGATGATGAAATAATGAAGAGTATCATTTTATATTCCCTGTGTTAATCCCTAATAAAATTATAAATGTTATCTTGATATTTTGTAATACATATGAATCGATCACGATTTTGTGATGAGTTGTTCAACTATATACCTACAATAAATTAAGTAAATTTTATATATTTTAGGATCAATGTGTACATGGATGGTTATCCCACTCTTGAAATAAGGTACATAAGAGGGTATTGCAAACCCAAAAATTATTGTTGAGTGGAATATCCAATTCTATCAAGTCATGGATGTCTTAGTTGATATCCTCAAAAAAATTCTATTATTATGATTATTTGAATATTTATAACACTCCTAATGGATTTTAATTGAACTTATGATATAATATAATGGCTCATAATTGATTATTACTCTATGATTTAGGTATTATTATATACTAAAGCCTTATTTCACGATTTTGATATATGAATTGTTGAACATGATATTAAAATTATTACCTAGTTTTCTCATACACTTATGATCATGTTATAATTCGATATAGTTTCTAACTAATATCAACCATGTTTACCCAAATTTAGTATATGATATGGATCTTTATTATGTTATTTCCAACATTTAAGAAGAAAAGTTTTAATTAGGGCATGACTGTGAAGTTACCATGTTGGAATATCTTTATGGGATATATTTGATATCAGTATAGATATATGATTATGTATCTATAATTCATTAACTATTCCCCTTTATGGGATATGGATGGTATTATTGTGTAATATATTGATTATTCTTATTATTCTATAAAATATTTATTTATTAAATATTGGGGTCACCATAGAATGTATATATGGAACATTGTATTTCCAAAGACTCTTATAGAACTTGTACCTATGAAAACAATTTATATATCTGAATTTTTGGGGTTATCGATGACAATTTTTTAAACCATTTTCAAAAATAAATAATTTCCCCCATTAGTATAAATATTTTCTTTCACTTTATTATAAAATTTATATCATATGGTTTTATATAGTATAATTACAATACATTACGATAAACTGATAAGATGATTTTTTATTGATAAAGCTTTTTTATGAGATTTATCCTTAAAAACACATTGAATCTATACAAATGGTGTATAACATAATGTATTTGATTCATACTACAAGTCATAATATATACATTTTCATTATAGATTGAATATGGTTATGGTTTTATGCAACTATTTTTGGATATTTTAATGGAAACATATTAGAATACTTTTATAGGAATATAAGTCCATTAATTGATCTAACATTACATATATCATTGATATTATATGTATTAGATAGTTGAGTTAATGTAAATATACACATTCCATTTCATGATCAATGAATTATTGGTTAATATATTTATTAGCACATGGATTTGAAATAACTCATATATTCTAATAATTTAGGTATCTTACATCACTTTTACATTACAATAATATTATATAAATCATATTAAAAATATAATAATACCTATATCATTTCCAACGTATATTTCCCATGTTAATTCCAAAACATCTCTAAATATTTACAACTCAAATATTATTCAAAAGTGATTCCTTTTATATGACATTTTAATTGTGTCAACTTAACAAAAAAAATTAGAATCAAAAGGTTCAAACACTATAATAGGTATATCCTCGATTATTATTTTCTATTTTAAATCAAAAATAATTATCGTTCCACTACATTAAATAATGTATTTCAATAAATATTCATCCTTTATTTTTGATAAATGAAGTATGAAAAATCTATTAGCAGAGATTGAGACATAGAAAAAAAATTATTCCAAAATTAAAAAATCTCAATGTTAGGAATAAAAATCAAAATTAATCCCAGAATACTAATTTAAATTTCAGTTTCTAGAGTAGAACCATTAAAATTAAAATAAAGTAAAATTGTAAATTCATATGAAAGCTCATATTATATAATATAATTAGAAAACATCGACTACACATGGAACACACAATTTAAATCATTTATGGGGTGAGGTGGTAATCAGAGGACAATGAAAAAAATTCATTGTGGGGTATGGCCATAATCCCACACCCTTAAAATATTTAAATATTATTTTTGTGGAATATATTCCATGTCTCCTACAAATAAAACCAATTTTTGGGAAAAAACGACATAACCCCCCCCCCCAAATAGAAATCCATTTACTCTGTCAGGTCTGTTTTTTTGTCTGACACAAACAATTAGGTATTATATGTGTATGGATTTTTATGAAATGTTTTTTTATTGAACTTCTTATATGTACCTGATGATCTACATAAAAAAAGGGAGTATATGCGAGAGTAATATAAGAATGGTAGAGGAATCTGAATTCTAGTATGATATAAGAGAACACTGAATGAGAAAATTTTAGATTAGAAGGTAATAAACACAACAAATAACACAAATGGAAATGAATATCATAATAAGGAGTAAATTGAAAAAAGTATTTACTCATATAAGGAATCCTTTTTCTCGGTGGGGTACCAGTCTAGCTATCCATGTTGGAGACACCCCTAATTTTCAAGGGAAACATCATATAGTGGAACCTCCATTATGAAGGACTCCATTTTATGATATCCCCATCCCAAATAACAGAAACAATATTTGGAATCCAATAAAAATAGTATTTTTATATTCCCACTATCACTTATAACCCTTCTCTAAACATTTGACTCTATCTTAGATAATCTAAAATAATCAAAACGGTTGCCTCTGAAAAATAATAAGACCCAAGAAGATCCAAATTGAAACATCCTCCAAAACCACTAGACTCACTAAATGAGGGAACAAGACACACCATCACATCCCTCCATCAATTTTTAATTTCATTATTAAATAAATTGTCCTAATTTTACATTCCTTGTTGTTGGTGTCCTAGAGATGTCTATAATCGTGAATTTCCATAGAAATGAAGCTCCCATCCTGTGGGTTAGTTGTAATAGATATCATGGTTCATGTAGAAGAACTAAAATATTAAAACATACAATAAATATGAATAGATTCAGGATATATAAATTCTTTTATAATAATAATAATTATTATTATCATATTCAATATCCCCAATATGGGTAATGAAAATAAGCAATAAATAGACATGGGTAATCTATATAATTTATAATAAACACCCCACAATATCCCTTAACACATACAACAGCTGATGGGGGAGTGAAAATATCCCATGGGAGTCTATATAAATGTAATTATCATGTAATTAAAATGGTACAACAATCTTATAATACCATAGTCATAATTTCCACTTTCATCAATAAATGAACAAGAAGTTTAAAACCATGGGCTTAAAATTCGTTGTGTTTGTCTGCATGGTGTCAGGGCATGTGGGGGAAGTCTATGGGTTAGGGATTTAATATTTTCATTACTACTAATAATAAATAATCATATCCTATGATATGATCCCAATTGAAGTGTTTAAGATATAATGTTATTTAATTATGAAAAAATAAACATGAACTTTTACCGGATTTGAATTTGGGGTGTGTTAAACACTAGTTAATCACATGTGATTATTACTCAAATGACGAGAGGTTTAAAAGATATATATCATAAACACAATATTAAATAATATGTATAGATTACTCTAATTAAGTTATAGATTCTACATTAGAACTATGATGTGTCCTTTGATTCAATTATGATCACTAGGATCTCATCCATTCAATATGTGAAGATGTTATGGGATTGACTGCTCTGACACAAACTTTCTCTGCTGAGGATGCAAGAAGATGATAGAGGATATCTCAATTCTAAGTTATTGAATAGTGCATGAAAAATATATATTCTGTTTATTTTAATGTAAATGTTAATGTAATTGAAAAGGGCTCCCATACCAACATATACCGAATTCCTAGTAAATAATCATTAAATTACTCATTCTGATGAACTAACTACATCATAAGAATATTTATGTTTTTATCACTTAGTTGTAATATATATTAAAGATATTTCATGGTAAAACTGAATCATTATCTTGACTCAAATTTCCTAAAAAATTAAATGATCCTTGAATATTAAAATAATGTTCATTAGTATAATTTTTTTCCACATATTCATTTAATACCTCATCAATAATATTATTAAATTAATTCAACCCAATCATTTGATAATTAAATTATAATGATTGTATTTTTTATTTTTTATTTTTTATACTTTTACATTTCTAGGACCACATGGTGGGGCACAAAATGTCCGATACATAAATTCAGTAGAATATGGAACAATATTGAATATGCTATTGATTTTTACAATCTAGTCCATTATCTCAATACCAATGAATAATATTCCTAGTGTATGATCAAATTATTGATACACATCATGTCCCCTAAGGTGAAAATGAATAGAAAATTTAATAAATTCCATTATACGAACACACACTATGTAATTTAATATCTGTTTTCTCATGACATGTCATGTTGGATAGAAGTACAATTATTTTCATCTTTCTTTTATTTTTTATTCGATGAACTTTCTGTAGATACGTATTATTCTTTACCACGGACAAGGATTTACTAAAGTTACTCCCATCATGATCTACTGTGATCAATAAATACCTTTCCCAAAATAGAAAAAACAAATTATAAATTTATAATTCAACCAAATCCTTGCCTCCAATGTTACACCCATCACATTCTAGATCATAATGACTTCAACATCAATGTTTTCTCCATGAATCAATGTACCTAGTGAAATGGTGAAATTTATTAGCGATTTCAAGAAATGACACAAATAAAAACATTCATATAATATAAATGTTATCATGAAAATATTATACACACTTAGCATGATTCCATGAATGATAAATAATCATTGCATATTTGAAAATTATTCTTCAGTTTCCTCAATACCATCAATGTCCTCGAAATTAATAGATATGGCATCAAATACAATTAATTAGATTATCATTTTCATTACCATAGATTAAATATGATACTACATCATGTTAATCAAAATTATTACATGTTTTTTAAACTTATAAGATGTATCCCTTACTCTCTTATACCCCAATACAATTTCTGGGTAATTTCACTTTTACAATTTGTTTGTTCTGAATACATCCAATATAGTTATCCATGGTAAGAAAGTATTTTTCTAACATTACATTTTTTTGTTAATATCATTAATTATACATGTAATTGAATATGTTCTTTATCCATCATATATGATTATGGAATTGACCTCACCACATTAATCTCTTCTAATGGACTTTACATTTCTTTATTGACAGATGAATTCCCTGATACATTGGTAACACATATCTCTAAAACTATCCGAACATGTATTTTACAATATTTTGTTATTATATCTACCATTTACTATTTCTAGGAAACCATTAGTTTTACCTAAATATATCTCATTACCTATAACCATTGTTATTAAATTAAGTCATCCATAGATATTTAATTTCATCGTCATCATAACTAATATTAATATAAGTTGATGTTTTCAATATGTTTTCAAACAAATTTTACTTCTAAATAGTTTTAAATCCACTAATCTCATAATGAACGATAAAAAAAATTTATTCTAATTTAATACTCTATGATAATATTATCTTACTTCATTAAAAAAGAAAATCTTAGTAACATACATTCCTTATTGGCATTCTAGAGAGTCACCAAACCATTCGAGTGGCATCGTACAAACACCTCCCATGATAGGTGGGCATGAGATAAAATTACTAATATAATAATCATATATTGTAGCTATGTGAAATAGATAATTGTATTGGATTTATTTATAATGATTTGGTACAACAAATAATGTCTAATTTGTAGCAAACATGTACCTCCCAGGTATATTCTCACTTAAATTCCAACATCAATATTAAAAATAAAAATCCATTTAACAAGATACAGGGAATCACTAACTAAATTTTTTTATATTTCCAATCATATATTATTTAAAAAAATTATATACTTGTAGTATTTTTTTTATCAATAAATATTTTATCACCAAAAATGTTTAATGTATAGCCATTACTATTATAGTATCCATGCTACGTAGTATGTGTCTTTGGAACACCCAATTTGGAACGTTTTTTTATGTCAACAAGTTTTGTATATATGGAATTTACTAACTCCAATAAAACATTTTAACAATATCCCAAATAGATATATACACCGTTTTATAGAAATATAGTTTATAAATTTACGATTTATTATAAGTATTTTTGTTACATCATTATATAAATTTTTGATAACAACATTACATGGACATTGTCTTTCTTATGGTGAAAAAATTATTAAATCCTAACCGACTCATTTAATTCTAACGCATGGTCTTATGACATAATGGTTTTTTATAATACAATTACTCATATGATATCCATTTTTATAATTTTTTTAATATTATAATTGGATAACACCATTATTAATGAATCATGTCTAGAAAAAAATGGAAGTATGAACAATGCATATTAAATTTAATATTAGGCAGATGTATGATAATAGTACTATAGAATACTGTAGCAGTGGCGGTACTGTAGTAGTGGCAAATTAATTTTTCATTGTGAGGGTATAGTGTGATACTATAGCATTACTATTCATAGAATGGGCTTTGGGCCTAAAATTTGGCCCAGATTCCATGTAATGGGATAAATCTCCACTAGGCCTTCGAGCTATGTAATGAGTCTCCGTCTACCTAGTTAAAAGATGTATTTACATTGATTTAATAATAAATGAGGCTTCGGCCCAAACTTTTTAATCTAAATAAATAAAATGCTGTATATTTAACATTATCAAAAACTTTAAATAGTTTGAAATCTCTATCTAAACTAATTATCATATTCTTTGTCACACACCATTTTTCTTAGTTAATTATTTTTCTAAAAATTATTTAGTATATTTTTCCAAAAAACTAAGGTATCAAACTTTTAAGAGTCTAAAATATCACTAGATATATATTTAACAAGTATTTGAATGTTCAAAATTTACTAATCATTCCACAATTGGGTATAACTAATTCTTTTATTTTTTATTCATTATGAATTTCCAATGCTTCTATCAATAATAAACTATAATTTAGGAATTTAGCTTCATAAAAACCATTCATTCATGATTTGGAATAATATATCCTCACATCTGTTAGATAATTTACATTAAAATTTTTTAATACAAATTTTTTTTACTTTATCAAATTGTATTTTAAATAAAAATTAGTGTATTTCATTATGCTAAATTAGGAATATTCTATTATCAGGAACATTGAGAACACATAATAATTTTTGTAACATTTGTCTACTAACAACGCTGGATTATTTCAATAAATAAACGTGATATAATTATTCTATTGAATACCCTTGAATTATATTAGAAACATAAAAAATATCAATATAAATAACTAAGATGTTACTTATTTATTCTTTGATTTAGTTCATTTTATTAATATTTCATAGAATTACCTCAAGAAATGTGATGAAAATAAGCTCATGTTTAATACATAATTTCATAAAAGGATTGTATTTATGTAACATTGTGGTTTTTATTTCCATTATCCTTTTAAAATTTCTTCATACTTCTCCACCGTAAATAAAGATACATTATTTATATTCTTATTTATTTGGTGACACATACCTAAAAGTTATGGAATATTTATATACAAACTATTATTTTCTGTATTATAAAAATGAAAATCGAATAAATGGGTTATAAATATATTCTAATGATATGTATATAAATATTGTGATAGTTTTTTAATATATACATGTCTCATATGTAATCACCACCAATTCGTATCTCACATCACATTCTCCTCTATTTCTTCTAGGTGATGAGGATACATGAGAAATCTTTCATGTATTCATTTTAATCTCTATTATCCCTCAATACCAGACTCATAATTCCATACCACTTATATATTATAGTGAGAATGATCCATAAAACCTCTCACAATTTCATTCTGGATTGGGATATTCCACTATTTATAGAGTTTATAGTTATGTTCCTGACTAGAAAACCATGTTTACACAGTGCTCATTAGACTACTAAGTGAAGTTCAATATTTTAAAATCATAAAAATTATTTACTCATCATTTTCTTCTATATATGCACAAATATATTTATTCATACTTAATTTATTCATTTCTGTAGTAAATTCATCTAATTAATCTCATAAGATCTCCACATTAGTAGGAGGCACCATCAACAAGGGTGGGAAATCATCTCGAAGACATAGTTGTGTTTAAATTCAAATGATAGAAGATGTTTGGGAATTAATATTTTTGTGATATATTTTAAATTATTTTTATGGATTAAAGAATTTTTTTAGATATCATGCTCATTTTATGTGATCATAATCACAATAGACTATGAAGAAAATATTAATAAAAAGCAATCACATCATAAACCGATTTAATCGATGCATTTTAGATTTTTTTTTCTATATGATCATGGATTCATTAAAATATAGAACAAATAATAAGAATTCATATATTCACTAAAATTATTAACTGATCATGATAATATATTCTTATTTGAGGAATTTAAACTCAATGGACAAACCATGTGCTATGGTTATAATACTTATTTTAGATCTTGAAAAATTACACAACTAACACTTGATCAACTATTTTCACTTCTTATTTTGGTTATCACCTCATATTGAAATTTCCAATGCAATACATTGTAATCATAAATAGTATAATTTAATGATACATTGGTATAGGGTTCCCAATAATCATAATATATTTATAATTAAGAATAGGTGGACTTGACCTCATGAAAATTGAATTAAAAGGATGATGTAGATAACACCAAAAAAAATTAACAAACATCACATGATATTGTAATAAACATTTAAATAAAATTAAACCAGACATGAAAAGACCTATTCATATCCAAAGAGATGTTTGTAAGAAAATAAAAATTACAGAGTAAATTAAAATGCAATGATTTCAAATTCGAGGTAATTTAAAAAATATTAAAATAATTATCAAAATTAAAATAATGTAATTTTTTGGTCCCATAATAAATTAAAATTTAATTGATAAAATTAAAATAATCAATTAATTTAATTATACAGTTAAATTATATAAAAATTTTAAAATAGAATAAATATTCTTATTTTTAAACAAAAAGTTATTATCTTTTTTTCTGAATATATTAATATTTCCCTAGGCCACAAAACCCCACGCAAACCCAATACAGGTTGTTAAAATCCATGCTATACCATTATAGTCTTTGAATAACCCCCACATGGTCGTTGAAGATGTGATATAGCCCATGATGTGTATTTTCTTACTGGGAATACTCTCTCTAGCTAATTCTTGGAAGACTAGTCATGACCGTCTATGGGTTGAGAAACCCTGATTTGGTCATAGGTCTCTTGGTATGGGATGGGGAAAACATGGAAGGGATTTTGGTTCACTATGGTAGTGAGGCCTCTACTCATAATGGGATTTAAATAAGGATCACAGATTTTCTGATGAGTCAAAACTTCCATCGATTGGTGTCTATGATGACCATAGTGTAGGAAACTCCAAGGTGGTCATCTTTTATTTGCATTGATGTCCAATATGAGTGTTAGTGTCAAGAGATAGCATATTTCTTTGAGTAAAAGGTTGGATGATTCAGAGTTTGGTGATGTTAGTAGTGGTTCATCACCAATGGATTTGAGACATAGTATCCTAACAGTTACAAGGGATTATTGATGGATGGAGTGGGAGGTTACAACAATGATGAGGAGGTGAGGCAACAATTGGTGGGATCACTAGTTGACTACGAAAGTGTGTATGTGTGGGGTGATGATAGAGGGTTCTGTTAGGGAATAATATTTATTTGATGGTAATCATATGAAGTTAGAAAAAAAAAATTAATAAAAATCTATATTATTATTTTTATTATTATTATTTCAATGAAAATGTCAAAAGGCCTTCTAATCATTTTACTGGCCAGGTTGCTTCACGCATTTTAAAATTATCAAATACAATTTTTTTCAAAAAGATATTTATATCCTCTTTAATTATATTATGTTTTTTATTTAACATTATTACAAAAATGTGGGAATTATGGTTCAGAGTCTAGAGATATTTGACCTATTAGAAACAAGATGGTTCTAGCAAAAAAATATAGGGGTCCCTGATATTACCATAGGACACCACTTCAAGATATAAAAAACATATAATAAAATATATAATCTCAATGAAATTTTACCCTAAAACCTATAGGTAATCTATATTATAATATTCATATGGTCTATAATATTCCATATGTGACCATATCTATGCATGAAAAAATCCTTTGGGACAAACTTAATATTATTTACTTTAATTTAAGAAAATTTATTTTTTATCATATTACTAAATTTAAATGATTTCCCGGATACCATTAATCATTTCCATGGTTGGTAATAGTAGTGGGTGTAATGGGGATTTAAAAAAATTCATCATTAGAAAGATGATACTTCATCTTCTCTGGTGATCTAAGATTCTACAGAGGTCTGATTATCTTGAATGAATTAATTAAGAACAATAATAAACATGATTATTTACCTAATTAGAATTAGTGTCGTGTATGGATATTAAATATCATTAGAGATCAATGCATAAATTATCTGAGCTCAAACCCATGTATATCCTCTACACATACATCATGAATTTTCACGAACAATTACAACTTAATTCCTACTTGTAGCTTGTTTCTCTAATGATTCCTTTGATGAAATGATGATCACAATGATCATATCCATTAATACTAAAATGATATTATTTTATTGATAACCTACATAGATCCTTTATCTCTATAGGATTTTGGGTGAAGAGAGAGGGGCTATCAATTCCAAAAGAATGAACTATGCATGGTAAAAATATACTACTCTAATTATATAGTGATAGAATAAATACTTGAAAAAATAGCATCATAAACAACCTTAATATTGTATCATGTAATATTTGAATATAATTAATATATAATGTGATAAAAATGACTCATTAAATCAAATAATAATTACCACAATGTTAAACAATCGAGGAATATTGAAGTATTAATTTTTAGTATAATATTTTTTCCACATATTCACATAATTCATTTTGAGTCAATTTAATAATATTTTCATTCCAATTATTATATACAATAATAACAATATACATATATATTTATAAGTGATCATTTATACTTGAAAAATCTTTGGACCTTGTGGTAGGGTTCAACATGTCTGATACATATATTCTCAGAATATACATGTGAATACAATATTTTTTGTGACCCTATATCCCCATAACATGATAGCATTCAACCCTATTCATACTAGGGGAAGCTTCTACAACCCCTTAAAATACATATTGTGATATATAATGGTCATAACATTGAAAAATATCATTTTAACACACACTATGTAATATAATCTCTTTGTCTCATGATATATCCAAAAATCTGAATACACACATTGATTAATCATCCTTCCCCTCATTATTTTTTTAACCATACTAGATAGACATACATTCTTATACATTGTCCATAGATTTAGCGACTTTACTTCCATCATGATAAACTTTTGTTGATATATCACTTCCATAACATAGAAACGACAAAGTTAATATTGATCATTAAACCAATTATATACCGCCAATGACGTATCCAATAAATCCTACCTCTCAGTTACATCAATGTCATAAGTTTTTTCTTACTTTAATGTCTTCTATCAAAGGGAACACATTTATAATGATAATAATTATTGATAATTACACATGTTATCATAGATATTAACAACTAATGGAAACTAAAACATGTAGTTTTCTTATGTGAATGATTTTCCCATTATCTATTATACAAGAGATCACCATGTGAAAACATTAAGGTAATTCCTATTAATACTTCCTTGACCCCAAAAAATGAGCTCAATACATTATTTGGGTCTTGTTAGTATTATATGAGTTGTCTATATGGCATTTGTTAAATTTTTTTCAAATTATCTTGTGTTTCTCATTTATATAGGGAGCATAAATAACTTTTTAATAAGATAATTAATATAGGGAAATTTCTATTTAAATGATGAATGTTTAAATACCAACACTATTATAGTAGATCTAAATCATGAATAAAAACAATATATTTCACATGTAAATCAAAAAGTACCATTTTTTTGTTTAGGGGACCCACTATTACAACATGCCCCTCTAATGAATTACAATGTGATGAGGAAATAATTTACTATCATTATTTTAATACATCATTCATGAATCACATTTTCATAGAAATCATTGGTTATCCTAACACTATAATGGTAAAAATATCTCATGGTCCTCTACATTAGGCCCATGAAAAAAACCTTACAAGCTATGAGTTCTTTGATTCATATCTTGATGCGATATATTAGAATCCTCTGTAAGGTTAAAAAACTAAATCATACATCCAAACCCACCATTATTCCTCCATATTACTAGTATGGTAATCCACAATCCAGGAAGAAATATTCCATCTAGATCCTTTTTCATCTCATCCTCATCATCGTATATTCTCACCTAGGGAAATCATTATAGGCCCATGTTCTCTACAATTTCAATCCTACACTATCAGGTTATATGCCTAATCATTCCAACTACAAAAGGTATATCATGAATAATCACCACCCTTTCCATTTCATGGAACATTTATCCTTGATGTACATGCTGTAAGAAATGAACTGTTTGGGAATATTCCTTGTCAAATGTCATTTAATGGTATAACATATCCCATTAAGAGGCCTTTAATAACATGAGTTATGATTCTAACCACATGGATACATAATAATCCACTCTCATGGGTCTAAACAAAAAACTAAAAAAACAACTGCCTCCCTAAATGAAAACAAATAGCATATTTTACAATTATTAGTCTTTAAATAATAATAATTTAATTCCAAAAAAAATTATCAAAAAATGATATGGAGTGCGTCAGATATGTAAAAACATATATATAATGGATAAAATTGTATGCATTCATATTTTCCTGTTACTGGAGAACCATGGATACATAAAAATGGTTATCCCTATATCCCAAGATGATTAATTAAAAATATAAAAGTTAACCATCAATTTATTATGATCTATAAATAATTCATGAACATGAATAAAATAAACATGGGGAATTACTCCAAATTCATAATTTACATGCAAATATTTAGCAGTGGTTTCTCAATCAAATTCTAAAATAGTAAATAATTTAGAGGAGGTTTTGGACATTCCAACCCAAAACGTTTGTAGTTTTTTAAAATTACACACTTCATTCCATACATCCACCAAACCCACTGCCAAAACATCACTCATCCCACACCTCCTTCAATCCCCACTCTCCTGAGTCCTCCACCACCACATCATTGTTTCCCCCCAAACCCTGAATCATGTCCCTCATCACTATCCCTTATCTACCAAAAACTCTCACCACCACCCCTTTCAACTCAATTGTCCACCTCTACACCTCTTTCTCTAATCCCCCACACATTGGGAAAATCATTACACTAAACAATCCCTGATACACCTAAGCCACATTAGAGACTCTCTCTTCCAACTACTCTTCTTCCCTCAAACCGACATAGTTCCACCACATACATACTATCTCCTCCTAATCATTACCTATTACTCTGTCCCTTTCCCCTAAATTCATCATTTGTTTCTTATATAAATTTTTTTGATTAGTTATTCCATTTTTTTGGATTCTAATTTCGGTGTTCTTGATATTTAGGTCTCAACTAATTTATAGGTTTTCTTAAAACTAGTTTAGGGTTGAATTTTCCACCATTTTAATGTTTGTTATTTTCAGTAGCTTTTTATGAGTCCAAAAATTACTAGTATTTATTAATGGATTTCATTATTATTTATCCATATGAGTTGATTAAAATATCATATCCTATTATTTGTTTATTTGAATGGATTTTTTGATGGAAAATATTGAAGCATAAATTTCTATTCCACATTATCTCACAATTAGTGAACTATAATGATAATTTCTATAGAGTCTATTAGTTCATTATCTTCTACTATTAAATATTCAAAAGTAGTGAAGACTATTTATTTATGATATTAATATATAAATATCTATTCGATATATTTATTAAAATAAAACAAAATATTTTTAAACTATTTTCTATCAAACTATATATTGTATAATATCTACATATCATGAGTTGTATAAAGTATGGAATTGTTTTTTGTACATCACATGTCATTTTAGTAGTTAAAATTTTATAAATATAAATCATTTAATTTATAAAACCAATTTCATTAGTTGTAATTGGGTTTATATTCCTCATAAGAATTAAAAAAGTTATAATAATATTTAAGGGACTACTAAATCATTGGTTTATAAGAAATGAGATAATTATATATTTTTAATATATATAATCAGTTCCATTAAAAATAGTTAGAGGATAAAAATGCGTTTGAGAAATATTTCAAAAAGTATAAGGAAAAACAATTGCTATAAAATTTATTTGTTGACATTAAAGCGGGATACATGAGGTTAACATTTGAATCATTACTCAAAAAATAGATAGATCTTAAAAGATAACAATAATTAATATATAGAAATGGTTCCAATTAATTTCTCAAGGAGAGAAAAGGGACTTATTAATTTTATTCTTGTTGAAATATTGTATGTCATAGGTTCTTGTAGTTTGTTAATCATTATGAGAATCCAAGGGTTCTTGTTTTTGATATCATAGATAAGAAGATGTTATCCACCATAAGAAATACTAATGGTGTATTATGTGAAACCATGTTTTGATAATGATGTGATAGAACCCTAGTCCCATTGATAAGGTGGTACTGAATTACTATGTTAACTAGGGCTTATTGACCCTATAACGTTTCTCCCATGATAAATTTTTAAATTAATATTTTTATGGTTTTATCTGGATTCAATTTTATTCTGCATTATATATTATTGATTTAATATTTTTTACTTTCCCATTTTTTGTACTTATATGAATCTTATAATAACTAAATAATTTGTGTTTTTAACTTCCATTTTTCACCTTTTATACATAGTAATACTATAATGTTTTAATATTCTTTAATAAAGAGTAGTCACATTGTGATATGTATATATATATATAGAAAGATCATGTTTTCAAGGAACATAACTCAGTGTGCTAAGGATTTGTACGAGTTTTGAGATTTTGAAATTTCCAATCGATCTATTGATGGGAAAATAATATTTTCATTCCAAAAATTTAAATTTAGAATATAGTTTTAATAGAAATGAATTTTTTGAACACATTATTTTGAATAAATTTAATATTCAATATTTTTGTTGGATTTTGAATAGATAGTAATACATTACAGAATGATTATACCTTGATGTCAATCAATTAAATGAGCACCCAAGTTCATCTAAAATGGGAAATTAAATGAAAAACATTATAAATGATTCCATTTTCATTATAACACAACATAATAATAATAAAAACATATTAGAACAACTATTTGGGGTAGTTTAAATTTTTAAATTTACAAGTGATGTTTTTGGGAATAATGGAAAAGATGATCAGGATTGTATCATATCATTTTTTCACCTCCTGATTCTCTAGAGACTAGTGTAATATATAACATCACTGAGTAGAGGAATACATTTCAAAATTCAGTTTATTATGGAATCACGGAGTTCCCTGGTGGATGTATAAAACATTCAAAATAGTATTTTTTTATGATGTTGTAGCAAAATGAAATACAAATAATGAAACAAAAATTAGTTGATTACCATAATATTAGAAATTTTATGTTTCACATTTCCTAAATCTATGAATCCTATGTGTTTTTATGACTTGAAAAAATATATTAACAATATTGATCTGAATTATAAAAGATAAATTATTTTCCCAATGATTGTGCATTTTATTTGGGAGAGTATTCAAGTAGATAGTATTGTGAAAATTTTTCATCTTTTGGATGGAATTCAATTGGTTTTATTAGAAGTATAAATCTACATACAAATATGAACAAAAATAAGAAGAACACAACTACAAAGGATTTATGATAACACCATTTAAACCCTTTGCTGAATATATTATTCAGCTAATCTAAAATATTCAAGCACATGAAGTGGAATTATTTATTTAAGAACAATTATGGGAAAATGCGATATCCAATAGATTTAAAATCATGGTATACATTTCATTAATTACTTCCATATTTCTCATATGTATCTGGAAATACGAAATTGTTATTGACTATCAATGTATTCACCCCATATAGGTCATTGGGCCACAGTTATAACATTTGGCCCCTTGATGGATGAATAATGTATCAGTACCATTGAAAAGATATTTCCCAAAATTCATTGTTCATAACAAGAAAAGTCCATTTTGGTTGTTTACCATTTATATGGTGAAGAAGACTAGTGGTGGACTCAAATTAAGAATATAGGCCCCCTAAGATGATATTGAATCCATGTAATGGGACGAGGTCAAGAACTTGTTTTTCAATAATTACATCCCTCGTATTCATCCAACAATGATGAAAAGATGTTCCTTGAGCTTACGAAAAGGAATGATGAATATTTTGGTATATATGAGGAACATTTTACATGGCTTGCACGGTATGATTCTGGCATTATCATCCAACCTGAATGTAAAGTTGATTTATTATTTAGTGGCGTAAAACCATGTATTCGAAACACATTAGCTATAAGAGACTACAGTAGCTATGAATAGATTGGGCGTTGTGCTATCAAGGATGAACTAGAAGTTGGTGTTACATATACATATCATTGTGTTGACAAGAAACGATAGATGGTGTGAAAGGGAAATCTGAAAACTATTCTGAAAAGATGAAAAATGATTTTTTATTGTCATAGTATGGAAAGAAGTATGATGGAGATTGTCTTAAAGGGACTAGAAAATGTTTTAAGTGTGGAAAAGAAGTTAATCAACCAGCTGAGTGCCGATGTAATGTAAATAAGGTAGATAATGATGTGAATAGAGAAAAGACTATAGAGAACACACCACCAACACTTCAATGCTACAAGTGCAAGGAAATGGGGCATTATGCTAACCAATGACCTAATATAAGGGTTAATGGTGATCGACATCAACAAGCTCTTAAGACAAAGGACAATGGCAAGTCACATGCGACCACTATTGGTGATGATGAATATGACAACGATGTGGTGGAATGATTAAGTGTTTATGTAACAGGATTCCAAAATAGTGTTGTGGAATCTCAATTATTGTATAATATAATTTTGGAATATCTATGGATTGGTTTATTGTGGTTTTCAATAATTATATGTTACTGGTAACCATGATAAGTGATTGACATTTTTTTTGAAAGGAGATGATATGTGCATAATGAAGGGATGTGTAGAAAATAATATTATGGATATTATTAATAATCTCACTATTGATATAAGGACAAAGTGATATCATGATTTGATTATATAGAATTTTTGGGATTTTGGTATGTGGAAAGAGTTTTCTTTTGATAGCATTCATTTTTTCACTATGGTTCTTTGGAAATTCATGATGATGGTATTAACATGTTTCAAATGTGACCAACAAGATATATGGGGGATAAATCATGGTATTCACATGCTTGATATATGACTTTTCTAGTAATCTTTTTCTTTATAATGTGAGTTTTGATAGATGTATTTTGGATAAGCATAATGGTTGGAATGAATTTAGTTGGACATTAGATAATATTTTTATAGGCTAGAATTTTTTTCGATATTATTTCTGAAATGTTATAATGGTGTTGTTTTAGAAAAAAGAACAACCAGCAGAATGGGTGACAACTCGTCCCATCGAACAAGGATGTGGGAATCAAACCCACAACCGAAGTGTGACATGCCTTTATCTCCTACCATTAGCCTACAGGATGTCTCTGGCTAGTAAAAATTAGTTTTATTTTATTAAGAGATATGATAGATTAATTATAAGCCTATTTTTTGAACTATATATGATTAATATCACCATATATGGGCTTACATGTAGCTGATAAATTTTTCTATCCTTTTTTGAGACAGATAAAATGACCCATAATTCTATCAAATGATCTGCTAACACTTCATGAATGAAAAATTCAACATCATTTATTTAAGATATGAAGTCATAATTTTCATGGAATGACCAATGTTGATATTGTACCAAAATCAAGTAAGTATTTCTTCTAATTCATATTTATCAACTTTAGGGAAATGATATTGTAAACAAAAAATGTTGTCCTAGTACCCTCAAATCCAATGAATTAGATGGTACTTTAGATCATCACAAATTTATGGCTTTATGATGGATGTTTTTTTGAATGACATGTTCTCTACCACTCTTTATCAAAACATGATGGTTAGTTTTCTATTCCATATCCATATTTTCACCTATGTTCTAATATGTGGACGCCCAGTGATGAGATAATTTGGGTAACCATTACATTTCGTACTTTATTTTGTAAAATTAAGTTTTAGTATTCCATTTTACGAAGTGGGTTGCTTTGAATGAAACATTCAAGTAGTAAACTGTTTATAACCCCGACAAATTTCTAGGGAGAAATTCATTTTAAGGGGGGTATAATGTAACACTCTGAAATATTGTGAGAAATATTATTCTTAATTTTATTGATGTTATTTTCTGTATGAAATACCATTATTATCTTGTTCTAAACACAACACTGTATTATATTGTCATATACACAACATTATTCTTGTCTTGTGTTGCTCTTAAGAGCAACCTTCCTCAATAGTGTGTATTGTACGCAATACTGAGTTTCACTAAACAACGATATATTATAATAATATTTTTATGTACAATATGTTATGAATATTATTAACCACATTTTTTATTTTATAACATTATCATTCATATTACACATATTCTAGAACATGGTATGAGATCAAAATTAATTTTTAGGCAAAAAAAATATTTTTTAAAAAATGAAATTTTGTCACCTTTTGATTGAGCACCCATTTAAAATCTAATTTTTGAAAAGTTTATAAGTTAAATTTGAAATATTAAACATCTTATTTAGAATAAGGATATAAAAATTTATGTTGAATAAACTTTTTACATTATTCTGACAAACATTATATTTTGATGAACAGTGAAAATAAGATAAATTTTAATTAAAACTATCTTTTTTCATCAAGATAATTTATATGGATAAATTATATTATTTATTGGTTTTAAAAAATAAATGGAATATGTTTTTAAAATTTAATATAATTTATGTAATTATCATTAATTTTTCATTTAAATTATAGGTAAAAACATTTCAATGTTTTGAAATGTTTTAACAAAAACTCATTTTTTCGACAATGATATTAATTTTAAATTAATTACTGAAACTTCTGTGTTTTGAATTTGTAAAAATGGATTCCATATTCGGAATTAGTGGGTAAAAATAATTTTAATAGGAAACATTTGTTTTTTCCATTATGAATAGTAACTACAGTATATTTTATTTTCCACAGTTAAAGGTAAATCTTGTAATTAAATGTACAAATAAAATTATAAAATTAGCCTAGAACTTGTCATAATATAATTTGATTATTATATATCGTCCTAAAATATACTTGGGATTAAATTTTATCTTTTTTAAATCACTTGGATGGGATTATGATATTTAATTTAATTTATTTAATGAAAATTGAAATATATCTCACTCAAACCCTAATAATTAAATTATTTTTCATATAAGGTTATACAGAATATAAATTCTATTATAAATACCCATATGATAACTAACATGTTTTTATTTATCATGTTAATTTATTTTTAATTTTTAAAAAATATATAATTACCTTAATATCTTATACATTAATGATGCAGAAATTGTTTTTTAGTAAAAATCAATAATATATTTTTTATTAAAATAATAATACCCATCAAAAGACCAAACCACATGACCAAAACGTATTGGTAGAAAATATCTAAACCATAAGCATCAATGTATCATCTTTTTGACCATTTTGAGCCTTTTAATATAGATTAGGATATTTATATTAGTTTATTTTAAATGATGTCAAAATTTTCATCTTCTAATTTAATGAATATAATAATAAATATATAGCGATTTTAAGATGATAAATGCTATTAAAAGTATTATAATGAATTCTATTAGATTGATATTCATTATAGTATTTTAATTTTAATTTTAATGCATCAAAGAAGTTTAATAAATAAATATAAAAAATGTTTTAGTAATTATCTTATTAAGAGAAATATCAAAAAAATGTCTTAAAAATATTAAAATAAATATTATATGAACTAATTAATGTGATCCATGATTTTTCTAGATGAATACACAATTTTATAAATATATTAATTTTTCTTAATATTAATTCTTTGTTAATTTTATGTAAATTTAAATAAAATAATATTGTCAAAATCGAAACTATTGATATTTTATAAAAATAACATATTATTAAATTATTTAAAAATAAAAAAATTATATAAAAAATACAATTAAAATTTTAATGGTCTAGAATTTCATAAAGTATCAAAATATGGACAATTTCCAACACCTATGTAAGAATTCATAACCATTTAAAATTTATAGAATTTATCATCGAGTGAAATCAAATTTATAAAATATGGATAATAGAAAAGGATAAAGATTAAAATAAATTTAAAACATGTATAAATATTATTGTTTGATTATATTACCACCCTATCACATCTCATATTCTTTTTTGAGTCATTTTGGATGTTTTTAGTTGGGTATGTGTTTTATTATAAATTAATATTGTTTAGGTTTCCAAAAGTGCCCCTCTCCTTTCTTTTATAAGGGAACCTCCTTCCCTCTCATCTTCACTCAATTTTGAGCCTTCAAGCTCATCCAAACCCCACAAATTTATATTATCAACCTCTCCAGTTATATTATAGAGGTTCTTGTCTTCTCAAAGGACAAACTCTTGTTCCCTAAGAGGAAGTTTAAAGGAGGCACTTCGGGGAAGAGGTAATATCATCTACTGATTCTTTCAAATTTATTTCTTCTTATGCTTCCTCTCCTTTAGTTGTTTCATTATAAAGTAATAAAACCAATATCACTAATAGAGTTATATATTATTATAAATATAAAACAACACTATTTCACCTTCTATCCATCCAATTAAAAATGAAATCACCGCGCATACTTGCATATTGAATACCATCTCAACGATGTGGTATAATTTTTTCTTCCACCACCACCTTACATGGATGGGTATAATGGTGGAAATAAAAACAATATATGATTATTATAACATGATATTAATTATTAGATATTATATCATCCACTAAAATTCCATTAAATAATTATGGTAATGATATCATCGCTCGTGCGTATGTACAGATTACCATCTCCACGACGCGATGAGATTCATTATCCATGTTAACTATTCGAGAATTATTATGAAGTATATATAATGAATAATACTTAAATATATGACATAAAAATTATACTAGATTTATGTATATATATTTCATCTACTTACTTCTATTCAAGTCAATAAGAAAAGGAAAACGGTGTTCTTGTGTACGTACGAACTACCGTCTCTAGGAACGATGTATTTCATTTGATTTATCAATCTATTATATATATATATATATACACTGAATAAATATGTAACATCCCAAGTAAATGAAGAATAAGACATATTTCATATTTATTAATATTTGTGAATTAAATATTAATTTTCGTTCAAAGGGGTTTCTATGTTCGATAGCATACCCTATACGCAACAACGAGATTCTTTGAAATCATACGTTGCACACTAATAATATAATAATATTATTTTAAATGGTAGTTAACTCCTATCCTTTGTATTGGAATAAATGAAAAAAACTAACTAAAATATTATTATACATTATTGTTAAATTTATTTTCATTATCCAATAAAAAATTAGAGGGTTAAAATGTGAATGAATCTAATTTTAAGCATAATTTACATTAAAATGATGATTTATCGCCTTTTTATAGTGAACCCTATTTAAATATAGTTTTGGTCACTTTAATACATTCTAATTGACTAAATAAAATACTTCTTTTTACTGGGGACATCAAAATTTACTTTAGGTAATTTTTTGGTATTTTTCTGATAAAGTTCATTTTTTAACAAATAGTGAAAAATATTGTATTTAAATTCAAATGTTCCTTTTAAAATAATTTATTTATACGGTTATATTATCTTTTTAGTTGGTTTTAAAGTGAAATTAAAATATATTTTTACCATTTAATCAAATTTTCATCATTGGAATTAATTTCACTTTGAAATTGTACATAAATGATTATCAATCTTTTGATAGTTATTGTTTCTTAAAAACATGATATTTGTGTTGATAACGGGAATTAATTTTAAAATTAATTAATGCCACTTATATGTTTTGAATTTTGAAAAATAGACATCATTTTTGAATTTGGAATTTAAAATACATCTTAGGCTGAATTTTTGGTATTTTTCTAAAAAACATCAATTTTTTATGAATAGTGAAACCACTTTGTGGTAGTTAAAAAACTGACATTTTCATTTAAATGAAATTTTACCACTTCTGTGAATTTAATTTCAAAATTTAGACATACATGGTAGTTATGAAGAACTAAAAAATGGGGTTTAATAAGATGAAACTAATTTTCTGATGAATTGTAACATTTGACTTTTATTTACCACGGTTAAAGGTAAAAACAGTAATTCAAGGTTAAAAGAATATTATAATAGATAATAATTACCTTAACACTTGTCGAAACATTATTGATTCAGTCAACTACGACCATGGGCTTATTTGGGTCGATTGTGGGACCCCATGGATCTACTTGGGTGTGATAATGACAATTTAGATTAATTATTTTATTGTGAAGACAAAATTGACATTAACAGAAATTTTTTAGTAATTAGTTTTTATATGGTGTTACATAAGTCCTATTTTCGACTATAAATATTAATTGGAAAGATAAAACGATTTCCTACATTATAATAATTTTTTTATAATTTTTATACACCGAATAAATTAAATTATGTATGACACAATAATGATGTAGTATTTACTTCATTAATAAATGATTTACATAAATAAGATTATAATGATTAAACTATTATCCAAAACCTGTCCAATTATTATTGGATGATTTTATTTAGACCATTAATAATCATATCTTCGACTATAATGATTTTTGGACCATTAGATCCCGAATATAAAAATATTATAATATTATACATTCACACTTTCCTAAAGAGCCCCTCCTCTCCCTTATAAAAGGAGACCACTTCTATCTAATTACTCACACCTCTCAAGCCATTTGGCTCATCCAAAATCTGCCCAATTAATCTACCTACATCCCTATCCTCCCCATAGAGGCCCTACCTTAGGAATAAAGGGACTTCAATAAGTCCTTTTGGTTCAAACCAAAGGAAGTAACCTAAATTAAAGGTAATGATTTCTCTTAAATTGTTTTCCTTTATTTTACTTCTCCAACCCCATAAACTATTTATATTTCATTATTTTGTAACAAAACCAGTATCATAAATATACTAGGATGTTTTTTATGAGATGTATTAGAGATAAACGTACACACACCTCTATCTAATGGATGAAGAACATAATGTTTCTATGGATGGAAATCTAATGCCTCATGAAATGATGCTTATTCAATTACATTTTACCGCATCTCATGGTGGACATTATGATGGAACTATATTTTTATATGATATATATTATGTTTATTATTTCCTTATGATTCTTTATTCCCATTTATAGTGTGCCTTTATGATGTCCATAATGGGTAAATATGATAATCTCATTTGAGGAAGTGCGGTCTACCGCCCTTCAATGTGATTGGATTCATTAATGCCTTATGTGGGATGTATAAAGGATAGAGTAATAGATATTACATATTATATTATAATGTAATTATAATATATATATTCATAATTATGTTTTATTTCCATTAAAATAAGAAATAGAAATGAAAGTAGCATTCATGCGTACGTACGACTTTCCGTCTCCATGAACGATGCATTTCATTTCTTACCACCAAATGTTATGTACTATTACAAATATATGTATATAATGTAAATATATGATATATATGATATCTAAATAATGATTTTTATTCTAGATATAATGAGCTATTGAACACAGGAACAACTTGTAAATATAAGGTGTTCATTTTTTATTCAAGTACCAAATATCGACAAAATGAATGTTATTAACATAAATGATTACATAATGTTTATAACATGGTAATAATTGATATAAAAGAAATAATAAACTAGAAAAAGGTTCTTAAGAATGTATAAATTAACTTTATCTTATTATTTAGGATATTAAGGAATGAACGAGTCATGTCGGACACGAGGTAAGGGACTTCGTCTCAATCTCCAATCATTGAGGCATATTTTGTTTTAATACACAAGTTTATTTAATATATTGTATAAACATCCTTGAATTTACAAATGGAATATTTTTCTATGAATTGTTTTACTAAAAGTCAAAAATGAATTTTTTTTAGGTAAGCGGTGACAACGACCTTTCCTTCGCCGTGAGTATTATTTGATCTTTGGCATCATTGACAAGCCGGAATGTTTTTAAAAGGAAAAATAAATACCATATTCTCTTTTTATGTATTTTGTTATTTAAAATGATTTTAGGAATGGATTTATTAATTTAGTATCATGAAATGATATTTTATTATTTCTATGTGTAAATATTATCTTTCCATTATGCATATGTTATTTGTTATGATAATTTTATTGTTCTTGGACATTATTTATGTATATGGGTGGTTTTAGGATAAACCTAGGGCGAGTTAGCCCGAGATAGATCTCCAATGGATTGGGTAATGTGAAGGAGGTAAACGTGAATGTTTTTCCTAATATATTTAGGTAATATACTATGATGGGTATTCCAAATTAACTCCCTATGAAGATGTGATAGCTACAATGTTATTATGATATAGATTCCACAATTTACCTTTATGATTAATTATTTCTATGTGTCTTTCATAAATCTTATGATTTCATGAGGTAAGTAAATGATTTCATGTTTTGTATGTATTTATGAACAAATGTTTTCATTATTTTTTTATAACCCTTACTGATATTTTTATGCTCATCCCATGTTTTGAAATGTCTTCACTGGACTTAAAGATGAATAGGGTCAAGGATGGGATCAAGGAAAAGTCATGTTGTCTAAAACATGAAACTAGACATGACACTTTTTTCATGAGTTTTTTTTATGAAAAATGGAAACTGTGTAGATTTTTTTACATTTTAATATATAATGACCCATACATTACATAAATTGTTATTAATTCAGAATTGAAGAACACTTATTACAACATTTACCAAAACCAAGAAACGACTGTATATGTATAGTGTCTTTAGAAACTGGGAAACATAAACAACTGGTTCATAAACCATCCACTTTGCCTCCCATTTATTTCATCATATCTAGAGTCCCTTTTTGGAATTTTCTACTTAATAAACTTCTTCCTGACCTGGGGAAATAAAACATACAAAATGGTGAGCTCAAATGCTCAGTAAGGGTAAACAAAAGAAATATAAATCACTTCATATATAAGCACATAACTTTTGGAAATCATAACCTGCAAAAGAGATCATAATTTCATAACATGGGATAAATCATAGCAGTGAAATGTAATCCCAATAATCATAACATAAAACATTAGACCTTGTGGACTAAACACATAATCATAGAGAATCATTTCTTATTATTCAAGACTCATTTCCAAGACTATCTTAGTGGACAAAGTCCATTTTTGAACCATGTTCACTCCTTGTTTCATTCCTGTTTCACTGAACCGGTATAACCTACCATTCCATCCATGTCTATATCATGAGATATAAAATCATTTACCAATGCATAGGAGAGAGATATAGGTCCCACCCATCTCATAATGACACCATTCTTATGTGTACCACAAAATCATAAACCATACATCATAGAATAACCCATGTAATAAAAATGGGATTCTTAAACATCGTGACATCATAAAACAATTCATATAAGATAAAGGAATTAATTAAAATAATCCCATCACAACATAATCAAATCAATGTAATAATAGGGATAGAAATAGAACCCTTTTATTATCTTAGATGGAAAATAATTTTGATAAAACACTTGAACTCCATTCTTGAGGAAAATATCCTTTCTACTTCAAAATCACTTTTCATTTCTTAACATGTCATACAATTTTAAAATAAGTTGATTAAAAATATACATGAAAACTTTTAAAGGAATCTTCTTGGAAATGATGTTTTAAAAAACCATTCATTCCATAGAAGATAAAAAAACATTCTTCATACTTTTGTCGGAAAAGTCAAAAACTACCTCGTTTGAAAAACGACAAAAGATTCCTTTCATATCAATTACTAAAAACTCACCTAAGGGTAAAATTGGATTTAAACAGTTTTAGGTGGATGGAAATAATATTACATATTGTGGAAACATATATGTGGATGATAAAATACACCCCCGTAAATACTAAAGTATAAACAATCTCGGATAAAAATGAGATTGTGATATTTCCCTTACCTTAGGTATGATATGCTTTGTACGTGTCCTAACCTCCTGTATAATGATTTAAATAATGTTATTGACTTATTCCAGAATCATACTTATTTTTATGATTTCATATTTGGTCATATTCTTAGCTTCTTAGTAGTAATATTTCATTGCTACTTGTTATTTGGGTGTTTATAACTTTTTGTTCTTATGCGTGTTTTTTCAAATAAATTCTTATTCCTATCTTTAGGTTATAGATACCTCATTTCCAGAATGGTATTAGTGTAATATATATCATATTCATTAATTCAATTCATTTCTATAATCATTATGAAATGAAAATCATGTAGAACGAGTCACATCACATCGTGGAGACGGTATTCCGTATGTACGCACGAGTGATGATATCGTTCCTATGATCATGGAATTGTATTGGAGTGTATCTATACTATTTCAGTATTAGTATCAGTTTATAATAGTCATATATAGTCATTATTTACACCATTATACCCATCCAAGTAAGGTGGTGGTGGAAAATAGATTACACCACGGCGTGGAGACGGTATTCCGTACGTACGCGCGCGCGGTGATTTCTTTTTCTGTAGGATTGATATATGGTGAAATGGGGTTGTTTCATATTTATAATAAAATATCAGTATATGAGTTATACTTATGTTATTACTTAATAATGAAACAACAAAAGAAGAATAAGTGGAAGAATAACTAAAGATGAAAGAATCGGTAACAGACATTACCTCTTCTTTGAAGTGCTTCTTTGAGACCTCCTTTTAGGGCACTAAAATAGGTCTTTGAAGAAGACCAAACCCTCTAGGATGTTTCTAGGGAAGTGGAGAGATGAAATTGGAAGAATGTGGCCGAGCTTGATGGCTCCAAGTGGTGTGAGGATGAGGGGGAGGAGGTGACCTTTTATAAGGGAGGAGAGGGGCTCCTTTGGAAAAACTAAAACTATTATTTTATTATAAAGTCCATTTCGTTTATAAATAGCTAAAAATTGATTTATTTCGAAGATAAGGTGGGGATGGGTCTAAATCCTCTCATAAAATAGAATTTAGTCAAGTTTAGGTTCCTATTTTAACCTTATAATTTAGATTTAACATTAAGTTAAATAATTTTACTTTTACCGTCTCTTCTTGTGTTCTTATACGATAAGGTTAATAAACATACTATAAGCCGCCAAACGAACCCCAAGTTGTTTATTATTAATATATATAACCATATATAAGTCATTTTACTGAACCATATATTTTTAGAAATAAAATAACAATTAATAATATAATATTTTTAAAAAAAAACTATTTTATGTCAATTTTGACACTATTTACTAATTAGTTTTTGTGAAAATCATAAAAGAATTATTAGTTCGAAAAAAGATAATTAAATCAATACTAACATGTCTTATTAATCTAGAAAATTAGTTTAATTCATAAAAAGTCTCAAATTAAATTTATTTTGTGTTTATAACATCAATTATGTAAATATTTCATTAATAAGATAATTACTCCATCATCATTGTGTCATAAATAAATTAAATTATTTAATGTCTAAAAATTACAAATAAAATACCATTATGTAGGAAATCCTTTTAAATTTCTAATGAATATTTATAGTCAAATTTATCGTATGTATAACCCCATATTAAAAATTCTTTACTTATTAGACATTGATTTTAACTATTTTAACCCTTCTTTAAATAAATTAATAATAAATGTCCTAATCTAATCCAAGTGGGCCTAAATGGTCATATATTATTTCTAATGTTGTTTTTCGTCTAATTAAACTTTCCCAATAGAATTAGGACATGTGTTATGGTAATAATAATATCATTTTTACCCTTAATTACCCTATTTAATTTTAACCGTGGTAAAAAATTAAAAAAGTTACTATTCACGAAAAAAAATTATTTTCATCTCATTGAACCAAATTTTACTTACTGACATCAACTGTGTCTCTCAGAGTTTTGAAATTCCACTCACAGATGCAGTAAAATTAAGTTTTATGTAAAATTCAGTTTTTTAACTACCACTTAGTGGTTTCACTATTCATCAAAAATTAAAAGTTTTCAGAAAAATACCAAAATTTCACCGTAGGAGAATTTTGATATTCTGAATCCAAAAATGAAGCCCATTTTGAAAAATAAAATTTATAAAATTTCAAAAAGTTGTTATTACTATTCATAACGGCTAGTTTTAATAATAATTTTTTAGCATATCATTGTTTAGTGAAACTCGGTATTGCGTACGACGCAAGCTATCGAGGAAGGTTGAGATTTCTTGTAAAGAAAGCCAAGCAAGTGTTGTGTGTAGAAAAATATTCCTTTGGTGATTTATATAACATAAAAGTCTCGGGTGTTACATTCTACCCCCCTTAAAATCAATTTCGCCCTTGAAATTCGTCACTTTGTAACAAACAGATGAGGATACCTCTCCCTCATCATATCCTCAAGATCCCATGTAGCTTCTTCTAATTGGTGGTTCCTCAATAAAACTTTCACCAATCGAGTGGTCTTGTTTCGTAGGACTTTTTCGCTACGATCCAGAATCTCTATCGGTTGTTCTTCATAACAAAGATCTTGCTCCAACGGTACAACTTCTGAGATGAGTACATGTGAAGGATCATGTATGTACTTTCTCATGAGAGATACATGGAACACATCGTGAACCTAAGGGAGATTTGGTGGAAGCGCCAATCAGTAATCTACCTTTCCAACACGATCCATTATTTCGAAGGGACCGATATATCTAGGGCTCAACTTCCCCTTCTTTCCAAATCTCATAACCCTCTTCCAGAGAGATATTCGTAAGAACACTTTATCACCCACTTCAAACTCTAGGTCTTTTCTTCGGTTGTCGGCATAACGTTTCTGTCGACTCTGAGCTGCTCTAATGTGTTGCTGAATAGATCTGACCTTTTCTTCCATTTCATCAACGAGATCGGGTCCTAATATCATTCTTTCCCCAATTTTATCCCAGCAAGTTGGAGTCCTGTATTTCTTTCCATAGAGAGATTTATAAGGAGCTATCTGAATACTGAAGTGAAAACTCTTATTATAAGAAAATTCCACTAAAGTTAGGTGTTGATCCCAACCACCTTTGAAATCCATAGATCAAGATCTCAATATATCTTCTAGAGTTTGAATTGTTATCTCAGACTGACCGTCTGTTTGAGGATGATAAGCAGTGCTGAAACTCAACTCTGTATCCATAGTATGCTGAAGACTTCGCCAGAACTTAGAGGTAAATCTCGGATCCCGATCAAATATATTAGAATGTGGTACTCCATGCAATCTTCCCACATCCTTTACATATATCCTGGTAAGCTAATCCAGAGAGAAATCCTCTCTAATAGCAAAGAATTGGGAAGACTTTGTAAGATGATCAACTATGGCCCAGATAGCATTATTGCTTTTGGATGTTTTAGGAAGTCTTGTGACAAAGTCCATAGTGATGTTTTCCTATTTCCATTCGGGTATGGGTAATGTTTGTAACATCCACCTAGGCTTCTGTCTCTCAGCTTTAACTTGTTGACAAACAAGGCATCGAGAGACATATTCAGCAACATATCTTTTCATGCCATCCCACCAGAAGCATTCTTTCAGGTCCCTATACATCTTCGTGCTTCCAGGATGAATAGAGAATGAAGAACTATGATCCTCATCCAGTAGCTTCTTCCATAATTCGGGGATGGGAGTAACACAAACCCGATTCGTGAACATTATTATCCCATCACAATCAAGGTTGAATTCAGGAACATTTCTCACCTTCATTTGTAACTCGACATCTTCTTTCTGTGCCTCTTTATTCTTCACATGTATAGATGGTTGAACATTCATTTGATAAAGATACGATTTTCCCCTTTCATTATAATTCCAAGATCCATCCTTTGTAAATCCATAAATATTGGATCTTTTGTGATCCTCATCATGGATAAACTAGCATGGTCTTGTCGTCTTAATGAATCTACCACCTTGTTTGCTTTCCCAGGGTGGTAATGGATTGAGCAGTCGTAATACTTTATTAGCTCCAACCATCTTCTTTGGCCCATATTCAGCTCTTTT
Organism: Viscum album; assembly: GCA_963277665.1. Lineage (NCBI taxonomy): Eukaryota > Viridiplantae > Streptophyta > Magnoliopsida > Santalales > Viscaceae > Viscum > Viscum album. The sequence goes on along the minus strand of OY728119.1, from coordinate 322,070,197 downwards.
TGTGTGAAAATATACTTTAATCTTTAATGAACAGTATAAATATCACACCTCTCACCATAAATGTAATGCCTCCAAATCTTTAATGCAAATATTACTGCAGCTAACTCCAAATCATGAGTTGGGTAATTTTGCTCATGTATTTTCAACTGTCATGATGCATAAGCTATCACCATATCATTTTGCATAAGAACACACCCCAATCCCTTCTTGGATGCATCACTGTAGATCACAAACCTTTCTCCACTACAAGGCAGTGTGAGCACAAGTGCACTGGATAACCTTCTTTTCAATTCCTTGAAATTCTCTTCACATTCCTCCGTCCAAACAAACTTAACTCCTTTCCGAGTCAACTTGGTGAGTGGATTAGATAATCGTGAACAATCTTTCACAAAACATCGATAATATCCATCCAAACCAAGAAAACTTCGGATCTCGGTTACTGTTGTTGGTCTCGACCATCTTTCGATAACCTCTGTTTTTTCTAGATCCACAGATATCCCCTCTTTTGAGATTATGTGACCAAAAAATGAAACTTATTGAATCCAAAATTCACACTTGTTAAATTTTGCATAATGCTTCTCCTTTCTCAGGGTCTTCAATATAATTTTCAAGTGATCTTCATGTTCTTTCTTACTCTATGAATAGACAAGAATATCGTCTATAAAGGCTACCACAAACTGATCAAGATAGTCTCTAAAGACTCTATTCAATAGATCCTTAAATATAATAGGGGCATTAGTAAGACCAAATGGCATCACTATAAATTCATAGTGTCCATATCTTGTATGGAAATCTGTATTTGGTATATCCTCCCTTTTGACCTTTAATTGATGATACCCTGAATGAAGATCAATCTTGGAAAAGTATTGAGCTCCGAGCAGTTGGTCAAATAGGTCATCAATGCGCGGGAGTGGATATTTGTTATTGATAGTGATCTTTTTATGTTCTCTATAATCAATGCAGAGTCTCATTGATCCATCTTTCTTCTTAACAAACAGAACAGGTGCTCCCCAAGGTGACACACTAGGGCATATGAACCCCTTATCAAGATTCTCTTGGAGTTGCTTCTTCAATTCCTACAACTCAATTGGGTCCATTCTATAAGGTGTCTTTGAAATAGGCAAAGCACCCGGTACGAGTTCTATTGAAATCCCAACATCACGATTCGGTGGAAGACCCGGTAATTCCTCCAGAAAGACATCATCAAACACTCATAAAATGGGAATATTGTTAATCGTGAGATTCTCACCAACCATTTGAGATAAATAACCTTCATTTAGTGGAATCAATACCCATAAAATGGAAGAAATTCCCACTGGAAGGTTATGTTCATCCTTGCATCGATAGATGATCATAGATTGATCTGGAATATGAAATGTGACTTCCCTTCATTGGAAATTGATATGAGCTCCATAAAGAGAAAGCCAATCCGTCCCAAGAATCACATCAAATTCCACTATAGGAAGGAGGACATAATTTTCAGGAAGCACTTTCCCACAAACTTCAATCGGAGAAGAATTATAAACTTTTGATGCGACTGTTGTGCCATTAGGTGTTGTCACAGCTAACTCAACATCTAATTGTTGAGGTAATACGATGATACCCTTAGAAAATCTTTCAGAAATAAAGGAGTGGGTGGATCCAGAATCAAATAAAACATTTTCTAATTTAGAGTGGATGGTAAGTCTACCTTTCACCACATCATTATCGTACTCCACATCGCTGATAGAAATTGCATGTGACTTTCCTTTTTCTTTATCCTTAAGAGTTTGTTGACGTCGACCATAATCATCAACCCTTGGATTGTGGCATTTATTTGAATAATGTCCCATCTCCTTGAACATGAATCATTGAAGTGTAGTAGGTTCATTCTGTGTATCCCTTCCTTTGTTTATATCATTAGACATCTTCTTCCCATCATCGCAGCATTCAAATGCCTGATGACCTTCCTTTCCACATTTGAAACATTTACTTGTCCCTTTAAGAAAACCCCCTCCATGTTTCTTTCCACACTTTGAACATAAGGGAAAGCTCATCTTCTTTTTAGTGTGATCTTTAGATTTTCCTTTGAATTCCATTTTCCTCTTCTTATCAAACCCATATGACTGATGGGTTACTGCAATCTCCATCACAACTTTGAGGGAACATCGAACGATTTCCTCATAGCTATTGAAGTCCATTATGGCTAAGGCCCTTCTAAGACTTGGTTTTAAGCCACTAAAGAATCGATCGATCTTACTCTCAAGTTTGATAATAATACCAAAAGCGTACCTTGAAAGTCTTGTAAAATTTTCTTCATAGGTACCAACAGATTCATCATCCTTTTGCTTCAGTTCAAGAAACTCTTTCTCCATCTTTGTTCAGTTAATAAGAGGGAAGTACTTGTTGAAAAATAAGTTCTTGATCTCATCCCATTCCATAGACTCAATTTCATCCCTTTGCCTCGTATTCTTAATAAGATTCCACCATAGATCAGCATCACCTTCCAAATGATACACCGTTAAGATGACTTTATCATGCTCAGAACATTGACGAACTGAAAATATTTTTTCAGTAGTACTAATCCATTGTTCAGCAACTAATGGATCAGTAGACCCGCTGAATGAAGGTGGATGCTGTCTCATGAAGGATTCAATAGAATGTTGCTCTTTCCTTTTCTCGTTTGGAAGTCTTGCATGATTCATATCTTGAGAAAGTTGTGTGAGCATGGCTATAAGATTTTTTATTCCATCTCCCATAACGTTTGGTTGCTCAGGGGGACAATCATTGCATTGCCCATCACATTCCGCATTAACACGGTTCATTCGGGTTCCATCCATTGACTAAAACCAAGAAGAATAGTGTGAGAAACACTAATTATAATAGGAAAACCACATAATCAAGAATAAAATTTCACACTTAAGGTCTTATCCTAGGTAATTCATGGCCATTTCTAAAACACTAAGATTGTGTTCTATGCTTAGACTTATCCTTAGGGTTCTTGCTAAGGCTTTCACAACCTAGTTTCGAAAGGTTGACTATACCTGTCCTCTGATACCAACTATAACGACCCATAATTTACATACATTGTTATTACTTCAGAATTGAAGCAAACGTATTACAACATATAACAAAACCAAGAAAGGACCTTATAGGTATAGTGTCTTTAGAAACTGGGAAACATAAACAACTGGTTCATAAAGCATCTACTTTTCCTCCAATTTATTTCATTATATCTAGAGTCCCTTTTTGGCCTATTATACTTAATAACCTTCTTCCTGACCTGGGGAAATAAAACATACAAAAGGGTGAGCTCAAATGCTCAATAAGGGTAAAAAAAGAAATATCAATCACATCATATACATAAGCACATAACTTTTGGAAATCTTAACCTGCAAAAGAGATCATAATTTCATAACATGGGATAAATCATAGTAGTGAAATGTAATCCCAAAAATCATAACATAAAACATGAAACTTTGTGGCATACACACATAATCATAGGGAATAATTTCTTATTAGTCAAGACTCATTTCCAAGACTATTTTAGTGGACAAAGTCCATTTCTGAGTCGAGTTCACTCCTCATTTCAGTCCTGTTTCACTGAACCGGTATAACCTACCATTTCAGCCATGTCTATCTCATGAGATATAAAATATTTACCCAATGTATTTGAGGGAGATATAGGTCCTACCCATCTCATAATGATACCATTCTTATGTGTGACACAAAATCATAAACCATACATCATAGAATAACCCATGTAATAAAAATGGGATTCTTAAACATCGTGACATAATAAAACAATTCATATAAGATAAAGGAATTCATAAAAATAATCCCATCACAACATAATCAAATCAATGTAATAATAGGGATAAAAGCAGAACCCTTTTATTATCTTAGATGGAAAATAATTTTGATAAAACACTTGAACTCCATTCTTGAGGAAAATATCTTTTCTACTTCAAAAAAACTTTTCCTTTCTTAACATGTCATACACTTTTAAAAGAAGTTGATTAAAAATATACTTGAAAATTTTTAAAGGATTCTTCATGGAAATGATGTTTTAAAAATCCATTCATGCCGTATATGTTAAAAAATCATTCTTCGTACTTTTGTCGGAAAAGACAAAAAGTACATCGTACGAAAAATGACAAATGATTCCTTTCTTATCCATTAAAAAAAACTCACCGAAGGGTAAAATTGGATTTAAAAAAATGGAGGTTGATGGAAATAATATTACATATTGAGGAAACATGGATGTGGAAGATAAAATACACCCCAGTAAATAATAAAGTATAAAAAATCTCGAATAAAAATGAGATTGTGATATTTCCCTTACCTTAGGTCCGATATGATTTGTACGTGTACGAACCACCTTTATAATGATTTAAATAATGTTATTGACTTATTACAGAATCATACTTATTTTTATGATATCATATTTGGTCATATTCATAGCTTCTTAGTAGTAATATTTCATTGCTACTTGTTATTCGGGTGTTTATAACTTTTTGTTGTTATGCGTGTTTTGTCGAATAAATTCTTATTCTTCTCTTTAGGTTATAGATACCTAATTTACATAATGGTATTAGTGTAATATATATCATATTAATTCATTCAATTCATTTATATAATCATTATGAAATGAAGATCATGTAGAATGAGTCGCATCACAACCTGGAGACGGTATTCCGTACGTATGCACGAGTGATGATATTGTTCCTATGATCGTGGAATTGTATTGGAGTTTATGTATACTATTTCGGAATCAGTATCACATTATAATAGTCATATACAGTCATTATTTACACCATTATACCCATCCAAGTAATGTGGTGGTGGAAAATAGATTACACCACCGCGTGGAGACGGTATTTCGTACATACGCATGCGCGGTGATTTCTTTTTCCGTAGGATGGATAGATGGTGAAATAGGATTGTTTCATACTTATAATAACATATCAGTATATGAGTGATACTGATGTTATTACTTCATAATGAAACAACTAAAGAATAATAAGTGGATGAAGAAATAAAAATGAAAGAATCGGTAACATACATTACCTCTTCTTTGAAGTGCTTCTTTGAGACCTCCTTTTAGGGCACTAAAATAGGTCTTTGAAGAAGACCAGATCCTCTAGGATGTTTCTCGGGAAGTGTAGAGAAGAAATTGTCAGGGGTTGGCCATGCTTGATGGCTCAAATTGGTGTGAGGAATAGGGGGAGGAGGTTCCATTTTATAAGGGAGGAGAGGGGCTCCTTTGGAAAAACTAAAAATATTATTTTATTATAAAGTCAATTTTGGTTTTAAATAGCTCCAAATTTATTTATTTCGAAGCTAATGTGTGTATGGGTCGAAATCCTCTCATAAAATAGAATTTAGACATGTTTAGGTTCCTATTTTAACCTTATCATTTAGATTTAATATTAAGTTAAATAATTTTACATTTACTGTGTCTTCTTGTGTTCTTATACTATGAGGTTAATAAACTTACTATAAGAATCCAAACGAACCCCAAGTTGTTTATTATTAATATATATAACCTTATCTAAGTTATTTGGCCGAACCTTATATTTTTAGGAATAATATTACAATTAATAATATAATAGTTTTTAAAAAAAATATTTTATGTCAATTTTGACACTATTTAGTAATTAATTTTTGTGAAAATCATAACAGAATTATTAGTTCGAACAAAGTTAATTAAATCAATAATAACATGTCATATTAATCTAGAAAATTATTGGAATTCATAAAAAATCTCAAATTTCATTTATTTTGGTGTTTATAACATCAATTATGTCAATATTTCATTAATAAGATAATTACTACTTCATCATTGTGTCATAAATAAATTAAATTATATAATGTCTGAAAATTACAAATAAAATACCATTATATAGAAAATATTTTTAGATTTCTAATTAATATTTATAGTTGAATTTATAGTATGTATAACACCATATTAAAAATTATTTACTTATTAAAAATTGATTTTAACTATTTTAACCCTTCTTTAAATAAATTAATAATAAATGTCCTAATCTAATCCAAGTGGGCCTAAATAGTCATATTTTATTCATAAGGTTTTTTTGGTCGAATTACACTTGTCCAATAGAATTAGGACATGTGTTAGGGTAATAATAATATCATTTTTACCTTTAATTACCCTATTTACTTTTAACCGTGGTAAAAAAAAGTAAGAAGTTACTATTCACCAAAAAAATTATTTTTATCTCATTGAACCACATTTTACATACTAACATCAACCGTGTGTCTCAGATTTTTGAAATTCCACTCACAGAAGCAGTAAAATTATGTTTTATGAAAAATTCAGTTTTTTAACTACTACTTAGTGGTTTCACTATTCATCAAAAATTGAATGTTTTCAGAAAAATACCAAAATTTCACCCTAAAATAATTTCAATATTATGAATCCAAAAATGAGGTCCATTTTGAATAATAAAATTTATAAAATTTCAAAAAGTGGTTATTACTATTCATAACGGCTATTTTTAATAATATTTTATTAGCATATCATTGTTTAGTGAAACTCGGTATTGCATATGACGCAAGCTATCGAGGAAGGTTGCGATTTCGTGTAAAGCAAGCCAAGCCAGTGCTGTGTGTAGAAAAAGATTCCTTTGATGATTTATATAACATAAAAGTCTTGGGTGTTACATAATCTTTTGAGATGTAATAGTTATGTCCTAATTCCCTATAACTCTAAACCTGAAAAGATCCTCAATGTGAATTGTTCATTTAATTCAATATTATGTAATGTATAATGTCGGGTCCTAATAGTTGGTGTCAGAGGTAGTTTTAGATTACGTTAGGAGTCATGGTATTGATAAATTAATATCCATAAAGTAATTTATGTTAATATTGAAATCATATAGCATTTACAGATTACCATGTTGCTTCACCTAAGATATTTATGTGTTTATAATGGTTTTCTGTAGAGGAAACAGGGTAGATATGTTGGGACGACATCAGTAGGAAGACAACCTTCCAAAACAGCAACCTCACATGGTCAGAATCAGAACTGAATTGTTTTTGGTAGTGATGGCATAGTTGACTCAGGATATAAATGGTGGTGGTATCCATGCACGAGATTAGCCAGATCAACTGCAGAGGAACATTTCATTTGTAGAGCATTTCATGAGGCAACATCCACCATAATTCAGCAGATCATTTGACCCTATTGTGGCTGAAGGGAGGATTAATGCACTAAAGAAGATTTTCAATGTCATGGGTTTTTCAGAAAATAAAAAGGACAGTCTCCCTCTTTACAGTTTGGAAACTGATGTTGATCATAGGTGGTTGATGGTGAAGAATAGCAGGGATAGTGAGGAGATTGATTCTCTTGATTGGGATGAATTCAAATGTATGTTTCATGAGAAATATTTTCCTACGGTGGTTTATCATAGAATGGAATAACAATTCCTGTAATTGAGGCAGGAGGATGACTCAGTGGCCTCTAATGAAGAAAAATTCACTCCACTGGAAGGGTATGTTCCAAATTTCATACAAGATATTGATAGTAAAATCAACCATTTTTACACAGGATTAAATCAAAAGTATCAAAGGGATTTAGCTTCTCATGAGTTCAAATGTTATGAAAAACATGTTCATTTTGCGGAGAAGGTGGAAATTAAATTTTCTAATGATCAGGTATTCTTTTACAAACAACAAAATAAGATCTCGAGGTGGCAGGCAAAAGGGAAGAACACTTCAAAAAAGTCTGATGGTGAGAAACATAAGTTTACAGTTTGTGAAAACTATGGTAAAAATCATGTTGGGGAATGTATTTTGAATTCTGGTAAGTGCTAGGGATTTGGTAAAATGGGACATAAGGCTCCTAATTGCACTAAAAAAGAACGGGTTAATGGTAAGACAAAATCTGATTTAAAGTAAGTAAAATTTTTTAAGTTCAATGAAATGGTTCATTATGAAAATGAGTGTCCAACAACGAAATCAACCGAAAGAAAGATGCCCGACTACAAGAAGAATGGGGTTGTGAAATCCTTTGCAACTACTTCAGCATATGTTGGGCCATCAAACAAAGTAGTATCAGGTACACTGTTTGTTTGTTCAGATTATGCCAATGTGTTGTTTGATTTAGGGTCTACACACTATTTTTTCTGAGAAGTTTTCTAGTAAATTGGGAATTCCATATCATGATATGAATACTGAACTTACTGTAAAAACACCTGGAGGAAATGTTGAGACAAAAAGAAAACATAAGAACATTCTTGTCCTTGTGTGTGGAATGAATGTACTTGCAAACCTTATTTTTTTCCCTCTAGTTGAGTTTGTTGTTATATTGGGAATGGATTTACATTCTGTTGATCATGATAAGATTGACTATAGAGCTAGAGAGGATTATTTTCGAAATGATTTTCAGTTTTTATACAAAAAATAACCCTTGTTATTGATAAAAAATCAGGAAGCTAAGAAACTAGTAAAAGATGGTAGTGAATGATACCTTGCACATATTGTTGAAAACAAAGGAACTGTTCAGATTAAGGATGTGCCAGCGGTAAATGACTACCTTGATGTTTTTTCTGATGAGTTGCCTTGTATTATACCTGATCAGAATGTTGAATTTACTTTTGACTTAGTTTCTGATGCTAAGTCAATTTCAAAACCCCCTTATCGAATGGCTCAAATTGAACTTTTAGAGTTAAAGAAGCAATTTCAGGAGTTATTAGACAATGGTTTCATTCGACCTAACACATTACCATGTGGTGCTCCTATATTTTTTGTTAAAATGAATGATGGTTCAATGTGACTTTTCATTGATTGTAGAACATTTAATAACATCCCTGTTAATAATAAATATCGTTTGACTCATATTGATGATTTGTTTGATTAGCTCCAGGGAGCTCAGTATTTTTCGAAGATTGAGTTGGGGTCTTGGTACCATCAGTTGAAAGTAAAGGAAGCAGATGTTCTGAAGACCGCATTTCATACTAGATATGCCCATTATGAATTTTTAGTTATGAATTTTGGGTTAACCAATGCACTTGTTGTATTCATGGATCTTATGAATATAATTTTCCGTGAGTTCATGGATATGTTTGTGGTTTTGTTCATTGAGGATATTTTGTTTTATTCCAAAAGTACGGAGGAACATGAAAGTCATTTAAGGGTTGTCTTGAAAACCTTAAAACAAAAGAATATATTTGTGAAATTCAGCATGTGTGAGTTTTGGTTACAATAAATTTCATTCCATGGTCACATTGATTCAAAAAATTCCATAACTGTTGATCCTTCTAAAATGAAAGTTGTTGAAGAATGTAGAAGACCTACAATTATTACTGAGATACGTAGTTTTTATGGTTTGGAAGGTGATTACTAGAGGGTTGTTGAACATTTTTCATGGTTTTCTAGTCCAATGACTATGTTAACTTGAAGAGGTGTTAAGTTCTTCTAGACAAAATAATGTTATGGCTATTTTCATTAATTGAAAATATGACTGGTGAATTCTCCAGTTTTGGCCCTACCGTCTAGAAATGGTGAGTTTGTTATCAAAAGTGATGCTTCGTTGAAGGGACTAGGTTGTTTCCTAATGAAAAAGGATCAAGTAATTGATTATGCTTCACGTCAGTTGAAACCGCATGAGTTAAATTACCCTACACATGATTTGGATATAGCTTCTATTGTTTTTGATTTAAAAATTTTTGAGGCATCACTTGTATGGAGTGAAATGTGAAATATATACTGACCACAAAAGTTTAATGTATATATTCACTCAAAAAAAATTAAACATGATATAGAAGAGATGGTTGGAATTAATCAAGGATTATGATTGCAGGATCCATTACCAACCGAAAAAATAAAATAAAATTGCCGATGCTTTGAGTCAAAAAAGTAATGTATCATTATCCATGCTATGTTTGGAATTAGATAATTAGGATTTTTATTTGATGAATATTGGCATAGAAGTTTTTGTTGCAGGAAAGTTTTCTGTTTTGTTTCAGGTGTCAGTGAAATCATCTGTATCAGTCATAATTAAGCAAGCATAGAAAGAAGACAGTGAGTTGAAGAAAAAGGTTTTGTTGGTTTAGAAGGGTATGATGCCTGATTTTTATCATGATAATGATTGTGTATTGAGGTTTGGGAATAGATTATGGGTACCTTGTGAATCACTATTGAAGAATGCGTTGTTATGTGAAGCTCATAGTTCTCCATTTTCAGTTCATCTTGGCAATACTAAGATGTATAGAGATCTCCATTAGTATTTCTGGTGGGATGGAATGAAAAGAGATATTGATGATTTTACTGTGATGTGTTTTAATTGTCAGCAGGTTAAAGTAGAGTGATAGTTACCTAAAGGAATGCTACAGCCTCTACCGGTGCCAGAGTGGAAATGGGAAAATATATCCATGGACTTTGTTGTGGTATTACCAAAGATATCTCAAGGTAATAATGCAATCTGGGTTATAGTTGACCAATTGGCTAAAAATGCTCATTTTCTTCCTATTAGAGATACTTTGTATCTAGGTCAACTTACTCACTTTTATGTTAATGAGATAGTCAGGTAGCATGGAGTTCCCCTCTCCATTGTATCTGATCATGAACACATGTTCACTTCTAACTTTTGGAACGACATTCAGAAGTCATTGGATATTGAATTAGATTTTATTATATCTTTTCATCCTCAATTAGATGGGCAGTCAGAATGATCAATTCAGACCTTGGAGGATACGATACATGCTTGTTCACTGGATTATCAGGGATGTTGGGACTAACATCTTTCTTTGGTTGAATTTTCTTTTAATAATAACTAACTTTCCAGTATACAGATGGCTCCATTTGAGGCATTATATGGAAAGCATAATCAAACTCTAGAATTCTGGGATGAAATAGGTGAAAGGAAGCTGATGGGACAAGAATTGGTGGAAGATATGGAAGAGAAAGAATAGTTGATTCATAAGCACATGAGAATAGCTCAGAGCAGACAGAAATGTTATGCAGATAACCAGAGAAAAGATCACTCTTTTGAGGTAGTTGATCATGTATTTCTCAAAGTTTCTACATGGAAAATTGAGATTCTTTTTGGTAAGAAGGGAAAGTTGAGTGTGAGGTTCATTGGACCCTATGAAATTCTGGAAAAATTTGGATCGGTTGCGTACATAGTGGCTTTACCTCCAAGTTTATCCGAGATACACAATGTTTTTCATGTTTTGATGTTTAGAAAGTATATACCAGATCCATCTCATGTTTTGAGCCTAGAGATAGTTCAGTTGGAAGATAATCTCTCTTATAAAGAACAACCATTCCAGATTCTTGACCTTAGAGAGAAAGTGTTGTCGAATAAGGTAATACCCCAGGTAAAGGTTTTGAATAAAAACCATATGGTTGAAGAGGTAACATGAGAATCTGAAAATGCTATGAGGGATAAATACCCCCACTTATTTTGATAAGTGAATAAAAATTGAGAGGACGCAATTCCCAAAATGGTGGAAGGATGTAACATCCCAGGTAAATGAAGAATAAGACATATTTCAAATTTATTAATATTTGTGAATTAAATATTAATTTTACTTTAAAGGGGTTTCTATTTTCAATAGCGTACCTGATACGCATCAATGGTTTTCATTGGTATCTTACGTTGCACACTAATAATATAATATTATTATTTGAAATGGTAGTTAACTCCTATCCATTATATTGGTGGGATTGAATAAAACTTACTACAATATGATTTTACATGATTGTTAAATGTATTTACATTATCCAATAAAAAGTTCAAGGCTTAAAATGTGAATGAATCTAATTTTAAGCATAATTTACATTAAAACGCCAATTTATCACCTTTTGATGGAGAAACCTCTTTAAATATAATTTTGGTCACTTTAATACATTGTAATTGACCAAATAAAATCCTTCTTTAGACTGGGGACATCAAATTTTACTTTTCGTAATTTTTTGGTTTTTTCTGATAAACTTCATTTTTTAATGAATAGTGAAAAATATTATATTTTAATTCAAAAGTGACTTTTAATATAATTTATTTATATCATTAGATTATTTTTTTAGTAGTTTTTAAAGTGAAATTAAAATATATTTTTACCATTTAATCCATTGTTGGTATTTGAAATTAATTTCACTTTGAAATTGGACATAAACACGTATCAATCTTTTGATAGTTATTGTTTATTAAAAACAAGCTATTTGTCTAGATAACGGGAATTAATTTTAAAATTAATTAATTCCACTTCTATGTTTTGAATATGGAAAACTAGAAATCATTTTTGAATTCATAATATCAAATATAGCATATTCTGAATTTTTTATATTTTTTTACAAAACATAAATTTTTGATGCATAGTGAAACCACTTAGTGGTAGTTAAAAAAACTAACTTCTTTCATTTAAATGAAATTTTACCACTTCTAAGAATTGAATTTCAAAAATCTGACATACATGGTTATTATCAAAAGTAAATTGTGTTTAAATATGATGAAAATAATTTTTGGTGAATAGTTACTTTTGACTTTTATTTACAACTGTTAAAGGTTAATAGGGTAATTAAAGGTTTAAAGAATATTATAATAATTTAAAATTACCTTAACACTGGTCCAAACCTTATTGGTTTAGTTATTTACGACCATGGACATCTTTGGGTATATTTTGGGACCCCATTGAGCCACTTGGGATTTGTAATGACAATTTAGATTAATTAATTTAATGTGAATACAAAATTGACATTTGAAAACATCTTTTAGTAATTAATTTTAATATGGTGTTATATAAGTCATATTTTTGACTATAAAAATTAACTGTAATGATTAAAATATTTCCTACATGAGAGTATTTTCTTGATTATTTTTAAACATCGAATAAATTAAATTATTTATGACACATTAATGATGTAGTATTTACCTAGTTAATAAATGATTTAAATAAATAAGATTATAATGATTAAAATATTATCCAAATCATGTCTAATTATGATTTGATGATTTTATTTCGACCATGAATCATCTTATCTTGGAATTTAATAATTTGTGGTCCATTATAAACTTATTATCATTATATTATAAAATAATAATTTCACACTTTCATAAAGAGACCCTCTTCTCTCTTATAAAAGGAGACCACTTCTAACAAATTATTCACACCTCTCAAGAAATTTGGCTCATCCACACATTTACCAATTAAGCTCTGTACATCCCTCTTCTCCCCCTATAAGCCTTACATTAGGAAGAAGTAACTTAAAAAGTCGTTTTGATTCAAACCAAAGGAAGTTACCTAAATTAAAGGTAACGATTTCTCTTAAATTGTTTTCTTTTATTTTACATGTCCATCCCCTAAAGTCTTTTTATTCCTTTCTTTTGTAACAACACCAGTATCCTCAATATACTATGATGTTGTTATGAGATGTATTATAACTACACTTACACACACCTCCATCTAATGGATGGAGAACATAATGTTTCTGTGGATGGAAGACTAACGCCTCACGATACTATGATTGTTCAATTACATCATACTGCATCTCATGGTGGTCATTATGATGGAAATGTATTTATATATAATATATATTATGTTTATGATTTCCTTATGCTTCAGTACTTCCCATTTAGAGTTTTCCATTATGGTTTCCATAGTTTCTAAATATTATAATCTCATTTGAGGAAGTGCGGATTACCACCCCCTCAAAGTGATTTGATTCATTAATTCCTTATTTGGGATGTATAAAAGATATATATAATGATATTATAAGTGATATTATACTGGAATTATAAAATACCTATGTTTAATTATGTTTTTTATTTCCGTTAAAAGAAGAAATAGAAATGAAAGTAGCGTTCATTCGTACGTACGACTTACCATCTCCATGAACGGTGCATTTCATTTCTTACCTCCAAATGTTATCTACTATTATATATACATGTATATACTATATATATTTGAAATAAATTATATATAAATAATTATTTTCATTCTGGATATAGTGTACTGTTGACCACAGGGACAACTTGTAAATATAAGGTGTTCATTTTTGACTCAAGTACCAAATATCGACAAAATGGATGTTATGAACTTAAATGATTAATGAAGTTTATAAAATGGTAATAATTGATATAAAAGAATTAATATACTTGAAAATGGTTCTTATGAGTGTATAAATTAAATTTAGTTTATTATTCATGAGATTAAAGATCGAACGAGTCAAGTCGGACATGAGGTAAGGGACATCATCTCAATCTCCTTTCATTGAGGAATAATTTGTTTTTATACATGACATTCTTTTATAGGCTATATAAACTACCTTGACATTTCAAAGGAAATTTTTTTCTACGAAGGGTTTTACTAAAATACAAAAAGGAATGTTTTTTACGTAAGCAGTGACAATGACCTCTCCGGCGCCACGAGTATTATTTGATCTTTGGCTTCCTTAACAATCCCGAATGTTTTTAAATGGAAAAATAAATATCATATACTATTTTTATGTATTTTGGTATTTAAAATGATTATGAAAATTGATTTATTATTTCAATATCTTGAAATGATATTTTATTATTGCAATTTTGAAACATTATCTTTCCTTTATGATTATGTTATGTGATATGACCATGTTATGGTTCTTGGGCATTATTTATGTATATGGGTGGTTCCGTGATAAACCTAGGGTGGGTGAGCCCGTGATAGATCTCCAATGCATTAGGTAACATGACAGAGGTAAACGTGAATGTTTCACCTAATAGATTTAGAAAATATACTGTCATGGTTATTCCAAAGTAACTTCCTATATAGCAGTGATAGCTAAAATGTGAGTATGATATGGATGCCACAAGTTACCTTTATGGTAAATGATTTTTATGAGTCTTCAATAAATCTTATGATTTCATGAGGTAAGTAAATTATTTCATGTTTTGTATGTTTTCATGAAAAAATGTTTTCATTCTTTTTTTTATAACCCTTACTGAGATTTTTATGCTCATCACATGTTTTGAAATGTTTTCATAGGGCTTAAAGATGAATAGAGTCGAGGATGGGATCAAGGAAAATTCATGTTGTCTAAAATATGGAACTAGACATGACCCTTTTCTTTAAGATTTTTTATTTTATGAAAAAAATGGAAACTCTGTAGAAATGTCTACCTTGTAATCTTTTGAGATGTAATAGTTATGTCCTAATTCTCTAAAATTTTAATCCTTGAAAGATCCTCAATGTGAATTATTCATTTAATTCAATATTATGTAATGTTTAAGGCTGGGTCCTTATAATATATATGATATTTAAATCTTGTTTCACATTATGGACGTAATTAAATCTTGAAATATTTAATAATATCAAGAACAACAAGTCCAAACACGTACGATAAAGGAAACTATTATTATCCAAAATGTTTCTTCAACATGGAATTGACATATGAATGGGTAAAATAAAGTCGTAGGTGAATCATATATTATATAATAAAAATGAAAATTATTCTTGAATAAGTAAATGAAATTATTTAAATCATTATATAGGTGGTTCAAACATGAACGTATGAAATTGGACCTAAGGTAAGGGGTAACTTTTCCAATATCATTTCTATCCGAGATTGTTTATTCGTACGTATTTACTGGGGTTATATTTATCATCCATTTCCATGTATTCTAAAACTATTTTATGAAATTATTTACTATTATTTGATTTATTTTTAAATTCACATTAGCCTTTTTTGACTTTTACCACATGGTATGGAATGAATCTTTCTTTTCTTTACCATATGAGTTACTTTTTGACTTTTCTGGTAAAAAGTATGAGGAGAATGTTTTTTAACTTATACGGCGTAAACAGATATTTACGGTTTCATAACACCTTATTTCAATGTTGCTTATTCTATAAGTTTTCATGATTATTTTCAACAAAATTATTTTCTTTTAAAAATGCACAACATTTGGAGAAAGAAAATATTTTAAAGAAAAAATGATATTTTTAACAAGAATTTATTTAATGTGTTTATTAAAAACTATTTTCCATCTATGATAAAATTATTTAATATGGTTATGTTTCAATTATAATGTTCGTATTATTATATAGTTTGATTTTGTTATGATGAAATGATATCCATTGTTTTATATGGATTGTGTTATGAAGGGATGATGTTTATGAAACCCATTTTATTCGTTTAATTATGATTCATGAGTTATGTTTATTTTGTGGCACACTTAATAATGATATCATTATGAGATGGGTGAGACCTATTCCACCCTATAATGCATTGGGTAAATATTTATATCTCATGAGATAAATATGGTTGGAAATATAAGTAAATCTGGTTCAGTATTACAGGGCTGGAACAACAAGTAAACCCAGTTTAGTAATGGAATTTTTCCACTATGATGGTCCTGGTAGCAATGTCTTGGCTACTCTTAAAATCATACCATGTTATAAATGGTTTTTTAAAATTAAATGTTTTATTCCCATGCTATTTTATCATGATTGATGTTCTTTTATGATTTATGCCTTACGTACTACCCAATATTTATTTCACAACTCAAGATTTTGATGTTTAAACATTTTGTTCAAGTTCTTAAGTTATAATATATATGGTTTGTTTTCTTTTCCCCATGTTAACCCTTAATGTGCATTTTGAGCTCATCCTTTTGGGTTTTATCATTTCCCCTGGACATAAAGAATGGTTTTAGGTAAGAAAACAAAAGGGGGTGATCATTTTGGGAGATGTGGAAGATCATTCACCATGATTAGAAAATAATGTTCTGAGTTTCCAAATAAACTAAAATATTATGGTTCTTGGGTGTCTTTTTTTGTTATTTATTATGTCTTCGGAAAATTTAATGTAATTCCCATGTACATAAAGCTTTTGTCTCTACCAAATTTATTCCAAAAATGTAAAATTACCTTCCTTACATACCATTGCGTGGTGGATCAGAAGGTTGATAATAATCAAATCCGAATAACATAAGTGTTTCCCTAAAAGGATTATACATGTAGTTTTTAATTCCAATTTAATGTGGATTCAAACCCACATCATATTGTGTACGCTAGCCCAAGAGCCATAGCTCAAGTCACTGAGACCTGAGCACCCAGGCTATCCCTCTAAGGGTGAAAAAATTTAACAACTTCGATTATGAATAAAAACCTCTCCCCAAAAAAACATTCCAACAAGATATAGATTTATTTTACATGTTGGTACATATTTTATCCTACAACCATGATGAATATCAACAAATTTTGGAAGATTATATATATGTTTTATTCAAGTCTTCAACATTAAATAAGGGGTACCGATGTTTCTTCCCCAACACATCAAAGCTATCTTTATATTTTATAATGAAATAGAGGAAATGATTAATTATATTCCCTTTATCCGAATAATTAATTTCTATACTCTCCATTTCTATCCACCTAATACATCCAGTATATCATGATTACCATGTTTGGTTATGAATCTTTCTCTGATAAAATTATACATATCTATCAATATATTTGGATTGTAGAAGTTGTAGTTTGGGATCAGACTCACAAAATTACTACCATATAACAATAATATCATAATCTTAATCCAAAAGAAACTAATGTGGATGAATATATTAATACTCCCATCTAGGAGGGTCTTTAATAGATCCAAATAAATAAGGGGTGACATGATCATGCTCACATACCTGTTACATGTCGAGATTATTGGTCCATTTCAATGTCCACTCCAATATAGGAATATCTTTATATTAAATTTATAGAAACCTATTATTATATATTGAAATTAACTTAAATGTTATTTAGGTGGGATCCCACATGTGAAATTTAGTTTTAATGATATTCAACTCTAACAATATGATGGTTTACACTAGAAAATTAAGCCCAGTAGACATGATAATAAATCATGGGGTATACTGATAACACATATATGATAAATGATGGCATTGTCAAGGCCCTTAAAATATATCAATAAAATCTAATGATCCTTTTAACTTATCACCATATTAGGGAAATACTGTTTTTTATGTTATGTTCCTCCCCACATCAATGATACTAGCCACCCTAGAGGTCCTCCCCAAAATTTTCACCATGAAGGCCTCATTTTTTAGATATAATGACATTAATGGTGAGAAAATTTCTCTTTAAGAGTAACATTTAAACCCTTATCATAATCATAAGATAAAATTTAATGATGGTTCTACCTTTTCAGAATTATACCATGAAACTCCTCCCTTGGTTATATGATATAACAACCCCCCACACGACCATAAATTTAGTCATAATGGTAAACCTCTCAATGAATATTTTCATGGTCATGGTCATACCTAATGTGATGTTTTATTTTGAAAATAATGTCTCCCATGTAAAATTATTAATGTGAAATCCCCCATGTCATGAGGCTCTAGGGAATAAATTTTTAGACATGTTGTATGACTAGTGGATGTTGGGTAATAGTCAATATCTATCGGAATATAACATAAAGAAAAATTTATTCTATGATATTCCCTAGTATTTCATATCTTCTGTTATATATTAATGATTTTAACCAATACCTCTATCTATAACATGGTAAATGGGAAACATCCAATTTGGATAGATCAAATTAAGGGATCTCCCCCATAAGAAGATAATATATTTCTTATAAGGAGTTAATTGGACACATATAACATACAATATATGATCTTCCCTTGGATACTCTTCATTATGATATTAGAGAGACTTTGTTAACTGAATAACAACATCAAATTTGTCTTAATCTTTTGATTAATCTTTTTTAGTTAATAGATATATTTTTACATTATGATGAATATGTAGATCACATCAAGGTATTATTACAATTCTGTCACCAAGTTGATTTAGATTCTTTATCAAAAATATGATGCAAAACATTGGAAGAAATCATGAAAATATTAAGTACAACTACCTTAACACATTGAGAATATTATGTTATTTTAATGAAGATGACCCATATGATATCTATATCTGTGGATGGGGTGCCCATGATCTTTTATATTTCATCATTCTCCCAGAAATAAATCCTTACATTGTTGGTTTTTTGAAATTTCTTTACTCTGATACATCCCCTAAAAATTTGATCATTCTATAATATATTGAAAACAAGATAAGAACTATAAATGACCAACTAAATGAGGTAAAGATCAAAACAAGAATGACGAATCTATTGGCAGTTGAATCAATCATATGAAAATATATAGAAATATTATTGTTTAAAGAAATATTAATGTATAATAGTTGAAAATCCCTACGGATTGTGAAATTCATAGTTAGAGTATACATTGTATCCATATCAAACAAAAATTTAAATAAGAGAGATAAGTAGAACATTTTTGATATCCACAAGCATGATAATATTATAGATTTCCCTAATAATAGGGATGGAGGATTTTTCCATAATATCCTCCATTATAGACATTATATATGGTTTGAAATAAAACAATAGTGTAGCATGGATCAAGGGGAACTCGGTGAAAACTCTATGCCAGGTAAAGCAGATGATACCTCTGACAGAACCGTGGGGATGTGCGTGGATCATGCTGGTGAGGAGAGGCCCTGTGCTGAACCTATTTGTCACAGGGAGTTGTTCTCATTTTCAATGAATTTTGAGGACATCAACGTACCTTCTTCGAATGAACCAGTAGAGATAAAGAGGAATTTTGTGTAAGTGGTGAGAAATGTAGCTGGACCATCCTTCTCAGACATTAAAGTGCCCCGCCTAGGAGAATGATAAGGATGTGGAGGATTTCTCATGTGTTGGCCAATCAGGAAGCGTTTGAGGAATGGTTCAACCTTTCCCGATACTCGATTATAGCGAGAGTCATCATTCCTAAGGGTGAGCGGCTATTGAAATTTAAGGATCTGACTAAAAGGGTTGTAAAGGTTTGGGGATTTGATGATTGGAGAACGAATGTTATGGGATGGGGTTACTATCATGTGGTTTTACCCTCAGATGAGGGTATGTGGAAAGTATGGAGAAAAGGCATCGTCTCCATAAGCCCTGGATTTCTGAATGTGGTGGAATGAAATCATTATTTTGATCATGTGAATGTCCATAATACTCATGCGAAATTATGGGTTAGAATATACAAGCTACATTGGCTGTATTGGCATCCTAATATCCTAGGGGACATTGATTTTTATATAGGAAACCCCATTCGTATGGACCGACAAACAGACAATACAAGGCTAGGGAATTATTCTAGAATCATGGTGGAATTTGATATATCAACAATGCTTGTTGAGGAGGTGGTTCTTACAAAAATGGATTATAGAATGAAGCATGACACTTCATATTATAGGAAGCCACTAGTTTGTTTGAACTGCTTATTATTTGTATATATGACTGCTGAGTGCAAGCTGGATAAATAATATCATTTTTCCTTGATGAAGGTCCATGATGAGAGCATGTGTAGAAGAAGGAAGTGGATGGGGAAAAGCTCTCTAGAGACCCTAGAGAATAAGGGAGATAACCAAGGACTTCTTTATAGGAAAAATAAAACATTAAATATGTTGGGTTATTACTATACGGACATGGTGAATGTTCTACCTCACAATGGGGCACCGATTGGGAATTCATTAGATGTGGAGGTCATGGTTGAGGAGAGGAAACCATCGTCCTGTAATGTTACTATGGTGGACAAGCAGGATTCCCAACGTCAATGTGTTACTTCCCATGTAGAGATGGTCACACATGACTAGTCGGGGGCTGTTAATGATGGAACTTGTTGTGGATTACCTAATTTAGAAGAGTCTAAAAGAATTGGAAGTTATGTGTGTATGGATCTCCATCCAGGTTCTGATCTAAGAGGTAACTTCACTCAGATTTCCCCATCCAAGGCTACCCTAAGGAGACGTACTATAGGAAGTGACCTCCCTCTTAAATCTAGGAATACATTCATGACCTTGTGTGGATAACTATGGGTAGATGAGGTGGAAGAAGCTCAACACTATGAGTGTGACACAACCATTGCAGGGGGTTGCATTTCTACCTCTAGTGGTGGGTCATATGGAAGGTCAATTGATGATAATGGTGCACGACACACTGAAGCAGTCACAACCTGCTCAGGGTTGACTGCTGCTTCAACCAGTGGTTGTGTCAGTGATGGAATAGTTAGGTTGTTGAGTGATGGCAGAAAGGGAAAGCCGGGGAAGGGTAATAAAGTCACAAAACATGTTACAGTCAGCCAAGGCGTGGGTACGGTTGTTCCCAGTGATAGACTGGAGTAGCATGATTCTACTATTAAGGGTGATTGTTGGGAAAACTAGTTGACTAAAGATCTCCAGAGTAGTATTACCCCTAGACATGGTCTGAAGAGTGGGCACTCTGGCTAGGGGAAGAATGGGAAAAAACAGGTCTCGTTGGAGAAAAAAGGGGGGCCTCTGACAAGAGGTAGGTCCAATAAAAAATGAGGATTCTTTATTTGAATTTTAAAGGGCTAGGAAATCATTGTACGGTCAGGGTCCTTAGAAATTATTTATGGACTACAAACTGATGTTTTTTAGTATTACTAAACCTAAAGTCCTCTTTGAAAACTGGGAAAGATTCAAATAGGGCTCCCTAGGTTACAGCTTTGTCTTTAACAATCATCATGAATCTCAAATTGAAAACTTATGGATGTTATGGAATGATGACATTATGATTACTCTATGTGATAGGGGGCCTCGATGTGTTCTGCTTAATTTCAACTTTGATGGGAATGACATTTAAGTATCTTTTTTTTTATGCCTAAAATTCTTACATCAGGAGGAGTGATTTGTGGGAGGAACTCAAAGTCACCTCAATGAGAATGGAGCATAAATGTATTATCATTTGTGACTTCAATACAGTGTTGAAGCTTGAGGAGAAAACTATATCCAAATTCATTATTACTAATACTGATGAATTTTCTTAGTGCATTGATTACTGTAAACTGGATCAAGTTCCCATAACTGGTTCTAATTTCACATGGTGTAGATACACATGGGAGGAGAAGCAAGCTAGAAAACATGATAGATGGTTCATCTATATTGATGAGCATGCTACATCTCATAGAGTATCTATATTCAAACTTTCAATGAACCACTCTGATCATAATCCAATTGTTGTTGATGTTAACATCCATGTTATGAGGTCACACTTATTCCATTTTGATTCAACAATAGAGAGCATGTGTTTCCCGGATGCTGGAAACTTGTCTTAGAGGCATGGGGTCTGATGCCATTGTGAGTCCTCTAAAGAGAATTTCTATGAAAAAAAACATATTAAGGGGATACTATGGGAATAGAGCAGAAAATCATTTTCAAAAATAGATGAGGATTTCTAGAAATCAGTGGAGGATCTTGGAAGGATTCAGATCGGTCAGAAGAAACAACATATCCAATATAGAGAGTGAAATAACCGACCACAATAGACTATATGATCTATTAATGGTGAAGGAATGATTGATAAGAACTCAACTCAATGTGAAATGGTTACAGGAACTTCATTTTCTTCAATATATTGCACAAGGAAAAGAGTGATCGTGTAAGGAATAAGGTGATCAACATAGGTGGGCACCTCTATGCAGAAAGCATAAAGATTTATCAATATGTAGTCGAGTAATTTAAGAGGATATATTATAATAATGTGATGTCCAGTAATCACTTCATAGTTGACAATATCAACCCTAATATTGTGGATCATTAGAAACAGCTTCTAATTGATCCCCCATACAAAGAGGATATCAGATCTGCTCTCTTCTCTCTCAGTCTTGAGAGTACCACAGGTCTTAATGGGTTCACTAAAAAAATTTCATGTTTTATTGGGATATTTTGGAGATTGATATTGAACATACCATTAATGATTTATTTTTGTACTAAAATATGCCATATAGGATGAAATTTTATTTCATTGCTCTCATCCCCAAGAAAATAATTCTCTTGACATCAAGGATTTCAGGCCGGTTGCACTTGGGAACACAATACGCAAACTTATTAGTAAAATTCTTTTTAGCATGAATAATGGGATGGTTTATGAAATGATTAATGCTAATCAATTTGGATTTTACCCTAGGAGGAGCATCCAAATGTGTCTTTTTATGGCCAATGAATGTTTTAATCAAATGATAATAAGGAATAAGGATGGGAATGTTTCCCTCAAAATTGACATTTCTAAGGCTTTTGACACTGTTAAATTGAGATTTATTCTTGATTTCCTTAAATGGTAAGGATTTTAGAATGGGTTTGTGAATATTATTCGTATCATACTTGGCTCTTCAGGGCTGTCAATTCTTGTTAATGGTTCCCCGAAGGGTTTTTTCCCTTGAACCATGGGGGTATGGAAAGTTGATCCACTCTGTAATATTCATTTTTTCATTTTTGAGGTTAACATTGTTGGATGTATTAATTACCTTTCTCAACTGGGACTCTAAAAGTAGTTCAGGGCTCCTGTGAGTGAATGCTCCCCATATCACCTATTGTATGCATATGACATATTGTTACTTGGTCTTGCATCAAGGAATACTATTTCCTCTTTTAATACTCTTTTCAGTCATTATGAGGTGGTCCAAGGCTAGGGCATCAGTTGAGAAAAGTCTTCCATTGTTTTTTGGGAATGGAATTTCGGTTGGTAAAAGGAACAGAATTGTCAGGTATCTTGTGGTGAGGAGGGGATCGTTGTATTTCGAGTACCTTGTGATTCCACTGTTTTTGGGAAAAGTGAAAAGACATCACTTATAGGGAAATAATGCTGGTATTATACATCAGATGGATATATGGAAAGGGAAGGTTATGTCATTGTATAGGAGAGTCTATCTTGTGATCTAAGTGATCACATCGAAGTTTTTCTACACCTCTCTCGATCAAGGGCTGATAGGACTTCTCAAGTGCTTTAGGGCATGGTACAAAATTTCATATGTATAGGGTCACCTCATGAGAGGAAGTCGATTACTATTTCGTAGAAGGAGTGCATCAATCCATTGGAAACGGGGGAGTTAGACTCAAAGATCTCCACACCTTTAATGATGGTTTGATTGGTAAATTTTTTTGGAACCTGTTTTCTCATGAAACTCATGATGATTTCATTTCGAATAGAATCACAAATAGGCTTCTAAATGGATGCAAGTATTATATTTCCTCAGCAGTTTGGCCCTCTCTCAATCATCTATATGTATGTATTATGTAGGATAACAAATGGTTGGTTTGTAGGGACTCCACACAGGACATTTGGAACACAATGTGGCTCACAAAACCCCTTTTTGATCTAAATGTGACACTAGGAGCTGCCTTTTTTCTATCATAGATTTATTCTCCCAGATGTACTCTCTTAATTCTTCCTATGCATGTGGAGGATGAAATCAATAATTATGTTTTTATGGATCATGAAACATTGATTTGGACCTGGAGAAAAAATTGAAAGTTCAATTGCATGGATTTTTAAAGGAATTGTTATGGTGGTCAAGCTTCTCCACCTTCATGGGTAATGAAATTTAGAGATCAGTTTATTAGACCTTCCGGGTTCTTTATAATTTATAGAATCTATAAATATCACATTCCCACAAATGTGCTTCTCTAGAGGGACGGTTGTTAGATGACCTCCATGTGTTCCCTCAATAAAGCTGAAGAGGATCTATACAATAGGTTTTCACAGGGTGTAGTCATGCAAACAAATTATGGGCTTGTATTAGCTATGTGTTTGGGGTTGCGTTTGATACATGTGGGATAGTTCTGGAGATACAGTCTGACCTCCTCCATGGCCGTTTCAGTGAGAATATTTATAACATACTATTAGCGACTATTTCTGCTGTAATTGCAGCCATAAGGGAAAGCCAAAATACTACTGTCATCAGTGGTGTGCAATCCACAATATAGCAAGGCATGGTGGCTGTACACATAGAGGTTTTTTCTTCTTCTCTTGTGCAGGATAGCACCTTGTCTAACATAGTTCCTGAACTCCAAATTCGGTGAATGCATGGTGTTTCATGTCAGCCACACAGACCTCAAATGATTAAATATATTTGATGGATACCTCCCATTATGCCTTTCATCAAGGTAAATATTGATGGGGCTACGTTGGGTGCACCAGGTCCGTCGGGTTGTGGGGGAGTGTTCCCCACCTATATTTGGTTTTTAAAGAGATGCTTCCACCATGCCATTGAAATTGGAACCGCCTTTGATGCTAAACTATGTGCATTGATCAATGCAATCGGGTATGTTGTCCAATTTAATTGGGAATCTTTATGGATTTAATTTAATTCTCAGATTGTGGTACATGCTTTGAGAACCCAGAGGCTTCATGTCCCTTGGTGTGTGCTGCCTCAGTGGGTTGACTGCCTCAACAAGATCTCTCAAATGTGAGTGGGTGTCTTACATGTCTATCAGGAGGCCAATCAGGTGGCAGATGCATTTGAAAAGTGGGCGCTCATAAAGGATTCTCTATCTTGTCCTATATAAACCCACACAATATCTCATTCCTCTTCACTAAAAACCTTCGGAGCTAGACCATACGGCACCCAACTCTCTCTATAATCCTCTCAAGGTGCAATAATATCCATATAATACTCTCTCAAGCCTCTCCCAAGTCATTGGGATCACACATCAAAGTAATAGATTTGTTTCATTCTTATTTTTGTACATATTTATTTATGTTGTTAGAAACTTTTTTTCAATTACAAATATTGTATAATGACTTAATAGCTCCTCCATACTTCCCTAGTTTTATTTTAATGATGATTGAAAACTTTTTCTTCCATTAATGCCTCCCATGTACACCAGTTAACTTGCTGAAAATTTGTTCGGAATTTCTCTTTTCTATTTTTCATTCAAGAAATTTTTTTAATGTTATGCATTTTACATATATTAAATATTTTAGGATATTATGTTCCATGATCCATTTAATGTTAATTTCATGTATAAATTATGAGATACCCATTTCTCTCGCATCAACCCATTTTATGATTTCGACATGACGATGTTGAGCTGCCAATGTTTCACAAACATTTTACATGAAAAATCATCATGTAAGTAAATATCATACTCATTAATCTATAAAGGATATTCAAAATTATGCACATGTACTTGTTGATTTTGGACTTACATTTACATAATAAACATGTCTTATTCATGGAATAAACTATGATGTTTAATTTATTCATGTTTCATGATATATGTGGGACACTTATTATTGAAATAAAATGTTTATAAAGGGTCCACACTGATTGCACTCCAATGCATTGGGTAAAGATTAGATTCATGATTCATCAAGTGATACGAGTATTTAATCATGCTTATTCAAGTGAAATGAGATTGTTTTCATGGTAATTAATGTGAAATGATGGTTTACTGATTCTCTAGCTGCAATGACCCTTAGCTGAGGCTAATATCATGATTAATGTTGTTACCACATTTCCATGTTATGCTAATATTTCTATATTACGTCATTATGTTAATATTTATCCTATTCTCCATTGATATGCCTATTTCTGAACATGTACTAAATTTTTCTTGTTATTATTTGTTTACTCCCTTACTGGTCTTTATATCTCACCGTTTTTGTATGCATGTCATCAATTTATCTAATGCAATGATAAGTACAAAGGAATGTTGTGGTCATGTAAATGAAATTTTCCACAATGATTTTGTATTTTATGTCTTAATATGTTTTAAATGTTTCTAATTTCTAAGACACTATACCTATCTATCCTTAGATTTGTCTCAAGTGAATGTTTATTTAATAAATCATGTTTATGCGTGTAATAAAGAAGACAGTTGTTATAGTTTGTATTAGAGGATTTGTTTAGTTATTTATTGGTTAGGATTAGAAACCCGAGAGAAAGAATTAATGATAATAATAAGTATTATAAAAACATCAATAAATTTTTGTGAGTGTGTAGTAAGTGGTTTATCAAGAAAATAAATCTCTCTCTAGATGAAAACAAGTAGAGGTGGCTCTGGAACAAATGTATATAGGGGTAAAACCCAAACACATCGCTTTGAGCTAAACACAAATAGGAACCCTTTCATGACAAAGGGCCTTTCTGCACTCTTGATTATGAAACTCTTGGGGGATATGATTTGGTAAATTCACAAGCATAGTATGAACCATTATTAAGGAAATGAAAAAAATTCCCCAATGAATATATGACGGGATGTAACTCATGGATAAAATAGATTGATTCTTATAAATTCATAATTTGATGAAATAAATTATATTTATATTCATTCCATTTTTTTCATTGGATTACTTTTTATGTGTTACCCCTAACGTTTTTCTTATTTCATCTAATAGACTGTAATAGGAGGACTTGTGCTAACATGTGATGTGAATATCATTGTGATAATGGTTCCAATGAGATTTTCAATCTGATCAGAGTAGGAACTGAAAAAAAATCATGATACTCTCTTAGTTACCTTATGTTTTGAATAGAAAAATTGGTCCCCAGGAATGATCACCCCCCTAAGAAAGACTATTCCACAATCGATAGCATTATGAAACAAAGTACATTTAATTTCAATGGATCATTTTTTCCCTCAATCACAGAAAAATGGATCAACTCCATTGAGAATATTTTCTCCATACTTCAATGTTGGGAACAATATAAAGATCTTATGGTGGTAAATCATATGGAGGGTGAAGCTGATCAATAGTGTACATTGATCGAAAAATAAAAATCAAGATGAAGAGATCAAAGTATTGGAATGGAAGAATTTCTAGAAAATGTTATTCAATAAATATTTTCCTTGTACCTTCCTACATAAGATAGAAAGAGGATTTCTTTAACTCATGAAAAAATAATAAACAAATACAGTTTAGAATATGACAAAAACAACACAAGGATATCATGATATGCCTCCGGTTTTTCGTTACCCCTGAATGCATGGTTGACCGCTTATTTGGTGAGATAAAACCTTGCCTATGGAAATCCCTTGTGATCTGTGACTTCAATAACTATAAGGAAATTGTTAGATGTGTCCTCAATTTTGAAATTGAGATCCATGAATATGAGGGGTATAATGGGGATAAGAAGAAACAATTGGACATTATATCATGTCACCTAATGGATAAATCAAACCAAGCTAAGGAATTCAAGCACCCCGCTGTCCAATGGTGTGGAATGAAGAACCCCTAAAATTTACTGAAGGGGATGAGGAGATGCTTTAGGTGCGGCATAGTAGGGAACCGAGTCATAAAATACCGAAAATAGAATCTCGCTACTGTGATAGAGGATATGAACTCTCAATTCAACCATCAATGCATTGTTCATTACATCAACTGCAAGTAACCAGGGCACATTGAAAACCAGTGCCCTAATCCAAGGGTTTTTAGAGGCAACCAACAACCTACATGGCGGGTAGGGAGAAGTTTTTCCATCACTACTATTTAATTGAACCACAAAATCAATGTTGTGACTTTTATTGAAGTTATTCTTTAAATAATAGTGAATGTACATCTTGATTCTAGTTTTGAGTGTTTTGTAGAAAAATCCTAACAATACCATAAATCATGGTTGTAAATATATCGATGAGAATGGAAAATAGGGTGATCATTTCATCCCATGAATATAACTCTTCCATTGTAATAATTTATAGATTACTTGTCTTGAGGAAAATAACCATACTCCATCTCGTGGAATTTGATGCAATTTGTGGAATGTATATTATTTCCCTATAAATATCCAACATAAATGTTCGTGATAGGGAAATAACTCTCCAAATGGTGAATCGACCCCCGATTCTATATAAGTGCAAGGAGGAGGATGAATAATTTTTAGCACCATCATCCTACACAGGGATATTACTACCCTATGACCATGTTTATCTTGATCAGATGATGGTGTCTATGGAAGCAACCATCCTTGATGACATGCCAATTGTGAGGGAATTTTTTGAAGTGTTATTAGAGGAATTTCCTCGTCTTCCTCCTAGAAGAGATGTTGAATTATCGATTGTTATTTTACTTGGGGATTTTCTAAAACCAAACACTCTCTATTGAATGGATCTTGTGGAGCTTGAGGAGATAAATATACTACCTCAAGAGGATCTGGTTAAATTTTTTATACACCCATGTGCATCACCAAGGGGTGCACCAGTCCACTTTTTCAAGAAGAAGGATGGGTAAATGAACCATTACATTGATTATAGTGATCACAATAAAATCCCAATAATGAAAAATTATCCTCTACCTCAAATTGATTACTTGTTCGATTATCTATTCTGAGCCCAATAATTCTCCACGGTGGATTTGTGGTGGTGTTATTACCCTATAAGGGTGAAGAATGATGATATCCCAAAGAGAGCTTTCTGTATAATGTTTGGGCACTATGAATTCATTGTAATTATTTTTGGACTCACTAATTCCCAATAAATCATCATGTAAATGATGAATAGAATCTTTATATACTACCTCAATAAAAACATTGTAGAATTTATAGGCGATATTCAAATATACTAAAAAACCTAAGAGAAGCATGTAGAGCATCTAAACACTATACTAGAGAGCTTGTGAGAGGATATGATCTTTGAAAAGTACAAAAAGTGTGTATTTGGTTGAAGGATATCTCATTATTGGGTTATATCATCACAATTAATGGGATATTTGTGAATCCATCCAAGATAGCTATAGTTGAGGATTGTAAATTTCCATCATCAGTGATGACCATCCATAGATTCATATGGGTTAGTTAGATATTATCTCAAATTTGAGCGAAATTCTCACGATTGATAAACCCCCTTACCAAACTAACCCTATAGTGTGTGAATTTTTCATGGAGTGATGAATTCCCTAAGATCTTTAAGGATAAGAAAACAAATTTTATCCCAATTACCATTCTTAAACTAAAGAAAAGTGGATAATTTTTTTTGGTATTTAGTGATTCTTCGAAGAAGGGATTGGGTTGTGTGTTGATGAAAAATAAAAAATTCATTTTCTATACATTATGTTAATTGAAACCGCAGGAGAAATACAATCCAAAAAATGATCATGATTTGGTTGTAGGAGGCTTCTCTTTTAAAATTTGTTGACAAATCCTTTTTATGGAGAAGAGTGAAATATATATTGATCTAAAAATCATAATGTCTGTATTAATACAGAAATAGATGAATATGTTTCAATGAAGTCGGTCAGATCTTATCAAAGACTATGAATTCTCATTACATTTACACCCTAGGAAAATGAACAAGGTGATGGATGCTCTTTGTACAAAGGATCTAGAAACTATTCCATTGATGATAATTGTAAAGGATCTAATCTTCTTAGATTTTACGAATATACACATGGTAATCATAATGAATGGAAAATCATCAATCCTTTCACAAATTATTTTCTCAACTATATCTTTTGGAAAGGATAAAGGATGCTCAATAGGATGATGTAGGAATTCAGAAGAAAGTGGAAACTATCAAAAAAGGGAAATCTTATGAGTTAATTTTTAATAAAGATTGAATTGTGAGATTTGGGTCATGACTATGTTTTCCATAATATTCACATTTAAATAATGATCTTTTGGGTGATGCATATATATCAAATTTCTCCGTTCTCCCCGAAAACTCATCGATGCATTGAGATCTCCAAGATCATTATTGGTGGGATAACATGAAAGATGGAGAAATTTAAATATAAATAAAAGTTCCTGGTATGTCATCATATGAAGGATGAGAGTTTTAATTCCGAGTTGATGATGAAATTATTACCCATACCAAAATGGAAATGAGAAAACATCACCATTGACAATGGCACTTGACTTCTAAAGATATCTGGAACAATCAAATCTATTTTTTTGGACCATCTTACAAAGACTTTCCACTTCATTGCATTTCAAGAATATTTCATATTGGATCAACTGGTACAGATATACATCAGTACATTGGTTAGGCTTCATTGAGTACAACTATCAATTGTATCAGATTGAGAACCAAGATTCACAACTATGTTCATAATGAGACTCCAAGACACTCTGAATACTGAGCTGAACATCAGTACGACTTATCATCCTCAAAATAATGGCTAATTTGATGAAAATATCCAAAAACATGGGGACATTTTGATATCATGATCAATGGAAATCAAAGGAAAATGAGATCAAAACATTTTTATTGTTGAGTTATCTTACAATAATTGTTTCCACTAAAGCACCCAAATAGATCTTTACGAATCCATTTATAGGTATTGGTGAAGAAAACAGACTTGTTGGGTGTAATTTGGGGAGAGAAATATCCTAGTATATGAAATGGTTAAATAAATTGTGGTTATGGATAAGACCATCCGATATCACATTAATGCTTCCCATAGTTGATAAATGATATATGCATGAATCATCGATGAGACCTGCAGTTTGATGTTGGATACATTATATTTCTATGAATATCATCATAGAAGAGTGTTATGATATTTGAAATGAAGGGAAAGCTTAGTCTAAGGTACATATTCCCTTTTGAGATCCTTTAATTCATTGGAGAAATAGTCTATTGATTATCACTCCCACTGAAAGTGTCAAAAGTACATGATGTATTCAATCTATAACTGTTGAGGATGTACATAAATAACCCATCAAATGTACTCAATATTGATGTTGTACCATTAGAGAATTAACTACCCTATGAAGATAAGTTAGTGAAGATCTTAGATCGTATGGAAAAATTTCTACGAGATAATACATTCCCCTCAACAAGGTGTTATAGAGATGCCACATGTATAAATACGTAATGTTGGAATATAAGGATGAGATGAAGCAGAGCTACCCACATATTTTTTCGTGTGGGAAAAAGAAAAATTTGAAGGTGAAATTTCTTAAGGGGGGAGGATTATAACAGCCCAAACATTTATTTATTAATATTAATATTGATCTAATTAAATGACTTATTATTTAAAAATGGTTATATATAACATTTTAACTCCATTGTTTTAAATTTTTTTGGATTTTATATCCCGTAATGAATTGTTACCATTTCTAATATAGTAATTGGATAGGGATTACATGATTAGAATAAATATAGTGCCTTAAAAAATCCAATTCACCCAGAAAAATGATGTGATGGCCTCATCCAGTAGAATTGTTCCATACGAAGCCCAGTTTTCGGAGCTCAGAACAGAGGTATCGTCATGGGGCATTTCTTTTGACGAAGCCCATACTGAGCTTCAACATATTATGCTTGAAAATAATCTCCTAAATGAGAAGTTGATGTTAATAGTGATTACCACTTGAGGGATGTTATCTAAGCTGCCCCAAGAGTCTGTCACCATTGGACACCTTACCCATAAGTCTTTATACGAGTGTTAAAATAAGCTACGTAATAAGAAACTATAACTATGATTATGTGCATTATTTTTGTATAATGAATATACATTCATTTTATTATTGTAACTTCGTAAGTGATTTTTAAATCACAAATAGTATTTCTTGTTAATATTCAAAATCAATTTGAGAAATTTATTTTGATAAATTAATTGATTTTTAAATTAAATGTTATTTTAATAAAATATTATTACTATATTATTTTTTTTAATATAAATGATTTTATAATTTTTATGTATACAAATGAAATATTTATTATGTCTTGAAAACTCATGTCATCAATACCCATGAATTATCAATAAATGGCAGTTTTTGTATTAAAATTGAAAATTTACATATTTATAATTTTATTTTGAAAAAAATAATATATTTTTTAGATTTAGGATGTCTAAATTATCTAACAGTGAATATTTAATACTTTTCAGATATAGACGAATTTTTGGCTAAAATTTATATACTATTTAAATATATAATGTATTTTATGACATCATAATGACCAAATAGTGATGTAATAAAATACATCAAAATGTATTCTCAGACAATAAATGTTTTACCTTTATTATAATTTCATTTTATATTATATTGATTAATTTTATGATTCTTTAGTAGACCCTCCCAGATTTATAAATTTTTTTATCATTATAAAATTATAACCTTGAGAGTGTGAATCAACTTCACATTAGAAAGCCTAATATTTTAATAAGTTATGAAATTGGCTGTATAAAGTTATATTTTCTATTAAACATTGGAAAAAAACAAGCTAAATACCATGGTATGGTTTGTGATTTTTATTAGTTTAATTGTGTGGCATCCAAAACCTAAATAATTAAGAATTGCCTCTCATTTCCTATATAAACCCTCTTAATATCACATTCCACTGAACTAATAAACATTTGATATCAAAAAATATCTTCCATATCCTCTATAAAATCCACATATGGATCCCTAATCTTTATATAATTTTCTCTCAAGCCCCACCCATTCCTTTTGGATCACTCTTCCAAGTACGGTATTTCTTCAATTTTAATTTTTGTTAAAATTTAAATATTTTGTAATAATTTTTTTTTTCATTAAAAAATGTTGATGTATAATTTCTGACATCCTCTATAATACTATTATTATTTTTTAATGAGGATATATCTTTTTATATCTCATTAGTGGCTCACATGTACACCCGTTACTATGCTGAAAGTCCGTAATGAATTTCTCTCTTCTCATTTACATTCAAGAAATTATTTTATATTATGCATCTAAATTCCATTATATTTTTAGTGATATTATGTTTCATGACCCACTTACTTTCCATTTCTTGTATAAATGATGAGATAACTCATTCTCTCTCATCAACCCATTTAACAATTTCAATTTGACATCATTATGCTGCTGAAGATACACCAAAATTTCCCATTCCAAATCATCGTGTTACTGAGTACAATAAGCATTTCTCTATCATGGATATTCACCATTATGAACATGTACATATTTATTGATAAAATACATTTATGCATTCCACATCTCTTATTTGTGTAATAAATTATGATTTTTAATAAATTCATGTTGTATTAACCATGTGGCACAATTAGTAATGACATGAAATGGTTATAAAGGGTGTGACCACATAGAACTCCAATGCATTTGGTAAAGACTAGTACCATGATGTGTAATGTGATATAAGGGTTTACTCATGCTAGTTCATGTCAGATGTGGATTTAATCATGCTAATTCAAGTGCAATGATGTTTTACTAATGCTCTATGTGCAATAATTCTTGTCTCTTGATAATATCTTATTAAATATATTTTCCACATTTCAGTGTTATGATAATATTTCTATTTCATGCCTTAATGTTCAGTTTTCTCTTATACCCCATTTATATGACAAATATTTAACATGTACTATACTATTCATGGTAGGCCTTGTTTTCCCCCTTACTGAGCATTTCAGATCACCCCATTCTTATGCATGCCCTCAGGTTATCCCATGAATGGATAAGTATGAAGGAATGTTGTGGTCATGTAAAATAATTTTTCAACAAAGTTGTTTTGTTTTATGTCCTAAATTGATATATGATGTTCTTCATTTCCAATACACTAGAACTATGAACCTCATAATTGTCATAAGTGCAAGTTTATGAAATAAATTAGGTTTATGTGTGCAATAAAGATAAGGGTTGTTATGCACTCATCCTAGTCTGATTATATTAAAATATTTTTCCACGATCCACAATATATGAAGTTTAATTGCATGGTTCATGACTGTTTCACATGAAAAAAACAACACATTGTTGTGGCCCTTGTTCGAGAGGGCCAACACTCCTTGTTCTGGTATCCCGTAACACTGAATATTACTATCTAAGAACTACATTTTCATGATTTTGTCCCTAGAGGGATATATATATATTGACATGAATCCTTTTTCATGGCCTAGATGAAACGTGATAATATTTTCATCCCCTTCTATATGATCCTAATATTTGCATGGAGCTTCTTTTTTTGAGAAAATATGATGATTGATTATAATCTATATATGATACATAGTTATTAATATATCCTACATCCTAGCCCATATATGAAAAAACAAATTACCCCACTCTCCTGCATGCAAAATAGACCTGTGCATGTGATTTTGATCATATTTCCCTCACTTATAGGCTTTCTTTAAAAACAATATTCTTCACGTTCTAGATCATATGACCATTAAGGGAAAAAATAATGGTCTTAGTTGAAATACCATAAATGGAAGACCCATCATCCTAGTTGCATTATGTTAAATTCCATTATTACACCCTCACTATAGGGAAATAAAACTCTTGAACAATGTATTTTTTTAGATTCTAAATTTCAAGGTTCACATCCACTTAATATGATTTAAAATTTCTCATCAATAGGAATCTCTCTAGATTAACCTTTTCTTATTGCAAAATTATCCCATGACATAGAATTTTTATTCCCCAAACCTATGTGTTTCTTTATTAACTCAGTCTTTATATTCATTATTATACATATACCCAATATCATGGCATAGTCACATCATGATAAAATTGACTCCCCCCAATATAAGAACCTGATCTGTGATGGGTTCTTCCATTTCTAAAAATATGAATGGAATTATTCCTATTTATTCAACATACATAGTGATTCCTAGATCCTATGTATTTACCCCACTGGGAAATAAAAAAAACATCCTCCCTAAAATATATTATATATATCTATGAAATAGCTTATGATATTGGACTTCTCATTTACATACTAATTTTTTTTGAACAATTCCACAATGTCCTTATCACATAACCATAAAATTTATGACAGTTCTAAGATGAATAACCCTAAAAGGCACACAATTGGTTAAATTTACATGAACATAAAAATATGGAAGATTATTTTCTGATAAAATTACATTAAACAATTAGAAAATTTTCACATCATATGTGAATAAAATGTATGAAACCACAT
Organism: Viscum album; assembly: GCA_963277665.1. NCBI lineage: Eukaryota > Viridiplantae > Streptophyta > Magnoliopsida > Santalales > Viscaceae > Viscum > Viscum album. The sequence goes on along the minus strand of OY728119.1, from coordinate 322,034,552 downwards.
ACTCACTGAAAGACATTAAAATACATGTCTAAAATATTCTCCATAAGATATTAAACTATATTTTCAAACCATTATTGCATAATGTGAAACTATGAGATACTTTGTCCCTCACATTGGAATACCCTTATACTCAGTTACAATCTCTTAAAAATTCCAATCATTATTTTAATGAACAATGTCATGATTAATTATAACCTAGAAAAGACATGTATAAAACCAAATTTCCCTATCTTAGTCTTTATAGTGATAAAAGAACTAATTACTCTTTTCAATACATATCATTTTGATCTATATATGAAATTCTCTAATCTATTCTGTTCCATTGTAGTATAAATTCTTCCATCATAATCATATATTTTTATTTAAAAAATAACACTCCATATCTCTCTAAATAATATCCCCACAATATTACTATGGATATCAGGGACAAGAGAATATGAAACAGAAGGAAACCATTTTTTTAACATACGCATTACTCCCCTTGTATTACTATTTTTACAAACTAAATGAGCAGAAAAACATGATTGGATGAAAAAACTAGAGCATGAGAATTATTTTCTGTAAAAAAGGATTTGATGATGACCAAATGTAATAGATTGTTTAGCCATCAGAAGGACTTGTCATCATATGTCCTTAACAATGTCATCGGACTGGATCCTAAAATCCTAATGATCTATGATTAATCACATGAGGCCACACTAATAAAATCTCCTACCCTTTAGATGGTTCTCATACGTGTGTTGAAGACCCCATGTATCCCTTACCAACATGTCCAATTTTTTCTGTGATAAAAGGATGTCATTCACCCTTTATAGTGTTAAATACATAAAGAACACAATAATGAAAACTCCATATATAGTAAATGGATTTTCCATTTTATTAGGAAATACCACTTCATCTCTATATAAAATTGTATGTATTTTAATTGAATATTCTCCTACATCATTATGAGTTACAACATTTATTGCAAAACAGACCACAGACAATTAGAGTTATTGATTGTGATCATTCTAACACATAATATAGAGACACAACATATATCATACAATAAACCATATATAAGAAGAGTTCTTGACTATGAAAATGGTCATAAATATTCACAAGATCCATTGTCCATATTAAATGATGAAACAAATATAAAAATTGAAAATCTTATCATGCAAGGAAGAAATAATGATATTCATATGAAAGGGGTTATAGGCCCGTGCCGATCACAAATGATGATTTGAATCCACCTCTAGAAGACAAGATGATCTCATTATTACTGTTAAAAATGACATCATGATTCCATTGTGGAACCTTTGAAAATATTTCATGATCTTGTGGGATTATTTTGACAAGATTTCATAGTCTCATGAGGGACCCAAGGTAGGAAAGATTTGAGTAAAAAAATTATTTCCTTTGGAAATCTAGATTTTATGAATCTTCTTAGGCTTGAAAAAGTAATCAAATAAATACCTTTTGTCATTTCTAAATGTGTTATCCCAACTAGGTTAAATTTATTGAGGGGTTAATTAGGGAAATATTTATTAAAAAACCTCCACATGGGATGTTATTTCATTATTAAACAAAATGATCTTCTATCCCTTTCTTGTAGATATTTATGAGAATAAATGAAATGATTTACAATACACATAAATTGTATATGGTTCACATATAATGGTATATGTCCAAGGAGGGGAAAAAGGAAATGTTATTATATACTAAATTCACTAAATCACACTTATGTTACAATGCTCCTAGTGAAATCACGACCCCTCATGGTTTATAACTATTTATAATTTAAAATATCATGTATCTCTCAACTTAAGATTGCTAAAAACTCTATAATAAGAATATTTTGTTGTTCTGAAACACCTTAGGAAAGTTTCACACGTGTGGTTAACATGAAGATATATTTTCACTCAACATATAAAGAATACTTCACAACATTGAATTTTCCATGTGGAGATCCCTTTCAAAAACTATTTATGACCTTTTATGAACCACTATAATTAAAAACAAATATTTCTTTTAAAACCTAGAGAATGCTATTTTCATGCCCCTACTCCATTCACAATTAAAAATTCCAAAAAAATCATTTGACAAACTGATATTTATTTGAATATTTCACCTATAATGTATCGATCTTTCATTGACCTGTTATCCTTGATGTACTATAGTTCTACAAAAACACATTCTTAAAAAATTTCAAACTTTTCCAAATTCTCAAAATGAAGATGATCTATAATGAAATTTTCTTTACGCTTTATCACATTATTAAGGATTCTTAAAATAGGATAATAGAATCATAAAACCTGCTAATAGTAATTAAAGATAACTATTTTCGTATTGTTGACCACCACATCCTTCTATTACTATGAGGTTTACACAATGTATTAATAATATGTTGAGTAATCCTCATTCAAAAACTAAAATCCCTTTGTGGTTTCCATTAATTCACCAACTTCAACCAGAAACATTGAGTTTCCATTGAAGGGTGAAAAACACTGTATAGTGAGGATTTTTTTTACAATTGTGGAATCTCCTTATGGAGTCCACAAATAGAAATTAATATATGGTCATATCATTATGTATTTTTTAGGATTTATGTTTTTCACAACCATTTTCTATGCAGGAATCCTTCAATTTCCAAAAAAATAGATCCGAATTTTGAGGCCCAAAAACATGGAAACCATGATGAAACATCAAAAAAATTTATACATAATTTTCTATAATACTTATAAATAATCCATTATTTGACATGGATTATTGTAACCATACCATATAATCAATCTTTTTGCAACTCTATAATATACATTAGAAACATTCTTCATCAATAAACATAATCAACACAAAAAAACTATAATTTTAATTAGAGTGGTTTTCCCAAAAATTATGTTAGGATTAAACCTATAAATCCCCCAAGGTCCAATAATAAATGTGATGGAATAATTTTCTATCAATCATTGAATATCAAACGACACCTTAGATGATCCACGATAGGATCACCTAAAGTGTGTTATACAAAAACCCATCCACCAAATGTAGATCATATTTGTGAGATACACATCACATAAGGTGAAGAATCGAGGGAGGATAATAAATACCTACCTTCAGAACAAAAATTAATCATATATCACATGAAAACTGCTTCTAGTGAGAAAATGTGTAACACCTTTAAATTCAAAATTAATAACATTATATTCGATAACATGCATGACATGAAACCCCAAATGTAGAAGGGAATATGACATCCCATTAATTTATGATATTTTCATTATATTAAATAATTTTAATCTATTATATTTCATTAAATTCAAATGAAATAGAAGAGTATATTTAATTAAATTCAACAATTAGTTTTTTCAAAATCTTGTGTTCAAATTAATATTGAGTTTTACTAAACAACAAAAAATTATTATTATTATTTAATATGATAATTTTCTATTATACCTTTCCATAGAAGTAATGAATAATATTAAATAACATATGAAAATATATAAATTACACAAATTTATGACAAATAACTTACTTATAAATAAAACATGTATCATTTAAATGACAAAAAATGTATTCTAAAGACTATATTTTTTATAAGAAGATCTAATCATGCTTGGGGAACATAATTTAAAATTAATTTTTTACAATTATTGAAAATCTATTTTATAAAATAAACATAATTTTTGAAATTTTATCATGTAAATAATCATAGGGTTAATTTTTTTGATTTTTCAAAGAAGATTCATTTTTTGATGAATTGTGAAAAAAGTTATTTTAATTGAAAACTAAATTTTTTATATAGGATTTTAAATGAAAAAAATATTTTTTTAACATATTTTAAATTAAAAATAGTTAAACTATAAAACTATTAATCCGATTTATATCATTTTATTCAATTTCATATTGATATTTTATATTAATAAATTATTAACATTTAAAGTTATGATATGGTAGATATCATGTATTAGTTCTATGCAATACATCCCTATTTGGATATTACATGTGTTCATGTTTATAATACAGATGTACCAAAGGGTAATTAAAATAAAAAGGGTATGCGAGTCCTGACTCGAGCATCACATGGAACATGATAATGTCCCTTACTTTGCAAATAGTTTGAAACTATTGGGGATATTCTTGGGATAATTCACATTTTCTTTATGAATAATTATAAAATATTTGAATTTATAAGGAAAATTAATGAAGTAAGACAACTCATAAGACAATGGATTAATAGTGAAGAGAAAAAATTAGAATTATTTTTGTATTTGGAATGAATAATTATTTTAAATTTGTGTTTTTAGTAATGTTATTTTGGTTATAAGAATAATGATTAATCTATGAATTCTGTTAAATATTAGAAACATTTTTGCATTCATTTAATAATTTGTAATCAACGCCATCATGTTTATTATTTCAACATTTATTATATGTTCAATGTATTAAATAAACATTTTTAGTCATTATTTGTTGATATTATACCAAGAATATGAAAATGTTGGAGAAATATAAGATAATAATTTATTTATATAGAAATGTTATTTGAGAAAAAATGTAATATATATTTTTATACAAATGTTTAGTGATAATTAAAACCAACATGGTTGATATTATTATTAATGTAATTGTAATTATAAACAAATATGATTATTAGAAACTATAAAAATGAAATAATGTTTGTTGAAAATATTATTAAAAAATTTATTTACTAATTATGTTTATAACAATGATGTCCATTATATATTAGAAATTTGAGAGGAATTATTTTAATATTGTTTAGAAAATGAAAAAAATCTAATACTCGACGAAAAAAATCATGTTATGAAATGGATTATGTCTTGAACTAATAACAGAATAATGATATTTGTTGTTTTTCTACCGCTGTAATAAACTTTGTCCTACTCAGAATGAGGTTTTCTTTAGTTATAGAATTTTAGAAATAACTATTAATAATGAAACAGTGGCATTACATTTGAGGTTTATAATTTATTAGAATAACTATATTAGTTTTTCATAATATTTATCGAAACATGGAAATATTGGTAACTCTTTATGGATATCATAATCCATTTAATGTTAATTTTTTAGCTTTTGGATTAGAAAATTCACTTTTCTATATTGATTTCTTCATCAAAAAAGAATTAATTTTAAATTGAAATAAGTCCAAAAAGATAAAATTATTATTATGAAATATAAATGTATCAATTAATTAAATATACTTATATAATTATAAGATAAAATTATTCCATAATATTTGAAAAAAGAATGTTGAAATAGAAATGGTACCATATTACATTAATATTCGATGAATCTGGTTGGCTTTTCAATCATCAATGGTTTATTGTTTTTTGGACCTTTACATGTAAATTTATTATGATCAATAAAACAAATAAATCTCAATAAATTTTTACTCTTTTACTTCATGTCTATGCCTTCACATGGCTTTATTGTTATACTACTTATAATCATTTATATATGTTATTCCATGCAACCATTTTACACCCCTTTTTCACTTATTAAGGGGAAATTATATTTTCCCTTTTATGTTTTGGTTTCTTCAATAATTTTATTTATTAATATTATACATATTATTACCATAATCAAGTTTAAATTGAGAGGACACAATTTATATAAGGCGTGTAGAATGTTACACCTAAATATTTTAAATGAATAACATTATATTTATTACCATATGTGATAGAGATAGCTAAGAGTAAAGAAATATTATAATCTAAGACATTATGATATATTTAATATTTCAAAAAATATATCTATTATTTTTATTTAAATTCATAAAATTGTTAATTTATCGTGTGTTATATTAAACAATGAGTTTATTTTATATTATAGATTACATGAAAGGCCCTATTTTTTCAAACAAAAACATATTATTAACATTATTGTTTAATTTTATATTTATAGAATAGACATTCTAATTGTTTGAATGAGTATGATCAATTGAAATATTAAAATATCTAATTTAAACACATTTATAACTTATATATTGATTATAAATAAATTAAAAATCATATAATATAAAAAGAATTTTTTTCTAAATAATAATATTTTATTACCAATGACTATTTAACAATGATTGTAACACATAATTTAAAACTACTTTATAACAATCCTACAAAATTTATTTGACAAAAAAACATCATTTTAGAAATCAATACTAAAAAAATAGTATTAGGGTTATTTTTTTGATTTTTTTGAGATTGTTCCTTTTAATTATGTATGGCTAAAAAAATCAATATTAAATGAATATTTATTTTTTTTCTAACTAATTTATAATAATTAATTAAATTTTTAATTGAAATTAAGGTATGAAAAGTTATATTATAAAATTATTATCACAATTAAGTTCATTTTAATCATTTTAATATAGGATTTTTATATGAAAACATTATAATATTATAAACATTTTCACTTTAAAAACATGGTTTCTTGCTACGATAGTTTTATTAATTTTAAATTTGTCTTTTAAACTTATAATGATTGAATATGGAAAACTGAATTCCATTTTTGGTATCCATATTATTTATAATTTATAATAATGTAAAATCAAAATTTTAATAAAATTATCAGCAAAATCATTTATAATTAATTACCATTATTTAAGAAAAAACGAGATTACTTACTTATTAATCATAGAATATAATATTTATAAATGACCCAAAAAACACCAAAACTTGTTTGAATGAGATATTTAGAATTTATACCTTTATTCTCTATTGTTTAACATTTTTTGGGGTGAGTGAAATAAACTAATTATTTTTTTAATTCAATTTGTTAGAAGATTACATGTGTCCCACTCACCACACATAAAAATGGACACCCCTATCCTCTCAACTTCAGTCCTTAAAAAATAAGAAATTTAAATCCCGATTAACTCCAAAAATTACATTGAGTCATCAAATAATCTTTTATTTTTGTAGAAAAACAACCTAATAAGGGTTTATAGAAAACCAATGGATGTTACCGGTTGAAAATGTAATATTCTCAAACAAGAATATTAATTTTATTTCTTTCTCCGCCTCCTCCAATGATTAAAATTTCATGATGACATAATAAACTGAGTCTCTTCCATAAAATAATATTTTAATATAACAAAGTAATAGCCTTAATCCATACACAATTCAGTCAAATGGGTTTTAAAATCACAACGTGTGTGTGTGTACGAAAAACTACATCCCTATGAATAAATGTAATTTTTTTTGGATTACTAACTATAAAGGTTGATAATAACATTGTTGGTACAATTTACATAGTATTTATAGTATATTTATACTATTATTATGTTTATAGTGTTATTAAATCACATATATCATCATTCCTTTTGTTTTGTTGGAATATGATAATGTAGTTCATGTTTACAACATATTACAACCTCACAATGAGATTTGACTCCTTCATGATTTACATGGAAAATATTAAAGATGAGTTTAATAAAAATATTCTATATAGAAAAAATAAAAATGGTAGTATAATTATAATATAAATTAATATAATTATCATTTATTTATTAAAATATGCCAATAAAATTGAAACAACATTAATGTGTGCGTACAATAGACCATTTACATGAATGATTTATTTTGTTTCCAATAAAAATATATTATGGACTACACTAAATACATATATGATGAAAATATATGATACTTATATCAAAATTAGTATTTTGGAATTGATATTACTAATTAATAAGAACAATAAATGGAATCTTCATGAAAAAGAAATAATGAAAACAAGTAAATTAACATGAGTTATAATGAAATCCATAAAGGATAATTAAAATTGGTGATGACATATTATAAAATGATCATATATGATTTTAATCATATTAATATATTTATGGAGAAAATAAAACATTTTTAAAACCAATATATATAATTTTAAATCATGTTCGACTCAAAGATACATATGTTATGAAATTCATCACAATTTATACTCCAATGAGACAAATATGTTTTTACATTCCAATTAACTATTATGTGGTGTATATAATACCCCTATACATGTAATATCATGAATAATTCATTATTACTAGTATTTTATGTTTCAATTTTAATTATTTCATCCATGGTGACATTATTTAAAAATTACCATGTGATAAATGTTCTTGTGAAATATCACATTATTTTGTTATTTTTTAACATCCTCTTGAAGGCAAAAATTAATGTAATTTTTTTCCTGGAAAATACATTTCTCATAATCATATATAACCTTATATGATGGATATGATTATATAATAAACCATATAAAAAATTTTATATATAGTGTATGTTTTTAATGTAAATTTATTAACTAGGGAAATAATGATAAATCTCTATCCTTTACTCAATATAATGATTTGATGAGAAAGAATATTTTTCATGAATTAAATTTATTATATGATATATGAGGAATGAATTTGACATTCAATGACTAGTTTCCCCTATACATTATTTATCCCCTTGATGCATTGAAATGCATCATGACACAAATCAGTTATCCAATTAAACATGTCTCTATATATAGTTATAAATTTTCTAGAGTAAAGAACATGAGTGTAGAGGTTTTATTATGTATGAGTCATGAAACCTAATATTTATTAATTCCATTAATTAGAAATTACATTATTATTATTATCCATGGTATTTTTTTATGAAAGTATCCGGGGATGCATCTCATTCTTAGTTTATTGATTAAATATGATGTGTTTCGTTTATTTTCCTTCCATATTAATTATGATTTATCCAGATACTTTTGTGGAATGGATGTTAAGTTATCTACCATTCCATATTCATTATTATTATTGATTCATGATATCTTTTAATATATGTAACCCTTTATAATAATATTATAACAACCATATTTTTTTCTCTTTCCATAGGTTATGAAGAAGATAAAGTTGAATGAGTTTTCAGGTATGCATCTTATTAAATGTTGATATTTTTTAGGGTATATTTTATATTAAAATTTTAAAATGGGAAACATGTATGTATCTGGTTGTTCATAAATTATACTCTAATTATTCATTTATTATTAGACCTTTTATCTATGTTAATGTAATAATGAAAGGCATTGGATCTAGGATACTTGTGTCAGGGTCGCTATAGTAGAATTAGACTTCTCATAGTGGATGGTCATGATATTGTAAGGTACTACACAAGATAAAACCTATGGAATGTCCTAAGATATCATGTAGAATAAATATTTACTTCACATGATCACTTCGTATATCACGTGAAGGAATTTTTCGTGTAAGTGAGATTTTGAAAAGGGGTTTTCTCATGTCAATCAGGTCATGTGAAACCAAAATAGACTAATGCTTGAAAACCCATTGATAAAATATTAGATTATTAATGAAAAAGGTTGATGTATTATTCATAGATGGATGTATTAATTACTCAGTGATGGAATCACATTATTCACATGATCAGTCTAGGTAATGTAATGATTCAAATACATGTTCCAAAGTCTCATGATACCCTATTGACATGTGACCCATGTATCACGACGCCTCAGAAACATGTCATTTATGTATTGATAAGTCATCTGGTCCAATCATAAAGGTCTCAAAATAACATCTAGGAATGTCAATCAAGTCATGTGATGATAGTCCCCCATATTGTGAATGTCTAACGATTCCCTATAAACATTTTGATCAAGTCATGTGACTATGCCTAGACACGTCACCTAGGTCTCATGAAGCCCTTCGGGCATGTCACCCATGTTCTGGATTCCCTCTTGACATGTCATCCATGTCATGTGGCGGCACTAAAACATGTAATAATGTCACACAATTCCCTCTAGACATTTCACGATGATTATGATACTGACTACAAGCATGTCAGCTAGGTTTTTCGATGTCCTCAGGACACGTCGTATAGTTCATGCGATGACCTTCATACATGTATATACTAATCATGAGATAGCCTCCAAGACTTTCAATATAGATCATGTGATTTATTCTGATATAGTCAACTAGATCATTTAATTTTTTTTAGACATGTTCCTTAAAAACTAGGTTATGTTAATACATTTTAAGAAATGTTAGGAAGAATCTCAAAACACATTTGGTAGATAATCTGTAAACACCATATAGAGTTCTAAATACACAATAACCTTGTCCAGTGGAAAAATTCTGTAATACATCCAAATGACCTAAGATAACTCTTATTACTACTATTACAAGGATATATAGGATTCCATATTAAGACCTAAGCTCAAACGGTCATCTACATTGGTGTTATCCCCCCTCAGGTATTATAAATTCCAACCCTCTATAGCCAATATCTCCAATGTGTTTCTCATTAACATTAGTCTATCTGGGTGTTGGGAAGTAAATTGAACTATGAATACTCTAATTCCAAATATTACCATGATAACGAGGACACCAACCTAATGCCTGATCTGTATATCAATCATCCAATCAAGGCTTCCCTAGTGCAATAGTTCTAATACCCTACTAAATGATACCGCTCAATTTCTATCTATTGTTTCTCATAACAATCATGTATCACATTATAATAAGGATTTCCAATGATCATATAATTCATATCATGAATTTCCTCCATCCAAGGAATCCTTTATGTGTAGTCTGCATTTAGAAACATAATCTAACTACCCATATATAACGGGATCACCCTTGAGTTAAATCCATATTTAACAATTAAATACGATGAATTCAATTCATATCATAGGAACGATACATATGATACCTTCCTATGTCTGGATCTCATATCCCAGTGAAAAAATTCTCTCTTATATATCTCTTCAACGTGATATTAAAATTTATGGTTTCAAAAACTATGTGGGTTTTTCTTATAGTTATATATTGGATATATATGATACTTTATGAAGTATCAATTCCATCCTCTAAATATTAATCACCTCAATGTGTGGTAGTAAATCTCCAGTGTTCCTAGTTATATGTTATCAAAATTTAAGGAGATAACTATTTATAAGAATTAATTATAAATGGAGGACCAACTTCAGATTCATACAGATGGAATAATTAATATACCCCCATTTATTTATTAAATGATTCAACCCATAGTAATTTTGATATGGGTAATCTTTTCCTTCTAGGAGTTATGAATATCTTCAAAAAAATTATCTTAAATATACAATAGAGTCACTAAATAGGTTATAATTCTCCCCCCAAGGTTTTGAGGAGACAATCATCCCATCTGATTGACCAATCTGTGTTCGTACGAATCATTGGGTCTGAATCCCTGAATGAATTCATAGTACTGGAATTTATGTTCATACTTAGTTATCGATTTGGGAACCATTTGAGATTTATATGGAAGAAAAAGTGATAAAAACTAATTTATAGTATTTTGGAAGATGTTAAACCCCCACAATTAATTGATGATCCCTATGCATCATTCGGATTAAACAAACATTGTTAAACCCAATTTCAAATCATGTAATTAAATAATAACATAATAATTATGGGCATTGGGAGTTATGCATCCAAGACATAGGGAACCATCTTGGTATTCCTATAAAAAAATGGTGAAACTTATGTGAGTCTATGAAATGAAAAAAATGACTAGTGTAAAAAACGTAACTAATGATCATAATAGATAAATAAAACATTGTTGGGAAAAGAACACATGAGTTAAATGAATGAACATGGTATAAAAACACACAATTTATGTAACTATGCATATCTGAACGAGGATGTAGAATTATTTTTATAATTCACTAATTCGTACCAGGTTTTTTGTTGTATTAATTAATAGAAATACTACTCTCACAAATCCCAAAAAAACATATGATCATGTCTACATCTAGTGAATTCTTTAAAAATCATTTGTGTATGCGACCCCTGGGGGTCAAAAAAAAATCTCAACCACACAAATAATTCAAATTCTTATAAAAAATTGAAGATTATAGAAAGACCAATAATTTCATATAATCATGGCCCTCATGTCTCCAATAATTTGTCTTTTAATACTGATATTTATGATCACACATTATCCAAAAAATGTTTTAGTAAATCTAGTGGACCTTGTTTCCTCCGTAAATAGCTTCAGAATCATAATCCTAGAGTACAAAAATCATCAAATTCCATATTTAAATATGCGAAATCAAGGAGTTAACTACAGTTCTATTCTAGTTAAGAAGAATCTAAGGATATCTCATATCATCCTCAATCATCATCACCATCCCACTAGTTTCCCCCAATTGTATGATGTTGGAATCTCATAACACATTCCCACATTACGGCCTCATGAATGGGGACCAAGGTAGTCCTATCAAGAAGGAAAACCCATTGACTAATGGAAGTGTTCTCATATCCATGATCCAAGTAATAATGCACAGTAAAATATTCCAATGGTATCCAATGGGAAACATCATATCATAGCCACAAAAGATCATGATTTCAGGTGCATTCCTATAGTTGGAATGGGGGAGGCGCATATCCAAATAATTAAACCCATAGACATATTACAATGAAACAAAGAAGATAATAGTGTTATTATATTGTATTTAAATCATATATATATTCTAGTTCAAATTAGAGACTGAAAATGTGTAGTCTTACATCCCCACACTCACTCTACTGAAGTGTCACTACATTTTCCCAACAACTGAGGAACTCCAACAGATTATTCTGGAACCAGTATAGATACAATGATAAGAACATATCAATTTCTATATATCCAGTGAATCAGACCACTCTGATTAGTATGAATAGGTATTTTGTCTAGTAAAATTTTACATTATTAATCTCAACCAAGAGAAATATCTGTATAGTTTGATAAATGAAGAAATGTCATATTGGGATCATATTATCATTCAAACCACGACTCACCATGTGAGAGTGGAACATGCGTTACAACAAGAAAACATTCTAGTTTAAAAATATTAGTGCAATACTCCACAGGCACATGTCATGGATCATATTCATATTCCAATTTAGGATCACCATATTGGAGTGGCACATGCCTAGGTGTAGGATGATATTCCTCACAATGAAGATACATGGCATACTACATCATCTCATATATGACTGGATATCATCCCTATATTATTTCATGAATTAATTCCCTAAAATCCATCATAGGAATAACCAGATGATGCTCACATCCCTTGTCCCATTCTGAAGACTATAATCGGATTCCTATAGGGAATGCTAATTAAAACTGTGATCATATATTTACGTCTAATAGGTATGACTGGTATATTATGATATCTAGTAATAGGAAGACTCATGTTATGGATAATAATACAGAAGATTATCAGTATACATTAGTATCTCTCCAGTAGTATGATCATATTACCACCATACATGATACTTGTTTATATATTCCGGTATCCTTCATGGAGCAGGATCAAATCACTACTTAATCCCAAATTTGAAGTCGACATATTCAAGATATCACAAAACAAGAGGCTCATATCTGAAAAATAATCTATTTTAGTGTCTTTGACGCTATTCAACATATATATACAACACCTAATGAGTTTTTTGACTCTTCAACAAAAATAGATTTTTATCAATAACTCACAAGTCATCATTGTGGTAGTGCTGTGAGAAATCACTATAACCACACTCCAAACATCTGCCTCATTCAACCTCACCATGTTGATATCTCCCTCATATAAGGAAACATTTCCCATGTCTAGAAACATCCATATAAAGATGTTATCAAATCCAATACCTCTATATATAGATTGGTAATTCGATAATTGGGGTGAAATGTTTATTCATATACATAAACTTTTAGTAATCCTTCACAATGGTCAGTAAGAGAACTAAAACTGTGATACATGTGGTCAGATTTGGTGGATGTCTGTAAAATTTATTAATATGAATATACCATTGATATACGAGGAGATTTATCTATAAATAACCTTTAAACCATGTTTTAACCCTTGATACTTTTGACTATGAAATCCCAGATGAGATAGATAATGTGATTATGCCTGACCAGAGCTAAAATATGTTGAAAATCATCAGTCATTGAAGGAAATACACATCCCTTATCTAGGGTACAAGGTTCACCTTTAAATCATAATGGAAATTTTTTGTCTTGTAGGTTGCCTAATATCTCCATCGCTCGAATCATAAAACTGAAAAATAACTACAACAATCTACAACACATTTTCTTCCATTAAATTACAAACCCTTGAAAAGTAATCATCATGGTCTATCCATGTATATGTATCCCTTTACATGGAATTTTTGGAGTGTTATAGTTCACCACACCCCTATAACTGTTTAACTACCTAGATTTTGAATCATGTAATGTCATGGCCAATACATAGATTAAGGAACTGGGTAATAAATAATGTAGTTTGTAACTATAATTGATTTACACTAATTTAATTATGACAATACATCATGAATTAAGGGATAGGATTTCCAAAATATCAACGAGGAGGACCCTTGTAGAATCCGGAATGCAATTTTGACATGAAATTTGATGTTTTGTTCATCAAAAAAAATTCTTATAGAAACTACCCCTCATAATGTGATTCAATTTCATCTATCTCACACATGGTCACAACTACACCAAAATAAATGGTTCATCATAGATGAAGAACCACAGAATACCCAGAGAGGGATGGGTGAATCGAGGTTTCAAATGATTCTTCTAAACTGATGGATCTTGTTCCCATGTTGGTAGGAACCAACTAATCTATTATGAATAAGAAGTGAAGAAAATAAACAATTACATGCAATGTAAAGACATAATAATATTACTTGGTTCACCACTAAGGGATGTGCATAAGGAGCATATGCTGACAATGTGTCGGTCATTACGAAACCCAATAATCATCACAAGTTGTGGATTACTATGGAATAGTATAGTCACTCTGGGCCAAGTGTACTTCCATTACATGTTTTTAGGGATAAACCATTTCATCCATTAGATTAATTCTCATTACTCCACCTTTTTCACATCATTGAAATAATCATCCCTTAATTTATCAACTTGACGGTTACTTCAATGGTTTATCATTAATTAATGTATCCTCATCTCTAAATGGATGATCGATTGAAGACCTATAATCACTCAAAAATGTAATTTATTTTCCCATACACTGATATGATAGGGAAACTAATTTCTCAAACTAATTTGGAAAATTTTCAAGTTCTTGGGGTGTTCCTCATACTGCTGTATTTTCCACGTACCACTATTGTTTCCACATGATGTTGTTATTTCTGCATAACATTGTTGTTCCCACATACCTCTATTATTTCTGTGTTCTATCCAAATACGTTGTGAAATTTACTTCTCCATGTACTTTCCTACTCCTCCAAATATTTTCCTGCACCAGGTACTGCCATGCTCTACCACGTACTGTGAGGGATTATTGCACTAACCATGCTCTCATCCATGGAATTTTTTCTTTTATAGATGATTCTCATAGCATGCTATCTTCTACTATGAGAAACACTTCAGACTTCATTTTATTTCTTCCTAAAAATTTAATCTCTAACCTCATCACTAAACAAAAGTGATTGTAGCTACTTAAATAGGAGCATAACTCTAAAAATTCCACCAATATGATGAACACAAATTTTCAATGGGGGAAAATATTCAATATATATTGATCTCTATCTGTGTGCTATTATCCTCCACCAAGTACCACTCCTATTTCATGAACTGCATCAGTCCCACCACCCTTATGGATTCTGTATACTGCACACCTTCACCGCGTATCGTCACTAGAAACCATTTTCAAGAGAATTACACGTGACACACGCCATCACCACGTACTGTCACTACAAATTTTTTTTTCAGTATTCCATATACCATACACCTTCACCGCGTACCATCTCTATGAACCATTTTCGGTTCTGTGAACTGCTCCACATACAGTTCCATGTATTGTTCACTTCTATGTGAAAACCATTGTTTTTCTATTATGAGTATCTGATTTTGATGCATGAAAATATCATAAAAACTTAGAAACTTCACCAAAGATTATAATTCTTTCAAACTCAAATGTATATCCCCATTATTTGAAAAATTCTCAGTAATCCAAGTGATGATTGAAAATAGAAACTAACCAAACACCAATATTATCAACAAATAAAATTGGTTCCAAAAATCTCCCTCTTTGGTATTTTTGTAAATCACAATATAAATTCACTAATGTTCCAGCCACGATAAAAACCCAAACCTTCATGAAACAACTCATCCATCACTCTATGTCTGTCTGAGCAATTCTTGGTGTAGAAAACAAGAGATAGAGGACATGAATTGTGTTCTCATACTTCTATTTTCTCCAACAATGTTTCATTTCATAATTTTTTATTATACAAATTTACTATAATAAAAATGATCACATTCCATGAATTTATACATTCTACCCCATTATCAATAAATCAATTTAACTAAATATTTACTTGTAGAGAAAAAAATGCTCCCCTTAGATTTTATCTCCCCCATAAACATGGATAATTTCCACAAAATAATAAAAATATTTAATACAACTGGGGAGATGGAAATATCATAACCTCTTTATGGACATGGATGTGGCTGAACACTAAGGTTCAACTGTTGTTTCTGAAACATAGTGACTGGCAGTGGATTGGTCATAAGTTCAACGACATTCTAATTAGTTCCAATATGGTCCATTTTGATCATGCATTGTTCAAAATTTTCCTTTATGAAGTGATATATGATTTGAAAATGTCTTAGGATAATTATAAACAGGATTTTCCATATGATCAATCGTGTTCTTGTATTCATAGTAAATTACCAATGATTGTATCACCTCATAACCTATGACAATTAGTTGTTGCTTCATCCAAAGTAACTGATTGCATGACTTGGTAGCAATTATATATTCAGAATTAGTTGTACTAATTGATGTACATTTTGTTTTCTTTATTAAATATCCCACACATGTTTTCCCAATATAGAATGCTCCAGAACTAGTACACTTTCCTTCTAATACATCTCCAACCCATTTTGTATCAAAAAATTATAATAGTTCACTCTCTCCATGTGAAATATTATAGCCCATAATTATGTGCTCCTTGAAGGTATCTCATGATACTTTTCACTGAATCCATATGTTGTTCCTTTAGATTAATATGAATAAGGGATTCATGACATGTTTCAAAGACAATATCCGGCCTTGTTATCGTCAGGTAAAGTAGGATTCCATTAATTATTATGTTTATTGTGGGATCTCCAGAAGTCCCTTCCTCATGATTTTTGAGCATTGACCCAACTTCAATTGGTGTCTACATTTTCATGGAGACATGAATATTGAAATTCATCAGTAGAAAACTTGCATATTTTTCTTGAGAAATCAATGTGTAATCCTTCTTCTGATATACCTGTAATCTTAAAAAGTACATGAGTTCACTAATCAAGGAAATTTCAAAATCTTATTTAATGTGATTGGAAAATCCATCCACTTATTCAATAATTCATCCACCATAAAAAATATCATCCATATATACCAATAACATGAACTGATCCAGTTGAGATTTCTTCACATAGAGATTGTGATTCACTCCTCTTTCAAACACAAGAATTCACATATAAGAGTCAAACCGAGAGTACCACACCCATGGTGCCTATTTTAGGATATATAGAGCATTCTTTAACTTGTAAACCTTCAATTCATCATATCAAATCATCAATATAATGACCCATACTTTACATACTTTGTTAATCCTTCAAAATTGAAATACTCTTATTACAACATATAACAAAACCATGAATGGACCGTATAGGTATAGTGTCTTTAGAAATTGGGAAACATAAACAACTGGTTCATAAATCATCTACGTTGTCTCCCATTTATTTCATCATATCTAGAGTCCCTTTTGCATATTCTACTTAATACACTTCATTTAGACTAGGGGAAAAGAAAACATACAAAAGGGTGAGCTCAAATGCTTAGTAAGGGTAAACAAAAAAATATCAATCATATCATATTCATAAGAACAAAACATTTAGAAAATATTAACCTTCAAAAGAGATCATAATATCATGTCATGGGATAAATCATAGTAATGAAAATTAATCCCAAATATTCATAACATAAAACATGAAACTGTGTTTCATACACACATAATCATAGAAAATCATTTCATATTATTCATGGCTCATTTCCAAGAACATCATATGGGAAAAAGTCCACTACTGAACTGAGTTCACTCCTCATTCCAATCCTGTATTACTGAACCTTTTTAACATTCCATTACAGCCATGTCTATCTCATGAGATATAAATCATTACCCAATGAATTGAAGGGAAATATAGGTCCCACCCCTCTTATAATTAAACCATTCTTATGTGTGCCAAAAAATCATAAATCATACATCATTTCATAACCCATGCTATAAAAATGGGATTCATAAACATCATGACATCATAAACTAATCCATATGAGAATAAAAGACATCAAAAATTAATTCCATCATAAAACAATCAAATCAATGTAAAAAAATTGGGATTGAAACAACACACTATTTTATCATACATAGAAAATAATTTTGATAAATCACTTGAACTCCATTCTTGAGGAAAATATCCTTTCTACTTAATTTTTTTTTACTTTCATAACATGTCCTAAAATTTTTAAACTAAAAGAAGTTGGTTTAAAATAAACATAAAAACTTGTATATAAAGATTCTTGGAAACAATTTTCTAAAAATCCATTCATGTCATATAAGTTAAAAAAACATTCTTCTTGTACTTTGTCCGGAAAAGTCAAAAAGTACATTGTACTAAAAAGGACAAAATATTCCTTTCATATATTTTTCTAAAAACACACCGAAGGGTAAAATTGGATTTAAATTTTTTTGAGGATCTAAATATTATTACATGTTGAGGAAACATCGATGTGGATGATAAATATTCCCTAGTAATTTCTGAAGTACAAACAATCTCGTATAAAAATGAGATTGCGAGATATTTCCAAAACTTAGGTCAGATATGCTTTGTACGTGTCCAAAACTCCTGTAAAATGATTTAAATAATGTTATTTACTTATTATAGAATCATACTCAATTTTATGATATCATATATGGTCATATTCTTAGCCTCTTATTAGTAATATTTCATTTCAACTTGTTATTCGGGTGTTTATTGCTTTATGTTCTTATTTGTGTTTTGTCGAATAAATTCTTATTCATCTTTTTAGGTTATAGATACATAATTACCAAAATGTTATTAGTGTAATATATATCATATTTATTTATTCAATTTATTTATATAATCCTTATGCAATGAATATAATGTAGAACGAGTCACATAACATCATGGAGACGGTATGCCGTACGTACGCACGAGCGATGATATCCTTCCCATGATTGTGGAATTGTATTGAAGTGTATGTATACTATTTAAGAATCCATATCACCTTACAATAATCATATAGAGTTATTCTTTACACCATTATATCCATCCATGTAAGGTAGTGGTGGAAAACAGATTACACCACGGCGTGTAGACGGTATTCCGTACGTACGCTCACGCGGTGATTTTGTTTTCGGTAGGATGGATAGAAGGTGAAATTGGGTTGATTCATATTTATAATAACATATCATTATATGAGATATAGTTATGTATTTACTTTATAATGAAACAACTAAATAAGAAGAAGTAGAAGAATAAATATATTTGAAAGAATTGGTAACAGATATTACCTCTTTTTGGACACGCCTCTTTGTAACCTCCTCTTAGGGCACTAAGATTGTTTTTTTGAAGTTGAACAGGACATATAATATGTTTCCAGGGAAGTGGGGAAGATTAATTGGTAGGGTTTGGCCGAGTTTTAATGCTAAAAGTGGTGTGACGAGGAGAGGGAGGAGGTTCCCTTCTATAAGGGAGGAGAGGGGCACCTTTGGAAAGTGTGAAAATATGATTTTATTATAAACATACCATCAGTTTCAAAAGGTAAAAAAATACTTAAAGATGAAGATAAAATGACTCATGGTAGAAATTAAATCATTCAATAATAATTGGACATGTTTTGAAAAATATTTTAATCATTATAATCTTATTTATTTAAATTATTTATTAATAAGGTAAATGCTGCATCATTATTGTGTTAAAAATAATTTAATTTATATGATGTCTACAAATTATAAAACAAATATCATCATGTAGGAAATATATTTATCTTTACAATGAATATTTATAGAAGAAAATATAATTTATATAAACCCTTATAAAAATTTATTACAAAAAGATTTTTGTTAATGTCAATTTTGACTTTACATTAAATTAATTAATCGAAATTGTCATTATCACTACAAAGTATCTCAATGAGGTCCCAAAATCGATCCAAGGATGCCTAGGGTAGGACAATAATCATCCATTCATATTAGGACAAGTTTAATTGTAATTGTGAACTATTTTAATATTCTTTAAACCTTGAATTACCCTATTTACCTTTAACCACAGTAAATAAAAATAATCATAGTTACTATACAAAATATCAAAAAAAAGTAACCTTTTATCATATTTTGGACCCCCTGATTCCAAATATAGAATCAATTTTTCAAAATTAAAAACACAGAAGTTTCAGTAATTAATTTGAAATTAATCCCATTTTTAAGCAAACAGGTTTTAAAAGTTAAAACATTGCCAATTATTGAAATGTTTTTACCTATGAATTCAATGTAAAATTAATGCTACTGAAATAAATTATATTAAATGGTAAAAATATATTCTATTTATACTTTTAAACCCTTAAATATTATAATTTAACCATATAAATTATTGTGATGAAAAAAGTTATTTTTAATTAAAATATAGCGTGTTTTGACTATTCATCAAAATATGAAAGTTACCAGAATAATATGAAAAATTTATCCAAAGCAAATTTTTAATTCCTGATTCCAATGAAGAATTTTATTTTTTTTAATTGAACTTAAAAACATGTCAAAAACTTGATTTAAAATTTGTGCGCCATCAACCGGCGATAAAACTGCATTTTTTGAAAAATACTTCTTTTATCCGAAAAACTAATTTTGTTTTCATATCTAATTCTATAATACTTGTATGAAGAATTATAATTTTATAAAATTCAAAATTTAGTTAAGGCTATTCATAGCCGAGATTTTATAATATTGTAATAATATATCGTTTGTTTAGTGAAACTCGGTATTCCGTACTACACACGCTATCGAGGAAGGTCGCGATTGCATGTAATGCAAGCCAGGATAGTGTTCTATGTAATGAAGGATTCCTTTGCGTATAACATAATAAATAAATTAAATTCTCATAAATTCTCCGGGTGTCACATTCTACCCCCCTTAAAAATAATTTCACCCCCGATATTCATCACTTCTTAACAAATAAATTAGGATACCTCTCCCTTATCATATCATCAAGTTCCCATGTTGCTTCTTCTAATTGGTGGTTCCTCTATAAAACATTCACCAAGTGAGAGGTCTTGTTCTATGGGACTTTTTTGCTAGATCAAGAATCTCTATTGGTTGTTCATCATAAGAAACATCTTCCTTCATTGGTACAACTTCTGAGCTTATTGAATGTGAAGGATCAGGTATGTACATTCTCAGGAGAGATACATGGAACACATAAGGAACTTGAGAGAGATTTGGTGGAAGCACCAATCAGTAAACAACATTCCCAACAAGATCCAGTATTTAGAAAGGGCCAATATACATATGGATCAGCATTCCCCTTTTCCCAAACCTCATGACTCTCTTCGAGGGAGTTATTTGTAAGAACCCTTTGTCACCCACTTCAAACACTTGGTCTTTTCTTTGATTATCGGCATACCTTTTTTGTCGACTCTAAGAATCTCTTATATGTTGTTGAATAATTCGACCTTTTCGGCCATCTCATCAACAAGATCAGGTCCTAATAGCTTTCTTTCCCTAACTTCAGCCCAGCATGTTTGTGTTCTGCATTTATTTCCATAGAGAGCTTCATAAGGATCCATCTAAATATTGGAGTGAAAGCTATTTTTATTGGTAAATTACACCAAAGGTAGGTGTTGATCCCAACCACCATTTAA
Source organism: Viscum album (assembly GCA_963277665.1). Classification (NCBI taxonomy): domain Eukaryota; kingdom Viridiplantae; phylum Streptophyta; class Magnoliopsida; order Santalales; family Viscaceae; genus Viscum; species Viscum album. The sequence goes on along the minus strand of OY728119.1, from coordinate 322,012,601 downwards.
ATCCATATAAAATGCTCTTAACATGACTTCTAGAGTACGAATTGTACTCTCAGACTGACCGTCTTTTTGAGGATGATAAGCAGTGATGAAACTGTACTCTGTATCTAGAGTATGCTGAAGGCTTTTCTAGAACATCGAGGTAAACCTCGGATCCCAATAAAATATAATGGAAAGTGGTACTAGATGAAATCTTACCACTTCCTTTACATATATCATGGAAAGCTGATATAGATAGAAATCTTCCCTGAAAGAAATGAAGTGTGCTGACTTCGTAAGACGATCAACTATAACCCAGATGCATTATTGACTTTGGTTGTTTTAGGAATTCTAGTGACAAAGTCCATAGTGATGTTTTCCCATTTCCATTCCGATATGGGTAATGGTTGTAACATCCCTTTATACTTTTATCTCTCAGCTTTATCTTGTTGAAAAACCAAGCATTGAGAGACATATTCCGCAACATCACATTTTATTTCATCCCACCAGAAATACTCTTTTATGTCCCTATACATCTTTGCGCTTCCCGGATAAATAGAGAATGAAGAATTATGAGCCTCATACAGTATATCCTTCTTTAATTCTGGGATGGGAGGAACAAAAACTTGATTATTGAACCATATTATCCTATCACAATCAAGGTTTAATTCCGGAACATCTCTCACCTTCTTTTTTAACTCAACATCATCTTTTTGTGCCTCTTAATCATCACATGAAAAGATGGTTGAAAATTAGTTTGAGAAAAATAAGATTTCTTCCCTTACATTATAATTCCAAGTTCCATACATTTTAAATCCATAAATATTGGATCTTTTGAGATCCTCATAATGGATAGGCTAGCATGGTCTTGTCGACTTAATGCATCTTCCACCTTGTTTGCTTTCCTAGGGTGATAATTAATTTAGCAATCATAATCATTAATCTACTCCAACCACCTTCTTTGGCACATATTCAGCTCCTTTTGTGTGAAAATATACTTCAAACTTTTATGATCAGTATAAATATCACACCATTCACCATAAATATAATGCCTCTAAATCTTGAAAGCAAGGATTACCATAGCTAACTCCTAATCATGTGTTGGGTAATTTTGCTCATGTATTTTCTACTGTCGTGAGGCATAAGCTATCCCCATATTGTTTTGCATAAGAACACACCACAATCCCATCTTGGATGCATCACTATATATCACAAACCTTTCTCCACTACAAGTCAGTGTGAGCACAGGTGCACTGGATAACCTTCATTTCAACTCCTTCAAATTCTCTTCACACTCCTCCGCCCACATGAACTTAAATCTTTTTTTAGTCAACCTAGTGAGTGGATTAGATAATCGTGAAAAATCATTCACATAACGTCAATAATATCTAGCCAAACCAAGAAAACTTTGGATCTCAGTTATTGTTGTAGGCCTCGACCATCTTTCGATAACCTCTGTTTTTGCTGGATCCATAGATATCCGCTCTTTTGAGATTTTGTGAAAAAATATGCAACTTTTTGAAGCCAAAATACACACTTGGTAAATTTGGCATAAATCTTCTCCTTTCTCAGGGTCTTTAATACAATTCTCATGTGATCTTCATGTTATTACTTTCTCTTTCAATAGACAACAATATCATCTATAAAGACTCTACCAAACTGATCAATATAGTCTCTAAATACTCTATTCATTAGATCCATTAAGATAGCGTGGGAATTAGTAAGACCGAATGACATCTCAATAAATTCATAGTGTCCATACCTTGTATGGAACGCCGTCTTTCATATATCCTCCCTTTTAAACCTTAATTGAATATACCTTGAATGAAGATCAATCTTTGAAAAGTATTGATCTCCACTTAGTTGATCAAATAAGTCATCAATTCATGGGAGAGGATATTCGTTATTGATTGTGATCTTGTTAAGCTCTCGATAATCAATGCAGAGTCACTTTGATCCATCTTTCTTGTTAATAAACAAAATAGTTGCTCCCCAAGGTGACACACTAGGGCGTATGAATCTTTTATCAAGATTATCTTGGAGTTGCTTCTTCAATTCCTACAACTCAATTGGGGACATTCAATAATATGTCTTTGAAATGGTCACAACACTAGGTATGAGTTCTATTGAAGACTCAACATCACGATTTGGTGGAAGGCCTGGCAGTTCCTCTAGAAAGACATCATCAAACTCTCGTACAATCAGCATATTCTTAATCGTGAGTTTCTCTCCAACCAGTTGTGATAAGTAACCTTCATTTATTAGAATCAAGACCCAAAATATGGAAGAAATTTCCACTAGAATGTTATATTCATCCTTGCATCGATAGGTGATCATAGATCGATCTGCAATATGAAATGTGACTTCTCTTCCTTGGAAATATATATGAGCTCCGTATAAAGAATACCAATCCATGCCAAGAATCACATCAAATTCAACTATAGGAAGGATCACACTATTTTTAGGAAGCACATTCCCACAAACGTCAATTGGAAATGAATTGTAAACTTTTGATGTGACCGTTGTGCCATTTGGAGTTGTCACAGCTAACTAAACATCTAATTGTTGAATTAATATGGAAATACCCTTAGAAAATTATTTATAAATAAAATAGTGGGTGGATCCAGAATCAAATAAAACATATTCTACTTTAGAGTGGATGGTAAGTGTACCTTTCACCACTTCGTTATCATACTCCACATTGCCGATAGTAATAGCATGTGACATTCCTTTTTCATTGGCCTAAAGAGTTTTTTGACGGCGATCATCATCAACATCCCTTGGATTAGGTCATTGATTAGCACAATGACCCATATCCTTACACTAGAAACTTTGATGTGTTGGAGGTGAATTCTATGTATCCCTTTCTTTGTTCGCATCATTAGACATCTTCTTCCCATTATTTGGACATTCAATTGCCCGATAACCTTCTTTTCCACACTTAAAATATTTTCTTGTCTCTTTAAGACAATTCACTCTATGTTTCCTTCCACAATTTGAGCATAATGAAAAACTCATATTCCTTTCACTGTGGTCTTTCGATTTCCCTTTGAATTCTATTTTCCCCTTCTTATCAAACCCATATTACTGATGGTTTACTCCAATCTCCATCTCAACCTTGATAGCACATATTACAATTTCCTCCTAGCTATTGATGTCTTTTATGGATAATTCCCTATGAAGACTTGGGTTTAAGCCACTAAAGAATCAATCTATATTTATCTCAGGTTGGATAATAATCCCAGAAGCATACCTTGCAAGCCTTGTAAAATTTGCTTCATAGATACCAATAGATTCATCATCCTTTTACTTTAGTTAAAAAAACTCCTTCTCCATCTTTGTTAGAAGAATACGAGGGAAGTACTTATTGAAAAATAATTTCTTGAACTCATCCCATTCCATGGACTCAAATTCTTCCATTTGCCTCATATTCTTAATAAGATTCCACCATTTATCAGCTTCACCTTCTAAACGATATACTTCTAAGAGGACTTTATCATGTTCAGATCAACGTAGAACTGAAAATATCTTTTTAGTGGTACTCATCCATTGTTCAGCCACTAATGTATCAGAAGACCCACTGAATGAAGGTAGGTTCGGGATCCTTCCTTTGCTCGTTTGGAAGTACTTCATGGTTCATAGCTTGAGAAAGTTGTGTGAACATGGCTATAAGAGTTTACATTCCAGTTCCCATAACATTTGGTTTCTCATGGGGACAATCATTGCATTTCCCGTCGCATTCTGCATGAACACAATTTCTTCAGGTTCCATCCATTTGCTAAAACCAAGAAGAATAGTGTGAGAAAAAGTAATAATAATAAGAAAACTACATAATCAAGAATAAAATTTCACACATAAGGACTTATCATGGGTTGTTCATGGCCATTTCTAAAACACAAATATTGAGTTTTATGCTTAGACATATCCTTAGTGTTCTTACTAGGGATTTCACATCATAGTTTCGAAAGGTTGATTATAACATTCATCTGATACCAACTATAACGACCCATATTTTTCATACATTCTTAATACTTAAAATTTGATGTAATCTTATTACAACATATAACAAAACCATGATAGTACCGTCTTGGAGTATTTTTTTTAGAAACTGGGAAACATAAACAACTGGCTCATAAATCATCTACGTTGCCTCCCATTTATTTCATCATATCTAGAGTCCCATTTGGCATATTCTTCTTAATACCATTCATTCAGACCTAGGGAAAAGAAAACATACAAAAGGGTGAGCTCAAATGCTTAGTAAAGGTAAACAAAAGAAATATCAATCATATCATATTCATAAGAACAAAGCATTTTGAAATTCTTAACCAGAAAAATAGATCATAATATCATGTCATGGGATAAATCATAGTAATGAAAAGTAATCCCAAATAATCATAACATAAAACATGAAACATTGTGTCATACACACATAATCATAGAAAATAATTTCATTTTAGTGAAGTCTCATTTCCAATACCATCATAGGGGACAAAGTCCATTACTGAACCGAGTTCACTCCTCGTTCCAGTCCTTTATTACTGAACCGGTTTAACATTCCATTCAATCCATGTATAACTCATGAGATATAAATCTGTACCCAATGCATTGGAGGGATATATAGGTCCCACCCCTCTCATAATGAAACCATTCTTATGTGTGCCATAAAATCATAAATCATACATCATTGCAAAACCCATGAAATACAAATGGGATTCTTAAACATCATGCCATCATAATATAATCCATATAAGGTAAAAGGACATCATAAAATTATGTCAATCATAAAACAATAAAGTCAATGTTTAAAATAGGTATAGAAACCTAACCCTATTTGATCTTAAATGGAAAATAATTTTGATAAAACACTTGAACTCCATTCTTGAGGAAAATAACTTTTCTACATCAAAAACATTTAATCCTTTCATAACATGTCCTACAATTTTTAATCTAAAATAATTTGATTAAAAATTAACTTGAAAACATGTAAAGGAAGATTATTGAAAATAATGTTCTAATAATCCATTCATGCCGTATAGTTTAAAAAACATTCTTCTCATACTTTGGCTGGAAAAGTCAAAAAATACCTCGTACTAAAAACAACAAAAGATTACATTCATATCTTTTACTAAAAATTCACCGCAGGGTAAAATTGGATTTAAACAATTGTAGGAGGATAGAAATAACATTACACATTGAGGAAACATGGATGTTGATGATAAATATTCCCCAGTAATTTTTGAAGTATAAATAATTTCGGATAAAAATGAAATTGCGGGATTTTCCATTACCTTAGGTCTGATATGCTTTGTACGTGTCCGAAGCTCATGTATAATGATTTAAATAATATAATTGAATTATTCAAAAATCATACTCACTGTTATGATATCGTATATGGTCATATTCTTAGCTTCTTATTATTAATATTTCATTGCTACTTGTTATTCGGGTGTTTATTGCTTTATGTTTTTATGCGTGTTTTGTCGAATTAATTCTTATTCTTATTTTTTAGGTTATAGATACCTCATTTCCAGAATGGTATTAGTGTAATATATATCATATTTATTTATTCAATTCATTTATATAGTCATTATGCAATGAAGTTCATGTAGAACGAGTCGCATCACATCGTGGAGACGGTAGGCCGTACGTACGCACGAGCGATGATATTGTTCCCATGATCGTGGGATTGTATTGAAGTGTATGTATAATATTTCATAATTGATATAACATTAAAATAATCATATATAGTTATTCTATACACCATTATACCCATACAAGTATGGTGGTGGTGGAAAACAGATTACACCACGACGTGGAGACGGTATTCCATACGTATGCACGAGCGGTGATTTCGTTTTCCTTAGGATAGATAGATAGTGATATAGGGTTGTTTCATATTTATAATAAAGTATCAATATATGGGTGATACAAAAGTTATTACTTCATAATGAATCAACTAAAGAAGAAGAAGTATAAGAAGTAGTATATTTGAATGAATTGGTAACCGATATTAACTCTTCTTCGACACGCCTCTTTGAAACCTCCTCTTAGGGAACTATGATTGGTATTTTAAGTAAACCAAGACCTCTAGGATGTTTCTAGGGAATTGGGGAAGATAAATTGTCAGGTTTTTTCCGAGAATGAAGGCTCAATGTGGTGTGAGGAGGAGATGGAGGAGGTTTCCTTTTATAAGGAAGGAGAGGGGCACCTTTGGAAAGTGTGAAAATATTATTTTATTATAAACATATCTTCAGTTTCAAAAGGTCCAAAAATAATTAAAGTTGAATATAAGATGACTCATTGTCGAAATAAAATCATCCAATAATAATTGTACATGTTTTGAAAAATATTTTAAACATTATAATCATATTTATTTAAATCATTTATTAATGAGGTAAATACTGCATCATTATTGTGTCATTAATAATTTAATATATTTGATGTCTAAAAATTTTATATAAATAAAATAATGTAGGAAATAAATTTATCTTTCCAATCAATATTTATAGTCAAAAATTTAATTTACATATCCCCTTATAAAAATTAATTTCTAAAAGATTTTTGTTAATATCAATTTTGTCTTTACATTAAATTAATTAATCCAAATTGTCATTATCACTACCAAGTGGCTCAATGGTGTCCCGAAATCGACCCAAGGATTCCCATGGTTGGACACTACTCATCCAATAAGGTTATAAGAAGTTTCAAGGTAATTTTGAATTATTATAATATTCTTTTAACCTGGAATTACCCTATTTACCTTTAACTGTAGGAAATAAAAATTACTGTAGTTACTATTCATAATATCAAAAAAATAACAGTAAACTATTTACATAATTTGGACCCACAGATTCCTAATATGGAATCTATTTTTAAAAAATCAAAACAAAGAAGTTGCAGTAATTAATTTAAAATTAATCCCACTGTTAAAAAAATGGTTTTTAAAAGTTAAAACATTGCCAAAGTTTCAAATGTTTTTACCAATGAATTCAATGTAAAATTAATGCTAATAAAATAAATTATATTAAATGGTAAAAATATATTCTAGTTATACTTTAAAACCATTAAATATTATAATTTAACCATAAAAATTATTTTGATGAAAAAGGTTTTTTTAATTAAAATATAGCATGTTCTTACTATTCATAAAAATATTAAAGTTACCAGAATAATATGAAAAATTTATCCAAAGTAAATTTTTATTTCATGATTCCAAATAAGAAATTTATTTTGTCAAATTGATCTTATTAAAATGTCAAAATCTAAATTTAAAATGGGTGTGCCATTAACAGGTGGTAAAACTGCATTTTTTTAAAAATACTTCTTTTATCTGAAAAACTAATTTTGTTTTCAAACCTCATTCTATAAAATGTGTAAGATTAATTATAATGTTATAAAATTAAAAATTCATCTAATACTACTCATAACGGCTAGTTTATAATATTATAATAATATATCGTTGTTTAGTAAAACTCGGTATTGCGTACTACACACGTTATCAATGAAGGTCGTGATTGCATGTAACAGAAGCCAAGATAGTGTTTTGTAGAGTGAAATATTCCTTTGCGTATAACATAAGAAATAAAAAATTTCTAATAAAATCTCAGGGTGTTACAATGAACCCCAACGGTTGTTCAATGTAGAATTCTTCTACGAATACTCTTTTTAACAATGTTCTCTTGACATCTATTAGATACACTTATAAACTATTTGGATTTCCATGTAATGAAATATCCTGATTGACACCAGTATCTCTATGGGAACAAATGTCTCCATAACATTAACAGCTTTGATTTGTGATATCCTTTATATAACATGCACACCATATTTCTGATCACATCTCTATGTTCCTCAATTTTTTTCTCGAAAATATACTTTGTACCAATCACATTATGTTATTTAGGTCTTTTAACAAGATACGATGTGTGATTTTTATCAATGTAATCAACCTCTTCATTAATTTCTCTCTCCGATGACTCATCCTTTGAAGTCTCTAAAAATGAGGAAGGTTTTGCAGGAGAGAGAAATACATATTGTGCATTATTTATCATTCTTCTTGTCTGGGAATGTGAATTCTGATCCCCGATAATGATGGGCTAATAAATATTGGATCTTCGACTTCTCATTTAGGGTTTTCCCGAATTCTCTCAAGATATGGCTTACTCTTCAGATTATTCTTCAGATTCATCATCATGATGTGAATCATGAGAGTTTTTCACACCATCCTCTACCTCTGTATTTTCATTTTCTCAATGATCACATTTTTCCTCATCTTCTATCACATCAATATAATAATTCCATGAAGCATTCAATTTTTTTCACTTCAATGATCTTTACATCACAACATTCTACAATTCATCCCAAGAACTTATTGAAATACTTGTAAGCTTTAATGTTCATTGAGTATCCATGAAATTTTTCTTCATCTTCAATGTCTCTATAGTTCCCTTTATATCCTTCATTGAATCAAATAAAACAATTTCATCTGAAAACATTAAAATATTTCAAATAGGGCATCCATGCATACCACAATTCATATGGTGTCTTTTTATCACACATATATAGCCCTATTAGATATTGAATATACACTGCAGCTAGTACTGACTCTTTGCAATAATGTCAAGAAATATGACTCTTATTCAGTATACTTATTTCCATATTGTTTACCTATCATTTCTTGTTATCAACAACTCCATTTTTTTGTGGTGTTATCACAGATTCCTCATAATTTTGTATCCCATGCTTTTCTAGGTAATTTTCAAATTCAATGGACATGTATTTCCATCCATTTTCAGACTGTAAGACATTGATAATCCATCCAGTATCATTCTAAGAGATCTGATGATATGTTTTAGTTTAATCAAGCACTTTTTTCTTCATTTGTATAATGAACACACATGACATTATGCTACAATCGTCTATGAAAAGAACTAGTTGAATTTCTTCATGTGTTACAACACCATTTATCGAGCCACATACATTTGTATGGATGATATCATGGTTTTTGGATTATCTTTAATTCTATGGCCAGTAGGAATTGTAGACCAATTTCACTCGCATGAAAGGATCATGTGTATTTTCTCACTCATGATTCAGTTTCGGTGTATCCTTCATTATCGTTAACATAGATGTCTTTTCCATGTCTTTCTGATTGATATGATAGATTCTCTAATGCCATATGTTATTTTCCTCTTCAATTTTTAGGTAGAAAACATTATCTTTATTTTCAACCTGATATAAGTTGCCATATTTTTTGCAGTATTTCATAAGATAATTATCAGAAAAACCTTGTATAGTACAACCATTCTGATTTAATGTTAATATAAGACCTATATCACATATTTTACTCACACTGAGATTATTTTGAGGCAGACCATCCCCATAAAAGACTGCAATTTTCTCAATCTCTTTATTAGCTATATCAGTAGTTCCACTAAATTTTATTTTCAAAGAAGGATCGTTAAAGAAACTCACTATTCCATCGACCATTTTCTTGACATTTTTTAATAGTTATGAATTATCTATCATGTGGGATGAAAATCACCTTTCAAGAAATCATGTTTTATTGTTATTTGTAGTTGTGAGGGATACATTTCCAAAATATGATTTCTTTAATATGATTTTTTTCTTTCCATGAGAAATTTGTTTGAGAGTAATACAATAATGGTCATTCAATTATCTATTCCATGTACATGGGTTCTTCCTATTCAAATTAATCATCTAATAGAGATAAATTGTTTGAAATAACAACATTGTCTTGTTGATGTGTATTTACACGTCTCTGAGAATTGAAATAATTTCACCTATCAAACCTCTTCCAGTAATACACATCTTTATGGACAATGATAAAATAGAGAAAACAATATCCATAGAAATTATTTCTTCTATAAAAATTGGTATAGGAATATGTTCTCTTTTTTGAGCTCCAAACTCTTCTCCGTTCATATAGATTGTTTCTTTTTCGTAGTATGACATGGTATGGGCCATATAGCCATAAAACTGACACTTCATGAAAGGAAATGTCTTCTAACATCTATTTATCCACAACCCTTATTCATATGGAAAATAGTTTGACTCCATATAAGTTAAATAAAAATAGGTATAACATTCAATATTCCTTTTAGTTTGATTTAAGGATTTCTTTTCCAGCACTTGTGGTGGCTTTTCAACATGATTAAATATCATATTTCTTTTATTCTGGATCACTTTATTTATAGAATTTGATGTTTCAGCATCACAAAAAAATACACTATTTCCCATGCATGTGGGTATTTGATCAGTAAATATATTTTCAACTCCATAAAAACCACAATTTTCTCTCTCTAGTAGCTCAGCATCTGAGAACCTTCCAAATTGTATTTTATTATTTTCTTCTTTTGAAATTGATTCAAATTCAAATTTACTTCTCAATGTAACATCATCTTCTTTGAGTCCCACAACAGTCTTTATCTTCTTATACAGTCTTGAGGTAAGGCCATTAATGGACTTTTCTCTTTCTTCAATTATACTTTTTATTTTCACAATATCATCATTGCTTTCTAGGATTAATGATTTTACATTCACTAGTTCATCAAGTCATTAAATTCCCACTTTCGGCTGATCAATATATTTTGATGATTCCTTAACCATTGAATTTAACTTATTAAATCTCTTAAATTTATTCTCAATCATACCAAAAGAATCTTTTAGTTGCTACATGGTATCAAAATTACTAATCAACTAATTTTCTATAGCTATATTTATCAGTGGTTCTGACATTTCAATGGTAGACATCATTGAATCATGTTTCAAAGATTTAAATTCTTTTTTATCTTCCTCAAATATTTTATTTTCATTTTATTTCTTTTTCACAAAAAAGGCTCCATCAATTAAATTTAATTCTATATTAGAAGTCTCCCTTTTTAAAAAACCCTTTTGGAGGCTTTTGAATATCGTTTTCATTGTGTTCTTCATCATTGTACAATCAAGGGCAACAGGAAGAAATGTTCTCAACACATCCATAGTGAAAACAAGGAAGATGTAGCTTTCTATAAAATTTCTTTCTTCCTTCTTTATTTTCATGGAAATGAGAGAAATAAATTCTTTTTGATTATCAACTAATTCAAACAATATATAGAAGTTTCTAGTTTGTTTGTGGCTTGGAATGCCTTTTGCTTGCTTACATGAGTCATTATATATTCTTGGTTGTGTCTCATATCATATTCACTAATACAAATACCCCCTTTAGTAGTGCTAAAACCCCCTTTTAATAGTGCTAGAAAAGCGTTGTTAATGGTGATGAAGATAATGTGTGGGGGGGGGGGGTCCCCTTTATCAGCGCTCCAAAAAGTGCTGATAAAGACACCTTTTATCAGTTCTAAAGAAAGGGATGATAAAAGGGGTCTTTTATCAGCGTTATAACAAAGCACGGATAAAAGGGTCCTTTATCAGTACTTCCATTATCAGCACCCTCTTTTTAGCGCTGATAAAGGAACCCTTTTATCAGTACTTTTTTAAAAGCACTGATAAAAGTAAAAAAAATAAAAAAATTAAAAAAATAAAAAAAAAATAAAAATTATAGAAAATTAATTTTTTTTTAAAAAAAATACAGCCAATTGTTGGTGCTTTTATACTTCTTGATCCCCCAATTTTACAGCACTTTTCGGCACCCACCCAGTACCCCCGCACACCCCCTCCACCCTTTATCAGCCCTAGCTCTAATATTCCCCCATGCGTGCGGGCCCCTACCTCCACCAGGTTTTGAACTCGAGACCGCCCCCCCCCCCCCCCCCCCCCCCCCGCCTGCCTAAGCCCTTACCACCCCTCTATTTTGATTTGTTTTACATTTCATGATATCTCTATATATATTTATATTTATTCTTATAGTAATGTATAATTATATTAATATAAATATATATAGTTATATTAATATATATTACTATGTATATATATATTTATTTAGTTATATTTATTCATATAGTAATATGTATATATATTTATAGTGATATTAATATATATATTTATAGTGATATTAATATATAAATTTATAGTAATATTAATATATATATATATGTAGCTATATTAATATATATATATATAGTTAGATTAATATTTATATATATATACTTAGATTAATATATAGGTATATAAATATTCATATATCTGTATTTTAAATAAAATGGATATTATTTATTATTTATATAAAGATAATATATTTTATATGTAAATATTTTTTTATTATTTATATTTATTATAAAATTTTTATGTGTGAACATATAAAAAATATGTATATATTGTTATATATTTGATTATAAATAGTAGTGAATTATAAAAAACGATAAAATTTTAAGGCCATAATATCAATATGAATGTAATATATTGGACTAAATTTAGTCCCCACCAAACAATCCAATAATACCCCCTTAAAAAAGTATGAATACACACAAAATGTTAAAAAATCAGGGTACCCCGACTAAAAACACGGTTTTCGAAAACTCTTGATCCTTTTTTCACCTCGAAAAAAAATGACTATAGTTCCCCCCAGTCATAGCAACGTAGAGATCATCTGATTCTTGATTTGATATGTGGTAGAGCTCAAACGGACACTCGGATCAACAGTTATGGCCGTTTGATGTTTGAGTTGCATTTTCAACATATTTTGGATATTTTTTTAATTTTTTATTTTAATAATCATCACATTGTTATTAAATGACTATTAATCCATAATAATTATCAAATTATTAATTAAAAATATTTTTTTTATTTTTTTTATAATCCATTTTCACTTAATATCTTATATATTAAGTGTAAATGTATATTTATACTTATCTAAAATATATTGAAAATTATATTTAAAATATTTATATTATATTTATACCAATATAAATATATCTATATATTTAAATACTAATATATTTTATAATGATTTATTTTGGAAGTATACCCTTTATCAGTGCTTTTAAAAAATCGCTCATAAAGATCCACCATTATCAGCGATAACAAAAAAGTGCTGATAAAGAGAGGTACCTTTAACAGGGCTAAAAAAATGTTAAAGGGAGTACCTTTATCACTGCTAAAAAAATCATTCATAAAGGGGTACTTTTATCAGCGCTTTTTTTAGCACTGATAAAGGTTCCCTTTATCATCGATTTGTTTAGCACTGATAAAGGTACCCCCCTTTATCAGCGCTTTTTCTTTTGTGTTGACAAAAGTGTGGCGCATGGAAAAATGTTTTTGTGGTCATAAGGACCGACATTAAACATTAATTAATCATGAGTCATTTTAAGAATACACGTTGATGATCTTTTCAGGATTAGAGTTTTAGAGAATTAGAACATAAATCATGCATTATATTCCTCATTTAAACAAGGTGGTTACATAAAAGATAGTACTCATTTTTTCCATCAACAATAACATATTTAAAATAAAACATAGATTTTTTATTGACACTTCCTTGACACTATCATCACATCATGTACCTTTCCCTTGACCTGTGAAAAACATTTCAAAAACATGGGATGAGCATAATAAGCTCAGCAAGGGATATAAAAGTACAAAATTAAAACATTAGTCAATGTATGAAATCATACATTACTCGTAAAACATAAGTATTTTAACATAACTCATCAAATCATGAATAAATCATAGAAATCATAAGACATTAAGGTAAATTGAGGAATTCATAACATTCATACATATGGAGTAACCCTCATGGTTACATTTGGAATTCCCATCATAGTATATTCCCTAAATCTATTCAGGGAAACCATAACGTTTAACCCATTCGCATTACCCAATGCATTGGAGAGCTATATTGGGCTCACCCACCCTTAGTTTATCACGGAACCACTCGTCTTCATAAACAATGCCCAAGAACCATAACATAATTGTATCACATAAAACATGAATAAAGGATACATAACATTTCCACATTTGAATCACAAGATATCAATAACACGTTGATATAAGAAAAACATTATCAAAAACATTTTCAATACCAAAATAAAAGAAATGTAAAACCTCGTATTTATATTTCATTTTAAAAAAGGTTATGGCATGTAGAAGAAGCCGAAACTCAAATAATGGTCACGGCGGCGGAGATGTTGTTTTCGCCACATACGTACGACAAAAAAACATTCCCTTTATTCAATTTGTAAATGATTAGAATAAAAAATATTCCTTTTGAATAAATTTAAATGTAAAAGGGGGTTATACAACATATAAATGAAAGTTGTGTATAAAACACAATATGCCTCAATGAAAGGAGATTGAGACGAAGTCCCTTACCTCAGGTCCGACATGACTCGATCGTTCTTTAACCTATTGAATAATAAACTTGAGTTAATTTCTAATTTCTTAAGAACCATTTCCAAGTTAATTATTCATTTTTATATCACTTATTACCATGTTATTTACACTATGTAATTATTTAAGTTAATAATGGTCGTTTTGTCAATCATTGGTACTTGAGACAAAAATAAACTCTTTATAATTACAAGTTGTTCATGTATCCATTATATCCAGATTTATATTGATGATTTAGATATCATATATATCATATATATCCAGTATATACATGCATTTATAAAATTACATATCATTTAGAGGTAATAAATGAAATGCACCGTTTATGGTGACGGTAAGCTGTATGTACGCATGAATGCTACTTTCAATTCTATTTCCAATTTTATGGAATGGAATCATAAAGATATAAAGATATATTATAATTCCAGTATAATATCATATATAATATCATTAACTCTGTCCTTTATACATTCCACATATGGAATTAACGAATCAAATCACTTTGAAGGGGCGGTAGTCCGCACTTCCAAAAATGAAGATATCACATTTACCCATAATGGAAACCATAAAGGTATGCCATAAATGAAAAATACAGAAGCTTATGAAAAAAATAAACATATTATATATCATATATAAATATATTTACATCTTAATGGCCACCTTTTAAGGTGATATAAAAATATTGTGCAATAATCGTTTCGTGAGGTTGAAATTCTCCATCCACGGAAACAGTATACTCTTTAACCATTAGATGTAGGTGTGTGTAAGTGTAGCTAGAATAATTCTTATAACAACATCCTAGAATATTTATGAAACTGGTTTTGTTACATAATAAATTAATAAAAAGAGTTTAGGGGGTTGGAGATGCAAAATAAAACAAAAGAACCTCAGAGAAGTCTTTACCATTAAATCGGGTAACTCCACTTTGTTTGAACCAAAAGGGTTTATTAAATAGATTTATGACTAAGGTAAGTCATCTAGGATGAAGAGAGGAATGTGGAGTGGTAAAATGAGTAGATCTTGGCAGAGCCAAAGGCTTGAGAAGTGTGAGAAAGGAGGTAGAGTTGGGGGCCTTTTATAAGAGGAGAGGAGGGTCACTCTTGGAATGTTATAAAATGTTACTTTATATTAAAATGTGTTTATGATTTTAAATGTCCCACATTGATATATTTATAGGATACGGTGATAAGGTTTCTAAATATACTCATAAAATAGGTCTTTGACAAGTGTATGTCTTAGATTTAACATTATCTTTCATTTTATTTAAATCGTTCATTAATGAGGTAATCACTGCATCATCATGATGTCATAAATAATTTAATTTATTTAATATATAAAAATTATAACTTAAATACTATTATGTAGGAAAAAATTTATATTTACAATTACTATTTATTTTCCAAGATATCATTTATGTAGAAAATATTAAAAATGTTTTACTCAGGTGATATATTCTTTAGTGACATTTTCTTTTCTTTAAAAATAAAAAGATAAAGTCTCACATTCAACCAAAAGTGATTCCATGGGGTCCCTAAGTTTAGAACAAGGAATCCCATGGTCGGAAATTAAACAACCAGTATCATTAGAACACATGTTGGGGTCATTTGGTATTATTATGATATTATTTTATTATCTTTAACTACCCGATTACTAATTAATCATGATAATTAAAGATAATTATCATCGTTAGTATTCATAATGTCCAAAAACAAAAGTGTCTTAATTACATAATTTAGACCTTATGATTCCAAATAAGAAATCAATTTTACATAATTCCAAACATATAAATTGAAATTATTAATTTAAAAATAATTCCCGTTGTAAAAAAAATAGCTGTTTTTCTAAACAATATCTAGGAAATGTTTGGCACTTGTTTATTCCCAATTCCAAAGTGAAATTAATTATAATGACAACCATTGGATTAAATGGTAAAAATATATCCTAATTACACTTTATGACCAATTTAAAAAGGTAATCTATCTGTATTATTAAATTATATGAAAAGCAGTTTTGATGTAAAATGCAATATTTTTCACTATTCATTATAAAATGAAAATTGTCAGAAAAATACCAAACATTTATCCAAATTCAATTTAAATGTCCCAATGAAAAAGAATAAGTTTATATTTAAAAATAGAGCTTATAAAATTGTGAAAATTTTGATTTAATAATCACTTTCCATTAAAAGGCAGTAAAAAAACCTTTTAAAAATATTAATCTATTCAATGTGTAAGATTGTAATTATTCTCATTTTAAGCCTCTAAAACACTATCTAATTCATAAATATAAATAGATAATAATTTATATTATTAGTTACTTACTTGTGATGTTACATCCTTCCCCCCTTTAGAAAATTTCATCCCCACAATTTATTTACTTATCGAATAATTGGGGGTATTTATCCCTCATTGCATTTTCAGATTCCCATGTTGCCTCTTCAATAATGTGGTTTTTTCACAAAACCATTACCTGACGAATAACCTTATTCCTCAACACATGCTCTATGTGTTCAAGGATCTGGATTGGTTGTTCCTCATAAGATAGATTCTCTTCAAGCTGAACTACCTCTCGACTCAAAACATGAGATGGATCTGGAATGTACTTCCTTAACATTGAAACATGAAAAACATTGTGTAACTGAGATAAACTCGGAGGTAAAGCCACTCAGTATGCAACTGATCCAAATCTCCACAGAATTTCATATGGTCCAATGAACCTCGTACTCATCTTTCCTTTATTACCAAATCATATCACACTTTTCCATGGTGATACTTTGAGAAAAACATGATCACCTGCCTCAAAAGAGAGATCCTTCCTCTTGTTGTCTACATAACGCTTCTGCTTTCTCTGAGCTGTTCTCATGTGTCTTTGTATCAGATGAACTTTTTCTACCTAATATTTTACCAATTCTGGTCCCATCAACTTCCTTTCACCCACTTCATCCCAGAAAGCTGGAGTTCGACACCGCATCCCATATAATACCTCAAATGGTGCCATCTGTATATTGGAATGAAAACGATTGTTATAATAAAATTAAACCAAAGAAAGATGTTAGTCCCAACTTCCATGATATTCCATCTAACAATAAAGTAGAATATCCTCAAAAGTCTGAATCATTTTATGAATTCCCATCTGATTAAGGATTATAAGCTATACTAAAATTTAATTCAGTACCCAATGACTTCTGAAGGCCTTTCCAAAAGTTAGAAGTGAACCTGGGATCATGGTCAGAAACAATTGATAGAGGAATTCCATGTAACATAACTATCTCTTTAAGATACAAATGGGAATGTTGATCTAGGTAAAAAGTATCTCGTATAGAGTGGAAATGAGCAGATTTAGTCAAGCGATCAAAAATAACCCAGATTGCATTATTACCTCACGGTGTCTTTGGAAATCCCACAACAAAGTCCATGGATATATTCTCCCATTACCACTCTGGAACTAGTAAAGGCTAAATCATCCCTTTCGGTAACTTCCACTCTGCATTAACCTTTTGATAATTCAAACACATCATAATTAAATCAGCAATATCTCTTTTAATTTTGTCCCACTAGTAATACTCCTGAAGATCTCTTTACATCTTAGTACATCCTATATGAACTGAAAACAGAGAACTATTATCTTCACATAACAACTCTCTCTTCAAATGTGAATCACAAGGCACACACAATCTCTTCCCAAACCTCGAAACACAATCATTAACAATGTTGAATTCAGGCAACATACCTTTCTAAACCAGCTCTACCTTTTTATGCGACTCACTATATTGCTTCTGTGATTGATTAATTCTATCTGATATAGAAGATTTCACTGATACCTAAAACAAAACAGAAGGACATCCTGCACCAACAACTTCTATGCCAAAGTTAATCAAATCCTTAACCAAAGGATCACATTCCAAACACAACATTGTTAATGAAGCATTAATGTTTCAACACAAGGCATCATCTACTTTATTTTTTCTTTTCCCGGATGGTAATGATTTGTATAATCATAACCCTTTATTAATTCTTGCCATCACCTCTGTCTCATGTTCAATTATTTCTGAGTGAATATATACTTTTAACATTTGTGATCAGTATATATTTCACACTTTAGACCATACAAATGATGCCTCCAAATTTGTAAAGTAAAAACAACATCAGATAATTCCAAATCATGTGTATGGTAATTTACCTCATCAGTTTTCAAATGATGTGAAGCATAAGAAATTACCTGATCATTCTCCATTAGGACGCAACCAAATAGTTTTAATGAAGGAACACTGTAGATAACAAACTCCCCATTCCTCGAAGGTAGTTCCAAAACTGGAGCATTCAACAATATTCTTTTCAGTTTCTAAAAACAATCATCACATTATTTTATCCAGATAAACTTAAAACCCTCTTGAGTTAGCTTAGTTATTGGACTAGATAACCGGGAAAAATTTCTAACAAACCTTCGGTAATAAACTGCCAAACCAAGGAAGCTACGAATCTCAGTTACATTTGTGGGTCCTACCCATTCATCGACAGCCTTTGTTTTTACAGGATCAAAAGTTATTCCATCTTTAGAAACAATATGACCAAGGAAATAAATTTGTTGCAACGAAAACTCACACTTTCTGAATATACCATACAATTTCTTTTTTTTAAGGTTTGCAAAATAACCCTTAAATGACTTTCATGCTTCCTTTTAAATTTAAAAAACACCAAAATATCATCAGTGAAAAAAACCACAAACATATCCAACAACTCATGGAAAATTATATTCATAAGGTCCATGAATACATAAGGTGCATTGGTTATCCCAAAATACATAACTACAAATTCATAATGGCTATATCTTGTACGAAACATGGTCGTCAGAATATCTGTTTCCTTTACCTTCAACTGATGGTACCCCGATCTCAGGTCAGTCTTTGAAAACTATTGAGCCCCCTGGAGCTGATAAAACAAATCATCGATATGAGGCAAAGGATATTAGTTCTTAGCAGTGATGTATTCAAGGCCCTATAATCAATTAAAAGTCACATTGGACCGTCTTTTTTTAACAAATAATACATGAGAACCCCATGGGGATGTTCTAGGTCGAATGAAACCTTTCTCTAATAAATATTGCAATTTCTCCTTCAACACTAAAAGATCAATTTGAGCCATTCGATAAGGGGGTTTTGAAATGGGCTTCGCATCGGGAACTATGTCAACAGTAAATTCAACTTTCTGATATGGTATTATTCCTAGAAACTCATCAGAAAAAATATCATGATACTCATTTACCACTGGCACATCATTAATCTAAACAGTTTCTTGGTTTTTAAAATATGTGCATGGAAAAATTCATTTCCATATTTTACAGGTTTCTCAGCCTCTCGATATGATATCAACAGTAAGGGTTCATTCTTGTACACAAACTGAAAGTCATTCTTAAAAGAAACTTATTTAACTCTACATTCAATCTTAGCATGATAAACAGAGATCCAATCCATACCCAGGATAACATCAACCCTTCTAGAGGTAAATTAATAAGGTTTGAAAGTATGTTCTTTCCACAGATAAGGATAGGAAGATTCTTATAAATTCTGTTTGCCTCAAAATTTCCCCCAGGTGTTTTTACCATAAGTTCAGGAGTCATTTCTTCAGATGGTATTCCCATTTTACTAGAAATGTTTTCAGGGATGAAAAAATGTGTAGAACCTGAATCAAAAAACACACTGGAATAATCTGAAAAAACAAACAAAGTACCTAATACAACTTCATTTGATGGACCAACATCTGCTGAAGTAGTTGAAAAGGATTTCACCACCCCTTTCTGCTTGTAGTCTAACTGCTTCCCATCACTCGAGCTCTTTTTCAGACACTCGTTTTCATAGTTACCCATCTCATTGCACTTAAAACATTTCACTAACTGTAAATCAAATTTGGTCGTACCATAACCCTAATCATTTTCAGTGTAATCACGAGCCCTGTGTCCCATCTTACCACATCGGTAACACATTCCAGAATTCAGAAGACATTCCCCAGCATGCCTTTTACCACTATTATCACAAATAGAAAACTTAGTTATCTTACCATAGAACTTTTTGATGAATTCTACCCTTTCTCCTGCCACCTCGGTCTCTTCTTCTGTTGGTTGTTATAGGACACTTGATCATTGAAAAACTCCATTTACACCTTCTCATCACATCGAACAAGTTTTTCATAACTTTTGAACTCATGAGAAGCTAATTCCCTGTGATATTTTGGCTTTAATCTTGAATAAAAATGATTGATTTTACTATCAAGGTCTTAGATAAAATTGAAGCATACCTTTCCAATCGACTGAAAATCTCTTCATAAGCAGCCATTGTGTCGTCTTCTTGCCTCAGTTCCAAGAATTGTTTTTTCATCCTCAGCCGAACAGCCTTAGGAAAATACTTCTCAAGAAATATACCTTTGAATTCATCCCAGTCTAGAGCATCAGTTTCATCAGTGTCCCTGATATTTTTAACCATCGACCACCACTGGTCTGCTTAACCCTCCAAACGGTAAATATAAATACTAAACTTTTGATTGTCTGAACACCCCATGTCATCGAAAATCATCTATAGTGCTTTAATCCACCCTTCAGCTAGCACAGGGTCATATGATCCTATGAATGATGGGGGATGCTGCCTCATGAAATGTTACACCACTAACATGTTCCTCTGTAGTTGACCTAGCTGATCTCATTCATGGATACCACCACCATTTATTTCTTGATTCAACTATTCCATTACTACAACAATCTTTTCAGTTCCATTTCCAACCATCTCAGGATGATGATTCGGAAGGTCATTTCCTTCTGTATGCCTTCCTAGAATTGCTTCCCTATTTCCTCTTCAAAAAACCATTCTGAACAAACATGTCTTAGATTAAGAAACATGGCAATCATCAAATGCTATATCATTTCAACTTGACCATAAAAAATTGTTTTTGGATAATAATTAATAGATTTCTAACTCCTAAAGTTATCTAAACTGACCGCTGATACCAACTATAAGGCCCTGACTTTAAACATTACTTAATCATGAGTTTTTTTTTCAAGAATACACGTTGAGGATCTTTTCAGGTTTATATTTTTAGAGAATTGGGAAATAAACCATTCATTAAATTCCACATTTAAACAATGTGGTTACATAATAGATAGTAATAATTATTCCCACTGGTGAAAACATATTTAAAATAAAACATAGATTCTTTCTTGACACTTCCTTAACACTATCATCACATCGTGTACCTTTCCCTTGACCTGTGAAAAACATTTCAAAATTAGGTGATGAGCATAAAAATCTCAATAAGGGATATAAATGTATGAAATGAAAACATTAGTCCATGTATGAAATCATAATTTACTCGTAAAACATATGAATTTTACCATACCTCATCAAATCCTGAATAAATCATAGAAATCATAAGACATAAAGGTAACTTGAGGCATTCATAACATTCTTACGTAGGGGGTAAACCTCATGGTTATGTTTGGATTACCCATCACTGTATATTCCCTAAATCTCTTTGGAGAAACCATAACGTTTAACCCCTTCACGTTACATAATGCATTTGAGAGATATATCGGGATCACCCACCATTTGTTTATCACGGAACCACCCTTCTTCATAAACAATTCCCAAGAACCATAGCATAATCGTATTATATAAAAAAAGCATAAAGGATACATAAAATTTCCACATTTAAATCACAAGATATCAATAACACATTGATATAATAAAAAAATTATCAAAACCATTTTCAATACCAAAATAAAATAAATATAAAATGTGGTATTTATTTTTCATTTAAAAAAAAGTTATGGCTTGTAGAGTAATCCAAAACTCAAATAATTGTCACGACGGCAGAGAAGTCGTTGTCACCACATACGTAAAGCAAAAAAACATACCTTTTTTTCCTTTATAAAACACTTCTTATAAAACAAGAATCCTTTTGAATAAATGTAAAAGTAAAAGGGGTTTATAAACCGTATAGAAGAAAGTTGTGTATAATACAAAATATGCCTCAATGAAAGGAGATTGAGACAAAGTCCCTTACCTCAGGTCCGACATGACTCGATCATTCTTTAACCTCCTGGATAATAAACTTGAGTTAATTTCTACTTGCTTAAGAACATTTTTAAACTTCATTATTCCTTTTTATATCACTTATTACCATGTTATGAACACTATGTAATTATTTAAGTTAATAATGGTCGTTTTGTCCATCATTTGTACTTGAGTCAAAAATAAACTCTTTATAATTACAAGTTTTTCATGTATCCATTATATCCAGAGTTATATTAATGATTTAGATATCATATATATCATATATATCCAGTATATACATGCATTTATAATATTACATAACATTTAGAGGTATGAAATGAAATGCACCATTCATTGAGACAGTAAGCCATACGTACGCATGAACGCTGCTTTCATTTCTATTTCATATTTTATGGAATGGAATCATAATGATATAAAGTTATATTATAATTTGAGTATAATATCATATATAATATCATTAACTCCATCCTTTATACATCCCACATATGGCATTAATAAATCAAATCACTTTGATGGGGCAGTAGTCCGCACTTCCTAAAATGAAGAGATCGCATTTACCCATAATGGAAAATATAAAGGTATGCCATAAATGAAAAATACATATTTTTATGGAAAAAATAAACATATTATATATCATCTACAAATATAGTGACATCTTAATGGCCACCTTTGATGGGTTTAGAAGAATATTGAGCAATCATCGTTTCACAAGGCAGAAATTCTCCATCCATGGAAATAATATGCTCTTTAACCATTAGATGTATGTGTGTGTAAGTGTAGCCCGAATCCTCCATATATAAAAATCATAATATATTTAAGATATGGGTGTTGTTACAAAATAAATGAATAAAATGAGTTTATGGGGTTGGAGAAGCAAAATAAAACAAAAGAACATTAGAGAAGACTTTACCTTTAAATCACGTAACTCCTCTTGGTTTGAACCAAAAGGGTTTCTTAAATAGATTCCTGCCAATGGTAAGGCTTCTAGGATTAAGATATGTATGTGGAGAGATAAAATTAGTAGATATTGGCCAAGTCAAGGGCTTTAGAAGTGTGGGTAAGGAGGTAGAGATGGGGGCCTTTTATAAGAGGTGAGGAGGGGCACTCTTGGAAAGTTATAAAATGTTACATTTATATTAAAATGAGTTTTGGATTTTAAAGGTCCCACATTGATATATTTCTATGATTAGGTGATAAGGGTTCAAAATATACTCATACAATTTGTATTTGAAAAGTGTAAGTCTTAGATTTTACATTATCTTTTCATTTTATTTAAATCATTCATTAATGAGGTAATCACTGCATCATCATGATGTCGTAAATAATTTAATTTATTTAATGTCTAAAAATTAAAAAAAATACTATGATGTAGTAAATATTTTTATCTTTCCAATGAAATTTATAGTCTAAGATATTATTTATGTAGACATAATTAAAAATGTTTTACCCATGTGATACATTCTTTAGTGATATTCTCCTTTCTTTAAAAATAAAAGATAAAGTGTCACATTCACCCAAAGGTGAATCAATGGGGTCCCTATATTTGGCACAAGGCATCCCATGGTCATCCATGACCCAACCATTATCATTATGACACATTTTGGGGTCATTGTTTTATTATTAGGATATAATTTTATTATCCTTAACAACATGATTACTAATTAATCAAGATAATTAAAGATAATTACCATCGTTACTATTCATAATGTCAAAAAAAAGCCCTAATTACATAATATGGACCTTCTGATTCCAAAAATGGAATCCATTTTACCAAATTAAAAACATATAAATTGAAATAATTAATTTGAAAATAATTCCCTTTGACAAAACAAATAGTGGGGTTTTTTAGACAATATCTATGAAATGTTTGGCACTTGTGTATGCCCAATTACAAAGTGAAATTAATTCCACTGACCACCATTGGATTAAATGGTAAAAATATTATTCTAATTAAACTTTACGGCCAAGTAAAATGATTATCTAGCCATATAATTAAATTAGATGAAAAAGCAGTTTTGATATAAAATGCAGTAATTTTCACTATTCATTATAAAATGAACATTGTCAGAAAAATACCAAATATTTATCCAAAGTAAATTTCAATGTCATAATCATAAAGAATAATAATATTTTGACAAATAGAGATTATAAAATTTCAAAAATAATTATTTAAAAAGGCTTTTCAATTTAAAGGCAGTAAAATAATTTTTTATAAAAATTAGTGTATTCCATGTTTAAGATTGGATTTATTCTCATTTTAAGCTTCTAAAACACTATATAATTCAAATATATACATAGATAATAATTTATATTATTCATTATTTACTTGGGATGTTACAGTGGTAGTGATTCCACTAGGGTTCTCAGAAGATTATATATAGAATGATTGGAAATTTCCTTCTCTTCAAGAGTTGAAACCATTTCATTATAACTGGGTTGAAGTCTTCTCAAAATATTCTTTACAGTGTTAATTTTTTTATCTCATCACCAGGCCCACTAATTTATCATAGAATAGTAGTAATATAAATAAATAAATAATCTGCATTTTCATTAGTGTGCATATTAATATCATCCAACATGATTTGTAATACATGTATATTCACCACCTTCTCTTTGTTGTCAACTTCATAAATATTCTCTATTTTCTCCCACATAGACCATTTTAATGTAAAGTTGATCACCTTAAGATATATTTGATTAGAAAGAGCTATAGTTGGGATATATTGTGCTTTAGTATATGCACCCAACATTTTTCTATTTGTTACCTTCCTGGATAGAATGGTTTGATCAGGGGAAAAATGTACATCAATTTCACGGGATCAAAGATGAGATCACATCGTGTTCCTCAATATCTGAATGTTACTCCCACCAAAAAAAGGAACTCTTTTAATAGTAACATTATTTTTATCAAAGAAAAATAGGATAGATTTAATACAAGTAACCATTTCCCCTTGATACCATTTGAATTACATTAGAACACATTGAGAGGGGATGGGTGAATTAGGGTGTCAAATTTTTCATTTAAAGTGAAGTATATTATTTTCACATTGGTAGGACTTATTAATCCTATCTAAATAGGATTTTAAAATAATAAATAGTCACACAAAATGAAAATACACATCAATTTTACATGTTTCACCACTAAGGGATGTGTGAAAATAGGATTTACCGACAGTGTGTCGATCGTACCAAAAACCTCAAATAGTCACATGTTTTGGATTACAGGAGTTTATAACTACCACTCTATGCTAGGTGAAATACCTAAAATGGTTGTAGGGACAACACACTGCGTCACTCTGATCAGTTTTTCTAACTCCACCTTTCCCATTGCATTGGGATAATATTCTCTTATTTTATCAACTTGAAGTACACATTAATTTTTTAGAATTAATTCATGAATCCTCAACTGTAAATGGATTGTCAGTGGAAGTACCATAATAACTCACAGTGTTAATTTATTTTCTCGTACATATATATGTTAGGGATATTAATTACAATAACTAATTATTCCATTTTTAGGGATTCCTTGGGTGTTTTTTGTAATGGTGTTGTTTCTCTGTACCACTACCATTTCCATGTGCAAATGTTTTTTTCTGCATACAAACTGATGTCTTTGAATACCAAATATATTTTCATGAACTATCTAGATCCTTCACAAACCGTCTTTATTAGTATACTACACCACTCCTTTATGTATTGTCCTTCTCTACGTACTACCTTTCTCCACTTCATAATGTGAGGAATTCCTACAAGAATTGTTCTCTATTCCGTGCAATGTTTTCCTTACGCAGATGATTCTTTCCACATTCTATATTCTCCAACCTCATCACACAAGAAATGGGATTACTACTCCTGAAATAGGCACATATCTCCACAAATTTCTCTATATCAATTGATCCAAATTTTAAATGTGCGTAATTTTTCAATGTATACTATTTAGGAGATAACCCATCCCATTGTAGGTTCTAGGTGCATTTGAAAAGCGGTTGGGTTATCACCCCTCTTTAATTTTTTCCATGATCAATAATTATTCAGGGATCAATATGATGAGAAATGACATTCTCCACAGAGTAGAATCAAATATTTATATAATTAAAATAGTGTCCTAAAACCTTTAGAGATGATCTTGGATGTCAAGTTCATAATTAATTTAATAAATTTAATAAAAAATAATAATAGGATCATCAACATTTTTTCATTGATGATTTTGATCATTCGGAATTACCCTTCAAGAATATATCATTGTTTTTGTGATGATCCAAACTAGAATCCCTTTATCAATGATACACTCGTGCTTTGATGGTCTCCGATCAACCCCACTCATTCTCCGGGTTATTGAACATTAAAGTGACTATATTGGGTCGGTCCTACATGATCTATTTTTCTTCGACCATGAAGAACGTCTCTTGTTCTTAAGAAGAGAAGGAAGATGATTAGAGAGAGAAATTATTCAGCTCTAAAATTCTCAATTCACTAAGTGTATGGTGTTCTCTCAATGTCATAGAAGCAGTACTTGTATATTTATTCGAATGGTACATCGGTTAAAATATATAATTTCATAATAGAAATTAAATGTATCCATGAACATTGAAAAACCACATGCTCATAATAATAATACGGAGTCATTATTTATAGTCCACATAAAGTACAAAATAGTATTATTAAAATAATTCTGTGTCACAAAATAATAAAAGCGTTATTATTACTTTAACATGTTCCAACTAATAATTATTTACCTTCTGGAAAATAACTATTTTACTACCAGACCGGCCTTGGTCTGCTCGAACTCAGCCTTCATTTATTAAACACCCAATTAAATAAATAAATAACTTATTATATTCAATTAATATTTTATTTACAAACTACTAAATAAATATCTATTAAATGCTCAATAAAATATATAAATATATTTTATTTAATTTATAAGATCATATTAAATGTAATAAAATTATTCCATGGTCTGGATAATAATAAATTTTTCATTAATTAATTTCAAATTGAATTTAACTAAAACAATAAAAAAACACCTAGTGTGTTACACTAAAAGATAATTTCTTTTTTGCATTAGGCAGGCTTTCATTTTGTAAAAGAGTACTACCTTGAAATGGGTCAAGGAACCCAACAGAATGAACTAAAGTCGCAACAATAACATCCACATAAGAACACTCACTATGTAATATAATAACTTTGTCTTAATATCTCACCAAGTAGGTTTCATGATAGTGTCATCAACCATTATGCTTGATACGTCGTTCTTTTCGTACCTAAAATAACTCGTCGTTAAACTATGACCCTGTATGTTTGCATGATAGTTATATATAAATCCATGGTTTGATATATCAACATCCATAAATTGAAAGGAAAAATACTTTCTCGACATATCCATTAATATCATGATACTTGTGATGCACTAAACATACACTAGTTACCTCTAACTGTCTGTGAGATGGGTTTCTTCAATAAATAAATGTGTGAGAGTCATGATACTTATTATTGATAATATTAATGTCTAAGTAAAATTAAACATGTTCACAGATAGTAATATCCAATGACACCAAAACATGGAGAATTCTTCCTGGTGGACCTATTCTGATAATCTCATATATTGGATATTACCAAATTAGAACATAATGAGAGGAAAGATCATCTTCTTATGAGAACATGAACCTAAATTTATGCATGCTATATTTGCCTTCATAATATTGCATCAAACCATAGTACAATATTCTTATACAATCTCGAAGTTCTCATCGTACTGGGTAATGACAATGATGTTATCAATGCAACAAATACTATAGAAAATTAGTACACCATATTCATGCTGAATAATGACCAATATGTAATAAGATACTTAATAAACAAGTAAATTTAATATCCATGTAATCAAAGTACATCCAATTTGTTCTACGACACCAACTCTAAAAATCTACATCTTAGACAAGAGCCCACTACCTTCGACATTTATTCTGCTAGATCTCATATGGTTATCATATTTTTAGTGAGTCAAGGCTTTAGTCAATGGGTCATACATGTTGTCTTTTGGGGAAATAATTCTCACTACAACTTCACCTCTCTGAGAAAAATCCCTCAAGAGATGATAATTTCGAAGTATGTGCTTCGACTGCAGACGTGACCTTGGAACATTTCTAGGAGCCACCATTATAGTATTATCATAGTACAGTTCGATGTGATCAATACTTCTAGGTATCAAATCCATCCCCTAGATGAATATTCACATAAAAAATGATTTATTAGATTCCCCAGAAGCTACGATATACTCTAACTCTGCTATATAATATGTGACGTCACTCTTAATTGAGATCTTCTTGCTCACTAAACCTTTATTAAGAGTGAATATGTATCCTATTTGAGACGTCATGTCATCTAGGAAGTCTGGAAACTAGAATATGCATATCCTTTGATAACATGTCACTTATCATTTCAATAAACCAAGAACATATAAATTGTACGACTTATATAGCTTAAGATAGTATTTACTGCCATCCAATGGTAGTCACCAGGGTCATCTTGATATCTGCCTACCACACTTAATGCATAGGCGACATCCAGTGTAGTACATATCATTTCATACAAGACTATCCTAATCGCTGATGTGTGTGAAGTCATTTTCATTATCATTCATTCTTCATTTGTCTGAGGACATATTTTCTTGGATAGATGAATTCCATGTGACAATGTCATTGATCCAACATGGATTTCATTATACTGAATCAATTTTGTATCTTATCAATGTATTAACATTGACTTAGGCCCAACAATCTCTTAGATCTATCATGATGAATCTTGATCCCAAGAATATATGATGTCTCACCAAAATCATTCATGGTTAATCATTTATTCAACAATGACTTTATATAATGTAATAATGGATTCATATTTCCAATAATTAATTTCATCAACATATATATTAGGAAAAAACATTGTCGTCCACCTAAACCATTTGTAGACACAATGCACACATTCCTTCTAGAAAAAACCAATTATTGTTATGACTTCATCAAAACGAATTTTCCATGACCAGGATTCTTTCTTTAATCCATAAATGGATTTGTACTACATTCATACCTTATTGGCATACATTGTAGTCATAATTAAATTATGTTGTGTCATATTGACATCTTCTTGAAATTTCCTATCATGGGAGGATATTTTTACATCTATTTTCTAAATCACATAGTCATGGATTGAGGAAATTTCCAATAAGATTCAGATATATTTAATAATTTAAACTAGAGAAAAGGTTTCTTCTTAGTCAATTCCTTTATGCTATTTGAACCCTTTTACAACCAGTCATGCGTTATAGGTTGTTACTTGTCCTTAAATGTTCAGTTTCTTCTTGTATACCCATTTTGAACCAACAAGATTTACATCAACTGGAGGATATAAAAAACACAGGCCTTGTTTTGGTTCATGGAGTCTATTTCTGAATTAATGTCTTTTTCTCACATGGAAACATCCATTCTACTTACTTATTCCTTGTACGTTAAGGATCATTATTATCAACTAATAATGTGTCACCTTCCTCATAACTAGAACATTGTACCGTTCCGTTTCTCTAACCTATCTTGTACTCATACATAATTCTTGTGTCTCTAGAAAAGTTCTTTCTTCCATAGGGCTTTGTGGAATCTGTTCTTGTAACAACTATAATATACATTGAGGCTCAACTACATCGAATTATATCTCTCTCCCACTATCAAATTTGAAGATATACTCCATCTCAAAGAATATGGATTGGCATGCCCCTATAAAAGTTTTCTATGGGGTTGTATAGATATTATCCCCATGTTTCCTCGTGTTATCGTATAAAATCACACATTCTGCCTTGGGGTGCACGTTTGTTTCATGAAGAGGCCTTAACAAATGAATCGCTTACAACACACGTGTAAATTTTATAACATGGATTTCATTCCACTCCAGAACTCATACAGAATACTATTTATCGATTTAGTTCATACATGGTTTAGTTTCTGCACTGTGGTTTGTAACCTATATCCCCAAAAATTTTATTGAATAATCTCATGGATCATCTTTGATCTCATCATGTCCAACAGGGTGCGGTTCCCCCTTTCCTTTACACCTTTCCAATGGGGAGTGAAAGAAGGAGTGAGTTGGAATAGGATCCCAAATACCCCTAAATAATCAATGAAGTCATGATTATGATATTTTCAATATCGGTATCAGTGGAGTTTATTAATCTTCTTAACAATATGGATATCAACTTCATTATTGTAATCGTTGAGCTTATAAAAATAATACGACTTATAATTCATTATGTAGATATATCCATATCTACTAAAATAATTAGTAAAATTTATAAAGTAATAGAACGGTTTGTTAGCTTCTACTTGAAAATTTCCACACACTTCAATATGATACAAGTCATGTAGATAATTGGCCCTTTCACCTCTCCAAAAAATGGGGCTTTGGTCATTTTTACATGTAAACATGCATTAAATACACCATGTGGTTTTCGTTTGAATGAATATAAATAACCATCTTGAGGTTTCTTTTTGAAGAGGTTCTTGATTACATGACATAGTTTGTGATGCCAAAGTTTGGTGTGGTATGATTCATGTTATGTATCTTTGTTATTGATTTCCGTTACATGGTTGGTGTAATCCTACATTCAAAAACCGCTATATAAATGTTCCCTACCAAAAAAATGCTATAATTTTAAAATATGCTTCATTAATTTTGAAATATGAAAAACACATTTGTATATTATATAGACACATAAATAAGGTTTTTAGTAACATATTAATAATAAAAACAACCCATTAAAAGAATGATCATCCATCTTGGAAACATGAGGTGGTAGTCCCCGACATCTACAACAGAAGGTCTCACTATGTTGGATGCTCATAGATCTACCTCCCTTCGGTGAATCTTTATTAATATACTTGGTTCATGTATTTTGATAGATATTTTATCACCAAAAGATTTATCTAATATAGAAGTTTTAGAAACATATAGATTTCATTCGATAAAAATACA
Organism: Viscum album; assembly: GCA_963277665.1. NCBI lineage: Eukaryota > Viridiplantae > Streptophyta > Magnoliopsida > Santalales > Viscaceae > Viscum > Viscum album. Next base: position 321,981,262 of record OY728119.1, on the reverse strand, counting down.
CCTAAAGCTTCCCCTTTCAGCTTAGGATCAGTGAGGTTCTTCTTCTAGTGGAACTTTATGCCACATGTGAAAAAATAGCCTCATATTCCTTTTCCTCATATTTAACCATCCTTTTAATGAATGTTCATGAAGAATTATTGGCCTTAATTCTCTTGGCCTTACCTTTCTTCCAATTCAACAAAAATATTTTTGGATTTTCACACATCATATCAATGTCTACTTAGTGAATGGGGATAAGAAGATAAGATAAACAGTTATCAATTTTTTTCATATTTAAATTGACGACAAATTAATAGAAGATATGATATAGTGATGTGATAATAACATCGATTGACAAGTTATTTAGGGTATTTGAACACTAGAACCTCTAGGCACTCAATATAGCCAATGAACATGACTACATGAGGCATAGTTGGGGAACATTCTCCTATATTACTCTATATATGTGCCTTAGAGAACTCAAACGAATCATACGTTTCACTCTCCGAGTAAAGACCACATAAGTGATTGAGCATGCAATAAAAATTCATATTTTCATGAGAAATCATGAGTTCACTAGACATTGATGATAACATCTAACATTGATCATCGAATCTTTCGTTTAAATGTCTCTCGTAGACTAGGAAAACCTAATCACTTTCATCTTTGGCATGTTGATCAAGTAATGATGACTATCACATGTAAGACTTTCATTCATATAGGAGGCTTACCTGGAGTCATCCAAACCATTCATAGAAGTTAAATCTAATGAGTATGTTGTCTCTATTAATAATTGATAGTAGGTATAGTGTGGTTGTTGAGCCTGTCATTTTTATTCTACAATTAAATGACTAGATCATTAGTACTTTTTAATTAAATTTTATAACTAATAATAATTTTTTTACATACCCCATTATTTTATTAAGCCCCAATGGCCATCACCATTGAAATCAGAATGTCTAGTTTCCATGACATTCTAGTGGCAGGGATCCATATTCCCCTTCGCATAACCCTAACAAGGGATGTTCAAGATATTAAATGGTATTTAGATAGGAATTAAATTTACAACTATGGGCTTGTGGTTCATAGATCTATTGACTGGGCTCCCCAATCCTGAAATCATGTCTTTTTGGATTCCTCAACTCTTACTTCCATAATTAAACAATGTCTAGTAACTGATACTCCTCTTTTTTTAATATGGTTAAGTGAACCAAAAACCTTTCATAAGGTCTTCCTATATAAAAGATTGCGTCCTATCAAGGGTTGGTAAAACACATAGTTTTATTAAGTTTTTTCCATAATCAAGTAACAAAAGGTTTCGTCTGGGGTATTATTTTTTATGATGGATTTATATCTCTTAAGAATGAAATGGTTATTATCATTATCACATGAATTATAATATTATTTTGAACGTACTTATGTGATTAATCATGTCTTGATAATATTTATACATTTGTATGGTTTATTTTAGTTCCATCTTTTATATATTTAATTCATTAATAATGTGATTGTGACAACAAATCCATATTGATAATTTATGAAACTAAAAGAAATAATATAAATTCCATGATCATGAGATTTTGGAATTGATAGTTTATCGAGTGGTTGATAAAATAACCCTAGCCTAGAGAAGAAACATCTCGAACCTTTTGGGATTTTCTTTGTAAATTTACACTTGTCAACCTCTTTAACTCATGGTAATTGTTTCCTCTAAGATCCATCTTGAACCACCTCCACTAGCTTGGGAGTTCTATCAATTAGGTTTTTCTTTTTTTAATCTCGCATGCAAGTGAGGTGAATAAGGGGTTTTACAAAAAATAAACATTGTGCATGACTACCGTAAATATTAATAAGGAGAAGGCACACAAAACAACAAATTTAATATAAATTAATTAATTAATAGAAACCATCCTCATACAAAGGTCTTGGTCTATCTAATTATCATCTATACATTCAACTATATTTATTGATTAATTAAACAAGCATTCAATTCTCTAATTATTCTTGACTAAGATAAATGTCACCTGAATCAATTCATTATCATCATAAATTAATCAATCCATTTATGTTAAACCCTTTTTCTGAATTTCATTGAGATTCTCATCAATCATAATTTTAAACAAATAAATTCATTCAAAATTATCTTTATACCTAACTTATACAATAGTGAAAACCTGGTGAATTCAAATTCATAACTTCCCAATTAATAAAAATGAACATCACACTGATGTTAAATTAAACACATATACATAAAATACATATCACGTGTTGTGCCTCAGAATTACTCATGCACTATGGTACACGTATCAAGGGTTTGTATAATATAATAGTAAATATTACTAAATTTATTATTCTGGATGTGTACAAAACATGTAGTTCCAACTAAAAAATGTGTAATATTGCTCACTGTCCATCTGAACTACATGCTTGGGGACATTACATGTAGATGTAATTTGAAAATCATCGAAGTACACGGTGTGTTCATAAAGCCACATGCCATGTATGGGGTAAATGGTCCAACCCTAACCCAAAGTGACTATATGCCATGTCCGGTGGACTACATGGCGTGTATTTTGGAAACTGTGTGCCACATGTTCTATGTGAACACATGGATTCATTTAATATATATAAAGACTCCAACACAAATATTGGTTTGGCGAACCTGTCTGATGCATTGAATCTTGACTTCACATTGTGTACAATCAAATACACATCATGTGTTCTTGTGTTGTATGGCTAGGATGCTTTCACACATCTAGATAAGATACCATGTTTTATTTTAATCAAAATCAAAAGAAAAGATTTTTTATGTAAGTTAAAAGAGAAACAATATAGGAGGAACAAATACCAAGATTCATATTTGTAGAACTACAAACATGAATTGAATGATCTAAATTATAAAATGGTTAATCCCCAAAAAATATTTAAATAACTATAAAATATAATGTTACTACTCTGATACAACTGATACATTTCAGGTGTTGTAGCAGCTCTCTTGGGCTAGCACCCAACTTTAATTTTTACCATTATCACTGATAATTCTAAGATCAATAAAATGATTAAATCAAGTCTACATGGAATTGAATCATGGATATAGTTAAATAATGAAGAGGACCAAAACCATTAGAGAGGATCCTGTACATTATGTTTCTAATTATTTTAATTAATTTCATAATGAAAAGAATTCTTGTATCTTCATAATTTTGATCATTGATTATGTTGATCATTCATAATGACCCTTCCAAATTATATCAATGCACTTGTGAGGATCCAAAATAGTATCCCTCAAGAAGTGAACCCCACATTATCTGAAGGCCTCCGATGGACACCACTTGTTCTATGTGTGCTAGGGAAGAAAAGATAGTGTATTGGGATGATAATTCTTGATTGCTTGTTTTTTAGCCTTGAAAAATATCTCTCGTTCTTGAGTGGGGCAGGAAGCGATTTGAGAGAGAAATTGTTTAGAGAAACAATTATTAATTCAATATGCGTGTGGTGTGTTCTAATGTCACAATAAACGTACTTGTCGATTTATAAGACTATAAATTCAGTTACAATATTAAATTTTACAATACCAATTAAATACATTCATGAGAATAGAAAAAACCCATGCTCATAATAATTATACCATGTCAGTATTTATTGTGCTACAACATGCACAAAAGAGAATTATTAATAAAATTATGCATCATAAAAAATAGTAGTGTCATTATTTTTTTAACTTCTGTTAAATAATAATTATTTACCATTTTGAAAATAATTATTTTACTAACGGGACATCCTTGCTCGGCAAAAAATACACGTCCATTTTTTAAACACCCAAATAAATTTATAAATATTTTATTCTCTTAAATATTTATTTACAAACTAGTAAATAAATTTTTTTTAAATGGTCAATAAATTTAATAAATAAATTTTATTTACTTTTTGTGATCATCATAACATGAATAAAATTATTCCACAGTCTTGACAATGTTATTTATTTCATTAATTATATTCAAATATAATTTAATTAAGTCCACCAAAAACACATAGTGTGTGACCCTCTAGGATTCTTTTTAGTTGGAATTGGGCGGGCATCCCAAATGTCCTAGAGTATTGTCTAGCATTTGGTCAAGGTTCCAATGTGAAATAATGTAAATTCTCAACAATGGCATACACATATGAAAGAACACAGTGTAATATAATCCCATTATCTCAATATCACAACAAGAAGGTTTCATGACATTTTAATCAACCTTTATTCTTGATATGTCATTCTTTGATAACATATAATAAACTCTTCATTACACCATGGCCATGGAATTTTTTGTGAAAATTCGATTTAAATCAAATGGTCAATATATCAACTTTTATAAATGTGTGGGACAAATCCTTCCTCGACATATCCGTTAATATCATGTCACTCGTGACTCACCCAATGTACCCTACTTTCCACTAATTGCCTATATGACGATTTTCATCAATAAATCAAAGTGAGAGTGTCGTGACACGTATTAATGATATTAATAAATTTTATGTATCTTTATAGATGCTCACATATAGAAATTTGTCATGAAACCAAAAAATTAAAAATTACTATTGTCGGGTTATTTATCATAATCTCGTGTCTTGGAGATTACCTAGTAAAAACATTATAAGAGGAAGTCTAATCTTCTTACGAGTACTTTCCCCTGATGGTCTACATTAAATTCCCCTTAATTGTATGTCATCCATCCAAGGAACTATATTTAAGAATATTGTTGTTGCATTTCATGGTTCTCATCATAGATAAGAAGAACCATGACCTTATCAATGAAACATATACTATAGGACATTATTACTTCATAGTCATGCAGAAAAATGAATAATATGTAATAATATGTTTAATATTTAAATAACATATATAATAATGTAATCAATATACCACTAGATGGTTCTAGGACACAAACTCCTACACCAACTTGGCAACTGGAATATTTACCATTGCCACCACCCCTTAGATTTGGAATAAAAAGAGTATATTGGACATATAAATAACATCTGAAAAATAACCCCTTCAAAATGAGTTGTGAATATTTTATCCTTAGTTAGCATCACCAGTTTCATAAATCTTCAAGAGGGTTTCAGATAAATATGTGGTAATTCAAAATTAACCATAAACCACTAGCTTGAGAGCATTTATATCTCAACTTCTATCCTATGAATCGTTAATTTTTTTATTGATATCAATTAATACTAAAAAAAGATCAATAAATTAATTAATGGTTTCCATAAATAGTCCCCAACCCATAGGTCATAGGGAATTTTCATCATCATCAACATCATAGAGGGAAGCAATCTTTTCTAGGATGAGAGGTGAATATCGAAAAGCATCATCTCATTTATTCCTCTTCCTGTAAGAAAGTTCTTTTCTTTTTTGTGTATAAATATCATACACTACCATAAAATCTATAAGGATATAATCGTGGGAAACATTCCCAATGGCTATCATCTTTAAACAAATTCAAATATACATCCTCCCATACATCAAAAAATAGATGATTGACCTATAAGAGAAGAATCGGAGTGTTAGAATGGCATTGGATCCATGAATATAGTCTACATAATTAGAGGAGTAAATGTTAATTGTGAATTCCCTACATTATAATAATAGACTCTCCCCCACTAGGGTGATCATTTGCTTTGAGCGTGGATCATGAATCAGTGGGATATAAAATAGGGCGAACAAATCATTTCCCACCCACTACATATAGTTGGAAGTGGGACACACAACAGTACCACTAGAACTATAATTTTTATTGAGTACCTAACTTCTCAAATGAAATCCATGGATGGGATATTCACACATGTGTATCCTATGAAGAGGCAATATATGTAATGGGATGATGAAAATTTCCACCACATGATTTTTAATTCCCACATTCTAATTATTTTATAGTTAGGGAAATAAAAATAAACATATCATGAATTTAGTGTGCCAATGTATCATTATTGTCTACCCATGAGACCAGAAAATTGTGACCAAAATAATGTTTTTCACTAAAATTGGTTGTGCCACCCTTTGATTGGTAAATAAGTCCTGCAATAGAATCCATTGTATGATGGTGAGACCATCACTATTCATTATTTTATCCATTTAGCTACAAAATAATGAGTAATATATTAATAAACCTTAATAAATATATGAAATTAAAAAACTAGTTTGTTTTTATCTTCATAGATATATGAAAGGGTTTGAATTATTCACTCAACACCCCCTCTTGCTAGAACATTTTCTATAACTCTATGATGAACATATCTAGGGTGTAGTACTGAATCCTCTAACCATGATAAAGAATCTAGGAGTATTTTAGGAATTTTTAGATATGGATAAAATCCTAGAAGATTCTATTCATTATAACCCAGCTAAATCTCTTCATATTCCCTCTGTACGAGGGTAAAGCCTTATAAAGTTATAGGATTCCACTATTACCATCAAAACAGAAACAATTCTAATTCAATAACTTTCTTAGGCCTTGAATTTTCTAAGGAATTACATCAAGTAAAATCCTATAGAAAACCCTCCATCAACCAAATGCTAAATGAGATCCGAGTATTTATATATTTGATGAATGGATGTACAAAAAATACTCCTTCTGAAATGTGATGGTCTCATTTTATTTCCTTGTATTCGTGGATGATAACATAATCAAGCTATTATATCATAGGAAACCCAATGAGGTCATCCTTAATGATCATCCCAACTAATTCCCTTTCCATAGGAGGTTGGGACTCACCATACATGATTTATTCATCTCAAATATATCCTCAAATGTGTGGATGATTCAAGATAGGAGGTGTTGGAAAATTTCACAGCACAATTGATCTATGTAACCATTTCTCAACGAAAATAATATGATGATTGGAATGATATTATATCTAAGTGTGGGATATAGTTAGATAACTGGATCGCTCAAAATATATTCGAACAAGCTCATTACGCCTAATTAAAATTGATTCCTAGACATATAAAGACCTTATTCTTAAGGGAGGTGACATTGAGAATAACTGACATAGGTGTATGTAATAATTATACACATTAAGAGATAGAAGATGATGAGTAATATTAATATCCTCTATAAGATCAAAATAATTAATATTTCATTTCATAAAAATCCAAATAATGGGAACGTCCCCATGAAATAGAACCGTCATCAGTTCAAGATCGCATATTCTGATCTGTTAAACAAATAAATTAATCAAAATATTTATTTTATGATTAATTGTATTTAAAATATGAGTTTATCATGAATATCCTAGAATATGGAGGACAAATAATCAAGATTCAAGGATATAGTGGATAGTGAGTGCATAGTAAAACTGAATACCTAATTAACATCTCTGCATAAGAAATATAGGTAGTCGATACACATGGTGAAGCATTCCAGCAAGTGAAACTGAAAAACAGAAGATTTATAGATCCCTCATATTTTCATTCAATCATTTTCATCTTAAAAAGTCTACATTTTGGGGGTACAACAATCTTATCAGGCAAGACACTGTTTATGGCTAAAAAACTACACCACTGGTAGTAGATGTTCAATCAAACTCTGCACAAGCTCAGGTATTTCCCTCTTCTAACACCTAATATCCTAAGACACACAATAGTTTATAGTTCAACATTGGGATTAAATAACATTTTTCATAAAATTAATTCATTTTAAATCAGATGGTTTGTATCCCACCTTAACTTGGAATTATTCATTCACACCATAATTAAAAGAAATTTTATAATCACTCATTGTGGCCCTTAAAATCCCACATGAGTTATAAATATAATTCATTTTAGTCTTATATCATCTATTCGAGACCATTTTATCATAATTAAATATCACCATCTCATTAACTAATTTGTATTAAGAGGAGGTCATCTGTGGACATATCAGACCCCTATACGATTCTCAAAAACATGATTACACTGATATCTGAAGGGGTCTGATTGAAAAATGTTCCGGGATCATCCACATATGTATTTTAATTCTTAATCATTTAGTATATTTTATGGGAGACTTATCTCCTTCATATGTGACCACTCATAGGTATTATATGAGCGATAAAAGACCTTTTGGGAAGATCAAGCTCTAATTTCAGTTTGGGGATATCATGATTAAATTTGAGAGCATGGTTTCATCAAATACACATCATATATCGTATTGATATGATGACCATGGATTCATATCCCCATGGGGTTACCTTCAAGATTTGACAAGTATTAGAAATAGAAAATTTATGGAAATGTTGGCATACAACATGGTGACATTTACCCCTTAGATTTTGTAACACCACATATGATGAGGCATGTTTCAACAAAATTGATGGAAAAAACCTAATGGTGAGTAAAAATATACATATTTATACCAACAATGAGTTGGATATCACCCATGAAAAGTATATGGAGTCTGATAATTATTTTTTATGTGCTAACCATAAAATATATTGAGGAAGTATAAATATTCCAAGATGACTCATTTTCTCTTATCCCTGGTGATAGCATGAGAGAAAATAATTAACTCCAAAATAACCCTATAATGATACTAGATGCTGAGGGTGAAAATTCCTCTTCCCACATCATCTCTCAACCTAATTGTGATAGAGATTCCCTCAAATTCCCTATATCATGTTAGGACCAATCTAATTATAAATTTTAATGTTTCCATGTGTAGTCTTTTTGTTTCAAATAATGTTTTTGATGAAAATTCAATAACCTAACTTTTTTTTCAAAAAATGAATCAGACTCACTTTTTACATCTTAATGAGAAGAAGTTATTTCAAAGAAATGGTTCTAATCCAAATCACCATGGGTATAGAGTCAGTTGAATTGATTGTAATCACATTCACATTATGTATAGAAATAAAGGATAAATTTAATTGAGAATATATTTTACTAGAATTAAATGGTAATTGGATTCACTCTTAATTCAGTGTAGAAGAAGAGGATTATTTATAAAGAGTCGAAGTATATAATAATATGATTAAATAAATATGATAATGATTTACTGATATATAAATCTCATATATAATAATAATATTGGGAAACATATGAAGCGTACCTGATTAAAGAAAGGGGGAGTGTAATAGACGTAGCTAATTGTTTTTATATTTATTAGACCTAAAATTAAATAAAAAAGGCATTCCAAATTAGACCTAGATTTATGGTATCCATGTGGATGTGAGGAAAGATACGTTTCTGATAAAAAAAGAATCATAACTAGTATAATTTTATCAGAATGGAAAAAAAGGAAAATGCAGTTGAATATAATACTCAGATTTATCATACCCCGAGTGATTGTACCAAGAATGATCGTACGTAGAATGATCGTATCCAGCATAATCATCACCTTGATGATCCTATATATGGAAATAGTAGTTAGAAATGATTTTACATGGGATGAAAAAGAAAAATAATTAGGTTGGAATGAATGTAATGTTATGATTATTTCCAATTTATATCTAATAATGCTAAACACATTCTCAAATAAATTTAAATTCATGAAGGATGTCATGATACAATGAGAGTTTTTTGAATGAAAGAAGTTGGTGGAAATATGAAATGGAAGAATAAAAAAGTAATGAAAAAACTGATAAAAAATGTAGTGAAGAATTCAAAATTTGTTGAGTTATTTTTTTTGAATTTCAAGTGAATTTCATGTTGGTCAAGAAAAAAGGCAATGAAGTAAAAATTATTCAAGAGCGTAGATGAAGGAGTCAACTAAATGTGCTTTCAAGGGTGGAACATGAAATTTAATGGAATGATTTTCTTAAATTTATATAGATAATTTTATTAAATATTCAAAATGGTAAATACATTATTATACATTTACATTAAACTACTATAGTGAACTGTTATGATGAAATATGATTCTGAAAATAAAACTCTTATTTTGATATCATAATAAAAATTGTATTGAATGTCTGAAGAAGATGGAATGTTTATAAAAGAATAAAAAATAATGTATAATATTTGGAGAAGTAAAAATTCAGTAGACATTTTAGTTTAAATTTTGTCATGGGTGAATTTTCTCTACTGATAATGGTTCTAGGATTCCCAGCAGAACCATTTATGGTTCACCTATAAAAGGTTAAATGTACATCATACTTCTTTGAGAACCAATGAACTGGTCATCTCATAAGGGATAAGAGCATAGATTGTTAGATAGAATAAGATGATTCAATATTTATTCCTTGATGATAAATATTTGATGGACTACTGTGAAGGAAGATGAAAAAATATTGCAATGGTTTATTCAACTTATCTTATTATTCAGTGTTGATTTTATTCTTCTAATTAGCATAAATTTAATATCAATTTTTTTAGTTATCATCATATACGGATGGATTAATCAAATTATGGAGTTCTATATTGGGGAATCTAGAAAGAGGAAGAATATTTCTTGAATTATCTCAATCGTACATATCTAGTACTATATATTTTTGTATAGAGATCTTCACACAAGAAGGAATCATATTGAGTTTTTCCAACATAATTTAGAAGAGGTTTTTATTCATCTATACTATATTTTTTCAATGTTATATTTTTTCATAATGGGGATAAATGTACCTAGAATAACAATACCAAGAAGAATATTTTTGGTAGAATCATACTCGAATGAATCAGATAGAGAAAAGTTGACTAAGAAAATTAGAGTGTTATTTCATTAAAAATGTCTTGAAAATTCATACCATCTTTTGCTTAAGTAATTGAAAAATTAATCTAAAGTAGTAATTTTTTTTAATTTAAATAAATCAAATGTTACAAGCATTGTCACAAAAATATATTTAACCTATTTATGCTAAGATGGTGCACACACACTATTGGAATTTTTTAACACAGAGCTACTAGAGTGAATATGTATATCCTAATCTTTATAATCCAATGATTTTATTCATATATATGTTTTATTAATGGATAAATTATATAATATACCATTGATGTTTCTATTCTTAATGGATAATGGACCTTGTAAATACATATTTTCTATGTCAATTATTTTTTTCTAGAAAAAGAAATAAATATTTAACAAGTGGTAAATGTTGTTTCAATTTTAGGTAAAGATAAAAATAAAATGTATCACTAATTCACCCCTACTTCTATTACTGATACAATTATCATGACATAGAATTTTCATGTGGTATCATAGCATAGGTCCCATTCATTTTTTCTTTGCTGATAGAGAATTTGGGTTTTATTAATAGTAATTGTATTCTAGTTTTTAATAAAAATAATTATTATATATGTAATGATAGAATGTTCCCTAATATTATGTTTATTGGATATAATTTTATTGATGTTAGAAGATATGATTTATCTTATATTTATTATAAAACTCCCTAGACATATGTTGAAAAGTTGAATCTTAATAATGATGGAAGGGACAAGAATGAGAATTTTTAATGACATTCTTAATGCTAATTATTTTTTGTAAAAGGTGTTATTATAGTCAAAGGTAAATTAGATAAATTAAAAACATAAATGAATGTAACCTTTAAGAATTTAAGAAAAAACTAAAACTAGGGATATTGTAGAATGATGACTTTATGTTGGGTGAGTACAAATATGTTGGGGACATCTTTACTAGGGTAAATGACATTTTATATACTATTAGAATTCTTGGTGAAATGTTAGATTATTATATAGTTTTTGAAAATATTTTTAGAATCCATTCTAGTATGTTTGATTCAAAATAATCTTTAATGGAATATAGATATCCTGAAACATTGTCTGCTAATTATTTTAATAGAACAATTTTTACTTATGAAATGGTAAGGGAGAACACATTGAAAAGAAAAAAGTATTTTTGGGAAATTTCATTCAATATTATGAGGAATTAAAATTTATATTCATATTTATGATTATTATGGTGAATAAAATGTTGAATATTAGTTATATTGAAACATTGATGAAATTGTATCCTTGATTTGTAAAAATTCCAAAATAGGGGTAGGGATATGAAAAATTCATGCAAAATATTTTGAATATGGATTCATTGGTCACTTTGCTTCAAATTTTCGACAATGAAAGAATAGAGATGATAATAATGAAGAAGAAATAAATCCAAAATGATCATGAAATAAAAATTGTGACAAACAAAAATCATATTCCATAGGATGTGAGAGGAATCTCATGATTTTCAAAAGAAGAACTTAATATCTAAATACGATGAAGAAGAAGTTAACAATCCTAACTCCAAAAAACTATGTTGGGGGCGGTATGAGAAATACATTCACTACAAATAGTGAATTTTGATGTGCTCTGAAGCAATAGTTATGATGAAATAGAAACTGAACTTAAATGTCCTTTGATATATGAGTTTAAGGAATGCCCGAGAAAGATTATAAGACTTGAAAATCAAGGTTATTCGTTGGAAAATAAGTTCTTTTTAATAATAAACAAAAAATTTCTTCATGATGAGAATGTGATATTTGATTAAAAAATTGATGACCTGAAGAAATATCTTGAAGAATAATGTCATTGTATGGAGTATTTTGAAGTGAAGATAAATGCACATGATGAATATTCAGAACATGTTCGAAAAAATACATTTTAAAATAGGACTTGTAATTATGAGTTTCCAATACTATATATCTAAAGTTAGTGAAACTACTCTTAAGTAGAAACATGACAAGGATAAAAAAATATACCATTAAATGTTGGGAAGAAAAAAATAATTGTTTCTAAAAATTTGAATGTTAGGAAAGTCATGTATAATGGAAATTTTTTTATAAATTTAGAAGTATCCATGATCTCAAAGTCTAAAAATATTTGGAAACATTATAGATCTAGAAAATATTACAATACATTTGATTTCCATAATTCTAAAATGAAAATGAAGACTCATATTGACAAAAAAATGATGGTGGGTTGAAAATAAATTGTAGAAGGTAGATGAAAAACATATTCTCAATTCCAATCAATATTGAAGTTTTAGATGAAAATATGCAATCTATAGAAATTAATATATTGTGGTGGATTTGAATATATGAGAAATATGTGTTGACATAACCAAAAACATTATGATTTTTCCATAAGTTGTGAATGAAAAATATCGAGGTGTGTCAATTCCCTCGAAAGAAGAAGTTTGAGAAGTCTATTTTCATGACACCATAGTCTATTGGTGTAAAGAATGAAAATATGTTCCAAACATTGGAACCCATTTTGTAAATATTTGAACAACATGGTATATTTTTAAAAGGATTTTTTTGTTACATTCATAATAAAATCATGTAATCAAATATTAAAAGTCAATAGTGAAGAAAGAAAAGGAAGTTGAAAATGATCTTGTTGTTGAAACAATACTAAATTACAATAAAGGATAACCACATTCAACTGTTGATAGTGGGTGTTATTCTAGTATAATAGATGTCTTAAAATTGTAGAATAATGTGAATTATTTTACAGACAGTACTAGGAAATTTGACTATAATGAATCCCTAAGAATCAAATATGTTAGTTTTCACTTGAAATGGGGATGACCTTGTTTGCTTAAGGTTCAAACATTCCAATCGGTTTCTAACGGGTTTTTTAATAGAACCGGAAACATCCAATTATTCTATACCCATTTGAACATACTTTCCAAAGCTAGGTTCTCATTAGTTGTGGATCGATGAGGCTTAATAATTTTCATTGATCGAGAGGATGGGAGGTCAGACTCATCACACCTTTTTGGGGGAATTATTTTCTACTTCGGGAATCTCTTTATAGATTTAAGTTATGTTCGAGAATACATATTACATTACCAAATATGAAAATGACATTTCCTTAGATTTGACAATAAATGATTTATATGTATGAGATTTAGTTAATCTTTTATATATATTTGAGGTTCTTCATCTATAGAGAATCATTTTTATTTGTTATATATTATTTTTCAATGGTATCCATTAATACATTATATAGAAATATCTTGGTCTTTATGATAACCATACTTTTATTAAAGCCACTCAGTGGGGCACTTGAAGTTTATTGTCATTCAGAATAACATGGATTATTTCTGAGTTGGGATCGTACCCGTAGATGGGGTACATAGGTATCCTAAAAAGGAATCATAACCCATTTAGTTCGGGAATTAAGATATAGTTTATCATCATACAGGATAGATGAGAATTAATGGATGATAGGATTGAACTTCATAAAGGCTTCCAACGTACTCTAATTTTAAGGTAGAGATCAAGGTCCATGTAGTTCGGTTAAGAATGAATTATTGGTTTTACGTATGATTAATGGAACAAAGAGATGTTTCGTTGTTACTTTTAAACTCTAAGCTCACGTGAGTCATGCACAGTGTGAGAAACAAGAGGTATCAGTAAACCTGACAATTTGTGCCATGAAAGATGTGGTCACAAGGAATGATATGGGGATTATGTGTTAATGATTTCCCAAATAGATAAAGATCATGATTACATTAGAGAAGAAGCCCTGGAACAAGGTCCATAATGGTATGTGTGCTTTATAGAGATTTGGATAATCTAAATTGTGGATTACTCTAGAGGAAGATGCCAAAATTAAGAGGGGACTTTTTATTGGGTTTTAATCATGAGATGGAATCCCAAATCAAAAGAAGTTAATTTTGGTAAAGAGAATTGATGACTAGGGATTATTCCTGAGATGGAGGCCCAGGTTAAGGGAATTTGTAATTTGGGGCTTACTCCTAAGGAGAATTCCCATATTAATTAAACTTAAACGAGGGCATAATCCTAAAAAGGAAGCCCGAGATAGGATATTTGAGAATTGGAGCTCACTATTGAAAAGGAAGCTCAAATAAAAAGGGAATTATGATTGGGACTTACTCCTGAGAAGGAGGCCCAATGTTTAAGTAGATTTAGGACTCGTGGATTACTCTTAAATAGGATACCCAAATTAAATATCTTTTCTTCTTAAAGGATGAGTTTTAATGAATGAAATCTCTAACTTTAGTGACGTAAAGACATATAAGTCCCTAGGTTTTGAGAGATGTTCCACAGAATTCCTTTAAGATAATGAATCCAACAATGTAAACATGCCATATATGACTTTTAACAGGGTTTCTAATGCTGAATCTTGAAGAGGAGAGGTGGATTTGAGAAAAAGAGTTGAATAAGTAGGAGGGGCACCCAAAAATAGGTAGCCGCGCAAGTCCTGTTGTGGTGCACAAGTCCTGGTCGTGCATGTATACCTACACGACACTTGGGTACTACCGCGCCGGTCAACCCATAGGTTAATACTTGGGCAAGGATTGGATCAAGTCCTTAGTATTATCCCTAAAGGCTTACAAAAGAGGGGTACACATGTTCTGTTGAAGGGATAAGGCGGCGCACAAGTGTGGCCATTTTCTCTTAAGGGTTGGATTCTTAGGCACGCAAGTATTGGTGAATTTAAACACTTAGGCCTTGTTCCCACTCTTTATATCTTCCATTCTAGGTAAGAAATTACCTTATAAGTCTTCAAAAGACTTCATGAAGAGACTAGGGTGCTAAGAGCTCAAATCTGACTTTAGGAATTTTTCGTCCTTGAAATGGGAGGCCCACAAGGGGTATTTATAGGCTACTGAAGACCTTGGGTGAAAATCATGTAGGGTGCGCCTGTCACCTGTGTTCCCAATATATGGTGTGCATGTATACTTGTGCGACCATGATGAGACTTGCACGACCCATGTGTGAACAAATCATTGTTCATGCGTTTGTCAATTTTTGATATTTATTTAATGGATGAATAACTTTATACTAAGGTATTCCCTTTCTCCAGTCATTAGACTCTTGTATGAAAAGGAGCTTCAAAAAAAGTCACCCCTCAGAGTTGGATTCGAAAGGAAGGAGGATTTGACTCTGAGGTAAAGGATAAAACCAAGGATGGGTGGCATGCATGTTCTGAATGCGCATGTAGAGGTGCACATGTGAGAGTTCTACAGGCATCGACACGCAGGGGTGTGGCATGGCCTATATATATGCACCTCATTCTCGTACTAAGAACCCAACATTGAATGCTTCTGATCTCTCTATGCATAGGTTGATCTCGTCTCTCTAGTGACTTACTTTCCATGGTTTCATTGCTTCTGTTCGTGTCGTGCTTCTGTAGAGGTGTTTGGACTTGCACGGTGATACCTGCGTGCCAAAACATGTGTGACACCGTTACACTTGCACACCAACATTTGACTTGTGTGCCTTAATGACTTAACCAATTTTTCATTTTTTTCACAATTTTTTTTGAAATATCAACTTACTTATGAATTAATTGTTCAACCTTTGTGCAAGTTAAATGGCTCCTAGAAGAATTGGAACGACTGATGAACTAGAGAGAAAGAAAATTGGTGATATGAGGAAATTGTTTTACCATGATTACTATGATATCTGTTAAAGAACTCTTCCATATCTGGAAAGTAACTTGAATAAGTATCATCATAATTTTACACAGAGCATCTACTATCCCATGTATGGCCATAGTCATTGCAAGGAGTCAACATTCCAGATGCAAATAACTATATATCCAAGATGCAGCTGCACTGTTACTCCTCTATTTTGATTATGTTGTGCATTAAGAGCAACAAAAATGATGCGGACTTTCATGTTTTTCCTCTATGCAATTTTTCTAAAGATATGAAAATGGAATACCCATGGGATGAAATGTTTTCTAATGCCGGTTGGTGGAGAAATGTCTATAATGGATCTAGAACAATATATGAAATGATTACTCTCTCCAAATGGATCTTTACTTCTGATGCTCCATTCTCAAATCCATGTATCCATCTTCTAAGTCTCGTGGACAGAAACATAGTCATTGTTTGGTCAATAGAGAATTTTCTGAAACCATACTCAATAACATTCCTTTATAATTGTTCTATGAAGAGATGGTATCACTACATCTCTTTTTGTATCTCGTTGAATGAATCAATTCCAGGTGGCTGCTGATGAAGCTCGGGAAGCCGTAAATCAAATAAAGAGTTATGTTGAAACACTTTTTTAATTCCTGAAAAAGAGAACAGACCCTAGTATGTGGATGTCCGTCCATCTCTTGTGCATCAATGAAAAACAATTTCATCTTCAATCATTTGTACCTACATTATTTTTATACATACATTAATTTTTTACCTAATCCAATGGCCCTAGTAAGAATAATTTTATTTTTTCTAGGATTATTATGAATAACCATATACACATTGATTATTTTTATTTACTCATTATTACCTAAATCATACAAATTGTATGTTTAGTGAGCTGGGACTTGACTTATGTTCAATGTTCCCTTGTCTTTTGTGGGTAGTTTAATGTCCTGTACGTTTGACATAATAAAGGATAATGTTTAAGGTCAAAGTATCTTTGACCGAATGGATTAAAACAAACTCAATTCCTTGATAATCTATCTGAAAACATATTACCATATTCAAGTATAAGGGAAAATATGTAAAATATGACTTAAGAAATTTTGAATATGAGGAATGATATGAAAAAAGGGCTACAAGGCATTAGAGGAAGTATTTCCCAAGAATTAAGGTACCACTATTTAACAAACCCGTTAGGGGGTTGAATTATGCAGGGTAACTTAAGGGAATTGGATGCATAGTCAAATAATAGCATTTTTTGCTGACAGGTCTGTTATGTAGATTAATTTATGGAAGGCCGCCTAAGGGCACGTGCTGCATAGTCAGGAAAAAGAAATATCAGAAATTTTACTTTACTATTGCAAAAAACCCCAATGAATGTTTATAAGGATTCATATTTTCAAAAGAACCAAGTCTTCTGCATGGAGAGAGTTACATGATTATGGAAAAGGATATTTCCAATCAAGATTGTCAAAGAAATGGATGAATGTCACTCCTATGAAGGTCTGACCCAAACATAGTGTAGTGAAATATAAATCATAGAATTGAATAATTTAAGATCATGAAAGAGAACATGGGACAAATATTATAAGGATGGATATTTTTGCAAATCCCTACATATTGTCGTTAATAAAAATAAGGACAAAAGAGGTTTTCCTCCAATGAATGAAGTTACCACTATCTGAAAAACCTATTATGGGGTTGAATTATGCACGGAAGCCTAAGGGAATTGGCCTCATTATCAAATAATAGTATCTTTTGGATGACAATTCCATTATGTTGACTGTTTATGCAAGGCTGTCTAAGGGAAAATGTTGCATAGTCAGGCCAAAGAACTCACAGGTATCAGACAATTTTTGACTAGATGTGAAGAAAAGGGTTATAGAGATCTGGAAGTATTTATAGTTCGGAGTATGACACATCAAAAATGAGTATTGTCCAATGCATGAAGGAAATACAAAAGACAATGCTAACCATAATCATGTTGTGGATGGGTCATGGATTAAGGTGTTGGATATCACTACGTATTCCCTAACGATGGGAATAAATCCATACATAGATCATGAAATACAGTTTAATGTCATGTGGGATGAGAGTGTACGAGATCATAGTTTAGGGTCATAGAGCTCAGACCATAATGAGGAATATAAATTGTGTGTTTGTTATAAACATGATGTGAATGAAGACTAGGGTTTTCATACCACATTCATGTATTCACAGGGGGAATTTTCATCCATGGGACTGAAAGTTGTATTTGGTGTTAGGCACAATGACTTGGGTATAGATTAGAGGGATGCTGGAACATTTATACACATCTTATAAGGATGGGAATCATGCCTTATGTAGTTCTTGAAATACAGTTTGTACAAATTTAGTTCGTACATGTGAAGGGTGAAAGGGGAATTTAGTGCAATGATGGTTTGACCAGAGATTAATCGGTCAGAAATTATCATGTATGCACGTAGTCATTGGAAGATAACATGAATGGAGATCAATGTAAATATTGATTCCCTCTTAGGTAAGGCTGTTAAAGAATGTTTTAGTTTATTGTCGTACATGAAAAATGTGTGAATAGTTTAACGACATATATGTAACGACCCAAAGTAATATTAATGGAATATCCCTATGGATATAATTAAATTTCTCTTTATGTAAAATGTTTATATAAAATTTCGTCTTCTTTGGTTTTATGTTACGAATTGTGACCATTGATTTTATAGCCATTTAATAGTGATCAAAGGATTAGTATAATTATAGGGCTTTAACAAATCCAATTTACTCAGACAAAAGAAGTGATGGCCTCATCCAGTAGAATTGCTCCATACGAAGCCCATTTGTCGGAGATCGGAAAAGATATGGCGTCCATGGGCTTCGCTCTTGACCAATCCCAAGCTGAGCTTCATCATGTCAAGCTCGAATGGGACTGTCTGCGGGAAAAGTGGAAGTTGATAGAGATTACCACTCGAGCAATGTTATATGAACCACCACAAGAGTCTGTCACCATCACCCACCTTACCATTAGGTCTTATGCTTCTGTTTTAAGGGGTTATGTAACAATTCTCTAATACTATGTTTATGTACATTATTTTTTTGTATATGAAGTGCACTGTGTTGCATTTGTTGTCAATGAGACATGTTGTTGTCTTAGAATGAATGGATGTCAAGAATTGTCAATATGTGAATGCCAAAGGTTGTGATGGTGTTGGTGATGAAGGAGAATGGCCATGGTACTTAGAGACATGTCACTTAGGAGATTCACTAAGTGGCATAGGTTATGTGGTTGAAACATTCTCTAGTAAAATCAGACGATTGTTGAGCTGCTCTTTAAGTTCAAAGAACTTGTATCAACTGGATACAATGTCACAACATGATTGAAGACCATGCATTGTAGTGACAATGCATGAGGTGTTGAAGAAGATCCATCCACAAGACCTAAGTGGATGAAGTGAGCTAAAGAAGTCCATGCACTATCACTTAGTGCATGTGAATTTGAAGAAGATCCAATTTGATCTCTGATTAGATCAATGAAGAACATTGAAGATTCTATTTGATTAAGGAGCTCGGTTGATGAAGAACCTTCGTAATTCCCTCCTAAGTTGTGAAATGGTGAAAAGGTATTAAGAACATGAGGAGGAGATGGGAAATTCCTAAGAAGAAGAAGAATTAAGAAGGGAGAAGTGGCTTGGAATTTGGCATTTTACATATGGGATACTTTGTTTTTTAAAAAAGTGTTGATTCCGTCCTTTGCCAAAAAATAGGCCAGCCAAGGCACCTTGGGGGTTCAACCCCAAGGCTTGGGCACTAGGGCACCACGCCCGGGGGAACCCGTGGGGCGAGCCAGAGCGGCAGGGAGCACACCCAAGACACCGCATGGGCGCCTGGGGCACGCCCGGAGGAGCGCGGCAGGGGAGCATGAGCGCACCCGCGAGTGACAGGTAGTGCATAGCGGGCGCTAGGAGCGCGCCCGCAGAGGTGAGAGTGGGCGCAGAGCGCGCCCGCAGAAGAACACGGTGCGGGGCGGCACCGTGGAGGGAGAGAATTCAACTGAGCCGGTTGGGGTAGCGCTTAGTTGATAAGGCGCGGAGAAACCGGGCGCCGTTTCGATGTGGGACAAACATTTTTTCCGCGGAGCGAATCCCAGCCGCTCATCTGATCGCGCGGACGATCTAAGCCGCACATCTAATCCGCCGCGGCCCATCCTGATCGCGACCGTCCAAATCATCGATCCGACGGTCGTGGCTCGTCTTCCACCTCGAGCTCGAGCCGAATCCACCCGCGAAGCCGCCGCCGAACCAGGAGCCTCCCGAACGACTATTTTGAGCTCCCGGCCACCATTTCCGAATCCGAAGGCTCCATTGAGCTCGTCTGGACCTACCGAACACAACCATGCCTTAAAATTGGATTGCATGCGATGTATGAGTGATTTCGGTCGAGTCCGAGGCAAGCAAAGCTGCCGAAGTCCATTTGGGTTGTTGATATGCATGGACAGGTATTAAAGAGGCCATGCATGCGTTCTAAAACGCATGCACGTGAAGGAGGAAAATAAAAAATGAACCCGCAATTGACAGAAGATAAAATCAAGATACGCGAAAGATTTTTAACACGTTTGAAGTTTTTAAAGAACCGAAATCTTCAGGTGTTCGGTGTTTTATCACGCGGATGAGCCGAGGCACTCCGTGCCTATAAAAGGAGCACCCGAGACACTGTTTTTGCTTGCTGAATCTTTGTTGAAGAACAGAAGTCCCGTGAGTGCTCTCTGCCTCGCGAAGATCTGCCATGCGTGCACCACTTGCGCGGCAGCAGCCCGAAGCCATTTTTGGCTTTGCTTGAGTTCCTTGCGCGCTACTTCTTTGCGCGACAAGAAGAAGGAGGAGGAGGAGTCCCCTGTGCGCTATCCATTGCGTGACAGGAAGGAGGAAGGGAAGCGCCAACTTGCGCACCCCCTTTGTGCACCGCGCCCCCTGCACGGTAGGCGCTTGCACGGCCAAGTGCACCCTTGCACTTGCGCGCCCACGGCCGAGGTCCTTTGTGCCTTGTGCTTGTGCGACAGAAGCTGTGAAGAGAGGAAGGCCGCACCCCTTTGCGTGCCTATTTTGAAGGTGGAGTGAATACCTAGTGTGTGTGTGCAAATGGAGTAAGAGGACCCTACGGTTTTGTGTGTGCAAAGAAGAAGACCCGAGGACATTGTGCCTAGTGTGCTAGGTGAACAAGAGAAGGCCGAGGCCTTAGTGCCTTGTGTGCAAAAATAGTGGAAGAGGCCGTAGCCTTGTGTGTGCACACTATTGAAGAACAAATAAAAGAACATCTTTTGTGTGTGTGCAAAACAAGAAGAGGAAGAAGGCCAAGCCGTGTGTGTGCATAAATAGTGAATACCACAACAAAGAAGAACACATTTTGAGTGTGTGTGCAAGAGGAAGAAACAAGTTGTGTGTGCTAGACAAGAAGAGGCCGAAACCATAGTGTGTGTGCAAAGTGAAGTGTACACACTACGAAGGAGAAGAATAAGGATACTCCACACTAAATTATAACACACCTTTAAGTGTGTGAACAAATTGAAAAAAGTGTGTGAAGTTCAAGGAAGGTGTGTGCTTGAAGTGATTACACCCTTTGTGGGTCTACTACACCAAGAAGAGGAAAGGAGGAGTGCATGCATACATTCATGCACGTGCACACGTGAACAGTGCTAAATCAGTGGTGTGCATCTGAGGAGTCCAAGACTTGAAGATCTTGAAGAGATTTGAGAACCCATGCTATCAGTGCATGAAGATGAAGAGTTGCCATGCACTCAGTGCATGATGTTGAAGTGAAGTGAGACTGAAGCCAGACTGAAGTTAAAGATATTAGCTGCCTGAGTTTTCAGTAATTGAGAAGACCCTGATCAACAGAAGTGATCAGAAGATTTGAGCAAGACCAATAGACCATTTCAGAGGCTATTGAAGATTCTTGAAGAGTGAAGCCAGGTCATCCTTAGAAGAAGGTGATAAAGCCTGAGCAAGACGAGAAGACCTGATCATCACAAGTGATCAGAGGTACAGAGCAAGGCCAGTAGTCTTTATCCCAGACTGCTGAGGATACATGAAGAACTTAAAGTGAAGAAGAGCTACTCGTGTGACTCGAGGAGCCAAGAGAAGACCCTGTGGGACTCAGGGAGAACAAGTCTTTAGTGGGATTCTGGAGCAGGCCAGTGGGACTCTGGTAACACTATGGGACGCAGTATAAAGACCCTCCTGTGGGACTCAGGAGAGATACAGTGGGACTCTGTATCGACCATTGTAATACTAACAGATTATAATGGGAGAATCCATGCTGGGAGAGCATGGCAAGGATGTAGGCCTTTGGTGTCGAACCTTGTAAATCCTTGTGTCCAGTGCCTTTACATTTACTGCATCATTCGGGAAAGGTTGAGAGATACAAGAAGAGTGGATCGAGGCTTTAACCAGCCATAGAGGTTTAATTGATAAGAATCAATTAGTAAAAAGTTTTAAGGGATCACTGATTCACCCCCTCCCCCTCTCAGTGATTCACACTGATCTGGGCACTTCAATTGGTATCAGAGGGAGGTTACCTCTAAATGATCCAAGGGAGTCTTTATGAAGTGCAGATTTGAGGAAATGAGTGACCAGCCTCAAATGGAGATATCTGCCAAGACTCATAAAAATAGAAAGAAGAAACAGGTCAAGAAGATGAAGAAAGCATGTCCTAGCTGTGATGAAGTTGAAACAATGAATGATCTTCAGAGTGCACTCAAATATCTTCAGAAGACAGTCCCCATGGAAGTGGAAAACTGTACAGCTACAGGCATACATGATCTTCAAGAAGAAAATCACAGTTAGAAGAAGAAGCCAATGCTATGGAAGATCAGCTGGCTAAAAGGGTTGGCATAACCAACACTCTCAGAAAGCTGGTAAATGCCAAAGATGAAACAGTATCTCTTTGCAATGAAAGATATGAAGACACTGCTGAAAAATTGCAAAGAAGCCTTTCTGAAAAGAATTCTTTATGATAATAGTCAAAGATGTTGTCCATGCACTGGAAAAGAGGCACAAAGTGTCAATGGTTGTCAGAGATGCTCAACTAGAAGAAAAGTCAAAAGGGTGAAGGAGCTTGACAACTCATTTCTTGAAATGAAGCAGGTGCATGAAGACCAGATAAAACAGCTGGAAGAGAAATGGGAAGGAAGGCTAAGAACAATTGAGGATGAGAAGAACTCCCTCAACATGAAGTGTTTAGAACTGGAGGTGATATTGAAAAATCTGCAATCACCCAAAGCTGAATCCTCCCAGTCAGCTAAATGAATAAATGTTGCTACTCAAGTATGCTTTGAGCTGGATGATTCTAAGAGAAAGACATCCTCTAATAAAAGTGCAACATCTTATAGAAAGAAGGTACCATCCATACCATCTTGTACTGATGCTTCTAATTGTGTTTCCACAAAAAGTGTAGGATGGAAGAATAATTCCAAACAAATATGGATGAAGACAGTAAAGAAACAGAGCTCTCCTGAAACAACACAACTTGTCAAGAAAAGTACCCAGAAATCAGAAGTACACAAGAGGTCAAGATTTGTGGGTCAATGTTGGTGTTGTAACAAGTATGGGCATTGTGCAAAGGATTGTTGGTACAATCCACTGAATGCCAAAGCACAGAGGAAGCCCATGCCTAGGGGGAGCAATCCAGAAGAAAAGAAGCAGCATCCACAGGTCTAGAGACATCTGTTTACTGCTAACAGATTTGGATTGCTTGACAACATCTGGGATGTTTGCAAAAGTGGTCAAAATGATACATGTCAATCTCCAACTGTATCCAAAGTTGAAAAGAAGAGAAGATCACTGAACCTGGCTAAAAAGGAATCCTTGGGAAGCAAGAAGAAGAAAGCTGAAAAAGCTCCCAAGAAGATGTTGAAAAAGGAAGAGAAGTCCTTGGAGTCTAAATCCAAGAAGGGTGAGTCATCTAGAAGGACCACCAAGAAAATATGCTTCTACTGTGGAAAGAAAGGTCATACCATGGATCTTTGCAAACAAGCCATGGAAATAAATAGAAGCCAACTGAACTCAAACAAACAATCAATCCAAAAGAAGCAGAAGGGATTGATTGAAAACAAGTTGCCTAAGAGAGGTAGCTTGACAGCATCAAAGGAACCATGTGAAACTTCCAGAACTGAGGCCACACTTCCAAATGATTTACTTGTCATATGTCCACATCAGTTGCAACTTTCCAGAGAACTACAAAGAGTTGAAGATGAAGCTCTGGCAATTGCTAAAGCAAAAGGGAAGAAGAAGGTTTCGCATGAAGAAGTTTTGAGAACCACACCAGCACAATCATCAATGAAGATCAAATGTGCAAGTGTGAATACTGGTGAAAATGGGACATCCCGGTTGAGAGAATCTTCTCAACCTTGTTGTTCACATTGATGAACCAAGGTGGTTCCATCTTATTCCCTAATCACTTGTATTTACATGTGCTAACATTGCAGGGAATTGAAGATGATGATCATTCTCATCTGGAGAGTGGTTTGGACAGAATGGAGTGCACCCCTTGAGGGGGAGCCAATCTGAAGAAGATGGCATTCTTAGATTAATACCATCTTGAGAAAAGTGAAGGTATTCCAATCATACTTTCATCCCTTGTTTCTTAATTGAGTTTATCTTGTCAATTGTGGGGGAGTATGAATTGAAGATAAATGGATGAAAGGGGGAGCTTTATCTTTGCACTGAACTTTCTAATGAGTTTTGTGAAGTTGTGCAGGATTTAGAAAATTCATTGTTACATCTGAAAAATTTCAAACCCCCAAGCATGATCTCACATGTGTAGAGAATTGGGGACAGCACTGAAAAATCTTGGTTATATCACTCTTGTTTTCTACACCGGGTTAGCCCAAGTAGACTTAGAGTTGATTTACTAAAGGTTCTTTGCTAAAGAGAACATGTGGCATCATCCCTCTCTTAGTGATTTTTAAAGAAGATGCTATTCGAAGGGAGGAAGAGATTTTTTTTAAAGAGAACCACACCACACCTTTGCATTTGATTGCCAATAAGGGGGAGAAAAGATTGGCACACATATTGACCCATTCATATGTGCTCCCTAAGAAGAAGAAGAATTAAGATGGGAGAAGTGGCTTGGAATTTGGTATTTTACATATGGGATACTTTGTTTTTTAACAAAGTGTTCATTCTGTCCTTTGCCAAAAAATAGGCCAGCCAAGGCACCTTGGGGGTTCAACCCCAAGGCATGGGCACTAGGGCACCACGCCCGGGGGAACCCGTGGGGCGAGCCAGGGCGGCAGGGCGCACACCCAAGACACCGCATGGGCGCCTGGGGCACGCCCGGAGGAGCGCGGCAGGGGAGCATGAGCGCACCCGCGAGTGTCAGGTAGTGCATAGGGGGCGCTAGGAGCGCGCCCGCAGAGGCGAGAGTGGGCGCAGAGCGCGCCCGCAGAAGAACACGGTGCGGGGCGGCACCATGGAGGGAGAGAATTCAACTGAGCCGGTTGGGGGAGCGCTTAGTTGATAAGGCGCGGAGAAACCAGGCGCCGTTTCGATGTGGGACAAACATTTTTGCCGCGGAGCGAATCCCAGCCGCTCATCTGATCGCGCGGACGATCTAAGCCGCACATCTAATCCGCCGCGGCCCATCCTGATCGCGACCGTCCAAATCTTCAATCTGACGGCCGTGGCTCGTCTTCCACCTCGAGCTCGAGCCGAAGCCACCCGCGAAGCCGCCGCTGAACCAGGAGCCTCCCGAACGACTATTTTGACCTCCCAGCCACCATTTCAGAATCCGAAGGCTCCCTTGAGCTCGTCTGGACCTACCGAACACAACCATGCCTTAAAATTGGCTTGCATGCGATGTATGAGTGATTTCAGTCGAGGCCGAGGCAAGAAAAGCTGCCGATGGCCATTTGGGTTGTTGATATGCATGGACAGGTATTAAAGAGGCCATGCATGCGTTCTAAAACGCATACACGTGAAGGAGGAAAATAAAAAATGAACCCGCGATTGACAGAAGATAAAATCAAGATATGCGGAAGATTTTTAACACGTTTGAAGTTTTTAAAGAACCGAAATCTTCGGGTGTTAGGTGTTGTATCACGCGGATGAGCCGAGGCACTCCTTGCCTATAAAAGGAGCACCCGAGACGCTGTTTTTGCTTGCTGAATCTTTGTTGAAGAACAGAAGTCCCGTGAGTGATCTCTGCCTCGCGAAGATCTGCCCTGCGCGCACCACTTGCGCGGCAGCAGCCCGAAGCCATTTTTGGCTTTGCATGAGTTCCTTGCGCGCTACTTCTTTGCGCGACAAGCAGAAGGAGGAGGAGGAGTCCCCTGTGCGCTATCCTTTGCGCGACAGGAAGGAGGAAGGGCAGCACCAACTTGCGTGCCCCCTCTGTGCACCGCGCCCCCTGCACGGTAGGCGCTTGCACGGCCAAGTGCACCCTTGCACTTGCGCGCCCACGGCCGAGGTCCTTTGTGCCTTGTGCTTGCGCGACAGAAGCTGTGAAGAGAGGAAGGCCGCACCCCTTTGCGTGCCTATTTTGAAGGTGGAGTGCATACCTAGTGTGTGTGTGTGCAAATGGAGTAAGAGGACCCTACGGTTTTGTGTGTGCAAAGAAGAAGACCCAAGGACATTGTGCCTAGTGTGCTTGGTGAACAAGAGAAGGCCGAGGCCTTAGTGCCTTGTGTGCAAAAATAGTGGAAGAGGCCATAGCCTTGTGTGTGCACACTATTGAAGAACAAATAAAAGAACATATTTTGTGTGTGTGCAAAACAAGAAGAGGAAGAAGGCCAAGCCGTGTGTGTGCATAAAGAGTGAAGACCACAACAAAGAAGAACACATTTTGAGTGTGTGTGCAAGAGGAAGAAACATGTTATGTGTGCTAGACAAGAAGAGGCCGAAACCTTAGTGTGTGTGCAAAGTGAAGTGTACACACTAAGAAGGAGAAAAATAAGGATACTCCACACTAAAGTATAACACACCTTTAAGTGTGTGAAAAAATTGAACAAAGTGTGTGAAGTTCAAGGAAGGTGTGTGCTTGAAGTGATTACACCCTTTGTGGGTCTACTGCACCAAGAAGAGGAAAGGAGGAGTGCATGCATACAAGCATGCACGTGCACACGTGAACGGTGCTAAATCAGTGGTGTGCATCTGAGGAGTCCAAGACTTGAAGATCTTGAAGAGATTTGAGAACCCATGCTATCAGTGCATGAAGATGAAGAGTTGCCATGCACTCAGTGCATGATGTTGAAGTGAAGTGAGACTGAAGCCAGACTGAAGTTAAAGATATCAGCTGCCTGAGTTTTCAGTAATTGAGAAGACCCTGATCAACAGAAGTGATCAGAATATTTGAGCAAGACCAATAGACCTTTTCAGAGGCTATTGAAGATTCTTGAAGAGTGAAGCCAGGTCATCCTTAGAAGAAGGTGATAAAGCCTGAGCAAGACGAGAAGACCTGATCATCACAAGTGATCAGAGGTACAGAGCAAGGCCAGCAGTCTTTATCCCAGACTGCTAAGGATACTTGAAGAACTTAAAGTGAAGAAGAGCTACTCGTGTGACTCGAGGAGCCAAGAGAAGACCCTGTGGGACTCAGGGAGAAGAAGTCTTCAGTGGGATTCTGGAGCAGGCCAGTGGGACTCTGGTAACACTGTGGGACGTAGTATAAAGACCCTCCTGTGGGACTCAGAAGAGATACAGTGGGACTCTGTATCGACCATTGTAATACTAACAGATTATAATGGGAGAATCCATGCTGGAAGAGCATGGCAAGGATGTAGGCCTTTGGTGCCGAACCTTGTAAATCCTTGTGTCCAGTGCCTTTACATTTACTGCATCATTCGGGAAAGGTTGAGAGATAAAAGAAGAGTGGATCGAGGCTTTAACCAGCCATAGAGGTTTAATTGATAAGAATCAATTAGTAAAAAGTTTTAAGGGATTACTGATTTACCCCCTCCCCCTCTCAGTGATTCACACTGATCTGGACACTTCAGTATATAGTAATCTATATAAATTCTTGTCATTATTGATACATTATAAATAGTTTTTAAAGTACAAATAGTTTTTTTAGTTATTATTTAATTAAAAATTATATTTTTTAAAATTAAGGGATTTTTAAATTAAATAATATTTTAATAAAATATTATTATTATTTATTTTTAATTAATTTTTATTATATATAAATGATCATATAATTTTATGAATGCTATTATAATTTTTATTAAGGTTTGAAAGCCATTTTATTAAAACCCGTGAATTTTGGATAAATGTCAGTTCTTATTTTGAAAGTGAAAATTAACATATTTAAAAAATTATTTAGATAAAATAAATGTTGTTTCTGTAATCAGGATGTAGAAATTATCCAATGGTAAATTTTTCATAATTTTCTGGGATAGTCAAATGTTTTGGTGAAAATTAAATATCGTTTAAATATATAATGTGTTTTATGACATAATAATGACCCAATAGTGATGTAATTAACTAATATAAGATTTATGTTCGGCCAATATATGTTTTATTATTAAAATAATGTGATTTTGGGTTTGTCGGACTTACTTTTCAAAGCATTAATGGACCCCTCAAGACTTATTTAACACCTTGTCTTTTTAAATTGTTTTCCATGGGAGTGTGACTCACCTCCACATAAGCAACCCAATTATTTTAAGACGTTAGGTCATCTTCCTTATAAAATATTGTTTTTATATTTCATTTTCCAAAAACCATGGGCGAAAACGATGGGATGGTTTGTGGGTTGGATTAATTTAATATAAGGGGTCCCAAACATAAATAATAAATAATTCCCTCACCTTTCCTATATAAACCCACCCAAGCTCTGACTTCCTCCCCACTCAATTCCTTTGGAGTTCATCCACCCTCTTCCCTACTCTCTCTAGAATACTCCCAAGGTCCCCCAATCTCCCATGAAGCCTCTCACAAGCCTCTCTCTATCCATTGGAAGCACAATTCCAAGTAAGGGTTTTTTCTCCCTTTCTCATTTTTGTCTGATTTTCATTAAGAGGTTTTGACCTTTTAATTTCAATTATGAATGTTGGATTATGGATTTTCACCTCCCTCATACTGCCCCATTTATGTTTTAATGATTGGATAACCCTTTACCTTTAATTAAATTCATACCATGTACACCCGTTACTATGCCGAAATTCCTAAATAAACTTATCTCTCTTCTTTTACATTCAAGCAATACTTTTGTATCATGAATCTAAATTCCATTACAATTATTTGGAAATGTATCTATATGACCTCCTTAAGGTCCATTATAAGTAAATATTATTAGGAACCCCTTTTTCTCTCATCAAACATGTTTATGAATTCTTATGTCACGCCGTTACACTGTCGAAATCGCACCGATTTTCGAAGCCAATGTCATTGTGTAGTGAATACCATGCCCATTTCTCCATCAAGGTTATTATCCTTTATGAACAATTAATTATTGGTTATAAAGTATCATGTATGAATTCCACATTCCTTTATCCTGGAATAAATTATTATGTTTTACGTATAAGGCCCCGTCCTTAAACATTACTTAATCATGAATTAAATGAATAATTCACATTGAGGATATTTTCAGGTTTAGAGTTTTAGTGAATTAGGTCATAAGTATTTCATCTCAAAGATTACAAAGTAGAAATAACTACTCAACTTCCATTTATTCCCCAAAATAAAATATCTTGATCAAAAGAGTCATGTCTAGTTGCTTGTTTTAGAGAGCCTGACATTTTCTTGATCTCATCCTTGACCCTATTCATCTTTAAGTCCCGTGGAAAACATTTCAAAAACCTAGGATGAGCATAAAAAGCCCAGTAAATGATACAAAAAGAAGGAAAACTTTTATATTTTCAAAACAACAAGTAAACCATGATTACTTTACCAAAGTAATACTTTTCACCTTTATGAAGTAGTAAAAAACACTTCACTGAATAAATGAACACTACTTACCCTTTTGTAACCAAAAGATTACTGTAAAACCCATATAATGAACACATAACATATAAAGGTATCCTGGGACATAAACATACATAAATGGAATAACCATATGGTTGACTTCCACACATACTTAATGGAATAGCCATATGGACGACTTCCACGCATACTTAATGGAATATCCATATGACCGACTTCCATACCCAATGCATTAGAGGTTATAACGTAACCACCCATCCTGGTATTCATGGAACCACCCATCATATAATTTATCACGTAACCACCCATCAAATGTCCATTTACCATTATAAAATAATAACACATAAAACAATTATAAAGGAAAGAAAACATTTCCACATTTCAAGCACAATATATCACTTAAATATATTGACATAAAAAATCCATTATCAAAACCATTTTCAATACCAAAAAAGAGTTGGGGTTTTTTCTCTCATATATGATGCCTTATAGAAATCACCAAGTTTTAGGTGGTTAATCATGACTACAGATAGTTCGTTGAGAATAAACACAAGAGTTTTCATTGCAGCTCCCATATCATTTAGTTGTACTCTCAGAAAATTGTCACATTTTTCTTCACATCCACTGTTACTTTAGTGCCTGCTAGATCCAGCCATTTACTAAAACCAAAAAGTTCAGTTTGAGTATATCAAAAAAAACCATCATGTACTAATGAGGAAGATAAACACTAAGATATACTTACTCATTCACTTTATATAAAACTAGGACTCTTTCTGAAATCCTAACCATTATAATAATGTCACTTATGCTTAGATAATACCCTAACCTCTAATGTTATCTAAACAGACCTCTGATACCAACTATAAGGCCCCAGCCTTAAAAATTACTTAATCATGAATTAAATGAATAACTCATGTTGAGGATATTTACAGGTTTAGAGTTTTAGAGAATTAGGTCATAAGTGTTGCATCTCAATGATTACAATGTAGACACAGCTTCACAGCTTCCTTTTATACCACAAAATAAAAACTATTGAACAAAAAAGTCATGCCTAGTTCCGTATTATAAACATCCTGGAATTTTCTTGATCCCATACTTGAAACTATTAATCATTAAGTCATGTGTAAAACATTTAAAAAACATGGGGTGATCATAAAAAGCCTAGTAAAAGATACACAAAGAAGGAAAATGTTAGCTTTTCAAAACAACAAGTAAACCATGAGTACTTTAACAAATTAATATGTTTCACCTTTATGAAGTAGTAAAAAACTCTTCACTAAATAAGAGACCACTACGTACCCTTTTGTAACCAAAATATTACCATAAAACCCATATAAGAAACACATAACATATAAAGGTAACTTGGAACATAAACATACTTAAATGGAATAACCATGTGTTCGACTTCAACACATACTTAATGGAATAGCCATATGGATGACTTCCACACATACTTAATGGAATAGCCATACGCCCGACTTCCATACCCAATGAATTAGAGGTTATAACGTAACCACCAATCCTGGTATTCACGGCACCACCCGTCATATGGTTTATCATGTAACCACCTATCAAATGTCCAAGTACCATTATAAAATCATAACACATAAAACAATTATAAAGGAATGAAAACATTTCCACATTTCAAGCACAATATATCACTTAAATATATCAACATAAAAAATCCATTATCAAAACCATTTTCAATACCAAAAAGATTATATGGTATTTATTTACTTTTAAAATTATAACGTCAAGTTGAGGAAGCCAAAGATCAAATAATACTCGCGGCGGCGGAAAGGTCACTGTCACCGCGTATGTTAAAAAGAAACATACTTTTTGTCGTTTAGTAAAACGCCTCGTATAGAAAATATTCCTTTCGAATAAAAGTATAAGTCAAAGTGTTTTATACACCGTATAAAAGAATGCCTTGTATTTGAACTAAAATATGGCTTAATGAAAGGAGATCGAGACGAAGTCCCTTACAAAGACAGTATCCTTGTATTAAGGATAAATCAATTACATAATTATGTGTGACTAATGAATACACCATATATATGTGGTTATTAAGTGAAAAACAATCAGAGGTTATTCACACATATTCATAGAACGAAATATTAAAGGAGTACAAGTTTATCCAAAAGAATCAAAATTGGGTTAAGAAGTTCCCTTGCAAAAATTTGACAGCCTAATGGCGTCACTTCAAAATTCAGAAAATGAGTTAATGAGAGAGAAAAAGGGGTATCTCATCACTTGTACATAACATTTATAGAAATACGGATATATAAGAACATATTGCATCATAATAAGATTAAAATACCTAAAAGGGACTTTTAAAATGAGGTGGGTGAAAGGTTCCCTTACCGAATTGGGTAACTTCCGAAACGTACAACCTATAAAAGAAGGACTATACAACATTGATGTAAATACCCATAAAAGAATGAATATTACACCAAGAGTATAATAATGGGTATTAAATACACCACTCAAAGGGAAATGGTGGAAAATCTAACATAAATCTCATAGGAATAAAAGTGAGATTAAAAATCCCTTACAAAAACTTGGCAGCCTAACGACGCCACTTAAAACTTCCAAAAATGGATTTATGAGATCAAATAGGGTCTCTCATAATATTAAAATAATTTTTAAAGAAAGGGGAATATAAAAGAACATCCCCCAACATAACAAATTGGTCCGAAAATGATGTGACATAATGGAGAGTAGTTAAAAAGAGAGAGATTGGATCTCTTACGAAAATTCGGCAGCCTAACAGCGCCACTCAAAACTTCCAAAATGAATTGATGAGAGAAAATAGGGTCTCTCATCATATGAACATAAAATGTACAGTATGTGTAATATAAAATAACATCCCAATCCTAATAAAGATGATCTTAAAAGGAATGACATAAAAGAGTGTACTTAAAAAGAAAATGAGGGGTAGGATCCCTTACCTCAAGTCTGACTTGTCTTGTTCGTTTCTTTATATTTCTGAATAATAAAAAAATTTCAATTTATAATTGTTTAATAATCTATTTTAAATAATATTATTCAGTTCATATCACATATTATAATGTTATAATAATTGTTTAATAATGTGATTTCATATCAGACATTTTTGTCGATGTTTGGTACAAGAGTAAAAAATGAACTTGTTTGAAAATGATTGTCCACGTAGTTATAAGTAAATCATCTCCAGAATAGTATTAATGATATAGAGATCATATATATCCACTACATATTCATTTTATACTACTTCATAAAATTTGGAGATAAAAAGAAATGAAATTCACCATTCATGGAGACGGTAGGTCGTACGTACGCCTCAACGCTACTTTCATTTCTTTGACATATTAATGGAATTAAAAATAATTGAGAGATATATATATTATAATTACAGTATAATATATATGTTATATAGGTCACATATGTTCATTAATTTCATTCTTTATACATTCCATGTATTGCATGAACATGTCACATCACCTAAGGTGGTGGTAGTCCACACTTCCTCGTATGAAATTATCGCATTTGGACAACATGAAAAGCATAACAGAATGTTTTAAATATAAAATCAAGAAGCATATAGAAAACATAAATACCATATATATCATATATAAAATATAGTGATGTTATAATGAATATTAGAAGATTTATTCTTAAAATTGGATTCATTTGCATTTTAAGACACTATCATTTATTGGATAAAAGTAAAAATATTTGACAAACATGTATAATCATTTTGTAGTTAGTTCCGTTCATTACCACCATTAAAATGGCTAGGCGTTAACTACCATTTAAAATAATTTTATTTTATTATTATATTTCAACATAAGATTTCAAAGGAACACGTTGTCACGTATTGAGTACGCCATCGAGCATAGCCTTCCCTTTAAAGTAATATTAATATTTTATTCACAAACACGGATAAATATAAAAATGTCATATTCTTTATTTACTTGGGATGTTACATCCTTCCCCCCTTTTGAGAATTGTGTCCTCACAATTTTAAAATCGGGCTCGGAAACTTCATTGAAAGCCCCACATAAAAAAAGGAGTAAATTAAACTATCACTTTAAAAGAAAGAAAGGGAAGTACAAAGGTCACCCAAATTAACCCATACAAGGATTCCATGTATGAAATCATGGATATGGAAGAAAAAAATGGTCATGTTCTGAGAGATTGTGATAGAAAACAGGTTTAGGATAATTTTAACCACCAGAAAGTCACAAACATGTGATGGGTTAAAGGGTATTTCATTCCCCAGTAGGAAAAGATAACGGGCAATATTTTTTTTAGTTACTTTTCATTGAAGAATTTATTTTTGATCTTAACTAAAACATAATGAAACATACTTACTTTTCATGTTGACTTTCAACTTTTACTAGATTTCTTACACGAACTCATATTTTCTCCAAAAGATGAGTATTTAGGATGACTTTTTTACATTAAGAGAGCTATAATCAACTTCTAGAGAGTCACCTAATCCAAAAAATAGAACTGTATACTTCCCAAGTCTTTAGACCTTAACCAAAACATAAACAAAAAGTATAGTATAAGATCAGATAATACCCAAAGAGGATAATCCTTTATAAAAAGGAAATCTATTCTTAATCTCCAAAATATTTCCAACAAGACCCAATGTTCAACGAAGAGAAAAAGTAAACCAAAATAAGATTGAAACCCAAATATTTTAAGGATTCAATCACATAGTCTTCCAAGTCAAATCGTAACATTTATCTCCAAATACTTCAGTTGCTATTAGAGTCTCATATTGAAAAGTAAATAACCTAATCACTTATCCTCCATGATAGGCTAATCATTTCCATTAATAACCCAAAATCAACTTACTCTTAATTCATAAAATTATATAAATAAAAAGAATCATTCAAACTAACCAGGAACATCACGTAGTCCAGTGGTAGGAGATAAATACCAGTTGCACTTTGGTTGTGGGTTCGATTCCCGCAGCTTTGTCTGACACGACGGGTTGTCACATGGTCTGTGTGTTGTCATTTTTCCCAAGCTATATAATTCTTAAAACATTCCCCAACAACGAGATAAAATCTTCAAAAATAACTATAACATAATTTAACCTCAATTTTACCTCATGCCTTTCACTTTCCATCATAACATATAGTAACCCATAATTACCTCAAAAGTAAGGATAATATAAACCCCAATTGTTCTTTATAACTATGTCCACAACAGAAAAGATAAATAATCCTTGAATAAAATTTTCATATATCAAACATCAGGGTTACACATACTATAAAAACTCTTCTAATGTAACCCCATCATCAAAAGAGACTTAATACTCTTAAGAATTTCACCATAACTCTTGAAGCCCTTATATGTTGAATTCTTAATCATTTAACATTCTTCATGATCCATTAACCATTCCTTTCAAACTTATTCTGAAATACTTCTTTCCTACAAAAAAAATCATGAATCATATCCTAAGATTCCAAAATTGGAAAACAAATGTTAAGAAATAATCCATACCTTTGATTGGTCATTGTCAGTTTCTTCATCCCCAATCAGAATGGCCTTAGGTATTGGTAAACGAATATTTGTACGATCCTGGTGATCCCATTCCCAAAACTTCTTCATAGGACATGCATTTTCATAATGACCATGCACACCACATTTAAAACATTCAATTGATCCCTAGAAAGAACTTCTTTCCCTTTCCTCGAGCCAACTAGATGTTTCATTTTTCCATGGAAGGTTCCTGCATTATGACTATTATTTCCACATCTATAGCATATTTCTGTCCCTTTGAAACATTTTCCTAGGTGTTTATTTCCACATCATTAACACATAGGTTTTTGAACACACTAACCTTTATGATTATGACCTGTAGTTCCGTAGGGATTTGTTTCTATCATATATGATGCCTTATAGAAATAACCAAGGTTTAGGTGGTCAATCATGACTCTAGATAGTTGGTTGAGGATAAACACATGAGTTCTCATTTCAGCTCCCATATCATTCATTTTCTCACTTAGAAAACTGTCACAGTTTCCTTCACATCCACTGTTACTTTGTTGCTTGCTAGATCCAGCCATTTACTAAAACCAAAAAGTTCAGTGTGAGTATATCAACAAAACAATCATGTACTAATGAGGAAGATAAACACTAAGATATAGTTACTCATTCAATTTATCTAAAATCATGACTCTTTCTAAAATCCTTATCATTATAGTAATGTCACTTATGCTTAGAGAATACCCTAACCTCTAATGTTATCTAAACCGACCTCTGATACAAACTATAAGGCCCCCGCCTTAAACATTACTTAATCATGAATTAAATGAATAATTAATATTGAGTATATTTTCAGGTGTAGTGTTTTAGAGAATTAGGTCATAACTATTTCATCTCAAAGATTACAAAGTAGACACATCTATGCAGCTTCCATTTTTTCCACAAAATAAAAACTTTTCAACAATAGAGTCATGTCTGGTTCCTTTTTTTAGACAGCCTGACATTTTCTTGAACCCATCCTTGACCCTATTCGTCTTTAATTCCTGTGGAAAACACTACAAAAACATGGGATGAGTATAAAAAGCCCAGTAAAGGATGCACAAAGAATGAAAAACTATTAGTTTTTCAAAACAATAAGTAAACCACGAGTACTTTACCAAAATAATAATTTTCACCTTTATGAAGTAGTAAAAACATCTTCACTGAATAAAATACCACTACATACCATTTTATATCAAAAATATTACCATAAAACCCATATAAAGAACACATAACATATAATGGTAACTTGGGAAATAAACATACTTAAATAGAATAACCATGCGGTCGACATCCACACATACTTAATGGAATATCCATACAACCAACTTCCATACATACTTAATGGAATAACCATACGACCGACTTCCATAACCAATGCATTGGAGGTTATAACGTAACCACCCATCCTGGTATTCATAGAACCACCCATCATATGGTTTATCACGTTACCACCCGTCAAATGTCCAAGTACCAATATAAAATCATAACACAAAAAACAATTATAAAGTAAAGAAAACATTTCAACATTTCAAGCACAATATATCACTTAAAAATATCAACATAAAAATTCAATTATCAAAACCATTTTCAATACCAAAAAACAGTATATGGTATTTATTTACTTTTAAAAATATAACTTCTTGTGGAGGAATCCAAAGATCAAATATTACTCGAGGCGGCGGAAAGGTCATTATCATCGCGTATGATGAAAAGAAACATACTTTTTGTAATTTAGTAAAACACATCGTAGAGAAAATATTCTTTTTGAATAAATTTATAACTCAAAGGAGTTTATGCACCGTATAAAAGAAAGCCACATATTAGAACAAAAATATGCCTTAATGAAAGGAGATCGAGATGAAGTCCCTTAAAAAGACGGTATCCTTGTATTAAGGATAAATAAATTACATAATTATGTGTGACAAATGAATACACCAAATATAAGTGGATATTAAGTGTAAAACAACCAAAGTTTATTCCCACATATTCATAGAACGATATATTCAAGGAGTACAGGTTTATCCCAAAAATTCAAAATTGGATTAAGAAGTTCCCTTGCTAAAATTTGACAGCCTAACGGCATCACTTCAAAATTCAGAAAATGAGTTGATGAGAGATAAAAAGGGGTATCTCATCACATAGACATAACATTTATAGAAATAAGGTTATATAAGAATATATCCCATCAAAATAAGATTAAAATACCTAAAAAGGGCTTTTAAAATGAGGAGGGTGAAAGGTTCCCTTACCGAATTGGGTAACTTCCGAAACGTACACCCCATGAAAGAAAGACTATACAACATTGATGTAAATACAAATAAAAGAAATAATATTACACCAAGAGTAGAATAATGGGTAGTAAATACACCACTCAAAGGAAAATGGTGGAAAATGTAGCATAAATCTCTCAGGAATAAATGTGAGATGAAAAATCTCTTACGAAAACTCTGCAGCCCAATGACGCCACTTAAAACTTCCAAAAATGGATTGATGAGATCAAATAGGGTCTCTCATCATATTAACATAAAGTGTATATAAATATTAATATAAAATAAAATCCCCCAACATAACAAAGAGTAGCTTAAATGAAGTCACATAATGTAGACTACTTAAAAAGAGAGAGATTGGATCTCTTAGGAAAATTCGGCAGCCTAACTGCGCCACTCAGAACATCTAAAATTAATTGATGTGATAAAATATAGTGTCTCATCATATGAAAATAAAAATTAAAGTATGATTAATATAAAATAACATCCCAATCATAATAAAGATGATCTTAAAAGGAATGACATAAAAGAGTGTACTTAAAAAAAGAGTGGGGTAGGATCCCTTAACTCATGTCTGACTTGTCTTCTTCGTTTCTTTATATTCCTGAAAAATAAACATTGGTCAATTTATAATTTCATAAGGAACACTTTTAAAGATTATTATTCACTTCATATCATATATTATAATTTTATAATAATTGGTTAATAATGTGAGTTCACATTAGACGTTTTTGTCGTTGTTTGGTACATTAGTCAAAAATGAACTTGTTTGAAAATGATTGTCCATGTAGTTATAAGTAAATCAACCCCAGAATAGTATTATTGATTTAAATATCATATATATCAAGTAAATATTCATTTTATACTACTCCATAACATTTGTAGATAAACATAAATGAAATTCATCGTTCATGGAGATGGTAGGCCGTACTTACGCATGAACGCTACTTTCATTTATTTTTCATATTAATAGAATTAAAAATAATTGAGATATATATATATTATAATAAAAGTATAATATATATTTCATATAGGTCACATATGTTCATTAATTTCATTCTGTATACATTCCATGTATTGCATGAACGAGTCACATCACTTGAGGGCCGGTAGTCCACAATTCCTCGTATGAAATTATCGCATTTGCACAACATGAAAATCCCAAAGGCATGTTTTAAATATAAAATTCAGAATAATATAGAAAAAATAAATACCATATATATCATATATAAAATATAGTGACATCATTATGGACACCATGAAAGGTGTTAATAGAAGAT
This sequence comes from Viscum album, assembly GCA_963277665.1. Taxonomy (NCBI): domain Eukaryota; kingdom Viridiplantae; phylum Streptophyta; class Magnoliopsida; order Santalales; family Viscaceae; genus Viscum; species Viscum album. The sequence continues at coordinate 321,941,990 of OY728119.1, read as the reverse complement.
TGAACAATCATCGTTTCGTGAGGCAGAAATTCACCATCCACAGAAACAATATGTTCTTTAACCATTAGACGAAGTTGTGTGTAATTGTTGCTCGGATACATCACATAAAAACATCCTAGTATATTGAAGATACAGGTTCTGTAACAAAATATAGGAATTTAATGATTTTAGAGGGTTGTAGAAGCAAAATAAAATAAAAGAACACAATGGAAGACATTACGTTTAAATCGGGTAACTCTTTTTGATTTGAGCTCAAAGGCTTCCTTGGAAAGGATTCTTCCCAAAGGTGAGGATTCAATGATGAATAGAGGGAAGTGGAGAGACTAAATGTGCAGGTATTGGCAGATATAGAGGCTTGAGAGGTGTGGGTATGGTGGTAGAGGTGGGGGACTTTTATAAGAAAAGAGGAGGGGCACTCTTGGAAAGTTATAAAATATTACTTTATTATAAAATTATTTTCAAATTTTTATGGTCCCAAACGGAAATATTTCAAGAATAAGGTGATAAGGATTATAAATCCACCCATAAAATATTTTTTTGACAAGTTTAGGGTTAGAGGTTACATTATCATTTCATTTTGTTTAAATCATTAAATAAGGAGGTAATCGCTGCATCATCATGGTGTAATAAATATTTAAATTTATTTAATGTCTAAAAATTATAAAAAACTATCATGATGTAGGAAATATTTTTAACTTTACAATGAATATTTATAGTCAAAAATATGACTTGTATAACCCCATGTAAAAATTGTTTTAGTAAAACAACACATGTTTGTGACATTTTAATTTTAACATTAAATAAAAATTTATTAATGTCATTTTCCAAAAAAGTGGCGCCATGGGGCCCCAAGATGACCCATGGATTGTCTTGGTCGGACATGACTTATCCAATAAGTGTAGGACATGATTCAAGATCATTTCATATTATTAAAACATTATTTTTACCATAAATTACACTAATTACTTTTAATCGCGATTAATAAAACATAAAGTTACTATTCACCAAAAAATATTTTAATCTCATTGAACCAAATTTTAAATCCTAATGACAAACATGTATATCGTATTTTTGAAAATTAAATCACAGAAGTGGTAAAGTTTCATTTAAACGAAAAATCAGTTTCTTTAACTACCACTTAGTTGTTTCACTTTTCATCAAAAATTGAAGTTTTTCGGAAAAATACCAAAAATTCACTTTATGTTATATTTTATATTCCAAATTCAAAAATTATGTCTATTTTACAAAATTAAAAAACATATATGTTGAATTAATTAAATAAATAAATAATTCCTGCTGTCAAAACAAATAGCACGTTTTAAAGAAACAATATCTATTAAAATATTTACACTAGTTTAAGTCCAATTTCAATGTGAAATTAATTCCAATGACCACCATTAGATTAAATGGTAAAAATATATTCTAAATAAACATTAATATAAATTAAAAATATAATCTATCCATATAAATAAATCAGATTAAAATGAGGTTTTGAATTAAAATGAAACATTTTCACTAAAAATTATATTTATCGGAAAAAAAACAAAAATTTACACAAAGTAAATTTTGATATCCTGATTCTAAAAAAATATTTTATTTTGTCAAATAAAACATATAAAATTTTCAAAATTATATTTAAAAAGGTTTCTCCATCAAAAGGCGGTTAATCAACCTTTTAATGAATTTTAGAAGATTTATGCTTAAAATTGGATTCATTTTCATTTTACGCCTCTAACATTTATTGGATAAAAGTAAAAATATTTGACAAACATATATAATTATTTTGTAGTAAGTTCTATTCTTTCCCACCATTACAATTGCTAGGAGTTAACTACCATTTAAAATAATATTATTTTATTATTAGAGTGCAACATAAGATTTCAAAGGAACTCATTGTCGCGTATTGGGTACGCCATCGAGCATACTGTTCCCTTTAAAGTAATATTAATATTTTATTCATAAATATGGATAAATATAAAAATGTCATATTATTTATTTACCTTGGTGTTACATCCTTCCCCCATTTGGGAATTGCATCCTCACAATTTTAAAATTGGCCTCCAAAACATCATTGAAAGCCCCACATCGAAAAATGAGTAAATTAAACTATCACTTTAAAAGAAAGAAAGGGAAGTACAAAGGTCACCCGAGTTAACCCATACTAGGATTCCATGTATGAAAACATGGATATGGAAGAAAAAACATTGGGTCATGTTCTGAGGGAGTGTGATAGAAAACATGTTTAGGAGAAAGTTATCCACCAGAAAATCACAAACATGTTATGGGTTAAACGATATTGGATTCCTGAGTAGGAAATGTTAACGGACAACATTTTTTTAGTTACTTTTCATTGAGGAATTTGTTTTTGAGTTTAACTAAAACCTAAGCAATCATAATTACTTGTCATGTTGACTTTCAACATTTACTAGATTATTTTACACGAAATCATATTTTATCCAAAAGATGAGTATTTAGGATGACTTGTTTACATTAAGAGAGCTATAATCAACTTCTAGAGAATCACCTAATCCACAAAAAAGAACTGTATACTTCCCATGTCTTTAGACCCTAACCAAAGCTAAAACCAAAAAGATTAGTATGAGATCAGATAATACCCAAAAAGGGTAATCCATTATAAAAAGGAAATCAATTCTTAATCTCTAAAATTTGTCCAACAAGATCCAAAGTTCAATAAAGACCAAAAGTAATCCAAACTAAGATTGAAACCCAAATATTTGAAGAATTTAATCACATAGTATTCCATGTTAAATCATATCATTTTTCTCCAAACAACATCAGTTGCTCTTAAAGTCTCTTATTGAAAAGTAATTATCCTAATCAAATATTATAGCATCCTTCCTTTTAATCACATAAACTTTCATTTCATTTTACAAAACCGAGGATCATTAAGGTTTAGTGTCTTGGAAACCATGAACTTAAAACATGAAAACATTCATAAAAAAATCTTCTTAAACCCTCTAAATGCTTCTCCTTAAGTTCATCCTAGGTTCATTAATGCATCTCATAACTTGGGGACATACAACAAAAGAATGGGTGAGCAGAAGGCCCAGTAAGGAAAACAAGAGAAACATTTTACATGTGAACTTGAGATACTTCAATAAGGACATGAAAAAAACTTTGAGGCATGAGAATGAAACCATAAAGCATATCATAACAAAAATAACATTTTTCATAACATGAATATATGGCTATAACATTTAACATTTAAAATCGTTTCATTTCACAATGGTCCATCCCCAAGGTGTCGTTAAAAATTACCAAGGTTATTCACCAAGGCGTCGTTTAAAATGGTCCTCTCTGGAGATTAAGTCTTTACCCAATGAATTGGAGTGTTATCAGGGCACACCCTTAAATTTGCCTTTATTATCATGTGAGTCACATATATCATCATCAATAATTTCATAAAAAACCCGTATAGCATAAAACAAATTGGTTTCATTTCATAATCATAACGTTTTAAAAAATGCTTTCAAGACATGATCTTTATGTCACTTTAAACCCACGGAAGGGGAGAGTGGGTTTCATGTATGTAAATACCATAATTTAAAATAGAAAGTTTTGGTATATATGTGAATACCCATATAGAAGGAATAGTTTTGAGTATTCACTTAATAAATTAAAATATCTTTATAAAAAGAGAGAGACATTTTGAGACGAAAATTCTGCAGCATAACAGCTATGTTACAAGGATTTTTTTAGAAAAATTTGAAAAGAGAGGGGACATGGGTCAAACATTAATAAATGACCCATAAAACAGTAGAGAGACAGAATATAAGGGATTTCAGAACATGTTAATGAAATTTGAAAATATACCATATGAAATGAGGAACATGAAAGGAAGTCAAAAATAAGATTTCTCTTATGAAAATTCAGCAACCTAAGTGCGTTACATAAACATCAACAAAAAATGAATTGATGAGATCAAATAGGGTCTCTCGTCCTATGAAAATAAAAGATCAGTATGATAGATATAGAGATCATACCCCAACATAATAAAAAGGAACATTCAACACTTGACATGGAATTAGAACTTTGAAAAGGGAGAAAGGTGCAAGGACCACTTAAAAATTTAGCAGCCTAACGATGCCACGTAAACTACAAAATACTGAATTGAAGAGATCAAATGGGGTCTCTCATCATATGTTCATAAAAGAACAGTATTATAGAAATAGATATCATACTCCAAAATAAAAAAAAGGAACTTGAAAAATTGACAAGAAAGTAGAACTTCAAAACGAGAAGGGTAAACAACCACTTAAAAATTCGGCAGCCTAACAGCGCCACTTAAAACATCAAAATACTGAATTGAAGAGATAAAATGGAGTCTCTAATCATATGGTCATAAAATATCAGTATGATAGATATATATATATCATACCCCAACATAACAAAAAGGAACTTGAAAGAATTGACATGAAAGTAGAACTTCAAAATGAGAAGGGTGAAGAACCACTTAAAAATTCGGCAGCCTAACGGCGCCACATAAAACTTCAAAATACTGAATTGAAGAGATCAAATGTGGTCTCTCATAATATGGTCATAAAAGATAAGTATGATAAATTTAGAGATCATTCCCCTATATAATAAAAAGTAACTTGAAATACTTTACATGAAAATATATCTTCAAAAATGAGAAGGGAGAAAGAATTTGTTACAAAAATTTCGGCAGTCGAACGACGCCACTTAAAACTTCATTAAACGAAATAATGAGAGTAAGAGGGGATCTATCATTATGTGAACATGAAAAGGGTATTATTAGGAGTATAAAATATTACCCTTTAACATAATAACATGGAGCATAAAAGAAATTACATAAAAGAGATTTCTTGAAAAGAAAGAGAGAGATCAGATCCCCTACCTTAAAACGTAACTGTTAATACTAAATGGTTTGGACCTTGAGGGCTTGGGGGAACCTTGGGAGGACTCTTTGGGAGGTAAGGAGACCAGATATTCTTTGGGGGAGAGTTGTTAGTGAAATCTAAAGGAGGAAAGTGTGGGTATATATAGGGAAATTGAGGGGACAAGGCATTAATGGCCAAGGGACACCTCACAAGTGCTTTTCTCAAAACAATGTTCTCTCCCTTGGCATTTACCATGGAGTTAGGCCACATGGGGCCCCCAAAACAATAATCCATCACCCTTGACCAGAAAACCCTTAAATTATCTCATGACATCATCATGACAAATTTATGATGTCATTAAACATACCGAAACCCTAAAACTGTATTTTTACTATTCACTGAAAATTCAACTTTCTCAGAAAAATTCCAAAATCTCACATTAACCAAATATCAAGGCTCTGATTTCAAAAATGAACTCCATTTTATAAAAATAAATTTCTAAATATTTTTAATTTTATTTTTATATAAATACACTATTCACCGAAAATTCATTTTTTAGAAAAATCCCCAAAAATTAACATAACATAATATCAATGCTCTGAGTTGAAAAATAAAGTTCATTTTATAAAAATAATTTTCTTATTATTTTTATTTAAATTTTTAATTAAAAAAAACTATTCACCCGAAAAAACTAATACTTGACTAATAATTTATGAAACCATTATTTAACCATTTTATTCAATCACATTACCTAATCAAGGTGCCTAGATTATACTAATACTTTATTTAAGTGAGAATACTAATCTATTGGGACTCATTACTAATCCTAATCATAAAATCACTATTCATATTTTACTATTCACCAAAATCAGGTTGATCTTATTAGACTGTAAATTTCGTATTGAACATAATTGTATAAGACCATTTTTTGAAAATCATTACACATTTTTAATTATTTAAGGTTTACAAAAACATTTTTAAATTATACTTTTTCTAAAATTCATCAAAAATATGCATACTATTTTTATCCTGTCATTTGAAAATTCATAAACTTCATCATAATAAGAAATCCCAATTTTTATTTAAAACAAAGGATTACACAAGGCAGTTACGGTCTCCTTACATAGCCCCTTATCACACCAGCATAGGACCTAAGTGTAAGGTGTGCTAAAGTGAGAGAATCTAAGGGAGGCTCGGCCAACATCGCACGAGTAGTAATTTCTATCAGTTTGAACTTCTCGCGAAGGCGATCCCGTTCTAGCTTCACACGATGAAGTTCATCTTGGGTTTGGTCCAGAGCAAAGCCCAGTGGTGCTACCTCCTTCCCAAGTTCTGTTAGATGGGATTCGATTGGTCCAAGACTACTATGTGAGTCCATAGAATCTTCTTTCTATATTAATTAACCAAGATTACTATTATTTAGAGACAATAATCAAAACGTTTAGTTTCCAGTGGTCATATTGACCAATGGTCATATAACAGTCAAAAACCAACAGTATAATTTTATTTATACTCATGTTATCAAATGAAACATTTTTTTGAGTATAAAAATAAAATAAAATAACACATAAAATTATGAAACAAGATTTATTCAAAATTTCGGGTCATTACAATCTTTCCCCCTTAAGAAATTGTGTCCTCGCAATTTTTTTTAAAATTAGGTTTTGAAATCTCATTGAAAGTCCCACATCAGAAAAGGAGTTAGTAAAACTATTACTTTAAAAGAAAGAAAGGGAAGTACGAAGGTCACCCGAGTTAGCCCACTCTAGGATTTCATGTAGGAAAACATGGACATGGAAGAAAAACAAAGGGCCATGTTTTGAGGGAGAGTGATAGAGAATGTGATTAAGAGAATGTTAACCATAAGAAAATCCAAAACTTTTGATGTGTGTAAACGATCATTGATTACCTAGTAGGAAACGTAAACCAACAACGTTCTTGTTTTACGTTCCATTTCATAATTTTGAGGAATTCATTTACTACATAGAACAAAAACATATGAAAATATACCTACCTTCATGTAAAGATTCATCCTTCAATACGTTTCTAACAAAACTAATCTTATATCCAAAATATGAGCATTCAAAACTACTTATTCTCATCAAAACACAAGAATCATCTTCTAGAGTATCACATAATCCACAAATGATTAAATATCTATTTCTTCTATCATTAAAAATTATCCCAAAAACAGAAAGGGTAAGGTAAAACAACTCTTCAAAAAGAAGGAATCCCATAGGAAGGGAAACTATTTTAAAATCTTAAAAGTTCCATGGTACTACCCAAAGTTCATCATAGACCATCCAATAAATAACGGTCCTGAAAATTCCTCAAAATAAACAAAAATAACATTGAAACCCAAATACAAGAGGGATTTGATAACATAGTCTTCCAAAATAAACTTCATTGTTCATCTCCAAACAACATCAACCACACCTAACATCTTATAAAAAAGTATCTAACCTAAACATATTTTACCCAAGATATGTTAATCATTTCCATAATTAACCTAAATTACTATAAGTCCACCTTAAATTCATTGATTCTTCAAAATATAAGTCAACCTTACTCCTCAATTAAAATACCGTAGTAATCTATTTACCTTGATCATATAGGGTCCTAAAAATGGTGAACGTCTTCCAAAATAATAATCATCTTTTAATCCCCTAATCATCTCTGTCGTATTAATATGGCATTCGTAGCATTTCCAATCACATTGGTTGTTGGGACATGTTCTTCCATTTACCTCCATTAACTACGTAAAGAAGCTATAATTAGGGGCTTAAATACATAGCCAATAATCATGAAAATAACTTAAAGCATATAAGGATAACTTGTATAAAAAAAAGTATACCCTAACCTGTGATCCCCTAGGTTCCCATCTAGGTTATCCATGATCATATATTCTTATGTGAACCTTTATTTTATTTTATCTTTGTTCCTTTAACAATAGTTCATACTAAGATTATGAATTTCCTAAAGCATATCCACCGGGAGTGTCATTACCAAGAGTGCATCAAGGCCCGTTGTCGTGTACCAGTTCCTGTTCGAGTCTAGCTCAAAGCGGTGTTTTCGGGTTTTACCACTATGTACATCTTTTCCAGAGCCACCTCTACCTGCTCGTATCCAGACATGGATGTATTTGCTTGGAAACCCCTTACTCAATACTCACCAAAATACCTGGAAGATTTCCTATATTTAATCTTTTATATAGGGTTCTTCCTAGAGTTTTAATATCCTAATTTAAACAAATAACTAAACCATCCTTTGATACAAACTATAGCATCCCTCCTTTTTATCACATAAACTTTCATTTCATTTTACAAAACCGAGGATCTTTAAGGTTTAGTGTCTTGGAAACCAGAAACATAAACCATGAAAAAATACATAAAATATTCTTCATAAACCCTTGAAAGGCTTCTCCTTATGTTCATCCTAGGTTCATTACTGAATCTCATAACCTGGGGAAATACAACAAAAGAAAGGGTGAGCAGAAGTCCCAGAAAGGGAAACAAGAGAAACATTTTACATGTGAACTTGAGATACTTCAATAAAGACATGAAAAGAACTTTAAGGCATGAAAATGAAACCATGAAGCATATCATCATAAAAATATAAATTTTCATACCTTGAATATTAGGCTACAACATTTAATATTGACAATCGTTTAGTTTCACCAAGGTCCATCCCCAAGGTGTCGTTAAAAATTACCAAGGTTATTCACCAAGGCATCATTAAAAATTGTCATCTCTAGAGATTAAGTCTTTAACCAATGCATTGGAGCGCTATCAGGGTGCAACCTGAAATTTGACTTTATTATCATGTGAGCCACATATATCATCATCATTAATTTCATAAACAACCCATATAGCATAAAAGAAATGGGTTTCATTTCATAATCATAACGTTTTAAAAACTGCTTTTAAGACATGATCTTTATGTCACTTTAAACCCACGGAAGGGGAGAGCGGGTTTCATGTATGTAAAATACAGAATTTAAAATAGACCATTTTGGTATATATGTGAATACCCATATAGAAGGTAGAGCTTTTAGTATTCACTTAATAAAATAAAATATCTTTAGATAAAGAGAGAGACATTTTGAGATGAAAATTCTACAGCATAACGACTATGTTACAAGGTTTTTTTAGAAAACATTTAAAAGAGAGGGGACATGGGTCAAACATTCATAAATGACCCATAAAATATTATAGGGATAGAATATAAGGGATTTCAGAACATGGTAATGAAATTTGAAAATATACCATATGAAATGAGGAACATGAAAGGAAGACAAAAATATGATTTCTCTTATGAAAATTCGGCATCCTAACTGCATTACATAAACTTCAACCAAAAATGAATTAATGAGATCAAATAGGGTCTCTCATAATATGAACATAAAATATCACTATGATAGATATAGAGATCATTCCCCAACATAATAAAAAGGATCTTTCAAGACTTTACATGGAATTAGAACTTTGGAAAGGGAGAATGGTGCAAGGACCACTTAAAAATTTAGCAGCCTAACGACGCCACTTAAACTTCAAAATACTAAATTGAAGAGATCAAATGGGGTCTCTCATTATATGGTCATAAAATATCATTATGATAGATATAGATATCATACCCCAACATAACAAAAAGTAACTTGAATGAATTGACATGAAAGTAGAACTTCAAAACGAGAAGGGTGAAGAACCACTTAAAAATTCGGCAGCCTAACGACACCACTTAAAACATCATAATACCGAATTGAAGAAATCAAATGGGGTCTCTCATCATATGGTCATAAAAGATCAGTATGATAGATATAGAGATCATACCCCAACATAACAAAAAGAAACTTGAATCAATTGACATGAATGTAGAACTTCAAAATGAGAAGGGTGAAGAACCACCTAAAAATTTGGCAGCATAACGGCGCCACTTAAAACTTCAAAATACTGAATTGAAGAGATCAAAGGGGGTATCTCATCATATGGTCATAAAAGATAAGTATTATATTTTTAGATATCATACCACAACATAATAAAATGGAACTTGAAATACTTTACATGAAAATATATCTTGAAAAATGGGAAGGGAGAAAGAATCCGTTACAAAAATTTCGGCAGCCTAACGGCGCCACTTAAAACATCATAAAACGAAATAATGAGATTAAGAGGGGATCTCTCATTATGTGAACATGAAAAGGTCAGTATGAGGAGTATAAAAGAAAACCCTTTAACAATAGAACATCGAGAATAAAAGAAATTACATAAAAGAGATTTCTTGAAAAGAAAGAGAGAGATCGGATCCCTTACCATAAAACGTAACTCTTAAAACTCAATGGTTTGGACCTTGAGGGCTTGGGAGAACCTTCGGTGGACTCCTTGGGAGGTAAGGAGACCCGAAATTCTTTGGGGAGAGTTGGGAGTGAAAAATAATGGAGGAAAGGGTGGGTATTTATAGGGAAAGTGAGGGGACAAGGCATTAATGGCCAAGGGACACCTCAGAAGTGCTTTTCTCAAAACCATGTGCTCTCCCTTGGAATTTACCATGTAGTTAGGCCACATGGGGCCCCCAAAACAATAATTCATCAACCTTGATGGGACAACCCTTAAATATCTCATGACATCATCATGACCCAGTTATGATGTCATTAAACATACCGAAACCCTAAAACTGTATTTTTACTATTCACTGAAAATTCAACTTTCCTAGAAAAATCCCAAAATTTCACATTAACCAAATATCAAGGCTCTGATTTCAAAAGTGAACTCCATTTTATAAAAAAAATTTTCTAAATATTTTTTATTTTATTTTTAAAAAAATACACTATTCACCTAAAATTCATTTTAAGAAAAATCCCCAAAAATTACCATAACATAATATCGATGCTATGATTTCAAAAATAAATTCCATTTTATAAAAATAATTTTCTAATAATTTTTAATTAAATTTTTAATTAAAAAACACTATTCACGCAAAAAAACTAATACTTGACTAATAATTTATGAAACCATTATTTAACCATTTTAGTGAATCACATTACTTAATCAAGGTGCCTAGATTATACTAATACTTTATTTATGTGAGATTACTAATCCATTTGGACTCATTACGAATTATAATCATAAACTCACTATTCATATTTTACTATTCATCAAAACTCAAGTTGATCTTATTAGACTCTAAATTCCGTACTGAACATAATTGTAGAAGACCATTTTTCGCAAATCATTACAGATTTTTAATTATTTAAGGTTTACAAAAACATTTTTAAAATATAATTTTTCTAAAATTCATCAAAAATATGCATACAATATTTATCCGGTCATTTGAAAATTTATAAACATCATCATAAGAAGAAATCCCAATTTTTATTTAAAACAAAGGATTACACAAGGCAGTTACGGTATCCTTACATAGCCCCTTATCACACCAGCATAGGACCAAAGTGTAAGGTGTGCTAAGGTGAGAAAATCCGAGGGAGGCTCGACCAACATCGCACGAGTAGTAATTTCTTTCAGTTTGATCGTCTCGCAAAGGAGATCCCGTTCTAGCTTCACACGATAAAGTTCAGCTTGGGTTTGGTCCAGAGAAAAGCCCAGGGGAGCTACCTCCTTCCCAAGTTCTATTAGACGGGCTTCTATCAGTCCAAGATCACTGGGTGAGGCCATCAAATCTTCTTTCTATATTAATTAACCAAGATTACTTGTATTTAGAGACAATAATCAAAACGTTTAGTTTCCAGCGGTCATATTGACCAATGGTCATATAAAAGTCAAAAACCAACAGTATCATTTTAATTATACTCATGTTATCAAATGAAACATTTTTTATGAGTATAAAAATAAAATATAATAACACATAAAATTAGGAAACAAGATATATTCAAAATTTCTGGTCGTTACACATATCATCCATGATAAGATAATCATTTACATTGATAACCCTAAATCAACTTACTCTTAATTCATAAAATCATCTAAATAAAAAGAATCACTCAAACTAACTAGAGACTACACATAGTCCAGTGGTAGGTGATAAACACCAGTTGCACATTGGTTGTGGGTTCGATTCCTGCAGATTTGTCCGACGTGATGGGTTGTCACACGGTCTGCGTGTTGTCCATTTTACAAAACTATATAATTCTTAAAACATTTCCCAACAACGAGATAAAATCTTCAAAAATAACCATAACATAATTTTACCTCAATTTTACCTCATTCCTTTCACGTTCCATCATAACATATAGTAACCCATAATTACCTCAAAAGTAAGGATCATATAAACCCAAATGGTTCTTTATAACGATGTCCACAAAAGAACATATAACTATTCCTTGAATAAAATTTTCATATATCAAACATTAGGGTTACACATACTATAAAAATTATTCTAATGTAACCCCATCATCAAAAGAGACATAATACTCTTAATAATTTCACCATAACTCTTGAAACCCTTATATGTTGACTTCTTACTCATTCAATATTCTTCATGATCCATTAACCATTACTTTCAATTTATTCTTATATACTTTTTCTTATAAACAAAATCATGAATCCTATCCTAAGATTCCAAAATAGGAAAAAAATGTTAAGAAATAATCCATACCTTCTATTGGTCATTGTCAGTTTCTTCATCCTCAATCGAAATGGCATTAGGTATTGGTAAACGAATATTTGTACGATCTTGGTGATCCCCTTCCCAAAAATTCTTCACAGGACATGTGTTTTCATAATGTCCATGCACACCACATTTAAAACATTCAATTCATCCCTTAGAAAGAACTTATTTCCCTTTCCTCAAGTCAACTGGATGCTTCCTTCTTCCATGGCAGTTTCATGCTTTATGACCTTCATTTCCACATCTATATCATATTTCTATTGCTTTGAAACATTTTCATAGCTGTTTATTTCCACTTCTTTGACACATAGGTTTTTGAACACACTTACCTTTATGATTATTACAGGTAGTTCCATAGGGATTTTTTTCTCGCATATATGATGCCTTATAGAAATCGCCAAGGTTTAGGTGGTCAATCATGACTCCAGATAGTTGGTTGAGGATTAACACAAGAGTTCTCATTGTAGCTCCCATATCATTCAGTTTCTCGCTGAGAAAACTGTCACAGTTTCCTTCACATCCACTGTAACTTTGGTGCCTGCTAGATCCAGCCATTTACTAAAACCAAAAAGGTCAATGTGAGTATATCAACAAAACCATCATGTACTAATGTGGAAGATAAACACTAAGATATACATACTCATTCACTTTATCTAATACTAGGTCTCTTTCTGAAATCCTAAGCATTATGGTAATGACACATATGCTTAGATAATACCCTAACCTCTAAATTTATGTAAACCGACCTCTGATACCAACTATAAGGCCCCAGCTTTAAACATTACTTAATAATGAATTAAATGAATAGTTAAAATTGAGGATCTTTTCAGTTTTATAGTTTTAGATAATTTGTTCATATCTATTGCATCTCAATGATTTAAAAGTAGACACATCTACTCAGGTTCCATTTTTTCCTCAAAATAAAAACTCATTAACAAATGAGTCATGTCTAGTTCTTTGTTATAGATAGCCTGACATTTTCTTGATCCCATCCTTGATCCTATTCATCATTATGTCCTATGGAAAACATTTCAAAAACTTGGGATGGGCATAAAAAGCCCAGTAAAGGATACACAAAGAAGGAAAACTGTTAGTCTTTCAAAACAACAAGTAAACCATGTGTAATTTACCAAAGTAATACTTTTCTCCTTTATGAAGTATTAAAAAACACTTCACTGAATAAAATATGACTAAATACCCTTTTATAACCAAAATAGTACCCTAAAACCCATATAAAGAACACATAACATATAAAGTTAACTTGGGACATAAACATACTTAAATGGAATAACCATACAGTCGACTTCCACACATACTTAATGAAATAGACATACGGCTGACTTCCACACATACTTAATTGAATATCTATATGGCCGACTACCATACCCAATGCATTGGAGGTTATAACATAACCACCTGTCCTGGTATTCATGGCACCACCCGTCATATGGTTTATCACGTAACCACCGGTCAAATGTCTAAGTACCATTATAAAATCATGATACATAAATCAATTATAAAGGAAAGAAAACATTTCCACATTTCATGCACAATATATCACATAAATATATTGACATAAAAAATCCATAATCAAATCCATTTTCTTTACTAAAAAAGAGTATTTGGTATTTATTTACTTTAAAAAATTTAACAGCTTGTTGAAGAAGCCAAAGATCAAATAATACTCGCGGTGGAGGAAAGGTCATTGTCACCACGTATGTTAAAAAAAACATACTTTTTGTCGTTTAGTAAAACACTTTGTATAGAAAATATTCCTTTTGAATAAAATTATAAGTAAAATACGTTTATACATAGTATAAAAGAAATCTATGTGTTACAATAAAAATATGCCTTAATGAAAGGAGATCAAGATAAAGTCCCTTACAAAGATGGTATCCTTGGATTAAGGATAAATCAATTACATGACTATGTGTGAAAAATGAATACACCAAATATGATTGGATATTATTTGTAAAAAAATCAGAGGTTATTCTCACATATTCATAGAATGACATATTCGAGGTGTACAAGTTTATCCCGAAGAATCAAAATTGGGTTAAGAAGTTCCCTTTCAAAAATTTGACAGCCTAACGGCGTCACTTCAAAATTCAGTAAATGATCTGATGAGAGATATAAAGGAGTATTGCATCACATGGACATGCCATTTATTGCAATAAGGATATATAAAAACATATCCCATCATAACAAGATTAAAATACCAAAACATGTCTTTTAAAATGAGGAGGGTGAAAGGTTCCCTTACCGAATTGGGTAACTTCCGAAACATACACCACATGAAAGAAAGACTATATAACATTGATGTAAATACCCATAAACTAAAGTATATTACAGAATGAGTATAATAATGGGCCGTAAATAAACCACTCAATGGAAAATGGTGGAAAAGTTTGCATAAATATCAAAGGAATAAATGTGGGATGAAAAATCCCTTACAAAAACTCGGCAGCCTAACGATGCCACATAAAACTTCTAGAAATGGATTGATGAGATCAAATATGGTCTCTAATAATATTAAAATAAATTGGACAGAATGATTAATATAAAAGAACATCCCCAACATAACAAACAGGAGCTTAAAAGAAGTGACATAAAGGAGAGTACTTAAAAAGAGAGAGATTTGATCTCTTACGAAAATTCGACAACCTAACGGTGCAACTCAAAACATCCAAAATGAATTGATAAGAGAAAATAGGGTCTATAATCATATGAAAATAAATATTACAGTAAGAGTAATATAAATTAACATCCCAATCATAAAAAATATTTGATTAAAAGGAATGACATAAAAAGTGTACTTAAAAAGAAAGAGAGGGGTAGGATCCCTTACCTCAAGTCTAACTTGTCTTTTTCGTTTCATTATATTCCTGAATAATAAACAATGGTAAATTTATAATTTCATAAGGAACTATTTTAAAGATTATTATTCAGGTCATATCACATATTTCAATGCTACAATAATGTGAGTTCATTTCAGACGTTTTTGTCGATGTTTAGAACATTTGTCAAAAATGAACATGTTGGAAAAAGATTTTCTATTTAGTTATATGTAAATCATCTCTAGAATAGTATTAATGATTTAAATATCAAGCATATCCAGTAAATTTTCATTTTTTACTACTCCATAACATTTGGAGATAAAAATAAATGAAATTTACCATTCATGGAGATGGTAGGTCGTACGTACACATGAACGCTACTTTCATTTCTTTGTCATATTAATGGAATTAAAAATAATTGAGATATATATATATATATAATATAATTAAATAATAATATATATGTTATATAGGTCACATATTTTCATTAATTTCATTCTTTATACATTCCATGTATTGCATGAACAAGTCACATCACATGATGGGGCGGTAGTCCACACTTCCTCGTATGAAATTATCTCATTTTCAAAGCATGAAATGCATAAAGACATGTATTAAATATAAAATTGAGAATCATATATAAAACATAAATACCATATATATCATATATAAAATATTGTGACATCATAATGGCCACCATGAAAGGTGTTAATAGAATATTGAACAATCATCGTTTCGTGAGGTAGAAATTTTCCATCCACAAAAACAGTATGTTCTTTAACCATTAGACGAAGGTTTGTGTATGTTTAGCTCTAATACCTCACATAACAACATCCTAGTATATTGAAGGTACTGTTTTAGTTTCAAAATAATGTAATAAAAAGAGTGTAGAGGGTTGGAGAAGCAAAATAAAACAAAAGAACACAAGGGAATACATTACCTTTAAATTGGGTAACTCTTATTGATTTGAGCTCAAAGGATTCCTTGGAAAGGATTATTCCAAAATGTGAGGCTTAAATTATGAAGAAAGGGATGTGGAGAGATGCAATGGGTAGGATTTAGCTGATCCAAAGGCTTGAAAGGTGTGGATAAGGTGGTAGAGGTGGGGGCCTTTTATAAGAGAAGAGGAGGTGCACTCTTGGAAAGTTATAAAATATGACTTTATTATAAAATGGTTTTCAGATTTTAATGGTCCCAAAAGAAAATATTTGGAGGATAAGGTGAGAAGGTTTTGATATCCACCCATATCATAGGTTTTTGAAAAGTGTAGGTCTTTGATGTTACATTATCTTTTCATTTTATTTATATCGTTAAATAATGAGGTAATCGCTGCATCATCATGGTGTCATAAATAATTTAATTTATTTAAAGAATAAAAATTATAAAACAGATATAATGATGTAGGAAATCTTTATATCATTACAATGAATTTTTATAGTAAAAAATATGACTTGTATAACCCCATGTAAAAATTGTTTTTGTAAAATAACACATGTTTGTGACATTTTAATATTAACTTTAAATAAATAGTTATTAATGTCATTTTCCAACCAAAGTGGATCCATGGGGTCCCCAAGTTTACCCATCGATTGTATTTGTCAGCCATGACTCATCCAATAAGGTGATGACATGTGTCATGATCATTTCATATTATTAGAACATTATTTTTACATTAAATTACACTAATTCCCTTTAATCGCGATTAATAAAACTTAAAAGATACTATTAAACAAAAATTATATTAATCTCATTGAAAAAAATTTTATTTCATAATGACAACCACGTATGTCGGATTTTTGAAAATAAAATCACAAAAGTGGTAAATTTTCATTTAAACGAAAACTCAGTTTCTTTAAATACCACTTAGTGGTTTCACTATTCATCATAAATAGAAGTTTTTCAGAAAAATACCAATAATTCACCCTAAGTTATATTTGATATTTAAAATTCAATAATTATGTCTATATTAAAAAATTCAAAACATATACGTTTCATTAATTAATTTAATAATTAATTTCCTCTGTCAAAACAAAATAGTGTGTTTTTATGAAACAATATCTATTAAAAGATTAACACTAGTTTAAGTCCAATATCAAAATTAAATTAATTCCAATTACCACCATTGGATTAAATAGTAAAAATATATTCTGAATACTCTTTAATCTCAATTAAAAATATAATATATCCATATAAATAAATCAGATTAAAAGGAGGTTTTGAATTAAAATTAAACATTTTCACGAAAAATGATCTTTATCGGAAAAATAACAATAATTTACAGAAAGTAAACCATGATGTCCAGATTATTAAGAAGGATTTTATTTTTTCACATACAACATATAAAATAATCTAACATATATATAAAAAGGGTTCTCCATCAAAATGTGGTTAATCGACCTTTTAAAAAATATTGGAAGATTAATGCTTAAAATTGGATTCATTTGCATTTAATGCCTCTAAAATTTTTTGGATAAAAGTAAACCTTTTTGAAAAACATATATAGTCATTTTGTTAGTTAGTTCCATTCTTTCCCACCATTACAATGGCTTGGCGTTAACTACTATTTAAAATAATATTATTTTATTATTAGAGTGCGACGTAAGATTTCAAAGGAAATTGTTGTCACGTATTGGGTATGCCATCGAGCCTAGCGTTCCCTTTAAAGTAATATTAATAATTTATTCACTAATATGGATATATATATAAATAAGTAATATTATTTATTTACCTGGGGTGTTATATTATGAATCCATGTTTTATGATCCATGTGGCACACTTATGCATGAAATGAAATGTACAAGGATGGTGCTCCCTTATAGAGATCCAATGCATTGGGTAAAGTATAGTATCATGATACATAATATGCAATGAGTTTTGACTCATTCTATTTCAAGTGCAACGAGAGTTTACACATTCTTTATGTGTAATGAGGATTTACTCATGCTCTATGTGCAATGAGCCTTGGTCATGCTAATTCCATGTTAAGTGTTGTTGCCACATTTCTATGTTATGATTATCAGCTTTATCATGAATTTATGTTCATTTTTATCTTATGATCTATTGATATGCCTAATGTCTAACATGTATTGTGCTCCTCATGATATTCCATGTGTATTCCCTTATTGGGCTTTATAGCTCACCCTTTTCTTATGCATGTCCTCAGGTTATCCCATGTAATGCTAAGTACGAGGGAATGTAGTGGTATTGTAAAGGAAGTTTTCAATAAAGATGTTGGTTTTCATGTTTTAAGTTTTTATGTAATGATCTTAATCCCCAAATACAATAAATCTCTCAATCTCCTTGTTGTTTCAAGTGATGCTTCATGTAATAAATCTTGTTTTAGTTTGTAATAGAAGTAGGGTTATCATAGTTGGTATCAGAGGATAGGTTTAGTTATTTTTTGGATTAGGATTAGAAAACCCTAGTAATGAATTAGATACAAGACTAATTATAATAATAACATCCCTATGTTTTGATAAGTACTGAGTAATTGTTTTATCAAACAAATACATCCCTGTCTGGATATGAGCAGGTAGAGGTGCCTCTGGCACAGATGTATCCTAGGGGTAAAACCCGAAAACACTACTTTAACCTAGATTAGAATGGGAGCTGGTGAATGAAAATGGGCCTTACTGCACTCTTGGATATAACACCCCGGGGGATATATTTTGATAAATTAACAATATTAGTATGAACCCTTATTAAGGGAATTAAAAAAAATTCCCGTAAGAATATATGATAGAATGTAGATTATGAAAAGCCTATATTGAATCCTATAGACTCATGAGTTAAGGAAATAAAAGTTTATTTATAATTAATCAAATATTTTCTTTGGATTACCCTTTATGTGTTACCCCTAACATTCCTTTTATTCCAGCCAATGTCCGATAATAGGAGGACTCGAGCTAACAACCTTTGTGAAGATCAGTGTGACAACTATTCTAATGAGATTCCCAATCCAATGGGAGCAGGAATCACATACATTTTAATGCTTATCTCTTATCTAACTCAATCTTTGAATAGAAACACAGGTCAAGAGGAATGTTCAACCCCCCTAAGAAAGAACAAGTCACTATCGAGAGCTTCATGAGACAACGGCCTCTAACTTTTAGTGGATCATCTGATCCCACGATCGCTAAACAATGGATCAACTCCATGGAAAAGATATTCTCCATATGTCATTGTTATGAACAATAGAAGGTTCTCCTGGATGCTTATCCTATTGAGGGTGAAGATGATCAATGGGGATGTTAATCAAAAATATGAATCCTGAGGAGAAGATCGAGGCATTGGAATGGAAGGATTTCTGGAAGATGTTTTTTGATAAATATTTTCCGCGCACCCTCTATCTTAAGAGGGAGAGGTACTTCCTTTCCCTCAAGAAAAAATAAGAATAATATATTGGAGTGTATAAGGAAAACATTACAAGTCTTGCACGATACACTTTTGGCTTTGTCGTTACCCCCGAATGCAATGTTGACTGCTTCTTTGGTGGGTTGAAGTCTAGCCTGCGTAAAGAATTAGCGATCTGTGACTTCGAAAGCTATGAGGAAATTGTTCGATGTGCCCTCAAGGTCGAAATGGAGATCATGGAATCATAGGGTATAATGAGGACAAAAAGATTCAGGTGGAATTCAATGCTAGAGGACCGATGGATAAATCCAAAGGTGCTAAAAAGATTCATCACCCCACTTTCAAAAAGTGCGGAAAGAAGCACCCTGGAAATTTCTTTAAGGGGATGAGGAAAAGCTTTAGGTGTGGAAGATAAGGGAACCTAGCTGTTAACTATCGTCAAGAAAGACCCACGACTGCGATAGAGGAGTGGAACACTCCGTTCGAACCTCAACGCATTGTTCATTGCTACAAATTAAAAGAACCGGGGAATCTTGTAAATTAGTGCCCTAATCCAAGGTTTTTCAGAGGCAACCAACAACCTCCAAGGTAGCAAGGAAGAGCTTTTTCTATCACTTCTGCCGAAGTGAACCATGACAAAAAAGTAGTGACAGGTACACTAATTATACATTCAAGAATAGAAAATGTACTTTTTGATTCAGATTCAATGCATTCTTTTATATCTCTAAAGATTAGTAGAACAATCCCAGCACCACCACAAATCATGGATGTGAAGATGTCGGTGAGTATGAAAATTGGAGAAATCATTGCATCCCATGAATATAAGTCCTCCCCTATTATAATATGGGGATTGAATTCCCCATAAAACCTCATCATACTCCCTCTGGTGGAATATGATGCAATTCTTGGCATGGATTGTCTTTCTTTATATAGAGCCATCATAAAATGTTAGGAGAGGGAAATCACACTCCATATAGGGAATCGACCCCCGATTCATTACATGTGTAAGGAAGAAGATGAATCTCCATTAGCTTCATCATCTCAATAATTGATATTACTGCCCTATGAGCACGCGTATCTGGCTCATATGATTGAATCCAAGGAAGAAACCATCCTTGAAGAAATGCATATTATGAGGGAATTTGCGGAAGTGTTTCTTGAGGAACTGCCTGGTATTCCTCCTAAAGAGATGTTGAATTCTCAATTGAACTTAGGCTCGTGGAATTACCAATAACCAAGACTCAATATAGAATGGTAGTTTTAGAGCTTGAAGAGTTGATGAAATAACTACAGGAAAATCTGGATAAAGGGTTTATACGCCCATGTGCTTCACCATGGGGTGCACCAGTCGTCTTCGTCAAGAAGAAGGATGAGTCAATGTGGCTTTGCAATGATTATCGTGAACATAACAAAATCACGATAAAGAACAAGTATCCACTGCCATGGATCGATGACTTGTTCGATCAGCTGTGTGGAGAACAATACTTCTCCAAGGTAGATTTGCGGTCGGGATATTATCAAGTAAGGGTGAAGAAGGAATATGTCCCCAAGACTACTTTTCGTAAATGATACTGGCACAATGAATTCATAGTAATGCCCTTCGTACTCACCAATGCTCCAGAAATCTACATGGACTTGATGAATAGAGTCTTTAGAGATTACCTAGAAATATTTGTGGTAGTATTTATAGATGATATTCTAATATAATCCAAAACCAATGAGGATCATGAGGAGCATTTAAGAACTATACTAGGGACTTTGCGCCAGGAGAAGCTCAATGAAAAGTACAGCAAGTGTGAGTTCTAGTTGAAGGAAGTCTCATTCATTTCCCATATCATCACAATAAATTTGATATCTATGGATCCCTCCAAAATAGATGCAATTGAGGGATGGCTGAGGCCAACATCGGTAACAGATATTCGTAGCTTCTTGGGGTTAGCCAGATATTTTTTACGATTTGTGAGAAATTTCTCACAATTGTCCAACCTTCTTCCCAAGATAACTCTAAAGGGAGAAAAGTTTTCCTAGAGTGATGAATATGAAGAGAGCTTCAAGGAGTTGAAAAGGAGGCTTATCACTGTGCACGTGCTCACTTTACCCATATGTGGGGAAATTATTGTGGTATTAAATGATGATTTGAAGAAGAGATTAGGTTGTGTGCTGATGCAGAATGATAAACTGATATCTTATGCCTCAAGGAAGTTAAAAATCAATGAGCGAAACTATCCAACGCATGATCTAGAGTTGGTGGTGGTAATCATTACCTTGAAAATATGGCAGAATTATCTCTATGGGTAGAAATGTGAGATATATACTGACCAAAAGAGTCTTAAATATATATTAACACAAAAAGAGCATAACATTCACCAGAGAAGATGGATAGATCTCATCAAGGATTATGACTTTTTAATACCTTACCACCCTGGGAAAGCAAACAAGGTTGAAGATTCCTATGTAGAAAATACCCAGTGGTTCTATCAATGATTAGAATGGAGAAGGAACCAATCTTCATAGACATGATGAATATTGACATGATAATCATAAAAAAGGGAGCATAATCAATCCTTTCACAAATTATTTCTCAACTATCTCTTTTGGAAAGGTTAAAGGATGTTCAAAAGGATGATGTGGGAAATCAGAAAAAGGTGGAAGCTATCGAAAAAAGGGAAATTCTCAGAGTTTAATGTTAATGAAGAAGGAATTGTGCATTTTGGGAAAAAACTATGTGTTCCATCAAGTCCAGAGCTGAAGAATGAACTTTTGGAGGACGCACATACTTCAAATTTCTCAATTCACCCAGGGAGAACAAAGATGTATCGAGATATCCAAGAAAATATTTGGTGGGATAATATGAAGAAGGAGATACCTGAATATACATCAAAGTGCCTGGTGTGCCAACAAGCGAAGGCAGAGAGGCAGAAGTCTAAGGGGATGATGCAACCACTGCCCATACCACAATGGAAATGCGAGAAAATCACCATGGACATTTTCCCCGGATATCCGAGGACATCTAAAGGCAGCAATGTGATCTGGTTTGTGGTGGATTGTCTTACAATGACTGCAAAATTCATTCATTAAGTAGGATTTCTCATTGGAGCAATTGGCACGGATATATGTTAGGGAAGTGGTAAGGTTGCATGGATTTCCACTCTCTATTGTGTCTGGCCAAGATCCAAGATTCACTACTATGTTTGTGAAGAGTCTTAAACATGCTTTGAATACTTAAGTGAACTTCAGTATATCCTATCAACCTCAAACTAATGTCCAATCTGAGCGGACTATCCAAACACTTGAGGACATGTTGAGATCTTGCTCAATGGAATTTAAAAGAGGATGGGATCAACATCTTCCTCTGGTTGATTTCTCTTATTATAATAGTTTCCACTCAACAATAAAAATGGAAACATATGAAGCTTTGCATGTGAAAAGGTGCAGAAAACCGGTATGTCAGGATGTGTTCGGTAAATGTATGTTGCTTCGCCCTGAAATGGTCGATGAAATGGAGGAGAAGGTGAAAACCATTTAGCTACATATCAAGGCAGACCAGAGTCGATAGAAGAGTAATATAGATAACCATAGATTAGACCTAGAGTTTAAAGTTGGAGACATGGTATTTCTATGCATATCTCTGTGAAAGAAGGTCATGAGGTTTGGAATGAAAGGGAAGTTAAGTCCAAGGTACATCGGTCTCATCGAGATTCTTGATCCCGTTGGGACTGTGGCCTATCGACTAGCACTTCCACCATCCATTTCCAAAGTACATTATGTCTTTCATGTATCCCTCTTAATGAAGTAAATATTGGGCCCTTCACATGTACTCTCTTCTGAGGTGGTATAGTTGGAGGATGATCTTTTTTATAAGGAGCAACCAGTGAGGATCTTAGATCGTAGAGAAAAAGTTCTACGAAATAAGACAATGCCCCACATCAAGGTGCTGTGGAGAAACCACATGTTTGAAGAAGCGACATGGGAATCAGAGGAAATTATGAAGCTGAGTTACCCACATCTGTTTTATTATGGAAAAAAGAAATTTTGAGGGAGAAATTTCTTAAGGGGGGAATATTTTAACGACCCAAAGTTTCATTAATGGATAATCCCTATGGATCTAATTAAATGTCTCTTTATGTAAAATGTTTATATAAAATTTCAACTTATTTGGTTATTTGTTTTAAATTGTGACTGTTGCTTTTATAGTCATTGAACTATGATAACATGATTAGTATAAATATATGGCTTTAACAAATACAATTTACTCAGAGAAATGAAGTGATGGCCTCATCTAGTAAAACTCCTCCATACGAAGCCCATTTGCCAGAGCTCGGAAAAGAGGTGGCGTCCTTGGGCTTCGCTCTTGACTAAGCCCAAGCTGAGCTTCATCATGTCAAGCTCAAATGGGTCTATTGACAGGAGAAGTGGAAGTTGATAGAGATTACCACTCGAGAAATGTTATCCAAACCACCCCAAGAGTCTGTCACCATCGCACACCTTACCCTTAGGTCTTATGCAGCTATTTTAAGGGGTTATGTAATAAATCTCTAGTTCTATGATCATGTACATTATTTTTTGTAAATAATAATGTATATACTTTCTTGTCATTATTTTTACATTGTAAATAGTTTTTAAAGTAAAAATAGTGTTTTTTGTTATTATTTAATTAAGAATTATATTTTTTAAATTAAGAGATTTTTTAATTAAATAATTCTTTATTAAATTATTATTATTATTATGTTAATTTTTATTATATATAAATGATCATATAATTTTATGACTGAAATGGTAATTTTTATTAAGGTTTGAAAGCCATTTTTGTCAAAACCCATGAATTTTGGATAAATGTTTGTTTTTATTTTAAAAGTGAAAATTAACATATTTTTAAAATCATTTAGATAAAATAAATTTTATTTCTGGAATCAGGATGTCGAAATTATCCAATGGTGAATTTTTCATAATTTTCTGAAACATTCAAATTTTTGGGTGAAAATTAAATATCGTTTAAATATATAATGTGTTTTATGACATCATAATGACCCAATATTGATATAATAAAATACAATAAGCTTTAGGTTCTTCCAATATATGTTTTACCATTAAAATAATGTGATTTTGGTTTTGTTTTACTTACTTTTCAATGATTTATGGGACCCCTCAATACTTATTAAACACCTTGTCTTTTTAAATTTTTTCCATGGGAGTGTGACTCACCTCCATATAAGCAAACCAATTATTTTAAGAAGTCTAGACTTTGGCCTTATAAAATATTGTTTTCCTCGTCGCTTTACGAAAAACCATGGGCAAAACCCATGGGATGGTTTGTGGTTTGGATTAATTTACTATAAGGGGTCCCAAACCTAAATAATAAAGAATTCCCTCACCTTTCCTAGATAATCCCACTCAATATCCCACTTTATCCTCACTCAAAGACATTGGAGCTCATCCAAACTCTTCCTTACTATCTCTAGTATCCTCCCAAGGTTCCTCAAGATCCCATGAAGCCTATCACCTGCCTCTCTCTAGCCTTTGGAAGCACACTTCCATGTAAGGGTTTTTTCTTCCTTTCTCATTTTTGTCCAATTTTATTTAAGTTGTTTTGCCCTTTTAATTTAAATTATGAATGTTGGGATATGGTTTCGCACCTCCATCATAATCCCCTATTTATGTTTTAATGATGGGAGACCCCTTTATCTATCATTAAATTCCTCCCATGTACACCCGTTACTATGCCAAAATTCCGAAAGGAACTTCTCTCTCTTATTTTACATTCAAGCAATACATTTGTATTATGAATCTAAATTCCATTACAATCGTTGGGACATGTATCTATATGAACTCATTACTTTACATTACATTTAAATATTATGAGGAACCCCTTTGTCTCTCATCAACCATTTTTATGAATTCTTATGTCACGCTGTTACACTGCCGAAATCGCTCCGATTTTCTAAGACAATGTCAATGTGTAGTGAATACCATGCCCATTTCTCCATCAAGGGTATTAACCATTATACACACTTACTTATTGATAATAAAGTTTCATGTATGAATTCCACATTCCATTATAGTGTAATGAATGATTTTTTTTATGAATACATGTTTTATGATCCATGTGGCACACTTTTGCATGAAATGAAATGTTGAAGAAAGGTGCACCTTTATAGCCCTCCAATGAATTGGGTAGAGTATAGTATCATGATAAGTCATGTTCAATGAGTGTTGAATCATGATAATTCAAGATAAATGAGGTTTTACTCGTGCTTTATGTTTAATGAGGACTTACTCATGCTCCATATGTAATGAGCCTTGGCTAAATCTAATTCTATATTAAATGTTGTTGCCACATTTCCATGTTATGATTATCATGAATTATCATGCATTTATGTTCATGTTTCTCTTATGCTCTATTGATATACCTAATGTCTAACATGTATTGTGCTCCTCATGTTATTCAATGTGTATTCCCTTACTGGGCTTTATAGCTCACACTTTTCTTATACATTTCCTCATGTTATCAAATGGAATGCTAAGTACAAGGGAATGTAGTGGTCATGTAAAATAATTTTTCAATAATGATGGTGTATTTCATGTTTCATGTTTTTATGTAGTGATCCTAAGCCCCAAATACACTAAACCTCTCGATCTTCTTATTGTGTCAAGTGATGTTTTATGTAATAATCATGTTTATGTTTGTAATAAAAGCAGGGTTGTCATAATATAGCATGCATGATGGTGAAAAAATGTAAAAATAATTGTTCTGGGGGTTGCATCACAGATCAACATCATATGAGACGGAGGTGAACTGACCTGAATAGATTGGTGTTGGGATTGAACCATGAGTGGTTGCCTATGCACCCAGCCTAGAAGGTGAGGATCAAAGTCCATGTATTTTGATTAAAAATGAATTGGTGATCAAGTTGTACTTAAGGACAACCAGAAGATGGTGTTGGGGTTTAAATGTGATTAGAATGATGTTTTTATTTAACCACCAAATAGTCCACATAACATTCAACAAATTTCTATATAAAGGGTTTGAAAATATGGTGCATGGTACACTGATATGTTGTGCCTGCATTCTGCAGGCCAAAGTGCATTACCCGATAGAAAAACACACCCTAAGGGGATCTGAAGGCTGTAGATTCTTCATCTTATGTAGCCACTTGGATATTATTATACCTAGAATATTCATCCATGAAGGAATGTGCTTTATAGACAGTTGTTGTATCAATTATGAGTTTTGTGATCGGAACTAGAAAATTATTCTTACTACAATGCCGATTAATTTCTTTAAAATCAATGAAAACAATAATTTGTCCATTATTATTTTTAACAGTGAAAATATTATCCAACCACTTGGGATATTGAAACTCTATGATGAAATAATATTTGTTAACATTATCTACTTCAGCTTCAATTTTGGAATCATAAGTTGAATGTGTTCTTCTTGCAGCTTGTATGAATCCTCGATGTTCTTATGGAAATCACAAACGATGAGTAGCAACATCATGATCAAGACCAGGATGTTCTGTATAATTCCAATAAAATATATCTCAATATTGCTTTAAAAATTAAATATAAATTTCTTGTTCTTCAAGAGTCATGGATCCACAAATTAATGTGGGTCGTGAATCTTCATTTGTACCCAGATTTATTTCTCTGAGTTCATCCATAGTAGTAGAGATACCCTCTTCAAATGCTAGAGGATCATCCCAAAGATGTTCTTCTTTTTATTTACCATGTGTAACTTCTAATTTTTCTAATTTCATAGTAGATGATGAAGCAGAATTTCCACGATCAGGAGAGATGTTAAAATTTGAACATCTTGAAGAAGAGGCTTCCATTTCTGACTCTATTTATGATGAAGGGTCTTCCTTGGGTAATAAAGAGGATATGATGGATTGCGAATCAACATCATTGTTCACCTCTGACATTGATATAACATATTCTAGCCTAGTTAGTGAATTATAGACTTTCTGGATTTTAGAAGATGAAATGAAGACATCTCCATTTGAGCATTCATCATGGCTTGGTGAATCACACTTTCCCCCATGTTGTCTGGCTTGATTTCCTTAATTGACATTATTGATGTTTCTATAAGAGTACATGGATTTGGGTCTATCCTATCAATTTTACTGATAGGAAATAAATAATATGTACTCATAAGTATGAGTGGGTTTACTGGAATGTTTTCCAAACCATATAGAGACTTAAACATGGTAACCACCCTTATTTTGGATTTCTCTTTACCCTCCATGTGATAGAATTCCACCACAATGTATTGAGATTAACATGATTTTAATGGGGCCTTATCACCATAAAATGTCCCAATTTGACCATTGAAACAATATTTGAGATATTGATGGTATGATGAAGGGATAGCTTCATGTTGATGTAGCCAAGGTCATCTAAGAAAATCATTGATGGTTGTATCGTGATAAAAAACCATGATATCTGAATTGGATACAAGGTCTCCAAACTGAGTTCTGAGTGTAATCGCGCCCAGTGGTTCTTGTTCATTTTTTCACATCCTTGCTACATCAGAGTAGAAGGAGATAAATCCGATTTTGTGAGGCCCATTCGATGAAGTGTACGAATGGGGAAGAGTATGACTCCTGAACCATTATCAATGAATGCTCTTCAGATGTCCACACCAATGACCATGATAGATAAATACAAAGGTATAATATGTCCATGAACAAAATCATCCTCATCTTCATCTGTAAACGATTTTACTGCATGTCATTCCGAAGGATCATTCTCAACATGGTAGACTTCATCCACATAAATTTCTGTTGCAAATTCATGAGGACTTGAAAAATCCTCAATGAGTGCCTCTCAAAGATATTTTGACAGGATCAAGGCATCTAAAATTAATAACTTGGCCAGTACATGGGAAAAATGTTTAAAGACATCATATTTTTGATCCAATGGTCTATTTTTCCCAACAGAAATATGTTGCTTCTTATATGCCTTAGAAGTTTATGCTTTTGAAGTACATTTCATCTTTTATAGTGGTAGAAGTTGGAAATACTCCTGGATTTGGAATATTAGAATGAATAGGTCTATTTACTTGCTGAGAGGAAGAAGGTGTTACCCTTAATCGATCCTCCAAAATAACTTTAGTATGACTGAATATGCCTTGCGTGGAAGAAATTTCTTGTTCTTATTTAGCTGACTGAAGGGCTCTACCACGAGTTTCTGTTGTATACACAGTTCTAGAAGGGGTAGAATAGGAATAGTGGTTTATGGGATATCCATGTTTTATATGTATCCCAAACCTCTGGAACTCCCTCTAATTACTCTGGTTGATACAGGGAACTCATGCTCCTCAAGATCTAAATTGTGACTGTCATAAGGATCTGTTAAGTGAATCATGTTTACAGAATCAAAGATCAATGCTTCATCTAAGGCATATTCTGCATGATTAGCATGTTTAGGTTGTGCCATTTGGCAGGGCGGTGCCCGTGGAATTAAATTAGATGGCATAAAATCTACCAGTGTCAAAGACAACATGGTCTTTGACACGATTTCATCTTCTTATGAATGTTCCTATTTCATTGAATTATGTCGTTTCTTTTACGATTTTACCTCTGATGACGAGGGTTTTATTGTGGCATTCATATAAGAGGGCCTAATTTTTTCTTCAATTTCATTCGTAAAATGGAAAGAGTTTATTTGATCATTTTTCTGACCATCCAATCATCATATTTCTGTGCATTTTTTTTTTATTTTTTTCCACTCACCTTCTTGCTCTAGATTGGTAGCAGTAAAACATGCTTCCTCAGCTGAAGAACCTTTCAGTTTGATATGTCCTGAGTCCACCATGTTTTTCAAGAGGTCTTTAAAGACAAAACACTCTTGAATGGGATGCCCAAACATCTGATTAAATAGGAAATAATTGGGATGGTCTTTATCTCCTTCCTTGTTAGGACTTTTAGACCTTGTAAATTTAACCAAATTATTTTCCAGATCGAAAATTAAGTAACCAAGAACATGTTCATGTCAGAAAGAATAGCTTTTGTTCTATAACACCTCAAATTGTTTCAGTCATTGATCTATTTGATCATCTTGATGATACAACCTATGTTGTTGATGCTCATGAGGCAGAGCCCTTCGAGAAGATGATGGTCTTGAAGTGGAAGCTGGTACAGGTGCTTGTTTAAGAATAACTATAGCATTCTCTAATTTCCCTGTTGTCCTTATTAGAACTGGTGGAATTAAACGAGTTTTATCCCTAGTCTATAAAAAAGAGTCTTCAATCTACTGAGCGAACGATATAAGGTCTCGAAACCCTACTATGTATTTCACAGGGATCAGTGGTGTGTGTAACTAATAATTCAAATTTTCCACACAGATTGGCAACAAATCTTCTTGAGGGAGTGAAAAAATTAAGGAATATGTTAATCCCTTCCAGAAAGAAACGAAATATGAAACCCTATCATTCTCCCTTTTCAAACAATTTATAAGATAAAAAAATGTTTTCTTTGGAAAAGTTCTGCTAAATTGAAGAAGGAATCGTTGACGAATATCCTCCCACCTGGTAATTGACCGGGACTACAAGCTTGTATACCAGACAAAAGCAGGCCTTTTTAATGATAGTACAAAACACCTGAGTCTAACTGCTTCTTGTTGCTGAGGAGTTCTACTCATAGGATCACAACTAGAATCAAAATGTGTTATGTTTTTCACTGGGTCTCCCGAACCATTAATGATTGGGAATTCGGTACTTGAAAAATTTTATGGGGGAGGGATTACATCAACCCATTCAGGGTATGCTATCTTTTCGGGATGAATATGAGCACGCATTCCCTCCATGTCTTCCAACCAAGCTGTTAATGACTCATTTGTAGTCAATAAAATTTGAGAACCATCTGGCTGAGCGTGTACCTGAGCAGGTTCCATAATTAGAGCTTGGATAGGTTTGGTGGCTGGTACTGCAACTTATGGTAGAACCACTGATTATTATTGCACATGACCCATAAGATTAGAACTATGAGGTTGTATTGGTAAGGTAGAATAATCATGATCCATCTTAGTAGATGCAACAAAACCACTAGGCTTACTGATTCCAACACGCTTAGGAGGAAAACTACCTTGAAGTTGTTCTACAATCAACCCTCTTAATTACATCATTTCTTCCTCTTGTTGTTTGAACCTTTTCTCTAGTGATACTGATTGGACTTCTCCAGAGGAAAAATGGAATGTAACTTGATTCTTTCATTCCCCATGTTGGACGCCTTTTAGAGTGGGGGAATTTGGTTATTTTAAGGAATTCCTAGATTCTGGGTAGGCCTTTTATTTATTGTACGCACACCTTATTAATTTGCCTCTGTGTGCACAGCCTCTTGAGTAGGAACTTACTTATCTGATCCCTCTGAGTGAACCTCATGTTCATGAAGATTAGAAACAATGGAATTGCTGACATTTATTGATACATTATGCATTGCATCTCTTCTATCAACATTTCTGAGATATTTTCTTTTTTCATGTCCTTGATGAGACACTGCCTTCTATTGAGTTGATCCTTCAAGAAAATCATGACGAACTGTAATTTGGAGGGAATCTCATTATAATTCAGCTCTTCGTTCCTGTTGGGGATTCCTCCATAATCGTGAGAAGACTAACTTTCTATGAGGAAGAGATTGGGGATTTGAAAATTTACCCATTCCGGTGGACTGGGGCTGTTCTTTCTCAACTCCTAGAATCATATTTTTTGATTCTGAGGGTTGGGCAAAACGAGTCCCCAGTCTAGAAAGATGGGGTGGTTTTTGAGCTACTACATCAGAGACATTCTTAAAAGATCTTCTGATCATGAAGACTTATTTCTGGAAATTGGCTGGATGCATCAACCTACATTATAACGACCCATACTTTACATACATTGTTAATACTTCAAAATTGAAGCACACTTATTACAACATATGTCAAAACCACAAAGGACCGTATAGGTATAGTGTCTTTAGAAACTAGGAAACATAAACAACTGGTTCATAAATCTTCTACAGTGTCTCCCATTTATTTCATCATATCTAGGGTCCCTTTTAGCATATTCTACTTAATATCCATCTTCCTGACCTGGGGAAAAGAAAACATAAAAGGGTGAGCTCAAATGCTCAGCAAGGGCAAATAAAGGAAATAAAAATCATATCATATCTTTTTGACAATCAAAACCTGAAAAAGAGATCATAATATCTTAACATGGAATAAATCATAGAAGTGAAAATGAGATCCCCATAATCATAACATAAAACTTGAAACTTTGTGGCATGCACACATAATCATGGAAAATCATTTCTTGTTAGTCATGACTCATTGCCAAGACTATCTTAGTGGACAAAGTCCATTTCTGAACCGAGTCACCCTCGTTCCAATCCTATTTCACCGAACCGGTATAACCTACCGTTCCAGCCATGTCTATATCATGAGATATAAAATCTTTACCCAATGCATTGGAGGGAGATATAGGTCCCACCCATCTTATAATGAATCCTTTCTTATGTGTGCCACATAATCATAAACCATACATCATAGTGTAACCCATGTAATAAAAATGGGATTCTTAAACAACATGGCCTCATAAAACAAACCATATAAGGTAAATGACTTCATAAAAATAATTCCCTCACAATATAATCAAATCAATGTAATAATAGGGATAAAAACCGAACCCTTTTATTATCTTAGATGGAAAATAATTTCGATAAAATACTTGAACTCCATTCTTGAGGAAAATATCCTTTCTTATTCAAAAACATTTTTCCTTTCATAACATGTCATACGACTTTAAAATAAAATAAGTTGATTAAAAATAAACTTGAAACCTTTTAAAGGAAGATTCTTGGAAATAATGTTTTAAAAATCCATTCATGCAGTATAAGTTATAAAAAACATTATTCGTACATTTGTCGGAAAAGTCAAAAAGTACCTCGTACGAAAAAACGACAAAAGATTCCTTTCATATTCTTTACTAAAAACTCACTGAAGGGTAAAATTGTATTTAAACTATTGTAAGTGGATGGAAACAATATTACATATTGAGGGAACATGGATGTGGATGATAAAATAAACCCTAGTAAATTCTTACGAAAAAACAATCTCGGATAAAAAAATGAGATTGTGAAATTTCCCTTACCTTAGGTCCGATTTGCTTTGTTCGTGCCCGAAGCTCCTGTATAATGATTTAAATAATGTTATTGACTTATTCTAGAATCCTACATATTGATATGATACCATATATGGTCATATTCTTAGCTTCTTGTTAGTAATATTTCATTGTTACTTGTTACTCGGGTCTTTATTGCCTTTTGTTCTTATGCGTGTTTTGCCGAATAAATTCTTATTCTTATTTTAAGGTTATAGATACCTTATATCCAGAATGGTATTAGTGTAAAATATATCATATTTATTCATTCAATTCATTTATATAATTACTATGTAATGATGATCATGTAGAACGAGTCGCATCACATCGTGGAGACGGTATTCCGTACGTACGCACGAGTGATGATATCGTTCCTATGATCGTTGAATTGTATTGGAGTATATATATATATTATTTCAGTATCAATATTACTTTATAATAATCATAAATAGTTACTCATTACACCATTATACCCATCCTTGTAAGGTGATGGTGGAAAATAGATTACACCACGGCGTGGAGACGGTATTCCGTACGTACGCACGCGCGGTGATTTCATTTTTCTATAGGATGGATAGAAGGTGAATTAGGGTTTTTTGATATTTCTAATAACATATCAGTATGTATGTAATACTGATGTTATTACTTTATCCTGAAACAACTAAAGAAGAAGAAGTTGAAGAAGAAAGAAATTGAAAACATCGGTAATGGATATTACCACTTCTTTGGAACGCTTCTTTGAATCCTCCAATTAGGGAACTAAGATTTGGTCTTTGAAGAAGTCCAGGACCTCTAGGATTATTCTAGGGAAGTGTAGAGGAGAAAATGGCAGGGGTTGGCCGAGAATGAGTGCTCAAATTGGTGTGAGGAGGAGGGGGAGGAGGTGCCCTTTTATAAGGGAGGAGAGAGGCACCTTAGGAATATCTCAAAATATTATTTTATATTAAAGTCAAAATCGGTTTATAATGGTTCCAAAGGGTCTTATTTCGAAGCTAAAGTGGGTATGGGTCGAAATACTATCAACAAATAGGATTTAGACAAGTTTAGGGTATTATTTTAACCTTATCAATTAGATTTAACTCTAAGTTAAAAAATTTAACTTTTACTGTGTCTTTTTGCGTTCTTTCACTATATGGTTAATAAACATACTATAACATGACAAACGAACCCAAAACTGTTTATTATTTATATATATATCCTTATATAAGTCATTTGGCCGAACCTTAGATTTTTATGAATAAAATAACAATTAGTAATATAATATTTTATTTAAAAACTATTTTGTGTCAATTTTGAAACTATTTGATATATGATTTTTGGTAAAGTCATAACAGAATTAAATGTTCGAACAAAGTTGATTAAATCAACACTAATATATCATAGTAACCTATAAAATTAGTGGAATTCATAAAAAGTCTCAAATTACATTTATTTTTGTGTTTATAACATCAATTATGTCAATATTTCATTAATAAGATAATTACTGCATCATCATTGTGTCATAAATAAATTAAATTATCTAATGTCTAAAAATTACAAATAAAATACCATTATGTAGGAAAGTTTTTTATCTTTCTAATGAATATTTATAGTCCAATTTATCTTATGTATAACCCCATATTAAAAATGATTAACTTATTAAACTTTGATTTTAACTATTTTAACCCTTCTTTAAATAAATTAATAATAAATGTCCTAATCTAATCCAAGTGGGCCTAAATGGTTATATTTTATTCCTAAGTTTGTTTTTGGTCGAATTAAACTTGTCCAATATAATTAGGACATGTTTTAGTGTAATATTAATATCATATTTACCCTTAGTTGCCCTATTTACTATTAACCGCGGTAAATAAAGTAAAAAGTTACTATTCACCAAAAAATTATTTTTATCTCATTGAACCACATTTTACTTACTGATATCAACCATGTCTGTCGGATTTTTGAAATTCCATTCACAGAAGTGGTAAAATTATGTTTTATGCAAAATTCAGTTTTTGACCTACCACTTAGTGGTTTAACTATTCATAAAAAATTGAAAGTTTTTAGAAAAATACCAAAATTTCAACCTAGGCTAATATCGATATTATGAGTCTAAAAATGAAGTCCATTTTGAAAAATAAAATTCATAAAATTTCAAAAGGTGGTTATTACTATTCATAACGACTAGTTTTAATAGCATATTGTTGTTTAGTGAAACTCGGTATTGCGTACAACGCAAGCTATCGAGGAAGGTCGTGATTGCGTGTAAAGCAAGCCAAGCAAGTGTTGTGTAGAAAAAGATTCCTTTGATGATTTATATAGCATAAAAGTCTCAGGTGTTACATTCTACCCCCCTTAAAAAGAATTTCTCCCTTGAAATTTGTCACTTTGTACCAAACAGATGAGGATACTTCTCCCTCATCATATCTTCAAGCTCCCATGTAGCTTCTTCAAGTTGGTGGTTCCTCCATAAAACTTTCACCAAGCGAGTTGTCTTGTTTCATAGGACTTTTTCGCTACGATCCAGAATCTCTATCGGCTATTCTTCCTAATAAAGATCTTGCTCCAGTGGTACAACTTCTGAGCTGAGTACATGTGAAGGATCTGGAATGTACTTTCTCAGGAGAGATACATGGAACACATCGTGAACTTGAGAGAGATTAGGTGGAAACACCAATCGGTAAGCTACCTTTCCAACCCGATCCAGTATTTCGAAAGGACCGATATATCTAGGGTTCAACTTCCCCTTCTTTCCAAATCTCATAACCCTCTTCCAGGGAGATATTCGTAAGAACACTTTATCACCCACTTCAAACTCTAGATCTTTTCTTCGGTTTTCGGCATAGCTTTTCTGTCGACTCTGAGCTGCTCTTATGTGTTGTTGAATAGATCTGACCTTTTCTACCATTTCATCAACGAGATCAGGTCCTAATAGCTTTATTTCCCTAACTTCATCCCAGCAAGTAGGAGTCCTGCATTTCTTTCCATAGAGAGCTTCATAAGGAGCCATCTGAATACTGGATTGAAAGCTATTATTATAAGAAAATTCCACCAAAGGTAGGTGTTGATCCCAACCTCCTTTGATATCCATAGAGAAAGCTCTCAACATATCTTCTATGGTTTGAATTGTTCTCTCAGACTGACCGTCTGTCTGGGGATGATAAGCAGTGCTGAAACTCAACTCTGTATCCAGAGTATGCTGAAGACTTCGCCAGAACATCGAGGTAAATCTCGGATCCCGATCAGATATAATAGAAAGTGGTACTCCATGCAATCTTACCACTTCCTTTACATATATCCTGGCAAGCTGATCTAGAGAGAAATCCTCTCTAATAGCAATGAAGTGTGCGGACTTTGTAAGACGATCAACTATGACCCAAATATCATTATTGCCTTTGGATGTTTTAGGAAGTCCGGTGACAAAGTCCATAGTGATGTTTTCCTATTTCCATTCGGGTATGGGTAATGGTTTTAACATCCCCTTAGACTTCTGTCTCTCAACTTTAACTTGTTGAAAAACCAAGCATCGAGAGATATATTCAGCAACATCTCTTTTTATGCCATCCCACCAGAAGTACTCTTTCAGGTCCCTATACATCGTCATGCTTCTAGGATGAATAGAGAATGATGAACTATGAGCCTCATCTAGTAGCTCCTTCTATAATTCGGGGATGGGAGGAACACAAACCCGATTCCTGAACTTTATGATCCCATCACAATCAAGGTTGAATTCAGGAACATTTCTCACCTTCTTTTGTAACTCGACATCTTCTTTCTGTGCCTCTTTAATCTTTACATGTATAGATGGTTGAACATTCATTTGAGAAAGATAAGATTTTTCCCCTTCAATTATAATTCCAAGATCCATCCTTTGTAAATCCATAAATATTGGATCTTTTGTGATCCTCATCATACTAGCATGTTCTTGTCGACTTAAGGCATCTGCCACCTTGTTTTCTTTCCGAGGGTGGTAATGGATTGAGAAGTCATAATCCTTAATCAGCTCCAACCATCTTCTTTGGCGCATATTCAGCTCCTTTTGTGTGAAAATATAATTTAAACTCTTATGATCAGTATAAATATCACACCTTTCACCATAAAGGTAATGCCTCCAAATCATTAATGCAAAGATTACCGCAGCCAACTCCAAATCATGTGTTGGGTAATTTTGCTCATGGATTTTCAACTGTCGTGAGGCATAAGCTATCACCATATCTATTTGCATAAGAACACACCCCAATCCCTTCTTGGATGCATCACTGTAGATCACAAACATTTCTCCACTACAAGACAGTGTGAGCACAGGTGCACAGGATAACCTTCTTTTCAACTCCTTGAAATTCTCATCACATTCCTCTGTCCAGACAAACTTATCTCCTTTCTGAGTCAACTTGGTGAGTGGATTATATAATCGTGAAAAATATTTTACAAAACGTCGATAATATCCAGCCAAACCAAGAAAACTTTGGATCTCAGTTACTGTTGTTGGTCTCGACCATCCTTCGATAACCTCTGTTTTTGCTGGATCCACAGATATCCCCTCTTTTGAGATTATGTGACCCAAAAATGAAACTTTTTGAAACCAAAATTCACACTTGTTAAATTTGGCATAAAGCTTCTCCTTTCTCAGGGTCTTAAATATAATTCTCAAGTGATCTTCATGCTCTTCCTTTCTCTTGGAATAGAAAATAATATTGTCTATAAAGACTACCAAAAATTGATCAAGATAGTCTCTAAAGACTCTATTCATTACATCCATGAAGATAGCAGGGGCATTAGTAAGACCAAATGGAATCACTATAAATTCATAGTGTCCATACCTTGTACGGAAAGCCGTCTTTGGTATATCCTCCCTTTTGACCCTTAATTGATGATACCCTGAATGAAGATCAATCTTGGAAAAGTATTGAACTCCGCGTAGTTGGTCAAATAAGTCATCAATGTGTGGGAGAGGATATTTGTTCTTGATAGTGATATTGTTAAGTTCTAGATAATCAATGCAGAGTCTCATTGATCCATCTTTCTTCTTAACAAATAGAACAGGTGCTCCCCAAGGTGACGCACTAGGGCGTATGAATACTTTATCAAGATTCTCTTGGAGTTGCTTCTTCAATTCCTGCAACTCAATTGGGGCCATTCTATATGGTGTCTTAGAAATAGGCAAAGCACCCGGTAAGAGTTCTATTGAAAACTCAACTTCACGATTTGGTGGAAGACCCGGTAATTCTTCCGGAAATACATCATCAAACTCCCGTACGATGGGCATATTCTTAATCGTGAGTTTCTCACCAACCATTTGAGATAAATAACCTTCATTTAGTGGAATCAATACCCATAAGATGGAAGAAATTTCCACTGGAAGGTTTCGTTCATCCTTGCATTGATAGACGATCGTAGATTGATCTGGAATATGAAATGTGACTTCCCTTATTTGGAAATTGATATGAGCTCCGTATAAAGAAAGCCAATCCATGCCAAGAATCACATCGAATTCCACTAAAGGAAGGATCACCAGATTTTTAGGAAGCACTTTCCCACAAACTTCGATCGGAGAAGAATTATAAACTTTTGATGCGATTGATGTGCCATTAGGTGTTGTCACAGCTAACTCAACATCTAATTGTTGAGGTAATACGGTGATACCCTTAGAAAATTCTTTAGAAATAAAAGAGTGGGTGGATCCAGAATCAAATAAAACATTTGCTACTTTAGAGTGGATGGTAAGTGTACCTTTCACCACCTCGTTATCGTACTCCACATCGCTGATAGAAATTGCATGTGACTTTCCTTTGTCTTTAGCCTTATGATTTTGTTGACGTCGACTATCATCATCAACCCTTGGATTTGGGCATTGATTGGCATAATGCCCCATCTCCTTGCACTTGAAACATTGAAGTGTAGTAGGTTCATTCTGTGTATCCCTTCCTTTGTTTGCGTCATTAGACATCTTATTCCCATTATCGCGGCATTCAAATGCTTGATGAACTTCCTTTCCACACTTAAAACATTTACTTGTCCCTTTAAGACAACTCCCTCCATTTTTCTTTCCACACATAGAGCATAAGGGAAAGTTCATCTTCTTTTCAGTTTGCTCTTTAGATTTTTCTTTGAATTCCATCTTCCTCTTCTTATCAAACCCATGTGACTGATGGGTTACTCCAATCTCTATCTTGACATTGTGAGCACATCGATCGATTTCCTCGTAGCTATTGACGTCCCTTATGTCTAAAGCCCTTCGAAGACTTGGTTTTATGCCACTAAAGAATCGATCGATCTTACTCTCATGTTGGATAATAATACCAGAAGCGCACCTTGCAAGTCTTGTAAAATTTTCTTCATAGGTACCAACAGATTCATCATCCCTTTTCTTCAGTTCAAGAAACTCTTTCTCCATCTTTGTTCGGAGAATACGAGGGAAGTACTTATTGAAAAATAAGTTCTCGAACTCGTCCAATTCCATAGACTCAATTTCATCCCTTTGCCTCGTATTCTTAATAAGATTCCACCATTGATCAGCATCTCCTTCCAAACGATACACTGCTAGGATGACTTTATCATGTTCAGAACATTGATGAACTGAAAATATCATTTCAGTAGTACTAATCCATTGTTCAGCAACTAATGGATTAGTATACCCGCTGAAAGAAGGTGGACATTGCCTCATGAAGGATTCAACAGAATGTTGCTCCTTCCGTTGCTCGTTTGGAAGTCCTGCATGATTCATAGCTTGAGAAAGTTGTGTGAGCATGGATACAAGATTTTGCATTCCAGCTCCCATATCGTTTGGTTGCTCAGGGGGACAATCATTGCATTGCCCATCGCATTCCGCATTAACACGGTTCCTTCGGGTTCCAGCCATTGACTAAAACCAAGAAGAATATTGTGAGCAACACTAATTATAATAGGAAAACCACATAATTCAAGAATAAAATTTTCATGCTTAAGGTCTTATCCAAGGTTATTCATGGCCATTTCTAAAACATCAAGATTGTGTTCTATGCTTAGACTTATCCTTAGGGTTCTTACTAAGGCTTTCACATCCTAGTTTCCAAAGGTTGACTATACCTTTCCTCTGATACCAACTATAATGACCCATACTTTACATACATTGTTAATACTTCAAAATTAAAGCACACTTATTACAACATATGACAAAACCACAAAGGGCCGTATAGGTATAGTGTCTTTAGAAACTAGGAAACATAAACAGCTGGTTCATAAATCTTCTATAGTGTCTCCTATTTATTTCATCATATCTAGGGTCCCTTTTAGCATATTCTACTTAATATCCATCTTCCTGACCTGGGGAAAAGAAAACATAAAAGGGTGAGCTCAAATGCTCATCAAGGGCAAATAAAGGAAATAAAAATCATATCATATCATTTTGACAATCATAACCTGCAAAAGAGATCATAATATCTTAACATGGAATAAATCATAGAAGTGAAAATGAGATCCCCATAGTCATAACATAAAACTTGAAACTTTGTGGCATGCACACATAATCATGGAAAATCATTTCTTGTTAGTCATGACTCATTGCCAAGACTATCTTAGTGGACAAAGTCCCTTTCTGAACTGAGTCACCCTCGTTCCAGTCCTGTTTCACTGAACCGGTATAACCTATCGTTCCAGCCATGTCTATCTCATGACATATAAAATCTTTACCCAATGCATTGGAGGGAGATATAGGTCCCACCCATCTTATAATGAATCCTTTATTATGTGTGCCACATAATCATAAACCATACATCATAGTGTAACCCATGTAATAAAAATGGGATTCTTAAACAACATGGCATCATAAAACAAACCATATAAGGTAAATGACTTCATAAAAATAATTCCCTCACAATATAATCAAATCAATGTAATAATAAGGATAAAAACAGAACCCTTTTATTATCTTATATGGAAAATAATTTTGTTAAAATACTTGAACTCCATTCTTAATGAAAATATCCTTTCTTCTTCAAAAACATTTTTCCTTTCATAACATGTCATACGACTTTAAAATAAAAGATGTTGATTAAAAATAAACTTGAAAACTTGTAATGGAAGCTTCTTGGAAATAATGTTTTAAAAATCCATTCATTCCATATAAGTTAAAAAAAACATTCTTCGTACTTTTGTCGGAAAAGTCAAAAAGTACCTCGTACGAAAAAACGACAAAAGATTCCTTTCATATTCTTTACTAAAAACTCACCGAAGGGAAAAATTGGATTTAAAATATTGTAAGTGGATGGAAAAAATATTACATATTGAGGGAACATGGATGTGGATGATAAAATACACCCCAGTAAATTCTTACGAATAAACAATCTCGGATATAAAAAATGAGATTGTGATATTTCCCTTACCTTAGGTCCGATTTGCTTTGTTCGTGTCCGATGCTCCTGTATAATGATTTAAATAATGTTATTGACTTATTCCAGAATCATAAATATTGATATGATATCATATATGGTCATATTCTTAGCTTCTTGTTAGTAATATTTCATTGTTACTTGTTACTCGGGTCTTTATTGCCTTTTGTTCTTATGCGTGTTTTGCCGAATAAATTCTTATTCTTATTTTAAGGTTATAGATAACTTATATCCATAATGGTAATAGTGTAACATATATCATATTTATTCATTCAATTCATTTATATAATTACTATGTAATGATGATCATGTAGAACGAGTCGCATCACATCGTGGAGACGGTATTCCGTACGTACGCACGAGTGATGATATCATTCCTATGATCATGGAATTGTATTGGAGTATATATATATATATTATTTCAGTATCAATATTACTTTATAATAATCATAAATAGTTACTCATTACACCATTATACCCATCCTTGTAAGGTGATGGTGGAAAATAGATTACACCACGACGTGGAGACGGTATTCCGTACGTACGCACGCGTGGTGATTTCATTTTTCCGTAGGATGGATAGACGGTGAATTAGGGTTGTTTAATATTTATAATAACATATAAGTATGTAAGTAATACTGATGTTATTACTTTATCATGAAACAACTAATGAAGAAGAAGTTGAAGAAGAATGAAATTGAAAAGATCGGTAATGGATATTACCTCTTCATTGGAACGCTTCTTTGAATCCTCCACTTGGGGAACTAAGATTGGTCTTTGAAGAAGGCCAGGACCTCTAGGATTATTCTAGGGAAGTGGAGTGGTGAAAATGGCAGGGGTT
The DNA here is from genome assembly GCA_963277665.1 of Viscum album. Taxonomy (NCBI): domain Eukaryota; kingdom Viridiplantae; phylum Streptophyta; class Magnoliopsida; order Santalales; family Viscaceae; genus Viscum; species Viscum album. The sequence goes on along the minus strand of OY728119.1, from coordinate 321,900,000 downwards.
GGCCGAGCATGAGTGCTCAAATTGGTGTGAGGAGGAGGGGGAGGAGGTGCCCTTTTATAAGGGAGGAGAGGGGTACCTTTGGAATATCTCAAAATATTATTTTATATTAGTGTCAAAATCGGTTTATAATGGTTCCAAAGGCTCTTATTTCTATGATAAAGTTGGGATGGGTCGAAATAATATCAACCAATAGGATTTAGACATGTTTTAGGGTATTATTTTAACCTTATCAATTAGATTTAACTCTAAGTTAAATAATTTAACTTTTATCGTGTCTTTTTACATTCTTTCACTATATGGTTAATACACTTACTATAACAAGCCAAAAGAACCCCAAATTGTTTATTATTGATATATATATCCTTATATAAGTCATTTGGCCGAAACATAGATTTTTAGGAATACAATAACAATAGTAATATAATATTTGATTAAAAAACTATTTTGTGTCAATTTTGACACTATTTGATATATGATTTATGTGAAAGTCATAACAGAATTATATGTTCGAACCAAGTTGATTAAATCAACACTAATAAATCATAGTAACCTAGAAAATTAGTGTAATTCATAAAAAGTCTCAAATTACATTTATTTTGGTGTTTATGACATCAATTATGGCAATATTTCATTAATATGATAATTACTGCATCATCATTGTGTCATAAATAATTTAAATTATCTAATGTCTAAAAATTACAAATAAAATACCATTATGTATGAAATATATTTATATTTCTAATGAATATTTATAGTCCAATTTATCTTATGCATAACCCCATATTAAAAATGATTTACTTATTTAACTTTGATTTTAACTATTTTAACCCTTCCTTAAATAAATTAATAATAAATGTCCTAATCTAATCCATGTGGGCCTAAATGGTCATATGTTATTCCTAAGTTTGTTTTTGGTCGAATTACACTTTTCCAATAGAATTAGGACATGTTTTAGGGTAATATTAATATCATATTTACCCTTAGTTACTCTATTTACTATTAACCGCAGTAAAAAAAGTAAAAAGTTACTTTTCACCAAAAAATTATTTTTATCTCATTGAACCACATCTTACTTACTGATATCAACCGTTTCTGTAGGATTTTTGAAATTCCATTCACAGAAGTGGTAAAATTAAGTTTTATGCAAAATTCAGTTTTTTACCTACCACTTAGTGGTTTCACTATTCATCAAAAATTGAAATTTTTCAGAAAAATACCAAAATTTCACCCTAGGCTAATTTCGATATTCTGAGTCCAAAAATGAAGTCCATTTTGAAAAATAAAATTTATAAAATTTCAAAAAGTGGTTATTACTATTTATAACGGCTATTTTTAATGCATATTGTTGTTTAGTGAAACTCGGTATTGCGTACAACGCAAGCTATCGAGGAAGGTCGTGATTGCGTGTAAAGCAAGCCAAGCAAGTGTTCTGTAGAAAAAGATTCCTTTGATGATTTATATAACATAAAAGTCTCAGGTGTTACATACATCCACTCAAATCACCTTGCTCAAATGACCGTTGGATGATTTATGACGCTTCTGTCACATGATGATGGGCTTGCTCAAAATGAGAATCCTGTTTGATATTATCAATTTTTTGATGAAAGAGTAATTGGATAACTTTTTCTTTGTATGCCTGATTTTTAGAATAACTAGTTGAGTAATGTTCTTGAGCAATCCTTTGATTTCAAACAAATCCAATTGGCTATGGTCGGCCATGGTCAATAACATTTCATGAGACCATTTTTGGCGGGCTTTTTTGGCTAGAGAGTATAGTGAAATGTAGTGCTCCATGGACACCCCATCCCTGGATATGAATACCAGATTGGGCATTGGAAATTAACTGGTACAATCTGCTTAACACGCCATGGTATGAACGCTAAAGGTCACTATAAAGCTTTTCAACCTTCGGATATTGAGAAACAGAGAGAGAGGGAAAATCAATTCTGCATTATAACTCTTATATTATCTTGACATGATTTTCATATTCATCATAATATAATATTTTCATTTTAAATTGACAAAGAGTTTTCCATATGTTAAGACAAATATCATGAATTCAATATTCCATCAACATCTCTAGAATGTCATACTGAAAGTTAGCCAAATGCCAAAACATAACTGGCCCTTCACCTTTCACAAGTTATTTTCTCATATTCTTCACTTATTCTTTATAAATCAATGATGATTCTTCTACCTGATTAGACTACAGATGTAGATTCTTTGTTGATTCATCATATTAAACAATATTGGAAGAGAATTCACTTATTAGACTAGAAGATGATTGACCCAAGGGTTGTTCAAAGAATGACCTACACCTCAGGTTATCTTCTGATTGAGAAAGTATTTCATCTGCTAGTAGTAAAGCATCAGAAATGAATGGCTTCACATTTTCAAGTGCCTCATGATAATAGGGATGTCTCATAACTACATTGTCTATTGGTTCATTTTACAGGAAATGTGAATTACTACTGCGGAAAAGACTTTTGACAATAAGTTCATCATCTTGGGGAGGACCACCATGGCGGGTTACGAAAAATGCTGATACCATTTTCTCCATGATCTTCTGGCCATGCAAAGGGTTATCGTGACTCTCATATGAAGATGATACTTCGAGATCGATCGAACTATCATGAAGAAAGCCTTCATGAGGAAGTTTCTGATGCAGACCTTCTTAATTAATGTTCCCACTATTGGAAATTGATAGATTAGAATCTTGAGTTCCAACAGATAAATTTCAGAGGGCTTCATGAACTCCAACATCGAGCAAGGCGTTATTACAGACTATCTCTTGATTTCTTGACTGTTCTAGATGGGTCTTCTTCTTAGATGCCTTCTTCCCACTTCCTATGGAAGAACATGTTGACAAAAGTGGTTATTATTGGCTGGTGCATGTTCCTACTCAGGATAAATAGTCAGGTTAGGCTGATTATCTATATACAAATCAGGTGTATGTTCTGGAGTTGATTGTCTATATGATATGGGGGAGTATTCCCCACACCCCTCTTGGATTGGAACCGAGGTGTGTATCTTTTTCAAAGTGATCTGTTGATGTGTCAATCCACTAGTACAAATAGATTTGTATTTAATTCCCTGTGATGCTGCTGAAGCTGTTATAATATTTCGGCAGACATCCAGAATATGAGTAGGGATTTGAATCTTCTCTTTCACCATCGTCAGAATGTGCTTGGTGACTTCAGATACAGGGAAGGGAATATACATCCATTATGTGCTTGGAGTAGGTGTTTGTTCCTACTCTTTCTTTCCTTTTCCTATCAGTGAGTTCTGACAGTACTCATGTGTGTGGGCAGAGAGTAGATTCTAATCCAATTTTGTCGTTAGGGATTTCCAACCGACTTCTCCGAGTGCTACCAAACGAGACTGTTGGTAGGAATGGTTAACATTGGAAAGTGTATGTTCCTGCTATGTATTCTTTGTCGAGTATGGTTGACGGTTTTCCTTCAATACTAGAAGATGAGAATGCTGACAGAATTGTTGATTTTAAACAGGTGTATGTTCCTGTTTATCAGTAGCCACCATATCAGATTGGTGACCTTATTTGGTTGTAGTCATATGAGCCTGCAGACAAGATGATGAGTAAAAAATAGGTTTAAATTCCTGTCTATAATACTCAGTCAGAATTGCCTGGTGGGATTGGTGTGTTGCTGCGAGACAAGTCTGCTGGACACTGGGATTAGAACGGACGAGTGTATGTTCCTGCTCGTTGCTTTCCATCAAGATAGGTTGATGGAATTCTCCGAAAGGGTCAGATGCAAGAACCTGCTCCCTGTTGGCTGGAATTCACCTATGGCGGTTTGTCTTGCGTTCTCGGGTCTATGTAACCTGAGCCAAACCCCTGAAGGTGATACCCTCATCATGTTGAGGGGACACTTTCGCACGAGTCTTGCGACGATTGTTGATGTGAACCATTGGGAAGGACTCTTGTTTCCTTGAATTAAGGCCTTTAGGGACCTTCTCATTCACCTCCGAATAATATGGGTGGGACTGATGATTACGTTCTAGGGATAACGACCCGAAACAGTTGGAGATAATGGTTGGTATCACCGATTTCTTGATTGATGTTCGTCACTGTCCGGAAAACCAGGTTGAGTTATTGACTTAGATGGATTTTCGAGAAGCCTCAAGAGTCGGAATGGTATCATGTCAGTGGTATTCCATAAACAGTGTATTTGATACCCTTTGTTAAAGATTCTATGTAGGTGATGTCATCCTCATAGAAGAAGAAGATCTATCAGGAGTAGCAGCAGATGCATTCACAAGTGTGAACTTTAGAGAAGCCATTTCTGTAAAGCAGAAGATCTTGGAAAAGAGTACCTATTTGATATAAAATAAATAATCAACATAAGTTTTACCACTACATAATTTGGATGAGAACATATGTTATTGATTTTTTGTTGGCCTTATCATTGAGTTTATATAGGGGCATAACAAAAAAGTAAAACATAATTTTAACTTGGTTAAGGATTCACATCGGGTTCACCATTTTTTATTTACTTTGGAAATGGGGATTAATTTGTTTGCTTAAGGTTCAAACATTCCAATTGGTTTCTAACAGGTTTGTTCATATAACTGGAAACATCTAATAATTCTATATCCATTTAGATCTACTTTCCAAAGGTAGGTTCTCATTAGATGTGGATCGATGAGGCTAAAGAAATTGTTATTGGTCGAGAGGATGGGAGGTCGAACTCATCACAGCTTTTTGGTGGGAATTATTTTCTACTCCATGACTCTCTTTATATATTTATATTATATTCATTAATCCTTATGACATGAACAAATATGAAAATGAAATTTCCATATATTTGAAAATCAATGATTGATATGTATGAGATTTAGAGAATCATTTCTATGTATTTTTGGTTCTTCATCAATTGAGAAACATCAGTATTTGTTAGAGATTTTTAGTCAATGGTATCCTTAAATACATTATATATAATTATCGTGGTCATTATGAAAAACATACTGGTTTTAAAGCCACTTAGTGGGGCACTTTATGATGTTTGTCGTTTAGAAGGACATTGGTTATTTCAGAGTTGGGATCGTACCCGCCGATGGGCAACCTACGTATCCATAAAAGGAATCAGAACCAACGTAGTTCGTGAATTAAGATATTGTTTAACATCATATGGGACAGATGAGAAATAATGGATGATATGCTTGAACCTCAGAAAGGCTTCTTAGGTACTCTACTTTTAAGGTATATATCAATGTCCATGTAGTTTGGTAAAGAATAAAAAATGGGGTTTACGTATGATTAATGGCCCAAAGATATGTTTCATGGTTACTTTTACTCTCTATGCTCACATGAGTCATGCTCGGTGTGAGAAACAAGAGGTATCAGTAAACCTGACAATTTGTGACATGAACGACACAGCCACAAGGAATGTTTTGGGGCTTATGTATGTATGATTTCCAAAATAGTTAAAGATCAGGACTTACTTAAGAGACGAAGCCTGAGAACAAGGTCCATAAAGGTATATCTTCTTTACGGAGATTTGGATACTCTAACTTGGGGCTTACTCCTATGGAAGATTACCAAATTAGAAGGGTACTTGTCATTGAGTTTTATTCCTGAGAAGGAAGCCAAAATCAGAAGAAGTTAATACTGGTTATGAGAAATTATGACTGGGGCTTAATCCCGAAAAGGAGGCCCAGGTTAAGGGTATTTGGAATTTGGGGCTTACTCCTAAGGAGAATTCCCATATTAAGTGAACTTGAACTAAAGGAAGCTCAAAAAAGGGAATTATGATTGGGACTTACTCTTGGGAATGTGGCCCATAGTTTATGGAGATTTAGGACTTGGGGCTTACTCCTAAAGAGGATTCCAAAATTACAGATATTATCATCTTAAAGGATGATGTTGAATGACTGAAATATCTAACCTTAGTGACGTAAAGACATGTAAGTCCCTAGGTGTTGAGAGTTGTTCCTCATAATTCCTTTCAGATAAGGAATCCGACAAAGTAACCATGTAATAAATGAATTTGAACAGGGTTTCAAAGGATAAATCATGAAGAGGAGAGGTGTATTTTAGAAAAATAGTTGAATAATAAGGAGGGGATCCCCAAAAAAGGTAGGCGTACAAGTCCTTCTATGGCGCGCAAATCCTGGTTATGTAGGTATACCTACGCGACACTTGGTTACTTGCGTACCGGTTAACACATAGGGTAATACATGGGTGAGGCTTGGCTAAGGACTTTAGTATTATCCATAATGGCTTCCAAAAGAGGGGCACATAAGTTCTGTTTAATGGATAAGGTGGCGCACAAGTGTGGCCATTTTCCCTTAAGGGTTAGACACATAGGCGTGCAAGTGGTGGTGAATTTCAACACTTTGTCCTTGTTCCCTTTCTTTAGATCTTCCATTATAGTTATGAAATTACCTTAGAAGTGTTTGGAAGACTTCAAGAAAAAGACTTGGTCGCCCAGAGCTCAAATATGACTTTTGGAATTTTCATCCTTGAATTGGGGGGCCCACAAGAGGTATTTATAGGCTACTGAAGACATTGGGAGAAAATAAAAAAGGGCGTGCAAGTCACCTGCATGCCCAATATATGGTGAGCAAGTATAATTGTGCGACTATGATAAATCATGGGAGACCCATGTGTGAACCAATTTTTGTTCTTGCCTTTGTCAATTTATGATGTTTCTTCAAAGGATGAATATCTTTATGCTATGGTATTCCACTTCTTTGGTCATTAGAATCTATGACGAAATGGAGTGTCAACAATGTTGGATCATCCATCATTGGAAAAAAAAAATTTGAAATCAAGGATTTTTTTTGTTGAAGGGTTGAAACAAAGTTTAGAATATGTCTCACAATTATGTGATATGGGAAACATACTTATCATTAGAAAATATGGGCTTATTCTGAAAGGTGATGATAATAGAAGGATTTTTACAAGAGTCTAACTTATAAAATTTAACTTATTTTCAGTTAGTGAAATAAAAAATACATTTTAAATTAGTATGGGGGATGAAAATCAATTGTTCATGGGTACAATTCATCATACAATCCTCAAAAAAAAGATTTTGCTGAAAGAATGAATGGATATTTGGTTAAAATGGGAAGAACCATGTTACCTGAAGGTAGTGTTTCTCATCAATTTTGGAGGCTATCCCTGAGTGCAACTATTTATTCTTAAAATAGATGTTTCTACAAACAATGATAAAATATGAATCAATATTAACTATTTTAAAGGAAAACTAAATATTTGAAACAATTAATTGTTTTTTGGAGCCCATGTATTATAAAGAAGAAATGATCAAGAAATGGAAGGAGTAAATAGAAAGATAAAGATGGAATCTCTCATTGATATTCACTGAAATTAAGACAATATATATGTTTTAAGAAAATAAACAGGAATATTTTTTTATTCCATTGACGTGAAATTAATTGAAAAATTAATAAAATAAAAACATTCTCTAGTATAAATAAAATTATGACAATGTTAAAGAAAAGAATTCTAAATAGGATATAGACAATTTTATTCTCATTCAAGAAGAATAAATAGATATAGATATCTCTAATTTGAGGAATATATCTAATAATATCATCATAAGATAAGGAAACAAGTGAAATATGAAAATATAATTGGTTATCAACATTAAAAGATTCAAATATAATCGAAAAAATACCACTGCACACACTTCATTATTTTAAAATGTGGAGGTGAATGATGTGTACAAATATTTTGAGTCTCCAGAGTGGTTTTAACACCTGATTAAAGAATTATATCAAATTGTAAATAATGATACAAAGGAACTTTTAACAAAGATATAAAAACCATTATTGGAAAACGGTGTATTTTCTAGAAAAATATGAATGATGAAGGTCAAGTGATAAGAAACAAATCAAGATTAGTATGCAAAGGTTATTCAAATTTAGAAGGTATTGATTCTGATGACAACTATTCTCTAGTGAACATATTTGAACTAATTAGAATCATTCTTTTAAATAATGCAAAATGAGGTTACATTATATTTTAAATGGATTCTAAATCCGTAATATTAAATGGTTATATTGTGAGGAATATTATACTAAAAAAACATGAGTATTTTATGTGTGGATAAATTAATGTTATATATGGAAACTAAAGAAGTTCTTATATGGGATAAAATAAGATCAAAGGTCATGTACTAAAAATTGGGTAAATTATTACAGAAGTTGAATTTCAAGAAAGGAATGTTGGATATGAGTCTCTATATCAATGAAAGTTAATAGTATTACATCATTTTGATTATTTATATTTATGAAATTATCATATACATAAATGATGAAAAAAAAATTTGATAGGTTTTTTGATGAAATAAAAATGGTATTTTAAATTCCTTAATTGGGGAAATGTACTCCTTTATTGGTTTTGAAAAAAAATCAAAATCAATAATACATATTTCATTTCTCTTGAAATGTATACTAATTGAAATAAGTTGATTAGAATGAATTATAAAACATGATTGTATGATAGTTTTATTTGACTTCCTCAAGACACAATAGTGATTAAATAGTTACCTTATTTCATAGTAGTCAAATATCCCCAAAAGAATAAAAAAATTTTACATGGAAAATATTTCACATATACATCGATGGCATAAAATAATTCAGAAGTAGTTGTGATATCTTAGAGAGTGTGGAATTGTTTGGGTATTCATATGATAATTCATTAGGAATTGTTAATTATTGTTGATCCATATATAGTTTCGTATTATTTTTGTAAGGAATTATGTTATTTATAATTACATGAAACAAAATTATGTAACAATCATTATTGATGAAGCTACGAATGTTACTACCACTCAAGACACTACTCGACTTATGTGGACGAAGACTCAATTGGATGATTTAATTTTTAAAGTTTTGTTACCATTTCTATTATGTTGTGATTATTAAAATACAATCAATATCACTTAGAATCATGTTCAATATTCTAATTTAAAACATATTGATTTCAAATATCATTTCACCAAAGAGAATTTGGTGAAAAACGAATTGAAGCTGGAGTATGTTCGAACATCAATGCATATTGTTGAAATAATCATAAAACCATTACCAAGGGTATCATTTTTTAAATTGATGTTGTACATATATTGCATCTCTCATCATACCTTTGGATTTTATTGTTATGGTAGGGAATTTTTTTTGAAATCAATAACTATTTATTTCATATAAATTGAACGAGTTATGGGTAAGTTGTTAATTTATAAATGTATTGTGAGTGAACTATTATAATTGTTTTTTGGTGTGGTAGTAGGAAATAATTTTTATTGTTTTACAAGAAATAAGAACTATTGAGTAAGTGAGGCTAATAAAAGTGATGAATAATGTTTTCCTAATCACTATTTTTGGACAACGTTGTATTTTGTAAATAATTCATGTTTCTTACAATGATCTAGGTTATGGTGGTAAAGAATTATTGACTACTAATCCTCAACTTGTTATTGAAATATTTAGAGCTTTATTAAACATTGTTGATAAAAAAATCCAAATAGGGAGATTTTTAGGACCAAGATAATGATGAGGTGATTGTCTTCTTGTGTTGTATTTTGTTGACAAGAATTGTATTTTAAGAAATTGATATATCCCCACTTTGTTTTCAGAAAACTAATCAAACTCGATTTTCCTATTATAACAAGATGAATCAATATGGAATAAATAATTTTGATCTGACTTTCCTTAGATCTGAATTTGGATGAATTGATCATAATCTGTTTCGTACTCAGTCTTGAAAGAAATAATCGATTATATTGACAATGTATCATGGGCGAAGTAACTGGGCATTAGATTTACACTCAATTCTATGTGGAAATTGTGGTAGTTTTGTTAAATGTTAGAAGTCACTATTACTATTATAAAATAAATTAGATGATGCTTTTCTACATATAATATTAAAAAATCATAAGTATGTTGTGAAAATTATGATACAATCTTATTGAAATAAAGAGGGAGTAAAAAAGATGAATTCAACTGTTTTCAAATTAAATGGGCATGAATATAATGGAAAAAAGAGGAATTCTAAATCGTACATAGATTTATTATATTGAGGTAGAATATAAGTATGGGATTCTTTTGATTGAAAAATAATTTCTCACATTATAATTATAACCTAGTTGGAAATAAGAAAAAAAGAATATGAAGACCACACTCAGAATGATCTTACCTAGTGTGATATTACTCAAAATAATCTTATATAGGATATTCATTATTAGTACGATCATTTCAAATCTAATTGTGTTATGAAATAATCATACATAAAATGAAAAATATAGTAATGAAATCCTAATGAATTAATGTGATGATAATTTCCAATTGTTCTATGACAACGAAGAAGCTGTTCTAAATTGAATATAAAGTCATTAATGAAGTGTTGATATAAGCAAAATCTTGTGAATTAAAGTCGCATCTGAACATGAGATGGAGATGATGAATATTATAAGTAGAAAAAGTGTTCAATAATATTGTCAATGATAATAAAGGGGTTGAATTACATTTTTTATTTTTCAAGTGAATTGTAATGTGGGTCAAGAGAAAAGGTGAAAAAGTAAAAGTTACTCGAAAAAATGATTATGTTGTATACTGAATGAGATGTGATGGTGGAACATGACATTCAAAAGAATGATTTCATTCAATTATTATGTTTAACATTATTTTAATTTAACAATGTAATCTCTTTCTTCATAAATTTATGTTCTAACTGATATAGTGCACTATTTTAAAGAAATCAGATACAAAAAGTTTTTCTCCTGATTTGAAATTTGAATTGAAATTTAAATGGAATATAAGAAATAAGTGAATATTCTATGAGAATATAGTATCATTGATAAGATGTGATGATGTAAAAATTGACCCAATATTTTAGGTGATATTTAGATTTGGGTGGATTTTTTCAAGCGAGAAAGGATTTATGAATCGTACCAAAACATATTATGGGTCACCAATTAAAATTTAAATCTACATCATACATTTATGATGATCAATATTCTATTCAAAACTTAAGATAGATATTATCTGAGTTATATATAAATGAATAAAACAAATTACTTATTTTTTAAGTTGTTTTGATGGAATGAAGTGAAAGAAGAAGTGACAAGATTGTAACATTACATTCAGTTGATCAAATCTTTCATTGATAATTGTATTTATCTAATTACTGTACTCAGCATGTCAAACATGTTCAGCTAATCATAATATCATATAGGGTAAATTGTATTGTGGTTTACCATATTAGGGTTTTGAGAATGAGGAAGAAGATGATATGAATTATCTTCATCTTACATAGACAGTACTATATAATTTCTTATTTAGTTCATTAAAATTGATGGAATAGTACTATATATTTTTATACTCAAAATAGAAGTGGTTATGATTCATATTTATTGTCTGTCATCAATGTCTTATTTTCCCATAATAAATTGATTTTTACTCGGAAGAATTGTAAATAGAAGAATTTTACATGGAGGAATCATTCTAGGAAATATGGCCTAGAAATTTGGGCTTATTTTTCATTGACAATGCCCCAAATGTTATTAGCATATATTGGGTGAGAAACTGATGGAATATTTTAACGGAATAATTTTTTGTAATTGAAAATAATCACGTTTTATATTAATTATTACACTAATTTTATTTATTCCTATTTGTGCTTAGATGGTTTACACACACTATTGGAATTTTCCATATAGTGCTATTTGATTGAAAGAGAATATCATACTCATTGTAATCCATGTATTTTTTCTAGTGTATTTTTTTATATTTAATCATTTACATATAATAATGATAAAGCATATTTTAATATTTAATAGTAAACCAAGTATATACTTATGCTTATATGGACATGTGTGTTTTTTGTTTTCATTAAGGAATGAAATATTTAATAGGTGGTGTAGGTTGTTTAAATTATTTGGAAACATAAAAAGAAATGGAATCAATGATTCCACTTATCCCCCTCTCATTGATATAATTATTCAAAATTGGAACATTCACATCCCCTGTAAATGCCTTAATGGACTCAGGGATGAATGTATAAGATGATGATCTTAGGAATACACCTCCTGTATTTGAAGAAGGAATCTTAAAAATTGAGGAGATCATGATTATAAGTATAGGAACAAACAAATTCATATGACCAACATTTTTAGGGTCTCTATAACACTCAATATGTAGGAGAGTTAAATTAAATTTTTAAAGGAACATAAATTTTTTTTTTCATCTTATTATTTTGATATTCTTGTGTTGAATTTTAATGTGTATAGGAACCATCTCAACATTCCTGATGACAACCTATGTTTCAGCAAATAAATTAAGTTGATGCATGCCACTCGATAAACTAATTTACATTCAGAAAATGAGAAATGTATTAAAATCCCTATTCCCTAAGTTGTGAAATACCAATGATGGATTACCATAAATATCCATGTGAATAAATAGAACAAGAATATTTAGATCTTCATTTATTTAAGAAACCTTAAATGAAACTGCATGAAAAATGATTTCTCATTTCCAATAATTGAACTCATGATGATTAAACTATTTGATTTTATTCCCCTTTCTCCATGGGTTGTTATTTAGGATAAAATCAAATAAAAGGGCCCTAACGGGTGAGGAATCCACAACCTTCCATTTACCTTATGTGATATTTTTCTATCACATCATTCCTTTCAGATTAACGAATGGTTGTTCAACAAAGCAACACTAAACCCATATTCTTTTTAATCCTATCTTGGGATGAAAAATTAAAGTTTACTTCAATGACATGATAATCTAATCACAACACCTATTTGATAACTTCAAGTACAAGAAAAAAATATTCCATAATTTTCCGCATCAAAGAATTATATTGAATCCACCAAAATGTTCAGTCATTGTAATGATATGGAAATTACTTGGATTTCTGGAATTCTACCAAGACATTGATGTCGACCTTCAAAATATTAGTGTAATTATATAAATTTCACTACATTAGAATCTAAATTAAATGAGGGGGATATAGGGATACCTCACTGAAATAAATTTTTTATAGATAAACAGGATAAAAGATATCTCCCATTCACCATGTTAATGAATAATCAATTCACCTAATAATGGGATATAAAATTACAAGAATACATTGATTATATCAAAAAAAATTGTTTCACCCACCAGTCATGATTCAACTGGTGGAAGAAAATTCACTCATCTTATATTTGGCATATATTGAATGATCTATCGATTTTATCATCGTATAGAATAATTATTTGATGAGTGATAATATTCACTCTTACCTCAGTAAAATGATGACAGACTTGGAGACATGATATTCTAACATCCTGAAGAAATGTTTTTCAATCATCTCTTTAGTGTAAAATATTCACTGTTACTTATGGTACCAAAAAGTCCACATGGTGTCTCATATTTACCCAATAATGTACATTCCTGGGTGTCCTATATTGATTGGAAATTTGAATTTATGGTAAATTATTCTATTATATAAAGAAATCGGTAACACTTGGATGTTTTTATGAAATATTTTCTTTAAATAATTTTAATTCATCAATAGCCTTCATTGCTTGTATTCCTGAGTTAAAATGAACCATGGGATGCCATTAATATCACATGACCATGAAAACCTTGTCATTATGTTAGCAAGAGTAAGTATAACTATGTTATGAAAATGTGTGTTGAATTCTATGGATACCAATTATTTATGAAAAATATAAACCAGTTAAATGTAAAAGATTTGTTTCTTTTTTTTATTAGTAAATCAACTTGATTAAATATTTTAAATTAAATTAAAAAAAATATGTTATATATCTAATAAAATATTTTTTTTGTATTCATCCAATAGATTTATTTAGTCCTAGGATATGAATAAACCCTATTTTAACTATAAAAACCTATATTTTTAAAAATGGGTTTTTACAACCTTTTAACAGAGAACCCAATTTAAAATAATCTTTTGACACATAAATAATTTTTCTATAACAACATAATCTTATAATCATGATGTGTGATATAAAAATTTACTATGGATTAATTTTTGATATTCTATGATCACTTTAATAATTTATGAATAGAATAATATACAATTTTTGAATTGAAAACGAATCATTAAAATTATTTTCATGGTTAAATTTTATTTTTTAATGGGTTTAAAGTATAAATTAAATAATTTCAAACCATTTAATATAATATAGCTCATTCACATTATTTTTACATTGAATTTATATGCACAATCATTTCAATCATTTCAAATGTTTTAACATGTAAAACACATTTTCTCATTTCGACCAAGAGATATATTTGAAATTAATTAAATCAACTTATGTTTATTTAATTTTTCCAAAATGATTTAAAATATATAATATGTGTTTGATAATTCTATAAATATATTTCCTTTCATTTTGGAATTATGAATAGTAACTTTGGTAATTTTTCTTATTAATGTAATAGGGTAAATATGTTAATTAAAGGTAAAAATGAAATTATAAAGTTACCTGAACACATATGCACCAATGATTGTATGAGTTTATTACCTAAATCATCCTTGGCTTGAAATGGTATCATTTGGAATCCACATGGAAGATATGATGACACTTAATTTAAATTATTTAATGGAATGTTAAATACATATTACTCAAATTTTAATAACTATATCATATCTAGTATAATGGTATAAAAAAGAAAATTATTTATATAAGTACACATTTTAAATATATTTATTTTCATTATCATGGTTGTTTATTTTTAATTTTTAATAAATAAAAAATTTCCTAAAATTATAATACATTAATAACGTAAAAATTATTAAATTGATGAGAAATAATAAAATTATTATTTTTATTAAAATTATAAAAACTATTAAAAGACAAAAAAAGTTATCAAGATTTAAATTTTGAGTATAACTCGATAATAATCATCAAAGGGTTGACTTACTAACCCATTGGATCCATGGAGAAATTATTATGACACATACAATGTTTCCATTAAAGTGATGGTAATGTTCTCACATTCATTTTTGAGTAAATATATCATTTACAATGAATGATTTTCCCAATGATATATTCAAATATATATATTCTTATGAAATATAGATGATTTATCTTTTTCATAGTATTATATTTTTAAATTTTATTCAATATATTAATATATTATATTACATAAAATAGATGTATTAATAATTTTATTAATGGAAATATCAAATTAATTATATAAAAAATATTAAAATAAAAATAATTTCATGATAATTAATATATCCAATGAATATTATATAATTTCTTGACTTCTTATTATTATAATATACTATTTTGTTCTAATTTGACATTTTTTGTTTATATTTTTAATTATCAATGAATTGAATAGTGCCAAAATTGACACTGTTGATTGTTCGAAAATACAATGTTTTATTAAATTATATTAAAATATTTTTTTTTAAATATTATTGAATAATTATGATAATGTCTAAAATGATATAACATATTCAGGTATCTATAAATTTATATCAAATTAGTGAATATTTCACCCTTTTAATAACGAAACATTTGTTACCTTAGATTAAATTATATAGAAGAACTACGTGTAAATTAAAATGGATAGGATTATGTTGAAATAAAAACATGTATAAAATTTATTGGATGATGAGATTATGACATTATATCATATAATATTCTTAAATAAAAGATTTTGGCGGTTTTTTTTGATGTTTTTTATATTCTTATAAATTAACAATTTTTTAGATTCCAGAAGATTCCTTCACCTCAATTATAAAAGGGCATATCCTACCTCAAATATTAACTCACTATGATACATAATGATCAAACATTCCCATAAAATTTACATTATTTATATCCATAGTAACTTCATATAGTATCTATACATATATAAAGAATAACTCTACTCTTTAGGATTAGTTCTTGAGGGAACTCGTCGAAGAAGATGGAATCGCCTATACAAATTCTTTCAATATTTTTTCTTATTCGACTTCCTCTTAATTAGTTGTTTCCATATTAAAGTACTTAATTCATTATAAATTATATAATTAGATATTATTATGATTATGGAACAACCATATTCTCCCTTCTATTAAACATAATGAAATCAAAATCACCACACATGCGTATATACAACTTACCATCTCTACACCATGGTGTGATCTATTTTTCACCACCGCCTTATGTGGAAGGGTATAATGATGGATATAATAACTATATATGACTATTATAACATGATATAGACTCTAGAAAAAAATAAATTCTATCCACTTCCATACCATTTCACAAATAAGAGAATGTTATTGTCGTTTGTGCATACGTACGACCTACCGTCTCTACAATGAGATGTGATAAATTAAACACGTTGTCTATTAAAAAACTATTATATAAATTTAATTAATTAAAAGATGTGAAATATATTATATTAATATAGTTTTTGAAATTTGATACCTATAACATATGAAGTATAATCAGAAATTATTAGACAAAACATGTATAAAAATATGAAGAAGTGAGTACCTGAATAACAAATTATAATGACATGTTATTATAAAATGGAAGGTAATATGATCATAAATAATATCATAATAATAAATATAATTCATGAATAATTAAATAAAATTATAGAAATCGATATATCGGAGATTATGATAGAAAAATTGATTTCGGACTAAGGGTAAGAGAGAGATTTGTAATCTCAATGTTATATCATATTGATTACGTGTAATTATTTAATGGGGGTATATTTATCATCAAAATCCATATTTCTTAAAAATTTATACGAAAATATTTTTAATATTCTTCAAAGAAATTCTAATGATAATTTTACACATTATTGAATTTTACTTAATTGAATAAATTTAATATATTATTGGTATAAGGTAATTTTTTACTTATCGATCAAATGTACAAGAAGAATGTTTTCATTTAACATAAACAAAATTAACAGATTTTTTCCTAAAAAACAATTTCAATGAATCATAAAATACAAGATTTTGTGGTTATTTTCAAAGGGATTTTTTTATTTTAAAATTTTATTATATTTTTAGAGAATATAATGTTTTTGATGGAGAAAGGATATTCTCCTCATGAATTAATATCATGTGTTCTATAGATATTATTTTCCATGAAAGATGGAATTATTTAATAAATTTATGTTTCAAGTATACTATTCCTATATTCATATGGTTTTATTATATTTATCTTGGAGTGTTATTTTTGACATCCATTTTTTTTACATGGAATATTTTGTGATAGAATAAGGATTAGAAACCCCATTTCATTCCATGGGTTATGCTAGGATGAATGATTTATGTTTTTGTGGAAAACTTTATAATGATTTCATTATGAGATCATTGGGACCTATATATACATCAAGATAATTAGGTAATTATTAATATCTTAGTAGATAGATTGTGCTTTGAACAAAAAATGATCCCAGTACTTTAATACAGGGCTGGAATAGGATGAAAAATTGATTTAGTTATACATATATATAATGAGAACAGAACATATTTGTGTAATGGAATTTTCCACAATATTAGTCATAGAATAATCTTTGTCTACTATTAAATTTATTTCTAGGATTATGTGCATTCTAAAAAATCATTCACTTATTCTATGAAAAAATATTTTTAGTTGAGCTCTCATTGTGGAACAAGAGAACCACTTTTACCACTAGGTAAGAGGTAACCTATTATAGAGAAAGGAAATGCTTTAGAAAACATAAGATGACATAAGGTCAAATTGGGGAAATATGGTCAAAAGCAACAAACATCCAAGCAAGCACGATTGATTGCCCTGTTTCACACTTACTAGAAAGTGATAATTTGAGATGAGTCAAATTTTTTTACATCACCACCACTATCAAGAAGATGTACCATGATGCTAGTACAATGCTTCTAAGAACCTCTCTAACCAATGTAGGCATGTGGAGAAGAGCTGGATGAGTGGTTCTAGCACACCTTTCATTCAACAGAGCCGCCCACTCTGGTGAAGTATGAAAATCAAGTAATGTTACCTGATGTGATGTGAGACCAGACAAGAAAAAACTAAGAAAAAGCCATTTTTAATTCATCCATTAGTCCATCAAGATGATGGAAATTGGCTGGATTATCGATATCAACACACCCATCCCCCATTCAAGGCCACCCACCCAATGACACATGTAGAAGCAGCGCCAAACCAAATTCAACAAGGCATGAAAGAGCTCGGGAAGCAATCATCAAATCAACTGCAAATAATTCCATTGAGATTCAATAAAAAACATGATGAAATTAAATTGAATCACTATTTAAAAACACACTGAGAACACCAAAAATAATAAAATACATGAAAACCAAGCATAAGAACTCAATCCAAAGATTATGCATCATAAAGAATCACACAAATCAAAACCTTCAAAGGCAGCAAAGTCACCTATCAAGTAGAAACAACCGCACATCTAGAGTAGGTAGAAACCAAATCATCACATAAATTATAGAGAAACTGACCCCCAAAAATGGTTCCACATACCTCCACTGGTCCTTCATGGACCACCATTAAAAAGACTCCACGAAATTCATTTTCCTTCACCTTACTAAATAGGAGTGTGGAAAATGCTTCTTGAAGAAACTCCTCAAACAGGAGAATAGAACACCGAACAAAAAAAGAAAAATGATCCTCTTTAGTGTTGCACATATCTAAAAATAGTATGGAATGTAAAGATGAACCATGTCTACTGCAAGAATGATGAAAAAACCATGCACAAGTCCCCGAAATGAGAAAAGAACTCATCGAACCTTGTCGGAACCATAATTGGGTAGATCAAGGAGACAATGAGGAAAATAAATCTCGTTAAAAGAAGGATAAAGGGATGATCGCAGGGGAATTGGAATTTAGCAGGATGCATGGAGTAAAATAAAGAATAACACAGGAAGTTGAAAAAGCTGATGAAGAATGGTGGAGAAATGAATATATGTCTGGTTCAAAGGCACTGACTCTTGGTTGGGGGAACTACACAGTGCAAAACCCTATGGGGGCTGCTCTCCTGGGGAGTGTGATGCCATCTCCAAACCCTTCTCACATATGTTATAACTTTTGGTATTATGTTCATTAGTTACTTAGGAAAATTAATGACTTATCAAATGATATGATATAAATATCATTCATATAAATCATATGATTTTTTTGAATGTTATGTTCTAATGTATTGTTATTAGGATATGATCATTATCTCCACGGTTACTCCTACACAGAATCTTATTTAAACCTCTCTTATGATTCTTCCCCTTATATTATGAATAAGGGTATAAATAAAGACATGTTAAGATGGGGTATATTAATAATGGGTATCTAACAGACAATGTAGATGTCCTATTAAACAGTTGTTTATGTTTCCAAATTTCTATGGACAAGAAAGCCATACCAGTCTAACATGGGATGTTTAAATTTTTATCAAATATTCTTCAGTTCTGAATTAATATCTATGTATTTAAAGTATGGTATGTTATATTTGGTATTAGATAAAAGGTATAGTTAATCATTGGAATCAATGATGAGAAAACCATTATAAGAACAATAAGGATATTTTGAAGTTTATGTTTTAATACTAGTCTCTTAGAATTGAGCATGAATAAAAATGGATAAAATCTAATGTTTCTTAAATTCAAATTTTATTCTTATTTATGTGGGTTTTCCATTATTATTAGTGTCTCTCACACTAGGCTTCTTGTTTTTCCTCATGGGATGGAACCATAAATAAATCCATTAATGTGAAATGTGTCTGAAAATTCAATGATTGTACTCTAGAGCAGTCAAATGTTATGGGAGTTTGAAATAAAATTCCAATAACTATTCTCAAATAGCATTCTCAAAATACAAATCATTTATAACATCCAAATGACCAAATTAGGGACAAAAATTCTATTGAGACTATCATGTGTCATCATTAACCTCTTTTCTATGGGTCTTCTGATCTTATAATGGTTGAATAACGGATTATTACCACTGAAATTATATTTCTAGTTTTCTATTGTCCATATCATGATAATGTCATCATGGAGGTCTATCATTTGGAAGGTTAATATGATCAATGGTGGATTCTGATCAATAATATGATGCAATGAGAAGAAATTGAATCTATTAAATGAGATAAGTTCAAAAAATTATGTTTTATAATAAAAATTCCATGTATTCATTAGAAATATATGGATTATGATTTTCATATGCATATAACGAAGGAAAATGAATCACTGTGTACCTATAAAGAATCTTTTACTAGAATATCAAGGTACACATCAGGGATTATTATCCATACTAAGAGTAAACATGATCAGTTCTTTAGTATCATAAAATAATGTATCTGAAGGGATTTTTCTTTTAGTGAATTCAATAGCTATAAAGACATCAATTGATGGTCTCCCAAGGTTGAGATGGAAATTGGAGTAACCCATAAATCTTAAGGGGTTTTTTGAAGATAAAAATGGAATTTAAGGGAAAATAAAATGACCAAAGTGAATAGAATATGACTTTTCCATAATGATGAATTCATGGAATGGAACATGGAGGAAATTATCTTAAAGGGACTACATTTTTTTTAATTTGGGAGAGGTTTTTATTGAGTAGTTGAATTCCTATGAGTCAAGAAAAAGATTTCTAATGATAAAAATAAATAAAATGATAAATAGATTGAACCTCCACACATAAATGATACAAATTTAAGGAAATAGGGAATAATGATAACCTATCCATAATCCATTTACTATTGATAATGTTCAATTTTAGGAAACTCTTCAGGCCAAATAAATATCTTAGTCACAAACTATCACATTTGGTGATGTGGAGTACAATAATGTAGTGGTAAATAGTAGAAATAAAATCCAATATAAATTATAAAATGTTTTATTTGATTTTCTGATCCACCAACTCATTTAATAATGAAAAATTTTCTAAGGGTATCGAATTATTACATCAAAAATTAGATGTCGATTATGCCGTGACAACTCTTAGTTGCACGACAGTCACATCAAAAGTTTATAATTCTTCTCTCATTATTTTTTGTGGGAATGTGCTTCCTGAAAATCTTGTGATCCGTCCTTTAGTGGAATTATATGTGATTCTTGGAATGGATTATATTTTTAAATATGGATGTCAAGTCAATTTAAATGGAAGGGATGTTACATTTCATATTATAGATCAATCCATGATCATCTGTTGATTCATGGATGAATATGACCTACCAGGGAAAATTTATTCCATCTTACAGGTTTTCCATCCTATAAATTAAGGCTGTCTATCTCAAAATTTTAGGTAGAATATAACAATTATGAAAACACCTATTTAAATATATTATTTTTTATGTATTTCTAAATTAATTTTATGTTCATCCATAGAATTTTGAATTTGAGTATTTAGTAAAACTCATACACGGTTCATTACATATTTGAAATACCCCTTAGAGAATGGCCCCCATTTAGATGCAGAAATTAACGTTGAATCTCCATAAAGTATTCACATGGGATTCATATCCCAAGTGTATCACCATTGGGGTAAATATTTTCTATTAGTTATTAATAAATATTTACTAATGATTATCTACATTGATTACGAAAAATATGACCGGATCACTATCATGAAAAAATATCTTCTTCAATGCATTGATGACTTATTTAACCAACTACACAGATCTCAATACTTTTCAAAGATTAATCTTTATTCATGATATTATAATTTAAGTTTCATTAATAAGGATATATCAAAGACATAATTCAATACCAGGTATAGACTTATAAATTTACAATGATTAATTTTGTTCATACTAGTGCACCAACTATCTTCATAGATCTAATGAATACCATTTTTAGATACTATCATGAAATGGTTTTGGTAGTCTATATAGATGATATTATATTATATTCATACATAATATAAGGACATAACAATAACATTAAAATTTTATTGAACACCCTAAGAAAGTAGAATATTGATGAAAAAGTTACAAAGTATGATTTTTAACATCAGAATGTTCCATTTTTGGATACATTATCTCATGAAAGGGGATATCAATGGATCTAGAAAAACCAAAAAGTTATTAAATGTTATCCTCGACCAACAACAATAACTGAGATTCGATGTTTTCTTGGATTTGCAAGATATTACTGATGTTTTGTGAATGATAATCATGACTATCTAACCGACTCACCCTGTTTACTCGAAAATGATTTCTATTCATTTAGATAATGGAATGTGATGAAAATTTCACATATTTAAACAGAGGGTTCTCCAGTGCATGTATTATCATAGTTCATTATAGTAGAGAATTGATTATGATCTATAATGGTACATATAAGAATGGGTTGGGATGTATTCTCCTTAAAAATTATATAGTGGTAACTTATGCCTCACAAAAATTGAAAGTCGATGAGAAAAATTACACAAATCGTGATTTTGGGTTAACAGTTGTAATGATTGGATTAATGATATGTAGGGATTATAATTATGGTTAAAGGTGAGATATATATACTTATCATAAAATTTTAATGTATGTTTTCACAAAACTAGAAATGAACATGCATCAAAGAAGACTGTTAGACTTTTTTAATGATTATGAAAACTCAAGACATTACCACCCAAGAAATGTGAACAAGGTGGAAGAATATTTTAGTTAAAAAACCTTGTTAATATATCCATGATGAAGATGAAAAATGATCCCCTATTTATGAATTCATGAAATATGGATAGTGAAATTTAAATGGAAGGAGTGAAATATTATCATTATCATATTAATGTTAAACCATCTACCGAAGTTAATATAATGGATTCTCCAAAAAAGATGATGAGCTATACAATAAAGTGTGAAATGATCATAAAATAAACATTTATTGTGATTGAATATAAAGGTTTAGGAACCATATAATATTAATCCCATACTATAATAGAAGGGGGTCTTTTGAGTTAGCATCATAGTTCTCCAATATCTATTCATAATAGAATTAAAAATTTGTTCAGTAACATGAATGAGTATTTATAATGGGATAAAATGAAAATTGTTTTTTTAATATATATTTTAGTGAATGGGTAGTAAGAAAGTTATGGATGAGATATATAAGTCTAAGGGAATGATTCAACAATTACCCAAAAAGTAATAGATATAGGAAAACATCACTATGGATTTTTTCATCAGGCATCCCAAAACAAATAAAGTCCATGATGATATATTGGTTATAGAAGATCTTGTTACGATGATGGAAAATATAATTTCTATTAAAGAGGATTTATCCCATGGTAGGGATGTCTGGATATATGTAATATATGTGTTATTATTTCCTATAGTACCACATTCCATGATATATGATGAAGATATGAGGTTTTCCTCGATGTTCTAGAGAACTCTTCATCAGGCACTAGATATAGAGTTTTGTTTCAACACATCATATCATCCTCAAAAATATGGATAGTCTAAGAGAATAATTTATCCACTAGAAGACATGTTGGGAGATTTATATATGGATTTAAGAGGTAGTTGGGACAAAAACCATACATTAGCAAAGTAATATCACATAAACAACTTTCAATTCAGTATTCAGAAGGATCCTTATGAATCCCATAATGGAAATACGTACAGAACACCAACATGCTGGGATGGTGATGGGAAAGAAAACAATGAGGACATGATATTGTGGATGAAATTATAAGGAATCTCAAATCTATTCAATAAAACATTTGAGTATCTTAGAGTTGAAAAAAAATTATTCTACCAACCAATGAAAATAAATAAAGTCTGAAGTGCGTAAAAAATCATGTATATGAATATATCCAAATAAGAGATTAAAGATATTATGAAATATGGTAAATACGATCCCTAGGTATATCGGTCCATTTTAAGTTCTTGACCATGTTGGGAAGTTATCATATCGATTGGTGTTTCAATCGAACATTTTCCACGATCATGATGAGTTCCTTCTATATCTCCTATGATATTACATACATGATCCATTACATGTAATAAATGAAAAAATCTTAATGTTTGAGAAATATCATTCATATGAAGAGTATCTGATTGAAATTCTGGACCATAGTCAATAGGTACTAAAAATAGAAACTAGTTCCTTGGTAAATGTTTTATGGTAAAACAACTACTTTGATGAAGCTATGTGGTAACATGAGGATGCGATAATGTAGGGGTACCCTCATCTATTTTTATAAAAGTTATGAATTTCAAGGGAAAACTCTACCTTAATGGTGTATAATGTTACAATCATATATTTTAATGAAATATTTTTGTTAAATAATTTTTATTATTCAATATATTGAATGGTACACATTCATGAGTTTAAATAAATCATAGGGTTCCATATGTATAAAATGGCCATTATAACCTTCTCATTTATTTAGATGTAGTAAATTTACCTATGTTATGAAAACTTCTGGCGAATTCATTGGATACCAATAATTTATTAAATATATAAACCAATTAAATGTGAATGAAATATTCATGTGTTTGTATTAATAAATTAATCTAATTATAATTATGAAAATAAATTTATGAAATATACTTTATATTTTGAATAATATTTTTTAAATTTACAATATAGATAATTTAGATGTAAGATATAAATAATCCTTATTTTATGTATAAAGTCCAGTAATTTTAAAAACTGTATTTTTACTGACTTTTAATGAAGAACCCATTATAGATTAATATTTCAAAAAATTAGTTTTTGTATAATGGAAAAATAAACTTATTCATTGTAATTGGTATATAAAAATTTACTTTGGATGATATTTTGACATTTTTCTGATAAGATTGATTTTTTTATGAATAGTAAAAAATAGACTACATTTTAATTTCAAAAAAATTGCATCAAAAAAATTTGTATGAAAATATTATATAAATAGTTTTCTTTAAATAATAAATAGATTTTAATTTTATCAGTTGATATACTAGAATGTCATTATAATTAATTATACAATGAATTTATATGTAAAAAATTATCTATCATTTCAAATGTTTACAACATTTTAAACCTGTTTTTTTAGTCAAAAAATGAGATTAATTTTAAATTAATTAATTCCACATATGTGTTTTGATTTTTTTAAAATTTATTTCATATTAAGAATATGTGAGTCCAAAATATGAAAACACATTTTTTATCTTACGAATTATGAATAGAAACATTGATTATTTTTATTAATATAGAAAATGGGAAAATCAGATTATTAAGGGTAAATATAACATTCTAATATAATCACAAATGATTTACTAATATTATTTAATGAGCGTGTTTAATTCTATGTCATTCTTGTGTCTATTATTTATCCTTTTCAAGCCAGTATGATGTTATTAGGAAATTTCATTTATCTTATTTAATGAAAAGAAAAATATTCATAACTCAAATGTTAATAACTATATAATTTTAATAATAATTGTGTACAGAATTAAAATCAGATTATAAATACTAATTTTTAAGGTAAATAAATTTCATTATCATGGTAATTATCATGAATTTTTTAAAATAAATAATTTTCTTCAGTTCTTATACATTGATGATGAAAAAATTGATTAATTAATTAATAATCAATAAAAAACATTTATTCAAATGATAATAACCATTAAAAGACCAAAAAACTAGACCAAATAGTATTGGATGAGTATATCTTGACCATAATCATTCAAGTGTCGAGTTAGATTCCATTTGGATCTACATGGAAAGGATTATTACACATATAATATTTTCTTTAATACAATGTTAAACTTTTCACAATTTTGATTTAATACAAATAGTATTTTTAATGAATTATTTTCCAAAATATATATTCGACAATATATATTATTATAAAATTTAGAGGATTTATCTTTAAAATATTATTTTCTCATTAAAATTTATTTGATAAATAAATATGTAAAAATATTACACAAAACAAGTGTAGTAAAGATTTTATTAATGGATATAAAGAATAAAGTATATTAAAAATATTATAATTAATATAATTTGAATAAATAATTTTTCAAAATAGTGTTATATATTAAATTTATATCTTAGGAATATATTTTTTTCAATGTCAACATGTAATATTTATATTTGTAGTAGTCTATGAATTAATCATTCTCAATATTGACACTATTGATAATTCATTAAAATAATGCATTATTAAATTATTCAAAAGATGTAATTTTTTTAAATATATTTAGTAATAATTATTTTTTATAATTTTTTTAATAAAATTAATTTATGGTCAATGATACGTCAAAGAAGTTAATATATCACCCTTTTAATGATGAACGATTTATCACCATAGTTAAATTAAATATAATGACTATGTATTAATTAAAATCATACAGTTTAAATTGATAGTGAAACATGTCTATAATGTATTAGTACAGGATATTACAACCTTTTCTGATCACCTATTTGAAACTAGTATATCATAGCTTTTTTATGCTTTTTTATTTTATTATAAATTATCATATTTGGAGATTCCAAAAGTTCCCTTCACCTCAATTAGAAAAGGACACATCCTTCATTACTTATTCACATCACATTGAACCGAATATCTCAGAAATACATTATCAATTTAAATTATCAATTTACCTTGTCACATTTTAGTGGTTCTCTTCTTCTCCAATTACCAACTCTTTTGATCTAGGAGGAGATCTAGAGAAAAATTGTTGATGAATAGGTAATATCTTCTACTGATTCATTCAAGATTATTTTTTATGATACTTACTATTCATAATTTTTTTTAATTATAATGTAATAACTATAGTATCACTTATATGATCAGATTTTGTTATTATTATGACTCATCCATATTTCACCATCTATCCATCCTATGAATAATTAAATCACCAATCGTGTGTACGTATGATTTACCATCTCTACATCATGGTGTACTATATTTTTAATCACCACCACACATGGATGAGTAAAATGATGGAAATAATAAATATATATCATTATTATATCATGATATGTTTTCTCGAACAAACTATATACCGTCCACACCCATAACATTTCATAATTATGGGAATGATATTGTAAATCACACGTACATACAATCTATTATCTCTACATGGTTGTGTGATTCATTCTAAATAATATCCATTATGGAAGGAATTTATAAATGAGTAGAATAAATAAATAATATATTATATACATTAATATTATTTTTTTAATGATACAATGATATCCTTATAAATAAAACTATATCTTATTAAGCAAATCATCATTAATAAAATAAAGTAGTTAATAACCGAATTATAATTCATAATGAATTTTTATTAACAAAAGGATGATAACAAGACGTTATATGATATCAATAAAATTTATATGATTCTGTAATATGTCAATGAATTTTTTTAAATCAGAATAAATGATTTTTGGAAACATACAATGGATATACTACCTATGGTGAGAGATAATTTCTCAATCTCAGTATTATCTGAGATTGATTATACATAATTTTATTTGGGGTATATTTATCATTGATGTCCATGTTTCCTAAACATCTATTCCAAAATATTCTTTCAATTCTTCTAAAATAATTTTTTTCCAATTTATTCCAATAGTTAATTTTATTCAATTGTATGAAATGAATATTTTTTCCATTTTGTTACGTAGTACATTTTGACTAATTTGACAAAAGTACGAGAAGAATTTTTTCTTTTAAGTTATATAAACTGAATAGAATATTATCGTTTCATAACACATTATTTACAAGAATCATATTTTATAAGATTTTATGGTTATATTCAATGAAATTTTTTTATTTTTAAATTTCATGGAATTTTGAGAATTGTAAACGTTTTTTATGAAAAAAATTTATTTTCTTACAGAATTAATTTTAGGTGTTATGTTAAAATTATTTTCAATATAATTTGGAATTCATTAATATTTATATGCTTTAAGTATAATATCCATATTAATATATTTTTTATGTTTATTCTGGGATTGTATTTATTTAATCCATTTTTTACATGGATTATGTTATGATGGAGTGACCTTTAGGAAACTGATTTATTTCCTTGGGTTATGCTATGATGAAGTATTTATAAATATTTGGAACACATAATAATGATTTAATTATGATTTTGAGGGACCTATATATCCTTCCAAAGCATTGTGTAATGATTTTTATCTCATGATAGAGAATATTCTAGAATGGTAAATTATCACTATTCAATAATAATTCTCTAGAATTGGAAATAAACACAGTTTAGTAGTTTTAGGATAGAATGAAGAGTAATCATGGTTCAGTAATGTAGTTTTTCTTCTATGATGGATTGTGAAATGATCCTTTACTAATATGAATTTATTTTATATGAATATGTGTATCCCACAAATTCTATGTCATCTGTTATGAATTTTCGGAGAACATTTATTAATCCTCTATAATCTTGAAAGAATAATTTCATTACATGACATCATGTTATTTCATATTTAGGATAAGTTTTATCAAATGTTATGTTTTGATTTCTTATAATTAAAATATTATTGAGAAATTAATTTTTTACCCTTATTATCTATCTTATCTCACCATTTATTATGATTATATTTCCCATGTTAAGTAGATGGATGTGAAGTTAGATATTTCAAAAAGGGGTCTAGTTATGAATGAATAAGTATGGGAAAATATAGATGTATTATGAACTGGTTTTCTATGTATCTTAGTATTAATGACACTAAACCTATACAGTCCTATCATGATTTTGATATTTTTTAATGAATATTCATAAATATTTTTGTAATATATATGTATTTAATGTATGGTTAATTATAACAAAATATTAGTGGCATAGATGTCAGTGAATTAGATGACCTCTTCAAATATATGTGCGGCACATCCAGCCCCAGAAAGCACACAAGGGGATACTGAGATTCTAGATCCAAAGTTCTTTTATGACTATGAAATTCCCTGAACAAGGGATATGTATTAATATGAAACCTCCAGATTTCTAGATGGAATGAGATTTGAAAACACCATGATCAAGTTTTTTTGGACCAGGTATTATACTTGTATCATTGGTCAATGATTTTTCTGTACTCTATCTCGCTAGTCATATTCTTCACTAATAATCTGTTAGAATTCCATGACCCCATTGCTATCTTAGAACTAGACCTATTTCATTAGATAACCTAACCATGGGTCAATGTGTATTCATATATTTTCATAAAATATATAAATGAAGAATATTCCATAATGAAGGAGGAATTGGATGCTCTTACTGGTTCTGTCAGAGGACTGATGGTGGAGTTCCCATTGAAACCTATATTATATCATGATCCCAAATCAAATAATGATTGTGTGTAAATAATGGCTAACACAACTACAATTATATTGACCCTGATTGGGATGATGTGGTCTTCTACATCACACATCGATGGTTGGTCTCATCTGACATCATATATGAAATGGAGGAGATCAGTCATATCAATGATTATCAAAATAATAATGACCCAATATCGACCCCTAGATGGATGAAGTCCATAGTTTATTATCTCTATTGTGGTACCCTTTTAATTGAACGATCCAAAATGGAATATATTAAGAACCTAGCAGCGAGAATTACCCGGTGGGATCGGCCAAATTGGAAAAATGTTCTCTAAAAACAAGGATTTTATGGAATCCTTTTTAGATGCATAGAAGAAATGGAAATTCATATACATCAAGATGAATTCCTTGTCATATCATGAGGATCTAATCTATCTGGGACCTGAATCTCCCATTAAAATTAGTGGCTTTTTTACCACTGGAAAATAATAACATTAGAATGTATGGGATTCAAAAAAAAAATTCATGCAATCCAGATTTATAAAAACTCCATTCATAAATACACAAAATATATACATATATATAAATATTCCTTGATATTTTGTATGTGGGGAATTGATGTTGTTTTACCATATACCCCAACCATAACCAACATGTTTAAGTACATCCTTACTACTATAAAATTCTTTTCCTAGTTGACTAAGTATATAACCATAAAAAACTTTTGATGAAAAATATTATTAACATAATGAATACACACATGAAACATAGATTTATGTTCCCTCACATGATATTGATGTGTAAAAACACAGTATTTTGTTCAAAATATTTAATGAAATTGTACAAGGATTACATCATGGAGTCTAACCAATCAAAACACTATCATGAATGCACCAATGAACAAATTTAATATTTCAATAAGAGTCCTTAGAATATAATCTAAATAATGGTGGAAAAAACATGAATTCCAAGGTATATAAGTTATTTTATGATTTAAATTTAAATAAAACCACCAGGTGTACCGCTACCAAAGAAAAAATGTATTCATTGGAACCTAAAACCACGGAATAATTTCCCATAGAAGTTTAGTTTATCTCACATTGGAAACATATATAGAAAAATCTACCAGATGATAAAAAACTAAAATATAATTAGATTATTTGGAATGGATCAATGAGAAATGGTATCGTACACTGGACAACATTTATTTTCATTAGGGTTGTATCACAAGAGATTTCAATAAAATGGTTCACCTCCATTCATTTCTTCTATGATAAATGTTATTATATCTTAGAACCCCATTGATACAGGAAATGAAACCACAAATGAAAGATCCTAAATGGGAAGGGCCTTCTATTATATATAATCTCTATTTCAACATAGCTTAATCACTGGCCAAAATGTATGGGGAAGATGTCATCCACGCCCTTCAATGTAAGGTTTATTAATAATACACTAAATAACAAACATCAAATCCCCAAACATCTTTACCATATGTTGTTAAACTATATAGACTAAATTCCGAATACATGATGGTAAACTGTATGGAATCCATTATAAGAACAGAATGTTAAACTATATAAAATCCTTCCTGACCATATGACATTAAACAAGATGAATAATGTCATTAGCCCACAACATTAAACTATACAGAAGATGTCCCTAACAAATGATTTTAAAAATTATGGAAAATATATTGACCCCATGATGCTAAATTATATGGAAGAAGGCTTAATATGATGATATTAAACTATATAAAATATTTTATCCAAGTCACATGTCATTAATCATTCAGATATTAACTTACCACATGATTTAAAACTACATTAATGATATCCTCACTTCATGAAATTAATGTTTAGGTGGATAATCATCTCCCAAATAATTATCCACACATGAGATGGATCTATATGAAATATAAATCAAGCTACCACATCCCTATGTATGAGTGAGATCCACATAATAAATTTTTCTATTCAATAACTATGTGTGGATTGATTAATTTCATCATAGGGTAATCTAGTGATGCCCAAATATCATATAATGTGTCCAAAATCAAGATATGAGTCTCAATAATAATATATTAGGCTATGTACCAACATCTTCAACACACGACATCTAAAGGTTGTCTTACCCTGGGTTCTAAGATTAGGATTCATTGGGAAACAAGATCAAGAATTCTCATATCAAAAAACTCAGATGAAACTCACAAAAAGAATTCCCAAATTCAAATATATCATTTATAGGGCATTAATTATTTTTTATTATCATCTGGTGTACCATAGTCCTTGCCTAATTATCATAAACTCAATGGGTGACGTCATCACCATATTAAATGAAACTGAATGAATTTTCAAGGACCTTTTTTGGTTTTATTTCTACCATTAAAATATATGTATTGACAGACAAATCCATATGGTTTGGTCTAGATGCAACATTTCTTTTCTTT
Organism: Viscum album; assembly: GCA_963277665.1. Taxonomy (NCBI): domain Eukaryota; kingdom Viridiplantae; phylum Streptophyta; class Magnoliopsida; order Santalales; family Viscaceae; genus Viscum; species Viscum album. Next base: position 321,868,314 of record OY728119.1, on the reverse strand, counting down.
TATGTCATGTCACCAGGATTTCTTATCGCATGATCTCAAAACTGAATGGTTTATATCTTCAACACATGACACTAAACTACATGGTTTTCAAAAATATTATATGGATTTATTATAATTCCAATAAGATTTTCATGAATTCCATATATCCAATATCTTGTCCCTAACACCACATGACAAAAAATACCATGGTAATTTATGTTAATCATCATTATGTGGTGGATGTAACCGTTTTTCTTCCTTATTTCTCACACTAATCATATCTCACATAGGCCTTAGAAATATGGAAAAGTATTTTCCAACATGACTGAGACGTATCAATTCTTGTTAGTTTTAGAGTAGTCCATGAATCAAAACCATAAAAGGGACATCATAATTATTATCCTCATGAAATTAACCTGCAATATTGATGCCTCTTTCGTTTCATAAAATTTTCTAATTTTATGGAACAAATTCAAAAGGCCACAATCCTTACTGTTAGTTTCTAGACACTCATCTATTTAAGAAATAAGTGTTCCCCAATTAAAATAATCATAGGGTATGTAGTGACACATGAATCCTCAATCCCTAGTCCATCTTCCTCATTTAAAGAGAATAATTTCCCACTTTTCGTATAGGTAGACCTATAAAGATAGTTTCACATTCAAGAACTACATGCGGCTTGATTCCTGTCACAAAAGAATATGTATTGATTCCTAAATATCAATACTGGGTCAAACCATAACAATCCATGGGAATAATACACACTTTTTCTCTGCGTCGGACCCATGATGAGTGTTTCTCGTTCTGAAACTACATGTGGATATATTCTATTAAAAAAGATACATAGTGATACATTGATTGTCAAAACTTGTTAAAATCATAATAATAAAAGGGAAAAATAACCTCTATTCACATGGTGCATACGTTCATGGAGAGTTTCACATTAATTAATAATGTATGAATTGATTTAGTTCATCACATGATACCCAGTGATTCCTGAATCACCAATCCCCAGTCATGATGTCATAATTATTGGGAACAATGCCCCCATATGCATATGTTCTAAACCATTTCTGTGAGTTTATCATTCAATAATTGTGATTTGATATATTCTTATCATCACATGATACATAGTGATACCCATATCTCTAATCATATGTCCAATCACTACAATCAATTGACCCCCACCTACTGCCACATTGTGTATTGAAATACCATTGTGGTGAGTCCCCATTCAAAGAATATGTGTGGATTGATTCTTGTTATCAGAATATACATAGGGATTCCTGAATCATAAATCCTAGGTCTAGTATAATAAATCAACCAAAAAATATCCCACCTCCATAGCAATGAGTCAGACCTGCACATGAATCTATTATACAAGAACAACATGTGGCTTGCTACTTACTATCAAAAGATATGTAGTAACACCTATATAATAAATACTTACATTATCTAGAACACATAAAAGGAAAATAATTCACCCCTAATTACACATGGGATTGACTATGCATTGAACCATTTTACATCCACTCTCATGAGGCTTAACAGATATCTCAGTTGTCCCTTGATTGTTAGGACGAACATATAACGTGTGAGATTTGGGTTCCTTATAATCCACTCTAGATAATATAAATGAGGTAGACTTTAGATTAGTAACAAAATTCCTAACTAATGATGTTCAACTTCAAGGAGAAACTCTTTAACACATGATGTTACTCATCAAGTAACATTTATTTATCACATGACTTTAAAGTGGATTACAGACATATCCCCAATAAATTATGTCAAATTCTATAGGCCATAAATAATAGTCATTATATATAAATGGTCCACAAGAACCCAACCATGGTCAACCTGTGTATGGAATACTTTCATTGTCTTTTAATCACCTCATCATGTAATACAAATTTCCTAATTCAAATGCTTTGTGTTGTTGTCTTCCATCCATGACTCTCAGAAAATAATAGTTGTGTTCAAGGGTCATATAGTTTCACAATCCATTCAACAATTTAGTGAATACATTTAATCCATCAGTCATTTAATAAATTATTTATAACATGATAAATAGACTTTCTATTCCCTTTGAACCGTGGAATCACTATTGTAGAAATAAACACATTATAGTATTCCAGGTCATCCCCACCATGTTTTTTCCCATAACATTACCCATGAACTGATAACCATGATCCTTGGGTTACAACACATTCGTCAACTTTTAAAAAGTGGGATGAATTACTCTTGAAATTAGGTATCCTAATTAGGATTTTGGGTGGCATTCCATTCATACAAAGTCCATGTGCATCTTCACCTTAAACAACCTCCACATTGGTTAAATATGATCGATCTTGAAATATTTCCATTTATCATCTAAATAACAAGAACCTAAACTTCTAGTGAATGAGACATAATGCTTTTCAAGATTATAACCTATTAACAGTGTCTTGAGAAAACATTAACCCTCCTCTCACTGAACACTTAATCTATAGAGTTTAGGGGAAATTTAGAACATAGATATATAAGGAATAAATTTTATAGTACCCCATTGTGGCCATAGTAGATGTAGATTCATTCTTATATGACCCATTGATACATGAAAATGTTTTGAAGTAGTTTTTAACATCACTTTTACAGGATGTTGTGTTCACTAGGTAGAGATACAACATTTATTGTTCTCAACCCCTTCTTGAGTGATATATTATCTTTAAATAACAGGTCATGATTTGTTCTTCTGGGGTTACCATACACCTTCCACATACCTTGGAAGAAGACATTTGCATCAAGGGACCCTTTTTTTATTGTGAATTTTATCCTCTAATTCTTACGTATGAGTCCTTGAACCTCAACCAGATAAGTTATAACATGAAGAAATGAATTTTTGATCCTTGTGAGCATGGATGTTACCATGCTAGAACTCAAATCATATAGTGTTTTGTGTCATCAACAACATGATTATCCCATATCACTACTCAAGACATGAGAACGTTGGACCATGATTTACAATCACTATAACTAGACTATTCAAGAAGATTAAAAATCCTTGATGTTACATCAAAGTTTTTTATTCCCTTTTATAAAGAATAATTATGATAATCTATTCATTCAATTTTTATTAGACCACATGGAAAGACTAGAAACTATATGGAGTAGATCTCAGTTCTTCCTATAAAAAAAACTAACCTAGGGTTGTAGAAAATTATTTTATATCATTTGATCCATATCAGTCTTTTTCACCCAAATTCTTGACACTTCACAAATATTTCATCTATCTTAGAAAAGAGTAAGGATCATCATTTCTTGATTATGAATTAAAAAAAATGGGATAACACATAAGAGAATGTTACCCCCTAATAAGAGGCATATCCTCTTTATATGTAAGGAACTCCAATAATTGGGAGCCATATAAAAAATATGGTGTAACATAGCATGTTAGGTTATTTTTGGTCATCCTCAGTATGTATTCCAAATTTTATATTCATTTATTCAAACGTTTGGGACATGAATTATGAATCCCATATTACAACTACCTAGGTTTACTCAGTCTCACAATATATTACCCCCAACCAATAATATCCCCATAAATAATTCATCGTCCTTGGAAATGTCGGGGTTCTTGTTTGATTTGCCATTCATGTAAACCCTATGGGACCAAGCATAAAGGATTAAGTCCACCAACTACAGACATATCCTCTATGATGGAAAAAAACTGCAAACCTCTTCAGTCTAAGAAACACCAATGTGCAATATAGTTCCTTAAAAATTTTAGGTCATCATCAATATGTATTATATAGTATAGAATCATCAATGAATTAATGGTAGAAATATTTTAAAATATGAAACATTTCAGGTCATGGAAGCATGAATTTAAATTTAACAACATCTAACATCATTACCACATTTCATTATAACTTTATGGAAGACTTCAATTCCTCAGGACATTAAAATTCATAGAAAATTATTTTTTCATATTGTATATTAGTAGAAACCAATGTTACAAAATAATGACTCTAAAATACTAAAATAAAACATTCTAACTAAGAGAAACCAAACTATTAAAATTTTGAGTCTGAGGTACAAGATTCTAAACTAAAACATAGATATGGTCTAGTTTTTGGGACCATAAAATGGACCACCAAAAGAGTCATGATCCTTAACTGGATGAAATCCCAATAAAGGAATAACGGAAATAATTTAATCCTTTTTCTATTAGACAGGTGATATTCTTACTTTGTGAAACATTGATAAATCATGTATAGAAATGTTTTAAAATGTGTTAGGCCAATATCCCACAACACATTATCCTAGTTAGAATCAATCTCCACATATGCTAAGTCATCCCCTATATGAATCTTTGGAAATAAGATATAGAATTATAAATTATGTCATTCAAATATTATATGAAGCATCAATTTTCCCAACATAACTCAATCTATGCTCTCTGTTTACAATAAATTCAGAAAATAATTATTTAATTATCTCTCTGGGACTTTCAAATTTTACTGAAATTTCTCATTTTTCATTTCAAGTTAACTCAAGAGAACTGAAATAGGTACATAAATGAGGAATCTATTTTTATGGGAATTCATCAGAATTACTAATGTAAAATCTAGTGTGGTTTAAGCAATAAAATACATGAAATTAGATTTACATGATATTATAAAAATTAAAGGTTATAATTTTTTACTAATGCTACATCTGATTGATGAAACATCATGTGAATAATGAATTAAATAAATTGAAATCATAAAATATAATTTTACAGAAGATTTATCCTTCAATAAGCATTATATACAAGAAGAGTCTACATACATTGTGTTGAGGAAAGTATTGTTTTCAAAAATACATGTTAATGTTATTAAAAGGAGGGGATTATGGAAAATAATACTCTGTTTCTTTATTATAATTTTGGTGCTCACAAATACCCTTAGTTATTTTCTAATGATTTTATTTAGTATTTTTCCGAAATTTATTAATTTATTTTACTCTTGAAATAATGAGAATAAATTACTTATTCGGAATCTTCTTTAAGCGCGTTCTAGAATCACTATTCATACCTTACGTAGATAAATATAGCACGAAATCTGCTTTAGCGCATTCTAGAATCACTGTTCATAACATACGTTTTGGTTATCAGCAATGTATAGAAGGAGAATCGTACATAAATTATAAGAGATTCATTTGTTTCTCAAAAGTATGGTTCATCGTCCTTAATTTTTTAAACAACCATACGTTATTGAAAAAGTATGGATCAAGTAAATGTATGGATCTATTACCATATGTTTGAGTTTTGAAGAAAAAGTATGGATGATCAACCCTACGTTTGTATTCAACCTCACATTGTCAACCTTACATTTGTGTTAAACCTTATGATGATAACCTTACATTTGAAGACTATGTTATTAACCCTATGTTTGGAGGCCACGTCATCAACCTTAAGTTTGGCGTCAAAAATTGTGACTGTCGATATTTATGTGAAATGATTAGAATGATATTTTCTGGGCGGATTTCAAGCCAGATGTAAAGTCATTTTTAATGTACGACATAGGCTGATTCAAAGCCATTTTATAAATGTATTTAAGATCGATTTAAATGGATCTTTTTTATACCGAGTCTTACGGGATGTTACGACTTCTATATAAATTCAATTTTTGAATATCGTGAATCAGAAGGTGACTTTTATGGATCTAAATGTGCAGGATATATGATTTATTATATATGTTCTCTCAGAAACACCAGGTATATGAGTATGTGATCGATCTATTATTGAAAAATGTGGAAAACCGAGATTGCAACTATTCACAATTGATCTACTGATTCAAGAGGAGAGTCAAAGATCTGTTTGTTCAGGAAGAAGGAACTCGATAGAAGATTCACCTATTCTACATTGAATATCTAATGTGGATCTATGACTGCTGAGGTTGTGAACTATATCTCAATATCTACTGCAACTGGATAAACTCATAACTACTTCGTATTGAAGATCAATATATCTAGAGGCTTTGATCCATCTGATGTCAATTGCATTCTGTTGCAATTGTAAAGATCAACTGGAAATTTCATTCTGAAATTATTTTTATTCTTGAGTAACCAGCTTCACATTCTAAGCTGTGTAGGTTCGTGTTTGAACCAGAAGGCTTTGTTTTTCCTTGGATTGTAATGGTATCAAATTACTATACATAGTTGTGAATCGGTCTGTGGAAAAGAGGGCCAGATAGTGAAAATCACCAAGCTCGTGGAGTTGAGCATTAGTGGAGTGGACTAGGGGACTTCTGTTCCCCGAACCACTATACATCTCTGTGTTCTTGATTTTAATTTTTCCGATGCATAATCATATCTGATAATGTATAAAGGACAGAACTCGTTTAGGAAAAGAGTTATCGAAAAAATACAAAATACACAATTCACTCCCCTCTTGTGTATAATCTGTAGATTCAGATCCAACAATTTGTATCAAAGGAGGAGATTCTGATAGAGCCTTAGAAATCTAGAAGAATTTAAGGATTATACAACAGAGCATCATGACTGATACAATAGAAGGGATCTCGATGGTTAGAGAACCATATTTTAATGGATAAAACTAATATTGGTGGAAATCATGCATGATAATATATCTGAAAAAACCTCAGATATAGAGTCTATTCAAATATTATGACTCCATATGAAATTCCTGAAGATCCAGAGACATGGAGTGCTGCTATAGGGGCAGAGTACGATATGAACTCGAAGGCTATGAATGCAATTATCTGCGGTCTAGGACCAGATGTATTTAACAGAGTATCTCAAGGCCCGACAACATATAAGATGTGGAAAACAAAAGCTGTGGCATATGAAGGAACATACAATGTGAGGAAAATGAGATATTCAACTGAAAAACTGAAATTTGATCCTTTTAGAATGTTTGAAGGTGAGATTATTTCTCAAATGAATGGGAGGTTGATAGAAATTGTCAATAACATAACTGCTCTAAGAGAACCTATCAAGGAGGCTGATCAAGCAGTAAAAGCACTGAGATGTAGTTTCTAGTCGATTGAATGGTATCTCTACTGCAATCAGACAATCAACACATGTCAAAGATCTAACTATGAGAGAGCTGATTGTTACACTAATGATGTATTAAACTGAAATGCAAGATGAGGCTAATGAACATAATGTTCTTATCAAAAGATAAGATACTGCCTTGAAGGAAACATCAAAACAAAATAATAGAAATATGAAGAGCAAAGATGTTAAAGATAAATCATAAATCTCTGACTCATCCAACTAAGATGAAGAACTGGGAAAACTATCCAGAAAATTTACAAAATTCTACAGCAAGAAAAGAGGCTTCAAAAAATCTTTTAAGGGAGGTAATAAGGAAGTAAGATGTTATGAATGAAAAAATATGGGACATATCAGACCATATTTCCCACAATTGAAGGATGAAAAGAAGAAGAAATTCTTCAAAGGAAATGACTTTGATAAGAAAAACAAGAACGCTATGAAAGCCACTTGGATTGTATCTCAAGACTCTACTAGATCTTCTTAATCAATCTTAGAGAAAGAAGAAGTCAATCTAAAGGAAAACACGAGTTTCATAGCATAAACTGATGAGGTACACTCATATTACTCCTCTGAATCAAATTCTGAATCATTCTACACAAATGAAAAACTTGCATCCTACTGGAATATGTTTGAAGAAAGATATGACTTACTATTTACGAAACACAAGTCAGTAAAAAATAAACATAAATTCGTTTCAGATGAAAGAGATTCAATGATGAAAGAACAAAAATAATTAACTTATAAATACAAATTGATTAACACTAACTATATTAATTTTGAATCAACCATAAAAAAATTGCAGGATGAAGTAGAATCTTACGAACAGGATGCATTGCTTTTTATAAAAGGAGATAATTCATTAAATGAAATTCTTGGAAAAAATGTCATTAAAAAGGAGATATTTGGAATTTCCAATAAAGGAGAAAAACCAAATCTATATAAAAATTATTTTGTTCCTAGCCCTAAAAAGGTAAATTATAATTTTTGGGGACAAAGGGACATATAGCTATAAGTTGTTTCTTGAGACAACATCAAATTTGTGGTATTAAGAAATCATAGGTTTCAAAAGACTCATATGATTCAGATAATTTTAAAAGAAAAAAGAAAATATGGATACCCAGATCATTTCTAACTAACACCCCTAGTCCCAACAAAATATGGTTACCAAAGCAATTTGGTTGAATGTCTTTGCAGGTAGTAGGACACCAGAGAAGAAATGATATATTGTACATGGAAAGTGGCTGCTCAAGACATATGAGTGGAGAATCATTGAATATTTCTTCACTCACTCAAAAGAAAGGAGGAATTGTCACATTTGGTGACAATGCCAATGAAAAATCATTGGCATTGGAACTTTAGGAGATCCAAAAATAGTCTCAATCAACAATGTACTTTATGTACATGGACTAAAACAAAATCTGATAAGTATCTCTCATATTTTTGATTATGGATATACTGTTGATTTTACTAACAATTTTTTTTATTGTTTCTAATGATAAACTGTTTAAATTTAAATCACAAGGAACTGAAAATATCTATTCTTTGGATTTAAATTCTTTGTGTAAACAATAACTAAACTGCTTGAATGCTAAATTAAGTGAATCCTAGATCTGGCATAGGAGACTTGGTCATTGCAATGTATATGTTTTACATAAGATATCTAAGAAACATTTTGTTTCTTATTTAATACTTCTCAAATTTTAAAGTGACAGATTTTGTGATGCATGTCACCATGGCAAGCAACACAAATCATCCTTCAAATCTGTTAATTAGGTTGCTACATCTAAACCTCTAGAACTTATTCATATGGATTTTTTTGGACCTTCAAGAGTAGCAAGCTTAGATTTTAAATTATATGTATATTTTTTAGTTGATGACTATTCAAAATTTTAATGGATTTTCTTTTTGAAATTTAAAATTGAAGATGTTACATTATTTGAAAGGTTTTGCAAATCTATTCAAAATGAAAAAGATTTCAATATTATCTCATTGAGAAGTGATCATGGCGGAGAATTTTATAATCTAGAATTTAATTATTTTTGATCAAATATGGGTATTAAACATACCATTTCTTCATCCAGAACACCTCAACAGAATGGGATTGTAGAAATAAGAAATATAACAATTCCATAAATGTCTAGAACTATGTTAAATGAATATAGCCTACATATATATTTCTGGAGAGAAGCAGTGAATACAACTTGTTATATAAGTAATAGTGTTTTAATTAAGCCTATTTTGAAAAAGACACCCTATGAACTATGGAATAATAAAAAATCTAAAGTAAATTACTTTAATGTTTTTGGATGCAAGGTTTATATCTTAAAAACCAAGGATAATATTGGTAAGTTAGATCCAAAATCTAATAAAGGTATTTACTTAGGAAATTTTGCTACCTCCAATGATTATAGATTTTATAAAAAGAAGTCAAGGATTGTTGAAGAATCAGTTGATATGAAATTTGATTAATCTAATCCTATTGAGAAAATAACTGAACCAATGGATGAACGTGACTCTAATGATAACATGAGACTTGAAAATTTAAATAATGATTTTTAAATTGATATAAATGAAATTCAATCTTGTTCAGAGGAACATTATACTGAATAACCTTTAAATATATTACCTAGACAGTCTAGAACCCTCAAGAATCACCCTTTAGAAACTGTAGTAGGTGACCTAGAAATTGGTGTTCAAACGAGAAGAAACTTAAGAAACCTAGTGGAATTATCTGCCTTCCTATCTCAACAAGAACCCAAGACTATATAAGAAGCATTAGATGATGAATGCTGGGTAATAGAAATGCAAGATGAATTAAACTAGTTTAAGAGAAATGAAGTTTGGAAATTAGTGGGAAGACCTATGAATAATCCTATAATAGGAACCAAATGGGTCTTTAGAAATAAACAGGATAACCAAAGCACAATAACTAGAAATAAAGCAAGATTAGTAGCTAAAGGATATAATCACAAAGAAGGAATAGATTATGATGAGGATTTTTCACCTCTAACTAGTTTATAATCCATTAGAATACTTTTATCCTATGCATCTTATATGAATTCTAAATTATTTTAGATGGATGTTAAATCTTCCTTTTTAAATGGTTATTTAATGGAGGAAGTTTATGTTGAGCATCTCCTAGTTTTGAAAACTCTCAAAAATATGATTCTGTTTTTAAACATACTAAAGATCTTCATGGCCTTAAACAAGAACCTACAGCTTGGTATGAAATATTATGTTCTTTTCTTTTGAAAAATGATTTTACTATTTGTATGGCAGACCCAACACTATTTAAGAAAACTTTAAAAAATAATGTTTTATTGGTTCAAATTTATGTTGATTATGTAATCATTGGATCAACTAATAAAATTCCTTGTCATGAATTTTCAAAATTAACGAAAAATGAATTTGAAATGAGTATGATGTGAGAATTCAATTTCTTTTTGGGTAATCAGATATTTCAAAAAGATTTTGGAAATGTTTTAAATCAAAGCAAATACATTAATAATTTACATAAGAAATTTGGACTTGAGAAAAGAAAGCCATTTATAACTCCTATGTGTACTAATATAAAACTTGATTTGGATGAAACTGGAAAATCAGTTGATAACAAGTTATATAGAGGTATGATTGGTAGTTTGTTATATCTTACTGCTAGTAGGCCGAATATAATGTATTCAGTAATCTTTGTGCTATATTTCAATCAAATCCTAAAGGATCTCATATAACTAATGTTAAGAGAATTTTAATATATTTAAAAGGAATTGTGTTTCAATCTCTTCTTTATCATAAAACTTCTGATTTTAATTTGATTTCATATTCAGATGCTGACTTGGGATGTTGTAGGTTAGATAGAAAAATCACATCAGGTACATGTCACTTTTTAGGAAAGTCCTTAGTATCATGGTCTAATAAGAAACAACATTCAATTTCCCTATCAACACCTGAGGCAAAATATGTTTCTGCTGGTAGTAGATATGCACAAGTGTTGTGGATGAAAAACACTCTTATAGACATTGGATTGAATTTTAATAATACACCTATTTTATGTGATAATACGGATGGAATTAATATTTCCAAAAATCCTATTAGTAATTCTAGAACTAAGCACATTGATATGAAGGATAACTTTTTAAGAGATCATGTTATTAAAAAAGATATATTTTTAGAATTTATAAATACTGATATTCAATTAGTATATATTTTTACTAAACCACTTCCCACTGCAAGGTTTGATTTTATTACGGGGGAGCTAGGTTTATTTAATTTTAAATAATTTAAAATTTTTATTTACTTTTATTTATTTATGTAAATTTTGTTTTATTTATGGAATACTGTTTAAGTGTTTCTTTCTTTCTTCATATGAAAAATTTATTTGTTTTTAAATGTATGTAATGATTACTGATTACAAGGGAATCAAGGCTGTCAGAGCTTTTTCAACTTCTAAAACCATTCAATTCTATCGAAACCCCTTCAAAATACGAAAATCACACTTCCTCTTCTAAACCCTAACCTTTGAAACTCTGAAACCCTAACCTTCAAACCTTCAAATACTCTTGTGGAAATGGTAAGGACTAAACGAGCCAGTGAGGCTAAGCCAGGAAATTCCAAGAGACCAAATAGCGAGGGAAGAAAAATATTATAGGGTAAGGTAATCGATCTCCAGTGGTTATTTCAGACAAATCTTTTATTGAAGAAAGTGTTGTCATTTTATAATCATGAAAAGATGTTCAACAGTGAAAATACGTAATTTCTGTATGAAGTAGAACTTAGACACATCTTCAAATCTGTTAATTTAGTCTGGGAGATACAGAGGACAGTATGATGGCTAAAATAGAGGATAGGTATTTCTCAATCTCTTCATTAGTGTTTAGTCAGATTCTGAACAGCCCTCATAAGGGATTTTTTCATTTCAACATGATGAATATAGGATATTCTGTACATAAATCCGAAGACATCATGTCTTTTCTTTTTGGTACCAAGACAATAAAGAAAATGTGTTTCCTGGATTTGGAGCCTGATCCGAATATTTTGGTCAAATTTATTCAGACTGGAATAGCTCCAAGGATGGAATAAATGAAAAATATTTTGTACCCAGATATGTATATAATGATTCTTTTGTTAAGAGATATTAAGTTAAACTATCCAAGATACATGATAAGGTATCTCAGTTACTGTTGTCAAAGCGAGGCCATGATGAATTTTTACCCTTTTGGTATATTTATTTCTAAACTGTTGTTTAAGAGAGACATGGTGAGATTAGAGGATGCTAGAGTTAACTGTCATCATAGTAATATGTTTAATTATGGATCTTTGAGGAAAGGTGGACATTTATGGAGCACAATTAAAGGAAATCTTTTCCCAGTAGGAGCTGAGGAAGACTCAGAGAGTCCTCAAGCTCAACCTCCTAAGTCCAAGGAGGGACACGATGAATCCAGAGTCAACAATGTCGCAAGAATGATTCAATTTGATGTGGCAGATATTGAGGAAGATAGAAATAAGGAGGGACTTCAATCAAAAAGAAAAAGGCCAGTAAATGAGGATGTCACTTCCATTGCTTTGGAAGCTACAACAGAAGCTTTATTTTCTTATTCTTTTTTGAGATAAGCTATTGTTGATAAGACCTTGCAAGTTGTTACTGAGAGAACATCTCCAGTAAAGTAATCAGGAGATCAAGAGGAAAATCAATGGGAAAATTTGGAATAGATTGTAGTTTATGTTGAAGTTTCACTTCAAATGAAATAAGATATGGAGGAAGTTCCGGGTGAAGAAGTGGCCAGACCTCAAGAAACTACTGAAAATATTGATCTTGAAAACCAAATGGATGGAATAGATGCCGATGTTTATGGTGAGCATGCTTCTGAAGCTCACACATAGGTACTTCAAGAGGATTTTTCTGTGGAGGAGTTTGAAAACTCTTGTGAATAATCTGTGGACTGACCTTCTCAGGACAGAGAAAATGAAAAATCTGATGCTGAATCATTGCCTTTGGTACTGCTGCATCAACCTGAGACTGTGAATCAAGCACAAGTTGCATCTGATTCAAGGAAAGAAGAAGTTGAAGAACTATAAATAAATGTATCTCGGTTGGAATTTGAGAATGTTTCTCTGAGAAATGCCTTATATTTAGAACATTTAATGTTTCAAAAGCTGAAGGAGTGTACAGTTTGAAGGAAAGAAGATGAAATGTTTAAAGAGGATATGGTGATAGCTGTTACACAATTGAAATCTAAAATGGTTATGAAGTCCGATTAATCATATCTGAAGTTGTTTATAGAAAATAAAATTGCATCAGTTGCAAATAATGCTGTTAGTGGATTAGGTACTTCACCTGATTTAATCAGAAGGTTTCTGGCTATCACATCTGCGATGAGAACCATGGATGACAGGATAAAAGATCTTCAATGTAACAGTTCTCCTTTGTCAGTGTTGCTGGATAATCAGATGTTCTTAGTGGATCAACTGACATCTAGTGATTCATCGATCAGAATTCTGTTAAATCACTTATCAGAGAAGCTATCAGTATTTTTTGAAAAAGAGGAAAGGATGCATGAGTTTTTCAGAGTCAATGTAATTAAGGATATTCATATGAATCAATAGAATAGAGAGCTCATTATCAAGCATGGAGATGTGATGATTAAGAGACATCGAGATCAGTTTACAGAAATCAAGTCTGCAATCCAGCGGAGATATACCTTGTTGCCTATCTTACCTAAACCTTGATTCCTGTGTATATCATTTTCATGTATAAAATACTGTTTTTTTTAATGAAAATTTTCTTCATTGTCTATTTGATTCTTTCCTTATTTGTTTTACTGACTTTAATTTTGATATATCAGTACTCCGGATTTAATTATTGATAAATAGTTTATAATAGCATTTACTACTAGTTCAGTCCAATATTAAACGCATTAAATCCATGATTTTTTATTATTTTTGATATTTCAAAAAGGGGGAGAATTTGGATAAACACAAAATCAAACCCTACATTTTATTTAAGGGGAGAATTCATTTTATGAAAGGAGAAAATTAAATGAGAAATTTTGATTTATAATTATCTTTTTGGTGGAGAAGTTTTTTTTAAAACATTATAACTAATTTTGAACATTAATGTTTTTTAAATAATTTTAATTATTTTATAGGTTTTGTAATCATAAAAAAGGGGGAGATTGTTGAGAAATGTATTTTTTCCAATAATACATGTTAATGTTATATAAAAGAGGAGATTATTTAAAATAATACTCTATTTTTTATGATAATTTTGATGCTCACAAATACCATTAGTTATTTTCTAATGATTTTATTTAGTATTTTGAGGAATTTATTAATTTATTTTACTCTTAAAATAATGAGAATCTATTACTTATTCAGAATCTGCTTTAAGTGCATTCTGGAAGCATTGTTCATACCATACGTAAATAAATATAGCGTGGAATCAGCTTTAGCACATTCTAGAATCACTGTTCATACCATACGTGGATAAACGTAGAGTAAGGATGAAAAGTGAAAATACTTTTTGGGATAATAGAAAAGTATGGTTAAACAACCATACGTTTTCAGAAAAGTATGGAAGGAGAACCTTACGTTAGGAAGGAACCTTATGTTTTGGTTATCATCAAAGTATGGAAGGAGAACCGTACATAAATTCTAAGCCATACATTTGTTTCTAAAAAGTATGGTTCATCAACCTTGCTTTTGTAAACAACAATATGTTCTTGGAAATGTATGGATCAAGTAAAATTATGGATCTTTTACCGTACATGTGAGTGTTGAAGAAAAAGTATGGATGATCAACCCTACGTTTCTGTTCAACCTTATGTTTTCAACCCGACGTTTGTGTTCATCCTTATATTGTTAACCTTACTTTTGAAGGCCGTGTTAATAACCCCACCTTTGGAGGCCATGTCATCAACCTTACGTTTGGCGTCAGATATTTTGAAAGATGATATTAATGTGCAATGATCAGTAAGTTGTTTTATGGCCGGATTTCAAGCTGCTTTTAATGACGTTTTTAAAGTATGACTTTTTACTGATTCAAAGCCGTTTTACTAATGGATTTAAGATCGATTTTAAAGGATATTTTATGCAGAGTCTTAAGGGAAGTTACGACTTCTCTTTAAATTCAATTTTTTAATATCGCAAATCCGAAGGTGACGTTTGTGGATATAAATGTGCAGGAGATATGATTTATTATATATGTTCTCCCTAAAACACCAGGTACATGAGTATGTGATTGATCTATTATTGAAAAAGGTGGAAAACAGAGATTGAAAATATCCACGAGTGATCGACTGATACAAGAGGAGCATCAAAGCTGTGTTTATTCAAGAAGAATGAACTCGATAGAAGATTCACCTACTCTACATCAAATATCTACTGTGGATCTACTACTGCTGAGGTTGTGAACTATATATCAATATCTACTGCAACTGGATCATCTCAGAACTTTTTCATCTTAAAGATCAATATTACTATAGACTTCAATCAATCTACTGTCAATTGCATTCTGTTGCAATTGTGAAGATCAACTTGAAATTTCATTCTGAAATTATTTTTATTCTTGAGTAACCAGCTTCTCGTTCTATGCTGTGTAGGTTCATGTTTTAACCATAAGGCTTTGTTTTTCCTTGTATTGTGAAGGTATCAACTTCCTGTACTCAGTTGTGAATCAGTCTATGGAAAAGGGGACCAGATAGTGAAAATCACCAAGCTCGTGGAGTTGAGCACTGGTGGAGTGGACTAGGGGTCGTCTGTTCCATGAACCACTATACATCTTTGTGTTCATGATTGTACTTTTTCCACTGCACGATCAAATCTGATAATGTATAAAGGACAAAACTCATTCAAGAAAAGTGTTATAGAAAAATTGCAAAAGACACAATTCACCCCCATCTTGTGTATAATCTATAGATTCTTATCCAATACATTGATTTCATTAAAGTGATTCCATCAAAAAAATTATATATTTCTAATCAAGTTATTATAAAAGTTTTTTGGTATAATTTTTACAATCATCCAAATTCTAGCATGATGTGTCAATTGAGTGTAGAAGTTCCACATGACATGATTCTTTCTCTGCCTCCGTAGTATGAATAGTAATGATAAGAGAAGATAAATCCTCCCAAATGATCTATGTAGTAATTATCGAATACGTTAATATTGAAATATCATAATTTGAATGAGTTTTGATAACATTTTGTCTAGTTATATCATAGTCATGATAGCAATGTTGGTATGAAACTATGATATTTTCAGAAGAATATTTTAGAATGCCTATGAATCATCCTTCATTAGTTCGACCTGGGGAGTCTCTTCATCAAAATTTCACTTTCCCACCAAATTAAAATACAATTATTGATGACCAAATATTTTTATGGATATCATACAGTGGCCAGCAGTCAAAGGTTCTTTTCTCCAAATCATGATTGAGTTGGTTAAAGTGTTTCTCTTGGTCCAAAAAATGTTTCTTGGGGTTCTTAGAGATCAAAATGTGAATATACCTCTAACGTATCATGAATAATTATTATTTTTATTCAAATACATAGGTAAATATATTAGAAGGTTGAATAATGGGTTGAGAGGGTGAAGAAGTACGATAGGGACTCACATGTTCACTTATCTAAATATTTTCATCATCCATAACTCAAAATGAGGGATGAAATTACTCATTAAAAATTGGCAAAATAATGTAATAGTCCTCACTAGGATGAGGATGCTTCATTGAAGGACCACTAAAAAGTTAATAAATTCTAATGTTGAAACATCTAAGGTATTAATTGAAGGAAATGGTCTTTCCAACTATTGATTCCCAATGTTACCCACGTTATGTGGTTAAATAGGTCACATGTAGTACACCATGTGTTATAGAATCCCAACTTACCTATGAAGAAATATAAAGAAACTAACATTATATGGGAGTAATTTGGATATGAAGTGGAAAAATTTGGTATATATTTAGTGAATTATTAAATTGTTTAATGACTTAATTTAATTATATTTAAGATAATGATTTGATCATATTTTATCAATTGTAGGGGATGGATTAATTTGTAAATAAATTATTTCTATTTAATTAAATAGATAAAAATTAATTTAATGATATCAATATAACCTCATAACTTACTAGATTAAAGACTTCAACTAAAATTATAATCAACTATATTCTTGGAGGATAATTTTTCGAATCACTCAATGATAAAGAAACATATTAGAAAAAGATAAGTGTGGTTATGAAATTAAATAAGGGGGTGGAAGAAAGAATGAAATATGAATGAAAAAAATTAAAATTGATTAATAATTATTAAAATGATAAATAACATCCAATCCATTCCCTTTATACTCTCTTGGATCATCACCTAATATATTTATCCTACAATTGATTCTATTATATCAGTGTAATAAGGATGTAGACTCATGAGGGAGAAATTAAAGAAGAAAAATATGAAACAATGTTCACTCGATCGTTGTGTCAAGAATTTACCTAACATTTAGGTTAATAGATTAAATACCATAGGTAAAAATATAAATTTCATACTAATATGAATATATTAAATTAATAATATGAACCATAATTATGAAACAAAACTAATATTAACAACATACATGTGAAAAAATAATCACTTTATTAGAAAATTAAAACATACCAAAACAAATTATAGAAAAAATTGAATACCCCATTACTAAAGCACCAACACTAAAATATTAATTTTATGGTTATATGATATGTTCCCCAACAATCAGTTACGTCCAAATTAATTTGGAGATTCAAAATGGAGGGTGATAATTCAATTGAAATTTGGCTTTTCCAATATAACAATAAAATAAGAACCAGATTCCTCGCCATTTTAAATCTGAAAATATGGTTGTACAGTTGGATGAAAAATTAATGTTCATTGTAGCAAAATATATTCTTCATAATTTATTATAATAGCTATCAAAATTATATTTCCTTCGGATAGTCCATTATTATTTTATGATAAATAATTTATGCGGATTTTATCAGGCAAGAAATATGGATAATAATTTCTCCCACAAATAGGCCTCTTTCGATCACTTATAAATATTCAGAATTAGATCTATCCATAGATTAATGATACGATCACCATAAATTTCACTATCTGGAGTTAATTTTTGATCTTCATTGGGATTGAATTGTGTGATCCACTTTTATTTGATCAGCTTAAGCCCCATTATGCTTTGATCAAAATTTTATGAATAAATGGTGAGAACTATAAATCATCCATTTTCATTAATCTATTATTCGTAAATGAAAAACAATTACACTCAATGTGATTAATCATAATCCAAAATATCATATTCGAATTATACAAATACTGAATTCAAAAAATTGATGATTAATTTGGCCCAAATTTAGACACTATGAACATGAATAGAACAGATGATAAAAAATGATTTTTAGTTTATAAAATACACTAAAATTTGTGTTTATATATATTTAACAACATGAATTTTTAAATATAAATATTTAATATTATCATATTTTAGTGGCTAATTTCACCCCCATATTGAGTTTTTATAGACTCGATCAAAATGTAGCTCTAATATATGGAAATTGAATTCTCTTTTCCAAAAACATGTTTACATGAAATTATCACCAAACTACAATATTACAAACTATAATGAATCCTACAAATATAATTTAACATTCTATTGGATCACATGAATATCGCAAGAAATAAGACCATTCATCTATTCAAATTCAACTCCACATTTCATCCAATTTTAATGAACCATGATGATGTGTTTTGAATCACAAAAGATATGGGAACAAATGTCATGTTCATAGGTGAAAATGGGACCTCTATATGGGAATTACATTGAACCGTATGATTAGTAACCAATTGTATATTTTTTCTCCATTTTTTAGTATGTTTTTAACCACAATATTGAGTAAAAGACTAAATCTAGGAAAAAAAATTGAGCAACGATCCCCAACTGATGATCGACACATATTTTTTAATTTAAAAGTTATTAAATTTAGATTTTAATCCTAAATCATAAAAAGAAAACTATGGATTCATGATCCTGAAGTTTTTGATGCCCTTAATTTTGACTAAAAATTACTATACATAGTCTTTTTCATTTTTTTAGATACTCATTTTTAGACAATCCTATCCACAAACCCAATGCTACGATTAAAGGGTCTCATGAACTAAAACATACACTGAAATCATTATGGACTATATTTGTGGAATTTTTTTAGGAGGATAAGAATATAAATGTAGAAAATTCACATAAAAAAATATCAAATAAAAAAATGATGTTTATTAACATAAACATGCATAAAAATCAGAATAAAGGTACTAAAAAAATTGAAATTAATTTTTTATAATTCAAATTAACACATTAAAGGCCAATAAATAGTATTTTTCCACGCAATCTCAATTTATTTTATTATAAATTTATATATTTTCACTCCCCTAACATTGAATTTCTCATCCATTATTCATGACTGAAATGATAAGAGAGATTATATACATGGGAAGAAATAAAGGGATTTGTGATTTTAAATGAAATCGGGAAACAAAAACCATTATATTTTATATTGATTACCCATAGAACATTTTCAGCAAAACGTCAAATAACATGTAGAATTATTTAGTTGTGATTGAAATTTGGATTTCAACATTGTAAGGAATGTATTCCATTTGAAAATACTGAAATGATTTATCTATTAAATCTCACTCACAAGAATCATGTTATCACATTGGAAACCAAAAGGGTGTTACCAATAAAAATACTACAAAAAAACAAAATAATATATAATAAAAAACAATGAAGAATCCATATTGCCTTATGAAATGTTACCAACTTTATGTTATAAGCTCTATATCTTCCCCGCAACATACAAAATAAAATAATTCAAATTTCATTTGATCAATTTTTTCTCATCATATACTACATTTAAATTGATTCTTTGTTTATAATTCCTCGCACGTAAAATTATTAGTTATATTGAGTGGAATATCCATGTAATGTTATAAATTGTCGATCATGTTTCTTTTGTAGTCTTTTATATTACATAAAGTTTCATTCCTACGTTATTGGATTCAAGAGAAGAATAAATGTATACCATAATGTCATTATTATAAATTATGAATATATAATTGGGAAGGGAAATAAGAAACGTGTTTTATGTTTGGTTTTATTAAATTTTATTAAAAAACAATTTCATTTGGTATAAATATACGTTTATTATAAATTTTTTTTAGAAATATTTATTTCCTAATGAGAATATGATTCATCCCCAAAATTTGATAGACTAATTTTCAGACTGGGAATGGAATCAATGTATTCACTTTTCTCTAATGATTCAGTGTTACATGGTCTTAAAAATTCATCCTTCATTCTATATTTATAATATTCAATTCTTGAAGAAAACATTTCCATGTTATAAATCCAAAAAAATCAATTCTCTCATGGATTAAAGTCCCCTGAATAATTCCTTGATACAATTTGGCTATCCTATTTCCAAAGGCTAGTTCTTTATTAAATTAATCATTTTTTTTTGAAAATAGACACTCAACATAAGGATATGGAAGGGATAATATATATATTTATGTGTTCGTAAAATTATTTAACGATTTTTAGGTATAATAAGAAAGAATAAACTTATGAATTCATGTTATCCATCTCTTTGTTCAATTGATCTATAAGTTTTTATTGGTTGGGATGGATTAGAGTGTCAACATCATTAAAGTCCCTAGTATTTAACTCTTTAACATAATTTAGAGGGAATGAAATTGATCCTTTAAATAATCATCGTCCAAATGAGTATACATATCATTTGGTGTGGGGTAATAATTTACGGTTTTATAAACTAAATCCCCTAAGTTATGTTCTTCCCAAAATATATTTCTCATTAAATTTTTACATGGGTTTATGATGGGGTAATGTGGATGATACATTATTTTAGTAGATTGAAATTAGGATTCTATATTCAGTTAACACACACGACAATAAAGGTGAAAATATAAAAGAAATTGGTGTGAGAATAGATAATGTTGGGATATAAAATGATTCATGTTGATATATAAACTTACATATGTCCCGAAAATTGTTTCCAAATTTGGTGACTCCCAATTTTATCCATGTTATATGATTAATGTGGTCTCGTTGGGTACATCTTGGGATAGAAAATTCGTAAAGACCTAATCAGAAACCTAAGAAAAATAATATATATGATGGTGATCTTTATATAAAGTAGAAAACATGGTTTATAATTGATTGTGTTATTAAATTTTGTTATACTAAATAGAATTAAATTTGTGATAATTTGTTTTATCATAGGTTAACCCTTGGGGTTGGTTGGATGATTTTTTTTAATAATTCAATTTCATTAACTTGGTAAGAACTCCTTTAATGAAGTTAACATAACCTCATCGCATAATTTCTTAAGACCATCACCTAAAACTTGCTATTAATTACATAATTTGAGGATATTTTTTAATTGAACTAAAAGGTAAAGAATCTCATTAGCATAAAATTATTATTCCCATAATATTTGGTAAGGATGAATAAAAAAGAAAATCATTCAATGAAAAAAAATCCCAAAATTGATTATAAAATATTTAAATGTGAAATAAGATCTAATACATCCACTTGATGATCCTGTGGATAAACCAATAATATAATTATCCCTCTATTGAATATAATTTATCCATGGAAATGGGATGTAGACTCCTAGTATAAGAATTCATGAATAAAAAATAAAATAATGATCACTCCATAGTTGTGTGAATCATTTCAAAAAATATTTTGTGAATAGATTCAATCCCATTGGAAATGGTTTCATTGTTATATTAATATTAATATAGTAAGAAAATATTAATAACTTTTATGGGGAAAATAATGTGATTCAAACAACATACATGTTAATGAACAAACATGTGAATACCAAATCAGAGTATGATAATTGAATTGAAAGAGAAACATAAATTCCATATTACATTACAAACTCTACATTAAATAGACACATTATAATCCTAGTTTTTATTTATGTATATATAAATTATTTTCCCAGTTATTATTAGAGACAAAATGTGGATGAGAAATGAATGAAGTAGATCTTTTCAAAGTTGGATTGAAAATTTGAATAAAAATATTCCCCCTTTTGGACTATGAATATTTCCTTGAATATGGTTTAAAATTTTATGATCATAAAAGATAAATAATTTTTTATTTGTATCCCCTAATATATTTCAAAATTTAATTTGAATTGGATAATACATTAAAATTTTATGCTTGAAATGAAGGAGGATTTTGTGGGCCATTAAATCTGGAAAAAATTTAATCCTTAAACTGGACTCCCCAGATCTTATTGAGAATTTAAGTTATAGATCTTTCCACACATTAATGATATAATATCCACGTTTTTCTCCATGTATAGTTAAAATTTGAGATGCATTGGAATTTAATTGGGGTCTGAACTATTTTTTATGGGTATAAGTCCAATTATTCTTTGACAAAAAAATTTTGCATCAATGGGAAACAATTTCTATCTTACATTGTGAACAATCCATTGATCCAAAAAGAGAAAATATTTCAGTCATCATGATCAATAATATAAAAAAATTTCAAATTAATGTAACCAAAATAATTTTTTTAGATAATGATTAATTGGTACCATATTTACACACTTTAATCATGAATTTCAAGTATGATGCGAAATGATGATTATTATTTAAATTGAACTGATATTTTTATTGAAATTTATGTACATAAATATTAAAAATAACTAATTAAAAATTTCCTATTATTTTGTATAATAACCACATTATATACAAATATATTTATAACCTCAGATGGTTTGAAATCCTCCAAATCCTGGGAATAACAATTAAAAAGGAAATCATTGGTTTTAATAAGATGTAGGATAATTTCTGGGTTTCTATATTTACAAGTAAATATAAGGAAAAATTTGTGGATAATACAGGGATTTTATTCTCCTCACATTCCAACTAAACATAGGAGATAATGCCTATGAATAAAAATTCATTGTTGAGAAAACTATTAATGGGTTAATGGTTTGTAAGTAATCATCTCGTCAACATGGGATGCATAAACCCCATCCCTAAGAGAGGTTTTGGATAACTTCTCTCCAAGGAAGACACACCAAGTCAGATGAAATAAATTATTCAGGATACGAAATTACATCATAATCCCATACAATAAATCAATATAATGAAATATAGTGTGACAATGGATAGTCATTAATTTTAGATGACGAAAATGTCATCACAACCCCATTATCTGAAGGAAACTGATAATGAGGGTTATCATTATTATATTAAAAAAATCACCACCCTATTGCTTTACATGGTTGAATATGTATATGAACTAGAAAAAATCTGTATAAATATAAGAAATCATGTCATATGAGTGATAAATCCTTTCAAAAGTGGTGCATGACTCCAAAATTTTCATATAAGTCGCATAAACCCTGCAAGAACTCATAGTTTCATATCATGATATGAATCTAATGAATTATATTACTCATAAACACATCAAAAATTTCATAACCCATAATGTATATCTCATTAATGTAATTTTTTATGGGGCACATGATCATGTTACCTTGAGATAGTCCTATGAGCAGCATGAGGATTGAGTGATAATGGGACCGAGCTAGTGGGTCATTCAACACATGTAAGAAAAATATATATCAAAGTATATAGGTCAAGGATCAAAAAATATTACTGATATTTCATCCATGATTTATTTTAACAAGTGATCATAATGAGTAGTAACATAGTGAAAACACATGATCATATCTCATGAAATATACTAACAAAATTGCCTTATGATCTATTTTTGTGAAAAATCCACGTGAAGAAGATATTGAAATGATTACCATTGAAGTGAACATATGATATAAAAAATCATTAAATATCTATTTATTCATATTCAACGGTGAAATGGGCCACCCACAATCCACTATTTGTAGGTAATTCTACACAATAAAAACAATCTTCTAGATGTAAAAACATCTCCCAAGTCACTCATCGGTGACAACTATTATGATTCTAGATAGCATTAAAAATCCTAAAAACCAAGTCTTAATCCCTATATACATCACTAATTTGGGGGTATTGTTTGGAACCCACAAAATGTGCATCAAATAATATAGAAATGAAAAAAATACAAAAACAATGGTAATTATTTTATTTGGAATGTAACTGAATGGATGAAGACTAAATCACATGGATCATGTATCCTTCAGAAATAAATGTGATTTAATCACCTTCAAAAGGTCCGTAGAATGGATCATATGTTTTTCATGATCTACTATTGATCACATGTGTTCCCAATGAAAAACATTTATGATCTTGTGAGGGCGCACAGACATACACCGATGACCAGCAGAGCCCCAAGTGACATGTCTAATTTTTTACATGAGTCCATTTTGGGGTGTCACCATCATCATGTGAAGGAACACATATATCTACATAATATTATGAAATAACCCTTCTGATCCCCTAAAATATTGATGGATTTTCTATTTTAATGATTGGACATCATTGAAAAACCCATCATTGATCATGAAACACACCATTGGGGGGACGATGTATTGTCAATGTCAATGATCTCACTTAATTTGGAGACACAAAATTTATCATGTAATACACAAGAAATAAGTAAAGTGGTATTCCCTAATATTGATCTCATGTCATCATGAGATCCCTTATCCTTGTAAAATGAGGATTAAAATAAATTGGGAAAAGGTAGAAGCTTAGTATAGATTGAAGATACATAGATATTCACATGAAAGGGTTTATACGGACTATTTAATGACCACATAACAAGAGTATTCCCCTTGAATGGATAACATGAAATTATGAGGGCCCTTAGAAAAATCAATCTCATTCTTTAAATGTCCATTTGACAAGATAAGTTATCTCATGAGAGGCCTTTAATAAGCCATATTGTTCTTATAAAGGCCTCCAGATTAGTCACCTTTAATCACGATATTGCCATTCCACAAGTGTCCAGATCTCACAAAGACACCAAATGATGTCATCCTATCCCCTTAACGTCAATGTGAAATTTCAACATGGTTGTGAAAAATCATTTTCATCAGACAAGGTATATTCAACATTGAGACGAAAGAATATTCTTGTGGATAGTGAATATCATGTGATACCTGAGGCGAACCATGGTAGAACCATTACAATAACATTATAAAAACATACCTCTATAAGCCCCATACTATAATTTTAGAGATAAGTGTAACAAAAGGAAACATATAACCAAAGTGGTGAGGTATGTAAAATCTTCCTACTCAGAACTAAAAAACACCTACAACTAACCAAAACTACTCTATGAGATTATAACAATAGACATCTCATAGTAGAAAGTTATTTAATTGAAATTTGATCCACCAGGTAATTCCCAGGGAACATCCTAATGGATCATGTGAAATGGATATCTTCTTCTCATGATCCCTTCATAGATCTCATGAAGCACATCTGGTGCATCATCTAGATTATGGAAAGGGTTTTCAGATGTCAACATGTTCACAAAAAAACTAAATAGAATAATTCCTAACAAACCATTGGGTAGATATAAAATTAATACAAAAAAGGAGGAAGTATTATGTTTATATGGATGTACTAAATATCATGTGAAGGTATCACACACATTTCACGATCTAACAAGATCATGTGACTGCACCATTACATGTCAGTTATATCTCATGGATCCCTCTATACATGTCCCAGTAGTCTCACAATTTCTTCTAAACATGTCATCTAGGTCAGGAAAAATCTTCTAGGTTTTTCAATTACCTATAATTATTCCCTTAGTACATGCCAATAAATTCTTGTTACTACTTCTAAACATGTCGAGAAAGTCTAACGATGAACCTCCTCCATGTCGAGCAAGTCATGTGATGGTTCCACGTGCTGTGAATCATGTCTCTCTAAGACCTCTATTAATTTCCAAACAATTTCTTGACACACATCATACATATCATTTGAAGGCATCCATGCATGTCAACTAGGTTTTTCAACTTCCTTATGTCACAGAATCCATGTCACGTGATGTCCTTCATAAATTTATTCACTAATCATGTGACAACCTCACATACATTCAATACAGATCATGAAATGTATTTTGAGAATGTCAATTTGATCATGTGACTGTCTATGGAAATTTCTGTTAGGAAACTAAGAGGTGTCCATAATTCTTTATACATGTTATATAGACTGTCTGAACTCATTCGACGGACAATCAGGACAATCCAAAAAGTTTTCCCTGGACATGGAAACCTTGTCCATTTGTGATATATGGGAATACTCACAAATGGACTTTGAGAACTTAGATTACTTGTATAACCAGTATTTATATTACTCCTTCCAATGGACCAATATCAAATAAAAATATATTTCTGTTTAATTCCACCAAATATATGACATTATAACACATGATACCCAATATTTCTCATCAGTTTCCCATTATTCCAATTCCATTCACATATTTAGAATTTAATTGAACTATCAAGACTCTAATTCCATTGGAAAAAAGATACGTAGAAATCATTTTTTAGGTTCACTCTCCAATTAAAACACCCCATCAAGGATTCCACAATGCACATGTCCCAACTATGCGTGTGATGAGTGTGATCAATTTATATCCCTTGGTTATCACACAAAGTGTAGATTATGTGGGATTTGGTATTTTCAATGGTCATATCATTCGCATCATGAATATACACAATCTATGTAATTCTTATTGTATAATCCCAATTCAGCAATGTAATTGGAATTCCAATTTATAAATAGTCCCAAACATGAAGCATATGAATATACTTATTTTTAGATGAATAATAACTACATTTTAAAAATCATCAATGAGAAACATAATACTTTAGTGTCATTGGAATTATGGAATACATTTTTCTAACATCTGAATGATATTCAATATATAACATAAAGATATTCCCCTTTATTACTCATATTTAAATTACTTCTTTATAAAAAAATAAATTTAAATAGAATAAAGGGTGATCTTCGATGTTTAGTAAGGGTAAGAAAAACATTCATGAACATATGAATTTTAAAAAATGAACATATTTTTGGAATATAAAAATCTTGATTTATGAAATAAATCATAGTAGTTTATAAGGCAATAATGATAATGTAACATTAACCATGATGACATAAAAGTGGATTGAAACCTAAAAATGTTCATAACACATAAGAAAAAAAACATTCCCATGTTTTCCAAGGATCATATAATAGTCCATCGTATCAGAAGACATCCATTACTAAACTGAGTTTACTCTATTGTTCTATGCTTGTATTAAAGAAACAGATATACATATCATTTCTTCCATGTATTAATGAATCAGATTTACATACCATTCTAGTAATATTAATCACATGTGCTATAAATTTTTAACCAATATATTGGTGAAAGATATAGGTCCCACCCATATCACAATGAAATCATTCTTATGTGTGGCACAAATTCATAAATCATTCATCATATCATAACAAGAGGAATAAAATGAGATTCTTAATCAAAATTCTATCATAATAAATTTTAAACAAATAGATTCTATAAATTAAATTCCATCAAAAACACAATCAAACAATAGTTAAAATATGATATATTCATAACCCTAATAAAACAATCTCATCTAAGATGGAAGATAATTTTGACAACACATTTTATATTAATTCTTGAGTACACTATACATTAATCTTCAAAAACATATCCTTTATAAAAAATCAATGAAATTTTAAGTGATTTTTTTTATAAAAATAAACAATAAATAATGTAAATTATGATTCATGGGAATCAGGTATTAAGGGGATTTAAAAATCAGTTCATTCATTATTAGTTATTTAACCATTTTCCTCTACAGAAAATACAAAAAGTAGATAATATGGTGAATGAGGAAAATACGCCATTTAATTATTTTAGTAAAAGTAAAAAATTGGATAAAATAAAAATAAAAAACATACAATAATTGTAATAATTTTAGGAAATCTAAATTTGAAACCATAGATATTATAATAAATATAACATCAGTAAATACATATGTATAATCAACCTCGAATAAAAATGAGATTTCAAAATTATTACATACCTTAAAAACATTATCCATTGTATATATATGAACATCTTGAATAATGGAATAGATAATTTCATTGATTTATTATATATTAATAGTAATTTTTATGATATAATATATGATAATATTATAATCCATTTGGTAATAATATTTCTTTATTACACGTAATTCGTGTATTAACTGATTTTTTTTCACATGCTTGTATTATCAAAAACGTTTAGGTTATCCATCTTAGATCATAGATATATGGTTACAAAATAAAATTAACATAATATATATCATATTTGTTTATAATTTATATTTATATAGTAATGATTTAATGGATATCATGTAGAATGAATTGTATCACATTGTGCAGATGGTTGGTCGTACGTACGCACGGGCGATGATATTATTCCATTAATAATGAAATGATATCAATGCGGATCATATAAATATTATTATGTAATAAATAACTTGTTATAATAGTAATATGTAGTTTTTAATTCCATCATTATACCCTTATAATTCAAGTGGGGTTGAAAAAAATGTACACCACAACATGGAGACGCTATGTTTTACGTAAGCACGAATGATGATTTCATTTTTTCAGAGGATGGATAGAAGGAGGAATGTGGTTATTTAATAATTATAATAACAAATCAATATATAATTCTTACTATGTTTATTAATTTAAAATTAAACAAGGCATGAAGAGGATATATAAAAAGAATGAAGTATGAAAGAATGGGTTGAGGAGATTACGTCTTTTTAGACAAGGTTCCTCAAAATCTCTTCTTAGAGTACCAGAGTTGGTCTTTTACGAAGACCCGACCCTCTATAATGTAACTAGGGAAGTTTATAAGGGAAATTAGTAGGTTATTCTGGAGCATGAGGTCTCAAATTTATGTGATTAAGTGAGAAAAGATGTGGAAATTTATAAATGAGGTGTGTGGAACTTTTGGAAACCTCAAAAATATTAATTTAGTATAAAATCAAACCCCACACCAAAACTCCAAAATTTCTAAATTCAGTATACAAGAAGATATAGGTTCTTAATATCATCAAGGAATAATTTTTTGAAATTATTTTATGTGAATTTATTAATTATCATTATAGATAACACTTAGTTGTTCTATTTAATTTTAATTAAGATAACAAATATATCAATATTATAAGTGTGAAATATTTATATATTTGACCAAAATTAGACCTTAAATAAGTATAATAGATTACTTTATACTATATCATAATTATTTGATATATTGTTAAATTTTGTTTGTTAATTGTAAATTATTTAATAAAACATTGTCTTAAAAACGATAATTGTGTCTATTTTCACACTATTCAATACATGGATTATTAGAAATATCAAGATAGGTTGATTTTATTGAAAATATTTTCTTATTATATTCATATGGGCCTATATAATCTTTAAAAATATTTGGTTATATCAATTAGCTACAATATTATTTATTTTAATTTTTTAATAAAATTAATTGATATTTCCATTAATAAAATAATTACTACATCAATTTTCGGTAATTATTTAATATACATATTATTAATTTAAAAATTAACAAATAAAATAATACTTTAAATATCAATATACTATTTTTTTAACATTACATTTATCCATGTTTAGATTCCTGAAAATTCACCATTAAAAATACTATAATTATTAAATTATGAATGTGACAACTTTAACATCACATTAAATAAAATAATATAAGTGTCACAATCTCTTATGTGTGGATCCAAATTGTCAATAGCATAACTCATGGATTATTATGGTTGAAATTTATTATAGAAATATTAAATAGGAATGTTTTTGTCTATTTTAATGGATATTGCCATTTTAATAATATTTATTTTATAGATTTATCATCAATTAATTAATTTTCACACCACAAAAGTATTTTAATTTAAGGTAATTAAATATTTCCTAAGCATTGAAAATAAATTTCCATGATAAATAAGATAATATTACCTTTAAAATATAAATTTATAATTGAATTTAACATCTTTATATCATTATATAAAAAATAATTTAGTTATTAATATTTCATTGTGACATATTTATCTTTTCAATAAATAAAATAAATTAAATGTGATAATCTCATCAATGTGACTTCCAATGGAAACCATTTCTACACAAGGATGATTTAGGATGAGAAGAACTCATCCAATGATATTAATACAAGTAATTGTGTAATCTTATAACAGAATTCTTACCCTTAATTACACTTTGTACCATTTTATCGTATTAATAAAAATTATCGATTTTATTATTCATAATTCCCATAAATAAAATAAATATATTTACATAAGATTTGACTAATGATAATAAACTAGGAAATATATTTCTTAAAATTCATAACACATATGTAGTAGTAATATATTTAATCTCTAACCCGTTGTAAAAAAATGAACAAGTTTTGAAAAGTTAAAAAATCGCAATAGAATGAAATGGTTTTACAATTGAATTCAATTTAAATTTAATGCTAATAAAATAAATTATATTAAATGATAAAAATATATTCTCTATATAGTTTAAAAAAATATTTTAATTTTATCACATAAACTATTTCAATGAATGCTGTTTTTGATTAAACTTATGTATAATTTTAGTATTCATCAAAATTTATAACTTATCAGAATAATATCAAAAATTCATCCGATTTAATTTTTTATAAAAAAATTCAATGAAAAGTTTTTTTTGATAAATATAATATATAAAAGTTTCAAAAACAAACTTTGAAATTGTTGAACCATCAAAAGGAGGTAATAAAGTTTTTTTGAATAATACGTCTTTTATTCTAAAAATTTAATCTGTTCCTATATCTTTTATAAAAAACATATATGATATATTGGTACCATTATATATAATAAATGATATATATTTTCTATTAATAAAATCCATAAATATTGATTTTATTACACAATGGACACACTTATTTTCATTTTTATTGATTTTCATAAAAAATTCATTAATATTCATACTAACCATTATAATAACTATGTTCTAATATTTAGTTGTTCACATATATATAGTCCTGAGTGACTTGAATTATATCAAAAGAAATTTAAATTGTGAGTAACCCAAGAAATTATTAGTTTTGCATGTACTGCAAGCTAATACAATGTTCTATATAGTAGAAGCTAATATTGATGAAGAGTATAAAACAATACATCAATGAAATAAACAAGAATCATTCTCATAAAACCTCATGGTGTTACATTGTATATGGGAATCCACCCTAGGGTATGTCCTAATGTCACCAAAATCTACGAAGGCTAAAATTCTTATCATATGTAGGATAATGCGTAATCCTTCCTAAGGTTCGAGCATAATACCTAGTGCATATGTCCCTTGGCATATTTCATTTCTACAAGATTATAAACTACATAGTTATAATGAAAAATGTGGGGTTTTTTATAAAAAAGATACATAAGAGGCCTCACAATGTATCAATCCCATTATACAAATATGAACAATCTCCCTGAATGGATAAAAAACATCACAGTGACTAGTGTCATGGCTTGTAAATACATTATGCTCGCTATTGATAAGAAAAAAAATGAGAAATGGATAAAGATACTAGAATAGATACAGATTGAAACATTAATAGAACACACATAATAAATAGTAGAATTAAATATATCGATAATTTTTTATGTTAATTGTTTTTGTATTTGTTTTATGAAGAGATTCATTATCATATTTTAAATATATAAGTGAGACTCTGAATTATTGATATTTCCCCCCAAAGGTGTATGATATGCCATACCGGCCATAATCTTGTGAAATTTGAGTTATTAAGCATTGTCAGATATGATAACCAGGATTGAATCCCAACTGTTGGAAGGTAGGTCCCAAACCAATTATAGATATGGAAACTATTGGGAGTTTCTAGGGAATACTAAAAAAATGTTGAAACCCAAATTGATTGATTTTTCATCACATTCAACCCCCACAATTAATCTTTGAGCCCCATGAAACTATTGAAAAAAAGAGTGGAAAAACTAATGTGCAAGTATGTGATTGCAGAATAACCGAATCATTATAGGCATTAAGAGCCATGTATCCTTGAGAAGGGTAATGATCCACATTTGTTTAGGAAACAATTACTCTTTATAATGTGTGTCTCCGTTGTGGGATGTAAACCAGAGGTATCATCATACTCAGGTGAAAATGAATTTATATATGTATAATTTGGAATCATCAAAATAGAATCATCATATAAAAAAGGTCAATATTCAATCCTATCATTCCTAATCCCATCAATTAATTTAGATCCATGATGCTAATGATTTTGGTTTACAACTCCCTTCCCAACGTCAATAATATGATGGAATATTCCGGACCAATATCATTATTCTTTCCATTATCCCCATAATCATGTAGTCAAATCAATGTAACCCTAAAATATAGTGACCATTCATTTAAGTGACACATCATTAATTAATGGGAAAAAATCCCCACCATATGATAAAAACATGTTTTAATTTTAATCCTTGATTGGTGTTTTCATAATAATGATAACCCTATATTTTACTATTTTTTATCATAAAGAGTATGAAGGTTTTCTTTTTAGATTTTATATATGATTACAATTGTATACATGATATAACTATGCCACAACCAATGATATGGAATATTTTAACCTCGATAAAATGCCTTAAAAAGAACATCAGACATTACAACCACATGATTTTAAACTGGAGGAAAACTTCTTTGTGGAATGAAATATAAATACTTAGTTAACATAAATATTTTATGAAATATAAATTTGTGATACTTTATCCCTAACCTATTAAGACCAAAAAAATTTACTGTCATTCTCCTACCAAGACACTATCTCCCTAAAATTAAATATAATTTGATTCCTGATTCGGTGAGATAGGTTGTGGTGTCTGAATCTGACCTCCCATACTATATTTAATGTATAAAATATTCTGATTTCCATAAATATTAATTAGATATATATAGGGATCCCATTATGAGTGGTATGAAAATTTTTCCCTTGATACATCAAGGGGACCACAATCACCAAACTATGAAAACCTCTTTAACAAATCCCCCCATCACACTTTTGAAATATTATCTTTTTATAAACAAAACATTGTGTCATGGGGAAAATAGATAATTGAACAAATCTCCTGGATATTGGTTATTAGAGAATAATTCTGCAAAAGAAACAGATGAATAGACTATAAATACTACCCAAAAATGGATCTACATAATTTCTACCCCCATTGTTGCAAGGAAACAAGAAGAATCTTCACCCTCATGGGAATTTAATTCTATCTACAAACACAATCACAAAATCAAAGTAGAAACTGCATTTAAAAATTTTCCCATGAAAATTGTTTTTGTACCTTCCACATGCAACCAATCAAGGTCATTGAACTATGATAGTGATACATATAATTTAATTCCCTCATATTATCAAAAGATGTTGAAACATTCCATACCGGAAGACTCTTACTAAAATTATTTTCCAATTATAAATGGTTAAAAAACCATGACATTAAACTATATACACCCCTTGGTCAGAAACTAATGACTATATAATACCAAAAGAGATACATAAAAAATAAAAATAGTTACACACAAATATAATTTTAAAAAAGGACATGGTTTCACTCACTATACCCAACCATTTCATTATCCAATAAAAATATTGTATCTGAAATTGAAATAAGAAATTTCATTTTTAATCAAAAACCAACAAATCATGACCTCAAAAAAGAAAATAATATTTTAATTTGTCATAATTTAATTATGTTTATAGTAATTAGAGATATAAAAATTAACGGTGAAATGCCTTTAGGTTTCATCCAAAGGCTCCAATAGGAGTAAAGAAAATATCATTAGGCCATTTTCCATTGGAAACATTTATATCTCTACATCAATACATTCATAATATTTAGTTAAAATATCCATAAAATAATACTTGGAAATCATGAAATGAGATTATATGATTATATTATAAGAATATAGTTTTATGGTGATGGTATTTTCACCTACACTCTTCTGTGAGCCAAACCTAATGAAAAAAATTATTTTTATTTATATATCCATAATTACAAAAAATATATTTATTTAGCAGTCCTATGATCTGAGATATATTTTGGAATCAATTAAAATGATAAAAAAGATAGTATGATGTGATAATCAAAATAATAAAAAATAATTATAATTTAGGGAAAACATGTTCACATTCATTTATTTAAATAGGTTAACAGTGGATCATAGAAAACCAGGAGTCTCACGATACCAATATTTTTATTTTTTTTTTAAATTTCTCGAATTAATTATATAGTTAAATAATTATTAGATAAAAATATTTAAAAACATTTCATAGCTCATAAAATTTTTAATCATTATTTCTACATTACTAAGTAATTCTACTTTCATAACGAAAGCATCAAACCATGGCATTTATTTTACACTTGTACTAAACATGGATCATTATCGACCCCTTCTTCATCATTGTAATATTCGTAATTAAGTTGATCTGACTCATGATGTAGTCGATCTAACTATTGATTGGGATATTAAACTACATCTATATTTTTTTCAACAAGATCATGTTATATAACAAAAACATTAACATGTTATTCTGTCCTCATTAAGTATGTTATTCGTGCCCATAAAGAAATCAGAAAAAGAATATCTAGTTGTATGTTGATATTGAATTGAATGATATCTGTTTTATTTAAAAATAATCTATTAAACTTTTTAATGTATAGTGCTCTAGTCAATCAATAAATATACAACAATGTATAACATGCATTACAAACTAGGAAATTTAGATCGAAAACATGATAGGGATTGATAAAGATAAATTTTAATATATCCCTCAAAATTTTTTATCAGGAAATGATAATAATTTAGAGAGTTTATTGACCTACATAGTATCCACTCACAAATGAGAGAAAATATTATAGGAGAGGATGGACTAGATATAATATATACTATACACCTCTAAAATTAGTAGGGTGTATAGAAGTAGACATCCTTGATTCCACAATTAAATTGGTGTTTGAAATATCATGAACCAAAAAATTGTGTGATAAAGTTCATGAAAAATATACATAGATCAATTTGTATCTTGTAAATTAAGAAATGATTTAAAAAATAGGTAGAAGTCTCACCTTCACCCAAAAAAGCACTATCCTCTTTTAAAGTCATTTCATCATCAACAACCACTAAATAAGTTATTTCTCCCACAATTTAAATAACTTTTAATGACATTCATGATCCAATAGTAAAATATCTATCACTATTAAGTGATTCATCAAGGAAATGTTAATGATAGATAAATAAAATATTATAGTAAATCTAGGGTTACTATCATTATTAAATGGATTATCAAACAATGTTGTAGTAATTTTTTAATATTTACCTAATTTAGTAACATCAAATAGATTACTTACCAAAATTCATCCTATAAAAAGAAAAATCAGTCTTGATCTCCTTATATATGTGTCA
Organism: Viscum album; assembly: GCA_963277665.1. Lineage (NCBI taxonomy): Eukaryota > Viridiplantae > Streptophyta > Magnoliopsida > Santalales > Viscaceae > Viscum > Viscum album. Next base: position 321,832,714 of record OY728119.1, on the reverse strand, counting down.
TAATATCCTTTATAGTCATGATATATGGAATACTGATATCATTTCCCCAAAAAGGATGTAATTTATAAATCTATTTCTTGATCCTCAAAGCTAATATATGCATGGGAATCAAATTCATGAGGATCCATAGTCTGTATGATTTCACGCATGGTGTTTAGATTATCATTTGATCATGACCCCCTCGATTATTCCATTGTCATCACATCTACCCCTAAAAAGGATTTATAGTCACATGGGTCAACCTTTTTGAAAACCATTTGATCATTTTTAAAAAAAAATTATTTGTGAGAAAATAAAATACATACATATTTCCAATATTGAATATGTATGTACTAATTCTTTTCCATCCTCATACTTGTGGTCTCCAATGAGGATAACCTTATGGGATGGATAATGTTTTTTGGTGAGGGTGGAATCATTATATTTGGGCTACTAACTGGTACATATATGTTCTCAAACATTCCAAGAGATCCTCCTTCCCCAAAACTATCACTAAGAGTGAAATCATCTTCAAAATTTGTCCCATGATTTGTGTATTCTAGGGATGGAATAAATTCTTTATCACCTCCAGCCTCCAATGAAAAGGGTATAAATAAGTTGACGATAATCCCAATTTAGGTTGAATATAGTGTTATAATGTAAACATGGTCCAAATATTACTTATATTCAATGATTTCCTCCCATTTTATTAAAATCAAATTCATACATTCATTTATATGACATATTCATTTGAAGGAATGGATTGAATTTCCCATTTCCTTATAATAAGAGATGGCTTCCTCTAATTATTCATTATGAGGTATATGTTTTGTGGATATGAATATCATGAACCCAATAAAATATATATTTTCTTCATGAATTACCCCCAGACATCATAAATAGATACATTATTTCTCAAAATGTCCCATTCCTTCCATGATTTAAGAAATAATTCCATAATGTAAAAAACTATTATCGAGAAGGACAACCTTGATAGATAGACATAATCATAGAACCTTAGTTTCTTCCTTATAATCTATGGTGTGATATATTTTTTGGAATGTCCAAACAATTAATAATAATGAATACCATTAGGTTCATATAGAATGGGAAAATCTATAAAATTGGTTTATTATAAGAAGTTGCCCCAATGATCACCTTCATTACTATCACTGACATTATCTTTCATCATCGTTAGAAATCATAATAAATATTTGTGTTTCTGTGATGTTAATGAATAGAGGTATCGAGGTCTCATATATAGGACTCTACCAACACTTCATAGTCTTTATAAATAAGTATTTGAGTAATATATATACATTCATATCCATTCAAAACAATTACCATCAGTTGTAGAAAATTCTATACACCACTAATATGAATAGAGCTTCTCTTGGAATCACAATCCATCAAGCCCATTAAGTATAAAACCACTCATGGGATAGAGGAATGGGGGTCGATTCTATAGATCATGCCTGGGGGATGGGACCAATTGTAATACCTCGACTCCATAAGCCAAAGCCAATGAATTATTTTAATACATTGGAATGATTACAAGGAATAATATCTTGATAGACCGATTAGTTTATCAATCTTGTAAAATTAATTACATTAATTAATGTTACATTACACATTATAACATAAAACATAACCTAATTAATATTTTTAGAATGCCATTATTCGAATATTTTAGCTCTAAAAAATCAATCATAATAATCTTCATGAAATCCTGGGAAAAGAAAACATAAGAAAGGGGTGAGCTTATATGCTCCGTAAGGGTAAATAATTTAGAAGAAGTTATAAACTATTAAGGAAAAATATGTAATAAAAATTCCATTTAAACATTAAATTGAACATGATATAAAAAAAATATATCAAATATTTCAATATAAACACACATATGGACATTCTAACTATGAAATAATCACATGTAATAAAAAATTTCATAATGAGAGAATGCATTATACTGGAAATAATAACCATATTGTCAAAGTCTCGTGACATGAATAAAGAATAAAATTTTATCAAGGCCTTTTGTCAAAACAGTAGTTTGTCTCATTAGACATACTAATGTATCAAGGGCCTATAGCAGGCCACTCCCCTCACTATGTCATATGAAATCCGTATTTGAAAAAGTTGATACATAACATAATCATTGTTACTAAAAATAGCATATGAAATGTCAATACATTATCAATAAATGATGAACGGTAAAAAAACAATACATCCATAGTCAAACATATCATGACTTATTCAATACAATATATAACATATTATTATATTAAAAAATACTCAATCATGAATAATATCTAGTAAAGTATGTTTACATAGTTGAAAATGAGAAGTAAAACTCTTCGAGTGAAATATCTTTTTTATGAAATCATTTAATAGTCACAATGTTTTTAATGTTAGGAATTTAAAAGAAATTTTTAAATCAATGTATCCCATACCACGTTGAACATTTGAATGGAATTGACATTTTAAAACATTAATGTCTTATAAGTAAATCATTAAAACCAATTGGGAAAAATAGACATTAATGAGAATGATTTAGAAGAACAAATATTTAAACCATTTAAAATAATGATTTTGTTGAAGAGTCCATTAAAAATAATCCATTTTAAAACTATTGTTTTCAAACATGGACATTGATATAATTTATTTCCACTTAAAAACTTACACATAAAAAATCTCTAATAATCATGAGATTGAGAAATTAAAACAAACCTTGTACTTTCCACTAGTCGAGGGTACGTTTAACCTACTGTATAATGACCATAACATGTTATTAAATTATACCATAACCATATTCATAGTTTTTATATCATTGTTGATTCAATTATTATTTTATAATATATATTTATTAGTAATAATTTCAATGTTAAAATAACATTTCGGGTAATAATGACATTCTTTATTGTATGTGTTTTAACTTGTTATTCTTGATCATATAACTTATTTCATGATTTAATTGATTCTAGAATATAAACAATTATTTATGAATCATATATGTTCAGAATATAATTATTTATAACAGAGAGATATATGAAACTGAAAACACCATTTATGGAGACGGTAAGACATATGTACGCATAAACGTTGTTTCTGTTTTCATATTGTATTGAATGGATACAAGTCAATGAGATATATGGGTGTATGTTGTGTGTGTATGTATTTACAGTATCATTATTTTTTCCAATATTACATAGTAATTAATAATATATATTTTTATAATCATCATGGAATTATGAATGTGGGAATCAATATAATCACGTCATGGAGGCTATAAGTTTTACGTACGCATGAATGAAAATATCATTTTATTGATGTTGAAATTGTTTGTAATTGGATTGTATATTATATATATATAGTAATTTAAATGTTATATTTTTTATTTATTTTAATTATACTAATTATTAAACACATTCAAAAAATGGAGCATTTAATAACAAACTACACAACGACGTGGATACGGTAAGTCATACGTATGCATGTATGCTGAAATTTGCATACATATGATAGATAGAATCATTAATATGGTTGTTCCATATTTATAATAAAATCTAATTTTGTATATGGCACTAGAGTTTTTATTTTATATTGAAACAACAATGAAAGAGGATGTGTAAGAATAAAAACAACATTGAAATTTGTGATGAACTGATTTCCTATTATTATGTTTCTTCCTTTTGATTTGAACAAAAGGGATCATTAGGTTGGCTTTATGATAATTTTAAGGCATCTATATTTAATTTATGTTATTTGAGAAGATATTTGAGCTGGGTTTGGTGGAGGCAAATGGATTTGGACGTGTGAAATTAAGAGAAGTGGATTTTACCTTTTATAAGAGAAGTTAGGGGTACTTTAGAGAAATATTGAAATATTAATTTGTTATAAAATCATTTTTGGTTTTTAATATCTACAAATGGATTTATTTATATGATAATGTGGTGATGTGTTGAAATATCCTAATTTAAAGAATATTTTAAAAAAAATTTGTGACATGCATTACTTAAATACTATGAAAAATTAGTATTATTATAATGTGTAATTTTATAATTATCCTTAATTTGGTGAAATTCTTGAAAATCCTACATTTGATATATAAAAAAAATTATATCACTATAAATCACCATCATTAATTTACTACTTTATAAATCCACTTCTTACGTAGTTTATATACTCTTAATATAACCATACTCAACATTTGAATTATTTCATTTTGAGTCATTATTCCATAACTATTTCATAGATCATCCAAAAACCCCTCGCATCCATTCATATGTACAATTATATTTTTTTTGAAGATTACGTTGAAAACCATATTAAGAATATATCATAGCTTAAAAAGTTTCCTATATATAATAAATTGACCCTTAGATTAAGACGTATTTATAAATAATATTTCAAGAAACATTCATAACTAAAATGTATCCCAAGATTTTATTCACAAAAAAATTCATCTGATTGAATTAGTTTCGAAATACATCCAAAAAGCTTCATCTGATGGTCTTTCTTCAACTGAATACCTTTCTACATTCATTATTCAATTTCATATTAGCACATTTTTTGGAAATATCAATAATCATTAGTTATTTTTGTAAATAAAAAACTATGCGTAAAAAATTGTTAAAAATGGAAACTCCTAAGAAAAAATATAATATGACTATCATCTACCATAACTTCATCAGAGGCATCAAGACTTGTCCAATATCATTGTCCCAAAAACCACCCCTTATTTTCCCCCTCAAGTGAAAATGGTATTACCCATACAATTTCATGATACTCAATAACTCCTCTCAGATTCAATCTTGAATATATCAAGATGAACATTTAAAAGTGCTAATTCTAATCATCAAATGAAAATAAAAGAAATTATATTTTACTGGATTCGTATTAGAATTAAATTTAATCTCAATTTCTCGGTAGAAATATGTTTTCTCAATTGAAAATTACAGGGGCCTAAAGGTCCAATAGTGTTTTTTGTGGGTTAAGTTTCAATATGATGAACATATTTTAAATACATCATGTTATAGCTGAGTCATGTGATTCATTACATTAAATATTTTCTCTTAATATTGGTTTCCAAAATCTGTCCTATATCATGATAAAAAAAAAGTTCTTCATTTATGATCAATGTCATGAATTTTTTGTTTATATTAACCATAAATCGACATAAGATACACCAAATTTTGATTTATAGTTACTGTGGAGTTTGGAAAAATCAATTTATTATAACGGATCTAGTCTGTGTGGTTTTGCATCCTGGTTTTCTCAAGGTCTAACTTTTTTTTGTATGCATTCATGTTGTTTTTGGTTTTATTTTCATTGGCTTAGATCCATCCATTGATGGTACTCCTATACCTTTCTTCCATGTTCTTACATGAATGACACCAATCCAGTTTGGTATTATTGTTTCCATGTATATTTAGGATGGTTTTGATGGCTCCTACAATGGAGATCCTTCTCTAAGAGGTTCTGGAAGGGGGTTTGTGTCTAAACTCTTTCTAGAGGTGTGGTATCAGAATCCTTCATAGTATCGGATCTTAGATTCTATAAACATATTCTGTATTCTGGGGTTCTCTTCATCAATATCGATAATAGTGTCCCTCTCTGATGCCCATATCTAGCTATATGGCCATCAAGATTTTAGTGTGGTATCGACTAAACTATTTTCTTGCATCACAACGATGGGATGGGTGATATTATTATTAAAACAACACAACTATTTATCTAATAATACTTTTTGATTTAGATTTATACATTTGAATAATAAATTAATTTTATGTTAATGGGGAATCTCTTTCTGATAGCATACTTGGCATGCAATAATGGGATTCCCTGAAATCATACATTTCACACAACATTGAGTTATACTGACAAATAATACAATAATGTTATTTTTATGTTAAATTGTAGTTAACACCCAGCCAATGTAATATAGGGAATGAGTTTTATCAATTAATATTGAAATATGGTCTACACATTATTAAATGACGATTCATTGGTTACCCAATTTATTAGAAATGGATGTAACCACCAATTAAATATAATGTATGCATTTTTATGAAAATCTATTTACCTGAGAATAATTTTTTTTAATATCACTCTGTATGGATTTTAATTTAATTAACAATATATGATATATATTCAACATAATGTTTGAAATTCACATTATATGTTTTTTAGATATAATATATGAATAATTTCATTTTTCGGATAAAAGATGTAATTTTCAAAAAATGTAGTTTTTCCGCCTTTTGATGGATAACCCTATTTAATCAAGTTTTTGACACCGTTTAATGATTTATTTGAGAAAAAAACTTCTTCTTCATAGGTGGTACGTCAAAAAAAATTGGATGAGATTTTGGTATTTTTCTGCTAAAGTTCAATTTTTAGTGAATAGTGAAAATAATACTTAGCATTTCAAAACTTACTTTTTAATATGAATTTCATAAATAAATAGATTTTACTTATAATGGGTTTTAAAGTGTAATTGGATTATTATATTATCATTTAATCCAATTTTGGTCACTGGAAGTAATCTCACATTGAAATTGGACATAAAAGAGTGTCAATTTTTTGATTGATTTTACTTTTTAGAAACACGCGTTTTGATTTTGACAATGGGAATAAATTATAAATTAATTTCTGTAACATCTATGTTTTAATTTAGAAAAAGTGTTTCCATATTTGGAATCAGGAGTTCAAAAGATTGAAAATATTTAACATTTATTTTTGGACATTATCAATGGTAACACTAGTAAATATTTTATTTACTATGGTAAAAAGGTAAATCTTGTAAATAAGGGTAAAAAATAATATTATAATAATTTAAAATTACCCTAAAATAAATCCTAACCATATTTTTTTGAATATTTACAACCATTGGAACCCTTTTTTCTATTTTAAGACCCCATGGAGTGACTTTGAGTGTAAATAACATTAAATTATTTTTAATTTAATGTTAAGGAAAATATAACTTAAAAATGTATCTTTTAGTAAGACAAATTTTTATATGGGGTTATATAAGTTATAATTTTTACTATAAATTTTTATTAGAAATAAAAAATGATTTACTATGTCATTTTAATTTAATTATTAATTTTAATAATTAAATTTAATAAATATAATTATGAAACAGTTATGATTTAGTGATTATCTTATTAATGAATGATTTTAAAAAAAATGAGATTATATATAATAAAGAAAATTTATTTTCAAACATGTAATTCCATGAACTAATATTTGGGTTTTTTATGATATCTTAACTTTTAATTTATATTGTTTTTTGAAATATTCATGGAGTTATTGATTTTTATATAGTCGTGATTAGAATAGTTTACATACTAAAATAAATATGTTTTTAATTAAATTAATTTTTTATTAAAATATATAATAGTCCTAAAAACATAATATTGGGCCAAATGGAAAATATGAAGTTACAAATGTCATTAATGATCCATTTTTGGGACTCTTGGCATTTTAAAGTTTCTACGGTAACCATATAATTTGAATATACAAGAAGACAATGTAATAGTTGAATTAGTTTACTTAGGGTTATGGCTAAAATATAAGGTTACTTTTATAACCTAAACATGTATAAAATAAATTGTATGAGATTATTTATACCCATACTAATCTGATAATTTATATATATCAATTTGGGGTTATTATAATTCGAAAATAAATGAATAATAAAATAATACTTTCAAATTAAAAAAATGTGCCCCTATGCCCTCATATAAAAGGTCACCTCCTCTAATATAATACACACTTCTCTCAAGAACCTTAGCTCATACACATATAAAATATAATATCCAAACATACAACTATTCCTTCTCGAAGCATTATCTTTGGAGGAAAGAAATTGGTGATGAAGTTTTAGCATAAATAAAAAGGAGTTACCTGATTTGAGGTATTGTCTTCAATCGTGCTTATTCTATTTATTTATCCTTATCCAACCCCATAAAATATTTTTATTAAATTAAATTATACAAAAATAAGTATCATAAATATAAAATTTGTTTTACGATTTGAATTCTAACTAAACATACACACACCACTGTCTAATGTGTATAGAATAAAGTGTTTCTCTGTAAGACAAACTACTGCCTCACGAAATGATTATTGTTCAATCATCTCCTACAATGTCAAATGGTATACATTATTAGAGGAAATTAAATATATATTAAATATATAAAATTTATTTTTTCTATATTATTATTTAATTATCATTTAGGACATATATTTTTCTTTTCATGTTGTGTAAATATAATAATTGAATTTCAGAAAGTGCATACTACCACCCCTCATAATGATATGACTCGTTCATTCCATACATAAAATATATAAAGGATGTAATTAAGGAACTTTTATATGATATTTTAATGGAATTATAATATACCCATTAATATTTTAGTTTTTATTCTTTTAAATATGAAAAATAAATGAATGTATCATTCATGCGTACGTACGGCTTACCATCTTCATGACCGGTGCGTTTTATTTATTATATACAAATGGTAATGATTATTATAAATACATATTTAATGGATATATATGATATATATGATATATAAATCATTAATATAATTCCAAAGTGAATTTACTTTTGACCACATGGAGAATTTTTAATTATAGAAAGTTCATTTTTGACTAATGTTCTGAACATTGGAAAAATGTTAGATATGAACACAAATAAATAACTAATTTTTATATAAAGGTAATATGTGATATAAAAATAATAAAAAATATGAAATATTATATGAGCCATGTATAAATTATCTCATGTTTATTATTTATGGATAACAAGAAACAAACGAGACAAGTCAGACATGAGGTATTGGACTTCGTCATAATAACTTTTCATTAAGGCATATTTTGATTATATACAACTCCTTCATTTACACGGTGCATAATAAACCCCTTTGACTATATATTTCATTCTATGGGAATCTTTTATCATGAAAGAGTTTTACTAAATGAAAAATGGAATGTTTTTAACATATACAGAGACAATAACCTCTCTTCCGCCGTAATCGCTATTTGGATTCCTCTATGAGCCTTAATGTATTAAAAGGAAAAAAGAAAATGATTATTACATTTTTTTGTGTTTTTCAATTGAAGAATTTTTTTTGTAATGGATTGAGTATTTATATATCTTGAAATTATTTCTTGTGATTGGAAAATGAAATGTTATTAGTGAAGTGATGATATTCATAATATTTTATGTGTTATGAATATATAATTTTATGTGGACATCTGATCAGTGGTTACGTGATAAACTAAATGATCGGTGATGTTATAAATCAATAATGGGTGGTTACAATATATCCTCCAATGCATTTGTTATGGAATTCAGCCATTTCGTTTTTCTATTTAGTGATATATGTGGAAGTCGACCTTATGGTGATTCTATTTATGTATTTTATATTGGAAGTTACCTTTATTTTTCATATGTTCCATTATATGGGATTGTGGTAATATTTTTTTCACAAATAGTGTAAGAAATGAAATTATATTTAGTAATGTATTTCTACTAATTTTTAAATGTAAAAACTATTAAATTATAGTTATATATTAATGGTTTTCATGTTATCTACAGATTAAAAGTTTTCCTTCTTTATGTATCCATTTCAGAGCATTTTAGTCTCATCCCATGTTTTAAAATGTTTTTTACAGGACATAAACAATAATATTGTAAAGGATGGGCCTAATGAATTTCCATGGTATTTAAAAATGAAATGATGTCATGATTCTATTCAAAGTGTTATTGTTTTATTAATATAATTTGTAGTGAGTAGGAGTCTCTACTTGTAATATTCAATAATGTATGTATAATTTATTTCTTAGTTCTCTAAAGCTCTAAACCAGAAAAAATCCCAAATGTAAATTATTAACAGAATTCAATATTATATAATGATTAAGGATGGGTCCGCACAGTTGGTATCAGTGGTTGGTTGAGATATATTAACAGGTCAGGGTTCTATTTAATCATAAGTGAAACAAAACCATAATGGTTCACATATTAGAAGGAGTCATTGTTATTTTAGATATATTGAATGAGTTTAAGATGACATGAATACATATATCTTATTGTTTAACCTCCTCATAAGATACTATGTAATAATTTTACTGGTATACTCACACTGACCATTTTTGTTTTAGTAAACAGATGGATCTGGTAGGAACTAAATTAACAATGGATGTGAAGGATACTGTGGTGGTTTTATGAATAAGAAACTGAATAAAATTAGAGCTGCAATGAGAAATCTTATGGTCATTCTCAACCAACACTCCGGATTCATGACTGACCACTAGATCCTTGGTGATTTTTCTAAGGAATAATATATGATAGATAAAAATACAAACAGATGTTCAGGTAATAATAATAAATTTAATTATAATCAAAACCATTTGTGTCAATTATGTTGGAGGAAACACCTAGGAAAATGATTCAAAGGTGTAGGAAGATGATATATATAAAGCAGTGATGGTCATAATGAAAAAAACTGCCATTGAAATAGATTCCCTACAATTAATTTTTAAGAATGGGATCAGTTGGATTATTAAAATATTTGTTTACTAATTTCTAATGAAATCCAAATTGATGATTAGAAAATAGGAAATGATATGAAAGGTATGAATTATTTTGTATATCATGTTATAAAATTATTGAAATCTTAGGACACTATTCATGATTTTGTTTGTAGGAATAAATTATAAAAGAATATAATGGAAAAACATGGATAACTGGCCATAAATTATGTATGATGATTATGATGTATTTGAATTGAATACATATGTTTGATCTATTGATGATGATTTTTTAAATATATTAATGATATGGTTACATTGGAATAATTTTTATAGTATGTGTAACCATTATGTTTGATATATTAGAATGTTATTCAAGGAATAATTTTCTTTTCTTGTGTTTGAATAATGGATTACCATTGGGGTTTTTGTGATCTTTTATTTTTTTAGGAAATTATGTGTTATTAGTTTGTGGGAAAAAAATGCGAGGTATGAAAAACCTTTCAGGTTGATACATGTAATGGATATTTTTAAGGATTTTATCTCATTTTGTTAATGTTATTTGAATAATACTGTTTTTGAAAAAATAACAATACGTAGACCATGTGAAAACCGCTTGTTGTAAAAATATGTGGGAATCTAACCTACAACAAATGTGAGAATATGATTTATTGCCTACCACTGTACTACTTGATGTTTATGGTTAGTATGCATAATTATTTTTAGTTAAATTGTTTTATGGATCAAGAATAAGTTTATTTTGGCAACATAATTTTTATTAAATGGATATCCTTAGTATAGGAAAAAAATTTATCCATTATGTGATAAATATTATTTTGGAAGACATTTTCTCTTTTTAGAACACTATATGCCTATGTAAAATAGAATACACTGGGATTTCAATTGAGGATTAATGGTGGAATTTTATTTTGTATTAATCTATGTTTTCATTGTTAAAATATATCGATTTTGGTTATTTATAGAAATAATGAACCTATCATAGAAGATATGCGATTAGGTTAGTTACTTTTCAGTAAAATATTTAATTGTATCTTATGTTATATATAGATAAATGTTATGATTTTTTTTGAAGACTGTGTAATCAAATCCTTCTAAATTTGGAGTATCATACTTATTTTGGATTATTTTGAATAATTTTAAGGAAAATTGTATATTGAATGGTCTATGTTGAGCTTTGGGTATTATTTGTTAAATATTAGATATAATTCTTACCATTTAATTTTATATAATATTTTCATTTTTGGGGATTATCTGATATTGAACTAACCATTTTGGGTTGTGTTAATGACTAATGAGAGAAGCAATATATGGTTCATCTTTTTTGGATATTCTTATTCACTTGAATTATATTTTAGCACTTCTGATGTGAGCATTTAATCATGAAAATCATTATTTGGAGAAAAGATGAGTTTTTGGTTATATCTTATTAATGAATTAAAATATACAAGGAAAGTAAGTATATTTTAGTATTTTATATGTTAATCTTATAAATATATTCTTCAACTTTGTAAAAGTGAAATAAATAAAATTATTTTTTCTTTTCATACCGTTGAATCAAAGACCATTTAACTTATCAAATTTTTGGGGATTTCTCATGGTTAACATTCTCCTTATTATGTTTTATATCAATCTCTATCAAAAAATGATGGTAAGTTATCTCTTCTATATCCATGTTTTCATTGAATCCTAGTATGTTTTATCTCATTTTACCTTTATACATCTCTTTATTTCCATGAACGTGATATTTTTATTCAATCTTTTTTCCATAGGTGACTTTCAATGATGTTTTCAATCCCAATCTTAAAATACCAAGGACGTAATTTTCAAAAAGTGTGGAATGATGTATGAACTCTGGTATTTAGAGAATAATGATTTTTTATTTCTGTTAATTTTTATGAATAATATATTTATTTTACATTAAACTAGATGCTTTTTCTAATTGTGTACATGACACACAATTACTGGCTTCTGGAAAATCTTACATTGAACTCAACATTGAGTTATACTGAAAAATAATAAAATATTATTATTATTATTATAAATTATAGTTAAGACCTAGCCATTAGAAATGAAGGAATTAATAGTATCAAATTAATATTGAAATATGGTTTACAAATGTTCAAATAATGATTTAATAGTTACCAAATTTATTAGAAATGAAAATAAAAACCTATTGAAAATAATGGATCTGTTTTTATGAAATCCTATTAAAAAGAGAATATTTCTATTTTTATATCACATTATGGAATTTTATTTAATAAAAAATATATTATATATATTCTTTGTATTGTTTTAAATTCATCTTATATGTTTTCTAGATATGATAAAGATTGAATTATTTTTTTCGAATAAAATAATTATTTTTCTAAAAATGTTTTTTACTTCGTTTTTAGGGAAGACCATTTTTAAATCATGTATTTGACACAATTATATATTTTATTAGTCAAAATAAACTTCTTCTATATAATATTATTATCAAAATTTACACTAGTTGATTTTTTTTTATTTTCCTACTAAATTTTAATTATTAAAGAATATTAAAAACTAATGCATTTTAAATCAATACTACCATTTACTCTAACTTATTTATATAATAATATTGTAATTTTATTTGGTTTTAATGTTTAAAAGGAATTTAGTTTTTTCATTTAGTCTAATATTTATCATTTTTTGTAATTTAAATGAGAAATTGGACATTAAGACATTTCAATCTTTTGGTAGTTTTTATTTTTTCAAAACATTTTTTTTTGGTTTTGACAATGAGAAATAATTATAAATTTTTTTAATCAACCATTGTGATTTGAATTTTCAAAAACGGATTAAATATTTGGAAACATGAGGTCTAAAATGTGTAAATAGTTACCTTTTTTTAAAACATTATCAATAGCAACTTCAGTAAATATTTTAGTTACCTTGGTTAAAGGGAAAATCAGATAAATAAGGGTAAAACATATTACTATAATTATTATTAATTACACTAAAACAATTCCCAAACCTATTAAATGAGATATATCTAATCATGGGTATACTTGTGTCAATTTTAGCTCCCCATGTAGTCACTTGTGTGTGAAACTCACATTAAATTACTTTTAATTTAAAGTGATGGAATATATAACCTAAAGGTGTATCATTTAGTAAAAACAGAAATTTTGGGGTTATATAATTTATCATTTAGGCTATAAATAGTCATTAGAAATATACAATGATTTCCTAAATCAGGTTATATTATTGAAAATTGTTATATATTATATAAATAAACATATTTATGACACAATGGTGATGTAGTGATTACCTTATTAATGAATGATTTAAAAAAATGAGATTCTAAATACAAAAATAAATTTATATTCAAACTTTTAATTCAAATAAATAATTTTATTGATGATTATGACTTGTTTAATTTTAATTAATAATGTTATTTTGAATGAATCGATTTTTTAGGCATTTTAAAAAGTAATGATTTTAATTGTATAAAATTAACATAAATGAGTTTTTAAAAGAATTAATATTTTACTTATTGATATTATAGTTCTAAAAATATAATATTTGAAAAAATGAAATACATGATGTTAGCAATGTCCTTGAGAATACATTTTTCCATCTTTTGGAATTTTATAGTAACTATAGTGACTATATATTATGAATATAAATGAAGACATGGTAAACGTTATATTATTTTACTTATGGTTAAAGATAAAGGATGATGTTACTTTTATGACCTAAACATGTAAAAAATAAATTTTACAAGAGTCTTTAGACCCATCCTCATTTTAGATTTTAATTATATCACTTTTTTATATTATAATTCCAAATCAACTAATAATAAAATAATACTTTCAAACATTCATAAAGTGCCCCTCCCCCACTTTTAATAATCCACCACCTCAAAACCCTTACTCACCTCTCAAGAACCATGAATTGTCCAAGATCTTCCCAAATAATCTCTCAACATCAATATATTCTTCCTAGAATCCTTACCTTGGGAATTAGGAAATTCAAAAAGGCCTTTTAGACAAAATCAAAAGTAGTTTCCCGATTTGAGGTAATGTCGTCTCTCAAGCTTCTACCATTTATGTTTCAATCTCCAACCCCCAAAACACTCTTTTTTCATTTAAAAACCCATATATTAAATATAATATTTTTTTATAAGAATAACTACAACTACACCTACACACACCTTCGTCTAATGGGAATTGAACATACTATTTCTGTGGGCAACAATATACTACCTCACGAAGCAATGATTGTTCAATATTCTCCTACCGCCTATTTTAGTGACCATTATGATTAAAATTTAATTATATATGATATATATGATATTCATTTAATATTTATTAATCATTAATTCTCATTTTAAACAAACCATAATTATTTTCATGATGTATAAATAGGATAATTTCATTTGAAGAAGTTCGGACTACCACCCCCTCAAGGATATATGACTCGTTTAGGCCATACATGGAATGTATAAAGCATGGAATTAATGAAAATATATTTTATATTACACTAGAAGTATAATATACTAATGTATCATTTAGTTTTTGTTTTTTAAATTTCAAAATAAAATGAAATAATCGTTCATGCCTATGTACAGTTTACCGTCTCTATGAACGACACGTTTCATTTCATATAACAAAATGCTATGGACTTTTATAAATACATATACAAAAGATATATATGAAATATATGACATTAAAATCGTGAATACGATTATGGAGACAATTTACATTTTTCCGCATTGTCAAATTTTTAATTATAACAAGTTCAATTTTGAATCATGTTTCTAAAATCTGAAAAATGTCCGATATGAACAAAAATAGTTAACTAATTGATATTATAAAGTAATACGTGATATAAAATGAATAGTAACCATTAAAAATGTTATAAACCAATTATAAATTAACTTATGTGTATTATTCAAGAAGAACATGGAACATACGAGACATGTTGGACACATGGTAAGCGACATCGTATCAATCTCCTTTCACAGAGGCATATTTTCATAATATACACCTCATTATTTGAAACCGTGCATAATGAACCCCATGGAATTTTAATTTCATTAAAATTGAATCTTTTATCTACAATTAATTTCACTAAATTTCAAAAGGAATGTTTTTAACATATTCCTAGAAAATTACCTCTATGACGCCATAATCGTTATTTGGCTTCCCCAATAAGTCATAATGTTTTTAAAAGGAAAAAAACCCCTTATTCAATTTTTGTGTGTTTTAGTATTAAATTTTTTTTTGAAATGGATTGAGTATTTCAAAATCTTGAAATTATTTCTTGTGATTTGAAAAGAAATTTTATTTGTGAAATTTTGATATTTTAAATATTTTATGAGTTATTATTATACACTGGTACCTAGAAATTTGACGGGTGGTAATGTGATAAACAAAAAATAAGTGGTTCCATGATATACCAAGGACAGGTGGTTGCATTATAACCTATAATGAATTTTTTATGGAATTTGTTCATATGGTTATTCCATTTAGTGATATGTGTGTAAGTCGATCATATGGTTATTCCATTTAAGTATGTTTATGTCCCATGATAACATTATATGTTATATGTTTCATTCTATGAGATTGTGGTAATATTTTGGTTAACAAAATGGCAAGTAATGTGATTATATTCAGTGAAGTGTTTTTATAACTTCACAAAGAAGAAATTTATTAAATTATAATAAATTATTTGTAGTTTTACTGTTATCTAAATACTAAAAATGTTCATTATTAATGTATCCCATAATGATCATTTAATACTCATCCCAAGTTTACAAATATTTTTCAAATGACATAATGAATAATGGAGTCAATGATGGGACAAGAGAAAATTTATATAGTTACACCATGAAATGATGTCATGTCTCATTTTAAATATTTTTTGTTATGTGAAAAAAATGCGTAGTTAGTAGAAGTATCTACTTGTATTATTTAAGATGTTATGTATAAGTAATGACCTAATTGTATAATGATATAAACCTGAATTTATGCTCAATGTGAATTAGGAACTTAATTCAATGTTATTTAATGTTTAAGGTAGGTTCCTTACAATAATAGATTAGTTTAATAAAAATATGGGTCACTTTAGGGGGTTGTTATCTCTTGCGTCATGTCAAAATGGATGTGATGGTGTTCTACATGTCCTATATCTAATGTCACATGGCTAGGTGGATTGATTTTATTTGTTTATATAGTTTATGTGGTATTTTGGTTTGTGGTTACTGTATCTTGGGGTATAATTCTCTGGGGAATGCTTGTGGTTTTTTGTATGTTTCTCACATAAAATTGATGTGATTTTTTAGAAAAATACAAATAAAATGGTTTATTTATTTCACTATAATGTATATTGTAGTTGTTGTAACCAATTTCTTCTCCATGAAGTAGTTATCTAAAATAATTTTGGTTATTGAATGATAAAATAAATATACTAAGAAATCAAGGACTACAAAACTATAGAATATGGTTTTGGTAACTCAATATTGGATAAATGGGATTGGGATTAATGTTTATCATCTAGTTTACAAAGTTACCATGGTTATAAAGAATTCAATATATTATCTTTATTCATTTATTTAATAAAAAATATCTCAACTTCTCCACTTTATCTAATGGTTTATTATGATTGATGATAATGATTATAATCCTTAGTAATTTTTTTTACCTATTCAACTTATAGTGTGTGTGATATCCAAAATGATTCACCTCTGATTTACAATGGTAATACCTAATTAGTTATCAATGTTCCCAAACATAAATATTATATAAAACTATCATCCTTACACATTTTTTCATCACAAAAAAGTCTCTTAGTAACCTAGGAACCATCAATCAATGTGATACCAAACAAAATTGAGTTATAAAATATATATTTTATTAAGGATAAGTGTAAAATATTCCCTAACCACGGAAATAAATAAAACTCCCAATTATGTAAAAACACAAACAAAACTATAAAACCATTTAATAGATATATGAGATCCAAAAATTCAAATAAATAGCCTTTACTCCAGAATTATAATCGATCCACCTCCCCTTCACAAATTCAACCATTGTTTTACCCCAAAATGAAAGAATAAAAAATGGTGGTATAAAGAGTATAAGGTATATCAAAAATAAAATAGTGTAATAAAAATGAAGTAAATGTTTTCGGTGTTATTTCTGTAGGTTCTCCTCTTTCAGACTATTCTCTTTCCCCAATATGATCCACCTTAAATATACCTTCTCCAAGATGTATATAACCTAAATTAATTTAAAAAAGTTTAATCTATAGACATATATAGAATTATCATATTTTGATAAACCCATTATCCCCTTATGATATGTCTCCGAATACCCATTTATATATTTTATTATTCATGATTTTCAAGAAAATTCACATTGTGTTTATGATTTCATTGACCTCATAAAATATTCAAAAGGACCAATTTAGGTTTTTTCTTATTTTTCCATAATGATTATTTGTGTATCAAAGAATTACCTATCCATATATGGGTTTTTTTCCATTAAAAATGTAATGAAAAAATATACAGTGTAAAAGACACAACCATTTGATTATTGCTCTATGGATATAGTGTAGCCATTAATTCCACTAAGATTCATCATTACTAATTAAAATAATGGTACTACAACTATTGACACCCCCATGGAAAAGTAAAAGAACCATGATGCATGATAATCTTTGAAAAAACCAACCACTACAATTTTTCATTTCCTCATGGATCCTAACAAGTATTACAACACATCACCTTTAATCCATCGTTATTGTAATTTTATGGAACTTGTATAATAGAAATTACCACAGTGCATGATAAAAACCTATGTGTTTTCTAATCTATAATTTTATCCTTCATTTAAGTCTATTGAGTCACATTATCCTCCAAAACTAAAAATATTATCAACCTCCATTCATCATTACATCAAGGATTCCACCAATGGTAATCCCTCCATGTTGTTCTGGAATTACAACAGAATTACCCCTGTTAGTATACATGGATCCTATAATGATAAATCATAATGTATAACATATGACACAACTCCATTGAGAAATAATATACTTCCTCACTCCCATATTTGGAAACCCTATGATGAAACTCAATTATTCATGATGCAATAAATTCACCCTTAATTTGAATATTAAATAATGATATCAGATTGGGTGTATGGAATCTCCTCTAGTCATACAACCTTCATGTTGGAAATATAAAGCCCTTAATATCCCTTCTGGAAATGTTCTCTCAAAAATATGATTTACAAGCCCCAACCGATGTCTAATGGGTCTTATGTAGATATTCGGACCTTTAGATTTTCCTTGAATGGCTACACTACAGTCGAACCTGAGTTCCATGGTGTCTTTGTAGAGACCATGATTTTTCCTTATTAGAAATTGAAATATATCTAGAATTATTTCCAGTACCATGAACTATGATAATGTTCAATTCCATGACCCAATATGGATGAAATAAAATCTATACAAATAGAAAATTTATTTTATATCATGTGGACATGATTTCCTAATGATGGAGGGATAATTCTGAAATAGAGTATTAAATAAAAAATAAGAGACCAAAGTAGTGTCTAGAACATGGGGTATACCCTAGGAATTACCTAAAAAGGGTTGGCACATGATGTTTGTATAAAACAATCCTCAGAAGGTGTGACCAGTATATTATTTAATAATCAAATAAAATACAGTCATTAAAATCCCAAACATATATTTCCTTCTATATAGTCATTTTAATTAAATACCATTAGGATCACCTGTAGAAAATTAGGTTTTATGTTGAGTTATGTGTCACATGTCTTGTGGGATTCACACTCATCATGCGACTTAGTGAAAGTGACCGAGAATGTACATTGAGAGTACATATACATGGGAATTCCCTAGTACATTCCTTGTACAACAATAAGGCCAAAGTACATGGACACAACCTAATGGGAACTAGAAGGGCCCAATGTTGGAAGACAAGCCTTGTATTGGTGCATACATGCATAATAATAAGAATAAGAACATGTCCAATGGAATTAGAAATATCTCAAGTGGGTGATGTAAATTGTGTAGTCCCCATACATGTCATGTGTGGATACATGGCCAACTATATATATACTGTCATGGACAAGGCCAGTGTTCAATGTGGGACCATATGCTTTCTAGGTCCCCATACATTCCATGTAGCACTACATCAATTATGAGGAATGAACATCGAATCATTTTTCCTTCATTTTGAATTGATTTTTAGACTGTGAGTATCCTATATTATCTAAATCTCTATTAATAATATGATTTTAGACTTTGTGATCGATTCGAAGATATCATGTGAGATATTCCATTTTGGATGATTATTCAGATGATCCTCATTGATAAAGCTACTAGAGAAAGGTCATCATAGAGATTATAGTTTCACCCTCCAGTTGGGATAGGTAATGGGTCTTATATCTACTATGCATGTTGAACTGTACCACTATGAAGTGAATGAGTCCTCAAATGACCATTAGTATGTAACCATCCTACCAATACATGGAATGGTCTCTCTATATTTCCACAAAGTGGAACCCACCTACTAGGTGGGACATTTTTCCTAAAACACAATAGTATAACACTATAGTTGGGCTACAAATGTTTTTTCTCACAATTAAAGAACTTTAACCCTCCTTCTAAAAAATTGAATGGGTCCTCAATTGACTATTGAGTGGAAACCTCCAGCGAAACAATGGAATGGGTCCTCAGTCATCAGAGTATAACACACAAACCGAGACAAAGCATTGGTCCACTAGATATCTATTAAAAATAGAAATTATATTGTAGGATGGAATGGGTCATATATATAGTGATTGTTCCTATAGACCGTGAGGAAGAAATTTGAGGTGAACCTTGATTTGGATGTATCATTGGATAGGCACATGAGATGTGGGAAATCATTTATAGACCTTTGGAACTATTGACACTCCTTCCTATATTGTGCTATCAAATAGATGCCCCCTTTATCTCTCATTTGGGATAATATTGTTTAGTATATATGTCAATGTCACTGTATTTTTTTTCACTATTACATTGGGATGTGATATCTTTTCCTATCATGTATCTTACTACTCCTATTTATCGTTTAGGGTTTCCTACTAGGAATTTTTATAATTACCCTTGTATGGTATTTTCACAAATGTTTCATGTCTTATGTAAACAAATAATTGGTCGGTAGTGATTATATCATAGCGTAGGAATACTTGGTTGATTTAACTATTTATCATGGTTGGATCTTGGTGATTCGGAGCATGAATTTCTCGTAATTTACATTTCTAATTTTGCCGGCTAGAACATATTTCTAGTTGGGAATTTATTTTCCCCTTTTATGTCCAATTTACACATTCTTGTTACATTATATTACGTTGAGGTTTTGATTGAAATGTTATTACTAAAGATGATGTATCTTTATGTTCTATTTTTATTTACTTCCATATAGAAATGCTCGATTGTGTTCATATAGAAATGTTATTCATAGGCATCCCATAAAAATTATTCCTTTTGGAACATGTCGCTATCCCCTGGATTATGGTTGTGGGCACAGGGTAGTTACATATTTATCCCCATTGTGTTATTCTATGATAGATTAGTATCATACTAGTTCATTAGATGGATTCCTCCAAAATAGAAACTAGCTAGGATACAGATTATGTATTTAAGATGAACTGATGAGTGATGTGGCCTTAGTTTCAGGTCCATCAAGAATGATTTTTCATCCTTTGTGTTGGATGAAAAACCAAAATCTATAGATCAAGAATATAATTATAATAAAGTATGAGGAGGACACACAGATGCTTAGAAAATGTGGCCATGTTCACCACTATTGACTGCTCTGGTCCCATAGTGAGTCTAATCTCAATGTGGTGGAGTACTATTTTTAGATGGAAATATATGTATTTAGGCTTATCTAGAAACTTACTGATCATGTGGTTTCACTGTTTGGTAGCCTTTTGTATAGAGTAGTTAGGTACTAATGAAGTATTATTAAATAAATTCATAATGAGTTGACACTCTCATAGACGAACATCCTGTAGTGGTTTCATGAGGAGTACAAAACCCCATCCATGTGTTTAGTTATGATTAATGAAAATATTGAGATGAATTAGGGATGAGTGATAGTTGATGAGTAAGTTTTCTAGTTACATATCTCATATAGTACTACCTCAACAAGATTAGAAATGGATACATTCATGCATAAAATTTTGAGTAGGGTCTCCACCAATAAAACAATGCCAATATAGTTCCCTTATGTTTTTCCATATATGTATGATTATTAGAACAGAAACTAGTGATAACTAACATCCAAACAAGGGACTCCAAGAAGCTGAAGCTGGTAGTGGTCTTTATTGTGTTGTGCTATCTATAGTATCTAGACATTTTAACATGTTTGTATCTCAACCGAATTGATCATCTTAAGATAATACTTGGACATGGAACTCAAATAATAATAGATGAAAATGGTATCATATAGAGGGTATATCATATGAATTTTATGGTAGAGGTAACATGGAATATCATTTCCTATCCTGGTATGCCAAGGCTCCTAGGAATACAACTGATGGACATCCATGTAAGAGGATGTTCCATGATCATTGATCAACCAGGAAAGGGTTGGGTTTCCCCTACGGTGCTGGAGCTAGTAAAAGATTTATTGGGGATATAGGAAGAGAATAAATGGGTGGTTTATTACACTATGATGTCCTTCCACTACCACCAACAAGAATCCTATGTCAGGCTCATGGAGATGGAGGCTAGCGTTATAGATAGTTGAAGGCTATTGATTTGTATGAACTAGAAACACATAAGTTGATTAGAGGTAGGATATATGTTTATTCTAAAATTTCATATATATTAGTAGACACATGTTTTATTCAGTGATTTTACTATTTACATTTGGGGTGAGAGATGAAACCAATATTTGAGGATTTTTTCCAAAATCTTTATTTGAGGACCCCTTAAGGAATGCTTATTATATATTTTTTATTTACCAGCAATGTTGATTCTCACTTGGAGGAGTGTGCCTCTAATTTTACATTTTATTCTTTATGATAAAACCCTATGGTTTTATAACTGGTATGGGTTAGTTGTCCATGGTTCAATCCTAGATTTTATCCCATGATAGATATGTCATATTCCTTCATAATGATGGGAGTAGATTCCATTTTTATCAGTGAGAGTGATCTCAGGGTTTTGTTAGTGGGTTTTATGACCATGTGGATTTATCCCAGTACACATAAATTTTTGAGTGGATGACTTGGTGCATCAAGCTCATTATGCATATATTTTCCATTATTGATTAATGATTTTATATATTTCTTCCCTAAATATGTCCTTGAACAACATATGATGTGGGAGATTGATTTTTGTATCAACTTGCATCCTGAGAAACTATGATAACATTTTTGGAATATATTATTTCCCCTGCCATCCTTTGGGAATGTTTTTTTTGTTGGAGGTCATTCCAGAGATTGTGTTTTTTTTAAGAAATATTGTGTTCCCACTGGCTTATCTAGTATTTTTTGTAAAGCATTGGGATGATAGGTTGATGATTTTTTTAATTACCATCACCTGAACCCAGACAAAATAATGAATAAAAAACATTGCATGATTTTTAGACCTATTTGATCAATTATGTGGTGAAAAGGGTTCTCAAAGACTAGTATCTAGTCTGACTATATTGAGTTTAGTGTTTACAAGGATGAAATTTTGACGCTCTCTTTCTAATGTCACTACAGACACTATGAGTTCATTTTTATGCCTTATGGCCTGAAGAATTCCCATGATGAATCTTATTTGAACTCGATCTTCTAGATATACATGGACTTGTTCATGATTTTCTTCATTTATGACATTCTCATTTACATTTTTCACCAGATAAGCATGCATAGAACTTTGGGATGGTTTTTTATTTGATTAGGGAGAATAATATTTATGGTATGAAATTGATTATTTAGTGATAAATTAAATCGGTTCACATTCAAAGGAATTTCATTTACTTATAATTAATTTCTATGGATCCATGGAAGTTCTATTTTCTTCTTTATAAGGAACCACCCATGAAAAGGTTTGAGGTGTGGAGATTCCTTATCTTGGTTGCGTAATATGGGAGATTTGGCATAGAAATATATGTGGTGTTAGACCCATTGAACACAATGACATTGGTTGGGTGAACTTTTACCTAAATTTATATATTCAAGATATCCTTATTGGATTTGAGGCTGAGGATTATGAGGGATTCTATTTTCAGAATATTGGAGGATGGTGTGGAGTACGCTGTGTATTATGATGCACCTAAAACTGGGATCTACTATGTGTTGATAGAGTTGATGGTATTATTTTTATATGGGTCAAGGATATTGAGACTCAACAATCATAACTAAAAAAATTCAAAACCTATAAATAGTAGATTTACTCTTTGTTGGGAGGATGTGGTCGAACTATCTTCTAGGATAATTCATTATTGTTTACATGGAGCCTAGGAGCATTAGGAATGTTTTCGCCAAAAGAAACCTGAACATGTGAAATAAGCAGTATTTGGAGTTATAGTCATACAATTATACTGATATGGTCTATACTTATGGGAAGAGGATCATTGAAAGATATACACTTAGATAGAAGTCCTAGGCTCATTTGGTGAAAGAGTTTTTTTGAGTATTTGAATTGTTACAAGAGGAACATCAGCGACAATGAATGCCAATATTTTATTTAAAACATGTTGTTGAATCATCTTCTCATCTACCAAGCAAGATATTATCAGTTTGGAGGCATCAAATACGAGTACTTACATATCCAGATAGACATATGTGATTCACATGATGGAATTATTTGATAGAAAAAATTAAATTATTATATTATCAGGATTGATAGTGGAACAAGTCAGAATGTGAGAGGAGGTGATGAAATTGTACCATACATAACCATATTGATTACATACATGTGTGAGGAATATGTGAAAATACCAACAGTTGTAGTTTTGGAGGGCTGGCATGAGACAGATTATGGTTGAGTTTTTCTCTCTATGCCTCACATGTTAGCATGTGAAACTGGATCTCTACATTCTCGTAGCATGTTTCATCTACTTGAGATTCTGTAGTGGACAATTGGGATGAATATCCATGAATTTCATGATAGTAATTTGACCAAAAGTGACTTTCAATTGTTTCATATAGGAGATAGTTTACTAACTCAAGATGCTAGAACACATCCATGCTATTAGGGTGAACAATTCATTGGAGTTTTTTAGGCAGTTTTATAAACAATATATTTTTTCCATCATGGTGTGTGGTCGATTATTATTTCCAAAAATGATTTGTGGTTCATTTAATAGTTTTGAATAATAATAAATAAGGAATTTGGTACACAGATGTAGATGAGTGCGACCTTTCACCCTTAATAGAGAGGTTGATTGAGAAGACTACATAGGTGTTTGATGACATGTGGAGGCCCTGAATTATATACTCTAGCTAGAGCTGGTAAGATAAAATTCTATTAGAATATTTTCCCTATAGAAATATATGGAACTACACTATCACATGAATCCTCTTGCGGGCAAATATTGGAGACCCAAAATTCCCCCTTGTGCTGGACAAGGATCGTTGAGGAGTCTATTATAGGTTCAAAATGGTGTCAGAAGAGAAAATGAATTTTTAGTTTATCAATGAGTGGATGAGGATATCCTTGATAAGGATCAAATATTATGCATTTATATGTCTTTGGACCATGGAGTTTGAGTCGGGATACTACATTTTCCAAGATTCTACCCCTAATGAGGTTAATAGATATTTGATCAGGGAGGTAAGCAATCATTGAGGTTCATTTGGTCATATGAATCATGAAGTGGGTTAGTGATTTTTTTACCACCTAGCCCTACCCCAAAAGTTGAAGGGGGTTTATGATGTCTTTTATATGTCATAGGTGAAAAGATACGTGCATAACCACATGCATGATATTTAATGGGGTGATCTTGACATCTAGGATGGAGCCAATTTTGCAAAGAAACCAATCGAGATGAAGAATCATTAGTAGAGGACCTTGTGTGGATAGAACATTCCAATTATTATTTTGTCAAGGAAGCACATGGTCATGGAGGAGAGCTTCTAGGAGAGAGAGATTAATATGCAATATCAGTATCCTGAGCATTTTTTATAGTTTTTATATTTTGGGAAAAATCATAAAGCGGTAAATAATATAGGCACCCTATTGTTCCCTTTAATGATATAGAGATATATTTTGAAATATTTTCTCAGTCAATCACCAAGGTAATGTGAAATTAAGAGGCCTTCTATGGGAATTTTTTTTATAAAATATTAATGATGTTTTATATAATGCTTACACAGGTTCTTAATGTCAATAATATGAATCATAAAATGATACTTGGACTGAACATCTAATAATATGGATTATTCAATTAGATTATGTTTAACATAGTGTTGAACTAAAATGGGTTGTTATGGGGTGTTTATATAATGTGTTTATTAAATGGTACTTCCAGTGGATTAATTAATTAATTAATAATTAAATTTCTTAAAACCCTAAAATCCTTTTATAATATATATAAGAAATATTATAGAATATCTCATGGTTTAGATACATAACTATGGGATAATTAAGCGGAGATTTATTCCACCTACCATTGGAATACTAATTCAAAAAACATTGAGACTCTGGTTCCTTGTGAATTAAGGAACATTGAATGCAACGACTTCTCCACCACATTGGAAATCACATTAATCATCATTTCGTGACAAAAAAACATAATTTAGAACTCATCAATTAAATTTTATGAAATTATTTATCATCATTAAACTGTTAATTTTATCTTGGTTCAAATTGATACATTTCATGATCATGTGTGCCTATTTTGAAATGTATATTTTGTTTTCTAACCCCATGGATCCAAATTTTTATTTGTTTACCAAGAGAAACTGTCCAATGATTATATAACATCTTTATTGTGTGGTGTTTACCAACCTTTCTTCAATGTGTTTTCAGATTACCCTTTATGCCTTCAGTTTGATGTTACTGTGTAGGATTTATCATGAATATATGCCCCAATTAGTGGATGACTAACTTGTGAGGAACATATTGATGAATTTGGGTTGTATTTGGCGGATTTATAGTATGTTGGTGACTAAAAATGACAAGAATACTAGTGAAGTGAAAGGTGATGTATAGTGAATCAATTTTGTGATCCATCCTCATGTGGGATACATACAAGTCATCTAAAATTCATTTTACAGTGAAATGACATACTTAAAATTTTAAAATTGGCTTTCCCTTCGATTTTGGGAGGCATGGAGGAATGATTTGAAAAATGAAGATTTGAACATTAATATAGGAATTATATTGGGTATTATTTGAAAACACCTCATAAAAATTGTGTAGTTCAATTAAAATATTACATATAGCCTTTGGAAATAGTGGCTAGAGTTTAGGATGAGTTAATTATCACCAATCATTTGGGACACCTTCATATCGTGTCACTCGGTAATAGTATCTTAGATTGTAATCAATCAATACACAGACACATGCCTAACCAGATATATTTTGTGTACCCACACATGGCTTAACTACATAGTCATGACATGATGGAAACATGCAGGACCGAGTGCAAGATGACATTCTATGTATCATAGTACACGTACATGAGCATGAATTAATTAGAATGACTTCAGAATGGGAGGACCCTAGGTGTATGAGACATTAAATGTTGTACACATACACATTACGTAGGTATACAGGTGTATTTATACATGTACTAGAAGGGACGTGGCTAGATAGCTTTGTGGGACCACACATAATGTGGGTTCCCTTACAGTCCTTGTACCCCTACATCCTTTCTGTGGAAATATATACCTATAATATATCATTCACATGGAGTCTAGTTGTATCCCATAATTTGCCAATACTAATTTTATATCTATATAAAATTTTATTCTATCTTTTTCTATAGATTTTGATATATGAGGTTAGATGTTCCTAGTGGGATGAATCTTAAGGCGATTCTCATCGACAATGAATATCTAGAAGAATGGTTATATAGATTACAATGGAACCCTCCTAGCGGGACAGGGAATGAATCCTTGATATACAATCACAATTTAACCCTCCATATCTATAGTTTATGAGTCCTTGATCAAACATTATAGTGAAAACCAGCTTTCGGGATTGAGCATGGGTTCTCTACCTATCCACTAACTGACATTATCCAGTTGGGTAGGGAATAGGTCCTCAACCACTAGAGTGGAAACCTCTAACTGGGCTAGTCATCAATCCTATAACAATTACTATAGTGGATCTATGCTTATTACATATTACATTATTCATATATATAATATTGAGTTTCTCCATCCTATAGGGATGGTTCATGGATCCTTAACCATTTTAGTTGAACACTGTAGTTAGGAAACGACATGAGAACTCTCGCAATCTATATAGCCAGACCGTTATGTTTTACCAGGGAATGGGTCCTTTAACTAGATATTATGGCCCTTGACTATACTTAAATGTGGTATGGTGTGTCTTGAATTGAATTTACCTTTAGATAGAATCACTATAGGTAGGCCGTCATTGGTGGAACATTGGAACTGCATACACATTTTCATGGAATTTGTCGGGAGATTGAGATACCCTTTATCTATCATTTGGGATTATTTGGTTATATTTATATATATCATTATATTATGTAACTCACCTTCTTTTTTTGAGCAATGGGTTTCTTACCATATCTCATAGTTCCCACATTCACATTATGGGGAATTCCATAGAATATGTATATACACACATGTATATGGGATTTTCCCACAAGGGTTATATCATATTTTGATAACAAAAAAGATGATGGTGATTAAAATTTATCATATGGATAAAAATTTTATTTAACTACACATGGACGTGTGAGATAATATACTCATATATGGTCTCTCCAACATTTAGTTTTCTTGTTTTTTTCGTTTCAAACATCTTTCTTATTGGGTGTAAATATCACCATTTTATTTTAATTAATAAATAGTATACAATATTTTATTTCATAGTGCTTTTTCATAAATGGTGGTTAGCCTAAATATTGAATAATTTTATTCCATTCCTATACACTTTTACATGCATTCGGATGGCTGTGTGTGTACTATTACATTATTAAAATTCCACCCATATTAGTTATGTGATCTAATATTGGTAACCATCCCTAGGCCCATGAATTCATTATTGGGGTTGTTTAAGCTCAATATCTATAGGTTC
Organism: Viscum album; assembly: GCA_963277665.1. NCBI lineage: Eukaryota > Viridiplantae > Streptophyta > Magnoliopsida > Santalales > Viscaceae > Viscum > Viscum album. Next base: position 321,803,914 of record OY728119.1, on the reverse strand, counting down.
GGCTCCTGAAATTCTCCCACTTATATTACAAATTATTTTTAAGGTGACCATCCATTATTGAGTGGAAATGGTGACATAGTTGAAATGACCAAGATGGAAGGGTTACATGTATGAATCAGAACGCTATAATTTTTATTGGATTAGAATAACGCTGCATAGTGGGTTTCTGAAAACAATGATATAAAAAATGACCTCTCACATATATTAAAATTCATACATACATCATTTTATATGCATTCTCTGGGTATGTGATCCAAAATAAAAAATATCACACTCACATTGTCTATTTTGACCCGCACAAGGCGATGGGGACTATCCTAACAACTACTCATTGTCCTCACCTCCGACCATCTCTCCTACTACTACATGGTGGGATCTAAGAAATGGGTTTTATTAGATAGTCAAATCTTCTTGGTGTTACTATGTATATTTTAGGACAAACTGGTTTAGGTCTAGTCAAGATTTCCTTATTTATTAATTTGCATAAATTCAATAACATAGTAAAATTCAACTATGAATTTTTTTTAAATTCCCAAATTTCCAAAATGATCATTTTTTATTAATTTTTTGTTTGATTAATTATTCTATATATATCATAAACATATTTTAAAAGGTATTTCATTTCAAAGGAAAAATAATTATAATCCATTTAATCATGAACCAAATTTTATTTTTTTTCATCGAAAATGGGTTGATCAATAAAAAAATTAATACATAAATGATACACCTCTAATTCTATAGTGATTTTGGACTCATGGACCTAATTTATAGTGTTACTAATTTAGTGCCTCAATTTCCAATTTGTTAGCAACCCTGAAAATTGATTACTATCTCATTGGAACGATCCTCACATACGATGTAGATCATGACACCATCTAAAGTATAGATCCCTATAGTCCTTATTTGTTATTAAATTCAAGAGGGGTAAATGACACCATTTTTTCAAAATCAAATCTATTTAAGAGCCTATCCATGTAGCACAATAACTCATTCCTCCTTTATCTAATGATGTGGGAGGATAAAAGGAACCATGTCAAGTAAACCAACTTGGAACTTTTTATGAGGTCACCAATAAACCATAGTCATTATCGCGGATGAGCGAAACCAATTGAGAAGGGAACTATAGTGGAAACCATTCAGATCCATGTCATAATTGATGTGGCTCCCATAATGGGTTTGTTTTAGGGAAATTCACCATTTTATAAAAAATATAAAGTCTATATACATACTTATTTAAACACATATTAGGCCCATCACTAATTACAGATAGTGGCATACAACTAATTATAGATGTCCACTGGATAAAAGATCTTAAATTAATCAAAACTATCCTCAGTAAGAATAGAATCATATGGAAAATCGCATCCCATATTGATGGGGGATTTTTATCATATTTAATCTTGGATTCGTCTACCTTAAAATTTTATGATTTTGAACATACACAAATTCATAATATTCATCATCTAATTGAATTATTATTACTCAAAAAAAATTTCAGTTAATTAAATATTCTAAAATATTGAATAATTTAAAATAATGTTTTTGTTTTTTTAGAGAGGGAAATTTTGTGTGGAAAAAAACTTCCCGATAACATCCCAAAAATGATTAATTTATTTCAGAATAATATAATACTTTGATATTGATGATTTAATAATTGAAAATTATTAGATTAATAATTAGTTTTTTAGAGGAAACTAATCCACTGAGTATAATCAACATGATTAATTAACAATTACACTTAAAATAACTCTCAAAATTGGGATTTCATACGTCATAGAAGATATGTGTTCCAATAATAGGGGAAAAAGAATCACCTATTTTCGGAAATTAGATCGAGTTTGAATTATCCTCCAGAATGAAATGAAATACTCGAAAATGGCACTACTAAAATTGATTCTCATGATATTCAAAAATAAGGTTTATAGTTATAGGTTAATAAATATTCAAAATGGATGGATTTAACTCCTTCACCACCCCAGTCTCTGAATCTACTCTTATTGAAATAATACTAATTGTGAGATCTATATATGTATTTCACATATTTTCATCATATCTAGTCTCAGTGATTGTATCCTTGGAAAAAATACATATTTCAAGACAAAATATCTAATTTAGAACATATGAGGTCTTATATTTTAACTTCAAAATAATCATGTATCCAACCAAAGTTCAGTTGGGAAGATATTTTTCAGAAATACATATTCCAATTCAGCTCAATAATTAGTACTAATATAAAAAAATAACCTATCTAATAGAAAGGATAAATTAATTTAAGAATCAAAAATTTCATTCAAGTATACAAGGGTTTTAATTCTTAACGAGAAATTTATATTCACAATGAATTTATAATATGGATTTGTATACAGATTATAATGAATGAGTTCTCAACTATTTTCCACCTAATGATTCTTAGTGGTTTTTGAGGGATTGAATCTACAACATTAAACCAATATGATGTTATTATTTGAAATAATGATGGTTTTCATCAGTCACCACTCTCAAAGATGATGAACTATGGGAGAGGATAATAATATACTATCACCCTCTTGTGAAAAAACATTTAGGCGAAGCAACCTTCAAATATAAAAGCTTAATTTATTATTTCTATGATGAGGAGGTCATAGTGTACTGTATATCAACAATTGAGAAAAAATATATCATTTCCATAAATCATGAATCAAGACAAGGTAGGGTGGAATGAAAAACCAAATTACCCCTTAAAATTGTATATTAGGTCATAGAATAATTGGGTGTCTCTTCATCAAATATCTATTGAGAAATATAATTTATAATGGTTATGTTTAGATGGGAAACACTACATATAAAATGGAATGTCTATTATTCAGTCTCTAGGATCAAAAAGATATGAATATTTAATATTCTCATATATGAATGAAAAATTAATGGATGAATTGATTATTCATAAATTATTGGATGACATGTATTCTATCATCATGTCCAAATAAATTCATCCAAGAACGACCATAATTAACTCGGAACTTGTGACAGTAGTAGAACCATATTCTTAGACAGCCCAAACTCATATGTTTTGATTCCCCCATAACTAAAAACACATGATTAATACCACGATATAGTCCAATGTGAACCATCCAAAAAAAAATGTACAATTGTGACTATCCTTCCAAAAAGGATAATTCATTAATGTGGAGAACCAATTCACATATGCTTCTATAAAATGCATATCACCCATGAAAAATGAATTTTTAATATATTTTTATGACTATAATCATTATAGATATTATCCCAAACTTCATCAATACAATTGTCCATATATGTATATATTATCCACTATGCCAATATTTGGTGATATAGAGCATAATGATTCATCGTCAATCTCTAATGAACATGTATTCATCCCTATTTTGTGCCTTGGAGTGCCAAAAAAATATCAAACTATATTTACCAAAAAAGGAATGGGTTTATATAAAATACCCAACCATAGTATCCAAGAGTCATTATTAAAATTATTATATTGGAACTAGTTATAATGATGCACATCCTGGAAGACTGGGTCAAATTTCATTCCTGGTAAAAAAGATACATTTTTATATGTGGAATAAAATTTGAAAACATTGAATACAATATATTATTTTCAATGAGTGTATCTTTGTTTCCAATAGCATAACAAAAAATCTAAACCATTATACCCATTATAAAATAATAATGAAAATAATCATAATAAATGGGTAATCTCATATTCACGGTATGGGTATTCATATAAATGAATCCAATAAGTCATGAATAAAATTAAAAGATAAATTATAATTAAATGATGACCTATAAATAATTATATATTCAAGAAACATAAATTTAGATAATAAAAAATAAAATAATCACATGGGCATCGAAAAATAATTTCATAACGATGGAATGCAAATTTCAGATATCATGGACTTACTATAGAGGATACATTCCACGATGTCTATAAAATCATTGAATCATTCCAAGATATCTTATAATGATGAATATGACTCTTCCAAATACTGAATTTAGTTTTGTCTCTTGATAACTAATGATTCATATAGGGGTTTTATAATATTTTCCACACCCTTGAATTAATATTTTTAATTCATATATCAAATGAATAGTCAATTCAAGATAACAAATATTCCTCAAAAATAAATAAATTTATATATCGAAAGATGTAGAATACTAAATATCAATATTTAACCTAGTGAAAATGATCATATACCCTGGAAATAAGTAATATATATAACTCAAATAAATCATTTACCTAGTGAATTATAAGTATATTAGAGGATTGATGCTATTTATTAATGTGAATACATAAAAACATATATAACTACATTTTCCATAGAAATGACATTTTATCATAAAACAAAAAATTAAACAGTAATAATTATTAGAATATTGGAAGATACATTTATTGATAAAATAATATTGTATAATAATAATGGGTTCTTCATGGAAATGAGTTGTCATGATTGTTGGTAATTTTGTACATGTCGAATCTGTTAAGAAAATTACCTTTGCACTATGGTAAAAAGTTAAAAAGATTTTAGTTTGATGAATAAAGATGATATTCAATTAAATAAAATGTTAAAATGTAAAAAAACTGGGTAATAATTTATTTATTAAAACTTTGGGAAAAATTTAAAAAAAAATTGAATTCATTTTCAAAAACTAATAATATATTTGAAAATAATTATCAACTAAAGAGTGATATAATGTCCCTATTTCTTAAAAATATTTTTAAAATTATTTTAAGTAACTGAGAAAGGAGAAAATTTATCATTATTATAAAATTTCTTTAATAAATAGAGTATAATAAATTAATTTTTTACGAATTATAGAAGAAAAAATTATCCAAATGGATACATGAACTAAGAAATCTTGAAAAATAAGTCGTTCGTTAATGAAACCATTACCTAAAGTTTTATTTCCATCATACATCTGTGAACATATATTATAATAAATATATATTTATTTAAAATGTATTATATAGAAATAATCATATAAATTATATCAAATATTCTTTAGATATAACATTTTAACACTTTTTTATTAAATTTTAATTTTTAAAAAAATTGTAGGGTGATACCTGCTTTGTTTTTCATGGCGGTTCTGGTTTAGTTTTTTGGGTCCCAATAATTTGATCACGATTACATAATATCAATAATGTTAAATAATATATGTCCAGATAATATATTCATTATATATTTATTTGGTTTAATTTATAAAATATATATATAATGAATTTGTTACACCACTCGTGGCGACAGTAGGCTATAAATACAGATGGATGTTGTTTCCATTTTTAACAGAAATAATCAAACAAAAGTAATTAATATTTCCCATTTAAAAATAATTATTGAATCATTTATATCATATATAATTATTAAATCATTATTTATTATAATACATTTAATATTAAAACAAAAATGTTTTACATAACGTCATGGAGGCAACAAACCACACATATGAATTAAACGTTATCATTTTCCAATTGATTGGTACATAAGATAGTATATGTCATTTATAACCAAATAAGTAAATTAATTTCATAAATATAATATAAATATTGTAAATAAATAAGTATTTCCATCTATTCGTGATGGTGATTGAAAAAATGAAATCATTTCGCATGGTGGTAGTCATCCGTTAAAAAATCAACGGTTTTATTTCTTGTTCAATCGAATGGTAGATTTATATAGGTCATTAAATTTAAATATTAAAACATTATTATAAATTAGATACCTGTTTTATTATTTCATAATATTTTTGAATTATTTTCATGAGGATTATGAAAAAATACAATAAATATTTTAGTTAAGAACAATACATCTTCTTTGGAAAACCACTTTTGATTTGAACCAAAAGAATTCAAAAGAAGGTAACCCGACTAATGAAATGAATTTATTATTTAGTTTGGTAATTATGGAAGGAATTTTATGAGGTATTTTCCAATCAATTTGGTTCATGATGTGTGTATAATTAAAGATAGGGGTGACCTTTTATATAAAGGGGAGGATACCCACTAGAAATATTTGAACATAAATAATTGCACCTATATTTTTCACACACAATATTGATTCCAAATAGAAAATTAATGAAACATTGATAAAATATGGTTGATATATTTCTAGAAAATAGAAATTAAACCTTTTTCTAAAAAATTATAACTCATATAATTTTACTTTAACCACTGGTAAACCCATTTTCACCATTACTAAAGTCATCGATTTTAACTTTTTTAATTATTCATTATGATCAAAAATTAAGTTAACATTATTGAATAATATTAAATATTTTTATTAAAAATATATAATATACTTTTTAAAATTAAACTACGTAAATATATATAATTTAATTTATAATAAATCTAAAAAGCGTGACAACATTTATTTTTCCAATGAAATTGTTTTCTTGTTTGTAAATGTATTTAAATAAAAATACAACAAATTATTTATTTCAATTATATAAATTTTATTAAATATATTATAAATTTACTAATTTTAATTTTAATAAATTATAACTAACTAGACTATACAAATTCATTAATAAAAAAATGTTTCCAATAAAAATCAATGGTTATAATTATTCATCCAAATATTATTATTTTAAAAAATATGTTAAAAATAAAATATATTAATATTTACAGTATTTTTTATTAATATATTTTTATTTTATAAATTTATATTATAAAAGTGAAAATAATAAAATTTAAAACAATTTTTAAAAATTGGAAGAAATGATTTTTTAGAAAATTATAGTTTTTATGTATCAAAATCAAATTTATTATTTTACCATATATATAAAAACTATTGGTGAATGAAAATTAATTTAGATATATACATAATACATAAATATAATTTATATAATTTAAAAATTGGAATTTATTTTATTTACTATGATAAAAACAATCTATTCATATTTTTTTACCCAATACATTTCTTCAACTATAAAATGTTTTTTGTTTTTATTTTTAATTAATTGATAAAAAATGTATTTATTTTATTATATTGTAAAATATGTTATTTTTATATTTTATATTTTCCTTTTAATACCCACCAAATAAATTTCTAGGGTAAAATGGACAATTTTAAATATTATTATTTATATTTCCCTTCATTTTGACTCAGGATTCTATGTATCCTAAGCTATCTTATAGATTAATTTATTTGAAAAACATATTTCATAAAATCTCATTGTGATACATTCTAATCCCCTTAAAAATAATTTTTCCGCTAAAATTATATCACTATGAAAAAAATGTGATAATAACTTTAAATAATTTCTTTCTCATTCTCCGAAATAGCCACCTCAAATTGGTAGGTTTTCATCAAAACATTGTCTAGGTGAGTGGTTTTGTAAATAACACATTCTACATATGAAAAATAATTTCATCAAATTTATCATGATATAAATTTAATGATCTATGTGTATGTCATTTTATTTTTTTAAAATTTGGTAGATCATGTTTGTACTTCCTCAAGAGAGATACAAAGAACACATCATGAACTTGTGAGAGGTTTAGTGGAAAATCCAAACACTAATCTACCATGCCAACTTGAACATGAATTTTGAACGGGAAAACATTCCTAGAAATTATCAATATTTTTTTCCCAAATATAAAAACATAATTCCTTGAATATATTAAAAGAAACATATTCTGACTACCTTCAAAGTCAAGATCACATCGATAATTATCAGTGTAACATTTCTATCAACGTTAAGCAACATTTTTTGACTTGGAATGGTTTAGAATTTTTATACCATTTCCTTTTCTCCATTATTTCCCGATATATTTATTTTACTAAATCCACCTCAACATGATGGTGTTCTTCCATAATTTTAATACAAGGATTCATAATAGTCATATAAATGTTGTTTTGAATTTTATTATTTTATGTAACCTCAACTGTAGAAAATATTTCATCCCAAATCCCTTTGAGATTGATTGAACATGATCTCAAAATATCTTCTAGGTGTTTTATTATTCTTATAGACTAAACAAATGTATGCAGATGATATGATGTGATGAAACTCAACTCTATATCGAGATATCTCTAAAGACATTGCTTAAAAAATAAGGTAACCCAAATATAATAATATAATACAATCGAATGTGGTATTCCATGAAAACATACATATTATTTCATGTGTATTATTAAAATTTTATCTAGAGAAATTAATTCTATGATGGAAAAGAATTGTATAGAATATTTACAATAATCGACTGTAACCCATGTAACATTATTACTTTTGATGTTTTGAAGATTATAATGAAAAAAATACACAGTTATTTTTTCATATTTACATTCTATTATGGGAAATGGATTTAAAATATCCTTAAACTTTTATCTCACATCTATAAATTTTTGGCATACCTGTCACTGAGATAAAAACTCCAAGATATATCTCTTCATTAAATCCCCCATAAATACACTTTAAAATAACTGCACAACTTTTTACATAAAGGTTGAATATAACAACAATGAACTACGAAAATCATCAATCATACATGTCTTCATATCGAGAATATTTTAGACACATATTTTTTTCATAATAATTATCAATCTATTATAATGGATATTAAACTTATGAAAATTTAGTATAATTTTTAGAATCTCTACATCATCTTATTGTAAATATTCAATCCTTATATGGATTGATGGTTGAACATTAATTTTAGTATGAAATGCTTGATTCCCTTAGTTAAATATTTATAGATCCATCCTTTTTAAATATACAAATATTGGAAATTCTGTTATCATAATCGAAGATAATCGAGAATGGGTTTTCCAACATAGATAATCATCCACATTTGTCTCTTCCCATATTTGGTAATGTATTGATCAATAATAATATTTAGTTATCTCTTATTATAAATTTTAGCACATATTCAACTCTTTTTGAGTAAATATATAATTTACAATATATGTTCAATATATATATATATCACTTAATTTACCCTAAAAACAATTCCTCCTTATCATTAATTCAATATTACTACAATAATTTCAAATCATGGGTTATGTAATTTTTTTTATGATTCAACAATTTTCTTATAGAATAATACATCACCATATCATTATTCCTAAGGAATCATCCCAATCCCTTCATCAATTAATCATTATTGATTAAAACCCTTTCACCCATGTATGTTAATATAATCATAGTTTAGTTGATAAACCATGTCTTTAGATCCTTGAAATTTACCCCACATTCATCATTTTAATGGAACATGACTCCCTTTAACGTTAATATGTAAATATAATTAGAAATATACAAGATATTATCATTAATATCATAAAAAATATAGAAATACTATTTTCAGTATATGTGTTCGGTCTAGTACAGTACTCAATTATATTTATCTTTGAAGGATCCTTTAATATTCCCTAATAGTAGATTATATGACCCATAAATGAATCTCTCTAACTCTTAAATTAATCGTTGGAAAATTTTTCTTCAAAAATTCAATCAAAAGGTCCTTCAACACTATTATCAAAGGAAATTCTTCCTCTTTATGCTATATCAATTAAAATTAATAATATCTACAAATACCACCACAATGTCATCAAGGTAATTTATAAGGACTCTATTTATTAAATCAATTAATATATCTGGGGAATTTTTCATACAAAAATTTAATAAATATAAATTCATGGTGACAATACCATGTGTGTTAGTCTGTAGTGGGTATATCCTTGTTTTCGCCCCTCAAATGATAGTATGCAGATCAATAATCAATTTTGGAAATGTAATAATATTCATGTAATTGATCAAAAATTCACCGACACGGGGTAGTGGATAGAGGTTCTTGATAGTGATATTGTAATGTTCTCTATAATTAATTAAAAGACAAATTTACTGATATATATTTATAAATAAAAGAAATTGTGTTCCCATATGAAATTAACTTGGAATAATGAACCACAAGATTAGATTATCGTGGCTTTTCTTTTCAAATTCATGCCATTAAATCCAAGACATTTAATATAGTGACTTTGAAATAGTTTTAGGACAAGGTATAAGTTCTATTGTAAAATCAAATTCAAAATTTTAGATAATTCAAGGAATTTCTTTTTAACGGTCATCAATAAAATCAGATGCAATATACATGACCAAGATGTTGAATTTTTTCAAACCATATGAGATTGTCACCCATATTTATAATATAAAGTCCCATATAGTGGATCTGATTTCTATTAGACATTTATATTTATTTTCACACTAAAAAATGATTAAACATTGATTGATAATATCATAGGTGACTTCCCTTCCTTTTAAAATGGTATGGTAATTATATATTTAAAACCAGTATATTATTAAAATATCATCACATTTAGTCATAAGGAAAATAAAATCATTTTTAAGAACAACATAACCAATAATATCAATAGTAGAATAGTCATATATTTAAGATAATATTATAATTACTTTTTTGGGTTTTCACTACTAAACAAACCATTAATCATTTAGTTGGTTGTGTGATGACATTCAAAAATTATTCGGATAGAAAACTAAGGGTAGAAATAGAATAAAATAAATCATTTTCAAAATTATATCAGATGATATATGTATATTTAAAAAGGACATTATGAACATCCCCATCAGTTGTACTGACTGTTTATGAATAACCTTCCCCCATGGATTCATATGTGATAATTTCCCTTAGAATGTTGGGAATTTTTTCAATAGACCCCCTTCTTCATGTAGTTAAATCACTATATACTGACATCACATCCTTTACCCATTCTATCATCTTCACGGTGGCCTTTTTCACCGAACATGATGAAAATACCAATTTATTTTAGGCATGTACTAATGTGTTTGATTCCACAATTGTCACATTTTTGTATAATTCTTTTTCCCCGTTTCTCATTATTCATTTATTTAATTAAAATACACTACTTATAATGCATTATTTCAAATCCATAAGACATAGATAATTATTTCTATATCATGGTAGGTCATTATACTCTATCTTTATAAGATGACAATTATTAGGGGAGTAGTTCCCTTCAATTGATGGAATTATGCCCTTCAAATAAATTGTTAGTATTTCTATATTTATTTCATACATAGTCCACAACATGACTTGATATCATTATAAGGTTATAAATCTACACAAAAGAATTTTCTACGCTATTTTTGTTAGACTCGAAAAATGCATTTCTATATCCTATAATTGATCCAGAGGAAAATTTTCTCCAAAAAATATTTTTAAAAATACTTACATTTGATATCTGTTATTCTATAATAATCCTTAGTGTTTTGAATGGATGACCACTATTGATCTACAAACCCTTAGAGTTAATAAACATCGATAACAACCATCTCTATTTCATTACTTCCAAATGTTAAAACTATCTTATCTAATTAAGATACCCATATCTCAGTTATAATTTTTTGTGGTGTAACTTAATTATGATCATTGTTGATTCTTAAAGATATCTAACATTGCTATATAACATTGTGGATCAATATGAGGCTATTTCGGGGAAAGGTTACTATTCTTAACCAGATTCATCATCTCTAATATGGTTATAATCTATATAGTTCCTTCCATATATCCAAATCCATCTTCATTATTTTTCTTATGAGAAAACATCTTCCTGATGTATTTGCATTGATATAGTCCACATTCCAACTGATGGGTTTTATTTTTCATTAATAGAAGAAAATATTATAAGTCATCAAATATTGAAACATAACATAAAATTATAAAAACTAGTAAAACACATAACATAAAATAAAAAACATTAGGCATCACTAATATCATACTAATAAAAATAGTTTCACACGGAAAATTTTTATATAATACAAATATTTCGAAATTGGTCGTTATGGTTTTTTGGGAAAAGTGTAATCAACCTAAGAATATCATCTAAAAGTGTAAAAATAATATTATATGAAGTATAATTGTTTTTTCTAGATAATTATCAATTCCAATCCCAATACAAAGTTTTTAGAGTTATTAAGACTAGGTAAACTATTCTAGAGTGACATGAAATTTTTGTATATAGTAAGGGACATAATTCTTGGATCCCCATATAATCATGGAATTTCCATATCATTTTTATATTATTATATACATTGAGTAATCATCGATGACATTCATATAGTTATATATTCTAATCTATTTTTTCTTATGTACAGTTCCCAAGGGTTATACGTAAAATAATATGACATAAAATTCACTTACTACAAAACTAGTAGCATAGATCTGGTGACGACATTATTAGATTTGAAATAGATACATGAAATCATACATTTAAGGATAATTTTTTTTCATGGTAGGGTAGATACATATATGGAACTCACATTACATATGGAGACATGGGATATAAAATAATATTTTTGTTTACTACATCATTATTTCAATTAAAATAACCGTATATATCAATCATAATACAAATCATTATATTCTTGGTAAAATAAATAATACAAATAGGTGATCTAAGATGCTAAATATGTGTATTTATATAAAACAATCTAATAAATGTTGAACATTATTGAAAAAATAAATGATGATAAAATAATGCCATATATAAAAGAAAATTAACTATTAACATATCCCTAGATGTAATAGAAAATAAAACAAATCACATGGAAATCATTAAATAATTTAATATTTATTTAATTTAAATATATTGACATATATAATTTACCATCGAGGACTCATTGAAAAAATTCAACACTGCCATGTTTTTGTACCAAGGTGTCTTATAAAAATTGTCATGACCTCAGTGAAATACCCAAACCTTTTTCCCCCAAGAGACAAACTGACTTATGAAGGTGATATATATGTTTGGGCCACAACCATCACATAATAATTCAAATGCATTTATTATAAGAACATTCAATACAACATAATCAAAATTCAACAAAAACTAAAAATTGTCTATATTTAGATTACTAGCATAAATAATATCAATATTTTCCATAGACAAATAGATCAAAACCCATTTAAAAGAATTAATAAGGAGTATATAGATAAGTCATATCCATAGTGAAACATATTTACAAAAATGTGTTTACTATTTTCATGAATAAGAACACCAAAAAAATATCTTTAAAATTATTCTTGAGGGAAATAAATTTTCAAATTTTGAAAATTAATTTTAAATACTAAATATGAATTAAATTTTCATATATATGATTTATTCTTAATTTAATATTGTTAAATCTTAATGTATCATTCAACGAAATGTGTTCCCAATATATAGGGTAATTTTATTTACCAATATAATTAAAAAAACATTTCATTCACACTAGTCTGATGGATAAACTATACATCAGTTGGAAATTAAAAAGATGATTTCATACAAATAATAAATTAAAAAAGAAAACACATGTAAAAAATATTTAATAATCCTTTTGGGTTTGAACAGTATAATTAATAAAATTATTTCTGAGAAACAATGATTTGGAATAAAATGAAAAATATTCAAAGAGAAAAATAAAATTATCTTTTCCTAAAATTATGTTATCAGTTATTTTTACTACTAGTGAGAGAGAAACTGAAATATTTTTAAATTTTTTTTCATAACCATATTATAAGAATATAAATGTGTTTCAAAATATTTATATCAACTAATTTTCCCAATGGTAACATAATCATAAATAATCATTAATAATATGGTTATTATGAAATAAACCCTTACCTTAGGTCTGATTTCCTTTATATTAGTTAAAACCTCTTATATAATTAATATATTGTTTATTATGAATCTATACTAAAACCATAATCATATATATCATATCAAACATTATTTACATAAACAAGTATTCTATAATTTATTATAAATTATTTATTAAAATCACTTTCTGGGTGACAACTATCCCATTTTTGATTTATGTTATGGTTCAGTAGTATTTATCCATTTATTTTAATCCTGGTTCCATCATATCCATAAGTATAAAAATGATATAAATATAATATATAGTAATTATATATGAATTGTGTTAATTTTTCTTGAACACCCTCTAAAGATTCCCCTCTTGAGATAAAAATAATAGTAGACAGATAATGAACCCCGAGTTCACATCATGTAGGCCTTAGGGTGGCAACTAACACCTAGGGTATAAAAATATAAATAAAATGGGAGAAAATATCCTTTATATAGTAACCTTATTAGGATGTAAGATTTATCAACCAAAAAACAACTAAAAAACATATATCAATTATATCCAAAATACGCCACTCATGAAGGTTAAAAATATAACTATTACAAAATAAGATTCTCCAATTTAAATACCAAATGAAAAAAAATCTAATCAGCGACAAAACAAATGTCCCGACATCTATGCTAGTGATTCCCAACATGGTCTCTATAGTCTTCCAAAAAACCTAAAAACAATTCTACATATATAGGGTGAGAAAACAAGTTTACATAGTTGGAAAACCATTGTCTCTCGTGAAAAAGTAGAGAATTATATAAATTTTTCTGAGTGAAACCAATAGTACCTAAAAAGGTATACTAGCCACCCCAACATCACCAAAGGCAAACAAAGCAAATTAAACATGTTATGTAATGTAATATAGAGAACATAAATTATAGGGTACCCAACACCAACTTCCCACTAATTATCTTCTCTCACACCCTAATGGAAAACGCCTTAGTAATCCCACCTCTTCTGAAAGTACCATGTCACAACTTTCATGGACAAAAAAGGGTATCACAGCTTGTCCCATAGTCAGAGAAAATAATGAACATTACATCTTTCCTGCACACACCATGGATTAAAAACAATGTCCCACCCGCCGAAACCTAGGCCACATACCATGTCACATCTTGAAGCCTGCTTGGAATTCACAACACATCTCATCCCAATGACACTTGGGATACCATAGAAAATATCATCCCAAAGACACTCGTGAAAATACAAATCATCTACACAAACATGGGCCTCACAAACCACCACATACCTAAAGGATTTTGGGCTAACACCGCATGGAAGAGGGATCAAGGAATATAAGGTTGATAGTCATCCATCATAATGTCAGGGTGTTTGGGGAATGCACTATCCCCTCATGATAATTGGGGTGTTCAGAATATGGTTCACAGCTATGGTATGTGCATATATAAATCAAAAATATGTACAAGTATAAATATATTTATTACCGAACATTGAATCCCAAACCTATGGATGGTTAATCAAAAAACTAACCACCACATGATACTTCTGACATTGATGCCACCTATAAATGAATTATTTAACACTAGTAGCAGTCAAATCAGATGTTGATAAATGAATGTCATCCCCAACAAGAAAACACTCAAACATACCCCCCTCAAACTCATTTACCGAAACATAATTAATTTTTAAGGAACCAATTTATTCACCCCATCCCTATCCAAGAAAATACCAAGATCAACACAAGAATCAATTATTAGAAGTAAAAGAGTCACTAATCTCATTACATGACAAAAAACAAAAATCCAAACAACCTAAATCACATTTCATCTCCATTTAAAAACCATACCATTAACTATGGTCATAATTCATCAAGTTCATTCACCATATCCTTCCTCTATATAGGAAAACTCCCAAATTACTATCTAACCACACCACACACCTCATCACATACAGACCTGGAAGCCCCGCTGTACAGAAATACCACACCCATTACACTAGCAACATAAACATATCACAACTCTAACATACATCCCGACTACTCAATCACCACCCTTCCATTCCTAAATGAGTCAATATCTCAACCATAGTTTTAATTATCCCTCCCATATCACCCCAGCGATAGTTGTTCTCTCAACCCTAACACCACTGAACCTCACAAGGCTCAAAATAAAACAAATCCACACACAACAAACATCCACACCAACAAAATATGAAGTATTTAAATTAAGTATACACTCATTTTCTAATTATAATTTTATAATCCAAAAGTTATCACAGAGTAAGTTCAATCATGAGGCATCAGTTTGTTTAAATGAATATACACGGTTTACTGATTTCATATTCATTTGTTTTTCATAGAGGATCAATAATAATCATCTACAAGACATCAGAGGATCTTGTGTAACTTTTCATCAACCCCTATTTATCAATATTATAATGATTTTATTATCATTATTTATTTGGAATAATGTTATCTTATCAAGGGAACGTTCACACACCCACCTCCCATGATACACCAATTAAAAAGAGATGAAAGGATCCCTTCTTGGAAGAAAAGATGATCAAAACCTCCTCTTTTCTCAAAAACAGGGGGTGATCAAGCAGTATGAAGATACTCTAGGGAGACGCGGTGCATGGGGATCACCACAATGCACGATCACTCATTGAAGACGGGATTTAGGACACCTGGGCACCATGGAAAATGAGAAAATACACATGATTGAAATGATATTTTATTCAGAAAGTCAATATCCAATATCAACAAAGGAAACAGTATTAAATCCAATAATTTCATATAACAATGAAGACCACATGTTTTCATTAACATAAATATTATCATCCAATATTAAATGAATGATATAATTTATATCCTTTTAAACGGATTAATACCCATTATTATATGGTATTAAACCCAATTTACATCAATTAAAATTTTAAATAAGATAATCTAGAAAATAAAGCAGATCTAGATATTTTAGAAAACATTCAAAATGAGTCAATGTTTGTTGAGTCAATTTTTTGGTCACTGATTGGTGGGCCATTGAAGCTACACTCCTATGCAACCTACCAACACCATATACTGATGGATGACTCACCATCGTGACTATCTGTTACCAATTTACTATATCATGTTACTGTTTTGACTCACTGATTCTACTCATCGAAGCCTCATCCCGATAGGGAAAATATTATTTTTGGAAAACTATTTAAATGAGTCATCATTTCCAACAGAATAACTCAATTATTGAATATTGCCAACGTAATTTACTAGGATTCTTATCCATTATTTCATGTACCTCTCAAACTATACATTCCAATGAGAATTTTAAATAAACTATATGTAAGTGAATATTCTAAAAAACACGTCTTAAGATACGCCTCAAGATTAATTCTATACATAAAACGCCACTATGACAAGGAAAAAAATTCAATTATAAACCACAAAGTGTTATTAGAAAGCTGGAGTGAAACCTCAACATCCTAGAACACCTCTGACATCTTCCAACACAACTGACCCAAATACACACCACACTAGTAGAAATACTAATCCATCATGGACACTTGTATTTGGAAATTCCTTCCACCATGTTAATATATTTGCTACTCTAGGCAGTGCTGACTCACCCTCACATGTTTAATCGCAAATCAATAATTATGTCTCGATTAAGAATTAGTTCCACCACTATTCATGTGTTAAGACTCAACTACACATTTTGAAACCTGTAAACAACTAATCTCATAACAAAAAATAAATTCATGAATTACATTACAAATGAAAAAAAACGAGGAGAAACAAAGAACAAGTCTTTATGCTAGAACACGTCTGAATCTTCTTTTCTTATGTACTGTCCTACTATCCATTATGACTCCACCACACATGAAACCTATTAATTTTCCATCCATATATTTCTTTTTCTTGTTGATCACAGATATATACTGACTACACTATAAATGTTGCATCTTCTTCCAAATCCAACTCTCAACAACAAAGGAAAAGTGATTCATCATGAAGATAATAGAAAAAACTGAGAGACGTGAAAGACTTCATGGATCCTCTCCAACTATAGGGGAAAAGATTGAAATTATTTCCCCTCTCCAACTCACCCCAATATCTCAAAGGGTCTGATGAAAAATGGATAAACCTCCCTTACTCTAACTAACCTCTGCTAACCATTTCGAGGGGGAAATTTAAGAACACATAGATCATAACGAAATACATCAAGGGCCTCCTCATGCGATATACATAAAACATCATCACATTCTGTGTTTCGTCTATCCTCTCACAAACAATATGCAGCTTCTCTATCAAAAAATTCCCCATTTATGGACTATGAAGTGATTCTTTTCTAGATTCTATCTAGCTCATGGGTGAATGAAATAGTCTTACATGAAAACAATTGAATGGAGAAATACCAGTGGAAGATTAATATCCGTTATTGTGATAAAAATTTACCAATGGAATGTGTCACAACCCCGATCTAGCAATGTAAAGGATGAACTCCTACAACATGTCCTCCAATGTTAGGATGGTCCAAAATATCTTTCCATCCATCTATGTGTGGAAAATAGTGATAAAAAATAACTATGTTCTGGAAGAAAACTACAATCCCTTCTAGACTCACGAGGTAAACCATGCATCCCAATCAGAGATGATGGATCTCTAAAATCTATATGGTTGCACAACCTCAACCACAAAAAACTGAGCCCTAGAATTTACCGTGCTTGAATAATTAATCACTAATAAGTGATCTTAATTATTCATCAGATCCACCACTATATAGATTTCATCACTTCTTCTTTGAGTCAGGGGTAACACCCATGATGGTATCCATCGAGATTTCATCCCACAACTACTTGAGGACACCTAGTGGTTGGATCAAACAACATGGATAATAGTGACCATCCATCACCAGCAAAAACACTATGAACTTCATCACAGACTCTACCACTAACCATTTATTTGGGGCCACCAAAACTATTCTCTAAATCTATCGTATATCATATGAATTCCAAATTGTATTTATAAGGGTGAAATTTGAATCTCATCAAGAACTCTCTAGGTCATCACCACTAGAACATATGTCCTCACAAAGAATATCATCTGATTATAACCATCATATGACCATCCCACTAAAGAATCACCCAAGACAATGTGATCGTGAATCACCTCTACCTATGAGTCTCCCCACTATGTCTCATCCCAATATAGAATTAGAGTGGACTTCACCATCATCTGAAAAAAGACATCATCTACAGTTGTACATTCTGGTATCTATGTGCAAGGATTCCAACTTCTCCATCACCTTCATTGAATCTACAGATTATGGAATGACCTCCATGTATGAAATCCTACACAAATAATCAGCCACAGCAATACCCTTATTTCAGGTGTAAGAAATCTCGAAATCAAAGTCTTAGAGAAACTATGTCCACATTGTTTGTCACAAGTGCATATATTTCTGGGAAAGGATATATCTCGATTTCTTTTAATCCATGAAGAAACCAAAGCAACCCCCAATGAGGTAACATCACCACACCTTTGGTGTGTACATGGACATTGATTTCTCTAGATCTTGGGTAGTATAGTTACAACCATGGAGAAATAATTGGCTAGAACCATAAGTGATCATTCCCCACTGTTATGTTAGCATGCATCCTAATCCCAGACGAGATGCATAAAAAACACAATAAACTTTAATCCCTCAATTAATAACTAGAGAATTAGAGAATTGAATAACATCCCCATTAGATAGGGAATTTATTCAATGAACAGCTCGCTCCACCAAATATCATATTCCTTCCTAGTCAAATCCCCCAATAGAGCTGCGACGTGAGAGAAATTGGGTTCAAATATCTAATAATAGATTCCCAAACCGAGAACACTGTGAAACCCTTAAAAATTATTGGGTGATACCCAAGAAACAACCACATCACCATTTTTAGGTTCCCCAATAATAACCTATTGTGACACTGCATTTCCACGAGAATTCACCACTCATGTCCAGAACATTCACTTAGATAACATTCTATAGAGTTAGTGGTGTCGAAAGACCTCCAAGAATTTCCTATGATGCTTGGTATGTTCCTCCTCTTACTTTGAGTATATCATTATTTCATCAATGAATACAATGTAGACCTGGTCCGAGAACACACCGAAGATGGTGTTCAAAAGTCCCATGAATACAGTTTATTCATTTGTAACCCTGAATTACATAAACATGTTCAGGAATCCGAATTCTAAATATCACCTCCTTGATGCTAAACTAATGATACCCAAACTGCAGATCGATTTTAGAGACCCATCTTTCTCCCCTCAGCTAATTGAATATATCATATATACTCAAGGAGATGGTAATATTTTGGGATCATTACAAAATTCAACCTCTAGAAGTCTATGCACAACCTTAGATCATCATCCACCTTCTTCAAAAACAAGACTAGATCACCCGATGATGACACAATAGGATGAATTAATCCCTTATCCATTATATCATATATTTAAATCCTCAACACCATCAACTCTAAAGGAGATATCTGATAGGGATCCATAAAAATTATAGAATCCAAAAGATGAATGTCTATACCAAATACAATATAACGACTAGGGGATAGAGTTTCATCCTCCACAGGTAGGACATCTATGAACTCCTCAACAACGATAGGAATCTACTGCATCTCAACATCCACTGATTCGACTTAAATATCATCCAAAAAGGAAATAGTGTCCCCCATACACTTACTGCTCAAATGAAAATCCACACACCAATGAATTCCACCAGCTTTGCACCCATGTATGAACCCATGACACTCTTTTGGAAGAATTCGAAAACAAAATTCCTAGATTACAACTAGTGA
Source organism: Viscum album (assembly GCA_963277665.1). Lineage (NCBI taxonomy): Eukaryota > Viridiplantae > Streptophyta > Magnoliopsida > Santalales > Viscaceae > Viscum > Viscum album. Next base: position 321,783,424 of record OY728119.1, on the reverse strand, counting down.
ATGAAAATGATGAGATTGTATGTTTTAGTCAGTAATACGAAAAATCCCAATGTGACTAATGTTTCCCATTCAGTAATCTACATCCCCGACATATATCAAACTAGCTGGTCTAAACTATGACTAGCGTACTCAACATCAAGGGCATGATAAGTATCTCAACATCTTGTTCCAAAACATGGGATAAATGGCATAAAATTATAGAGTATTAATATCATGAGTCAAAATAAGAATAAGAATGAGTACTAATCAAACTGATCCAACCTCAATTGATCTTAGATTCTACTAGAACTAGTACCTCCGCGATGTGTAACTGATCATTATTAGCTCCTATTCCCCACTACAGATGACCACTTACTTGACCATTCCAATGTTGTGTTCCCTATGGAACTCCCTAAGGTAGGCTTATACCTTACCCATCTCCTCTTAGTGGAGTAGGAATCTTTTTTCACTACTACTAAAATGGTCGAGCTAGAGGCCACTATTGATGTGGGTGTTGAACCTATCGACCTCCACCATTCTGAGCCCGAATGGAAACTAGGAACTGAATATGATGATTATCAATAACTTTACATACAAAAAACACTGGCCCTAGTCCCACAAGAGTGGGATGAGGACTATAAGATGGAAATATAAACTACTAAGGTCACCTCCCAACTGGTCATAACGTTGAAGGCCGTGAAACCCATGACATTCTATTGAATACATTTCCCTTCAAATAACAAGGCCAATTACCCACTAGAATTATACCTCTTCAATGAGTGAAAACTCTCAACTAAAGCCACCATCTATTTGAAATCCATGTATATCAACACGGTAAATGGAGTAACCTTGTACATGTGATAAGGAAAAAATTTCATCCTTTATTAATTTCACACGACCCTCCTCATCCAGAAAGATATCTAGAGAAAAATGAAAGAGATCCTTGAATTTCAGCCCTGGTTCTTATACCGAAATACTCTCTTCTTTGATGAGGATTAACTCCTGCCTCTTCCCAGCTATCACTGTTGTAGAGTGAAATTATTCTCGGAAATCCACATAAAAATTGACCCAAAAAACATCATCCTCTTTCCTCTGCCCAATCTAAAGCGTCCACTACTAACGTGCAGATATGTGCATCTGGATCACCTCCATAGGAACCATGTTCTTCATAGGATCCCAAATTAAGGGGTTGGTGATCTCAAGGTACTCATGATATCTCTTGGTCTACATGTAAAAAAAAATTCCCTCGTACATTCATATAGTTTACCACTAGAATGAATGTAATGATTACTTTTACAAGACATCCTCCTCCACTAGGTCAACACTTCATCGATCAGTTGGGTCGGCCTACGGAGCCTCTACCTCTTGTACTATACACAGACGATTATAGTGTCCAATAACTGAAAGGTAAACAATGAAATCCTACACCCATGTAGTATGGATTTTTTTAAGTTCATATTAAATAATTTTATTATTATCGCTTTAAATATTTGAAAAGGCACTAATTCAAAGAAGTTAAAAATTTGTTATGATGTATATAACTCTCTAAGGTTCTCCACCTTGCAAACGGTGTAGCCTCACCTAGTTATTTGGAAGGATCATAGTACTTGACTCAGATAATATGGGGGACATATATAATGTGTCCTATCTAGTCATCCCTTTCCTATGACACACCACATGACCACCTAGCACTATTTCCCTAACAATCTTTGAAGTCCTTACTATTCCTATTCCCAATACCATCGTATCTCTCATCCCTCACCAATGATACCATTGAATCAAAACCCCCTCCCTCCAAAGGTTATCATCTTTAGAGGGAAATGAATGATGAGAAATAATAAACACTGATACCCACCTCCATTAAGCCCAGGGTTGGTGACCAACTCAAAGGGTATAAAAATATCACAAAATGGAAGTTATTAACCTTTTTAGTAAATAGGTCGGAAGATAAGATGTATCAACCATAAAAAAGCAATTAACTTTATAAAATAAATTCAAAATATATCAAATTAGATTTTTTTATAAATAAATACTATTGAATAATTTTATCCTGGGTAAATACCACAAAACAAATATCCACAGTGACACATCAACTATCCCCATGTCTAAGATTGTAATTCCAAGCATGGTCTCTATAGTTGTCTTAGAAACCAAAATAAATTTTATATACATAGTTTTTTCATAAAAGTATACTTAGTATGAAAAAAATAGTCTCATGAACATGTGGAGAATAGTACTAATTACCCCCTGAGAAAAGAACAAAAACCGAAAGTACCTAGTCACCCCAAAATTACCCAAGGCACACTCACCATGTAATGCAATTGAAGTTAATTAATATATAGAACAATGTTTATAGTGTAGCCAACCCCACAATCCAATTTATTACCCTATCCCACACCCTAAAATAAAATTTCATGGATCAACCACCTCTTTTGAATGTACCACATTACATGTCATCCTTATAGACAAGGGCCTCCTAGGTAGTCCCACAACCTAGGAAAATGAAACACCTCACATCTCTCCCACACACAACTAGCATCGCATCCTGGTCCCGCTATAATCACCGAGGCCCCATAGCACATCACATCTCAATAACACCTAGAAACTAACAACACAAATCAACTTGAGTACACCTGGGAAACAACAACTAATCTCATCCTAAAGGCACGTGAAAAACAGAACTCACCCAAAAACACATAGGCCTCAAAAACCACTACCTACCCAAAGTATCATGGGAGAAAAACATCCATGAAGAGGGTTATGGGATGAGTGGGTGATAAAAAAACAATTCTCTCACTATGATGTTTGAGATGGAAAACCCCCCTTTACAATTGGGATGTTCGTATCGTGTTTCCCAACTAGGGTGGGGTGCATATAGAAATCCAAATGAAGTAAAAGTATATATATATTTATATAGTATCAAACAAGAAAACACAACCAAGGGGTTCACAATAAAAAAACCACCATTTCATACTTCCAAAATTTATACTACATCTAAATAAATTATTTAATAATAGCTATTATGAATTTAGAAGTTGATAAATGAAATCCATCCACAATAAGACACAACTCCAACATACCCCCATTTAACTCATTTTACCAAACATAATTCTTTTAAGATTACAATTTATTCACTCCATTACAACCTGAGAAACTACCATGAAAAACATAGGAAAATATTCTCAAAATAAAAAGAGACAGTTGTAACGTCATTTGACATACCAGAAAACCAAACAACTTACATAAAATTTCCTCTCTATTTAACACCCATAAGAACTACTTACTTCATTATTATTCAAAATTATTCACACACTACACATACCCTAACTAAGAAAGCTACCAACATACAACCAAACCCCATAACACAACTCATCACATCCAAATCTGATAGCCATGCTGTTTAACATCACCACACACTCACACCAATAACATAAACATAGAAAAACCCGAACATGAAGCCCCACTGCTCAACCACCACCCATCCATTCAACAATTAGTTGATATCTCAACATTTTATTCCATTATACAACCCATATCACCCTACTGATAGTCGTTCTCTCAGCTACAACATAATAAAACCAAAAAAATAAAAAAAATCAAACACGTAACACAACATCACCAACCGATAATGGTGCATTCAGATTTAGCAATCACACGTTCTTGAATTAATCTTTGAAAATTCAGGGGTTATCATAGAGTAAGTTTAATAATCGTGTATCCATTAATTAAATTCAATATACATGGTTAAAAATTTTCATATTCACATACTCTTTCATAGAGGATAAAAAATAAAAATCCCCAAGACATCACTTTTATGAATACAAATACCATAAATGGAGATGATTTTTAGTAGGCATATACCCTATATAGATCAAAATATTTTAAACCAATAAATTTTTTAAATGTATCTATTTTACCAAACCACAATATCTTGATGTAAATAGAATATGTTTTCATTATTTATTTAAAATTATGATATCTTAACCAGATAACATTCATACACCCACCTCTCATTATAAAGAATATAATAGATGAAGGGATCCCTACTTTTATGAATTGAAAATTTATAACCCCTCCTTGTACAAAAATATGGGGTGTAGAATATACAAGAGGAAACTCCAGGGTGACACGGTTCATAGGGATATCCAAAATGCATGATCACTTGAGGAATAAGGGTTTAGGAATTCCCAAAACCAAGGGATAAGAAAAAAAATAGAAGAGTGAATGTATCCTAGCTTTAGAAAGGCCAGATCCCGTATCAATATATGAATGGTTATAGAAACCAATAATGTTGGATCACGAGAAAGACCACATATTTGGGATAACATAAATCCTCCCGAGTATTTGGAAATGAAATATATAACATATATCCATTAAAATGGATTAAAATTCTATAACATGCTTTTAAACCAACTTTACCTCATTAAAATGATAAATGGTTGAATTTGGGAAAATTGTTAAAAATTGGAACTTTTGTAAAATTGTCCAAAAGAATCGGTGTTGGAAATGTCACCAGCGTGAGTTACTAATGGATTTTTCACTAATGAGGCTAACTGATTCCACCTACCAATTTCTCCTTCTGATTGATGACTCTACATTGTGGCCCATCATTAGTGAGTCACCATTGGGAGTCACCATCGGGACTGATCAATGCCACTCACCGACACCACCTACATATGCCACATACTATCACCAACTACCGATTCCACCTATAAATTCTACTTAATGAGGCTACCAATATACTTCACCCACCTAATACACCTATAAATTACTCATACTAATGACTTCTACTGATTCCACCAACCGATGGACAATCTATATCTTTAGAAAACTGAAGAAATAAGTAACTATTGCCTCTAGAATAAATAAATTACTAGATGTTGACAATGTATTGAACCTGGTGGGTTGGGGATTGGGCCATTACAGTATACTACTATATTAATAGTTGTAAACTTAATTACACCTTTCTTGGAGAGAGTATGTTGTATGTACACATGAATGTTATTTCCATTTTTTAATTGATAGAACGAAATAAATTTAAATAATATTTCAACGTTATAGAAGAAATATTATAACCTATATTTAATATATATTCATTAAATTCATCCTTATCAAGAACAATGTATAAATTACATGAAAAAATTTCACATTTCTTTGAGGATTTGGAAGTCGACACTTTGGTGCAAGAAACATTATCAATTAACAATATAATGAATCATAAGAATGAATATGTGATATTAAAATTAAAAAAATAATAATAATGTCTTAAATATCAAATAAAAAATATTAATCAAATATAATATCATCCATTTTGAGGATTTTATGGAAAATGATTGTCATCAGTTCGTGAGGTGGTTATCTACAATACAAACAATTGATGTTTTCACATCTAATTTGATGGAAGAAGATACATATAGAGGTTATGAAATTTACATAATATCATCTCAATATATTTCTGATACTAGTTTTATATATTTATTTATATTATATAATACTATATGTTCTTAACTGATTAATAATATAAAAATCAACAGTTAAGAATAGTACCACTTCTTCATACATCCAATATCGGTTTACAAAAAATACATTTTTTGGAGGGTTTTATAATTAAAAATATAATATATTTTCATTGAATTTATGTAACAAATACATTTTTGTAGTTCGTAGAAAAATAAAACATCTTATTATATATACAAAATAAAATAGTGGTGGTCAAACATTTTAAGATGGGTTGAGGATTCTAATGGATGATTTGAAAAAAAATTAATATTAGCCATTTTTTCACCCAACAAAAGTTAAAATATTAGAATATACAGGATAAATAAATTTGGTCTGGAGGGGGGTGGGGTTAAATAAAAAATATTAAAATATCATGTATATGGATTAATTATTAATTTTTTTTACTAATAAATCTGGTAGTGGAAATAAATGAACAAACATGTGGATGTTTTTCTATAAATCCAATCCTTAATAAGAATACACTATTGATATAACTCCCTAATCAGTAAGAGACGCATTGATAACAATAAAGATTTTTTAGGGAATATTTACTAAAATAGATCCTTATTTTATGTATAACATGAATAAATAGGAAATTATTTTTTACTATGAGTCATAACCCAATTACAATCCTAAATTTATATACTAGGATTCACTGCATGAATGGTCAATAATTTTTAAATTGGGATTCCTAAATTGAATATTAAAATATATTTCAGGTGTAAATTAATAAAGGTAAAGTGAATGAATATGGGATATTGGAAGTCATATTAATGAATAAAGAATCTAGAATAAAAAAGATATAAGATGAATAAAACACAAGTAGTGTATCAAGAGTGTATAATCTTATCATCTTTTCAAGGACATAGAATTTGAAATAATTTATATCTAGCACATGATATAGTTTCTAATTTTAGTTATAAATTCTCATTATATGATTAGTGAAGACACCACATTACTCTTAAAAATATATAAGTAGAATTATTAAATCCTTCATTGAATATGTATCGTATTAGAATTATTTCACATTCACATTTCTTTACAACAAAAAAAATCACATCAATTTTTTAAAAAATAAACATAACACAACAGATTAGTCTTTATGAAATTTAAAATTCAGAAACATTATTATGAAAATATCTTATATAGATAGAGAAATAGAAAAGAATATTACAATTTTAGAATAAATTCTCAAATCATGATCTAAATTCATAAAAAAATGGATGATTCAAACAAATTTTTAATCATCGAATTAAGTAGCATTAAAATAATTAAATTTTCATATATCAAAAAAATATATTCCTCAAAAATAGAAATTTTTATATAAAAATATTAATTTCAAATAGTTTTGTTTATTATAAGGAGTAAATTGGTGGATATAATGAAAATAAAATAAAATAAATTAAATATATATCTATTATTAGAAAAGATTAAAATTATATTATATTAATTTGAAATAAATAAAATAAAATAAAAAACATTAATTAATAACATGTTTGATCTATGAATCTAAAATATTCATTCATGAATCTAAATCACACATTGATCATCACAAAAACATGTTTAGAATAACAAAAATCATTATTGACAGGTTATACCTAATTATTAAAAGTTTTTAAATCCTTTTTAATAGTTTATGATAATGATATAAATATACATTAAATTTAAATACAAAAAATAGTAGAATATACTTTAGGGTTTTCACAAAACAATGTAACAAAAATTAGTTAGGGGATTTTCAAAGAAACATTTTTCTCTACTTAATAGAATATACCATGTTAATGAATCTCATAAGGGATTCACTTCAGGGAATCATAATATAGTTGACTCACATAAGGGTATTGATATTGGTTAATCAACATAAAAAATTCACAAAATGTAACTCACTACATATGTGAATTTCTTGTGTATCTAAATATCTCTCACACACAAAGTTCTGAAATATATAAATTGATTAATTTCTCTAATTTTAGAGATTAAAATGACGGTGATAACTGAATAGTTATTTTTCTTATTCTTTTTTATTATATTTATAAAATTTTAATATAGTTATAATGAAATAATATAATACATAATCAGACTTATGAAACATATGATATCATCAAAAACCAATAGCACAGCTGTTCTGAAAAAAAAAAGATGAAATTAATCTTAAAATATAGAGTTTTTTCAAACCTAATTTCATATATGATATAGTTTGATATAGAATATTATTTATTCTAATCGTATATATAAATATATATTTTATTTAAAAATTCAATCACTATTAGGTTTTATAACTCAATATATGATTGAAATATTTATGAACTAATTCTAGAAAACTAGCGATGTGTGGAACATTACATTGAATAAGAAAGAGATTTAGAAACACGAATTGGATATGTGGGATAAAGGGATATGTTAATTAGCTGTCATAATTGTGAAAACCCTTTGAAAATGTTATTTTATCCTCCCAATTTCTTTATGTAGCCATGGATTTCTATATAAAAATTATAGAACATGTTTTGGATAATCAAAACATGAAACCATAATATTTTTTATATAGTGACTAAAATTATTTGATTACGTTATAACATACATAAATTAATTAACAATTAAAATTAAAAATAAATTTAATGGAAAAAATAAAATCATTTTAATTATCAAATCATAATGTTGTTCACGGAGAAACTCAATAACCCCATTTTTAATAATTACATTACCTTATACAATTTCAAAAAATGTCCTGCTTTATTGAAATTAGGAATAATATATGTTTTAAATACATAAATACATTCATATATATATATATAATTTTATTTTATATGTTATTAACATGAATATTCATGAAATGAATGTATAATAATTTTTTAACACAAAATGATTTAAAAATTGTATTTAAAAGATATTGTAATGACATTCAATGTTAAAAAATTTAATTAAATGATGTGAGCAGAATGCATGAAGTAGTTTGAGAAAAAATATTGAAAACTATTTTATAAATTAGCATTTCATGAAAAATAATGCTTTCAATATTACGTGGATATAATATAGGGTGTTTGAGAAGTCATAAAATATTAATATAATAAAAATAATATGTAAATAAATGGTAAATATGATATAAAGAATATAATATATATTTTCTAGATTTCACGTATAATTGATAATTTTAGTATATAAAAATATTCAGACTCCTCAAAAATACCTAAAAAATATTTTTATTCCAACATGAAAAGAATATATTTTTGTTCAAATTGAGATACATTTAAAGGACTCATATATATATCTAGAGGTTGAATCTCTATATGGATAAACTATAAAACATTATATCTGGTTTTGAGTTTAGCTTTAATAAATTGTAATATGACCCCGATATGTTTTTTATAATGATATAAATGGTTTATATAAAGATAAATTGAATCTATTTTATCAATGAAAATATCCAATTTATTATTGTAAATTTGTAGAGTAGTTAAATTCAATTAATCGGTAAATAATGAGTATAAGAAATATTAGAAAATATATACTTAGCTTCTATAGAATAAAGAGAACCAAATGGTTTTTTCATGGCCCAACCCATGTTGGGGAATGAGGCACTAGTATACTAATTAGACCTCCATAGGCTTGGGGTTAGTGACAAGCGATGAAGGAAAAACATACATGGGAAATCCTTTGCCTATGAACAAGTACCCACAATCACTGCTAGATCAATGATAATGTATAGTGGAAGAGGAAAAAAATAAGAAATAGTTATATAAATATACCAAAGATGCATAAATGACTAAATAATACAAGTAAATGATAATAAACTGAATGAGAAAAAGATAAAAATACACCCTCAACAAAATATTTCCAAAACCTGAAAGCAATTGAAAGTAAAATTGCTAGGAGAGCCTCACTCCTAGGACCCAAGCTACTACCACCATAGATATTCCATGAATTTGTATCCCTATGCTTCTCTAAATTCAGAATAAACGTGTATATCATCTTCATAAGGTACGACACATGTGGGAAAAGATGATTAATTGGTTAATATAAAATACTTAGTAGGACACCTCAAAAATTTGACAGGGGATCCTTAAGAGATTAATTGATAAGAAAAGTAGAAAATATGACAAGGTACAGTAAAAGGAGTGTGTCTAAACAAAACAGAGGAGTGAGGTTAGGACATCCAAACATAATGAGTAATAAATGTTAAGAAGATAAACAACTCGTTGAGTCTTCACTACCTATACCATGAGAGTAGACTCATCCAACCGTGAATAGATAGACACAGAAATAATGTGGCCAACCCCACATGTCTTCGCCTCCCCTGTTAAGAGGGTAACCATTACCCATGGAGTGGGTATAGAAAATAGAATATATATATATATATATATATATATATATATGATCAATCAAGGAAACCTAAACGAGAGAGTGTAAGGGGATCTCAATCTCACAGGTCACCCTAATAAAATGAGTGTCCAACCATCCTAAAAGTAACCACCCTCAATGCCCAACATCACACTCATCTTCGATAATAATCATGTCAAAGGTAATCAATCAATGCACATCAATACTATCCTCTTTGGGTGGCACTGTCTCTCCCACACGATTTTATGTCACATCACATGGATGCATCTTGATGGGAATATAATCTCTCTTCCTAGAGAGTCGAAATGAACTTAATTTAACAACTCATCACTATGTCACAAAGTCAAGAGGTCATGTCTGTATGTTGAGGACCCATGCCCAACCCAGCTGGAGGATGCCACTCTTCATTGTGAATATGTGCCCAAGTATGTCGAAGGGATCATCACATTATAGTCAATAGAAACCCACTTCCGAATGATGATGGAGGGTACTACCTGGAATTAGTCAATGATTGGAACACTCTCCATCGCTACTGGAGGGGAGCCCCAAACTTCCATGAGAGACATATTCCCTCCCTAGCATGAGGTAGGCCCATAATATTCATCGAGGACCATTCCCCACCCCAGCTGGAGGGAAGACCAGAAGTACTTTGTCCATTCCTGAGGAATGGTATCTCTCAGCAAGAAACAAGGATTACTATACATCCCTTTATGATGGTACCCCTATGAAATCAAAGAGGAGCTCATTGGCCATCCCTACTAGATGTCACATCTCAGAAAGCATCGAGGATCACACCCTTCATCCCTAATGGATGGTATATCTAGAAAAAGCATTGAAGAACACATTATCCATCCTTGTGGGATGGAACCACTCAGAAATCATATAAAAACACACTAGTCATCCCTGCTAGATGATAAACATATAAAAACACTATTTTAGTAATCAAGTGCTTCACTAGATTGGTTTCAAACCTGAAACATTCACATTGAATCTCATAATGATCTACACAGATCCTATGGTTCTCACACGTTGTGTGACCCCACTACTTCATATGCCAGTGTACCTATCCATTCTTATGTACTAAATTGCTAACATGTACCCCAAGGGGTTCAATGCCCCCCCCCCCAATTACATGTCTCATCTAGTTATAAGTTCTATGTGCGCACGATGATCATTGTTGAACCAGATGGTCAAAATCTTATTTTTCTAACATGCCTACTCAAACAACCACAGATCATTAGACTACATATCTTCATACATCTTATCCACTCTCACAAGGTTCGATACTGACATGATTTTTGGGATCTCGTCAACCCCTTATGAAGGATCTTCCATTGATATTTTATTTATTCTTACAAATTTAATGATATCAAGGAAAAGTAAAATCACAAACAGATCAAACCATTTTGATCATTTTTCAATGTCTGTCACAAGGGGGAAACACATTATTGGCCAAGCTAATCCAACGCTTGTGCGAGAACTCTAATTCTAATATTCCTCTGTAAGATACATCGAAGAAGTAGGCCTATGATTTAATGTGGGTAGGGCCTGAAGGAGGGGATGTGCTATGGGATATTGGCATTTTTTGGATGTCAAGATTGTGACGACATATTATGATAGATCATGGACACCCATGAATTCTTTCTTATGAAGAGGTGGTATGACAAAAAAGTGGTTCTTGTGAATGTGGATGATCTCAGTTGATAGGAAGAGTGGGAGAGATATTTGGTGGAAAGAGATTGGAGCATGACATAGTGGGTGGTATACTAATCTATTATAGTTTCAGGTGGGAGGTTAGAGCAATTAATATGGGAAACATCAATGAAAGGCAGTTGAATGATGATCGAGTTCAAGACTTTGAAACAACCACGATTGATGAGTAGGTGGTTTCTAGTGATGAGTCTGATGAGTTCTCACCAAGTGATACTACAGATGACCTTTATGATAGAGGGCCTCATAGGCCAATAGGCGGAAAAGAATGATGGGGAAAGGGAGAAAGGACTATTCATACATACCTCTTATAATGGAAACAAGTTTCTCCAAAAAGTCAAAGGACATAATGATGGCATGTGATTCCAAAAAAAGGGGTGTCCATGCTGAGCTCGCTGATTATGGTGCTGCATCCCTTCAGCTGTTGGAGTTAGGTGCATCTCATGAGAAATCCTTAGAGCTTCTTTCAATTTTTAGATAAAGATATAGTGAAACTTATTTTGGTAATTAATTCCTATTGTGAAGAAGATAATAAGATGATGGGAAAGTTTCGTAATGTTGAAACCAATGAAGAGCAGAGTGCATGGATTGACAAGCATGACCTTATACTGATATGGGGATATAATGATTGGAATAATAATGAAGAGCAGTACATGAAAACATGGGACAAGATGGAAACTCATTTTAAAGACATATTAGTGGGTGTTCCACACATAAGATTGTCCTCTACCACATATAAATATTTTAGGGAAAATTATTCTAGTTGGATTAAATTTTTTTAATGGTAATGTATGTTCTCTCGAGCATGAATTGGCTGGTTTCTCACTTTTACCTTAAAAGTGTTTTTTAAAATTTAAAAAGATACTTTGTAATTCACAAAAAATGGACATCTAAGGAAAAAAATTTATATTTTGGGATTGAATTTGAATGGAATCTCATGGGGTGCACAACTCAATCCTTAAAATAAATATATAGATCTTTCCATTTTGATCCAAATGGAAAAATGTACAAAATTGACTAATAGTTATCCTAAATGGATACTCAGTTAAAAGATATATTTCAATCCAACATGTGTGAACTAGGCTTTGTGGTGCCTAAATGTCAACATTTTATTAAAAATCAAACGTATTATTGAAATGTTCGTAAAATTAATAGTGTTTCGTTTCCACTAACGATGAGCCAAATGGTTGTTCAATTTAGAATATATGTTTGATTAATTATTTCTTAATAATAATAATAATAATCATCATCATCATCATCATTATAGGATTTTTTCCACAGAACATACATACCAAGACTAATAATTACAAAACATGTATAAAAATATATATCTCGATGAGTGGTATGTATGGGCATACATGGAGCATCAGTCAAACATATGGAATATAAGATATGAATATTTAAAGGAGTATGACCCGGTCTTAACTGGTCTGGCCCATTCTGGCTGGACCCCTCTATCTAGACGAGACAACATCACCATCAAACAGGCTTGTCATGCATCCATGACCAGTCTACCACTGACCATTCCTAGAATACCTCCTCAGCATCCAGCTACACATGTTGTCACTCCACCTTGGTCGATCTACATCAATACAGCACACCCTACATTACTATTCCCCTGTGGGAATGTGGTTCCCCCACTTTACCTAAATGATGGATCCTCTAAAGCAGCCACATCACTGTCACTCTCTCTATAGCAATTGATGCCACAAGCCCATCCAAGCTCCATCTAGCACACCGCCACGTAGACGCTGACATTCCGGCAGACTCGTGGCCACCTTGCTTTTCGACCCACTAGTTTTTCTCAACTATGATCGCTTCCTCCACATGGCCCACCACTCTTAGGCATATCCACCTTCAATTTATTGTTAGTGGCCCTCTAGTTGTCTCTTCCACATACAATCGTGTCTCCACTGGATGACCATAAATATTTCAATACCAGTTCTTTGATCCAAAGGAAGAGAACATCCTAGAACTAACTTCACTATAGAATTAATTAAATATTTTATGTGTCCAAGAATAAACATCAAAGAAGAAGAATAATGGGAGAATAACATGAATAAAAAAATTTCTAGAATGGATTGATGGACATGTTAGTTTGGACAACAAATACGATTAAGAAAATGATGATACAAATGGGAAATGAAGGATTTTAGAAAAAGAAACATTAATCAAAAGCTAACATGGAATAATACAACATATATTTGATTAACTAAATGTTGCAAACACATTCACCTCTCATTCGCTGCGATCCATTGGAGATTCATCAAGGCATATATGATTTTTTCAAATAATAATGTGAGAGATAAAGAGAGGATTTGTAGAGAGAGAGGGTATTATTGGTAACTGCAATCCTAAATCCATAAATTTCTATTTATAGGAGCGCCACTTTGGAAAACATTCTAATTTTATTCACCACATAATTTTATGTCACACTTAAGAAATAAACCTAAATAAAAAATCCTCTGTGGTCTCAATTTTCCAATTCGAGTCCCCATTTATAAATTGTTTGATTTGGCATTAGAGATAAAATAATTAGGTTTAATTATTTTATTTATGTTTTTCCCCTAGGAGAAATTTCTCATAAAATTCATGTGCCAAGAAACGATATTCTCCTCCTAGGTTAAACATAATGTTCTAGTCTCAACTATGGACTTGGATTTCTAATATGAGTTACCATTTCAGAGTTATCCTGTTTCGTCACTTACATAGTAAAAAAATAAAAAATAATTTTATAAAATTAATTTCGGACACACCAAGTCTTGGAAATGAATTTTTTCTCAGTTCCTAGACCTAGAAATATATGTTGAATTACTTTAATGTAATAACAAGTTGAAACTGGGTATGTATATTATTTCCCCCTTCATGATTTTCTTCCATGAAATGTAAATGTAGGGAGTCAACTCGGGTTACAAATCCTACACCTAGCTCTCATAATTTAATGAAATAATACACCTTTCCAAGTTGGCATAACATGGAAACCAAAGGGATAGTCTATCCGCATAATGTTTTCTTAGACTGATGATGTGCGTTGAAAAAGGCCGATATCTACGCATCAATGACATGTGGGATATATCGTGCAACCACTCCAGCTATTCCATGTATGAAAATGTGTTAGAAAGAATTTTCATCCTTTTATAGGGTTTTGAATAGCCCGATGAAACTCAGGGGATATTTTTTCTCCTTGATAAATCCTCTACACCCCACATCATGACAGGAATCATTATTTTCTCTAAGAATAGGGTCTTGTGATTCACACCATTAGAATGTCCATCTGGTAAACAACCGAATGACATCTGGTCAGAAAAGACTCCATACTCGATGCATCCCAATCGAGACCAAGTTGGATGCTCATGAAGTGAATGAGTCATTATAACTGACTCATGATAAACTATTCCCCTCTACTCCAATAGGTCCATCTAAAGGTAAGGAAACATTTTTTAAACACAATGCACTAGGAAATCATAGGACATCCTTTGAAGGGAATCTTCTATAATGTTTCACTTTCCCAGAGCATGGAATATCTCAAAGTTGTTTTCATAAATGATGTTCCACCTGCTTTTTTGCCTTAGTTTCTATTATACTAAAGGAAACACACACATTAGACTTTGGTGGATAGAACAAACCACAACACTCTCTACTAGAAGATATCTTCTCTACATTCTTTGGATGAAGACTACTGATGTCAGCACAAGGCAATGAGTCATGTAGTATTGTTTATTAGGTCTCCATCAAATCGACTTATACTTGATAACTATTGTATCAATGTTGAATTTGATCAAGAAAATGTATGTATAAAACTTGAGGTTAGTAAACTCATCCAACCATTATAATCTAGGAACAAAAAGCATGTGGCATACCCCGCATGTCTTTTCTTCCCCCAAAAGTATCTAAATCACCAAAATACGCACTCCTCTACATGCACTAGTGGAATTCCAAGAAAAAGGAGGTCATAAATAAAACTCCCCTAGTAATACTAGAACTTACTATGACACTCCATCTCACAACCTCTCCATGAATGCACAAGTTAGAGGGACTCTTCCACCACACCATGATACATTCTGTTTTGGGAGGCACTGACTCTCACTCATGGTTTTTCAAACTCTACAAGAACATGTCTCAATGGGGGAAGGACTCATCTTATACATTCATTTAATGATATATTGAATAAAACTAATACATTAATACAATGAAAATGCATGTAACATCGATAAAACCTCAAGAAACAATTCTGGTAAAAGAGTACTTCAGACATAATGTCTAAAATTTTATTCTAGAAAAGGTATAAGAGACACATTGCATACCTCTTATCACCTAGTTCTCTTCAAGATCATAGACATCCAATGCTTGTAACTATATTTGGTCCCAACTACTAGCTTCTTAATCATAATGTGGGTCCCCTAGGGGTAATTGGAAGACCTCATAATATTGTTCCCCACATCTAGCTCCTCCTACTCCTCTACCAACACCACATCTTTTGGGACCACCTTCATCAAATCAACATCACAAAAATGGTGGTACACCGACTGTCTTTCTAGTTTTATCAGCATGCCGGGTCGATTAGTCTCATTCCATGTGATTTTTCCTTCAAAATAATATCATCGGCCCTTCCTACGTTTTCCCCAGGCATTACACATCCTAAGCCACAAACAACAACATTCAACTAATAGATAATGTGGACTGAACCTGTAATAAGATCTTATTGTATGATGCCTCCAAGCCATCAAAGTCCTCTCATCTATGTTTTTCCAACTACCACAACTTGGCTTATGGAACCCATAGGAATGAAATATCTCAAACACTATCACCTGTCCCAAAAACCTATCATTGGTGGGGATGAACAATGGAATTATGATGGTATAGAACTCTATGTGGAGTCCCCAATCAAACTTATGCACTCATAAGTAGCAGAAATGGATCAGGTCCAGAGAGTAGAATGTATGGTTTGTTATCCTAGTAATGTACTCATTCATAGTCATCCCTCCCAACTAAAACTATACAGGATCTTAAATCTGAATGGAGTACAAGATGGATGGGTATTAACTCATCAAGAAATATCTACTAGAAATCATTCCACGAGAGTTTTGACTCATCGAGTATCTGAGTAAAGATGCCCCACTAACACCCTGCTACTCCATGAAATACTCCAGCTACCAAACCCACCATCTAATCTATTTGTGTCTGTAAATGCTTCAAGTGGTGGACCATTGAATCTAGCTAAACCTATGATCCCATAGGGTCTGTATCACCAATACACCTTAGAGGTCTATGGTTATAGAACTCACTGAATGCACTCATCCAATGAATTTTCTCAGCCCATTCTACTAGGAATGCCTTCTTCTAAATAGGTGGATGTGATTCCTCCTACCCACCTATAGGAAATGGATCTCCGGATGGATCCTAAACTAAGGCATCGTCACTCCCTGGGTCATCGTCATGATTCCAAACTATTATCCTGAATGGATGCTCTCACGATGGTATCATGATTGTTATAAAAATAACTATGGTTATATTAGCATATGTATATATGTGTGTGTGTTTTCGTGTGTGTCAACAATAATAGGAAGATGAATCAAGGACAATAAAATACTGAATTATAAAAGATTCATGTACCATTGTTCCTAACAACAATATTTTCAGGGTGATAGTTCGGTAAGCGGGTAACTGGGGTCCTGGTGAATTGATACATTAGCTGCCCATACCATCTCTAGACTCACTTTTTGGGAGAAATTACCAAGACACATCATCTATGTTTCCTTAATCCCAACAAATTCCTTCTTCAAGGAACTAACGAACAATTTCCCAAGGGTCAAACTACCATAGATATCACTATGTCACAACTCGACCCGTGATTGGGATCCATCGACAAAAACCCAAATCCCACCTCTATAGGCCAGGGGAAACACGTGCTGATGTGAAATCAAACTTAGGGGGGGTCTTTCCTAAGTACATGTACTTACATACATAGAATACTAAATTAAATGGTTCATATGAAAAATAAAAAAAGATGAAACACTGATTTAGATAATCAAAACATGCATGAACAACATAATAGTACAATTATGGTATGGTATACTAAAAATGGAAATGTGAATAATACATTCCCAAATTGAAAAGTGCCAAAACCAGTTTAAAACTGAATAGAAAAATCTCAAACATAAACACAATCCAAGTACCCAATCTATGACCATCTTATGTGGTCCAAGAACTTGTATCTCTTTGCTTCTATGAATTTATGATCTACCTATCTATCATATTTATATGGAATGAAACATGTGAGAGAAGCTCATTCATGGGTGAGTATAAAAATATATTGTATGAAACCATGAAAATGTGATCTGTGATAGATATGAGATAATTTTAAAAGGAAATAAGTAGATGCGATAATATATCAAAAAAGGAGTGTGGCTAAACCAATCCAGGTAGTGAAGTAAGATCATCAAATCATAATGATATAGAAATGGTGATAATATAAACTTATCATAAAGTATTTACTACCTATTGAAAGTGGGCTGTCTCATCCCACCACAAGTAGCTATACACGAAAATAAAATTTCATACCCCTTGAGTCTTCTCTTCTCTTGGATGGAGTGTAACTAAAACCCAATGTATGGGTACTAGAAATATAATATATGGAAATATATAAATATATATTCCTAATTAAATAAAAATAATCAATATAGAGTAAGGGGATCTCCATGTCACAGTATAACCCATGAAATTGAGTAGCTAATAGTCCCTTAAGTAACCACTATCGATTCCCAACATTCCACTAATATTCCCTGAACTATAGGTCAATTGGACCCAATCAAAACACTTTGATACAATCATTTTGGGGAGGAACTGTCTCACTCACATGTTTATTGGTCATGTCACAAGGAAATATCATGGTGGGAAAAGAATTCCTCATCATTGAAAGTCCAAAGTTACCTCAATGCACACATTGAAACTTTTCCACACTGTTTATAGGTCATTTATCAATGCGGAGTATCCATGTCAAACCTCACTAGATGTTGTATCTCTTGATCGGGTATACGTTTCCTAATATGTTAGTGGGAATCATCACCTGAATGTTGATGAGGTCCCACTTTCCTGCCTTGTAGGAGGGTAATGCCGGAGAGGAATCATCGATGGGACCCAGTTCTCATCACTAGTAAAGGGATTCCCTAAAGTACCATCGGGGACCACTACCCAATCCCTCTAGATTTAAACCTAAAATTCTCAATGGGAATCACTACCTAGTCCATGTGGAGGTAATATTGGGACATCTCTGGCCATCCCTACTAGATAGGACCACTTAGAAAGCATCAAGGATCACTTGACATCATAAAAGGATAGTACCTCACAAAAAGAATTGAGGGACACACTAGCCATCCCTTCTGTGTGGTTTCTCTCAGAAAGCATCGAGGAACACATTGGAAATCCCTATTGGATGGTACTTATCAAAAATAATCCAGGAACACATTTTCCATCCCTATTTGTTGGTACCTCTCAAAAAAATGTCATTGTGTTCATTGGTTTCAAACCTAGATATTTGTCACACCCGAAACATTAACAAAACTTCTCATAAATTTGTAGACAATGTAAATTGGGTGCACACGTCATGTGTCCTTGCCTTGTATCCTGGACATGTACCAAACCATTCATGGGTACAAAATGTGAACGTGTACCCCTAGGCATACCATGGTGTCCCTTGGATTACATGTCCCATATAGTCAGAATGTTGATGAGCGCGCAACAGTCATCATTGACCCAGATGGGTAAAAAATGTAACTTTTCTAACATGCCTCCTCAAACGGCCCCAAAAAATTCGATTTCATCTCTTAAATCTTCATCTCCACTTTTATATTGGTTGATTCATACCCCGACCTTGGGTTCTCTTCAATTACATTAAATTTTATTCCAATGATATTACTTTAATTTTTAAATATTTAATGAGATCATGAAAAAATCTCTATATATCCAAAAAGATCACACCATTGCGTTCATTGTGAAATAACACACAAGATTGACTACTAACTATTTCAAAATAGTTAACTAATGAAAAAACACATTGTATTGACAACTCATTCTTCCAAGATGAATAATCTATGAAAAAATTAATTTCACCACAACACGTGTGAACTTTGGCTTTTAGGGATTACACCTCAACTCTAATTTAAAAACACAAATGTAGCCTAGAAAAGTCCGCAAAAAGACTAGGGTCATTCCCGCACTGATGGTACATCAAACACATATCCTATTTAAATGATATGACTAATGCATGATTTGTAACGCCCCGACCCCAGCTACCCAGAGTCGGTGCATTACTTCGTAACATTGGCATGATCACAAAAGATCAAGTCTCGAAAGACCGATTAGTTTAGTAGCCTTGGAAACACTAGATACATTCGTAAACGTTACATTACATCATAAAGTGAAAAACTACAATAACAAAGTCTCCATAGTCCACACTCATATCCTCTTCTGACTATCCCTGCAGGTCATTCATAAAATACTTCTTCACATCCTGGAAAAATATTAAAACATTGAAAGGGGTGAACTCAGATGCTCAGTAAGGATAACAATATTGCGGAAGCTTTCATAAATAAACATAAACATTTAAGGCAATGTATAACTAAAAAAAAGCCTTTTTAAACTTGAACATCAACATAATATGGAAAAAGTAAAATGAGATAATGCCATTTACTTCTTCACATGGATATTCTACTGGTCGAATAATCACATGCAATATCAATAACCACTTTCATAATGAGGGAATGTATAATGCCGGACATTCTGAAACATTTTGTCAAGGCCTCAGCCAAGACGTCTAAAATGATTAAGGCCTCGGCCAAAACCATAAATCAAATTGGGAAAGGGCCTCGGCCAATTCCACGTCTAGTTGTCTCATGAGACATACCGATGCATCGAGGAGCTATAGCGGACTCCACCCGTCACTTATTAAGTCCAATACATTCCTCATATGAATAGGTTTAAACATATCATAAACCATAACATAATCGTATCACATAAAACATGGATAAAGGAAACATAACATTTCCACATTTCAATCACAAGATATCAATACAACACATTGATATAATAAAAACGCTTTCAAAACCATTTTCAATACCAAAATAAAAGAAAAGTAAAACATGGTATTTATTTTTCTTTTAAAAAGAAGGTATGGCTTTTAGAGGAAGCCGAAACTCAAATAATGGTCACGGCGGTGGAGAAGTCGTTGTCGCCGCATAAGTACGGAAATAAAAACATTCCCTTTTTTCGTTTAGCAAAACGCTTCATATAAAAAGATTCCTTTTGAATAAACATAAAAGTCAAAGGGGTTTATACACCGTATAAAAGAAAGTTGTGTATAAAACCAAATATGCCTCAATGAAAGGGGATCGAGACGAAGTCCTTAAAAAGATCATTTTTAAAATAAAATAGATCTATTATGTGTATTCACTATAGGTACACATAAAGAAAGTAAAAATACATAATAAGACATAATAATATCCTGACATAATTTGAAATTAGGAGATTAACCCAAAGAATGGAAGTTGGGTTAAGAAGTTCCCTTACCTCGTGTCTGACTTGACTCAACCGTTCTTTAACCTCCTGAATAATAAACTAGAGTTAATATATACCTTATTAAGAACCATTTTTAATTTCATTATCCTTATTATATCACTTATTACAATGATATGAACATTATGTAATTATTTAAGTTAATAACGGTCGTTTTGTCGATCTTTGGTACTTGAGTCAACAATAAGCTTCTTATAATTACAAGTTGTTTATGTGGTGAAATATCCATTATATCCAGAATTATATTCATGATTTAGATGTCATATATATCTTATATATCCAATATATACATTCATTTATAATATTACGTAACATTTAGAGGTAAGAAATGAAATGACCGTTCATGGAGACGGTAAGCCGTACGTACGCATGAACGCTACTTTCATTTGAATTTCATATTTAATGGAACTAAATCATAATGATATAAATGTATAATATAATTCCAGTATAATATAGTGTATAATAACATTTACTCCATCCTTTATACATCCCACATATGGCATTAACGATTCAAATCACTTTGAGGGGGCGGTAGTCCGCACTTCCTAAAATGAAGATATCGCGTATACCCATAATGGAAGCCATAAAGGTAAGACACAAATGAAAAATAAAGAAGCATAAGTAAAACATAAACACATTATATATCATATATAAATATAGTGACATCTTAATGGCCACCTTTGAAGGTGTTATATGAGTGTTGAACAATCATCGTTTCGTGAGGCAGAAATTCTCCATCCACAGAAACCGTATGTTCTTTAACCATTAGATGTAGGTGTGTGTAAGTGTAGCTCTAATCCTTCTTATAACAACATCCTAGTATATTGAGGATACAGGTGTTGTTACAAAAGAAATGAATAAAAAGAGTTTAGGGGGTTGGAGAAGAAAAATAAACCAAAACAACATTAGAGAAGACATTACCTCAAAATCGGGTAACTCTTTTTGATTTGAGCCAAAGGCTTCCTTGGGAAGAGTTCTGCCCAAAGTGAGGATTCTAGGAGTAAGAGGGGGAAGTTGGGAGAGTATTTGGGCAGAGGTTGGCCGAGCCAAATGGCTTGAAAGTGTAAATGAGGTGGGAGAGGTGGGGGCCTTTTATAAGTGGAGAGGAGGGGAACTTTTGGAAAGATTGAAATGTTACATTATTTCACAATGCTTTTCGGAATCTAAAGGTCCCACACTTATATAATTCGAGGCTAAGGTGATAAGGGTTCGAACTCTCCTCATCCAATTGGCTTTGGACAAGTGTAAGCCTTGGATTTTGCATTATCTTCCCATTTTATTTAAATCGTTAAATAATGAGGTCATCACTGCATCATCATGATGTCATAAATAATTTAATTTATTTAATGTCTAAAAATTATAAGAAAACTACTATGATGTAGGAAATATTATTATCTTTCTAATGAACATTTATAATCAAAATTTGGACTTGTGTAACCCCACTTAAAAATTGTTTTAGTAAAACATTTTATGTTTGTGTCATTTTTTACTTTAACATTAAATAAAAGTTATTTATGTCATTTTATAAATAAAGTGGCTCCATGGGGTCCCCAAGTTGACCCATGGGTTGTCTCGGTCGGTCATGACTCATCCAATAGGAGTAGGACAAGTGTCATGCTCATCTCATATTATTATAACATTATTTGTACCTTAAACTACACTAATTACCTCTAATCGCGATTAAGAACTTAAAAGTTACTATTCAACAAAAAATTATTTTAATCTCATTGAACCTCATTTTACTTCTTAATGACAACCATGTATGTCGGATTTTTGAAAATCAAATCACAGAAGTGGTAATATTTCATTTTAACGAAAAATCAGTTTTTAACAACCACTTAGTGGTTTCACTATTCATCAAAAATTGAAGTTTTTCAGAATAAAGCCAAAATTTCACCCTAAGATATAATTGATATTACGAATTCAAAAATGATTTCTATTTTACAAAATTCCAAACATATTAGTTGAATTAATTAATTTTATAATTAATTCCCACTGTCACAACAAATAGCGTGTTTTTAAGAAACAATTTATATCAAAATATTGGCAATTGTTTATGTCCAATTTCAATGTTAAATTAATTCTAATGACCACCATTGGATAAAATGGTAAAAATATATTCTAATTATACTCTAAAACCACTCAATAGTATAATTTATCACTATGAATTATTTTGATTAAAAAAGTTGTTTTAAGTATTTTTCACTATTCATAAAAATATTGAAGTTCTCAGAAAATTACAAAAAATTCAACATAGGCTAATTTCAATATTAGGAATACAAAAATGAAGTCCATTTTGAAATATAAAATTTCTATAATTTTAAAAAGTGGTTATTACTATTCATAACGGCTATTTTGATTAGTTGCGGTGTGTTAGAACTCGAACTTGCGTACAATGCAAGCTATTGCATTATTGAATGAGAAGCGTATCGTGGAAGCTTGGGGTGTTACATTCTCCCCTCCTTCAATAAATTGCGTCCTCGCAATTTGAAATTTTTCTTTGATAATAAAAGGATGAAAATAGAAAATACCTTTGTGGAAAACCCACATCGGAAATAAGGTTAATAAATATATAACATTAAAAGAAAGAAGGATAAGTACAAAGGTCACCCGATATAGCCCATTCTAGGATTCTATGAAAATATGGATATGGAAGAAAAACAAACCATCAAGGTCTGATGGAGAGTTATAGAAAACAGGATTAGGAGAATGTTTAACCATAAGAAAATCACAAACTTGTGATTGGTTAAACGGTCATTGAATCCCCTGTTGGAAAAGTTAACTGACAACATTTTTGTTTTAAGTTACCTTTTATAATGTTGAGGAATTTATTTAGGAGATTTACTAAGAACGTAAGGGAATATACATACTTTTTATGTATACTTTCATTCGTTAATAAATTTTTACCACAAACCCAACTTTTACTCCAAATGGTAACGGAACTCAAAAATATTCTATTTATCCTAATTGTATAAGGTTCAAAATGTTAACACATACCATTTAGATTAGTAAAACTATTTTGTAATAACCAGGGACTTCCTGTAGGCTAGTGGTTGGAAATAATGTCCTGTCGCACTATGGTTGTGGGTTCGATTCTTGCAGCTTTGTCCGACACGACGGGTTATTCCCCACCCTGCAGGTTGTCCTTTTCCTAAAACTATAGTATTATAATATTCCAAAAATAATCTTCAGAAATTCTTTAACCTTAAACAATACTATCCATGGTTCAACTTAATCCATTCCAACCTTAATAGTTATCCAAATTACCTCCGTCCAGACTTTCTCTAAAAGCTCTCTAAATTCCAAAATCAATTGTAACATCAGATTCCCCAAACAACGAAAAGTTTCTCTTATTGTCACATACTAAAAATATGATTACCTTAATCATATTAAAACCTTACTGAAATTAACAAGTACTGCAGTACAATCCTTATATATATATTACATTATTCTTATAACCAGAATATAATCCTTGAGTCCAAAAGCACCAATACATTAGTTATTCTGCTTCAACTGTAGTAACAGCATAAGATTGTCCTTGATCCCTTGGCCTTTTCTGAGGTAAGTTTCCCTGACGCTTATGACATTCATTTGCATAATGACCCATTTCTCTACAATTGTAGCATTCAACTTTGACAGCCTCTTTCTTTCCCTTGCAATCACGAGCCTGGTGACCCTTTTCTCCACATTTATAACAAACTCCCATTCCTTTTAGGCAAGTACCAGGGTGATTCTTCCCACAATTATCACATATTGGAAAATCCTTCTTTCCCTTTTTCCCTTTATCTGTCTCTTGTTCCACCGTTCTCTTCTTCTCTTGCTTTACTTTGTTGTCATAAGACTTAGAGAATTCCTTTTCTGTCTTGATAGCACACGAGACAATATCTTCGTATGATGAGAAGGATTGTGATACCAAAGCTCGACGGAGAAATGGTTTTAACCCATCAAAGAAACGATCAATCTTACTCCTTGGGGTACGTATATAATCGGCAGCATGCCTCGCTAACCTTGTAAAGTTAGCCTCATACTTTGCGACATTCTCATCCTCCTTCTGCCTCAGACTCAGAAATTTCCTTTCCATATCTGCTCGATGGTCACGAGGAAAGTATTTTTCTAAGAAAAGATCTTTGAACTCCCTCCATTCCATATTCGATACGTCATCATCTTCCTTTGTGTTTTGAATCAGCGACCACCACTGATCGGCATCTCCAGTGAGGCGGTAAACTGCCATGACAACCTTCTCCCTTTCACTACTCCCCAAGGCATGGAATATTTTCTCTAAGGAATTTATCCATTGCTCAGCTACTATAGGATTTATACTCCCATTGAAGGTTGGTGGTTGTTGCCTCATGAAGCGGTCTAACATTGATCCACCAAGTTGCGGATCAGGGTGCTCCATACGAGTAAGGTTATTATTCATAACCCGAGTGAGTTGTCCCAGTATGGTAATAAGTTGATCAGCACCAGTTGTATCTCCAGATACACAATAATTATCTTGATCAGGAGGGCAATCCCTACACGGAGTTCGTGCATTGATACGGTTTCCATTCCTTCTACTAGGCGCCATTTCTAAACAATGGCATAAACTAGATTAGTTTATGAATCAAAATACATAATTCCATACTTGTAAAACACTTTACATAAATTGAACTATTTATGGATATAATCCATAATCATAAAAAGAAATGTTTTCTTTGAGGAAGTATATACTCATAACCCTTCATAGTGGTTTGTAAATAAAATGAGAATTATCCTAAGCATATCCCCCGGGAGTGTCGTAACCAAGAGTGTAGCAAGGCCCGTTGTCGTGCACCAGTTCCCGTTCGAGTCTAGCTCAAAGCGGTGTTTTCGGGTATTACCCCTAGGTACATCTGTGCCAGAGCCGCCTCTACCTGCTCGTATCTAGACAGGGATGTATTGCTCGGAAAAGTCATAACATCTCTATAATACCAAAATTCTAGGAAGTTCTTCTATACTAATCCTCAAAGTCTATCTTTGGGCTATGTGCTCTAATCAGAGTTTATCTAAATCTAGCTTCCAAGGTTAGTACTAAACTGCCTCTGATACCAACTGTAACGCCCCGACCCCAGCTACCCAGAGTCGGTGCATTACTTCGTAACATTGGCATGATCACAAAAGATCAAGTCTCGAAAGACCGATTAGTTTAGTAGCCTTGGAAACACTAGATACATTCGTAAACGTTACATTACATCATAAAGTGAAAAACTACAATAACAAAGTCTCCATAGTCCACACTCATATCCTCTTCTGACTATCCCTGCAGGTCATTCATAAAATACTTCTTCACATCCTGGAAAAATATTAAAACATTGAAAGGGGTGAGCTCAAATGCTCAGTAAGGATAACAATATTGCGGAAGCTTTCATAAATAAACATAAACATTTAATGCAATGTATAACTAAAACAAAAGCCTTTTTAAACATGAACATAAACATAATATGGCAAAAGTAAAATGAGATAATGCCATTTACTTCTTCACATGGATATTATACTGGTCGAATAATCACATGCAATATCAATAACCACTTTCATAATGAGGGAATGTATAATGCCGGACATTCTGAAACATTTTGTCAAGGCCTCGGCCAAGATGTCTAAAATGATTAAGGCCTCGGCCAAAACCATAAATCAAATTGGGAAAGGGCCTCGGCCAATTCCACGTCTAGTTGTCTCATGAGACATACTGATGCATCGAGGAGCTATAGCGGACTCCACCCGTCACTTATTAAGTCCAATACATTCCTCATATGAATAGGTTTAAACACATCATAAACCATAACATAATCGTATCACATAAAACATGGATAGAGGAAACATAACATTTCCACATTTCAATCACAAGATATCAATACAACACATTGATATAATAAAAATGCTTTCAAAACCATTTTCAATACCAAAATAAAAGAAAAGTAAAACATGGTATTTATTTTTCTTTTAAAAAGAAGGTATGGCTTGTAGAGGAAGCCGAAACTCAAATAATGGTCACGGCGGTGGAGAAGTCGTTGTCGCCGCATAAGTACGGAAATAAAAACATTCCCTTTTTTCGTTTAGCAAAACGCTTCATTTAAAAAGATTCCTTTTGAATAAACGTAAAAGTCAAAGGGGTTTATACACCGTATAAAAGAAAGTTGTGTATAAAACCAAATATGCCTCAATGAAAGGGGATCGAGACGAAGTCCTTAAAAAGATCATTTTTAAAATAAAATAGATCTATTATGTGTATTCACTATAGGTACACATAAAGAAAGTAAAAACACATAATAAGACATAATAATATCCTGACATAATTTGAAATTAGGAGATTAACCCAAAGAATGGAAGTTGGGTTAAGAAGTTCCCTTACCTCGTGTCTGACTTGACTCAACCGTTCTTTAACCTCCTGAATAATAAACTAGAGTTAATATATACCTTATTAAGAACCATTTTTAATTTCATTATCCTTATTATATCACTTATTACAATGATATGAACATTATGTAATTATTTAAGTTAATAACGGTGGTTTTGTCGATCTTTGGTACTTGAGTCAACAATAAGCTTCTTATAATTACAAGTTGTTTATGTGGTGAAATATCCATTATATCCAGAATTATATTCATGATTTAGATGTCATATATATCTTATATATCCAGTATATACATTCATTTATAATATTACGTAACATTTAGAGGTAAGAAATGAAATGCACCGTTCATGGAGACGGTAAGCCGTACGTACGCATGAACGCTACTTTCATTTGAATTTCATATTTAATGGAACTAAATCATAAAGATATAAATGTATAATATAATTCCAGTATAATATAGTGTATAATACCATTTACTCCATCCTTTATACATCCCACATATGGCATTAACGATTCAAATCACTTTGAGGGGGCGGTAGTCCGCACTTCCTAAAATGAAGATATCGCGTATACCCATAATGGAAGCCATAAAGGTAAGACACAAATGAAAAATAAAGAAGCATAAGTAAAAAATAAACACATTATATATCATATATAAATATAGTGACATCTTAATGGCCACCTTTGAAGGTGTTATATGAGTGTTGAACAATCATCGTTTCGTGAGGCAGAAATTCTCCATCCACAGAAACCGTATGTTCTTTAACCATTAGATGTAGGTGTGTGTAAGTGTAGCTCGAATCCTTCTTATAACAACATCCTAGTATATTGAGGATACTGGTTTTGTTACAAAAGAAATGAATAAAAAGAGTTTAGGGGGTTGGAGAAGAAAAATAAACCGAAACAACATTAGAGAAGACATTACCTCAAAATCGGGTAACTCTTTTTGATTTGAGCCAAAGGCTTCCTTGGGAAGAGTTCTGCCCAAAGTGAGGATTCTAGGAGTAAGAGGGGAAAGTTTGGAGAGTATTTGGGCAGAGTTTGGCCGAGCCAAATGGCTTTAAAGTGTAAATGAGGTGGGAGAGGTGGGGGCCTTTTATAAGTGGAGAGGAGGGGCACTTTTGGAAAGATTGAAATGTTACATTATTTCACAATGCTTTTCGGATTCTAAAGGTCCCACACTTATATAATTCTAGGCTAAGGTGATAAGGGTTCGAAATCGCCTCATCCAATTGGCTTTGGACAAGTGTAAGCCTTGGATTTTGCATTATCTTCCCATTTTATTTAAATCGTTAAATAATGAGGTCATCACTGCATCATCATGATGTCATAAATAATTTAATTTATTTAATGTATAAAAATTATAAGCAAAATACTATGATGTAGGAAATCGTTTTATCTTTCTAATGAATATTTATAATCAAAATTTGGACTTGTGTAACCCAACTTAAAAATTGTTTTAGTAAAACATTTTATGTTTGTGTCATTTTTTACTTTAACATTAAATAAAAGTTATTTATGTCATTTTCTAACTAAAGTGGCTCCATGGGGTCCCCAAGTTGACCCATGGGTTGTCTTGGTCGGACATGACTCATCCAATAGGAGTAGGACAAGTGTCATGCTCATCTCATATTATTATAACATTATTTGTACCTTAAACTACACTAATTACCTCTAATCGCGATTAAGAACTTAAAAGTTACTATTCACCAAAAAATTATTTTAATCTCATTGAACCACATTTTACTTCTTAATGACAACCATGTATGTCGGATTTTTGAAAATCAAATCACAGAAGTGGTAATATTTCATCTTAACGAAAAATCAGTTTTTAACAACCACTTAGTGGTTTCACTATTCATCAAAAATTGAAGTTTTTCAGAATAAAGCCAAAATTTCACCCTAAGCTATAATTGATATTACTAATTCAAAAATTATTTCTATTTTACAAAATTCCAAACATATTAGTTTCATTAATTAATTTTATAATTAATTCCCGCTGTCACAACAAATAGCGTGTTTTTAAGAAACAATTTATATCAAAAGATTGGCAATTGTTTATGTCCAATTTCAATGTTAAATTAATTCTAATGACCACCATTGGATAAAATGGTAAAAATATATTCTAATTATACTCTAAAACCACTCAATAGTATAATTTATCACTATGAATTATTTTTATTAAAAAAGTTGTTTTAAGTATTTTTCACTATTCATAAAAATATTGAAGTTCTCAGAAAATTACAAAAATTTCAACATAGGCTAATTTCAATATTAGGAATACAAAAATGAAGTCCATTTTGAAATATAAAATTTCTATAATTTTAAAAAGAGGTTATTACTATTCATAACGGCTATTTTGATTAGTTGCGGTGTGTTAGAACTCGAACTTGCGTACAATGCAAGCTATTGCATTATTGAATGAGAAGAGTATCGTGGAAGCTCGGGGTGTTACATGATTTCATAATAATAATAATAATAATAATAAAGTAGTGTGTTTTACACCACCAAACGCTGATAGAAAGTCTCAAAATGGCCAAAAAAATCTAATATTATTTTTCTCAATGATAGGGAAGTATGGCCACATACATCAGGTTAAGTAGATTCTAGAATTATGTGATACAACTATTTAAAGTTTCATGGCTCGGTATGAACCGGTCAGACCAATTTCTATAGGACCCCTCTGTCGAGGATGGCCCACCCCATTTAACCCAGCCAACATCGTCATCTAGCTGCTCAGATGTGCAGCCATGCCCAGTCTCCCATCGGCATGGCGTTCCCTTCTGCCTCACCTTCCAAGTGCAACAAGTGGCAGTCATCCTCGGTAGACCCACGTCAATGCAACATGTCCCACATCACCCATACACAATCAGCCCTTGGTGCCTCCGCATGAATGTGACATCAAATCCTTTGCACCAGTTGCCTCGCAATCTAGCTCGGTGTCCCAATCGACGTTGAATGCCCAGTAATGCTCCACTCATCGCACTGCAGCCTTGATGTTTCCATCCACGTTGACTCCCAGTCTCTTTGATCCCTGAAATGCTAGTCTCCCTCACCCCCAGCCAACACCTCTATATGGTCCACCACCTCCATGCACCATTTCCAGTTGTCGATGGATGGTGGTCCTCCTATTGTCTCTTTTATGGACCACCACAACTCCACCGAATGTTCATATATTATTTTTATACTAGTTTTATGACCCTCAATTGATCTATTCACATACTTACGCTTCTATTGATGATCCATTGTAAATTTTACATGCCCAAGAATAAATTTCAATTAAACCCAAGAATGGGAAAAGAACACGAAGACCAAAAAAATTTCCATCATGGATTGAGGGATGCTATAATGTAGCCATCGATGATGATAATCAAAACAATGATAAAAATGGGAAATGAAGGATTTGAAATCAAGAAACATTATTCAGAAGTTAAAATTTAGTAATATTAAATTGATTTGATCAATTAGATGTCACCAATGAATTTGCGTCACTTACTTTTTGATTTTTCAGAGAGTTATCACGGTATCACTTGATTTTTTTAAAGAAAAAAGGGGGAGAAATTATGAGGCTTTGTAGAGAGAGTGGGCCTTAGAGATACCCCTAATCTCATGTACCTAAATTTCTATTTATAGAATCTGGTCATAGTGATGAAATTAGAAATTCGCATTCCCCTTAATTTTATGTCACACCGAGGCAAATCACCACATTCTGAACTCAATAATGGTTACAGATTTCTAATCTGAGTATCCATTTGAATATAATTTTATATGGTATTTGAGATAAAATAATTATGTTTAATTATTGTACTTATTATTTCTCCCCCTATGTGACTTTCCTCATAGAATTCCAGAACTGAAAAATGTTATCACCTACTTAGGGTAAACAACGCATTCTAGACACGATTGGGGCCTAAAATTTCGGATTTGAGTTTTATTTTTAAATTTATCTAATTATATAAACATTAATATTATAAAAATACACAATATTTTTATAATATTCATACTGGACACACCGGGTCCTAAAATTGCATGCCATCTCAGTTCCTAACTCTAGACATTTATGTAGAAATATTTCAAATTCTTAGAATGGGAAATCTGTATCTCTATAAATCCATTATTTAAAGACAAAAATTTACCTTTTTGAGGAAAATGACACGTATTTGATGTTATTTTTCTATCCATTGAATAACTTTAATGATTACAGGTAGAGTGTTATTTTAAGTAAAAAATATACATAGAATAAATTAAACCAAAGATAATAGTTCATTTAAGATATGTAATTTTTATTATTACATCATTGATATTACTCTCTTTAGAATCAGATAGATATCCTATGCATATGAAATATAGTGAACATGATATTGGGTCCATATGTGGATAAAAAATCAAGCATCCTAATATTCTTCTATAAAGGATAATATAAACTTATTTACAAAAAGAATCAACATATAATTTATAACATGTACTCATATGATTTGGCAATCATATGAAATAATCAAGAGTAATCATTTTTACTAATTCCTTAGAATATATTTATTGATTAAGAAATATTAAATATTTCCTTTGAGAAATTTGATAATGAAGAATGAAATTTTTATCCCCATTTAGCTCTTTTCAAAAGCATATGACATCATAATAGGAAAATAATTATAATTCTTTTCATTAAGAAAAACCAATTACTATATCATCATCATATAATATTAAATTAAAATATATTTTAAAATTATTTTAATTATAATACATGGATTAATATTAACTTTCATGAAACCAATATTTAAAAGATATTTGTTATTCCACCCATAGTCAGCATGATTTAATTAATCAAGACTATACAAATTTTAGGTAGATTTAGAAAATTATCATTTAAAATATTGTTGGTTGAGGAACATAAGATTCTTTATTAATGAAAACATTTTACAAGTTAATTTTAAATTACATTTGATATACAATAAAATATACATAAAATAACTCACTATTATAATATCATAAAAAAATGTTGAAAATTAATTTTCTAATTCTATACCATATTATTAAAAATGTCCTTGGGAAACATGTATTGTATTATATTTGAAAATATTTTTATATTCATCTATTTTTGATAAATATTCAATGATTTATGATTAAAATTTTATCTGAATTAAATTAAAATAATTCAAAAATATTACAAATTAAAAAATTATTAATATTTTATTGAATATTAGTAATCCAATTTTTATCATTTAAAAAATTATAAACCTTGGAAGGAAAACAATTAAGAAGAAAAGTAGGGTTGAAAATATATTTATGTATTTATTATTGTGTTTAAACCATAACATACATTAAAAATATAAATGTAAATACGATTATATATAGGAATTATCCATTGTCTAGGACCATATTTCGAAGCATCCTCCAATAGATACATTATATATATGGTTTTTATTTCCATAACGAGAATCAATGAATTCCCATTCTACAATTTCGAAAATAGATAGGTTAACATGACAAGATTCATCAAAAATTATATGGATATATTCTTCAACAGTCATTGTATTATTGGTATAGTATCTATTTGAATTACTATTTTATAAATAACCAATAATGATAAATCAAACAATTTTATCACAAATATTATCTATGTTATATTTTTTATTTAGGATAACACCTTTAAAATAGAAAAAATTATAATAACAACCCTTTGGTTTTTTACCATAAAAATATTTCAATGGGGTTTCATTTGAAGTGTTCCAAAATATAATCTATTAAAAACCTATGAAGATGTAATAATAGATTTTATCCAATAATACTTTTTTATATCAAATTCAATATGCATAGTTCAAGCTATGTTTGGAATAATATAATTTTTCTCTTTAAGAAAACTATTTTACTATTGTGTTGTAGGAGTAAAAAAACATTACCATAACCATTTATTTAAATAATATTATAAAATTGAAAATAATAAATCCCCCTCCACATTCACTTCTATGTAAAAATAATTTAAAATTATTTTTAATTTAGAACTAGGAAACCAATATAAGATAATATTTCAATGTTTTCATGCTAATGAGACATTAAATAAACCTATGTAAATCTTTAATCCTCATAAACAATGAAAAATATATTTTGTAATACTAAACAAGAGTTGACCATTATATAAAATAATCAAGATGTAAAATTTATAGAGGTATTTAATTACAAATATTATTGATAGATTTAATACATTTTTTATGTTGCTAACTTTTAGTCACGAATAAAAAACATAAGATTCATTTTCTTTTAATTTTGGTTAATATAAAATTGCAAATTTATATATAATATCTATATTAATTCGAAATGAGAATTTTAAAGAATATTATTCAAAATACCATCACATATTTCAATATAATTTAGAAACATTACATATTTCTTACATAGATCATATTAATTAACATAATATATATTATCATTTCCATTTTCATAAAATAAAATAATTTCATTTATAACTAATTAATAATTATAATGATAAAATTGGACATGCATACCAATATCCAAGAATTTTTAAATTCAAATTGTGTAATCTTTATGAGTTCATCATATAAAACATTCAAAATTAAAACAATATTCAGAATACCTATATCAAAAATTCATTTATCTTTTTCATTATAGTTTTATCAAAATGACACAATGCCTCTATAAAATATAATACTAAAAAAATAAATTATATTGGTTACCAGTCATGCACTAAAAACTAATAAATTGGTGCACCACAAGTCATTTTTCAGTTGTTAAATAACATTTTCCTATTAAAATCAAATATTTTACAATTTTACTAAACTTTATATTTTGTATCCAACTAGGATATAAATAGAATTCATAGGTACCCAAAAATATTTAAACCACATATAGAGAGGTATTGTATTGGATAAATATTTTATAATAAAATAAATTTTAAAACCAATATATTTCTAAAATTTCAAATAACATTCATTAGAATTGATTATGTACATACAATAGTTAAATAAAGTAACGGAAGAAACATTTCCAATAGATATTTAAAATAAATATTTTTTTTATAAATTATATATGAATGCATTGTAATCAATACAACTTTTGTATTTATTATCATCATTATAGATACCATTTTGTGAAATTATTCCATTCATTGAACAAAATTAAACTATATATCATTTATGATTAACAATTCCTTTCTAAGACAACAATTTTCTTTAGGATCATTATAAAATTCAGACAACATCTTATCATTAAAACATAAGGATAATTATTTTTAATATACATCATTTTTTATATTTAATTTATTTCAATTATCAATAAGACTCTTATTTACATTATTAAATTCATTATAATATTAACTAACCCTTTAAAAATACTTTTGAAATTATTTATTTTCTCATACAACTCATAAAATCCATATACACAACTAGTTGAATAGTAACAATATCCAGAATCCGCAATATAATAATTTTTTTCAACATTAATCATATCATATATCATTATTTTTTTATTCTAGAATCATATTGCGAATAATATTTTTTTTGTGAATCTCCATCCAGCATGATATTCACATTTTATTTCATTAATGTATTTCGGTCTCTACCATATTCCATCATAATAGAATAAACCAGTTAGACATGTCCCTTCATTGTAAAATTAAAAAACAATAGGTATGGTCCATAGATGTTGTCATTATTTAATTTTATATAATTCCTCTAATCATTATCTTGATTCTTGTTAATCATTTTATTTCAGTTAAACATGTTATTATAGTATTACATGTAATTTTTTATTAATTGTTTCTCACTTTTTCCTACCTTGGATTTAGAATAGTTAGAAATAACATTGATCTGAGATGAAAAATAAAAACCATTACTGTCTGAAATTTATACTTCCAAAATATTTTTCAAATAATTTCTATATTGTGAAAACGATCCATCGATTTAATCAGTAGGGTACCCTTTAGAATAATTAATTTCATCGACCATAACCTTTATTTCATAAAACATCATGTGTAGTGCTCATAA
This sequence comes from Viscum album, assembly GCA_963277665.1. Taxonomy (NCBI): domain Eukaryota; kingdom Viridiplantae; phylum Streptophyta; class Magnoliopsida; order Santalales; family Viscaceae; genus Viscum; species Viscum album. The sequence goes on along the minus strand of OY728119.1, from coordinate 321,747,964 downwards.
GACTCTATAATAAAGTATGTGGTTCTCTAAATCTTATCAATGATAGTTAATAAATGTTATAATGATGGTGAATGAATGGAATAATTGGTTCAAACATTAACATTCAACCATTCTGAAATATCTGTAAACATTCTAAAGCACTGTGAGTTATTTTCAAATATTATCCTTTGATCATAGCCGATTAATATTAAAAATATTCCCAATTTCATGAGATTCCATACATATATAAATATGAATAAATTGAATTATATTAATATAAAATTATAAAATATTAACACATATTAAATTTCAAATATATCAAGTTTCATTGTTTCTAGTTTTTATATGAGGGAAAACTTATTGTTACATGAATGATTTTTCCATGATTTGAAGGTGTTTTATGATTAGATGTTTTATGTAAGCCTCTATTATCGATTTCCATTAAGAATATTCATTTCTATAAACGTGATGTGGTTTTCAGAGAATATATCCTTCATTTTTTTTATTTTTTTTATATTAAATATTGGTACCTTATAATTTGAGGTCAATCAAAATACCATTATATGAAAATATAAAAATTAGACTCTTTAGAATGAAGGAAACTTTTGCAAAAAAAATAAATTTTGAAAAAAATTATTTTGTATCCAGAAACATAATAATATTGAAAAAAACAGAAAATGGAAACCCTTTTGTAGAAATGTTATTTTCATATAAGATAAAAAAATAATTTCAATAAAGGGGAATAGTTTAGAATTTTTTTATACATATAGATTAATTTTCAATTTTAATTAACTTATTTAATTGGTAGCATAAGTAAAAGAATGAATGAGATGTTGTTTTATAGAATTTTTTAATAATGTGATACAACTCTACTATTATAACTCTCCAATAGATAAGATATGAATTGTGAAATATACGGATTTTTAATGTGGAAATATATCCCAATTACAAAATTATTTTTCTAGTAGAGTATTAACATGAAATATGACTCCTATATGGTGAGTATCAAACCAATTGCATTAATTAATTTAGCATACATGATTCACAACATGAATGGTCCTAAAATTATAATTCAAGAGTTAAAAATGGATATAGAAAGTAATTTTTTGTTAATTGTACAATGAATGTGAAATAACGTGGTATATGGGAAGATGTCATAAATACTCATGTAACCAGAATGAAATAGGTATATGAAAAATAAAATGATTCCACCTGGTTCTGAATGTAGTATTATATCATCTATTTAATGTAATAGATGTCAAAGTAGTTTTTTAAGACCTTGATAGTTCACTATATAAAATTGAGAGTCAATAAAAACCATCATATTATACAGGCCACATAACTCTTCACACTCTATCCCTTGAAGAAGGAATACACTTATCGAATATGCATTGTATAGTAATTTGTTAACTTTATCACATAATCAAAAAAACAACATATAGATGTCATTTAAAAAGTTTAACAAAGTATAGTAGTCATTATACAATTTAAAATTTAAATAGAATAATACGAGATTATCAAAGAGAGAGAAAAAATGAAAAACTATTATAGTTTCTCAGCTCATGAAAAAAATTTAAAGCAATAATGGTTGATTCCCACAATTTTGATAAATTTTTAATGAGTACAATTAAAATAATTACACAATAATTGGACAATAAATGATCCTTTAAAAATACAATGTTTTAATTTCACATATGATATTCAAAATTTTCCATAAAAAAATTATTAATCATATAGATATATTAAAAAATATATAACAGTACATAAAATTTCATAAATAATTTTTTATGATTTTAATATCATAAAATATTAATATAAAAATAATAAAATAAAAATAAATAATATATAATAATATAAAATAATTTATTTAAAATGTATGTTTCATGCATAAAACAATATGAAATTTTTTTACACAATTTGTTTATGTAATTAAAATCACATTTTATAGATCTACATAATTTATATTAATTTATATATTATTTGAAAAATTTATATATTTGATATAAAAATAAATAAAATAGTTATATGATTCGAAATGGAAAAAAGTTAAACTACTTTTAAGATTTTTTGTAAACTACGTATGAAAATTAAAATTTGTTATTTTCACTTTTGTGTTTTTGAATACATAAGAGAATTGAAAATGTATAGGAATAATATAAGGTATTAATGTAAGGGATTCATCTCATAGGTGATTGAAAAAATGTAATCAATGTACAAGAATATATGTATGTGGCAAATGTGAGAGAATTCATTATATAGGTGATTTTCTCATGTTATCGAATATACAGCATATCTGAAATAAATGGAAATAAAAAAACCGATTGAAGTAATAAATTTTACAGCTATAAACATTGATAATTGAATACATTTGTTTTGGTACCCTTTAATTATAATTATATAATTTTATTAGTAATATAAATAATCAATTATATCCTCAATCAGATTTAAAAAAATGATGTTTTGATTAAAAATTAATAAAAATATATTTAAAAAAATATTAACAATTAGATTGACAATTTGGAATTATCAAAAAACTAATTTAAATAACGATATAAATAAAAATATTATATCAATTCATCAAATGAAATGTATATAATTTTCTTAGGATTATAATGAAATAAGAATATTTGGATTTATGTAGCTAATACTATAGATATAATACATACGGTGATATATTAAGAATAATTAGAAATGTGATGAATATTACATTGGCTATGTTGGATAGTTGGCATTATGGGAGAAAGGGATACATAAATTGGAAATGTGGGAGTAGTGAAAGCATATTCAAATAATATTTAAATGTACTAAATGATGTATTCTGCATATAGGAACTGTATGAAAATTGGATTTATTTCTTTTGAGTAGTAAAAACATGAAATATAGTGATATTTTATTAAATGATAAAATTTATATGATCTGAATCAATAATACATCAATTACTACAAAATGAAAAGTAATAAAAATTTAAATAAAATAAATAAATGAAATTATTTTGATTATCAAAACATAAAGTTTTTTATGGATCCAATCAACAAAAAAAGGATAATTCATGAACCAATGAAGATATAATTTTAATATATGGTCATCTAATATACATATGAAAATTATTAATCCAATTAGAACCCTTATATTTCATAACCATTTAGTAAACCTTTTTTAACATAAACCAAAATAATTAATTTTCACAGTTTTATACAATTCATTATGACAATAAATTAAACTAAAATTATGACCTTTAATTAATTATGATTATTGTAAATATAGAACACTTTTTATTTAATTTAATTTATTAATGATATAATAATTATTGTAAAAACACTTAAATTGGACGAAATATAGTTTTCCAAAAGAAAATCATTCAATGACTATAAAAGTTTTTATACACAAAAAGAACATAAAATTTATTCCAATGAACTAAAATGGAATATTTATAATATAAATTATCCAATGATACATTTAAAACAATTTAAAATATAATTGTACATTGTCATTTCAATAAACAAAAAGGTAAGTATGAATAAAAATATGTCTTTTTTTTTACTTTTTATTTAAATGTTATTACTTTTAGAAAAGTGTTAAAATTAAACTTTATGATAATTCTGAAATAAATAAATCAATAAATAAAGAATATCTTTCAAAAAAATTATATATATGTGAAAAATATATAATCCAAATAAGCCTGAAAATGATACTCACCAACTTTTTAAAATAATATTTCTTAATCATGAAACTCAATTTATTCATCTCCAATGCCTAGAAAAAAAATAAATGATTGATAAACAATTTAATTCAATATATAATAATTTAATTTCATTATAATAATTCATCATTTATAATTATTTTAATTTATATAAATTAAAAAACATTTCATGCATAAAAACATTTTTCTGGTTATCATTTTTTCAAGTTTCAATTTTTTTTAATTCTATATAATGGATTTTTTTATTATGATCCCATTTAAATAATATTATTTATGAAATGGTTCATTGTAAAATGTTTTTCATTATATCACACGATATTAAGGATAATGAACTTAATTTGAAAAAATTTGTTTCATAAAATATCAGGGTGTTATAGTCTTAGTAATTATTCTTTATTCTAACCCCTCAGTTTTTAAATAGACATATTCACTAAAGAATAAATCTCATTCTTCTTGTTGGAAAATTGTTATTTTTGAGAAATAAATATAGAGATTCTTCATTGTTATTTTACATATGGTTAAATACTATCATCTCTATTAGATTCCTGCCTTACAGTGATTTTCCAAAGCCAATATGAATAGGGAATCATTCATATTTTTCACCAACTTATAATGGTGAATTAGAAACATTGTTGTAACATACCCAGTACCACAAGCATGAGTGTATTATTATATTTTCCACAATCTTATAATTTGAAACATAGATATTATTCAACCTTAATATTCACTACACAGACCTCAAGCCTTTCAGAGTACTATAAAAAAGTTGTGGCATCACTAATTTCTCCATCAGCAACAGCTTCGATATATACCCTTTAATTGGTTCAGAATGGGGAACTACCAGCATGATACCAAATTTAACTATGTTCCATTTCTAATCATGGAATACATGGAAAACCAAGAAAGTAAACTTTTCTTCCTTCACTCAATTATAGATAGGTCAATATATATTCATATGTACTTATAATGTTTTTTTTGTGTATTTTTCCATTTCTATAGAGTCTAACATGATTTATTTCCCAATGTTTTATAGGATGATACTAGAAGATGCTTGATAGAGAGAATCATTCAATTACTTCACCTAAAAGTGATTTAGGGAATACAATTAATAAGATCATTATATTCAATGATTGGTTATAGAATATGATAGATGAAGGGATAACAGTTTATTTTAGTTTAAATTTCAATTAATGTTTTTTTATTCATTGAAATTAGATTTTATAATTAAATAAAGACTGAGAATGAATCTATATTTTATTATAATTATTAATTATAGAATTAATTTTTAACTAAATTAAATTAATAATGTTTCAATGATTCATCAAATTTCTATGTTACTGATGTAGCCATCCAATGAAACTCAAAATTATATTTAAATATCATTTTAAAATTTTAAATATTCAATATCTCTTTGTTTAATTTTGGATCATTAAATAATTCATTCATTCTATAATTAATGAATATCGTTAAATTTTTTTAAATATGAATTGAAATTTTTCATAAAATTATGTCATTTATTTATGAAAGGAAAATATATATTTTTGTGATGTGATTTTGAAATTGATATAAATTATAAAAAAAATGAAAAATCTGATTTTTAATTGTGAATTCAAATAATGTTAAATGAAATTTGTATTTTTTTTAATAAGTTTAAATTCAAAATTACATCTATTTTTTAATTTTTAATAATTATTTATACTATAAAATATTTTTTTAAAATTTTTATATTGAATAAAATGGGAATTGATCAAAGGGGGGTTTTTTAAATCATGGTCACATTCCCAAGTGACCAAACAAAAAATGTTTAAACAATCATGCATGATTTGTTTGATGATTCCACATTTATAACAAAATGATATCATGCATGGGTAAATAAATGTGGCCAAATTCTTCACCTCATGGTGAGTTGACTGGTCATAAGGAGACTCTAAAAGTGACCATTCATTGGTAGTTTGAAAATACCTTAAGATATCATCCATATTACTTAAATAAACATGAACCTCCCCTACAAAAACTCATGAAAATCCAATTGGACAAAATCAACCACATACTCATTATGAATAATTGTCCTTTCATATTGTCACACTAGGTTATAATCCCATAGTGCCTTATCCCAATCATACTATTATGTCCATAATTTCAATCTAACATCAACATAAATGCCATGATAAAATCCTTCATAAGTGGACACATTCCATGAACCATTTTGAATTTTTACATCATGAAGGGTATAAATCTAAACCACTACCAGTGAAAAATAAAAGAAATAACAATTCCCATTATAAATAAACTCAAATTCATTAATTAAATAAATATCATTTCATTTTTTTGAAGAAGAAGCAAAATGTTTGTTACTTATAAATCTGACTTAATATATGTTGAATGACCAATAGAAATGAGGTAATAAAAAATATCTCCAGAACATCCTTATTATAACTAACCCAAAAAACTAATTTTCTTTATCATTTTATTAATAATATCTTGTAGGGGATGAGAACCCAAATCAATTCATCTATTGAACATGAATGATGCATGTCGATAAAGACATGGAGATGATAAGCCACATAATTAATGTTTTACACCATTGTAGAGTATTCCACGTCGTTTTATTTTATGATTGAACTTTAATGACTATATACTTTCTAAAGATTGGAATTAAAGATTTCTAGATAGAGAATTCAAGAAGCTAAATATAGTGGATTGGAATAATATTTTTCTATTCTAAGAGTACAATTTAAATTATTCCAATGTCTAATTAATGAAAAAAATAATAATGAAAGGGATGCATCATTTCCATATTCTGATTAATACAATTTGATACAATATGGATAGAAAAACACTATATAAGATTAAAAAATTCTGGAAAAAATATTTATTAATTAATACATTTTCTTTTGTGTATTTTTATTTCTATATTCAGAAATGTCAGGGGTCCAGTCCCATACATAGATTGTGTAGTTAGAATCGCATGTGCCCATTGTTCTTGTCCAAATTCCCAAATGACTGTAGTGTATTCAGTTGATTGATCTACAAAAAATTTACCTCTAATATGCTATTTCATTGATGAACAATAGTTTTGGACCAATATATGATTTTCATGATTTTATACAACCATCATATTTAATAATACTCTAGAAAACTCAAAATTAGTGATTTGATTTGTTAGATTCATCAATTAATAAGACATACATTGATTTTAAACCAAATTCATGAAGTAGTGGAAAATTTCACAATATTTATTATGGCAATATTCTATGTGAAATCACCGTTAGTATAATGTTTTAGTAAGAATTATAATGTGAGGTTTATCAAGAACCACAAATATAACAGGTTGAGCATATTCTTGGAAGATTTTCATTCTACTCAACATTAATGTAGTGGATATAAATGAGAATAAATTTATTCTTTCAACACTTACTTCATTATTCCCCACATTGAAATTATTCAACATCTACTAATCATATATTTTTTACTTGATTTATAAATTTTCTCTGTAATTTCAATTTTAATACCAATTCTAATTTTATTCATCTATACATCATATTTTGTCCTTTTATTCAGTCTTATTGTGTTTTATTACCCCTGTTACATCGCAATAACATCAAAATCCTTGGACATAGATGGCTATGCCATTTTGATGTTATGAGGGGAATTATAGTTGTGTTATTGAATTTATATATTTATTTCATAATCTACTTCATCTTTAGAATATGTGTTATAAATTAAGTGTAGGATAGATGAGGAGATCATCACACTATAATCCTGTAAATGTTTCACAATATTATAACTGTTAGTCACTAAATTATTAGTGTATTAGGATCACAACTCATGGGAGTTGAGTCATGTGTTTTTTGGTGATGAATGATATGTGATTTCTTCCAGGTGTGTGAGTAAGATTGTTTACTATATTGAGTCATGTGTTTTTTGGTCATAGAACCCGACATCATAAAAAGGAATACTAAAAAATAATTTTAAAAACAAAAGTATGAAACGTAATGGTTACCGAAATTAACTCATCACTGGGATTCCACATAAGAGAACATAGGTGAAAATATTTATATGGAATAGAAAGCTAACCATCATGTTCTGATGGAGAGTGGTAGAGAACATTCCATTGAAAAAATACAACAATCACAAAGCCATAAATTTGTGATCATCTAAATTACCATCAGAATTATCTAATATGAGGGTACTAGGACACTGTTTTTGGGTTTCAATATCATTTTCCTAAAGTCTAAAACTTTGAATTAAAAGAAATACTTACTTGATTTTCGTAAAATCTCATCGTTGGTCTTTCCATGAACAATTTCCACTTCATATCTTGAATAAATGAATTTGAAAATATAATTTGTGAAGTGTTAGCAGATAATGTGATAGAATGATGGGTCAATCCATCTTTCTCATACAAAAGGTTATAAAATGTTTTCAAATATATGTAAGTCTATATATGGTGATATTAATCGTATATGGTTACAAAAAAGACTTATAATTCATCTACCATACCACATAAAAACAATAAAATTAATTTCTACTAACTATGGACTTCTTGTAGGCATGTGGTAGGTGATAAAGGAATTTTGGACTTTGGTTGTGGGTTTTATTCCCACATCATTGTCTGATGCAACGGGTTGTCACCCATCCTGCGGGTTGTCCTTTTTCTAAAACTACAACATTATAAAATTCCAGAAATAATATCGAAAAAAAGTTCTAGCGATAAATAATACTATCTTATAACAACATAATCTATTCCAACCATTAGGGTAATCCAAAATACTTCTGTCCAAACTCATTGTATATAGAAAACGATTACTAGAAAGGTTATATAACAAGTATGTGAATACCATCATTTATCCCCAATATATCATAAAATATATCTTATTGGTCAGATTCGAATCATATGAATACCTTAATCATGAATTACCATTGTAACTTTGTGATAACATGAATGCTATCAAAAGTTAACTCTTTCCACATTAAAAAATCCCAAAAATTCGATATAATCAAATCATGATATCACTTTTCCATTATATCATTCATGAGCTCATAAATAATATCGACCATATTATTTTCTCTTTATCCCTTCTTTATATGCATATCATCTATAGTAGAAAAATATTTTAGTCAATTATCATGGTTACCAGTACCATATAATTATTGAAATCCACAATAAACCAATACATAGATATTCCAAAACTCCATGATATAATAAATGAGATTCAACCTAACTATTTTGGAATCTCATTACATAAACACATAATCATTCCACCACTTCATTGTCATATTCAAAATCTCCAATTGTGATCACATGTGACATCCCTTTATACATTGTCTTAAGAGGTTTTTGATGTCGATCATCATTAAACCTTGGATTAGGGCATTGGTTAGCATAATACACCATTTCCTTGCACTTGTATCATTTAGTGTTGGTGGTGAGTTCCCAGTAGTATTTTCTCTATTCACATCATTAGCTACATTTTTCCCATTACTTCGGAACTCAACTACTCAATGAACTTCTTTTACACAATTAAAAAAATTTCAAGTCCCTAAAAGACTATCTCCACAATGATTATTTTGACATGTTGAGCAAAAAAACATTTTCCTTTATTTCACCTAAGTTTTGAGTATTTTCCTTGAACTTCATCTTTCATTTCTTGTCAAAACCATGAGTTGGATATGTAACACCAACATCCAATTTTACCTGGATATCACAATTCACCATATATTCATAGATACTAATGTATCTTAAAGTTAATTCCTTTTGATGACATGGTTTTAAGCCACTGAATTATCTATCATCATTACTTTCAGTTTTGATTATAAAGCCATATGAATACCTTCAAAGCCTTGTAAAATTCACCTCGTATATACCAACAGAATAATCATCCATTTTTCAAAAGCTCATGGAACTCATTTTACATATTTCTTCTACGAATACAAGGGAATTACTTATTGAAAAAAGAGTTCTTGAACTCTTCCCTTTCCATGAATTCAATTTCATCTTGTGGACCAGTATTCTTAATTAGAGTCCACCACTGGTCCGAATCACCTTCTAAATGGTAAACAACCAAAATGAATTTTTCAGGTTCTAAACATCAATGTATGGAAAATATAATTTCAATGGTACTGATCCATTTTTCAGCAATAAGTGGATCACGAGACCCACTTATATAAGGTGGATGTTGCCTCATAAAGGACCCAATATAATATTGTTCCCTTATCTGCTCATTTGGAAGTCCAAAATGAGTCATAGCTTGTGTAAGTATAGCAATAAGATTTTATACTTAATTAACCATAACATTTTGCTGTTCATGAGGATAATCACTGCATTTTCCAGTTCAATGATCATTAAAACTATTCCTCCAGGTTCCAACCACTATATAAAACCCAAAAATAATTGTGTGTGAGGAAAAAACATAATCAAAGGGAGTTCATTAAATATCTAGCGTCCTAGGTTTAATCTTAGGTTATTAATGATTGTTATCAAGATTCGAGGAGTGTAACCTATACTTATACTTATCATTAGGGGAATCCCTAGACATACCATATAAATATATGTAGAGATCTCACTAAAGTTTTCACATATTAGTTTCCAAAGGTTTACGAAACCTTTCCTCTGATACCAACTATAGAGACCCAAGCTTGATGTACATGGACATTATATTACTTTTTCGAAATACTTAATACATAAAAAAACAAACACCCAAGGACAGTAATTGTTTAGTGTCTTTTGATCCTCGAAACATAATCTCCTAATCATGGATAAATATCTAAAAACATCTCCCATAAAGATATTCACCTTTTTTTAATACCGAAAACATTTGATTATGTCATAGGGAAAAGAAAACATAGAAAATGGTGAGAACAAATTCTCAGTAAGGGTAAGCCTAGAAAAATTAAAAGAAACCATATACATTTGATCATAAAAGCATGAACATAATGTTTAAACATCAAAATCGTGAGTTTTGAAATAAATCGTTGCAGTACGTAAGGAATAGATCATAAAAGAACATGAATCATGATAACAAAGCATGGAAATATAACATTTAATAGTGGAAAACCATTAATCACATGATATGATTTCCATAGTAGCCAAGGAATTGCTTCCAAGACCATTATAGTGGACATATTCCATTACTGAACTGAGTTTAATTATCTTTCCCGCCAAGTATTACTGAACCAGATTATCTTTCCATTCGAGCCATGTTTATCTCATGAGATATAAATATTTAACCAATTCTATGTAGGGAGATATAGTTCCCACCCATCTCATAATGAAATCATTTTTACATGTGCCACAAAATAAACATAAATCATTCATCACAACCCAACGAATAAAATGTGTTTCATAAAAAACATCCCATCATCAAATAATCCATATAAAAAAATGGATATCATTTCATCATAATGGAAATAAAACCATTTATATAATAGGAACATTATATTTGAAACATAACCATATTATCAAATTTAATCTTAGATCAAAAATAGTTTAGAATAAACGCTTGAAATAAATTCATGAGGAAAATAGCATTTATTCATCAATATAATTTTTATTTTCTCCAAATGATGTGCATTTTTAAAAGAAAATATTTTTTTGAAAATAATCATGAAATGTTATAGAATAAGATTCATGGGAAGAAGGTGTTATGAAATCGTATAAATCCGTTCATGCAATATAAGTTAAAAAAAATTCTTCTTGAACATTTTCCGTAATAGTCAAAATATACCTCATATGGTAATCAAAAGAAAAATTACTTCCATACCACATAGTAAAAGTCAAATAGTGGTAAAAATGACATTAAACATATATGGAATAATATTAAAAACATTATAGAAAACATTTTTAATAAAACATGGTCATGTCTTGATAAATATAATCCCAGTAAATACATACGATTAAACAATCTCAGATAATATTGAGATAGGAATAATTATCCCTTACCTTAGGTCCAATTTCATCCATTCATGTCTGAACCTCTTGTATAATGATTTGATTAATGTCATTTACTTATTCACGAATCATACTCATTTTTATGATATCATATGCGATTCACATATGACTTTATATTACCCGTTTATTTGTCAATTCCATGTTGAAGCAACGTTTTGGATAATAATTGTTTCATTTATCATAGGTGTTTGGACTTTTTGTTCTTGATATTATTAAATATATCATGACTTATATGCCTCCAGAATTTAAAAAAAAATATTTATATATCATATATATATTCAGTGTATATAATTATAACAGATTGATAAATGAAATGAAATAAATCGTTCTTGGAGACGGTAGGTCATACATATGCATGAATGATATTTTCCATTCCTTATTTATTTGAATAGAAGTAAGTATAATACATATATATAAAAAAATCTAGTAGAATTATTATTTCATATATCTCAGTATTATTCAATATATATACTTTATAATCATTCTGGAATGGTTACCATGGAAATTAAATCTCATTGCTACGTGGAGACGGTATTCCATACGTACACTAGAAAAATGATATCATTACCATAATTTTTAATGGAATTGGAGTGGAAAATATAATATCTCATAATTAGTATCATATTATATTAATTATATATAGTTATTATTTCCACCTTTATACCCATCCATGTAAGGAGGTGGTGGAAAAATAGATTACACCACAGCGTGCAGACGATATTCTATATGTACCCACAACCAGTGAATTCATTTATCATAGGATGGATAGAATGTGAAATAGGGTTATTTCATATTTATAATAACATATCAATATATGAGTGATACCGATGTTTTTACTTTATATTTAATTAACTAAATAGGATTAATTTGAAGAAGAAATAAATTGGAATGAATCGGTAGAAGATATTACCTCTTCCTCAAAGTGCCTCCTTTAAACATCCTCTTAGGACACTAGAGTTGGTCTTTTGAGAATACAAGAACCACTATAATGTAACCATAGAGTTTTATAATAGTAACTGGCAGAGTTTATCTAATCTTGAAGGCTCAAAATTGAGTGAAAATTAGAGGGAAGGAGGTGCCCTTATATATGATAGAAGAGGGTCACTTTTGGAAACATAATAAAATATTAATTTATAATAAAACCCAAACCCACATAAAAACCTCCAAAATGACTCAACCAACAAGATAATATGATATAGGGTGGAAATTTCATCATACAAAAAAATTTTATACATGTTTGAAATTTATTTTAAACCTTATCATTTTGATTTATCCAGATTTAATCTATTTGGTTTTATTTGGAGTAATAATATTCTTAATTTTAAATGGTTATGAATTCGTACTTATGTGTTGTGAATTTTCCATAATTAGATAATTTATGACATTATGGATCATATAAATGACAATTTTTTATTTTTATATACTTTTGTTATTTTTATATAATTTAATAATATGTTATTTTTATAAAATATCAATAGTGTCAATTTTAACACTAATTTTTTAATTGAATTTAAATAAAATCCACAGAGAAGATATATTTGATTAAAAATATTTAGTATATTCCTGAAATGTCTTATTCATCAATAAAATTAATGGATCACATTAATTAGTTTATATAATATTTATATGAAAATATTAATACAATTTTTTTATATTTCATATAATAAGAAAATTACTACAACATTTTTGTATAAATATTTAATACAAAAATATGTTGCATAAAAATTATAAAATAAAATGATGAAGAAAAATCTACCATATTTCATAAGAATAATTTTAATCGAATTTTTCATCTTAAAATAACAAAATTTAAATTGTTATATTCATTAAATAAGAAGGTGACAATTTGACATCATTTAAAATAATAATATAAATGTTGTGATCTGTTTTATAAGGCCTCAAATGGTCCAAAATTATACAAATGGATGATTACATTATATATATTCTCGAATAATTTGTTTTTGTTGAGTTTTTGGGTATTTCGATGGGTTTTACTATTTTAATAAAAAATATATTATTGATTTTTCACTAAATTAATAATTTCTACATCATTAATGTATAAGATGTAAGGTAATTATATATTTCTTAAAAACTTACAAATAAATTACGATGATAATGAAAATAACTTTATCTTTCCTATGAGTATTAATAAAATAATTTATATTCTAAATAATCTAATATTAAAAATAATTTAATTGTTAGAGTTTGAGTGAGAGATATTTCACATTCCTTTAAATAAAATAAATTAAAGGTATTAATGTCATCTGAGTGACTTCCAAAAGATAATATTTTTTCCAATGTATATATTAGGATGAGTTATAATCATCCAATTATATGAAGTCAAGTTTTAGGGTAATTTTATAATTTCATTTTTACTCTTAATTAGCAGATTTACCTTTAACTATGGTAAATAAAATTTATTATAGTTACTGTTCATATTGCCCAAAAATAAAAGTAGACTATATACAAAATTTGGACCTAGTGATTGAAAATATGGAATCCATTTTTCCAAATTCAAAACACAAGGATTTAATTAATTAATTTAAAATTAATATCATTGTCGAAAAAACCGGTTTTTGTTTAAAACTTTGTAAAATATTGAAATGTTTTTACATATGAATTGAATGTAAAATTAATAATAATAATATAAATTATAGTAAATGGTAAAAATATAATATATTTATAATTTATAACCATTTAATATTATAATTAACCATAGAAATTATCTTTTTGAAAAAAGGTGTTTTTAATTATAATTTAGCTTATTACTATTCATCAAAATTTGAAGGTAATCATAATAATTTCAAAAAATTATCCAATATAAATTATTATATCCTGATTCAAAAGAATATCTTTATGTTGTCAAAATAAATTTATAAAAATTTCAAAACTTAGATTAAAAATGGGAGCCCCATCAAAAGGTGACAAAAATTCATTTTTTAAAAAATACTTCTTTTATCGGAAAAATTAAATTTGTTCTCACACCATGTTCTATAATATGTGTAAGATTAATGATAATGTTATAAAATTCAAAATGTGGTTAATACTATTTATAACAGCTAGTTCATAACAATACTATAACAATATATCGTTGTTTAGTGACACTCGGTATTGCGAACAACACACGCTATTGAGGAAGGTCTCTCTTGCCTGTAACACAAGACAGGAATATTGTTTCATATACTAGATGTTAATAAAGTATTGCATATATCTCAAACTAGTCTTGGTGTATCATATAATAGAATACAGCAATAAATTTAAAAAATATTTCTCTTAAATTTCGAGGTGTTACAAGGCTGGTAATGGAATGAGAATTTATAATCCTTCATGAGATATAACCAACTTTTTTAGTTCATATTCAACAAAATACATGTGAATATATATTTTATGCTCTTACTGTCAGTATAGATTTCACCCTTATCCCTATAAAGATAATTCTTCACGTTTTTAATTGATAGAATCAATAACAGTAACTCCAAATCATGTGTTGTATTGTATTGATAGTGAATATTACACTTCCTTTAGTCTTTGGATATCACTTTATCATTTTTCATAATTACACACCTCTAGACCATATTTTAAGCATCTATTCATACCACAAATAGTTCCCGACATTTCGAAAATGTGAAAAATATCACGGTGATATGACTCTATTTTAACAGCTTGATATAGTCTTCACATTGACTATCTAAACAAACTTTTCACCTTTTTATGTCACCTTATTTAGTAGGTTTAAAAATTGTGATAATTAATTCACAAATCACTAGTAATACACAACAATGATAAGGAAAATAAGAATCTTACATGGAGATAGTTTCCTATGACAAACATCAATTATCTTTGTCTTTAATGGGTCCATATAGATTCTAATGATGGTGATAACATGCCTCATTAATGGATCTTCCCCCATATTGAACTCACATTTACTATACATTTCATATATATTCTCCCATAAAATGGTCTCTATCACAATATTCAAATGCTTATCAATTTCATTAATTCTGTTAGAAAATATTTGAATAACATTAATAAAGACTACACAAAATTCATAAAGAAATATATAAATAATATATTTATTATGATTATGAATATTTATGATGAGTTATTGAGTTATAATGCAATAATGTTGAATTAATAGTTTACATATGTCATTTGAAATTTATTCATGGGGTTATCTTTCTTCTTCACCATTAATTAATGATATACTGGCTGTATATCCACCCTAGAGAAATAGGTGTCACGAGAGTTGAATGAACAATTCATCTATCCTTGGAAGTGAATAGTTTTTCATTATCATGATTTTTAGAGCTATTGATAATAAATGTAGAGGTTCATTGATCCATCATTATTTTTTATGATGAAAACAATCATACCACGTAGTGAAGCACTCAGATATTTTAAATCATTTTCTAGATTCTCTTGTAAATTCTTCTTCAGTTCTTCAAACTCAATGGTGGACATTGAATAAGGTGTGTTTTATATAGACCATGATCCAAGAATATGTTCAATTGAGATAACAACCACTTGATTTGGATAAAGACCATACAATTATTATTGGATAACATCAGTGTAGTTTGTCATAATGGGAATGCTTTCGAGTGTGATCTTATACACTACATCAATAATATGAAATTTATATTATTGTTCATATGGAAATAATATTCACAACTGAGATGATGATTCCAATGGATATTCATCCTTGTCATTAAACATATACAGAAATGTAGGATTCCCCAGAACACTATTTTTTATCCCCCTTTCCCAATAGTATTTATATCCTTTCTATACATTTAACCAATCCTTGAAAAATATATTTAAACACCACCAATGTTGGTAAGAAAATTTTTTATATGAGTTTTGGTCCAAAAAGATTAACTTCATTGGAGTTATATTCATTGAATGTAATAATTTCACCAATGTAATATTCACATAAAAATCAACCTCTATATTTTTAGATTTAGTTTGAATAGTTATAATAAGACTAATAGATACGAAAGAATGAATAAAAATAGAATCTAATAGTATGTTCACAATTATCCAATGAATAACTATCATAGCTATCTCCACATCATTATTGAGTTCCACCTTAGTCGTAGGGGTTGAATGAGATTTCCCGTCCTCATTTTTCATTGTTGGACACTGACGAAGATTACCCCTAAGGAGTCAAGGATTAGTGAATTGGAATCCATTGTGCCCTTTCTCCCTATATTGTTAGCATTGAAACAAGTGTGGCTTTCACCATTATTGTACTACATTATCACTTTGATATTTATGTGTTTGGTGGCATTCTCTACCACACTTGTAGCATTTCCTCACCCTATTGAGGCAATTCCAATTACCCTTCTTCCAATTTTTTTACAAGTAAGTGGTTGAGTTTTGTTAAATCATTTTTCATCAGATCCCATATCCTGAAACTCTGTTATTTGTTTATTATATATATAGCCATATGTAAAATTCCAAAACTCCATCTTCACTTTGAGATAACATCAACCAAATTCTTCATATCTCCCAAATTACTGAATAGGGAGAGTATTTTAAAAGAGTAGTTTTAGCCCAATAAACAATATTTTCATTTTAATCTCATTTTTTTACCAATCCCCAAGGATTAAAATGCATGTATTTTGATATTTTCTTCATAATCCTTGATATATTTACATTCCAATTACTTTATATCTATAAATCTTTTCATCATCTTCATCAGAAGTTTTTGAGTTGAATTTATATTAAAAAATATTTTTCAAATATATTTTAACTCCATATCTTATATTTCATCCACTATATTTGTGAACAAAATAAATAATCACCATTGCTATACCTCTTTATCTAAATGTTATATATCTAACGAAAACCTTTTTGTCTCATCATAAAGATTAAATAAACAGCCTTCACCATTGGGTTGACCTATTATTTTGTGACTAGTTGATAAGAAGAGCCACTAAATATCGGTTGTATTTTCCATATAAAATACACAATCTCATGTTTATCACTCTTAGGGTATGGATATCATTTCATATTATTCATGTTATTTTTTATAGATTGAGAAAACTAGGTATGTATTTTCTTTAAATATTGAACTCCGCCTCCCATATAATTTGGGGTGTTGTATGGGTAATCACTGTATTTTCTATTACATGGGTTATTGGCCTAGATTCTCATGGTTCCCACAATTATATAAAATAAAAAACATTTAAAATCAACATAATTCAACATGGTATAAATAAATAATTTATTTTTTTCAGAAATTATCTCTAAAGGATTTTTTGTGGCATCCCTAAAATTAGAATTTTTAAAAAATAATGCTTCTTGGGTGCTAGGTTTTATGTAGTATCATACTAATGGGTTCCAATAATGTTATAAAAGGCTAATTCCAAAACAATTTAAATGATGTTCTGATACCTACTATAGTGGCCTATCATTTTCTCTTTCATTACTATTACATCATTTTAATGATAAATAATATAATAGTGTTACAAAACCATAATCCAAATGGATAGTGTCTTTGAAAAAATAGAACCATAAAAAAATTTAAAAAACAATACATAATCATAGTTTAATTTCATCATCTCTATATTCATATTTTCCCTCATTTTCTCTTTAGTAAAAGTAGTCACAAGAGGACATGCAATACAGATTGTGGTGATAAAAAATCCCAGTAAGATGAGAGACGAGAACATAAATAAATATAATATGCATGAGAAAAATAAATACCTTCATAACATAATAATTTGATCATCATAATAATCATTATAATAAGAATTGGGTGAATTTTTTTAATGAGGAAATTCAAAATAAAATGAATCATTAATTCTCAGGGGTCAAATACCACACATAGTTTTGAACAATGATAACATCATATTCATGCATAACATATGTTTATACTCATAAAATAATTATAATTGTCAAAACATATAAATTCATGTTCAAATATATTTCAAATTACCTCATGAGATCCGTCACATTACCAAATTAATTGTAGGGCTATATAATTCTTGGTATACCAATCAAATTATAACAATTACATAATCATGCATTCCACACCGAACGCATATCAAACATATACACGAAACAACCCATAGATAAGAAATATGTTTAATAATAATTTAATATAGAATAGATTCATGATTAAATGGTAGAGTTCCCAAAAGAAAAATAATAATAACATATGTGGTTAAAGAATTGTCTATCTTTGGTGAAAAAAGAAACAATCTCAAGATATGTAAAAGATGTGTTTTTAAAATGAATAGTTATTTGAAAAAATCATCACAATTTTCAAATATTTTTTTGGGAAATATTTAAATCATATAAATGAAATGCCAAATAATAATAATAATATATAATGAATATTCATATTGTTGAAGAGAGAATAACCTAAATGAAGGAAATTGGGTTTGGGAATCCCCTAACATTATGTATGAATTATTTATTCCCATTAATATCATATATAATCAATTTATATTCAATAATTATTTAATAAATAACATCTTTTACATTTATTTGAATATTTATAATTTTATTACTTTCATTTATGGAAAGTTTGATGATTTATTGAGTTCAGTTCAATCATTCAAAAGTGTTTGTTTTCTTGATATTCCTCATCAGATCATATGTATACATGTATGGAAGATCATGTAAAATTATGATTATAATATAGAATTTAAATTATATTTTATTCATGGACTTACAGTAATATTATGTTTCTATCATAATATTGATTCCATATATGAGGAAGATTCATTAGATTAGTCGTTAATAAATTTAAATTAGATTAATTTTTCAAATATTCCATCACAACGAACTCATTTAGTTTAATTATTAAATAATATGTATATATTTTAGTTCTAAAAAGAATTTGTTTTAAAAAAAAATATGAAAAAAATAAACCATTATAATGGTTTTATGACCTTAAATAAATGTGCTATGGGAAAATGAAAACGCATCGTCGTCGATGGTGGTGAATTGATACATCACGGAAAATGTTTTCATTTATATAATAAAAATGGATAATATAAACTGTTTGATGATTGATTATTCCATTAAAATGAAAATATTACATTATAATTAAGGTAATTGAGTTAAAATTACAATTGGGTAAGGTTATGATAAAAGGGAAATAGAAAACAGAAGAAATTGAGAAGAAATTAAACAAAAATAGAAGTAGATTTTTCCTCATAATTTATTCTCCTCCAAAACCTCCATGGAGAAATTGAAGATGGCCTTTTGTATAGAATAATAGATCATATACTTGGGGGAGAGTGTTGGAATAATTATTGTGAATAATTTGGAAAATCTTTATGGATTTGGAGGAGTGAGGGGAATGTGTGGTGAAGGAGGTATTTATAGGTGAGGAGAGGGGATATTTTTCAACATTTTATTCTGTAGATTATTATTTTATGTGAGGACTATGAATAGTTTTTATTACCAATAAATAATATATTAATGTTAAAATGGGTGTATGAGATTGTGTTGATTAAATTATTAATTAATCATTGAATAGAGAGTATATTTTTATGTTATATACATTAAATTACAGTATTTAAATAATCCCACAAAATTCACATATTTTTTAAAAAGCCCAAAAATATCACCATTACCATTTTTGAATTGTTATGTTTGAAAATCAATTCCATTTTAAGAACATAATATTATTAATATTAGAAATTAATTTTTTAATTAAAATCATAATTTATTAGAATAAATTGATATTAAATCTATTTCCAATTTTACGAGTCTTTGAAAAAATATTTAATGTCTCATTAAATATTATTATAATGATATGAAAAAACTTATTAATTTATTAATCTATATTAAGAAAACATGTTTCATTTTAAATAATTACATTTACTATAAAATAGAAAACCAAAATTTGGCTTTTATAAAAGTACATACGCTTATTTTTTCATATTGAAAACATTTATTTACATATACTATGATATAATTATATCATATTCTCATTTATTTGATAAAAATATTTTAAATATAATTTTAAAGGTGAGGTTACTATTCTATTAGAAACATTATTATTATTAATGGCCATATAACTATTCCAAATCTCATGTAACTATTCCAGTGGTATATGATCCTTATTAACTATGAATATCACACATTTCATTCTTAATTTATGATGATAATGTTTTTGGTGGGATTAATATGAATTGTATGTCTTAGATACCATATAATATAATTATAGAATGGAAAAATATATTGATAAAAGAAAGGGGTTATTATATTTTGGTCAACCATGTGGCCAAACTATGTGAAACATTATTGAATGGGTAAATATCCATTTCAACCAAAATTGTTTTACGAGTTTAACCCCTGCCCACTTTTTAATTTCTACAACTATGAATGCCCCCATTTATTTCACTGATAATTCCCACGAATTCATAGACTAGGATTTTTCATATCTTTTTGTTCCATACTACGTTCCTTTTTTCCATCATATTCATTGAATTTATTTTGATTAGTATTATTTAACTCTTATTACATTCACTATTTCCCTTATTTCCAGTGATGCTATTTTGGTATAGGATCATGTGCCCTATATTTATGGTGAAAATCAATCCATCAATTTTCTCGGGATCTTGAACAAATTCTATGCCAAAAATTTATGACTATCCATTACAGGCATAAGGTAGGTGTTCTGTACAGTCTCTCTAATAGTATAGTTGTTTATAGTCTGTAATTGATGTTCTACATGCCAGAAATTGCATACGATTCTTTATAAATTAACCTAACCTTGATTAAATGAAAAATTCTTATATGTCACTTTTAATGTCACTATTATAAAATACATTAGGTTGTTTACCTCAATCTTAAATGAATTTTGGTGGGGTATACCTTTCAATTTTAATTATTTTGTAGTTCCTGTTAGAAGATGTTTCTATTCCTTATGGAAAACTGAATATTGAAAATATGGTCATTGCTAATGGTGGAAAGAACCTTCTAAAACATAGAAATTTTTATAATAATGGTTTGAAATTTAAAATCCCTTGTATTTTTAATGATTACAACGTGATAGTTGAAATTGTGATTTAATTGGTTAGGATACATTCGACATTTCTACTCCTTCTATCTAGTTTAAT
The DNA here is from genome assembly GCA_963277665.1 of Viscum album. Lineage (NCBI taxonomy): Eukaryota > Viridiplantae > Streptophyta > Magnoliopsida > Santalales > Viscaceae > Viscum > Viscum album. The sequence continues at coordinate 321,726,252 of OY728119.1, read as the reverse complement.
TATCCTACATATATGATATAAAATTTTCCACCCCATGCATATGGCTACATAAATAACATGATATTATAATGTTCCATGTTAATTTCAACTCAATGTATCTAAAGAACAAATTTCATTTCATAGATATTAATACTTCTTGGGTCCTGGTAACTCGACTCATCAGGATTCTATGGACATAACTACTCCTTGGATACCAGTTACATGACTCAAAAAGATAACATGGATATTTCTAATAGTTGACCCCTAGTTACAAGTATTTAATAGATTAATTATACATTTATACACCAAGGATCTAGATTAACCTGTTATCTTGAATGTCTAGGATTCCTTATAGATTTCACTACATAGATCCGACGACACATTAAGATTCTATAGACATCTACACTCCTTGGATCATTATAGCTTGTTTTACATAGCATGATTAGTTTCCTTGGACATAAATACTCCATATACCCTATAACATATAAATATTATACATGAATACATATCATAGGTCATTGATATTGTTGTAAATTCTTTAAAAATCATATGATCTAATTTATTGATGATACTGAGTCTTGATAGACTAGACAATAATACTTTTAATACTATATATTTTAATCATGTTATATATATACATTTCATCATCTTATATATAATTACTGGAATTATTATATAAAATTTTGGTGGTGTCCCACTATGTATTATCTCACATCCTTCTTGGGCTATTATTGAGCACGTAAATAGGATTTGTGGATGTAGGTAGAGATAGGGGGAACACACCCACATTATAATGTTTAACAGATTGTTTACTGGAAATAGGGTAGCAAAATATTGTGTTGTGGATCACAATTATATATGGTGATAGTCCCTTTTTGTCCTTTTTTACTCGTGATACAAGTATTATACTATATAGAGTTTTCATTTTTTAAAAGCATTTTTAATATCATGAAACAATAATCATTTGTATGTGACACTGTTGTATGACTGTAAATCATTTTTTTTTCATTTTATAAAAGTTGTCTTAAGGGTGTCCAGTGCCCCACATAAAACCCCAAACAAAGTCCAGAGGACCTTAAACAACAAGAAACACAAATTAACACAAAGTTAAATATCATAATACACATTGTAATCCCCACATCCCATGCAGGATTCTTCTTCTCTAGTAGTTGATTCCCACTCTGGGTGTCTCCAAAATAATATAATTTGAACCTGATTTCTAATCTGGTCATGAGAAAGCATATATGGTGATGCATTATTAATATCACTTCCTTTTTTAACATCAAGATCCACCTCGTTATTCTGTTTCGAGTCAGACCTAGTCTGCATCAGCTGCAAATGATAAGAGTATTCCTTCCTTGGTCTCCTACTCAGAGTTTCAGACAAAGGTCTTTCACATAAAGTCATCATCTGGTTCCCACAATGAACTATTTCACTAAATGAACGGCTGACATGAGAAATCATATTTTCTTTCCCTCCCCCAGAGTTCTCCCTTCCTTCCCCAGACTTTTACCCTAAAGAAAACTCAGGACACCCAGAATTATAACCCAGTCTCTGATCTGTAGTGATACATTCCAGAAACGGTAGATGATTATCCACCGAAGGAGTTTCTTCCACAGTCATGCTAGTTGGCTCCAGCCTCTACCTTCAATCTGAAGTCCCTCTGAATTTTTGTCACCACCAAAGCATTCATACCCATGGTAGAAATGTACCATTGATGAAGAATTAACCTGCCTGGTGCGGTCCCCCGACCTCTGATCCACACATCATGTAACTGGTTCATGTTTGTCCTGCCTCATGCAATCATCCTTCAGACCCTAAAGTTCTTGTCCATGACGGCAATCAATATAATCATCCTTCATGTCCTCCACAGATCTTGTAGCTAGCTCTAGCCTCAATCCATCAACCTGCAGACCCTCCAAGACCTCCTCATCACCATCACCTCTAGCAGTAACCTCCTCCTGCAGGCCCTCAATCAACTTTTCCTCAACTATCCCTTCAAAAAAAATTACTCAATAATAAAAAAGGGTTGGCCACAGGGTCAATACCTTTAGCATCCATAGCCTTGGATGTATTTACCACCTTCATACAACTGGGGGCCCATTATTCTCTTCCCTGTTCTGTACCCAAAACATCAAGGGACCGAGAATGCTTCCCTTTAGCATGATTCAACCTATTGTTTGTAGTCCCAAGTATCTAACCTTCATCAATGGATATTTTACGAGACACAGATGGAACATCCTCCCCAACTGAACCATCCAGATGAGATCCCCTCCCTCCATTATTGTACACTCCAGTTTTCAGAACCAAACCACCATCACATCATTGTACAATGCCTTGCTCCATGATCCATCCTTAATACTGACAATAATATTTTTCCCACTACAACAAACCTCCCTCAGTCAAGGATGCAGACCTCTTTGGCAGGATCCACAAAACTCAGTACAATTTTCATAAACCACCCTCTGTTTACATCGATACTCCTCGCCAATCATGATCCAAACAAATTCAAAAGGGATGTGAGATGCATCCATTTCAACACACACCTGGGGGTTTACCGAATGGAAAACCGCCTCGTTACGACTATCAGATTAGAGGAATCTATCGACCAGATTTCTCAACCTGTGAATAACCAAAGGGTCTTAAAATGACAAAGGAAGTTTAGGGAAACATACCCAAAATTCTATGGAAGGTGAGTCTAGTTTCATATGGATATTGGCAGACCAACGCAGAAGCATAAATCAAGATCCATTGAAATTATGAGGAGACCTCACCCATTCTTGGATGAGATCTTCCTCAGATTCAAACCTAATCATAATTTGTTTGCTATCGAGCAAGACAACTGCAACTCATTCATTATGATCCCAAGATCTGAATACGATTCGATCGAAGTAAACATCTGAAGGAATTATATGTTTGAACCAATCCAACATGGTGAGATTTGGCAAGGAAGAGGATTCCATAAACTCAGATAATGAAAGATGAAGGTCCGGTGATCCATCGATTAGATCTGGAACCATAGGATTAATCTATTCTTTAGGAAAAGGTGAAAGAAAATTTGGGTTGGAGAGAGGTCGAAATGTGTCTTCACTCTCACAAGATGACGATTCTACCTCCCCCACAATGGGGTAGGAGTCGGTGAAGCATCCACCGTTGTATGAGAATACATGGTTTTTATATAATGGATTTTTATTTAATATATTCTTAGTAACTTTGTATGCTTAATATTTGGATTGACATGATTTCACCACTATTATATGTTATGATCATGAGCATATAGTCTCCCCAAAATTTCACTATGGACCATCATTGCTAGCCAGAAGACTCTAGTATACACGGAGTAATGCTTAAGGAAATTTAGAAACCATGGTTGGGTTAATGTTGACTAAACTAGATCTGCTACATCTTAAAGTGGTGTTAGATTTTTTTATACATCTTATCATTTATTAATATTATAATGGATATTTGGAATGTTTTATTATTTTTTAATGACATTTTCATGGGAATTTATAAACCACATAAGGTAAAAATATAATTCTCCAAGGATTTAATATGAAGATCTATATTGGCGTTATAATATTTTCCTTAATTTCAATGTTGTATGATGAACATGATGTTTGATGTTCGTCGCAATTATATAATTTTACCATTGGCTTGGTATGGAAAAAAATATTTCATAATTCATCATTAAATGAAAAATATGATTTAACTGTCATATATTATTCCATTACATGTTTAGATTACTGCATTCATTTCATAAAAAATGCTTTTGTGCCTTATTTCTACATCTACTAAATTATACTAATATCATTTAGAGGAAAATGATAATTAATTAGTGGTGTTATAATGTATACAACAAATAAATTTATATTTTTCTGCGATATTATAAAATTTAATTGGTGATCCATATTGTTCCATAATTGAAGGAGTGTATATTTAGAAATGGCATTTCATATAAAGAATTTGAATTATGTATTGTATATTTTTCATTAAATGGGGATTCTGATTCAAATTTAAAGGTTTTTTCTTCTAAATCATGTAATTTAAACACGATATAATAGAAAACCTAACTATTAGAAGAGTATTTTACACTAAAACTACCTTGGTAGAGGCATTCACTTGTTATTTCTATAGATATTCCAGACGGAAGGCCTCATGTTGTGATCTTAACATTTTTTGATGACCACACTCCATAACTGGTGGGTCTTGGGTCACTTATTGTACCCCTATAAGTTCCACAATTAAAAACACCCATTATACCTAATATGGGCATTGAATCCTAATAAAAATGTAAATTAATACTTTTCATGCATAACATTCAGGGAGAACAACGAATGCCAGACTATGGTAGAGTTGAATCATTTTTTTAATAGTATAATCCCCCCATGTTTTCAAGGGTGGTGGACCACATGCTACAAATTCTTGGATGGAATTTTTTTTATCGATTTTAAAACTACTCAAGACCCCTCATGGGGGGAGATTGATGCTCTATAAATATAATCATATGGATTCCCCCATGAGATATTAGGGCATTATTACTGAAATGTATCATCATTAATATATAGAATTGAGGGATTTCTAGAGGTCTTTCTATAATTATTTCAATCATGATATATTTACGATTGATATTTATATATATTTTAAGTAACTATAGTAGGTAACATTATCATTCAAGTAATATTCTTCCCAATTTAAAGAGCTATAGTGTTTCACACTTCTTTTATTTGGTGTTGGGTTATTAAAATCCATAATATTTGAGGGCGGTCTCAAGTAAAAAATTTGATCATAGGTGAATTTTTTTCAGATTAACATCAAATCATAATTAGAAAATTATTTTTTTAATTAGTACACATAACCTAAGGAAAACAGGGGTGTAGCGTTTGGTATATTAGCTTCTTGACCAAGTGGATCTTTTTTTTGTGTCATGAGAAACAAATTAGTCTAATTTGAGTGAAATACTTATTATAGAATGAGTTATGGTACTTCTTTTGAATTCCATCTGGGTGGGATCTATAGGATCAGGAGGGAAAACTGTAATAGTTACTCAGTTGAGAGATGATATTATCTATAGATGGGCCATATATAATATATTTAAATTAATTTTCCCCTAAAAACCAATGCGATATAATCTTCAATGACTCAACTTTCATCAATTGAGGTAAATACATTCTCCTCTTATATAGAGAAAGAGTTCAACCAGCAAGTCAGTATGAGGTGGTTTTTATGGACGAGGTATCCATACACCAGACATATAAATATAGAAGATCATTCATACTCTAGTAAGATATGATATATCATCAGCCTATTGATAATTCAAGATGTATAATGTAATCTGGATACCAGATGTAAAGTGTGATGAGAAATCTACATAGAGAAGTTATATTCTTTTACCCCATATATGTTTTTCTGTGGTCATTTTGATTGGATAAAAGGAAATTATTCCAATTGGAGTATTGAGGTGTCATTTTTCATGGGATATATTTTTACACAAGATGATAGGGTTTCACATCATTATGGGTATGGATTGGATAGTTCTTTTTCATGAATAAATTTATTTTTATTTTTTAGGGTGAATATCACGTCACTAGTGTGGTGGTTTTTATTCAAAAGTATTAATGGGATATCCACGAAAATAGACCTTGAATTGGGAATCAGGGGATAATCAATATAATATCCAATATTTTTTGCTTAAAACTAGATGATCAAAAAACTACTTCAGGAGTAATACCCACTAGTGGCTTATCGATTTAGGGAATTTTCATAGATGACTTTTATGGATTCCCTTTGAAGTGATTGGAAGAGTTTTTCTTATGCTAGTTCAATGATCTGCATCTGTTTCAATTCCTCTTTATAGGATGGATACAACTATGTTTTAGGAGATCAAGAGGCAGCTATAGGGCATGGGTGAAATGAATTTTATATGAACAAGTACTTCATTATGGGGTTTTCTAGTATTTTGTTTCCGAAAAGGATGATGTAATCCTTAATTTATGAGTGGATAAAAGGATATTATTCCAATTGAAGGATAATAACTAGTATAACTATACTCGTATAGATGATATATTATTCTAGATCAGTGGATCTAGGTTTTTGTAACATATTTATATGATATTGGGTTATCATCAAGTGAATTGTTGACCTTCAAACAACAATAATATATCTCCCATATAAGTTATGTCCTATATGATTATTTGGTCATTTAGTTCGGCCACATGAATTAACCAACTGTTATCATTGAACTAATTAAATAGATTTTTCATCAACATATAGATTTGTTTTTTGGTTATTTTCATGTAATATATTGTGATGTACTCTCAAATTCAACATGACCATTCCATACATATTAAGAGCATTTTTTATAAATTTTTTTGTACTGATTATATGAAAAGATTAAAAAATTGCCACTTTTTATAAAAAAAAAGATCATTTCTTGGATTATATTATCATAGAGTCAATTGAATCAATTGACCTATAGAATGTGTGATATATTGTATATTGTGATATTCCAAATAAATCCTTTTACATAATGAGTTTCAAGGGTATATCTAGTTATTTCAAGTGCTTCATACATGATTTATCACACTTAGTAGAACCTATTATGGGATTAAATTAGATGGTTTAACATTTATAAAATAAAAGGTATAGGATTCATCCGTTAAAGAGATAAAAGGAAGACTGACTCCATTAACTATCATGATGAATTTAGAGAATGGAAAAAACTATATTGTATATTTTTATGCATCAGGTGTTGGGAAATGAATAGTTATAATGTAGGTGGACTGAGTTATGTCCTACATGTATTTTCAGTTCTGCTTCATGATTTGAAATAAAAAACATATGATATTGATTTAGAATATATTTATCTCACCTTGGGATAATGGGGGAATTATTTAGTGGTTAATTGTTTTAGTATGTACATAGAAAAAAAATCAAGTATGTCTTTACATAGTGTGACATGAATATTAAGAAATTATTTTGGGTTCAATACCAAAAATTATTTTACTTCAAGCCTTCTAATATGACTAGAATTGGAAAAAAAATTATTTACTCTCTGAGAAAGATTACTCAGACACTGGGGGTGTAGGAGGCTAGTATCAAGATTTAGCTCATAGACCTATTCTTTAGATGAATTTGTAGGTTATAAAACATGGATGATAGTTTATACTTGCATCATTATTAATATGTTATTCACATATAGAGAGAGTAAAAAGAGTGTGGATATTAGATTATGAGGGCTTTATCAAATAGAAGATACATGAAGGATATGAACCATTTTCTAGTTAAGATGTTTATTTGGATTATATCTTGTGCATCCATAGACACATATGGGTTTCTATAGATATCTGATATGATGTGAGGATAAATTACCATTTATTAATTTTGTATTGCATCTAGGAATTTCTAAGATGCATCATGACTATACTATCAATAGTGGTGGTGTATGATAATATGGGGGTTATATTTTGTCATTACATGGTTTTCCACCATTTAGAATATGAAAGAAGACCACTAGATTACAACTATGATTTTATATATTTTATCTTATTACTTACTGAAAATGGTTAGATATCATTGTTGATTTCATGAAAATACATCCTAGATCACATAGGAGTAGTGAAATTATATGGTTTATTGTATATATGTTGAAAAAGGTTTCCAATTTCATACCTATTTGTGAGAATTTTCCTATTGATGTGCTCATGAGTCTCATCACTCGTGAGACTACAAGCTTTTAGGGGTTCCCACATTGTATGGTATAATACCAAGAGACTTGTTTTATTTTGTGGTGATAGAAGGGTTTATAGATGGTACTCAGTTAGCTGGTACTACTCTATACATTATATCATCCCTATACCAATGTTCATTAAAATCATATGATATTATTTTGGGAGGAATTGAACCAAGAATCATACATTAACATAATATGTTCATGGAAAGAAAATTCATCTCATAGAGTTTTCCTATAATAAAAACTTCTGGAAAACCATACCAATGGATCTATATGAGGCCATATATGGTAGGTTTTCCCAGTAACCCATGTACGAGTTATTACAAGGATAAGGAGATCTACAAGTTCATTGAATTTTATAGGATACTTCAATGAATGTTCAATATGTTAGGAAGTGGATTCCAAACGTCTGTTTGGAATAAATGTATATGTTGAATTTCATCATCAAGCACTATTATTCAATGTGGCATGTTTGGTTCTGTTTTCAACATATCCTACAATGGGGAATAGATAAATTCATAAAAAAGGGATTTTATCTCCCCAATATGTTTGGTCATTCGATTTTCTGAAGGTATTCAAGTCGATAGCCTATTAGATTCAGTTACCTAAGAGGTACTTTGGAATTTATGATTTATTCTACATATCTATACTTCTCTGTTATAATTTTTATCTTTCACATATTTCTTATCATATTCATGTTGAGTAGGAGGTAGACACATCCTTTGTTTTGAATCCTATTTGTATTGATGACTAAGAAACAAATTGTTTCTATGGATGGTATCTTTTATCAGTATGAGTGTTATGGAAGCATGAGTGTGTGTATAAAGTGACTTGAGAGTGGGAGGCCAATGTTCAAGGAAAATGGCCATAGATATTCATAGATTATTCTTTACAACCCATGGAAGAAAATTTAAAATATTATTATCTCAAATGGGTGGAATATTTTAAAATCCTAGTATTTATATATGGTATAGAACATTTTTATTTCCTGTATAATTATTTACATTCATCGATATGTAAATTCCCCATGAGGATATGGATGAAAATAGGTTTCCCAGGTCCTATATAGAGCACATATCGCTAATTTTTTGGGGAAATATATTTTCCACATAGTTACTGACAACCATCTCTAGAAAGCCACATATTCTGGGAAAATGTGCATCGTATTTCATTTCCTAGTAGAGTTCACAAGGTTTTTCTAATCGTATGATCCGAGATTCATGCCCATTATACTATTATAGAAATTTTTGTATATGATAAATGAACGTTTAGTTTATGAATTATCTATACAATAACCATGAACATGCAAAGGGGATATTGGGAATAGATGGTAAAATGGTTGGTACAATGATTGGCCGACATTATAGCCAAGTTTCACAACCCATTTTTGAAGGGTAAATGACTATTTGAATGTAACGACCAAAACATTCATTAATTTAAATACATGTTGATCTAATTTAATGCCACTTTTTGTAAAATGTTTATATAAAATTTGAACATATATGGTTTTATTTTTTTGGATTTTAAAATACTGTTATGAATTTTGACCATTTCTAATATAACTTTTGAACAGTGACCACATGATTAATATAAATATAGGGCTTCAACAAAACCAATTTAGTCCTACAAAGGAAGTGATGGCCTCATCCAGTAGACGTGCCCCAGATGGAGCGCATTTTTGGTAGCTCGAAAAGAAGGTGGCATCATTGGGCTTTGCTCTTGACCAATCCCAAGCTGTGTTTGAATACGTTAAGCTCGAGTGGAACTGCCTACGAGAGAAGTGGAAGTTGATAGAGATCACCACCCGCGCAATGTTATCTGAGCCACCGCAAGAGTCAGTCACCATTGCATACCATACACTTCGGTCTAATGTGGGTATTAAAAGGGGTTATGTAACAATACATTAGGAATATTAAAATTTTCATTGTTTTGTATATAATAATGAATATACTTTCATTTTATTATTGATACACTGTAAATAGTTTTTAAACCACATATAGAATTTTTAGTTAATTTTCAACTGAGAAATATATTTTAATGAATTAATGTAATTTTTAATTAAATAATATTTTAATAAAATATTATTATTATTATTTATTTAATATTTATTAATTATAAATAATCGTATAATTTTATGAATGCATTTGTAATTTTTATTATGGTTTGAAAGCCATTTTTTTCAAAACCAATTATTTTCGATAAATGTTAGTTTTTAATTTAAAAATAAATATTAACATATTCAGAAAATTACTTAGATAAAATGAATATTATTATTGGAATCCGGATGTCGAAATTATCCAACGGTGAGTTTTTCATATTTTTCTCATATAGTCAAATATTTGGGTAAAAATTAAATATTGTTTATATATATAATGTGTTTTATGACATCATTATGACCCAATAGTGATGTAATCAAATAATATAAACTTTCTTTTTGGCCAATATATGATTTACCATTTCAATAATAAGATTTTTGGTTTGTTTGACATATTTTATAATGCTTTAGGGGTCCCTCCAAGAGTAAGTAATCATTTTTTCTTTTTAAATAGTTTTCCTTGGGAGGGTGACTCACCTCCACATAAGAAAACCCATAATTTTAAGAAGATAGGACATTGTCCTTATAAAATATTATATTCACTTCCCTTTTCTAAAATCCATGGGAAAAACCATGGGCTGGTTTGTGTTTTGGATTAGTTTAACGTGATGTGTTCCAAACCTAAATAATAAAGAATTCCCTCACATTTCTTTTATAAACCCAACTAAGCTCCCACATCCTCCTAACTGAAAGACTATGGAGTTTGTCCCCCCACTTTCCTTATTTCTCTAGAATCCTCATAATTTCCCCCATACATCATGAAGCCTCTCTCAATCATCTCTCAAGCCTTTGGAAGCACACTCCCAAGTAAGGGATTTTCTTCCTTTTTAATTTTTGTTTAATTTTCATAATATTGTTGTGCCATTTTGATTTAAATTAAAAATGTTGGGGTAAGGTTTTGAAAATCCCCCATAGTAACCTATTTATGATTGAATTATGAGAGACCCATTTCGTTCTCAATAAATGCCTCCCATGTATACCCTTACAGTGCTGAAATTCAAAAAATAATTTATCTCTATTCAGTTACGGTCAAGCAATTATTTGGTATAATGAATCTAACTGCCATTACATATTTTGGGAAATGTATCTATATGACCCGCTTACATTTAATTTCATGCAGATATTATTAGACACCCATTTCCCTCTCATCAAAAATTTTTATGAATTCATCCATCACACTGTTACAGTACTGAAATTGAACCAATTTTAGAATCCAATGTAATTGTGTTTTGAATACCATGACCATTTCTTTATCAAGGGTATTCACCATTATTAACATTTAATTATTTATTATAGTGTTTCATCTATTAATTTTACATTATTTTATCGTGTAAAAATGATGATGTTTTATTAATCCATGTTTTATGATCCATGTGGCACACTTATGCATGAAATGAAATGTTTAAGAAAGGTGTGACCATAGAGCACTCCAATGATTTTGGTAAAGTATATTATCATGATTTTTCATGTCCAACGGGTTTTGACTAATTCAAATTCATTTTCAATGAGGTTTTACTCGTGATTCATGTGCAATAAGGGTTTACTCATTCTCCATGTGCCATGACCCTTGGCTCATGCTAATTCCATGTTAAGTGTTGTTTCCGCATTTCAATGGTATGATTATCATTATTTATCATGACTTTATGTTTATTATTCTCTTGTTCTCTATTTATATGCCTATTGTCTAACATGTATTTTATTCCTCATGTTATTCCACGATTATTCCCTCACTTGGCATTATAGCTCAAACCTTTCTTATGCATGTTCTCAGGATATCCCATTCAGTGATAATTATGAGGGAATGTAGTGGTCATTTAAAAGAAGTTTTAAATAAAGATGTTTTTTTCATGTTTTAAATTATTTTGTAATGATCTTAATACCCAAAGAGACTAGACCTCTCAATCTTCTATGTTTTATCACGTGAATTTTATGTAATAAATTATGTTTAATAGTGTAAGAAAAAGATCAGGGTTATCATAGTTTGTATCAGAGGATGGGTTTAGTTATTTTCAGGATTAGAATTAAAAACCACTAGTAAAGCCTTAGAGACAAGACTATGTATAATAGAAACATCTCAAAGTCTTTATGAGTACTGATTAAGTGGATTATCCATCAAATACATCCTAGTCTGAATATGAGCAGGCAGATGTGGCTTTGGCACAAATGTATCTTAGGGGTAAAACCTAAAAAACAATCCTTTAAGCTAGACTCGAACAATAACTGGTTCACGACAATGGGCATTGATTTACTCTTGGTTATGACACCCCTGGGAGATATTCTTTGGTATATTCACAAGCTTAGTATGAACCATTATTAAAAAAATTCCCCTAAGAATATATGTTGGAATATAGATGATGGATAATATAGATTGAATCCTATATATTCATAAATTAAGGAAATAAAACTAATATATATGTCATACATTTTGTCATCAGATTTCCCTTTATTTGTTACTCATAGCGTTCAATTTATTCTAGCTGATGGCTAGTAATAGGAGGACATGGGCTAATAACCGATGTAAATATCAATGGGATGACTGTACTAATGAGATTCCAAATCCAATGGGAGTTGGAATCATTAAATTTGTCACGGTTCTCTACTAGTTACCTCATAATTTTAATAGAAACATGGGTCAGGAGGAACGTTCAACCCCCCTAAGAAAGAAAAAGTTTCTATCAAGAGCATATTGAGACAAATGCCTCCTACTTTTAATCGATCATCTGATCCCTCAATCGCAGAACAATAGAACAACTCCATTGAAAATATCTTCTCCATCCTTCAATGTTCTGAAAAATAGAAGGTTCTCCTAGATTTTTGTCAAATAGAGGGTGGAGCTAATTAATGGTGGACGTTGATAAAAAAGTATGAATCCTGAGGAGGAGATCGAGGAGTTGGAATGAAAGGATTTCCAGAATATGTTTTTCAATAAATATTTTCCGCACACCCTCCAGCTTAAGATGGAAAGGGAATTACATGCCCTCACGAAAAAAAGATGAAATTTTTTTGGAGCATAAGAGGAAAAAAACAAGGCTTGAAAGATACACTTTATGGTTTTTCATTACCCCTGAATACAAGGTTGAACGCTTATTTGGTGTGCTAAAACCTAGCCTGTGGAAAGCACTGGCGATCCGTGACATCGACAGCTATAAGAAAATTGTCTAATGTGCCCTCATGGTCAAAATGAAGATCGAATAATATTAGGGGTATCATGGCTTTACGAAACGTAATATGTACTACAATGTTGGTTGTCTGATGGATAAATCCAATGGTGCTAAGAGTATCTAGAACCCCACTTGCCAATGGTGAGGAAAGATGCACCCCAGAAATTTCTTGAAGGGGGTGGGAAAATTCATTAGGTGTGGAAGAGAGGGGAACCTCGCTATTAAATGTTGGAATAAAAGGCATGCAGCTACAACAATATAGAGGAATTATCTGTTCGAACCTCAACGTGTTGTTCATTGCTAAAACTGCAATAAACTATGGAATCTTGAAAATTAGTGCCCTATGCCAAGGGTTTTCGGAGGCAACCAAAAACTTCCAAGGTAGAAAGTGTGAGGTTTTTCCATCACTAATGCTGAAGTCTACCCAGACAATGAAGTGGTGAAAGGTACACTAGTCATTCATTCAAGAATATAGAACATGATTTTTAATTCAGGTTTTACGAATTCATTTATATCTAGAATGTTTAATAGAAAAATCCGAACACCACCAAAAATCATGGGAGTGAAGATGTCACTGAGTACGACAAATGGTTAAATCATTGACTCCCATGAATATAACTCATCCACTATCATACTCTACGGATTAAAAATCTAGGTGAACCTTTTCATACTCCCTATGGTGGAATTTTATGCAATTCATGGCATGGATTGGATTTCCGTATATAGAACCAACATAAACTGTCGTGAGAGGGAAATCACTCTCCAAGTGGAGAATCGACCCCCAATTCTTTATAAATGCATAGAGGAATATGATCCTTTTCTAGCTCCATCATATCAAGGGTTTATATTTTTACCCTATGAGCATGTGTATGTAGCATAGATGATAGACTCTAAGGAGGAAACCCTCCTATAAGACATGCCTATTGTGAGGTAATTTGATGAAGTGTTTCTTGAAGAATTGGCTGGTCCTCCTCCTAGAAGAGATGTTGAATTCTCAATTGATCTTATACCTGGGGTGTTTCCAATATCCAAGACTCCATATAGAATGGATTTTTTGGAGAGTGAGGAAATAAAGAAACAACTATATAATAATATGGATAAAAGGTTTATACGCCCAAGTGCTTCACCCTGGGGTGCACTCATCCTCTTCATCAAGAAGAAGGATGGGTCAATGAGCCTTTTCATCAATTATCGTGAGCTCAAAAAAATTTTGATAATGAACAAGTATCCTCTCCCACAAATTAATTATTCTTCGATTATCTACATAGAGGAAAATAATTCCCCAAGGTGGATTTGTGATCGGGATACTATCATGTAAGGGTGAAGATGAATGATATCCCCAAGACAGCTTTTCGTATAAGATACGAGAACAATGAATTCATAGTAATGCCTTTAGGAGTCACTAATTCTCCAGAAATCATCATGGAAATGACTAATAGAGTCTTTAGAGATTACCTCGACAAATTTTTTGTAGTCTTTATAGATGATATTATGATTTACTCCAAAACCAAGGAGGACCATGAGGAGCATCTAATAATAGTACTAGAAACCTTGTAGAAGGAGAAGCTCTATGCCAAGTACAATAAGTGTGAGTTCTTGTTGAAGGAGGTCTCATTATTGGGTCATATCATCACTAGAAATTGGATATCTATGGATCCCTCTAAAATAGATGCAATTGAGAGATGTCTAAGGCCATCATCGGTAATAGATATCCATAACTTCTTGGGTTAAGTAGGATATTAATAATGATTTGTGAGAGATTTCTCATGATAGTACAACCCTCTAACCAAGATTACACAGAAGGGAGTAAAGGATTATTAGAGTGATTAATGCTATGAAATTTTCGATGAGTTGAAAAGGAGGCTTATCGCTGCATTCATGCACACTTTATCCAAAAATGGAGAACTATTCGTGGTATTTAGTGATGCTTCAAAGAAGGGCATAGGATGTGTGTTGATGAAAAATTTCAAATACATTTACTATGCTTCAAGGCAATTGATATTTCATGAACAGAACTATCCAACACATGACCTCGATTTGGCTGCAGTGATCTTGACTTTGAATATTTGGAAAAATTATCTATTTGGAGATAAGTGTGAAATATATACAGACCAAAAACTCCTCAAGAATATATTCACAAATAAGGAGTTGAACATACACCAACAATGTTGGTTAGAGCTAATCATAGACTATGACTGCTCAATCCAATACAACATAAGGAATGTGAACAAGGTGGCAGATTCACTAAGTAGAAAAGACCCAATTATTCTATCATTGATGAGAATTGAAAAGAATCCAATCTTCTTTGATTTAATGAATATGGACAAGGGAATCATAAACAAGGGAACATCATAATTTTTTTTACAAATGATTGATCAACCGTCATTTTTGGAATGGTTAAATGATGCTCAAAAAGATGTTGTGGTAATTTAGGAAAAAGTGGAAGCTATCAAAAAAGGGAAATCCACGGAGATTAATGTTAATGAAGAAGGAAATATGAGATTTGTGAAATGTCTATGTGTTCAATCAAGTCCGGAGATGATGAAGGAAATTTTCAATGATGCACGTAGTTCAAATTTCTCTATTCACCCAGGAAACACATTGATGTATCGAGATGTCTGAGATCATTATTGGTGGGATAATATGAATATGGAGATTGCTTAATATACATCAACGTTCATGGTGTATCAGCAAGTGATTTTAGAGATGAAAAAGGCTAAGGGGATGATTCATCCATGGCCCATACGAGAATGTAAATGGGAGAACATCCCCATTGAACATGTCACCGTAAATCCAAATACATCCAAAGGAAACAACAAAATCTTGGTTTTTCTTGATCATCTTATTGAGTTTGTACACTTCATATCTATTCAGGAGTATTTATTGCTGGATCAAAATGCACAAATATATATGAGGGAAGTGGTAAGGATTCATGGAGTACCACTATCAATTGAGTAAGATCGATATTCATGATTCACCATTATGTTTTGTATGAATCTTAAACATGATCTGAACACTGAACTGAACATCAGTATGTCCTATCATCCTCAAAATGATGTCCAATCCGAGCGGACTATCCAAACAGTGGAGGACATGTTGAGAGCATGCTCAATAGTCATTAAAAGAGAATGAGATCATAATCTTCCTCTGGTAGAGTTCTCTTATAATAACAGTTTCCACTCGAGCATCCAAATGGCAACATATGAAGCCCTTTATGGGAAAAGGTGAAGAAAACATGTGTGTTAGGAAGAGGTTGGTGGACATAACCTTCCTAGACCACAAATGGTTGAAAAAATCATGGAGAAGGTGAAAACCATTCTACAATATATCAAGGCATCCCAGAGTCGACAGAATAGTTATACAGATAACCATCGATGATACCTTTAGATTAAAGTTGGAGAAAAGTTATTACTTCCCACATCTCTATTGAAGAAGGTCATGAGGCTTGGAAATAAAGTGATTTTAATTCCAAGGTACATCAGCCCCTTCACGATTCTTCATCGTGTCGGGCCTGTGGCCTATCGAATAGAAAATAAACCAACCATTGAAAAGGTACATGAAGTATTTCATGTATCCCTCATAAAGAATTTCCTACCGAACCCTTCACATGTACTCTCATTAGAGGTGGTAGAGTAAGAGGATGATCATTCTCTTGAGGAGAAACCATTGATGATATTATATCATAGAGAAAAAGTTTTATAAAATAAAATAATGCCCCTCGTCAAGGTGTTGTGGTGAAACAACAAATTTTAGGAAGCGATGTGGGAATCAGATGAAATGATGAAGCAGAGTTACCCACTACTATTTTATTGTGGGAAAAGGAAATTTCTAGGGCGAAATTTCTTAAGTGGGGAAGATTGTAATGACCCAAACATTCATTAATATAAATCCATCTTGATCTAATTAAATGTCTTTTTATGTAAAATTTCTATATAAAATTTAAATTTATTTTGTTTTATATTTATTGATTTTAAAATACTATTAAATTTTTTAATTGTTTCTAATATTTCCATTGAACAATGATCATATAATTACTATAAATATAGGGCATTGACAAATCCAATTTACTTAGACAAAGGAAGTGATGGCGTCATCCAGTAAATGTGCCCAATATGAAGCCCATTTGATGAAGATAAAAAAGGTGGTGGAATCATTGGGCTTCAATCTTGACCAATCCCAAGCCAAGCTTGAATATGTTATGCTCGAGCAAAACCGCCTATGAGAGAAGTGGAAGTTGATAGAGATTACCACACGAGCAATGTTATCTGAGCCACCGCAAGAGTCGGTCACCATCACTCCCCTTACCCTTCAGTCTTATGTTGGTGTTATAAGGGGTTATGCAAAGATACATTATCACTATTAATATATGAGTTTATTTTTATATAATAATGAATATACATTAACTTTATTATTGTTACTTTGTAAATTGTTTTTAAAGAAAATATTGTATTTTAATTTATTATTAAACTAAGAAATATATTTTGATGATTTAATGGATTTATTCATTAAGTTATATATTAATAAAATATTATTGTTATTATTAAATTAATATTTATTAAATATAAATGATTATATAATTTTATGAATTCAATTGTAAATTTTATTAAGGTTTGGAAGCCATTTTTTGGAAAACCCCATGAATTTTCGATAAATGTCAGTTTTTATATTAATAGTGAAAATTAACATATTTAGAAAATTGTTTAGATAAAATGAATATTAGTTCTGGAATCAGGATTTCGAAATTATCCAATGGTGAAATTCTCATAATTTTCCGAGATAGTCAAATTTTTGGGAAAAAATTTAATACCGTATAAATATATAATGTGTCTTATGACATCATAATGACCCAATAGTGATGTAATAAAATAAAATAAACAATATTTTAGGAAAATATATGTTTTCAAATTAAAAATATTTTATTTTGCTTTTGTTTTATTTATTTTACAATGCTTTAGTTTACCCACCAAGAGTTATTAAGCATTCTGTCTTTTTAAATTGTTTTCCTGGGAGGGTGAGTCACCTCCACATAAGAAACCCCATTATTTTAAAAAGTAACGACTTTGACCTTATACAATGTTTTATTTCCACTTCCATTTTCCAAAATCCATGTATAAAAACCATTGTATATATTTTGGTTTGGATTAGTTTAATGTGAGTTGTCCCAAACATAAATAATAAAGAATTTTGTCACCTTTCCTATATAAACCTAGAAAAGTTCCCACTTCCTCCTCACTAAAAGACTTTAGATTTGTCCAACCACGGCCATCCTCTCCTATAATCATCCCAAGGTTCCCCAAGCTCCCATTAAGCCTCTCTCAATCCTCTCTATAGCCTTTGGAAACACACATCCAAGTAAGGGTGTTTCTTCCATTATCGTTTTTGTCCACATTTCTTGATGTTGTTATTACCATTTAATTTTAATTATAAATTTTGAGTTATGGTATCAAACATAACTTATACTTCCCTCTTTATATTTTAATTATGAGAGACCCCATTCTCTCTCAATAAATTCCACCCATGTATACCCTTTACAATACCGAAATTCTGAAAGGAATTTTTCTCTCCTCACATACATTCATGCAATTATTTTGTATCATGAATCTAAATTCCATTACAATTGTTTATAAATGTATCTATATGACCCATTAATGTAAATTTTATGTACATATGATGAGACACCCCTTTCTCTCTTATCAACAATTTTTATGAATTCCTACGTCATGCCGTTACGCTACCGAAATTGCACCGATTTTCCAAACCAATGTCATTATGTAGTGAATACCATGAAAATTTATCTATCAAGGGTATTCAACTTTATTTTCATTTTCTTATTGATAATAAATTTTCATTTATGGATTTTACATTCCTTTATCATGGAATAAATGAGGATGTTTTATGAATCCATGTTATATGATTCATGTGGCACACTTATGAATGAAATAAATTGTTTAAGATGGGTGCTCCCTTATAGCGGTCTAATACATTGGGTAAAGTACAATATCATGATATGTCATGTGAAATGGGTTTTTACTCATGATAATTAATGTGAAATGAGGTTTTACTCATGCTTCATGTGCAATTTGGGTTTACTCATTCCCCATGTGCTATGAGCCTTGGCTCATCCTAATTCCACGTTAAGTGTTGTTGCCACATTTCCATGTTATGATTATCATGCATTATCTTGAATTTATATTTATTATTCACTTTCTCTATATTTATATAAATATTTTCTAACATGTAATTTATTCTTCATGTTATTCTATTATTATTCCTTTATTGAGATTTATAGATCACCCTTTTTCTTATACATGTACTCAGGTTATCCAATGCAATGCTAGGTATGAGGGAATGTAGTTGTCATGTATTGAATGTTATCAATAAAGATTTTGTATTTCATGTTTTATGATATATTGTAATGATCTTAAGCACCAAAAACACTAGACATCTTTATCTTCAATGATGTATCTATTGATTTGTATGTAAGAAATTATGTCTAGTTATGTAATAAAATGATCAGGGTTGTCAGATTGAATCCTAATTTGTTTAAGAGTTAAAAACCTCATAAATTTTACTTTTCTCCATCCATGGCCACCCGTTTAATTCCATTGAGATATCCCATGGATTTATTTCCTAGTAATTTTTATTTCTCCTAGATCCAGAATCTGATCCTTTCTCTTCCATTCTCATTGGATGTGAATCAGTGAGTAAAATATTCATGTTTGACCTTTAATTTTTTTTCTAACTATTATTTAATCTAATTTGGTGTAGAATATAATGATCGATTCCAATATGTTTCCTCTATTATTATTTTTTCCATTGATCTAGACCAAATAATTAGAATAGATAGGATGAATAATTATCTATTGTTTCAAGGTAGCTTGTAAATACTTTATACCTAAAGGTCCTGTTTTTATAGATTAATACCAATTAACAATACTCAGGAATTTATGGGAGATGCTTCATAAATTAATTGATACATTAGTTAAATTTAACATTCATGTCTTGTAGATGTTGTGTAACTATTATGTAATCTAGGAGTTAGTTTCCCTAAACACAACTGAATTAGTGCGTGTTCTACCTTTAATAATTATTTTTAAACCATTGGGGTTATATAAGAATGTTATTAAATATGGAAAATTTAATATTATAAATAAGAGAATTTTAAATATGGTATACATATGGATGCACATTCTCACTTGTTTATGGATTGAAAAAATTGTTAAATCCCATTTATTTTATATGATAATAAATGAATTTATAAATGGTGACTAAGTTGGATAGAATACCTTGTACATTTCAACCCCTTGGATCCCATTTAATTAGTTTACATGAATTACATGGTCATTTTTACAACTTGGACCTTATTGTAGTATTTATTTGTTATATTAGGATGCATTTCACATTTATTCTCCCGATATCATCGTTATAATACTCATTAGGAGGCCTTGGAAATTACAAAACTTTTCATCATTTTTACAAGACTCGTTTGTATTACTTAGAAATTACAACTCCTTTGATGTTGGTAACTTGTTTCATTATGATTCCCTAGATGTTTAAACTCCTTGGATAAAGGTTTCATCAATTATTTATATATTTTGAAATTATCTACACCATGGATCCAGTTAAACTATTCATATTGATATTATATAATTTCTTGGATATTTAAAATTCATGGATTTGATTACTGAGGCACAACTATCTTGGGTCGTGGAAAAAATATTATATATTTTTCCAAGTACGACATAGTTTCTGGACAAATTTTCTCACGTAAGGAACATCCCAACAGATTCAATTACTACATATAAATTAACGAAAACTTTATTTTCGGTTTATTTTATTATTTTATGAAAATTAAATACATTTTGATTTGGATTAATTCCAAGAATAATGAAATGAAATGACATATGAAAATTTAAAATTAACTAGCATGAAAGTCAAAATATAAGGAGTTAAGAATAAAGAAGTAAGTTTTGATTGGGGTTTTGGGTTACATCATTATTCTCCTTTATATTTATAATTTTATATTGACAATCCAATTAATAAATATAATTATGAATTACAATCCTTTTATTTATAAATTGAGAATTATTGAATTCCTTAAGAAAACTAAATTCCACCTCCTCTCATAATCAACGACGATGTATCACCTTGGTTGAGAGTCTGAAATCTTATAGGAACTAGATTTATCATATATATTTTTCTGTTGGTTGTATCAAATCTATTTTATCAATATCTAATGATTTAAGAGTTCAAAATGTAGAATAATATTATTATAATTTGGTTTCATTTCTTGGGGTTCATTCTCTACAACAATGCATTCCACCCTCATATATCAGAAACAAAAATTAAACATTACGAGGGAATTCAATAACATGTTATCCTCCAACAAGAAGAGATCTGGGTTATCATCCCATTATGTAGAGTAATATATCACTTGGATGAATAAGGGAAGAGATGAATATGGAAATAAAATTAAAAAAAATTAATAAGAGGAAAAAAAGAAAACACACGCATGAAATAGAAAAAATTGAATAAGAAGAGATGGGGGGAAGATATTAAAATTAATAAAAATAAAAAAAAAGAAAATAATATAAACTAATTTGGAGAAGAAGGAAATTAAAATATCAAATATGAAGAATAATTATAAGAATGAGAGGGTTGGAAGATTACATGTTGGTAAATGGACTAAAATTCATGAAACTATATTTTAAAAGAATACTAATTTAAAGTTACATTTTACATAAATATAAAGGAAAAAATAATATATAAAAAGAGAAAACAATTCAAATAAAGGTATCAGCAAGCCTCCCACCTCATGGTAGATTCCCTCAGTGGGGTTCGACACCATACCTACCATCAAAATGGGTTATTTTTATAGGAAATGATGAACACATTGGTCTTCATAAAATCTATATAAATATACCTTCCCTAATGAAGCCGAAATTTATAGGGTCAAAGAATGAAAAAACCCAATAAAAATTAGTGATTAAATTTATCAGTGGACCGTGTCCATGGAGAACAACCATATTTGGATGTTCATTTAATTTCAAAAGGTCATTCATAGAGAAATGGTTGTGGGACATGTAAATTGTAGTGGTATAGTGTATCTTGTAAAGGAAATGGTATCAAAGAATACAAAAATTGAAGCACATGATCATCCTTCTCATCTAGTCTTAAGAGTGTCCAGATGAGCCTTTAAATGACTCATGGTTGTTAGATGAGGGTTTCATTAGTAATCTATGGCGGAGTTACTATTAGTGAGATAGAGTTAAAGATCTCTGAGGATGGAGATACTGATCTATGATGATTTGGTGGAAAAACAACCTCATGGATTGTTAGAGTAATAGAGGATACAACGACATCATGCCTTTAGTAATGTATAGGTGGTCCAAGGTAGAGAAGAGGTGGAAGGACACCATATCATGGAAAGGCTACCTCAAAACCCATGCGCACACAAACAAAGGATTCACACCACACATGTTATGTGCAGTCTTCGTCCCACGTGCTCCTCTCCATGAGATTTACACCCTATGGTCCATCACATGAGCCTAATTACCTTATGCCCTACCAAAACGTGTGGGCTCCCATGTGGTCATACGTGATCTTTCATCCCAAAAGGTATGGAAAAATGGGTTTTGGGGATACTTTGGAGTAATTAACTTTGATATCCTTATTTTTGACCCATTGAAAATAATTATCAAATTATAAATATTTGAAATAAATATCATTTAAAATAATGTTAACTTAAATTCTAATTAAATGACATAATAAATTTAAACATATTAAAACATACATTTTTATAAAATTAAATTTAATTTTAAATCCTCAATTATAAATTTCATGTTTTGATTATAATTTTAAAATATATTAACATTTTAATTTAAATCTATAGATAAATTGATGGAAAATGGTTAAAATATATCATCATAATTTAGTTTGTTATATTCCACACACATAAATCATGCATTCCCTGAAGCATAAAATCTCAAAATAGATAATTCTTACATTGTAATTCCTTGTGAAATAAATTGTTATTTAATATTATAAAAGTTCAATTTTGATATGTTTTTTATTTCTATCAACTTCTTCACAATAAAAATACTATGTGATTGTTTTTCTTTAATTTGGACCTATATTAGTTAATTAGAAAAGAATATATCATTAAAAACAAAGATCCACACGATTATCATGAATTGGTTACTAAAAATTCATATATATTAGATTAAGGACAAATATGTTTCAATATGAAATCATAATGTCTTAACTAATATAGAACATTAGAATTTACCAATTTATGTTGATTTAATTAATAATTCTACTTTCCAAACTACTATAGGTTTTGTAACAGTTATTCATGGATTAGTCCAATACTCCTATTCAATATACAAAATTACTTTTTGATTATGTGAGAATAATGGAGGATGTAATCCAACGTGATTCATTGACTAATATTAGAGACATGGTCATGTCTTGCCCATCATTGATGACTTATTTTATCATAATTAATAGGTAAATTTTTTTCATATTAATCTTTTTTCATTAGCCTGAAAAAGCATCCCGTAAATGAATTTAATCATGGTTAACAATATTTAATCATTACAATAAATTATTTTTTTGGTAGTCCCAATAATAATAATACAAGGAGAATTATGTCTCCTATGGTTTAAACTCATATAAATTCTTACAGATGTTATTTTTACTATTTTGGTACACATATATTGTTATTATTCAATATATTAGGTTTATTTGAAGTGGAATATTTTACCACAAGTGTTATAGTGTGAGATTAATTCACTGATGACTGATTCAGTCATGATTTTATGATGGATTATGTAAGATAGATAGCTATTTAGATAATTTAGGTACCAAACATCTATGTATATTTTTTGAAAACTCATATCAGTCTTATTTTGATTCACGAGTTGTGGATGACACATGGCTCATGTGATCCTTGATATTATCGATTACATCCTAACAATTATAACCAATATTTTAAGAGTGAAAACGTAATCGATATGTAGTCATGAAATATGTGGATCAATATAAAATGATATAACCAGCATTTTGGGTGGTCACTAAGAATATACTTTTTGGTTTATTGACATATGTAACTGAATTTAGGTAAGTCCCTAGGACATTCATAAAGTACTCATAACCCTATTTAGTTTGAATGTGTTAAGCAACATATTTTTGATATTGAATGTCACAACCCCACTACTCTATACCCAAATCTTATATATTCATATTCGATCCCAAGAGTGTATAATCTTGTTAAGGCTTGTGTGGAATTTATTTTTGTAACTCATTTTTTAGGGAATTATGAAATTATCAGTTCTATCTCAAAATAGATGATTATAGTATCCCATTAATGTCATTTTGTCATAACATGATTAAAATATAACATTTTTTAACAATATATATACATGATCATGCAGTATTAATGATTTAGATAATTCTATAAAAACCATAACTACAAAATTCATGTATTTTTCATGTTACAAACATTTTCCCACAATATATTAAAATTTCTAATCCTTAATAATTATTCTATAAATACTATAAATTTGATTAGAAATATAATCTTTTGAACATACCATGTGTATTACAATCCTTTATAACATGGAAACATTATAAGGGATGAGCTCAATCACATAACAAGTTTAATAATAAGAGATAAAAATCAATGATAATAAGATTGTACAAGATTTACATATTGGTGTGACAACTTAATAAAGAATCCTGAACAAATAATACAGAATTCATACAAAATAACACAAATAATATATTAATAATAATGGAAACATGACATAATGAAATAATACAAAAGGATAATGGAATCATAGAATATGTGAAAGAATATAAGGTACAAAATTAAACATATGTTAAGTGTCATTCCAAAGACTATAAAAGAGTAAAATGACCCATGATATATTGGTTTCACTCCCAATTCCCATTAATATAGTGGACATAAACCCATGTTTGATCAGGTTCACTCCTGAAAATAACACATAACATCTCATGATATTGAAATATCTACCCTTGCATTAGTGGGATATATAATTTTTGACCCAACATTCAAATTATAAACTATGTAATATATATATCCATATATTTTTTATATGAGGAAAAGATAATATATATAAAGGATAAGAATGATAAACCTCATGAGAAATACATGGGTTTCATAATATTATCTCAAAGCATAACCAATTGTAATGTCATAAGGATTTTCAATAGTACATGGGATTATAGAATTTCATATTTTTATATTTGAATAAATATCATCATGTGTTGAAAATGGTGTTCTAATGTATGATAATTCATCTTTAATATCAAAGAGGGACAATAAGAAAATAATATAAAAGGTTATTCTTTTCTGAATGAGCATATGATCAGTTAAAAAGTTATGATATTACATTTTCCCTTTACAGAAAAATTGAACTAGGATGTTATTATAATAAATAATTAGGTCTTCAAAATAATATTAATTTTGAAAAATATTTTGTGGTGGTGAAACCTTTCATGAAATTGGAAATCATATAGTTCCCTTTTTATTTATAAAAAACACTTTAGTTAAATCCCACTTCATGAAATTGATTAGAAAACAATATTACAAAAATAATAAATTTTAAATATGACTTTCTCATGAGATACAAAATAATTAAGGTTATATATAAAAATGGTGAACATTTGTAGGATTTAAAATAATAAACAACATGTCAATATTATAGTTAATTAGGATATGAATTATTCTCTATAACGACATTATTTTAAACAATGAAATTAATCATGTTGCTGAAATTAATCCCCAATGTTACTATCAATGAAGTGTTTCATTATAATAACATTATAAAATATTTGAAATTCATCTTGTAAAACCAAAGAAAAAAATTAATCAATATGAATCAAGAATTAATTGGGTTCCAGAATAATCATTCATTATTTTGAAAATATTCATATAATTCCCATGAGCGGTGAAGTTTTAATGGACCATTAAATATCAAAAATTATATTAAAATCATGATTCCTAAGTATTAAATTTTATTATATAAATAGTTATTATGAAAACATGCTGTATGATATGAAATATGTCTCTATGGGTGAAAATTGAGACCCAATACCATTAAATTGTTCATGAATCATATTGTGTATGTCCATAACTTCCAAAATAATAAAATAATGATTATTAGTTTCCATGATAGAACCAATTGTATTTAAATTAAATTTATTATGGACTATTTATATAATGACCAGGCCTTATTACAATAAAAAATAATGAATTTTATTCAAGAAATAACTTCCTTTCATATTGAGGTTCATTTAAACATTTCTATTTTAGGGAATTGGGATATAATACATAAAACATATTCCACATTTATACAGAGAAGATACAAAAAATAGTAACCATTTGTTCTAAAATATAAAACTATTCAAATTAAACGTGTTTTCATTTAAATATATTCATATCATTTAACATGAATTCATTATATGTCCTAAACAACCTTATAACCTATCAAAATATTTTATAAACTTGGGATAAACACAAAAATATCTGTAAGGGTTAAAAAATAAATCATTATTCCATTATTACTTGTAACGTATGAAAACATTTTAATAAATACATAATTGTCACCCACATAAACATACATTTTGAATCTTGATATTTCCATCATATTTCCAAAAAAACATATAGAAAATAAATAAAACCATGAAAGAATCATGGGGATTTAATTAAATAAATTTTAACCCTACTTGATAACTTATATTTTGTAACCCTTACAGTACCTTACAATGTTATCCTCACGACTACCATATTTTGTAATCATAGCAGTTACAGTTGGTGTAAACATATGGCTGACATCCAACATAAACAACCCAATTAATTGGAGGGAGATATATGTTCTGAACACTATCATATAAAATTCCCCAGATTCAAAACATAATAATAAAATCTGAATAATTTCATAGGAACATTGCTTTTGGATGTTTTATAATAGTGTTTTAGAATGGGATTTTAAAAGAAAACTCCATTAAAATTTCCTATAATTTTATTGAGACATAATAGAGTTGATGGAATATTTATCTACAATGTAAATACACATAAATCAAAATTATAAAGAAAAAAATTATTACACACTCAATTTTAATAATACATAATTAAGGAAGTATATGGTTAACACAATGACTTTAAATTTAGTTAAGAATTCCTTTACCTAAGGAATTTCAAACAGAAAAACTAGATAACCTAATATATAATGGAATAAATGATGATAAAAATATCTTATAGAAACATATTCAGGTTTATAATACCTTATAGGATAATTTCTTTACAACTTTTCCCCTTTTAATTGTTAATATTTTGTTCCTTCATTTATTTTGGGTGCATTATTCACATGATTTTAATGGTTGGGTTGTATTTTATTTTCCTTCAATATAGAAATTAAATTCTAAATGAGGAAGGAAATGGTATTAATATTTTTCTATAATATATATAATAATACCATAAATCATTTTATTCTAATATATGATTATAGATAAAAAAATAATGCATTAATGATATTTCTTTATATGAATTTTAGAGGTTCCGTGATTTTGGTAAATCAAACATCACATAAAGTGTTTTTAGTTTAAGAATAAGATATGGAAGAGTAGAAGAACAATGATAAATTTTTTATATAGTCATCATTTTATAAATAATATATTTGATTCTAGCAAATCATACCTCCTAAAAATTTTAATGGGAAAATAGTTTATGAAAAGAATGGAATTTAAAATAAAGCACAGAAAAGAGAAAGATGATTCTTACCTCAAGAACCCTTATCCTTGATATCCTACTTAAGGAATTTTGTTTTGGCCTTTTAGTGAGACCATAAGGTATTTAACATTGGAAATATCCTTGTAGATGTTATTTTTCAGAACATATACAATGATCACACCTTGATAGGTGTGGGGGATGAGGGGAATGACATTGGTGTTTATTGTGGATGAGAGGAGGGATTTAACATTATTTTAATCAATGTTTTAATAATATTTTTCAAGACTATGAATAGTTTTGATTCTTGTGACCCCAATTATTAATAATTTTCTTTGAGTTCAAACCATGTGCGCTTACATCATCCATGAATATCCTATCATGCCATAAAACAAGTATTTAACATTTATCATAATTTTGTGTATTTTACAATTCATCAAAAAAATATGAAGTTAAAAAAAATCCCAAAAATTACCCCCAGACATAATTTTACATGTATAATTCATCAATTAGTTCCATTTTTTAGAAATAATTTTCAAAATTTTTATTTTATTTTTAAATAATATCATAATATATTTAAAAATAACAATTTTAAATGTATAAATCAATTTTTATCAATGTGAAAAAATAATCAACATCTCACTATCTTATAACCATTATTAAATAACATAAAAATAGTATTTATGACTCATAATGGTCATATTACTATTCATAAGAGTTGGTTACTATTTTAAAACAAATTCTATCAGATTCCTAAAAACATACTAATCACAGCTGTAGATCACCGTTTTGGAAATTAAAATCCTAGAAGTGGGAAAATTATGTTGAAAAGATAGTTAAACTATTTACATAAAACAATGATTCATTTATTTCAATTTATTTTTAAAACATTGGGGTTTAACATTTTACCCACATTATAGAAATTAAATCCTCACAATTTTATCTACTAATTTATAAACGTATTAAATAATTGATGTTAACTTTACCTCAGAGTATTTTTAGAGTATCATGTTTCTTCTTCAACCTTGTAGTTCTCCAAAAAAACCATTATCTGATGGATTAAAATATTCTTCAATACTTCTTACCCAAATTGAATAATATAAACTAGTTTCTCATCGTAAGAAATTTTCGCTTCCTTGTGAACTAAATCTGGACCCATGACATGAGATAAATGTTGCACATACATTCTCAACATTAAAACATGAAAAAAAATTGCACCTGAGATAAATTTGATGTAAAACCTACGTAATATTCCATTTCTATATATTTCTCCATGGATTTCATAAGGACCAATGAACCATGGACATAGCTTTCCTTTCTCAAAAAATCCTATAACACTTTTCCAAGGTGATATTCTACGAAAAACATGATCTTGTACCTTAAAATAAATCTCTTTCCTATTATTTTCTATGTAATGTTTCTGAAAGCACTGAGCTATCCTTCTTTCTTGAGGGATAATATTCACTTTCTTAGACACATCCTCTACTAATTATGAACCCATCAACATCAATTCCCCGAATTCATCAATTAAATCTAGAGTTCAATACTACTTCTCATACAATTCCTCGAAAGGATCTGTTTCTATTCTATAATGAGAAAGGTTATTTTAATAAAGCTCAACTAATAAAATATTTTTTTCCCAACTACCCTAGTAATCCATTGAAGAAGCTAGATACATATCCTACAATGTTTTCATTGATCACTCTGATTTCTAAAATAATTTAGGATGAAAAGATGCCCTGAAATTTTATAATATGCCAACAACGTCTGAAGGGCCTTCCAAAAGTTAAAAGTGAACCAAGGATTTCAGTTAGATCCAATGGAATGACCAACTTTATGTAACCTAAAAATATTTTTGATGTATAATTCTGAAAACGGATCCAACAACATTGTATCTCGAATAGGTAGAAAAGACACATAGTAAGTCAGTCGGTCAATAATAACCGATAATTAATTGTTACCTCGTGTAAAATTCGAATCTTCCATGGTACATTTCTCATTGAATAATGCTATAGCATGTGTTGTATGGTACGTCAACTTCTAGCACCCTCCGACCAATCAAACAAGTCGTTGTGAATAGTAATACCCACTTTTTTATATTATATAAACATTAGTTTTCAAAATAAATTTCTTTTTTGGATTTTTAATATAAAAATTATCTTAGTGGGAATTTATTTTATTTTTATGAAAACATTCATTTTTTGAGGAATAGTGAAAAACACTACGTTATTGATTAAAACTAACTTTTTATTTAAATAATTTTTTATTTTATATATATTTATTTTAGGTCAAAATAGATGCATAATGTAACACCCCGACCCTAGTTACCCAGAGTCGGTGCATTATTACATAACATAGGCATGATCACAGGAAAGATCAAATCTCGAAAGACCGATTGGTTTAGTAGCCTTGGAAACACTAGTTATATTCATAAGTTTTACATTACATCATAAAATGAAAAACTACAACAACAACATAATGTCTCCATAATCCACACTCATATCCCCTCATAATATCCCTGCAGGTCATTCATAACTTACTTCTTCACATCCTGGGAAAAATAAAACATCGAAAAGGGGTGAGCTCAAATGCCCATTAAGGATAACAATATAGCGGAAACTTTCATAAATAAGAATAAACATTTAAGGAAATGTATAACTAAAACAAAAGCCTTTCAAACTTAAACTTTCATCATGGTATGGCATAAATAAAATGAAATAATGTCATTTACTTGTTCACATGGATATTCTAATAATCGAATAATCACATGCAATATCAATAACCACTTTCATAATGTTGGAATGCATAATGCCAGACTATCATAACCACATATCCAAGGCCTCGTGCCAAGACTATAAATAAGATTTTGTCAAGGACTTGTGCCAAGACACTAGTTTGTCTCATGAGACCTACCGATGCATCAAGGAGCTAGAGCGGGCTCCACCCGTCACATATTAAGTCCATTGCATTCCCATATGAAAAGTTTTAAACAAAACATAAACAGTCGTATTAAAACTAGCATATGAAATGTCAATAATTCCACCATAAACTATGAAGGGTATAAATATTGCACATCCATAGTCAAAAATATCACAAAACCTTCAATACAATATAGAAGTTTTGTGTCATAATGAATTAACTTCATATAAGCGTAAAATCCATCAAAGGATGTTGACATAGATGAAATCAAAACACTTTTAAGAGAAATATCTCTTTCTATTTTTGAAATCATTTAAGAGACATATAGAATAAAACATTTTCTTGAAATTATTCTTATAAGCCTGTAAGGAAATATTTGAATATTTAATAACGGTGGAGAATAACCGCACCCGCCGTGTAAGTTAAAAAAAACATTCTTACCTTGATTCTGTCGAAAAGGTTAAAAAGCACCTTGTTTGGAAAACGATGGAAATATTCCTCTTATAAAAAGTAAAAAAAGGGTATAAATTACTTTAACCCATATTCTTGTAAATAATAGAAATGTTTTGAAATAAATTTTGAAGAAACATGGATGTGGATGATAAAGAGATCCTAGTAGATTATTACGTATAAACAACCTCGGATAATGAAGAGATTGTGAAATAACCCTTACCAATTTGGTAACTTATGAAACATAAAACCCATTAAAGAGGTATCATATATTGAATATGTAAATACACATAAATTAGAGTGTATTACACAATGAATATAATTATGGGAAGTACATACACCACACAAAAGGTGATGGTGGCAATATGGCATGAATCTCACGG
The DNA here is from genome assembly GCA_963277665.1 of Viscum album. Taxonomy (NCBI): domain Eukaryota; kingdom Viridiplantae; phylum Streptophyta; class Magnoliopsida; order Santalales; family Viscaceae; genus Viscum; species Viscum album. The sequence continues at coordinate 321,694,784 of OY728119.1, read as the reverse complement.
GAATAAAGAGTGAGATGAAAACCCCTTACCTTGTACGTTTCCTTGGTTGGGGTAGGTTAACCTCCTGTATAATGGTGAAATATTTGTTATTAAATTAATCAAGAATCATATACATTAATATGATATCATATATGATCTTTTAATATTGATTTGATAATAATGTCTTAGTATTATCGTTGTTTCGGGTGTTAACTTACTTGTTTTCTTTTATATGTTTTATTACGTAAGCCATGTTTGTAATGGATAGTTTGTATATTATTCATATCCATAATGATATCAAGTCCTTAAACATCATTTTTAAATCATCAGATGATAATTATACTTTAATGGATACGATGGAGAATGAATCTCATCGCGTTCGTGGAGACGGTAGTCCGTACGTACGCACGAGCGACAATATCATTATTTTGATATTAAAATAATATATAAATGGATGGTATATAATATATAAAGAATCATTAACATGTTATATTTATTATTTACATGAGTTACACATCATTATTATACCCATCCAAACAATATTATATTGAATAACAATTACACCACGACGTGGAGACGGTAAGCCGTACATACGCACGTATGGTGACATGTTATTTAAAGGGTGGATAGAATACTGAATATTGTTGTAACATATTTATAATAACATCATAGTATATATATGATACTGGAGTTATTATTTTATAATGGTAACAACAAAGGAAGAATAAGTGGAAGAAGAAATGAACTTGGAAAAGGGTGGTGAAATCATTACCTCTTCTTCAGTTTCTTCCTTTTTATTTGATCAAAAGGGCTCCTTAGGTTGGCTTTCTGATATATCTAAGGCCCCTATGTTGTAGTGAGGGAATTTGGTAGAGTATTTGGTCAGAGTTTGGCCGAACCAAAAGGCTTTGAAGTTGTGAAAAAATGAGAAAGAGGTGTGCCCTTTTATAAGAGGGGTGAGGGACACCTTTGGAAAAGATAGAGATATTAATTTATAATAAATTCATATTCGGTTTCCAATGGCTCCAAAGTTGATTATTAAAATTTAAAGGTGGGGATGGGTTGAAAAAAATTCAACCAATAGAATTTACACAGTTTTGGGTTACTATATTAACCTTATATTTTAGTTTTAACTCTTAGTTAATTAGTTTGACATTTACCATGTCACTTTCAATTTTTATAATATATAGTTAATAAACATACTATAAACATCCAAGATATCCCCAGGTGGTCCATTAATTATGAACCTATCATGATATAAGTATCGTGGCCGAACCTTAGATTTTTAGGAATTTAATATCAATTAATAATATAATATTTGTTTTAAGAACTCTTTTATGTCAATTTTGAAACTATTCAATATTTGATTTTTGTGAAACTCATAACAGATTTATTACTTCAAAAAAAGTCAATTAAATCACTCCTAATATATCATATTATCCTATAAAATTATTTTAATTCATTAAAAGTTTCATATTATATTTATTTGGGTATTTAAAATATCAATTCTTTTAATTTTTCACTATTAATGTAATTAATTCATCATCATTGTGTCATACATAAATTAACTTATATAATGTCTAAAAATTATAAATAAAATACCATTATGTCGGAAATCTTTTTATCTTTCTGAAGAATATTTATAATCTAAAATCTAACATATATAACCCTATGTAAAAAATATTTTTCTAAATGATATATGCTTGTGTCATGTTTGTATTCATTTTAACTTAATTAAAAAAAAGTGTCCCTATCACCTACAAGTGGCACCATGGGGTCCCAAAATAGACCCAAAGATGCCTATGGTCGCACATGTATCAACAAATAAGGCTAGGACACGTTTTAGGGTAATTTAGTATTATTATAATATTATTTTTTAACCCTTATTTATCAGATTTACCCTTAACCATGGTAAATAAAATATTTACCATAGTAATTATTCAAAATGTCTAAAAATAAAAGTTACCTATTTACACAATTTGGACAGCCTGATTCCAAATATGGAATCCATTTTTCGAAATAAAAAACACAGAAGTTGCAGAAATTAATTTAAAATTAATTCCCGATGTCAAAACTAAAAGCGTGTTTTTAAGAGATAATAACTATCAAAAGATTGACACTTGTTTATGTTCGGTTTAATTGTAAAATTATGTCCAATGACCAAAATTATATTAAATGGTAAAAATATATTCGAAATATACTTTAAAACCACTCAAATTCAAAATTTATCACTATTAATTATTTTGATTAAAAAAATTGTTTTTAATTAAAATTTAGTAATTTTCACTATTCATCAAAATATTAAAGTTACCCGAAAAGTACCAAAATTTCATCATAGGCTAAATTCGATATTCCGAAACCAAAAATGAAATACATTTTGAAATATAAAATATATATTATTTCAAAAAGTTGGTATTACTATTCATAACGGCTAGATTTATTGGTTATGGTGTGTTAGAACTCGGTGTTGCGTACAACACACGCTATCACATTATTAAAAGAGAAGTATACCGTAGAAGCTTGGGGTGTTTTATTCTCCCCTCCTTCGAATAATTTCGTCCTCGAAATTTCTAGAATACTTATCACATGAAAAGACTCGGGTGGTTCTTCATCATAAGTTCCTCGGGTTCCCACGTTGCCTATTCCATCTTATGGTTTCTCCACAAAACTTTTACAAGACGCGTCGTCCGGTTTCTCAGTACTTGTTCTCTCGTATCAAGAATCATGACTGACTCTTCACAATAGGAAAGATCAGGTTCCAGTTCTAATCCCTCATAGGCGAGTACATGTGTTGGGTCATGCATGTATTTCCTCAACAGAGATACGTGGAACACATCGTGAACATTGGAGAGACTTGGCGGCATTGCCAATCGGTAAGCTACAGCCACAATTCGTTCTACAATTTCGAAAGGTCCGATGTACCTGGGACTCAATTTACCTTTCTTACCAAAATGTATGACTCCCTTCCATGGAGATACCTTCAGGAAAACATGATCACCGACTTGAAATTCCAAATCCTTCCTTCAATTATCAGCATAGCTCTTCTGCCTACTTTGAGTTGCTTTGATGTGATTTTAGATTACCTTCACCTTTTCCATCGTTTCCTCCACCACTTCTGGGCCTACAAGTTTTCATTCACCAACGTCATCCCAACAGGTTGGTGTACGAAATCTCTTTTCGTATAACACATCATATGGTGCCATCTGAATACTCGAATGGAAGCTATTGTTATAGGAAAATTCTATCAGTGGTAAATATTGATCCCACATACCCTGAAAGTCAAGTGAGCAAGATCTCAACATGTCTTCTAAGGTCTGAATAGTCCGTTCTGATTGTCCGTCTGTCTGAGGGTGGTAAGCAGTGCTGAAATGAAGTTCAGTATCCAGGTATTTCTGAAGACTTTTCCAAAATCATGAAGTAAAACGGGGATCACGATCAGAGACAATCGATAAGGGTACTCCATGAATTCTCACAACTTCATTAATATATAGTCTTGCTAGACGTTCCAGGGGTAGATCTTCTCTTATAGCAAGAAAATGTGCTGACTTGGTAAGACGATCAACAATAACCCATAATGCATCGTTCCTTCTAGGAGTCTTTGGTAGCCTCATGACAAAGTCCATCGTAATATTGTCCCATTTCCACTCCGGTATGGGAAGAGGTTGCATGACTCCTCCAGGCTGTTGCCTTCCAGCTTTCACTTGTTGAAAAACCATACATCAAGACACAAAATCAGCAATCTCCCTCTTCATGTTTACCCACCAAAAATGTTCCTTCAAATCTCCATACATTTTAGTGCTATTAGGGTGTATAGTGAAATTGGAACTATGAGCATCATCCAACAATTCCGTTTTTAGATCAGGTATATCGGGAACACAAAGTCTCTTCCCGAATCTCAAAATTCCATCTTCATACACAAAGTCTCTCAATCTCCCATCATTCACAGCTTTAATATTCTTTTGAAATTCTTCATCATCGGTGTGAGATCTCTTAATCCTTTCTAGTAAAGATGGTTTGGCAACCATTTGAAAAAGCATTGATGTTTCACCTTCCCTAGTTATTCCCATGTCCATCTTCACTAGATCCATGAAAATTGGATCCCTTTCAATTCTCATATTGTTCAAAACTCCATGGTCTTTTCTACTCAAAGCATCTGCCACGTTGTTTTCTTTCCCCGGGTGGTAGTGTATCGCGCAATAATAATCCTTGAGTAATTCAATCCATCTCCTTTGCCTCATGTTGAGTTATTTTTTTGTGAGAAGATATACTTCAAACTCTTGTGATCAGTATAAATCTCACATTTTTCTCCATAGAGGTAGTGCCTCCATATCTTCAAAGCAAATATCACAGCTGCAAACTCGAGGTCATGAGCAGGATAGTTTTGTTCATGAATTTTCAACTGTCGTCATGCATAGGCAATAACTCTATCATTCTGCATAAGGACACAACCAAGTCCTTTCTTTGATGCATAACTAAAAATAACGAACCCATCATTCCCCGATGGTAGAGTCAATATAGGATCATTGACTAATCTTCTCTTCATTTCTTCGAAACATTCTTCACATTCTTTTGTCCAAAGAAATTTAACCCTTTACGTGTGAGCTTCGTTAATGGGTTAGCCAATCGGGAAAAATTATGGACGAAACGTCGATAATAACCTTCCAAACCAATAAAACTACGTACCTCAGTTATACTCATAGGTGATGGCCATTCTTGGATTTCCTTGGTCTTAGAAGGATCAACAGAGATTCCATCTTTAGATACAATATGGAAAAGAAAAGAAATCTCATGAAGCCATAATTCACATTTGCTAAACATTCAGTATAATTCAGGCCTCCTCAGAGTCTTCAAGATAATGCGCAAGTGATTTTCATGATCTTCGTAGGTTTTGTAGTATACCAAGATATCATCAATAAATTCCACCACAAATTCATCGAGATTCTCCTTGAAAACTCTATTCATCAGATCTATGAATAAAGAGGGTGCATTAGTCAATCCAAATGGCATTACAGTAAACTTGTAATGCCCGTACCTGGTTTGAAATGTTGTTTTCAGAATGTCTTCCTTCTTCACACACAACTGATGGTATCCAGATCGAAGGTCAATCTTTGAAAAGTATTGAGCTCTATAAAGTTGGTCAAATAAATCATCAATACGAGGTAGGGGATACTTGTTCTTTATCGTTATAGAATTGATCTCCCTGTAGACGATACATAACATCATAGATCCATCTTTATTTTTAACAAAAAGAACAGGGGCTCCCCATGGAGAAACACAAGGGCGAATTAATCCCTTATTACTCAATTCCTCTAGTTGTTTCTTTAGTTCAACTAATTCTACAGTGGCCACTCTATAAGGGGTCTTCGATATAGGCCTTGATCCAGGAATCAAATCAATGGAAAACTCAAATTCTCGTTCTGGAGGATGTCCAGGTAAATCTTCTGGAAATACATCTACAAATTCATTCACAACAGGTATATCCTCTATTTGAACATTCCTATCCTCACCGATAGTTATTTCATTCTCTTCCTCCCCTAAGCCTAAAATATTTTCTCTAGGGAATTTATTCATTGCTCAGCTACTAAGGGATTTGTACTCCCATTGAACGTTGGTGGTTGTTGCCTCATGAATCGATCTAACATTGATCCTCCACGCTGTGGATCAGGGTGCTCCATACGGGTAAGGTTATTATTCATAACCTGAGTATGTTTTCCGAGTATGGTGATTAGATGATCGACACCAGTTGCATCACCATCTCCACTATAATTATCTTAAGCAGGAGGGAAATCCCTACATGGAGTGAGTGCATTGATACGATTTCCATTTCTTCCACTAGGCGCCATTTCTAAACAATGGCATAAACTAGATCAATTTATGAATCAAAATACATAATCCCATACTTATAAAACACTTAACTTAAATTGAGCTATTTATGGATATAATCCATAATCATAAAAATGTTTTCTTTGAGGAAGTATATACTCATAAACCCTTCATAATGATTTTTAATGAAAATGAGAGTTATCCTAGGCATATCCTCCAGGAGTGTCGTAACCAAGAGTGTACCAAGTCCCGTTGTCGTGCACCAGTTCCCGTTCGAGTCTATCTCAAATGGGTGTTTTTGGGTTTTACCCCTAGGTACAGCTGTGCCAGAGCCGCCTCTACCTGCTCGTATCCAGACAGGGATGTTTTGCTCGGAAAACTCACAAAATCTCTACAATACCAAAATTCAAGGAAGGTCTTCTATACTAATCCTCAAAGTTAATATTAGGTCTACATGCTCTAATCAGAGTTTATCTAAATCTATCTTCCAAGGTTTGTACTAAACTTCCTCTGATACCAACTGTAATGCCCCGACCCTAGTTACCCAGAGTCAGTGCATTATTACATAACATTGGCATGATCACAAGAAAGATCAAATCTCGAAAGACCGATTGGTTTAGTAACCTTGGAACCACTAGATATATTCATAAGTTTTACATTACATCATAAAATGAAAAACTACTACAACAACATAATGTATCCATAATCCACACTCATATCCCCTCATAATATCCCTGCAGGTTATTCATAATTTACTTCTTCACATCCTGGGAAAAATAAAACATAGAAAAGGGGTGAGCTCAAATGCCCAGTAAGGATAACAATATAGATGAAACTTTCATAAATAAAAATAAACATTTAAGGCAATGTATAACTAAAACAAAAGCCTTTCAAACTTGAACTTTCAACATGGTATGTCATATATAAAATGAAATAATTCCATTTACTTGTTCACATGGATGTTCTACTAATCGAATAATCACATTCAATATCAATAACCACTTTTATAATGTTGGAATGCATATTGCCAGACTATCATAACCACATAGCCAAGGCCTCATGCCAAGACTATAAATAAGATTTTGTTAAGGCCTTGTGCCAAGACACTAGTTTGTCTCATGAGACCTAACGATGCATCGAGGAGCTATAGGGGGCTCCACCCGTCACATATTAAGTCCAATGCATTCCCATATGAAAATGTTTAAACATAACATAAACATTCGTATTAAAACTAGCATAAAAAATGTCAATAATTCCACCATAAACTATGAATGGTATAAAAATAGCGCATCCACAGTCAAACATATCACAAAACCATCAATAAAATATAGAAGTTTTTTATCCTAATGAATTAACATCAAATAAGCGTAATATCCATCAAAGGATGTTGACATAGATGAAATCAAAACACTTTTTGGAGAAATATCTCTTTATATTTTTGAAATCATTTAAGAGCCATATAAAAGAAAAAATTTTCTTGAAAAAATTTTTATAAGATTGTAAGGAAAGCTTTGAAGATTTTATAACAGCAGAAAATAACCGCACCCGCCGTATATGTTAAAAAAACATTCTTACCTTAATTCTGTCGAAAAGGTTAAAAAGTAAATTGTTTGGAAAACGACGGAAATATTCCTATTATAAAAATTCAAACAAGGGTATAAATGAATTTAACTCATATTCATGTAAATAATAGAAATTTTTGGAAATACATTTTGAAGAAACATGGATGTGGATGATAAAGAGATCCCAGTAGATTATTACGTATAAACAACCTCCGATAATGAAGAGATTGTGAAATAACCTTTACCAATTTGGTAACTTATGAAACATACAACCCATGAAAGAGGTATCATATAATGAATATGTAAATACACATAAATTTTAATGTATTACACAAAGAATATAATTATGGTCAGTACATACACCACACAAAAGGTGATGGTGGCAATATGGCATGAATCTCACAGGAATATGGAGTGAGATGAAAAACTCTCACCTTGAACTTTTCCTTGGTTGGGGTAGGTTAACCTCCTGTATAATGGTGAAATAATTGTTATTAAATTATAAAATAATCATATACATTAATATGATATCATATATGATCTTTTAATATTTATTTGATAATAATATCTTAGAATTATTGTTGTTTCGGGTGTTAACTTACTTGTTTTCTTTTATATGTTATGTTATGTAAGCCATGTTTGTAATGGATAGGTTGTATATAAATCATATCCATAATGATATCAAGTCCTTAAACATCATTTTTAAATCATCAAATGATAATTATACTTGAATGTATACGATGGAGAATGAATCTCATCGCATTCGTGGAGACGGTAGTCCGTACGTACGTACGAGCGACAATATCATTATTTTGATATTAAAATAATATATAAATGGATGGTATATCATATATACAGAATCATTAACATGTTATATTTATTATCTACATGTGTTACACATCATTATTATAACCATCCAAATAATATTATATTGAATAACAATTACACCACGACGTGGAGACGGTAAGCCGTACGTACGCATGTATGGTGACATGTTTTTCAAAGGGTGGATAGAATACTGAATATGTTTGTACCATATTTATAATAACATCACAGTATATATATGATACTGGAGTTATTATTTTATAATGGTAACAACAAAGGAAGAAGAAGTGGAAGAAGAAATGAACTTGGAAAAGGGTGGTGAAATCATTACCTCTTCTTGGGTTTCTTCCTTTTGATTTTATCAAAAGGGCTCCTTAGGTTGGCTTTCTGATCAAACTAAGGCCCCTAGGTTGTATTGAGGGAAGTTGGGAGAGTATTTGGGCAGAGTTTGGCCGAACCAAAAGGCTTTGAAGGTGTGAAGAAATGAGAAGGAGGTGTGCCATTTTATAAGAGGGGTGAGGGGCACCTTTGGAAAATCTAGAGATATTAATTTATAATAAATTCATATTCGGTTTACAATGGCTCCAAAGTTTATTATTCAAAGTTTAAGGTGGGGATGGGTTAAAAAACATTCAACCAATAGAATTTAGACAGGTTTTGGTCACTATATAAACCTTATCTTTTAGTTTTTACTCTTAGTTAATTAGTTTGACATTTACCATGTCACTTTGTATTTTTATAATATATAGTTAATACTCATACTATATACATCCAATCGACCCCCAAGTGGTCCATTAATTATGAACCTATCATGATATAAGTCTCTTGGACGAACCTTATATTTTTAGGAATCTAATATCAATTAATAATATAATATTGTTTTTAAGAACTCTTTTATGTCAATTTTGACACTGTTCAATAGTTGATTTTTGTGAAACTCATAACAGATTGATTACTTCTAAAAAAGTCAATTACATAAATCCTAATATATCATATTATCCTAAAAAATTAGTTTAATTCATTAAAAGTTTCATATTATATTTATTAGGGTATTTATAATAGAAATTATTTTAATTTTTCACTATTAATGTAATTAATTAATCATCATTGTGTCATAAATAAATTAAATTATTTAATGTCTAAAAATTATAAATAAAATATAATTATGTAGTAAATCGTGTTATCTTTCTAATGTATATTTATAATCTAAAATCCAACATATATAACCCTATGTAAATAATGTTTTTCTAAAAGATATATGCTTGTGTCATTTTTGTATTCATTTTAACTTAATTAAAAAAATGTGTTCCTATCACCTACAAGTGGCACCATGGGGTCCCAAAATCGAGCCAAAGATCCCTATGGTAGAACATGTATCAACCAATAAGGCTAGGACACATTTTAAGGTAATTTATTATTATTAGAATATTATTTTTTAACCCTTATTTATCAGATTTACCCTTAACCATAGTAAATAAAATATTTACCACAGTAATTATTCAAAATGTCTAAAAATAAAAGTTACATGTAACACACCAGGTAAATAAATAATAGACATTTTCATATTTATCCATATTTGTGAATAAAATATTAATATGACTTTAAAGGGGACGCTATGCTCGATGGCGTACCCAACACGCAACAACGAGTTTCTTGGGAATCTTACGTTGCACTCTAATAATAAAATAATATTATTTTAAATGGTAGTTAACATGTAGTCGTTGTAATGGCGGGAATGGATAGAAATAACTAAAAAATGATTATATATGTTTTTTAATGTTTTTTTACATTTATCCAATAAAAGCTAAAGGCTTAAAATACGGAAAGAAATCAATTCTAGGCTTTTATGCCCTAGTTTTCACTAAAGGTTCACTTATCACCTTTTGATGGCGAACCGTCATTAAATATAGTTTTGTTCACTCTTAAACATTCTTTTGGACCAAATAAAACACTTATTAAGAATCGGGACATCAAATTTTACTTTGTGTAATTTTTTGGTATTTTTCCGATAAAGTTCATTTTTTTTCATGAATAGTGTAAAATGTTGTGTTTTAATTCAAAACCTCTTTTTAATATAATTTATTTATATTATTAGATTATATTTTGAATTGGTTTTAAAGTGAAATTAGAAAATATTTTTACCATTAAATCCAATAGTGGTCGTTGAAATCAATTTCACTTTGAAATCAGACTTAAACTAGTGTCAATCTTTTGATACTTATTGTTTCATAAAAACACGCTATTTGTCATGACAGCGGGAATTAATTATTAAATCAATTAATGTGACTTATATGTTTTGAATTTTGTAAAACGGACTTCATTTTTGAATTCAGAATATCAAATATAGCTTAGGGTGAATTTTTTGGATTTTTCTGAAAAACTTCAATTTTTGATGAATAGTGAAACCACTAAGTGGTACTTATAAAAACTGATTTTCCGTTTAAATGAAATTTTGCCATCATTGTGTTTTGATTTTCAAAAATCCGACATACATGGTTGTCATTAAGAAGTAAAATGTGGTTCAATGAGATTAAAATAATTTTTTGGTGAATAGTAACTTATTAAGTTTTTAATCGCGATTAGTGGTAATTAGTGTAGTTTAAGGTAAAAATAATGCTTTAATAAAAAAATATGAGCTTGAAACATGTCCTACCCTCATTGGTTGTGTCATGGCCGACCATGAAAATCCATGGGTCAACTTGGGGACCCCATGGATCCACTTTTGTTGGGAAATGACATAAATTACTTTTTATTTAATGATAAAGTGGAAATGACACAAACATAATATGTTTTACAAGAACAATTTTTAAGTGTGGTTATACAAGTCAAAATTTTGATTATAAATATTCATTGGAAAGCTAAAAATATTTCCTATATCATAGTATTTCGTTTATAATTTTTAGACATTAAATAAATTTAATTATTTATGACATAATCTTGATGCAGCGATGACATCATTATTTGACGATTTAAATAAAATAAAAAGACAATGTAATATCTAGAAACTACACATGTCCAAAACCAATTGGATAAGTGGATTTCGAACCCTGATCACCTTATCCACGAATTATATCAATGTGGGACCTTTTGAAACCGAAACACATTTTCAAATAAAGTAATATTTCTTACTTTCCAAAAGTGCCCCTCCTCACCTCTTATAAAAGGCCCCCACCTATACCTCTTTTCCCACACTCCTCAAGCCTTTGGCTCGGCAAACCCCTGCCCACGTACTCTCCCCACATCCCTCTCCTCATCCTAGAGGATTCTCTTTGGGCATAATCCTTTCAAAGGAAGCCTTTAGGCTCAAATCAAAAGGAGTTACACTTTTAAAGGTAATTCATTCTCTCATGTTCATTTGTTTTATTTTGCTTCTCCAACCCCCTAAAATCTTTTTATTTATTTCTTTTTTAACAACACCAGTATCTTCAATATACTAGGATGTTGTTATAATATTTATTTGAGCTACATTCTCACACAACTTCATCAAATGGTTAAAGAACATACGGTTTCTGTGGATGGTGAAATTCTGCCTCCCGAAACTATGATTGTTCAATACTCATTTAACACCTTCAAAGGTGGCCATTATGATGTCACTATTTTTATATATGATATATAATATGTTTATGTTTTCCTTAAGCTTATGTTTTTTTCATTTTCATCATACCTTTATGGTTTCCATTATGGGTAAACGCGATATCTTCATTTAAGGAAGTGCGGACTACCGCCCCCACAAAGTGATTTGATTCGTTAAATACCATATGTGGGACGTATAAAGGATGGAACTATGATATTATATATGATATTATACTTTAATTATAATATACCTTTATATCATTATTATTCAATTCTATAAAATACAAAATAGAAATGAAAGTAGCGTTCATGCGTACGTACGGCTTACCGTCTCCATGAACGGTGCATTTCATTTCTTACCTATAAATGATTATGTAATGTTATAAATGCATGAATCTACTTGATATATATGACATATATTATATCTAAATCATGAATACAAATCTGGATATAATAAACATTTGACCACACGAACAACATGTAATTGTAAGAAGTCTACTTTCGACTTAAGAACCAAATATCGGAAAAACAAATATTATTAACTTAAATGACTAAATAATGTTTATGACATGGTAATAAGTGATATAAAATGAATAATGAACTTGAAAAATGTTCTTAAGGAAGTAGAAATTAACTCAAGTTTATTATTCAGGAGATTAAAGAACTATCGAGTCAATTCGGACCCGAGGTAAGGGATCCTACAACTCTCTTTCTTTTTAAGTACACTCTTTTATGTCATTCCTTTTAAGCTCATATTTCTTATGATTGGGATGTTATTTTATATTAATCTTATTTTAATTATTATTTTCATATTATTAGAGACCCTATCTCCTCTCATCAACCCATTTTGGATGTTTTGAGTGGCGCCGTTAGGCTGCCGAATTTTCGTAAGGGATTTTTCATCTCACTTTTATTCCCGTGAGATTTATGCTACATTTGCCACAAATTCCATTTAGTGGTGTATGTACTGTCCATTATTATAATCTTTGTGTAATATACTTTATTTTATGAGTATTTACATCAATGATCTATTGTCCTTCTTTCATGGGGTCTATGTTTTGAAAGATACCCAAGTCGGTAAGGGAACCTTTCACCCTCCTCTTTTTTAAAAGACTTCTTTTGTTGGGTCTTTTAATTTACATATTGTTATGTTGGGATATTTTCTCATATATCCTTATTGATGTAAATTTTATGTCCAAGTGATGAGATACACTTTTTATCTCTCATCAACTCATTTTGATTTGATGTCGTTAGTCTGTCAAGGGAACTTTTTAACCCAATTTCGATTTCTTTGGGATCAACATGTGGTCATTGAATATGTCATCCATTGAATATGTTTGAATGACCTTTTATTGTTTTACACTTAATATCCACTTATATTGGGTGTATTTATATTTTTCACACATAGTTTTGAGGTTGATTTGTCCTTAAATTAAGGATACCTTCTTTATAGGGGATTTCATCACATTTGACACTTCTATTGAGGGTTCATTGTTGTTATGCACCAATTCACTCTTATATGGTGTATATACTGTCCTTTGGAGTATTATATCATGAATACATTTATTCTCATGATATTATAAAGTTCTGACTAAATTTTATTCCTCAATTTTTGTATTCAAGTGTCTCTAATTTTGGCAAAACCCCATTAACCAAAATATCGTTTTAAATGTTTTAATTATTTGTTATTATTAATATCCATGTTTTAAAAATGGTTTTAAGGATTTATTTATATGGATATTAATGGTTTAAAATGTTAAAAGCTTTAAGGTGGTATGGGACACTTTGATTCAAAAATCACTTTATTAAATGTTTTAAATGGTTTTGGAAATGGTTTCTTTTTGAATGGATTCGTTATTTCAATATCCTAAAATGTTATATTGTGATTGAAATGTGGAAATGTCATGTTTCCATTATTCATGTTTATGTGATATGATTATGTTATGGTTCTTGGGCATTGTTATAAAGAACGGGTGGTTCCGTGATAAACTAAGGGCGGGTGAGCCTGATATAGCTCTCCAATGCATTGGGTAACACGAAGGAGTGAAACGTTAAGGTTTCTCCGAAGAGATTTAGGGAATATACTGTGATGGTTATTCCAAACGTAACCAAGAGGGTTACTCCCTACATAAGAATGTTATGAAGGCCTCAAGTTACCTTTAAGTCTTATGATTTCTATGATTTATTCATTATTTGATGAGGTAGGTTAAAGTGCCTATGTTTTATGGGTAAATTATGATTTCATTCTTCTGTATATGTGAACTCATGTTTCCTTTCCATATTTTTATATCCCTTACTGAGCTTTTTATGCTCATCCCAAGTTTTTGAAATGTTTTTCAGGTCAAGGGAAAGGTACATGATAAGATGATAGAGTCAAGGATGTGTTAAGAGAGAATCCATGTTTTATTTTCAATATGTTTCCGTTGATGGGAATAATGAATACGGTCTTTTATGTAACCACTTTGTTTAAATGTGGAATGTAAGGAAAGTTACATGATCTAATTCTATAAAACTATAAACCTGAAAAGATCCTCAATGTGTAATCTTGTAATAACTCAATATTAAGTAAGGTTTAAGGTTGGGGCCTTATAGTTGGTATCAGAGGTCGGTTTAGATAACTTTAGAGGTTAGGGTATTCTTTAAGAATAAGTGACATTACCATAATGGTTAGGATTTCAGAAAGAGTCTTAGTTTTAGATAAAGTGAATGAGTAAGTATATCTTAGTGTTTATCTTACTCATTAGTACATGATGGTTTTGTTTATATACTCACACTGACCTTTTTGGTTTTAGTAAATGGCTGGATCTAGCAGGCACCAAAGTAACAGTGGATGTGAAGGAAACTGTGACAGTCTTTTGAGCAAGCAACTGAATGATATGGGAGCTGCAATGAGAACTCTTTTGATTATCCTCAACCAACTATCTGGAGTCATGATTGACCACCTAAACCTTGGAGATTTCTCTAGGACATCATATATGCAAGAAACAAATCCCTACGGAAGTACAGGTAATAATCATAAAGGTAAGTGTGTTCAAAAACCTATGTGTCAAAGATGTGGAAAGAAACACCTAGGAAAATGTTTCAAAGGGACAGAAATATGCTATAGATGTGGAAATGAAGGTCATAAAGCAAGAACCTACCATGGAAAAAGGAAGCATCCAGTTGACTCGAGGAAAGGGAAAGAAGTTCTTTCTGAGGGATCAATTGAATGTTTTAAATGTGGTGTGCATGGTCATTATGAAAACACATGTCCTATGAAGAAGTTTCGTGAATGGGGTCACCAAGAGCGTACCAATATTCATTTACCAATACCTAATTCCATTCCGATTGAGGATGATGAAACTGACAATGACCAATCAAAGGTATGTACTATTTCATGAATATTGTTTTCCTATTTTGGAATCTTAGGATATGATTCATGATTTTGTTTGTAGGAAATATGTATTTCGGAATAAGTTGGAATGGAATGGATAATGGATCATGAAGAATGTTGAATGAGTAAGATGTCAACATATAAGGGCTTCAAGAGTTATGGTGAAATTCTTAAGAGTGTTAAGTCTCTTTTGATGATGGGGTTACATCAGAAGACTTTTTATATTATGTGTAACCCTGATGTTTAATATAGGCAAATTTTATTCAAGTAATAGTTATCTTTTCTTTTGTGGACATAGTTATAAAGAACCATTTGGGTTTATATGATCCTTACTTTTGAGGTAATTATGGGTTACTATATGTTATGATGGAAAATGAAAGGCATGAGATAGACTTGAGGTTAAAATATGTTATGATCATCTTTGAAGATTTTATCTCATTTTGGGGAATGTTTTAAGAAATATATAGTTTTGGAAAAAGGACAACACGTAGACCGTGTGACAACCTGTCGCGTCGGACAAAGCTGCGGGAATCGAACCCACTACCAAAGTGCGACTGGTATTTATCGCCTACCACTGGACTACGTGAAGTACCTGGTTAGTTTGACTGATACTTTCTAGTTATATGATTTTATGAATTAAGAGTAAGTTGATTTTGGGTTATTTATGAAAATGATTAACCTATCATGGAGGATATGTGATTAGGTTAATTACCTTTCAATACGAGACTTTAGGAGCAACTGATGTTGTTTGGAGATAAATGTTACGATTTAACTTGGAAGACTATGTGACTACATCCTTCAAATATTTGGGTTTCAATCTTAGATTGGTTTACTTTGAAGAATTTTATGGACAAATTGTTTATCGGATGGTCCTCGTTGAACTTTGGGTTTTGTTGGACAAATTTTGGAGATTAAGCATGGATTTTCTTTTTAATGGGTTATCCTTTTCAGGATTATCTGACCTTGTAATAACCTTTTTGGTTTTGGTTTTGGTTAAAGTCTAAAGAAATAGGATGTATATAGTTCTCTTTTTTGGATTAGGTGATTCTCTAGAAGTTGATTATAGTACTCTTAATGTGAACAAGTCTTCCTAAATACTCATCTTTTGGAGAAAATATGAGTTTGTGTAAGGAATCTAATAAAAGTTGAAAGTCAATATGATAAATGATTATGTTTGCTTATGAATAAATTCCTCAATAAAAAGTAACTTAAAACAAAAATGTTGTATATTAACTTTTCCTACTGGGGAATTGAAGACCGTTTAAACCATCACAAGATTGTGATTTTCTCGTGGTTAACTTTCTCCTAAACATGTTTTCTATCACTCTCCATCAGAACATGACCCTATGTTTTCTCCTCCATTTCCATGTTTTCCTACATGGAGTCCTAGTATGGGTTAACTCGGGTGACCATTGTACTTATCTTTCTTTATTTTAAAGTGGTTGTTTTACTGACTCTTCTTCCGATGCGGGACTTTCAAGGATGTTTCCAAGCGCAATTTTAAAATTGCGAGGACGCAATTCCCAAAAGGGGGAAAGATGTAACACCCCAGGTAAATAAAGAATAGACATTTTCCTATTTATCCATATTTGTGAATAAAATATTAATATGACTTTAAAGGGGACGCTATGCTCGATGGCGTACCCAACACGCAACAACGAGTTTCTTGGGAATCTTACGTTGCACTCTAATAATAAAATAATATTATTTTAAATGGTAGTTAACATGTAGTCGTTGTAATGGCGGGAATGGATAGAAATAACTAAAAAATGATTATATATGTTTTTAATGTTTTTTTACATTTATCCAATAAAAGCTAAAGGCTTAAAATACGGAAAGAAATCAATTCTAGGCTTTTATGCCCTAGTTTTCACTAAAGGTTCACGTATCACCTTTTGATGGCGAACCGTCATTAAATATAGTTTTGTTCACTCTTAAACATTCTTTTGGACCAAATAAAACACTTATTAAGAATCAGGACATCAAATTTTACTTTGTGTAATTTTTTGGTATTTTTCCGATAAAGTTCATTTTTTCATGAATAGTGTAAAATGTTGTGTTTTAATTCAAAACCTCTTTTTAATATAATTTATTTATATGATTAGATTATATTTTGAATTGGTTTTAAAGTGAAATTAGAAAATATTTTTACCATTAAATTCAATAGTGGTCGTTGGAATCAATTTCACTTTGAAATCAGACTTAAACTAGTGTCAATCTTTTGATACTTATTGTTTCATAAATACACGCTATTTGTCATGACAGCGGGAATTAATTATTAAATCAATTAATGTGACTTATATGTTTTGAATTTTGTAAAACGGACTTCATTTTTGAATTCAGAATATCAAATATATCTTAGGGTGAATTTTTGGGATTTTTCTGAAAAACTTCAATTTTTGATGAATAGTGAAACCACTAAGTGGTACTTATAAAAACTGATTTTCCGTTTAAATGAAATTTTTCCATCATTGTGTTTTGATTTTCAAAAATCCTACATACATGGTTGTCATTAAGAAGTAAAATTTGGTTCAATGAGATTAAAATAATTTTTTGGGGAATAGTAACTTATTAAGTTTTTAATCGCGATTAGTGGTAATTAGTGTAGTTTAAGGTAAAAATAATGCTTTAATAAAATAAGATGAGCTTGACACATGTCATACCCTCATTGGTTGTGTCATGGCCGACCATGACAAGCCATGGGTCAACTTGGGGACCCCATGGATCCACTTTTGTTGGGAAATGACATAAATTACTTTTTATTTAATGTTGAAGTGAAAATGACACAAACATAATATGTTTTACGAAAACAATTTTTAAGTGGGGTTATACAAGTCCAAAGTTTGATTATAAATAGTCACTGTAAAGATAAAACGATTTCCTATATCATAGTATTTTTTTATAATTTTTAGACATTAAATAAATTAAATTATTTATGACATAATAATGATGCAGTGATGACATCATTATTTGACGATTTAATTAAAATGGAAAGATAATGAAACATCTACAACCTACACATGGCCAAAACCAATTGGATGAGTGTATTTCGATGACTGATCACCTTATACACGAATTATATCAATGTGGGACCTTTTGAAACCGAAACACATTTTCAAATAAAGTAATATTTCTTACTTTCCAAAAGTGCCCCTCCTCTCCTCTTATAAAAGGCCCCCACCTCTACCTCTTTTCCCACACTCCTCAAGCCTTTGGCTCGGAAAACCCCTGCCCATTTACTCTCCCCACATCCCTCTCCTCATCTTATAGGATTCTCTTTGGGCAGAATCTTTTCAAAGGAAGCCTTTAGGCTCAAATCAAAAGGAGTTACACTTTTAAAGGTAATTCATTCTCTCATGTTCGTTTGTTTAATTTTGCTTATCCAACCCCATAAACTCTTTTTATTTATTTCTTTTGTAACAACACCAGTATCTTCAATATATTAGGATGTTGTTATAATATTTATTCGAGCTAAATTCTCACACAACTACATAAAATGGTTAAAGAACATACGGTTTCTGTGGATGGAGAAATTCTGCCTCCCGAAACGATGATTGTTCAATACTCATTTAACACCTTCAAAGGTGGCCATTATGATGTCACTATTTTTATATATGATATATAATATTTTTATGTTTTCCTTAAGCTTATGTTTTTTTCATTTTGGTCATACCTTTATGGTTTCCATTATGGGTAAATGCGATATCTTCATTTAAGGAAGTGCGGACTACCGCCCCCCTCAAAGTGATTTGATTCGTTAAATACCATATGTGGGACGTATAAATGATGGAACTATGATATTATATATGATATTATACTGTAATTATAATATACCTTTATATCATTATTATTCAATTCTATAAAATAGAAAATAGAAATGAAAGTAGCGTTCATTCGTACGTACGGCTTACCGTCTCCATGAACGGTGCATTTCATTTCATACCTATAAATGATTATGTAATTTTATAAATGCATGCATGTACTGGATATATATGACATATATTATATCTAAATCATGAATACAATTCTGGATATAATAAACATTTGACCACACGAACAACATGTAATTGTAAGAAGTCTACTTTCGACTTAAGAACCAAATATCGGCAAAACAAATATTATTAACTTAAATGATTACATAATGTTTATGACATGGTAATAAGTGATATAAAAGGAATAATGAACTTGAAAAATGTTCTTAAGGAAGTAGAAATTAACTCAAGTTTATTATTCAGGAGATTAAAGAACTATCGAGTCAATTCGGACCCGAGGTAAGGGATCCTACAACTCTCTTTCTTTTTAAGTACACTCTTTTATGTCATTCCTTTTAAGCTCATATTTCTTATGATTGGGATGTTATTTTATATTACTCTTATTGTAATTATTATTTTCATATTATTAGAGACCCTATCTCCTCTCATCAACCCATTTTGGATGTTTTGAGTGGCGCCGTTAGGCTGCCGAATTTTCGTAAGGGATTTTTCATCTCACTTTTATTCCCGTGAGATTTATCCTACATTTGCCACAAATTCCATTGAGTGGTGTATGTACTGTCCATTATTATACTCTTTGTGTAATATACTTTCATTTATGAGTATTTACATCAATGATCTATTGTCCTTCTTTCATGGGGTGTATGTTTTGAAAGATACCCAAGTCGGTAAGGGAACCTTTCACCCTCCTCTTTTTTAAAAGACTTCTTTTGTTGGGTCTTTTAATTTACAAATTGTTATGTTAGGATATGTTCTCATATATCCTTATTAATGTAAATTTTATGTCCAAGTTATGATATACACTTTTTATCTCTCATCAACTCATTTTGATTTGATGTCGTTAGGCTGTCAAGGGAACTTTTTAACCCAATTTCGATTTCTTTGGGATCAACATGTGGTCATTGAATATGTCATCCATTGAATATGTGTGAATGACCTTTTATTGTTTTACACTTAATATCCACTTATATTGGGTGTATTTATATTTGTCACACATATTTTTGAGGTTGATTTGTCCTTAATTTAAGGATACCTTCTTTATAAGGGATTTTATCACATTTGACATTTCTATTGAGGGTTCATTGTTGTTATGCACCAATTCACTCTTATATGGTGTATATACTGTCCTTTGGAGTATTATATCATGAATCCATTTATTCTCATGATATTATAAAGTTCTGACTAAATGTTATTCCTCAATTATTGTATTCAAGTGTCTCTAATTTTGGCAAAACCCCTTTAACCAAAATATCGTTTTAAATGTTTTAATTATTTGTTCTTATTAATATCCATGTTTTCAAAATGGTTTTAAGGATTTATTTATATGGATATTAATGGTTTAAAATGTTAAAAGCTTCAAGGTGGTATGGGACACTTTGATTCAAAAATCTCTTTATTAAATGTTTTAAATGGTTTTGGAAATGGTTTCTTTTTGAATGGATTCGTTATTTCAATATCCTAAAATGTTATATTGTGATTGAAATGTGGAAATGTCATGTTTCCTTTATTCATGTTTATGAGATACGATTATGTTATGGTTCTTGGGCATTGTTATAAAGAACGGGTGGTTCCGTGATAAACTAAGGGCGGGTGAGCCCGATACAGCTCTCTAATGCATTGGGTAACGCGAAGGAGTGAAACGTTTAGGTTTCTCCGAAGAGATTTAGGAAATATACTGTGATGGGTATTCCAAACGTAACCAAGAGGGTTACTCCCTACGTAAGAATGTTATGAATGCCTCAAGTTACCTTTAAGTCTTATGATTTCTATGATTTATTCATGATTTGATGAGGTAGGCTAAAGTGCCTATGTTTTATGGGTAAATTATGATTTCATTCTTATGTATATGTGAACTCATGTTTCCTTTCCATATTTTTATATCCCTTACTGAGCTTTTTATGCTCATCCCATGTTTTTGAAATGTTTTTCAGGTCAAGGGAAAGGTACATGATAAGATGATAGAGTCAAGGATGTGTTAAGAGATAATCCATGTTTTATTTTCAATATGTTTCCGTTGATGGGAATAATGAATACGGTCTTTTATGTAACCACTTTGTTTAAATGTGGAATGTAAGGAAAGTTACATGATCTAATTCTATAAAACTCTAAACCTGAGAAGATCCTCAATGTGTAATCTTGTAATAACTCAATATTAAGTAAGGTTTAAGGCTGGGGCCTTATAGTTGGTATCAGAGGTCGGTTTAGATAACTTTAGAGGTTAGGGTATTCTTTAAGCATAAGTGACATTACCATAATGGTTAGGATTTCAGAAAGAGTCTTAGTTTTAGATAAAGTGAATGAGTAAGTATATCTTAGTGTTTATCTTACTCATTAGTACATGATGGTTTTGTTTATATACTCACACTGACCTTTTTGGTTTTAGTAAATGGCTGGATCTAGCAGGCACCAAAGTAACAGTGGATGTGAAGGAAACTGTGACAGTCTTTTGGGCAAGCAACTGAATGATATGGGAGCTGCAATGAGAACTCTTTTGATTATCCTCAACAAACTATCTGGAGTCATGATTGACCACCTAAACCTTGGAGATTTCTCTAGGACATCATATATGCAAGAAACAAATCCCTACGGAAGTACAGGTAATAATCATAAAGGTAAGTGTGTTCAAAAACCTATGTGTCAAAGATGTGGAAAGAAACACCTAGGAAAATGTTTCAAAGGGACAGAAATATGCTATATATGTGGAAATGAAGGTCATAAAGCAAGAACCTACCATGGAAAAAGGAAGCATCCAGTTGACTCGAGGAAAGGGAAATAAGTTCTTTCTGAGGGATCAATTGAATGTTTTAAATGTGGTGTGCATGGTCATTATGAAAACACATGTCCTATGAAGAAGTTTCGTGAATGGGGTCACCAAGAGCGTACCAATATTCGTTTACCAATACCTAATGCCATTCCGATTGAGGATGATGAAACTGACAATGACCAATCAAAGGTATGTACTATTTCATGAATATTGTTTTCCTATTTTGGAATCTTAGGATATGATTCATGATTTTGTTTGTAGGAAATAGGTATTTCGGAATAAGTTGGAATGGAATGGATAATGGATCATGAAGAATGTTGAATGAGTAAGATGTCAACATATAAGGGCTTCAAGAGTTGTGGTGAAATTCTTAAGAGTGTTAAGTCTCTTTTGATGATGGGGTTACATCAGAAGACTTTTTATATTATGTGTAACCCTGATGTTTAATATAGGCAAATTTTATTCATGTAATAGTTATCTTTTCTTTTGTGGACATAGTTATAAAGAACCACTACCAAAGTGCGACTGGTATTTATCGCCTACCACTGGACTACGTGAAGTCCCTGGTTAGTTCGACTGATACTTTCTAGTTATATGATTTTATGAATTAAGAGTAAGTTGATTTTGGGTTATTTATGAAAATGATTAACCTATCATGGAGGATATGTGATTAGGTTAATTACCTTTCAATACGAGACTTTAGGAGCAACTGATGTTGTTTGGAGATAAATGTTACGATTTAACTTGGAAGACTATGTGACTAAATCCTTCAAATATTTGGGTTTCAATCTTAGATTGTTTTACTTTGAAGAATTTTGTGGACAAATTGTTTATCGGATGGTCCTCGTTGAACTTTGGGTTTTGTTGGACAAATTTTGGAGATTAAGCATGGATTTTCTTTTTAATGGGTTATCCTTTTCAGGATTATCTGACCTTGTAATAACCTTTTTGGTTTTGGTTTTGGTTAAAGTCTAAAGAAATAGGATGTATATAGTTCTCTTTTTTGGATTAGGTGATTCTCTAGAAGTTGATTATAGTACTCTTAATGTGAACAAGTCTTCCTAAATACTCATCTTTTGGAGAAAATATGAGTTTGTGTAAGGAATCTAATAAAAGTTGAAAGTCAATATGATAAGTGATTATGTTTTCTTATGAATAAATTCCTCAATAAAAAGTAACTTAAAACAAAAATGTTGTATATTAACTTTTCCTACTGGGGAATCGAATACCATTTAACCCATCACAAGTTTCTGATTTTCTCGTGGTTAACTTTCTCCTAAACATGTTTTCTATCACTCTCCATCAGAACATGACCCTATGTTTTCTCCTCCATTTCCATGTTTTCCTACATGGAGTCCTAGTATGGGTTAACTCGGGTGACCATTGTACTTATCTTTCTTTATTTTAAAGTGTTTGTTTTACCGACTCTTCTTCCGATGCGGGACTTTCAAGGATGTTTCCAAGCGCAATTTTAAAATTGCGAGGACGCAATTCCCAAATGGGGGGAAAGATGTAACACCCCAGGTAAATAAAGAATAGACATTTTCATATTTATCCATATTTGTGAATAAAATATTAATATGACTTTAAAGGGGACGCTATGCTCGATGGCGTACCCAACACGCAACAACGAGTTTCTTGGGAATCTTACGTTGCACTCTAATAATAAAATAATATTATTTTAAATGGTAGTTCACATGTAGTCGTTGTAATGGCGGGAATGGATAGAAATAACTAAAAAATGATTATATATGTTTTTTAATGTTTTTCTACATTTATCCAATAAAAGCTAAAGGCTTAAAATACGGAAAGAAATCAATTGTAGGCTTTTATGCCCTAGTTTTCACTAAAGGTTCACTTATCGACTTTTGATAGCGAACCGTCATTAAATATAGTTTTGTTCACTCTTAAACATTATTTTGGACCAAATAAAACACTTATTAAGAATCGGGACATCAAATTTTACTTTGTGTAATTTTTTGGTATTTTTCCGATAAAGTTCATTTTTTCATGAATAGTGTAAAATGTTGTGTTTTAATTCAAAACCTCTTTTTAATATAATTTATTTATATGATTAGATTATATTTTGAATTGGTTTTAAAGTGAAATTAGAAAATATTTTTACCATTAAATTCAATAGTGGTCGTTGGAATCAATTTCACTTTGAAATCAGACTTAAACTAGTGTCAATCTTTTGATACTTATTGTTTCATAAAAACACGCTATTTGTCATGACAGCGGGAATTAATTATTAAATCAATTAATGTGACTTATATGTTTTGAATTTTGTAAAACGGACTTCATTTTTGAATTCAGAATATCAAATATAGCTTAGGGTGATTTTTTGGGATTTTTCTGAAAAACTTCAATTTTTGATGAATAGTGAAACCACTAAGTGGTACTTATAAAAACTGATTTTCCGTTTAAATGAAATTTTTCCATCATTGTGTTTTGATTTTCAAAAATCCGACATACATGGTTGTCATTAAGAAGTAAAATGTGGTTCAATGAGATTAAAATAATTTTTTGGTGAATAGTAACTTATTAAGTTTTTAATCGCGATTAGTGGTAATTAGTGTAGTTTAAGGTAAAAATAATGCTTTAATAAAATAAGATGAGTTTTATGCATGTCCTACCCTCATTGGTTGTGTCATGGCCGACCATGACAAGCCATGGGTCAACTTGGGGACCCCATGGATCCACTTTTGTTGGGAAATGACATAAATTACTTTTTATTTAATGTTGAAGTGAAAATGACACAAACATAATATGTTTTACGAAAACATTTTTTAAGTGGGGTTATACAAGTCCAAAGTTTGATTATAAATAGTCAATGGAAAGATAAAACGATTTCCTATATCATAGTAGTTTTTTTATAATTTTTAGACATTAAATAAATTAAATTATTTATGACATAATAATGATGCAGCGATGACATCATTATTTAACGATTTAATTAAAATGGAAAGATAATGAAAAATCTACAACCTACACATGGCCAAAACCAATTGGATGAGTGGATTGCGATGACTGATCACCTTATCCACGAATTATATCAATGTGGGACCTTTTGAAACCGAAACACATTTTCAAATAAAGTAATATTTCTTACTTTCCAAAAGTGCCCCTCCTCTCCTCTTATAAAAGGCCCCCACCTCTACCTCTTTTCCCACACTCCTCAAGCCTTTGGCTTGGCAAACCCCTGCCCATTTACTCTCCCCACATCCCTATCCTCATCCTAGAGGATTCTCTTTGGGCATAATCCTTTCAAAGGAAGCCTTTAGGCTCAAATCAAAAGGAGTTACACTTTTAAAGGTAATTCATTCTCTCATGTTCATTTGTTTTATTTTGCTTATCCAACCCCCTAAACTCTTTTTATTTATTTCTTTTGTAACAACACCAGTATCTTCAATATACTAGGATGTTTTTATAAGATTTATTCGAGCTACATTCTCACACAACTACATCAAATGGTTAAAGAACATACGGTTTCTGTGGATGGCGAAATTCTGCCTCCCGAAACGATGATTGTTCAATACTCATTTAACACCTTCAAAGGTGGCCATTATGATGTCACTATTTTTATATATCATATATAATATGTTTATGTTTTCCTTAAGCTTATTTTTGTTTCATTTTGGTCATACCTTTATGGTTTCCATTATGGATAAACGCGATATCTTCATTTAAGGAAGTGCGGACTACCGCCCCCTCAAAGTGATTTGATTCGTTAAATACCATATGTGGGACGTATAAATGATTGAACTATGATATTATATATGATATTATACTGTAATTATAATATACCTTTATATCATTATTATTCAATTCTATAAAATACAAAATAGAAATGAAAGTAGCGTTCATGCGTACGTACGACTTACCGTCTCCATGAACGGTGCATTTCATTTCCTTCCTATAAATGATTATGTAATGTTATAAATGCATGCATGTACTGGATATATAACATATATTATATCTAAATCATGAATACAATTCTGGATATAATAAACATTTGACCACACGAACAACATGTAATTGTAAGAAGTCTACTTTCGACTTAAGAACCAAATATCGGCAAAACAAATATTATTAACTTAAACGATTAAATAATATTTATGACATGGTAATAAGTGATATAAAAGGAATAATTAACTTGAAAAATGTTCTTAAGGAAGTAGAAATTAACTCAAGTTTATTATTCAGGAGATTAAAGAACGATCGAGTCAAGTCGGACCCGAGGTAAGGGATCCTACAACTCTCTTTCTTTTTAAGTACACTCTTTTATGTCATTCCTTTTAAGCTCATATTTCTTATGATTGGAATGTTATTTTATATTACTCCTACTGTACTTATTATGTTCATATGATGAGAGACCCTATCTCCTCTCATCAACCCATTTTGGAAGTTTTGAGTGGCGCCGTTAGGCTGCCGAATTTTCGTAAGGGATTTTTCATCTCACTTTTATTCCCGTGAGATTTAAACCACATTTGCCACAAATTCCATTGAGTGGTGTATGTACTGTCCATTATTATACTCATTGTGTAATATACTTTCGTTTATGAGAATTTACATCAATGATCTATTGTCTTTCTTTCATGGGGTGTATGTTTTGAAAGATACCAAAGTCGGTAAGGGAACCTTTCACCCTCCTCTTTTTTAAAAGACTTCTTTTGTTGGGTCTTTTAATTTACATATTGTTATGTTGGGATATGTTCTAATATATCCTTATTGATGTAAATTTTATGTCCAAGTGATTATATACACTTTTTATCTCTCATCAACTCATTTTGATTTGATGTCGTTAGGCTGTCAAGGGAACTTTTTAACCCAATTTCGATTTCTTTGGGATCAACATGTGGTCATTGAATATGTCATCCATTGAATATGTGTGAATGACCTTTTATTGTTTTACACTTAATATCCACTTATATTGGGTGTATTTATATTTGTCACACATATTTTTGAGGTTGATTTTTCCTTAATTTAAGGATACCTTCTTTATAAGGGATTTTATCACATTTGACATTTCTATTGAGGGTTCATTGTTGTTATGCAACAATTCACTCTTATATGGTGTATATATTGTCCTTTGGAGTATTATATCATGAATCCATTTATTCTCATGTTATTATAAAGTTCTGACTAAATGTTATTCCTCAATTATTGTATTCAAGTGTCTCTAATATTGGCAAAACCCCTTTAACCAAAATATCGTTTTAAATGTTTTAATTATTTGTTCTTATTAATATCCATGTTTTCAAAATGGTTTTAAGGATTTATTTATATGGATATTAATGGTTTAAAATGTTAAAAGATTCAAGGTGGTATGGGACACTTTGATTCAAAAATCTCTTTATTAAATTTTTTAAATGGTTTTGGAAATGGTTTCTTTTTGAATGGATTCGTTATTTCAATATCCTAAAATGTTATATTGTGATTGAAATGTGGAAATGTCATGTTTCCTTTATTCATGTTTATGAGATACGATTATGTTATGGTTCTTGGGCATTGTTATAAAGAACGGGTGGTTCCGTGATAAACGAAGGGCTGGTGAGCCCGATATAGCTCTCCAATGCATTGGGTAACGCGAAGGAGTGAAACGTTAAGGTTTCTCCGAAGAGATTTAGGGAATATACTGTGATGGGTATTCCAAACGTAACCAAGAGGGTTACTCCCTACGTAAGAATGTTATGAATGCCTCAAGTTACCTTTAAGTCTTATGATTTCTATGATTTATTCATTATTTGATGAGGTAGGTTAAAGTGCCTATGTTTTATGGGTAAATTATGATTTCATTCTTATGTATATGTGAACTCATGTTTCCTTTCCATATTTTTATATCCCTTACTGAGCTTTTTATGCTCATCCCAAGTTTTTGAAATGTTTTTCAGGTCAAGGGAAAGGTACATGATAATATGATAGAGTCAAGGATGTGTTAAGAGATAATCCATGTTTTATTTTCAATATGTTTCCGTTGATGGGAATAATGAATACGGTCTTTTATGTAACCACATTGTTTAAATGTGGAATGTAATGCAAGTTACATGATCTAATTCTCTAAAACTCTAAACCTGAAAAGATCCTCAGTGTGTAATCTTGTAATAACTCAAGATTAAGTAAGGTTTAAGGCTGGGGCCTTATATTACCTATTTACTCAATTTTGAAATCATGATTCCAAATATGGAATCCATTTTTATAAATTCAAAACACAGAAGTGGCAGAAATTAATTTAAAATTAATTCCCGCTGTCAAAACAAAAACCGTGTTTTTAAGAGATAATAACTATCAAAAGATTGACACTTGTTTATGTTCGGTTTAATTGTAAAATTATTTCCAATGACTAAAATTATATTAAATGGTAAAACTATATTCTAAATATACTTTAAAACCACTCAAATTCATAATTTATCACTATTAATTATTTTGATTAAAAAAATTGTTTTTAATTAAAATTTAGTAATTTTTACTATTCATCAAAATATTAAAGTTATCCAAAAAGTACCAAAATTTCATCTTAGGCTAAATTCGATATTCCGAAACCAAAAATGAAATCCATTTTCAAATATAAAATATATATTATTTCAAAAAGTATGTATTACTATTCATAACAGCTAGTTTGATTGGTTATGGTGTGTTAGAACCCGGTGTTGCGTACAACACACGCTATCACATTATTCAAAGAGAAGCGTACTGTAGAAGCTTGGGGTGTTACACTTAATACCTATATATGTTCGGTGTAATTCATTGGATTCATTTTATAATATAATTAGATTAATAAAATTTTATTGAACATTTTAACATCTTTTACAAATATTATAGGTAAATTTGAATAGTTGCATAAAACATAATTTTACTGCTTATCTAAATTGAATTTAAAGAATCCAAGAGACACAGTTGACATTAGTATATACAATGTGGTTCAATATGATGACAATCATTTTTGATGAATAGTAACTTTCGAATTTTATTTACCACGGTAAAAAGTAAATAAGTTAATTAATGATAAAAATGATATTATAATGAGCCGAACTAATTTCCTAATCTTATTGGATAAGTTTATCTCGACCCAAATCAACCTTATAAATATAATATGGTCCTTTTGGTCCACTTGGATAAGATTAAGACATTTTTTATAAAATAAAAAAGAGTTAAAAGTGTTAAATTTAATGTTTAATAACTAAACCATTTTTAATATAAGTTTATACATAAGATAAATTGCAATATAAAAATTTATTATAATTCAAAAACATATTTCCGACATAAAGTTATTTTATTTAAAATTTTTATTCATCAAATAATTAATTTTATTTATCACACAATGATGATTCAGTAATTACCTAATTATTGAATGATTAAAATAATTGATATTATAAATTTTATAATAAATGTAAATTGAGACTTTTTATGTATTTCAAGAATTTTAATGGTTAATATGACATTATAGGGATGATTAAAAAAAATTATTTTGAACTTATAATATTTTTATCACTTTCCAAAAACCAAATACTAAATAGTGTCAAAATTGACAAAAATGTGTTTTTAAAACAAATA
Organism: Viscum album; assembly: GCA_963277665.1. Taxonomy (NCBI): domain Eukaryota; kingdom Viridiplantae; phylum Streptophyta; class Magnoliopsida; order Santalales; family Viscaceae; genus Viscum; species Viscum album. Next base: position 321,665,339 of record OY728119.1, on the reverse strand, counting down.
CTCTATTATTAATTGATAAAATATTCCTAAAAATCTATGATTATTCCAAAGGTCATAGATAATGTGAATATATCAATAATAAACAACATGGGGTTGACTTTTCATTTTATAGTATGTTAATTAACAATTTTTTATAATAATACAAGAATACAAGATAAAAGTTAAATTATTTAACTAAGAGTAAAATCTAAAATATAAGGTTTATAAGGTGACTTAAACCTATAGAAAACCTTTTCGTTGAAAGGTGTTCAACCCAAACCCACCATACCCTCGAAAAAATATTTTTTTGAGTCATTATAAACTTAATATGATTGTATAATAAAATAATATTTCCATGTGATTCTAAATTTCCCCGCACCTCTCTTATAAAAGGGTACTTCTCATTCTCTCAAAACAACACCTCTAAATCCATTTTTCATGTCCAAGACCCTATCATATTTCCCATCAACTACCCTCACTTCAACCTATAGTTATTATTTTTATTTTAATGTAAACTTATGAAGAAATTTTGATCAAATCAAAAGGATTCACCTGAAGAAGAGGTAATAATTTATCACTTCTTTGAATGTTCTTTTCATCTTCCACTTACTCATTCATTGTTATTTACAAACCATAATTACAACACAATTACCTTATATATACTATGATTTATTATAAATATGTTACTAACATATTCATTATTCTATCCATCCTATGAATAAAAAACTCATTATGCATACGTACGTACGACTTACAGTCACCATGTTGTGGTGTAGTTTATTATTCAACAAATCATTATTTGGATGGGTATAATAATGATTATAATTGATGAAAATTATAAATATAACATTTTAATATTTCATTATATATGATATAGAATCCAATTACATATTATTTCACCATCAATAGAATGTTATTTTCTCAAGTGTTTACATACTGATTACTGTCTCCATGAATGCGATGTTATTCATTCCCCATCATAACCATTCATAAATAATTTTTATTTTAAGATTAAAAATAATGTGTATAGAACTTAATATAATTCTAGATATTAAGTAAATATATCCTATACACAAAAAACATGACTTATATAAAAACACATATAAAGGAAAACAAATCAGTTAACACTTGAAACAATGATATTACTTAAATATTAATAACAAAGTAGTATTAGATGAATATTTATGATATCATATTTGGGTTTGTGATTCATGTATAATTTAATAACAATGAATTAACTATTACATATGAGGTTTACTAACCTGATATTAAGGAAAATTACAAGGTAATGGTGAATTTTACAATCTATTTATTATCTAAGGTTGTTTATACGTGAGTATCTACTAGGGCCACTTTTTCATCCACATTTGTGTTTCATAAAAAAGTATTTCAAAACAATTTTACTATTTACTAAAAAATGGGTTAACGTAATTTATAACATTTTTTACTTTTTATAAAAAATTTATAATGGAATCTTTCTGTAGTTTTCAAAACAAAGTCCTTTATGAACTTTACAAAAAAATTAAGGAAAAAATGTTTTTTTATCAAATTTAGCGGGTGCCACTATTTTACACCATTATATGAACCTTTGAAGCATCCCTTATAAGCATATAATAATATTTTCAAAATAAATGTATTATTTTATAATTACATGGCTTTAAAATGATTTAATAATAGAAATATATATTCTCTCAAATAGTTTTGATTTCATATATTTCATCATCCTGTGATTGATTTTACAGCTGTTTGAAGTATATTTATAATGTTAAAAGCTTACATATTATATTTATGGTTTTATGATATGTTTCACTGTGGATGGTTTATTTTCATACCATTCAGGTTCTATGGTTAAAGTATTATCATTTCAAATTCTAGTTTTAATATGAATGTTCATGTTATTTTCATCCTTTTCATATGAGGAATGAATTGGACATATTTTGTGACCAGTGTAGCCTGTTATAGTTCCTAGATGCATCGGTAGGTATAATGAGACTAGCTACTGTCTTGGAATAAGTCCATGAAAAAATTTTATTTTTATTTTTGGCACGAGGCCTTGACTATATAGTTAGAATGTCCGGTATTATGCATTAAGTCATTGGGAAATTGGATATTGATATTAAATCCGATTATTTGACTACTGGAATATTCAAGTTCATAAGTAAATTGAATTATTTGATTTATATATTCTATATTATGATGATGTTTATTTTTAATATTCTTGTGTTTTTATATTATACATTGCTTTAAATGTTTATGTTTATTTATTTTAATTTCCACTATAATTTTATCCATACTGAGAATTTGAGATATCCCATTTCTTATGTATTATTTTTTCTAGGATGTGAAGAAACATATTATTACAAATCATTAAGGATATGCTATGAAATATGAGAATGTTTGATAGAGAAACAATGTTGTTTTTTTAAATTCATAGTGTAATGTAAAACATATGTCTGTATCTAGTTCTTCCATGGCTACTAAACTGATCAATTTTTCAGGATATGATTTCTTATATCATGCCAATGTTAGGTATTAATGCACTGACTCTGGGTAACGGGGGTTAGGGTGTTACAGTTTGTATAAGAGGAAGTTTATTACAAACCTTGGAAACTAGATTTATAAAAACTCTAATTAAAGAACATTACCCTAAGATATAAATTGAGTATTAGTATAGACGAACTACCTTGAATTTTATTAATGTGGAGATTTTGTAAATTTTACAAAAAATAAATCATTGTCTGGATACTAAAAGGTAGAGGAGTCTCTGTCACCTATGTACCTAGGAGCGAAAACTCTGATATGGAGTTTCTGGCAAGACCCGAGGTATCCTGGTACACGGCTATCTGGCTTGTTGCACCCTTAGCTACGACACTACCAGGGGATACACTTAGGATAATTTGAATTTTTATTACATACCATTATGAAAGAATTATGAGTAAATACACTCTCAAGGAAAACATTTTTTTATTATAGATTATTTTCATAAACTGTTCAATTAATTTTATCTATTTTACCAGAGTGTATTTATGTATTGTGTTTCATAAACTAATCCCCTATTTTCTATTTTTTATAAATGGCTCCCAGTGGATGAATGGAAACTATATCAATAAATGTAATCCATGTAATGATTTACCTTCTACTCATGGTAATTATTGTGGAGCTGGTGATGCCACTGGTGATGAACAACTTATCACAATAAAAGGAAAACTCACTCAGGTAATGATTAATTACCTTACCCGTATTGAGCACCATGATCCACAATGCAGAGGATCTATGTTATAATGAATCAGGAGGAAATAAACACCAATGTTCAATGCGAGTACAAATACATTTGTAGCTGAACAATGGATAGGTTCTATAGAAAAAATATTTCATGCATTGGGGAGTAGCGAAAGGGAAAAAGGTGTCATGGTAGATTTTCATATCATGAAAGATGCGCATTAGTGGTGGTCATTAAATCAAAACACAATGAACGAATAATATGTATCAAATATGTAATAGAGGTAGTTTAATTAACATTTTTTAGAAAAAATATTTTCCTCGTTATAATTGAGAAGATATGGAAGCAAAATTTCTGATTTTGAGGAAAAAGTAGGATGGGAATGTCGCAATGTGTGAGATAACATTACAAGGTTATCAAGGAATGCAGCTGATTATATATGTAACCCAATGGTTAATATTGATTTATTATTCTATGGGTTATAATAATTTCTTTATCCGGCATTGGTCTCACAATACTTCTCATCATATGATGATTATTTCTCATGTTTTATCAAGACAGAAATGGAATTCTCTATGTAATACGACATTTAAGAAAAGAAATGGAAGAAGAGATTTGTTGAACACCAAGGAAATGGAAATAAGGGGAATAAGGGAAAATATGTACTTCCATCCTGTAGTAAATGTTGAATATACACCCATGTACTTTCCTAAAGGGAATGGGAGTCTATTATAAGTGTGGTGAAAAAGGCCACCAAGCTCATGATAGAAAGGGAAATAAATGTTTTTTCAATTTTGAATGCAACAATTGTAGAGAAATGTGGCACTATAAAAATGAATTTTATAAGAATTAGGGAAACAAGCCTTAGAAAATTCTGAGGGAGAATTTCCAAGCTAATGTGATCACTAATGCTGAGGTTACAGCTTTGAATGGTGTGGTGGCATGTAATTTAACGGTTTCCATATATTCAGAATTTTTTTTTATTATTTTGGATCCTCATGTTGTTTCATATATTCCTATTGTTTTTTGAAAATCTGATATTTCTCATTTGATTTAACAAGGTATTTTTCATAAAAAACTCTAAAGGGAAGTATCATTGCAACAATGTTTTTATGAAATAGTTCCCATTAGGGAATATAAATTGTTTTTATATGCTAATCTCATATTGATACTAATGATTTAATTTGATATAATCCTTGTTATGGATTGGTATTCGTCCCATGATGTGATAATATATTGTAAGAATAAGGAGGTTACTTTTTTCGATGATGATAAGGAGTATCTTATCTTTAGTATAGAAACATCCTCACTTAGTTCTTATATAGATCGACCTCTAGGAGCTCTACTAAATTCAATTATTAGAGAGGAACATAATGAAAAAAACTATTGGTGGGGAATGGAATTTTCAAATAGAGGACATACCTATTGTGAAAAAATATGTTAAAGTGATTCTAGAGTATTTACATAGACATCCTCTAGAATAAGAAATTGAGTTTTTCATAGATTTATTTCCTAGTTCAAGGCCCATATCAATGTCCCCTTATATAATGACAACTATTTAATTAGTGGAACTAAATAAACATTGTGATGAATTGAGTAATAATGAATTTATTAACTATAATATTTTTCCATGGGGAGGCCATATTTTATTGTTATGAATAAAGATAGATCTATGAGGTTGTGCATTGACTACAGGGAGATCAATCCTATAATAATAAAGAACAAGTATCACAAACATCATATTGATGATTTATTTGATCATCTTCATGGAGATAAATATTTTTCAAAGATTATATTTTAATATTGATAACATCAGCTATGTTTGAATAAAGAATACATTCCAAAAATAGTATATCGAACCAGGTACAACCATTATGAGTTTACAGTAATTCATTTTTTACTAACTAATTCACCCCATATTTTCATGTATCCAATGAATAAAGTATTCAAGGAATATCTTGATGACTATTTAATTGTATTTATTGATGATATCTTGTTATACTAAAAATTTGACAAATATGAAGAAAATCACTTATGCACTATTCTGAAAAACCTCAAAAGAAATTAATTATATGGGACGTTTAGCATGTGTGAAATATGGTTTCATGACATTTTTTACGGGATGTATTTTATCAAAGGATAGAATCTATTTTGATCTATCGAATACCAAGGAAATAAAAGAATGGCCAACACCGAAATGTATAACTGAGGTATGCAGTTTTTCTAGTTTAGCAAATTATTATCGGAATTTCTTCCAGAATTTTGCACGTTTGTCTAACCCATTAATCAATATCACATGTAAAGAGGTGATATTTGTTTAGACAAAATATTGTGAATAATATTTTGATGAACTTAAGTGATGATTATTTGGTGATCCTATCTTGAATATACCATTATAGAGTGATAGGTTTGTTATTTATATTGATGAATCAAAGAAAGGAATTGGTTTTGTCCTTGTGTAGAATGATAGAGTAATTTCCTATGCATCAAAACAATTAAAAATTCATGAAAAAACTATCCCACTAATTATCATGAGTTAGAAGATGTAATGTTTTTCAATGATGATATAGATACACAATCTATATGGTAAAAATGTGACATATATACTGATAACAAATATTTTGAAGTATATTTTCTCACAGAAAGAACTCAACATGAGGAAAAGATGATGCCATGAACTACCCAGGGATTATAATTTCACTATTCACTACCACCCGGTGAAGGAAAATAAGGTGGATGATTCTTTCAGCTGAAAGAATCTTGGTGTTATGAACATGATGAGAGTTGAAAGTGATCCTATGTTCAAGGATCTATTAAAGATAGATATATGAAAAATCAGGAAAGTTGAAAAAAATACATTTTCAAAATGGTTTCTAAACCATATTTAATAGAAATTATAAAAAGTTCATAGAATAATAATGAGGTGATTCAAAATAAAATTAATGTTTTTAATGATGGGAGATGGATTGACATCATATATGAATTATAATTTTGAAATTTGGGAAGATACTTTGTGTTCCTGACATACCAGATATAAAAAGTGAATTTTTGGATGATGATAATAGCTCAAATTTCTCTATATATCATAGTAGCACTAAGATCTATAGATATTTAAAGTAACATTTTTTATGGACTAAATAAAGAGGGAGATTTCATATTATGTGTCAATATATAAGGTTTATCAACAGGTGAATGCAGGAATACAATATCCTAGAGGAGTCATGAAACCTCTTTCTATACCTGAGTGGAAATGGGATGATATTATGATGTACATTGTCATGGGGAATAAAAAAAATCCTAGATAGAATGATGAAATATGGGTTTTTGATGATCGTATTACCAAGTTAGTACATTTATTTCTATTAAAGAAGATTTACCACTTGAAATTTTATCCAGAAAATATATTAATGATGTTGTAAGACTTCATGGATTACCCCAATTAATTCTTTTTGATTTTGATCCCCGTTTTACATCATGATTCTCAAAAAGTCTTCAGAATGACCAGGATAATGACCATCTCTTGAGCACTACCTATCACACTCAGACTTTTGAACAATCCTAACTGATTTTCCAAACCATAGAAGACATGTTGAGATCTTCCTCACTTGTCTTTCAAGGTATGTGGGAAAAGTATTTACCTCTGGTATAATTTTTCTTTAACAATATCATCTATTCAGGTGTTAAAATAGAACCATATGAAGTGTTATATGGATTGATATATCACACACCAACTTTTTGGGATGTTGTTGGTGAAAGAACACTCATTAGCTCGGAATGTGTTGAGAAAAAATTGTAGAAGGTGAACATTATCCAAACCCACATCAAAGAATCTAAAAGTAGGTAAAAGTGCTATTCCAATAACTGAAAGATGGATTAGAAATTTCAAGTAGGATATCATGTTTTCTTGAAGGAATATCAATGGAACAATGTTCTACATTTCGATAAGATGGGTAAATGAAGTCCCAATTACATCAGACATTTTGAAATAATAGAATGAATTGGAGTAGTAGATTACCATTATTAAATGACACCATGTTTCTCAAAAGTTCATGACATGTTCCTCATATCTCTATTGAGAAAATACATGCCTAACCAAACACATGAACTCACCAATGATCAAATAAAACTAGATCAAAATCATTCTTATTATGAAGAGCCTATCAAAATTCTTAATACTTGAGAACTCATCTTGAGAAACTGAATGACTCATCTAGTAAATGTTTTCAGAGAAATATTAAGATGTAAAATGAAATGTTGGAACCCAAGTAACTTATGAGGAAGAACCACCCGAATTATTTTACGTAGTAGTATTCTAGAAATTTTTAGGGAGAAATTATTTGGAGGGAAGAATGTAACAACCCAAGCATTCACTATACTTTTCTCTTTGAATAATGATATATCTTGTGTTGTATGCAATGTCGAGTTCTATCACCCCATGACCAAGAAAACTAGTCATTATGAATAATAATTACCACTCTTTGAAAATAAAAAAAATTATTTTTCAAAATGGACATCATTTTGGGATTTGGAATATCAAAATTAGCTTAGGGTGAATTTTTGGTAATTTTTTAAAACATTCATTTTTTGGAAAAAAGTGAAAAACATTGTATTATTGTTTATAATCAAATTTTAATTAAATAATTATTTATTTTATATAAAATTATTTTGGGTCAGAGTAGATACATAATGCATAAATTTAATCAATACAGTTCATTGGAGTCATTTTATTATAAATTTGGATGTATAAATTTTTATTGAACATTTTAAGTTCTTTGACCCAGCTTTTAGACACATTTTTAAATTTGCATAAAACATACATTCACCACATCATTTATTTGAATTTCAAAACCAAAGAGACACGTTTGACATCTGTATATAATATGTAGTTCAATAGGATGAAAATATTTTTTGGTGATTATTAACTTTTGAATTTTTTTACGATGTTTAAAACTAAATAGGGAAATTAAATGTAAAAATCATATTATAATTACCCTAACACAAGTCCTAATTCTATTGGATAAATTAATTTCAACCAAAATCAACCCTATGAATAAAATATGATCCTTTTTTCCACTTTTATTAGATTAAGACATTTATTATTATTTAAAGGAGAGTTAATAGTGTTAAATTCAATGTTTAATAATGAAAACATTTTTAATATAAGGTTATAAATAAGATAAATTTGACTATAAAAATTCAATTTAAAGATAAAAATATTCCCAAAATAATGGTATTTTATTTATAATTTTGAGACATTAAATAATCAAATTTATTTATGAAACAATTATGATGTAATAATTACCTTATTATTGAATGATTATAATAATTGAAATTATAAATATTGAAATATTTGTAAATTGAGTCATTTTTGGTATTCCAAAAATTGCATAGGTTAGTATTACATGTTAGGGTTGGTTAAATATATTTTTTTCAAAGTGATAAAATTGTTATGACTTTCATAAAAACAAAATACTAAATAGTGTAAAAAATGATCTACATGAGTTTTTAAAACAAATACTATATTATTAATTGATATAATATTCCTTAAAATATAATATTTGACCAAAATAAATGTATTACGTTATATATATCAATAAATAACCACTTGGGGATTTATATTATTTTTATTAACCATTTATTATAATAATACAAGAATACATTTTAAAAGTTAAACTATTTAACTAAGAGTTAAATTTAAAATATAAGGATAATATTCAAACCTAAACCTGTCCAAAACCTATTGGTTGAGGTATTTTAGACCCATAACCACATTATCCTCTAAATTAATTCTTTTGGATCCATTATAATCGAAATATGTGTTTTAAAAATAAATATTTCATGTTTATCCTAATGTTTTCCTCACCTCTCTTATTAAAATTTATTTCCAATTCTCTCAAAATTACACCTCCAAAGCCATTTATGTCAGCCAAAACCTTCATAAATTTCCTCTAAAAATCCTCAATTCACCATATAATACTGAAAATAATCATAAATCCAATCTAAGGAGCCCTTTTGATCAAATCAAAATGAAGCAACGAAAGAAGAGGTAATAATTTCATCAGCCATTCCAAAGTTCTTTTCTTCATCCACTTATTCATTCAATGTATCTTACATACCAAAATATTAACTCATGTTCCATCTATATACTGTAATGTTATTATAAATATGGTAAAACCATATTCATTATTCTATCCATCATAGTAGTGAAAATGTCGCCATACGCGCGTACGTACTTCTTACCGTCTCCACGTCATAGTGTAGTTTGTTATTCAACACTTAATTTTTTTGAAGGGTATAATAATGATTATAATTGATTCAAATAGAAATATAACCTATAAATTATTATGTATATATGTTATTCCATCCAATTACATATGATTTCACCATCAATATAATTGTATTGTCTCTTTTGTGTACGTACATATTACTATCTCCACGAACACGATGAGATTCATTCCCCATAAAAACTATTTAAAAATAATTAGCATCTTATTATTAAAAATAATGGTTAAATAACATAATATAATTATGTATATGAATAAAATAAATCTTTTACATAACAAACATGACTTAAATAACAAAAAATATAAAATAAAATGAATCAGTTAACACCTGAAACAATGATATTACTAAAATATTATTATCAAAGCAATATTAGAAGATCATATATAATATCATATTAATGTATGTTGTTTTTGTATAATTTTATAAAAAGGATTTATGTAGAGACCCAATCTTGACATACATGGAAATTACATTGCTTTTGCAGTATATCTAATACATAACAAAAACATGCACCAAAGGACTGTAATAGTTTAGTGTCTTTGGAAACTCGGAATATAATCTTCTATTCTTGATGAGAGATCTTCAACATCTCCCATAAATATCTTACCTTTTTTCCAACATAAAACCTTTCTTTATATCCCGGGGAAAAGAAAACATATAAATTGTGAGCTCAAATGATCAGTAAGCGTAATCATGGAGAAAATAAAACAAACATTATACATTTTAACTTCAGAACATGAACATAAATTTTAAACATCAAAATCATGAGTTGTAAAATAAATCATGGTAGTACGTAAGGCATAGGTCATAAAGGAACATAATTCTTGGTAAAATATCATGGGAATAAAATATTTAATTATGGAAAACCATTAAGAACATGATATGATTTCCATAGTAGCCAAGGCAATGATGTCAAGACCATCTAACAGGAAAAGTCCCTTTCTGAATCAAGTTCACTCCTTATTCCAGTCCTGTATCACTGAACTGGATTAATGCACCGTTACAACCATGTATATCTCATGAGATATAAATCATTACCCAATTCATTGGAGGGAGATATAGGTCCCACCCAACTCATAACGGAATCATTCTTACGTGTTCCACCACATAAACATATATTATTAGTCACAACCAAAAGAGTAAAATGGGTTTCATAAACATCATCCCATCATAACATAATCCCTTAAAAACAAATGGATATCATTTCATCATAAAAAATTGAAACCATGTAAATCATAGAGACATTATACTTCAAACATACATATATGAAATAATCTCATCTTAGATTGAATAATGGTTTTGATAAAACATTTGAAATGTATTCTTGAGAAATATATCCTTTCTTCATCAAAATAATTTTCATTTCACGAAATGCAATGCAATTTTAAAATAAAATCATTTTGTGTAAAATAATCATGAAATATTTAGTAATATTCATGAAAATAGGGCATTATTAAACCGTAAAAAACCTTTCATGCCGTAAATTCTAAAAAACATTCTCCCTGTACTTTTGTCAGAAAAGTCAAAAAGTTCCACGTATGTTAAAAAAAAGAAATATTCCTATAATAACATGTGATAAAAGTCAAAAAATGTTTAAAAAGGACATTAAACATACATGAAAACACATTTATACAACATGGAAATGGATGATAACAATAACCTCAATAAATAATTATAAATAAACAATCTCGGATAAGAACGAGATTGGAATAATTATCCCTTCCCTTAGGACTAATATGATTAGTACGTATCCTATCCTCTGGTATAATGATTTAAATAATGTCATTGACTTATTATAGAATTATATTCATTATTATTATATCATATATGGTTCACTTGTGACTTTATATTACCCATTCTTGTGTAAATTCCTTGTTAAAGTAGCATTTTGGGTAAAATAGTTTTATCTATCGTACTTGTTTAGAATTATTTTTCTTGATATTATGAATAATTATATCAGGTTTTACTTACTTCCAGAATGTAAATCATGTTTTATATATCATATATATTTAGTATATATATATATATATAATATTTAGATAAATGAAATGAAATACACCATTCATGGAGATTGTAGGCCGTACATACGCATGATCGATGATTTAATTTCCTTATTGACTTGAATGGAAGTAAGTAGAAGACATATATATATATATATATAAACATAAATCAAGTAGCATTATGATGTCATATAATTCATTATTATTCATTATATATACTTTATAATCATTCCTAAATGGTAAATATGGATAATGAATCTCATCACATGTTAGAGACGGTAATCCATACGTTCACATGAGAATTGATATCATTCCCATAATTATTGAATTAAATTTGAGGGGATGATATAATATCTCAGAATCACTATGATGTTATAATAACTATATATAGTTTTTCATTACACCATTATACCAATCCTTGTAAAGTGGTCGTGGAAAAACAGATTACACCACTACGTGGAGAAGGTATTCCGTACGTACGCACACGCGGTGATTTCATTTTCGATAGGATGGATAGATGGTAAAATGGGGTTGTTTCATATTTATAATAACATATCAGTATATTAGTGATACTTATGTTATTATTTTATAATGAACCAACAAAAGAAGAAGAAGTTGATGAAGAAAGAAAATTGAGAGAATCGGTAGAATATATAACATATTCTTCGACGCACCACTTTTAATCTTCCTCTTATGGAACTAGAGATGGTTTTTTGAAGAGACCAGAAAATCTATAATATTTCTAGGGAAGTTGGGAAGGGAAATGGTTAGGGTTAGGCCGAGGATGAAGGATCAAAATTTTGTAGTGAGAAGAGGAAGGAGGTTCCCTTCTATAAGGGAAGAGAGGGTCACCTTAGGAAAAACATAAAATATTATTTTATAATAAAGTCATATTCAGTTTATAATTTCTCCAATGTGACTTAGTTCTAAGATAAGGTGTGGATGGGTCGAAATACTTTAAACCAATAGGTTTTAGAAAAGTGTAAGGTCATATTTTAACCTCATAATTTAGATTTAACTTTTACTATGTTTTCTAGTTTTCTTACACTATATGGTTAATAAACATACTATAACATGCCAAACGAAGCCCAAGTGGTTAATTATTAATATATATAACCTTATCTATATAAATTTTCCGAACGTTATATTTTTAGGAATATAATAACAATTAATAATATAATATTTTTTTTAAAAACTATTTTATGTAAATTTTGAGACTATTAGGTAATTGATTTTTTGTGAAAATCATAACACTATGATTAGTTAGAGAAACGTTTATTGAATCAATAATAACATGTTATATTAACTTAAAAAATTAGTGTAATTCTGAAAATGTCTTAAATAACATTTATTTGGGTATTTATAATATCAATTATGTTAATATATCATTAATAAGGTAATTGATGCATCTTCATTGTGTCATAAATAAATTAAATTATTTAATGTTTAAAAATTATAAATATAATAGCATTATGTTTAAAATCCTTTTAGATTCTTAATTAATATTTATAGTGGAATTTATCTTATGTATTTCCATATAATAAAAATGTTTTAGTTATTATACTTTTTTTTAAACTCTTTACACTCTTCTTTGAATTAAATACCAATAAATGTACTAATATAATACAAGGGGACCTAAATGATAATATTATTTTCATAAGGTTGTTTTTGGTCAAATTATACTTATCCAATAGAATTTGTACATATGTTAGGGTAATAATAATATCATTTTTAAACTTAATTACCATATTTACTTTTAACAGTGGTAAATAAATTTAAAATTTTATTATTCACCAAAAATTATTTTTATCTTATTGAACAAAATAATACTTCTTGATATTAATAGTGTCTCTAGGATTTTCTAAATTCAACTCATAGAAGTGGTAAACTTATGTTTTACGTACAATTGCAAATACTCCTAGAAGATGGGTAAAAGATAGTTAACAGTTCAATAAAATATTTATATATATATAATATTATAAAATGACTCCAATGAATTATAATAAACTTATATATATATTATATATCTATATTGACCAAAAAAAATATTTACATAAATAATTATTTAAATAAAATGTCAGTTTTAACCAATAAGTCTGTGTTTTCACTATTCATCAAAAATTGAATGTTTTCAGAAAAATACCAAAAATTTACCCTAGGCTAATTTCGATATTCAGAATCCAAAAATGAAGCCCATTTTGAATGATAAAATTTATATGATTCTGAAAATTGGGTATTACTATTCATAATGACTAGTTTATATAATATTTTAATAACATATTTTTGTTTAGTGAAACTCGGTCTTGCGTACAACATAAGAAAACATGGAAGGTCGCGATTGAATATAATGCAAGCCAAGTAAGGGTTGTGTGTAGTGATGGATTCATTTGATGTTGCCTATAATTTAATCCAAACATATTTTATTTATACATTGAACATATATTGATATATATAATTAATTTTGTATTGAATAAATTCTATCAAACAAACTTGAAATTGTGTGTAACACGATACAATATTAGTGTTGTGTATACTACATGATAATAAGGTGTTGCGTATAGCACAAGATAATTTTGGTGTAACGTACAACAGAATATTTGAAAGAAATTAAAAATAATATATCTTATAAAATTTCGGGGTGTTACATTGTACCCCCCTTAATATGAATTTTGCTCTCAAAAATCATCAGGGTTTAAATCGTTTACTACTTGAAAGTTTCTTTAATAGAAACCCATATCGTAAAAAGGAATATTAAAACATAATTTCAAAAACTACTTTATGAAAAATAGTGGTGACCCAAATTAACTTATCCCTAGGATTCCACATAAGAGAACATAGGTGAAAATATGGATATAGAAGAGAAATCTAACCATCATGTTCTGATGGAGAGTGGTAGAGAACATGGAAATGAAAAATAGAACAATCCCAAAGCCATATATTTGTAATGATCTAAGGTACCATCTGATTCATCAGATATGAGAGTACTAGGACAACATTTTGGGATTTCAAGATCATTTCCCTAACGTTCATGAACTTTTACGTAAGGAGAAATACTTACATGATTTCAGTGTAATATCATCATTGGTCATTCCATGAAAAATTTCCACATAATATTTCTTTAAATAAATGTTGTTGAATTTGTCATTCATGAAGTGTTAAAATATCATGTGATAGAATGATAAGTCATCCCATCTGTTTCTCCCACAAAAAGATTTTTATAAGTTATTAAATATACAGAAGTCTATCTATTGTGAGATTAATCGTATATGAATCCAACAATGGACTTATACCTCATCTATAATACAACATAATTATATAAAACTAGTTTTTACTAACCAGGGACTTCCCATTAGCTAGTGGTAGGCAGTAAAGGTTTGTCTCTCTTCGGTTGTTGGTTTGATTCCTTCAACATTGTCTGACAAGATGGGTTACTGCCCGTCCTGCTGGTTGTCCTTTTTCCAAAACTATACTATTATAACATTACCATAATAATTTCAAAAAATTTATAGACATAAATAATAATATACGATGTCTAACTTAATCCACTCCAATATTTAGGCTTATCTAAAATACTTCTATCCAATCTCATAGTAGAAAGATAAAGATTAATATAAATTTCACATAACAACCATGTGAATACCATCATTTATCCCCCATATATCGAAAGATATATTTTTTTGGTCACATTCCAACCCTTTTAATACCTTAATCATGTATTCTTTAAAACCTAAATTACCATAGAACCTTTGTGAAAACATGAATGCTGTCAAAATTTAACTCATTCCACATACTAAAATCAAAAATTTTAGATATACTCAAACCATGATATCACTTTTTCCTTATATCAGTCAGGAGCTCATTAATACTATCATACATATTCTTTTCTATTTATCCCATCATTATTCTCATATCATCTTCTTTCCAAAATATTTGAATCACTTTTCATGGTTACTGGTTCTATATTATTATGTAAAAACACAATGGACCAACACATAGATATTCCAATAAAACATCAAGGTACCTCAACGACATTGTTAATGAATAACAATACATAGACACTTCAGTCCATCCTATTCAATGATTTTCATGGAATAAGTCCTTACTTGATTTAGAAGTAACCTCTTAGGTCAGGGCATTGAGTTGGGTAACACCCATGTTCTCCACAGATAAGACATTGATCTCCATAACAGTTTGTCACTATATGACCCTTCTCTCCAAAAATATAACATCTCCCCCTCCATTGGATGTATTCATCATGGCTATTCTTCGCTTCTTTAGAAATCTCAATCTTCCTTTCTCTATACTCTTCACAATGCGAACATGCATAAAAGTCCATCTTCCTATTATTTAATGAATTAGGAAAACCCCTCATGTTCACCTTGTAAATCAAATATCACGATAACTGATTCGGTATAATCACAAAATATTTCATTCTAGGGAATATGCAATTTAGATTATCATAGTCACTAATTTTTTCATTGGATTCAATGTTGACACAATTCCTTCTGGTTCCCTCCATTAACTAAAACCAAAAACCATGGTGTAAGAAACAATTAAAATGAAGAGGAACCACATAATCAGAAAAAGTCTAAATTATCACAAGTTCTTTAATCCATGAAAATTTATGTTCACCCTAGGTTATTCATGATCGTCAACATAATTGTAGGACTGTAACATATAGTTATACTGAACTTTAGGGACATCCCAAGACATACCTTAGAAATATCTTTAGGGATCTCACTACTGTTTTCACATCCTAGTTTTCAATGGTTAACTAAACCTTTCCTTTGATACCAACTGTATAGACCCAATCTTAACATACATGGACATTACATTACTTTTGTCGAATACCTAATACATAACAAAAACAGACACCAAAGGACCTTAATATTTTAGTGTCTTTGGAAACTCGGAATATGATCTTCTGATCATGGTGAAAGATAATCAACATCTCCCATAATGATATTTCATTTTTTTCTTACCTCAAACATTTCATTATATCTTGGGGAAAATAAAACATATTAAGGGTGAGCTCAATTCTCAGTAAGGGTAAGCATGGAGAAAATAAAACAAAAAATTTACATTTGAACTTTAAAACATGAACATAAAGTTTAAACCTAAAAATCATGAGTTGTGAAATAAATCATGGCAGTACGTAAGGAATAGGTCATAAAGTAACATCAATCATGATAAAATATCATTGTAATAAAACATTTAATTGTGGTAAACCATTAAGCACATGATATTATTTCAATATTATCCAAGGCAATGTCGCAGAGACCATATTAGTGGACAAAGTCCCTCTCTGAATCGAGTTCACTCCTCGTTGCAGTATTGTATCACTGAACTAGATTAACTTACAATTCCAGCCATGTCTATCTCATGAGATATGAATCTTTACCCAATGCATTGGAGGAAGATATAGGTCCCACCTATCTCATAATGAAATCATTCTTACATGTGTCACCACATAAACATAAATCATTCATCATAACCCAAAGAATAAAATGGGATTCATAAACATCATCCCATCATAACATAATCCTTATAAAACAAATGGATATCATTTCATAATGAAAAAATTTAAACCATGGTAATAATAGAGACATTATACATGATACATACACATATGAAATAATATCATCTTAGATGGAATAATGGTTTTGATAAATCATTTGAAATGAATTCTTGAGAAAAATATCCTTTCTTCTTCAAAATCATTTTCTTTTCACAAAACGCCTAGCAATTTTAAAAGAAAAGGATTTTTTGAGAATAATAATGAAATATTTTAGATTAATATTGATGAAAATAAAGCATTATTAAACCATAAAAATCCTTTTATGTCGTATAAGATAAAAAACATTCTCCACGTACTTTTTTTCAGAAAGTCAAAAAGTTCCTTGTATGGTAAAAAAAAGAAATATTCCTTTAATAACATGTGGTAAAATTAAAAAAATGGGTAAAAAGTACTTTAAAAATACATGAAAACGCTTTTATAAAACATTTACATGGATGATAATAATAACCCCAGAATATAATTACGAACAAACAATCTCACATAAGAATGAGATTGGAATAACTATCCATTACCTTAGGTCTGATATGCATCGTATGTATCCAAACCATATGTATAATGCTTTAAATAATGTCATGGACTTATTACAGAATCATATTCATTGTTATGATATCATATAAGGTTCACTTATGACTTTTATTACACGTTCTTTTGTAAATTCCATGTTAAAGTACAGTTTTGGGTAAAATCATTTTATTTATCGTACGTATTTGGACTTGTTGTTTTTGATATTATTTTAACTTATATCATGTTTTACTTACTTCCAGAATGAAAATCATGATTTATATAACATATATATTCATTATATATATATAATCGATAGATAAATGAAGTGAATTACACTGTTCATGGAGACGGTAGGTCTTACGTACGCATGAACATTGTTTTCTGTTCCTTATTGACTTGAATAGAATTGAGAAGATAACATGTATATATATATATATCCAGTATCTTTATCATGTTATATATTTCATTATTATTCAATATATATACATTATAAACATTCTTTAATGGTTAATATTGAGAATGAATCTCATTGCGTTGTGGAGACAGTAATATGTGCGTACGCACGAGCGATAATATCATTCCCATAATTTTTGAATTGAATTATAGTGGATGATATAATATCTCAGAATCATTATGATGTTATAATAACTATATTTAGTTATTCGTTACACCATTATACCCATCCATGTAAGGTGGTGGTGGAAAAAAAGAATATAGCATGGAGTGGAGACGGTATTCCGTATGTACGCACGCGCGGTGATTTCGTTTCCCATGGGATGGATAGAAGGTGAAATGGGGTTGTTTCATATTTATAATAACATATAAGAATATTATTTATACTGATGTTATTACTTTATAATTAAACAACTAAAGAAGATGAATTTGAAGAAGAAATAAATGTGAAAAAATCGGTAGAAGAGATTACCTCTTCTTCGACGTACCTCTTTTAGGCTTCCTCATAAGGCACTAGAGTTGTTCGTTTGAGAAGAAAAGAACCTCTATAATGTTTCTAGGGAAGCTGAGAATAGAAATGGGAATGGTTTGTCCAATCTTAAAGGCTCAAAATTGTGTAAAGGGAAGAGGGTGGGGGTGCCCTTTTATAAGGGAGGAGAGAGGCACCATAGGAAACACTTAAAATATTATTTTATAATAAAGTCATATTTGGATTATAATTTCTCCAATGTGAGTTATTTCGAGACTAAAATTGGTATGGGTCGAAATAATTTAAAACAATAGTTTTTAGACATGTTTAGGGGTACTATTTTTACCTTATAATCTATATTTAACTCTGAGTTAAATAATTTAACTTTTATCGTGTCTTCTAGTTTTCTTACACTATATGATTAATATACTAACTATTACAAGCCAGACGAACCCCAAGTGGTTCATTATTAATATATATAACTATATATATGAAATTTATTCGAACAATTCATTTTTTTAATAGAATAACAATTAATAATATATTTTTTTTTAAACTATTTTATGTCAATTTTGACACTATTTGGTAATTGATTTTTTGAAAATTATAACATCATGATTATTTCAAAAAAAATTAATTGAATCAATACTAACATGATATATTAATCTAAAAAAATAGTTTAATTCATAAAAAGTCCCAAATTACATTTATTTCGGTTTTTATAATATCAATTATGTTAATATTAAATTAATTAGGTAATTACTGCATCATCATTGTGTAATAAATAAATTAAAGGATATAATGTCTAAAAATTATAAATGAAATACTATTATGTAGTAAATTTTATTCTCTTAGTAATTAATATTTATAGTCTAATTTATCATTTTTATAAACCTATATTAATAATGTTTTAGTTATTAAACATTTATTTTAACGCTTTTAACTCTTCTTTGAATTAAATAATAATAAATGTACTAATCTAATCCAAGTGGACCTAAATGATAAAATTATATTTCTAAGATTGTTTTTTAGTCGAATTATACTTATCCAATAGAATTAAGACATGTGTTAGAATAATTATAATTTCATTTTTACGCTTAATAACCATGTTTATATTTAACTGTGGTAAATAAAAGTAAAAAAGTTAATATTCACCAAAAAATTATTTTTATTTTATTCAACCACATTTTACTCCTTTATATTAACCATGTCTCTCAGATTTTAGAAATTCAACTCACAAAAGTGGTAAAATTATGTTTTATTACAATTTCAAATCCTCCTAGAAGGTGGGTAAAAGAAGGTTAAAAGTTCAATAAATTTTTTATTTTTCTGTATTTTTATAAAATGACTCCAATGAATTACATTGAACTTATATAGGTATTATGTATCTATTCTGACAAAAAAATAAATTTAAATAAATGATTATTTAAATAAAATTTCGGTTTTAACCAATAACTCGGTGATTTCACTATTCATCAAAAATTGAATGTTTTCAGAAAATTACCAAATATTTACCCTAGGATAATTTTGATATTTCGAATCCAAAAATGAAGTCCATTTTGATAGATAAAATTTATAAAATTTAAAAAAGAGTTTATTAAAATTCATAATGTCTAGTTTATATAATATTTTAATATCATATCATTGTTTAGTGAAACTCGGTATTGCGTACAACACACGCTATCGTGGAATGTTGAGATTGCGTGTAATGCAAGGCAAGTCAGGGTTGGGTGTAGTGAAAGATTCCTTTGATGTTGCGTATAATATAATCCAAACATATTTCATTTATACATTGAATATATATATATATATATATACAATCAATGTTTCATAGAATTACTTCTATCAAAAAAACGTGAAATTGTGTGTAACACAATCCATGATTAGTGCTGCGTATACTGCAAGCTAATATGGTGTTGCGTAGAGCACAATATAATCTTGGTGTAGCGTAAAACAGAAGATGTGAATGAAATTAAAAGTATATATCTTATAAAATCTCGGGATGTCACAATTTAACTATTATACATAAGTTTAACTTACCCTCAACCACCGAAAAGTACAAGGTAAGGGTTAATTTTAATGATTGAATGTTATTTTTAATTGAGAAGATAAGAGAAAGAACACCACACCAGCCATTCAAGGAGGGAGAAAGTGGTGAAGACCCAAGAAATCCCCATGGACAACACTTTTTCACTCAATGAGAAGAGATTATAAACTATAATAAATCAAAACCTCCTCATCCTGCCTACCCAACCTAGCGAGTGTGTCTATTGAGAAATTGGTTTCCCTCCAACTGTGTTGGACCATGCGCCCTTGATTGGCCTCTCCTTGGCCTCAGCAAATGACATAAGTCAAGTCCCAAGGGATCGTATGGAGGCCCTGCCAGGACCTCAAAAGGACATCAGGGTTGCATTCAATCTCGACCACCTAAAAACCCCATCTTCTGCAAACCATCAGCCAGGAAAGTAGGGCCCACCCTTCAACTGCAAATGGGTTTCCCATAACATAAAAGCGCTGAAACCAAGATTAACTAATCCCCCATGATTCCCGTAGCACCCCACTGCACCTCATAACCCCTTCCATAAACAGGATGTCCAAATTCAGTTTCAACACACTGATAGGAGGCTGCCATCAAATCTAATGGCTACTCCCTTAGTTCGGATTGTGGGGCAGATCGGTAATGTTGCGAATATACACTAAATCCAACACGACCTTCCCTAATGAGGCCAGCTCGGCGATGAAAACTCTTAAATGCATATGCATGAATAAAAGTGGGATACGAGATCCTTGCCGAACACTATTAAGATCCTCCCAAATGGTCCCACAAATTTCCACAAAGGTGATGGTCTGAGCAGCGTGCTCCAAGGTTCTGTTACCAATCCCATGATACCTTGTAAACTGAAATCCATACATGGAAGATGAGTCTCTATCCATATTGGGATGTGGACTGAATAGGGACCACAAGTAAGAAACCCAATGGCTCTGGAAGAATATATTCAATGTCTACTACACTCTTGGGATCACATAATAGAAGTAGTGGGAAGCCATGTTGATCCCCTACTTTTGAATATTCTATTCCATTGGAATATCCGTATTTTTTAACTGTAGGAATAAGATGTTCATTTTCATAAGAATATCTTTACACCAAACAGTTGGTTCCCACACATCCGAAGTTTCTTTTTCATTGGATATTCCCCTTTAATCCCTTATGTTAAACCTTCTAGTACATGATATGGTGAAGAAACAAATATTTGGTTCATCACTAATGAGGATATTTTCAAATATGTTAATATGTTTAGGGTTCAATGTCTCCAGTGTGAAGTCATAATGTGTCATTTCCACTCTAAATGAATCATTTTGAGTAGTGAAGCCTGGGAAAGCCAGTCATTCACTAGCGCAGTCATCTTCCTTGAAATTGATGTATCCCCATACAAAAACCCACCGTGTGTGACCATGAAAAACCTTGATGTGTGAATCCGTACAACACGCCATGGAGGACATACCATGATGCCCACTCACTCCCCATTGGAGTTTGTAAGGATCCTTGAAGAAAATTTCCTAGATAGACTCCCCATTAATTACATCCCATGTCATCTAACCTTGCATTCCAGTAACGGTCTCATTAATATATTGGAGGCCACCCCCCATCAGCCACTGGCTACTCCAAGCATATCCAAGAAACCCAATGACTCCACTTAGCCTGCGTTGCATCCCACAGAATGGCGTTCATCATTCATTATATTTTTTCTACCACACTTTTTGGAGTATTAACGAAGGAGAAAATGTGCACCGGAATAGATGTGAGTACACATTTGATTAGTGTGACTTGTCCTCTAAATGAAAGAAACTTACTCTTCCCGCTGAATATTCTACCCAAAAACCAGTCTAGAATGTCATCAACGTGTTGCTTCTTGATGCAGCCACACAAAATTGGGACACCATGATACCAGATTGATAATCGATTCTTCTTGAAACCAAGGATATATAGGATTACTCTACATCTTATATTTGAGAATTTTTCTAAGATAATCACATGACACTTCAAAGTATTGATACCCTGACTGCTTATGAGACCATAATTATCGATAATATCCATGAAGTGGACGAGATGCCTACACATTCCATTCAGGAAAATATGTACATCATCAGTAAAAATATAATGGGAGATACTCTCCAAACTATTCCTACCACAAAGAGGATTCATTAAACCCTACCCCAAACTGCAATTTAGATTCTGTAATAGTGCATCAGGGCCCAAAATAAATATACTAAGAGACGGTTGATCCCTTTGGAGAACCCCCAACACGAATTTGAAATAACTGAAGAAATTCCCCATTAGGGAGACTGAAATCAAAGGATATGAATAACACCTAAAACAAGGGTCGCATTACTCCTCTTGGAACCCTAACCTCCTTATAAACCGAATAATGAAGATCTATTCAACATTTTCACAGGCCTTATTCATTTCAACATGGAAAATGACATTGGATCCCCTGAACTGCCGATGGATGTCATTCACAAGCTCACTAACTATTCCAACCACCCCTTGTATGCTTTGTCCCTGAATGAACCCATTATGTTCAATGGACAATAACATTGGAATGATTCCACTCATCCTTCATGATATAAATGTGGCTAGAAACTTGTATAAAATTTAGTAAAGGAAAATCGGTCGATATTGACTAATGACGGTTGGGTTTATAATCATTTGAATGAAAAAAATCATGAGGAATAAATGCATATATTGAGAGCCCCACCCCCCCCCCCCCACCAATGAAATACGGCATAACCTCATCATCCTGGGGACCAATCAAATCCCAAGCAGCCACATAAAAGAAATATGGATAGTCATTCGGACCGGGTGCACAATCTTATGGCACACTCATGACCGCCTCTTTTACTTCCCTCTTTGATGGTAGACTGGTAAGGATGTATTTTTCCACCTATCTGACAAGATGTGGAGTCCTACTCAAGAACTAATCCCCATCTATTTCATCCTAAACAATGTTAGATAAGGCATCCCCAATAGGAGGCCTATGAAATGATCTAAGACCATTTTTTCAGCGATTTCCTCATCTGACTTGATGACCCCATTGACAAGGCTCAAATTGATCTTCGAGTTCTTAATATCCTTCATGCATGCATGAAAGAAGGCTATATTGTGGTATCCTTCTCTATGCCATTTTACCTGTGTGTTTTGCTTTTACATTCTCTAAATTTGAAAAAAAAATCAGATAGTGCATCCCACCTGTCACAGAGGGACACAAAGATGTAATCGTCTCATGCATTTTAAAAAGAATCCTTTAGCCTATCCACCTCATTTAGGTGGTTGATCACCCGCTGCTCGTCTGGTCTGTTCGCAATACAGCTTTGAATGTCTTCTTTAATCCATTTTAGTCAATTCACTAATTTACCCCATGACCATCCATCATCATTCTGCTACAAGGACTATTTTAATAACATCCTGAAGAATTTATTCCAATTCCAAGTGTTGGAATACAAAAAGGCATGGCCAACCACTGGACTACTCTTGAATTCCAAGTGAGGTAGTGCAAGGTCCAAGAGTGAATGCGTGAGATGAGTAACATATGTCTTTGAAAAAAAATCCAACCCCTTAACGTTTAACAAACATCTATCCAAATGGCTCCAAATGTGGATTTTCCACTTCCGATTGTTGATCCATATGTACGTGGATCCCACTAAACCCATGTCCAGAAGCCATGTTGTCGTCATGAAGATCTGAAACTCTTACATGCTTCCTTGGTTGTTGTTGGATCCTACTTTTTCCCTGATAACTTGGATATTTCATTAAAATCCCCACCAATGAACCATAGGACGATACATGTTTGGAGAGAATCCAGTTGTCTCTATAATTATATCCTCCCATTCAAAACTTTTCTTGCATAAAGAAATTAGAATAAGACTTTTCACCCTCTAAATGAGATTTTTCTTTTGATTCATTGTGGAATGAGGCACACAACCACCACTACAACATTCTTCTTCCAACAAATCCATATCTTTGAATTATAAGGGCCTCCGTGGAAAGCATTAGAAATCAAAATTTCTTGCCCAACCAAGATGCCTTGCTTGGATACTTCTTAGGTTTGAGAATAACAATGGTAGAGGAGTGTTATTGTATGGCCTCCGAGGTAATAAAATAACTTCTGGATTGGGCCCAAAAAACACTTTTACTCTAGATGATAACATGGATCCTCAATAAAGATCCTTTTGAACATTATATTTCGCCGAAAGCGAGAGAGGGAGGGGAGAGAAAAAAATCGTCTCCTTAGACTTGGACTGGGTGATTGGCCTTGAATCTCCCAAAGAACGAGTGTCCCGAACCGGTGTCTACATGACCATATTTAAAACATCATCTACATCATCCATGAGGGGCCACCTTCGTCCTGGGAAGACCCACAGGGACCTTGGTGCCATATTTATTTTCACTATGGACATCAGAAGAATCCTCTGAGGGGACTGTTGAGAAGAATGAAAATCCTTGTCAACACCATTAAATGGATGCTCAAGGCACATAATCCCCTCTATGGGTTGTGCCAGGTTTCTCACTAAGGACTGATATAAGAGCTCCAGTGATAGTTGTGTTGAGATGAAAAATTCCGGAGGGGTAGGATCTAGATATTTTGATGGACTCAACATTGAACCAGGAATGTAGGCAACTAGATTCTTCCAGGGTGAAAAATCTTCCACTAGAGATGACCCGCCAGCGAAGGCCCATCATGAAGCTTCAACAATGGTTGAGTAGGCTATCAGATCTGTAGGGGCTACCGAAGGGGTCGAAACTCCACTGGTGGTGTCAATGATTCCCCTTGATTTTCCATCATTGGCACTTGACATGTTAAATATGAATATAAAAATGATACTAGGTACCCAAAAATAACTTCATCTAAAATCTATCAAACTGAATTGGGTGGGCTAGGGCTCAGGTCCCCATTCAAAAAAGAAAGAGGCTGACATGCTTCCCCTTCCTCCTCCAACAGTGTGACTCCATATTACCATGTAGACTACAAGAGACACAAAACATGTGAATCCTAAAGAAGAATATCTAATGCCACCAGCAAAATGTCTTGAATGTTTTTTATTCATGGCACAAAGACTTATCTATGTGGTTATGTTGTCTATAATTATGAATTCATTGAATATGAAATTGGATATTGATATTACATGTGATTTTTCAACTAGTAGAATATCCATGTGAATATGTAAATGCCATTATTTGATTTAACTTTTCTATATTATTCTAAAGTATTTGTTTAAAAGGCTTGTTTTATAGTTTTATACATCACCTTAAATTGTTTTTCTTATTTATGGTAGTTTAGGCTATATTGTATTCTTTAATGAGCATCTAATCTCACCACTTTATTATGTTTTATTTTTTCCCGTATGTGAAAAAAGTATATTATGACTAACATGCAGGGATATGAGTGTGTTCTAAAAATACAAAATGTTTTTTTCAATTTATAATATAATGTAAAACTTATGTATATATCTAGTACATCCATGGTTACTTAAATGATCCATCCATTTGGTAATGATTCCTTTTATCATGCCAATGTTATGTACCAATGAACCGAATCTGGGTAATTAGGGTCGTGGTGTTACACCTAGATAAAGCATTGTTAGTCCCACAATGAAGTCCATTGATATATTCTCTCATTTCCATTCTAGAACTAATAATATATGAATTATCCAATTCAATAACTTCTTATATTTTTTAAACTATAGTCATGTCAAAAAAATTACTGTAAAATCAACAGTATCCCTTTCCATTCCATCCAACCAGAAATACTCTTGAAGACCGTTGTACATCATAGTTGCGCCAAGATGAACTGAAAAATAGAGAACTATGACATTCACACAACAATTATTTTTTCAACTAGGAATCACAAGGCATATAAAACCTTTTACTATATCATAATACATAATCACTATCATTATTAAATTCTGGAAACGTAATCATTTTAACCTATTCTACGATTTTCTATAGCTCACTGTATTTTTTTACTCTTGATTAAATATATCTTATAAAGTTTATTTCACTGATACATGGAACAAAAAATGTCTTTCTTGTACCAAGAAATTCTAATCCAAATTTTTTCAAATCATTAATCAAGGGATCTTGTTCCAAATGTGACATTGTTAATGATTCATGAGGTTTTTCACGAAATATATCTTCAAAATTGTTAGATTTTCATAGATGGTCATTGATCATGAAATAATAATCATTTATCAGTTAAATCAATCTATGTTACCTCTTGTTTAATTTCTTTTGAGTGAATATATAAATTGTAATTTTATGGTTAGTATATATTAGAAATTTGAATATGATTAAATGATGCCTCCAAATTTTCAATGAAAAAACCATATCTCACAATTCCAAATCATGTTTGGGATAATTTTACTCAATAATTTTTAGTTGTCATAAAGAAAATGAAATTACCTGAACATTCTGTATCAAAACACAGTGATGTCCCTTCAAGGAAGCACTACTATAGATGAAAAACTCACCCTTTCATGAAGTAAAGGCAAAAACTATAGAATTCAACTATTTCATATTCAGTTCCTAAAAAAAATCACATTATTCTATCCAAATAAATTTATCTACATTCTTGGTTATCCTAGTTAGCGTTCTTGATAACCATGCAATTTTTTTTAGAAACCATTCGTAATAACCTACTAACCGAAGAGAAATAAGAATATATGTAAATTTTTAGGACTAGTCCATTAATTAACCACTTTTTTTGTAGGATCAAGTGTTATTCTATACTTATTAACAATGTAACCATGAAAAGAAATTTTTTTCAACCAAAAATCATTCTTTCTAAATTTTTCATTAAGTATCTTTTCCATTAAGTACTGGAGATCCACACACAAATGTTTTCTGTGCATTCCTTTGATTTTCGAAAATAATGTAATGACATCAATAAACACAACTACAAACATATCCCAGAACTGATGAAATATTATTTTCATGAGATCAATGAATACAAAACGTTCATCTGTTATCCCAAACAGCATAAAAACAAATTCATAAAGCATATATCTAGTAAAAATCTTTTTATCGAGATTTCATCCTCCTTCATCATTAGTTGATGGTAATCGGATCTCAATTCAATCATGGAAATGTATTGTGATTTATAGTGATGATAAAACAAGTCATAGATATGAGGAAAAGGATTATTATGTTTAACAGTGATGTTATTCAAGGATCTATAATCAATGAAATGACTCATGGAACTATTTTTCCTATTAATGAAATAAATATGAGCACTCCATGGTGATGTTTTAGGATTAATGAAGCCTTTATCAAGTAACTATTACAATAGATTTTTCAATTCAATAAGATTTATTTATCCATTCGATGTAGGGGTTTGGAAATTTGATTAGCATTAGGAACTAATTCAATTGTTAATTCGAAATCCAAGTATGTTATACCAATGGATAACTCATCTGGAAACATGTCAAGATATTCATTTACAACTACAACTTCATTTTTTTTGAATAGTTCCCTTGTTTTAAACAAGATTATCATGATAAAATTAATTTCCATCATTCAATATTTTCTCATTTCCCTGATATGTTATCAATTGTATGGGTTAAATAATGTATAAAAACTGATACTCTTTCTGAAAAACATCTTCTTTAGATATATAGTCAATCGTAGCATGATAAACAGAAATCCAATCAATTACCAGAATGTCATGAAACACTACTAAGAGAAAAAAAAATATTTCTAGGTAATTTCTTTCAACACACTGTTATAGAAAGATTATTATAATTCCACTTTTATAAAATATATTTTCCATGTGATTTAATGATATGTTATAGTCTCATTTGTGGAGGTGATATTTCAAATATATAAAAAACATTCCTCAGAAATGAAGGATTGTGTAGACCTTATATCAATCCAAACATTGAAAAATATGAGTAAACATACAAGGTACATGATACACCTTCGTTGGATGGCCCGACATATGCTGATTTAGTTATAAATTAGATCATTACACTTATCTAATTATAGTATATCTTATTTTCATCATTCAGGTATCCCCTGTTGTAAACTTTACCATAATGACCCATCTCACTACATATAAAACACTTTACAATTTTCATATTAGGAATAGTCATAGGATCATTTTCATTACATTTTCGGTCCATATGTCCAAACATTTAACATAGAAAACACTTCCATGTTTTTGTTAGGAATTCATCATTGTTATTTTTTGAACAATTTTATCAAACTAGAAATTGAAATTTCTTACCAATAGATTTCATTGATTGATTCTTATCTATCACTCTCTATATAGACCACTCCTTATAATTGATTTTGAAGTGCATATGATCATCCTCAAAATCCATATATACCCACTCATAAAAATCATAAAAATTTCTAATAACAATTGATTTCACAGGTGGCCAATGCCCCTTGATACCTTAGATTTAATTCTGAGTAAAAGCGGTTGATTTGGAAATCAAGATCTAGAATAATATTTGGAGCACACCTCGCTAGTTGGGTGTATTATTTTTCAAAACTCAAATAAATATTAAATTTTTTTACATTAATTGATGGAATTTATTCTCCAACCTACATTGCACCACCTTACAAATATATTTTTCAAGGAAAATACTTGTAAATTCATCCCACTATGAGGAATAAATCTCCTATCTGTCCCTAATATTTTGAACCCTAGCCACCATTGATCTGTTACACCTTCAAAATGGTAAATGTAAAGAATTAACTTTTTATTACAAAAAATCCCATAACATCAAATATCTTTTCATGTGATTTATTCCATCCTTCATCGACTACTATTTCTGATGATCCCCTAAAAGCAGGAGGGTTTTTACTTATAAAATGTACTTCTACTATCATGTTACTTTGTGATAGCTATGATTTTTTTTATACATGTATGCACCTACCATTTATTTCTTATTTTATTTGATCCATTACTGTCACAAACTAATCATTTACCACCCCTACCATTCCAGGATATTGATTCAGAAGGATATTTTCTATCAGTGCCTTTCCACTTCAGCATCCCAATTTTTTATGGAAAACCATTTTGAACCAACATATATTTGTCAAAGAAACATAGTAATCATTAAAATATATATCATTAAAAATTACCCATAGAGTAAAAATCATTTATGGTATTCTATTAACATCATCCAATCATGTAATTCTATATAAAACATGCTCTAGTACCAACAATAAAGGCATGATTTTATTACATTACATAATAATGGATTTTAGTCATGAACTCACATAATTTTATATTGAGGATCATTTCATGTTTACAGTTTAACAAAATTGGTATATAAAACATTCATTGTATTTCACATTCATATAGTGAATATACAAAATAAAACAAAAACGATTTCATCAAAAATATAAAACTTCTCAAATAAAACATGTTTTCTTTGAGAAATAAATATAACTTTTAAATTTGATTCTTCATATTCCATAAACATCCTTATATCATTTTATAATTATTAATAAACATGGGATGATCACAAAAATCTAATTAGTTTATAAAGAAAGAAAACATGTGTCCACTATAACTTGAAATATATGTAGTAATTTTCAATAAGACATACTTTTCACCAATATAAACATACATAGTGAGACAAGATATTTTTATGAGATTTGCATAAAACATATAAAACATTGATATAACCATAAATATATCCTATTTGGTTACATACAGAATCTTTTATCCCACTTAGTTACCTTATATTTTGTAAGCTTATGGATACCTTAAAATCTATCCCTCACCACTACCATAATGTGTAACCAATGAAATTACACATGGATTCACCATATGGATAACCTCTAACATACACATAACCAAAGTACTGTAGGAAGATATATGACCCACCCTTAATCATAAACAATTCCCAAGTATCAAACCATAATCATATAACATGAATAATTTTATAGAAGCATTTCTTATGAATTTTGTAAAACAGAATATTCGAAGAAGATTTTTAAAAAAAAGCCCCATACAAAAATGGAATAAATGAAATTTGAATTAATAGATATGATAGAAAATATAGATACACTATAAATACACATAATTAAACATAATATAATCAAAATTCATTACACAAAAAATTTTAATACAACAAAATTAATGAAGTAAAAAAGATAATGTACAGACCTGAAAAATCCTTGGAAAATTTTGTTTTCCATAAATACATGGGAATTTTATGAGTCCGCAAAATCTGACGGCACATGATTCCGACACTGGGTGTGCCCAGAATCAATTAATAATGTTTTTCTTGGGTACATTCAGTAAACGTATGATATGGATTTTATAACTTTTTAACCAGTGCTCGGAACTAAAATCTAAGGGCACTGCTGAACTCGCAGCGCCAGTATTCGCTTAAGAAGACTGTCACCTCGACGGCAGTTGGTCGAGAATATAAGTTAGTTTTTGGGTTTTCATAAAAATATATATATAATAAAATAAAGTGCTCTACACATTAATTTATTTAGTCACCATGTGAGTGTTGGTTGTTAAAACCTCTTCATGGGAGTTAGAGGTGGGACCACCACACCTTAATCTCTCATGAGATGTTATGGTGGTGGGGGCCACCCGAACCTATCCTCCCACGAGAGGTTACATCATGGGGGCCACCCGAGACCACAAAACCTGTCATTTGAATAATAGGGTAAGGGACGAGCCGACCCCTATTAATGGGAAGGGAGTATAACCTATCAACTCTCCCTCATTAATGAGGAGAGCATCTTGACATCCCCTAATTTATTTGTGACAACTCTCATGCATTAATTTGGTGGAGAATTTAATTTTAGTCAACAATTTTATTTTTTTTCAACTTTTAAAATAATAGGAAACTTATTATTATTGGCATTGTTCATTCGGTGGAAACCTTGCATACATTGAGGAGATGAATATTGGGAGCAGGCTCCAATGAAGAACAATCCTACCAATGAAAATGAAGAATGTTGGAAACGATTCTTCTTCAACTACTTCCAAGGACACCTACCGACCTGGAGGGTCTTCCACAACCGACGCAACACGGGAATGGAAGCATGTAGTGTATGTGTTGAATGATGAACTTATTTGTCTGCTTTTATTGAATCCGTCCACGAATGGCCACAGACAATTTAAGCTAAAGGATTTACTTTTGTATATTATCCCTTTTCTCTTTCTCTTCTTTGTATAGAATGAATTATCTTGGATAGTTTGTAAAAGAATTGTAGTTCATCGTACAACTTGATAAACCATTTGTTACCACCCTAAATGCATAGGGTGCCGGCCAAACCAACATGGCCCGACCCCTCCACCGATTTTGTTTATGTAGAAATTTTGGGGGCAAAGCGGCAACAAGGGGATGAAGTCGGAATAGGCAAAGGTGATGCTATAAATGACCTCTGTGAATCGCACCGCCCCCGCAGTGCTAAGGTTCTCCCAGCCGAACACAACCGGCCCGCACCTGTCCGAGTTCCGCCGAACCAGCCTGGGTGGCCTCCACATTGCTATCGGCCCACCTGCCCATGGCCTACCCCTGTGATGCGCGCCATGCCCGATGCCTGCTCGGCGCCCTTCCAGTCTTCCCGCGCCCCTACGCGCCCTGTCTATTTCCCTCTCGGCCGCCTGCCCATTGCCCTCCCTACCGGCCTTCCTGGCACCCTTCCCACCGCCCTACTGGCCTACCCAGCCTGCCGCCCGGCCTCCCCTGCCGCCCCGCTGGCCTCCCCGGGCCACCACCCGGGCTCCCCGGTCGACCCGCGCTGGCCTCCCGAGTAGTCTTGTGGCCTCCCTCACAGCGCCTCTTGACGAAACACCTCACCCTCCTAAGCCGAGCCGCCCGAAACGCCCCACATGCGGCTTTGGACAAAACAAACCGGCAATACCCTCTGGTCCTAACCAGGCCCCCTCGCGGTGACCTCCGAGCCGAACCTAACAGGCTAGTTCACCCAATGGGATGGGTCAAACCCAACAAGTCTGACTGGGTAAACACCGACTGGGTTGGCCCAGACAATGACGAGCTGAGATGGTCCGACCGATTCCGACAGGACCTGGGCCCACTACCGGTCTGTACTTTCTTCGACCATATCTTTGGTACCGGACGTCTGTTTGATGAACTGTCAGCAGTGCTAGTATTCCTATTACACGATGATCCCTTTGAGAATACCCCAGCAGATTTTTGGGCATATTTGATATACGGTCAGGTTGGATCAGGCAAAAATCCAACAGGGCCCTCAAGACTAAAAGGCTAAAAACTCATAGACCGTGGGTCCGATTGACACTCCGTCTATTGCGTTGAGACCCCTATTATAGGGCGAAACATTAATATACTTCTAAGTGGGACATCACGATATTTGGAGTTTCGACCTGTAGCGCGTGGGGAAGACCCTCCCGGAGATGAGAAAGCGGAGTATGGAGACCTAGTAGCTGGTTGAGACATGAAGACTGCTTCACCGGTTCAACTCAGAGTGATTCGATTAGCCCAGTGGGGTGTTCCTGGTAGTCAGCGGCAGAACCATGGTGGAGGAGCACCTGGAAATTGGTGGCAGACCTGCGACACTCGACAGGAGTAGTACCTCTGCAGGCTATTAGTGGATCTCCTGGTAGATGGCGGCAAACCCACAGTGGGGAGTGCCTATGTGTGAGCACAGAAGACCCACAGTACTCGACATGAGGAGTACCTCAGTAGTCCAAGGTTAGGGGTAAGAACCTAGTAGTCAGCCACAGGCCCATTGTACTTGACAGAGTTGGAGTTCTACCGCAGCTGTCGTTTCGATAATGTGAATAAAAATACTAGTTGAGATGAGTCAGTAACTTTGTGTCTTTCCTCGTGATTGAGATGGATTACTAACTTAGGTATATGTGTGGTAATATAACTAAGTGAGGTTATCTGTTGATTTTTTCTCCTTTTTGGTTTATCCCATTTGGATTTTGTGATACCTTGAGAGTCTCTAGGACCCTACTAAGTATCATTATACTCACCCATGCATGGGCTATGCCTGCACCTCATTGTGTTGGTTGCAGACGACAAAGAGTGCTGATTGAGGCCAAGATTAATAGGACTTGTTGGTACTCGGAGGTGGACCTTACAACGATTCGGTACACGAAGGATCTAGATAGACATGGAGAACTGAGGAGGCTATCTATACCTACCCTTCAGGTAGGGTTTCCAAGTGGATTATCCAAAAACTGTTTTACTTTCCTTTTATTTGTACATGTACTTTCCAGTTCCATGTACTTTACAATTGGGATTGTATTTCTATGCCCCTTTTACTTTTTAGAACCCTTTTGGCACAGTTTTACATTGTGTTTTACTTCCAGTATTTACTCTATTTGTGCATGATTACACTTTATAAAGGAAATTCCTTCCTAGTTTTGGGGATTTTACACCATTGCTTCTAGTCGTCATCTCCTTCCCTATGGATGGTGGGCTTATGGTAGTCACGAAACGGGTCCTGAGGAAGGGTTGTGAAAAATTGGTATCAGAGAAGTTGGTTATACCGCAGAACATAGGACTATGGACTTTATTTTCTATGAAGCAATAGTGTTAATGGTACCGGGTGTGGTTTTTAGTTAAGGGAGTCCAATGTTGGTACAGCCTCTGGAGTATCCATACATCAGGACCTTGACTTATGATTTTTGACTCAATTCACGAAAACACTGATTGCATGTGTGTTTTGAAAAGTTTTTCTTTAAAGTCATCTCAACTAGGTCAAGTCACCAGGTATAATCTTTTACCGTGTCACATCTGTTTCTTTCTGGATGGCTCCTAGCCGACGACAAATTAGAGTCCCAAGAGTCGTACGCATTGATAGCCCACCGAGCGACGAGGCTTCGGTGAAGGGCCCTTTTCCAGCTGAGGCACCAGTACTAACACTACCCATTGGGTCACCGATGCCACCACCCCTAGTAGAAGATGATTCATACCGCTTGATCATATTGCATGAGTTCTAGAGCCAGAGGCCACCCAGGTTCATGAGAGAGATGGATCCACATGTGGCTGAGGATTGGCTAGAAGATGTGGTGATAGTTTTCAGACTGGTAGGGACACCAGCCAACATCATGGTGATTCTTACTGCCAGCCTTCTTCAGGTAGTAGCAAGAAGATGGTGGCGCCTGATGCTCTAGGTGCATGAAAAGATGACTCTACACTGGGCTGACTTTGAGAGCCTCTTTCAGGCATATTTTGTCCCTACCACCCTATGTGCGGTGCAGATATAGGAGATACTACATCTTCTACAAGGTAGCATGACATTGGAACAACACTCAATGAGGTTCACTAACCTATCATTCTACACCATAGATATGGTATGGGACCCATTCTTCAAGGCATAGACCATCGAGCTGGGTCCTAGGCAAGAGATCAGATCATTGATGATCTCGCTTAACATCCCAACTTAGGCGGGGGTGATGGAGCAGTCCCTCTTAGTGGAGAGTTTCCTTACAGAGCAACCTCCAATAGCGAGACCCAACACTAGTCCACATGAAGCGGACTCTTTTGCAACTGGTAGTAGACAAATGATGTAGGGGTCCAAGAGGACCAAACCTACCGGAAGAATACTGCACAACTTAGGATTAGTTGTGTGGGGAACCCGAAGTGGAGACAGAACTTCCAGGAGTGGGAAATGTTACTCATGCAGTGAGCATGGTCACATGGCATGTGACTATCTGACCCACCATTCCGATGATTATAAGACGGTTGAAACACCACCTAGGAAGAGTAATAGATTAGATTGAGGCGGTCCGCATGGAGTAGGTGGACGTGGAAGGGGAGATGGCCGTGCAAATGGCGGTGGACAGCGTTTCGAGGTGTTACCACCACCACTACTAGGAGGTCCACCCTGACCGTAGGGAGATGGTGGACAAGGGAGATCTCACCTCCATTAATCTAATGCCTATGATCACGTCACGACTGAGATGATTTGAGGTAGGATCTATTTATACTCTTCTAAAGCTTTAGTTCTTATAGACGCAGGTGCCAGTCACTCTTTCATTGCCACTGCCCTCGTTCAGAGGTTGGAGATTCCGATGGAGATGTTGGCTCGATTATTATGGATAGAGACTCTTTCAGGAGCAGAATTAACGATTACGCACTATTTCCAGCAGTGTGAGCTTACTTTAGGAGGCGAGAGATTTGGCTGAGATCTCCACATAGAGGCATCGAGGCATTACGATGTCATCTTGGGTATGGACATTTTATCTAGAGTCCATGCTCAGGATTAACTATATTAGGTGAAAAGTGTAATGTGTACGCATGGATGGTACTAGGTTTACCTTCACCGGTGAGAAGGGAATCTTTGCAACGCACTATAGACTTACTCGGAGGAGGGTGCAGCCGATCACCATTCAGTTGGCTTGCCTTACCCTCGTAGCAGTTGATGTGGAGAGTCCGACTTATCCTATAGTGGTGGATTAGTACATGGATTTTTTACCTGATAAAGTTACAGGACTACCTCCTCCTAGAGAGGTATATTTCTACATTGACCTCTACCCCAGGGAAAAAACTGTTATCTATACAAGCATATCAGATGGATCCTACTAAGATTCTTGAGCTGTGGGTATATCTGGGGGACTTGCAGCAGAAGTGATTCATCCAGCCCAGTGTTTCTCCCTGGGCAGCCCTGATTCAATTCTCCAAAAAGATGGATGGGAGATTGAAAATTGTGTCAACTACCGTCGCCTGAACTAGGTGACTATAAAGAACAAGTACCCACTCCCAAGGATTGACGTCCTCTTTGATCAGCTAGAGGGAGCATGGTCATTCTCGAAGATAGACCTCAAGCAAGGCTATCACCTGCTCAGAGTTCGAGATGAGGATGTGTAGAAGACAACTTTCAAATGTCTGTATAGCCATTACGAGTTCTTGGTTATGCCTTTTGGTGTAACCAATGATCTAGCAGTGTTCATGGGACTCTTAAATAGGATCTTCCAGAAAAAACCTCGATCTCTTTGTCATAGTCTTCAATAATGACATTCTGATCTACTCGACTACTAATGAGGAGCATGCCTACTATTTGTGTGTAGTACGGGACACACTCTGAGAAGGCCAACATTATTGTATGCTCCTGAAATTCCAGTTCTAGATCTGAGAGATTCACTTTTTGGGGCATGTTACCTTGGAGTTTGGAGTTGCAGTGGATCCAATGAAGATTGAGGTATTACATGAATGGAAGCCACCTAGTAGTGTGACAAAAGTATGAAGTTTATTGGGATTGGATGGTTACTACAAGTGGTTCGTACCATACATCTCCAAAGTTGTAGCACCACTATCAGCCTTGACAAAGAAAGGGAAACCCTTCCTTTGGTCATAGATATTCCAGTAGATCTTTCAAGAGCTGAGGCATAGGCAGAATAGTGCCCCCATCATGAGGCTTCTGAAGGAAGGCATAGGGTACGTAGTCAACTGTGATTCACTAAGGACTGGACTTGAGTGTGTCCTGATGTAGGAGAGAGCAGTGATTGCATAAGGTTCTCTTCAGTTTAGAAAACATGAGTAGAACAAAGCTACACATGACCTAGAGTTAGTAGAAGTGGTCTTTTCCTTGAATATGTGTCGACACTATCTATTGGGTGATCATTTTACCATGTACTCTAATCACAAGAGTCTCAGGTATATCTTCTCTATGAATAACCTGAACCTGAGACAATGACATTGGCTGGAATTCTTCTAGGAATATGACTTTGAGATAGTCTATTCTCCTGGGAAGGGGAACGTTGTTGCAGATGCACTCAGTAGAAGATCTGGTAAACAGATTCAAGGAGAGGCAAGAGAGTAGCTAACTGCTTTACAGATATCCTTTGTGGATAGAGATGGAGTATCCTTTCTATAGTATCTTACAGTCACTCACACACTTCTTCAGCGAGTCAGGGAGGTCCAACGTGGAGACACTGACTGCGAGACATGACGTGTTCAGATATCTATAGGGCAGGCACCTAATGGATTTTTTGAATGTGGGGAGCATGTCATCCACTTCAGATGATGTACCATGGTACCAGTTTCACATTCGGAGGAAGTTTTGAGGTAGTTCTACACATCTCATATTGTGGTACATCTAGGAGTGGAAAAGATGTACCACGACCTTCGATGGCAGCACTGGTGGCCAGGTATGAAGAAGGATTTAGCAGAGATTGTCTCTCGAATCCTCACTTGTCAGTAATTGAAGGTGGGGAACCAGGTACCATCGGGCTTGGTTCAGCCTTTAGATGTCCTAGAGTGGAAGTAGTATGAGATATCCATGGACATAATGACATGTCTTCCACATACATCCAGGGGTCACGACTCGATTTGGGTGATCATTGACCAACTCACCATGTCGGACCACATCCTACCGATCAGAGAGCATAGTTCAATAGAGTTATTGGGATGCCTCTATTTGCAGGACATTGTGCATTTACATGGTATACCATCGATGATTGTCTTCGATCGTGACACACGATTTACTTCCCAATTATGGAAGGGAATGTAGGTCGCTTTCGGTATACCACTTCTGTTGAGTACCACCTTCCATCCTTAGACATATGGTCAGACTGAGAGGACTATTCAGACCCTCAAAGACATGTTACGTGATTATGTCCTGGAATTCATTTTCAGTTGGGAGGATCACTTTCCTTGGGTGGAGATTTACTACAAAAATAGATATCACTCCACCATAGGGATGTAACCTTTTTTGGAATTGTATGGACGACCATACAGATCGCCACTATGCTAGATAGACCTAGGGGAGTCAGCACTAGTGGGACCATAGATGGTACGAGCTACCACATAGAAGGTTCAGATCATCCAGGAACAAATGAAGACTGCACAGAATAGGCAAAAGTCATATGCTGACATGAGATGGAGACCTCTGGAGTTCGAGGATGGCAACCACATATTTCTATGGGTATCACCCCGACATGGTCTACGAAGATTTGGAAGAGGAGGAAAGTTTTCTTCGAGGTTTATCAGATCATTCTAAGTCATATATAGAGTAGGCGAGGTGGCTTAATACCTTGCAATTCCACCTCAATTGCACTAGGTGCACGACGTATTCTATGTATCTCATCTGAGTAGATATGTGCATGACCCTTCTCACATCATCGACCATGGAGAGTTGGACATCGATGATGGGGTGACTTGCACAGAGGTTCCAGTGAAGATTGAGGATCAATGGGAGTGGGTCCTATGTGTACTGTAGATACCTCAGGTGCATGTCTGTTGGCAGCACGAGATCCTCTAGGAGATCACATTGGAGCGGGGTCTCAAATGTGTGCTATGTACCCCATCTGGTTCATATAGTTCGAGTTATATCTTATGGGGACGTAAAGAATGGATGTAGGGAGAATGTAATGATACAAACATTCCGTGGAATTTTTTTTCTAAAATACATGGGTATTTTATGAGTCTGCAAAAACAAACGGTACGTGATTCTGAGGCCCGGTGTGCCCAAAATCAATTTCTGATGTTTTGTTTGGGTACTTTCAGTAAACGTACAAGCGGAATTTTATATCTTTTGAACCAGTGCTCAGAAATGAAATCTGAGGACATCGTTGAACTCAAAGTGTCGATATTCTCTAATGAATACTTTCACCTTGATGACAACAGGTTGAGAATATAAGTTATTTTTGGGTTTTCATAAAAAAAATAAAAAAATAAAGTGTGCTACACTTTATTTTATTTAGTTTTCCATGTGAGTGTTGGTGGTTAAAACCTCCTCATGGGATTTGGAGGTGGAACCAAAAAACCTTATCCTCCCATGAAAGGTTATGTTGCTGGGGCACACTAGAACATAATCCCCTGTGAGAGGTTATGACATGGGGATCACCCTAGACCATATAACCTCCAATTTGAATAATAGGGGTGGGGACCACCTGACCTCTTTTAATGGTGGAGAGTATAACCTATCAACACTACCTAATAAATTAGGGAGAGCCTCTCGAAATCACTTAATTAATTTGTGACAACTCTCATGCATTAATTTGGTGTAGCCTTTAATTTAATTCACCTATTTGATTTTACCAACATCTAAAATAATAGGAAACTTATTATTGTTGGCATTGTTCATTCGGTGGAAACCTTGGGTACTTTATGGAGAGGAATATTGGGAGAAGTCTCTAGTGAAGAACACTCCTCCCAACAAATAATGAAGAACTCCAGTGATGATTCTTCTTTGACTTATACCTCGGACACCTACGGACATGGAGCGTCTTCTATAGACAATGCAAGTCGGGATTGGATGCGTGATGCAGACGTGAAGAACGATGATCTTCGTCATCTGCTTTCCGCGACTCTGCCAACAAATGACGACTAACAATTAAAGGTATGAGATTTACTTTTTTGATATATCCCTTTTCTCTTTCTATTCGTTAGATAGAACGAATTATCAAGTAGAATTTGTAAAAAAATTGTTATTCATCATACTACTTGATTAACCAATTGATACCACCCTAAACGCGGAGGGTGTGGGCCTAACCAACATGGCCCGAACCATATTCCGATTTTTTTTATGTTGAACTGTCAACAACGAAACAGAAACAAGATGATAATGGCGTCATCGAAAAAGGTCACCCTACCTGCAGCCTCTGTGAATCTCGCTGCCCCCATGGAACACCGATGCTCCCGGCTAAACACCGTTGGCCCGCGCCAGCCTGATCCGCACAAAAGCAGCTTGACCCACCGCTACCCTGCTACCAGCCTACCTGCTTGTGCCCCGCGTGCCCTGCATGTGCCCCACACACCATGGTCATGCCTTGTGTGCCCTACCAGTCTGCACGTTCCCCCACGCACCCTGCCCGACACCCTCCCAGCCACCCTGTCGGCCGGCCCATGCCGACACCCTGTCGGCCTGGCCAAGCCGCATCGGCCTCTTGAGCCAGCCCGTGGCCTCCCTCGTGGCACTACTGGCCGAACCAAACCAGTCAAACCTTCTAGGCCAAGTTCCGCCCCTCGTGGCGACCTTTGGGATGATCCAAATAGGCTAGCCCACCCAATGTGTCGGGTCAGACCCAACAGGTCTGACAGGGTCGACCCCGACTGGGTCGGTCCAGACTATAACGGGCCGAGTCAGTTGGACCGGGTTAGACCTGACCCGAGCCCACTATCAGCCTTTGCATTCTTTGGCCATATCTTTGGCACCAGACGACCATTTGACGAACATTTAGTGGTTCTGGTATTCTAGGAATTCAATGGTCTCTTTGAGAATACCCCACTCGAGTTCGATGTATATTTGAGATACGGTGAGGTTGGATCGTGCACGAATCCAACATGGCCTCTATGACTAAAAGGCTCAAAACTCACAGACCGAGCATCTGATTGATGCATCGTCTGTTGAATTGAGACCTCTATGACATGGCTGACCTTTGAGATAATTATACATGGGACTTCGTGATAGTTGGAGTATCGAATTGTAGCTCATGGAGCAACCCCTCATGGAGATGAGCGAGCGGAGTACAGATACCAAGTATCTAGCTGAGACCTGACGACTGCGTGACTAATTCGACTCTGAGTGATTTGATTAGCCTAGTGGGGAGTTCTCGGTAGTCGGCGGCGGACCCACGGTGGAGGAGCACTTGGCAGTTGGCGGGAGACCCGCGGTACTCGATAAGAGGATTACCACTACAAGCAATTAGGGGGAGTTCCTAGTAGTTGGTGACAAACCCACAGTGGGGAGTGCCTCTGTGTGAGCACGACGGACCCCCGCTACTCGACAGGAAAACTACCTCAATAGTCCATGGTTTTTGGGAAACACCAAGTAGTTAGTGGCAGGCCACTAAACTCAACAGAGGAGAATTTCTCCAGAATCCATTGTTTCGAAAATGTGAATAAAAATCCTAGTTGAACTGAGTCCGTAATTTTATGTTTTTCTTCATGAATAAGATGTATTACTTGATAACATATGTATCTGTAGGGGAATATACCTAAGTGAGGTTATAAATTGATTTCATAATTTGTGATTTATCATTGTTTGATTTTGTGACACCTTGATGGTCTCGGGGTCCCTATAAAGTATTGTTATACTCACCTCTGCATGGGCTATGCCCGCACCTAGTTGTGTTGGTTGCAGACGACGGACAACACTCACTAAGACCGAGAGTAGCAGTACTAGTTTGTACTCGGAGGTGGACCATACGACGAGTCAGTACATAGAGGAGCTAGATGTACGTGGAGCACTGAGGAGGCTATCAGTACCGACCCAACAAGTAGGGTTTCCTAGTGGATAACCCAGTAAGTAGTTTACTTTTATTTCAGTTGTATTTGTAATTTCTAGTTCCTTGTACTTTACAGTTGGGCTTGAATTTCTTCCCCCTTTTACTTTTCATCACCCTTTTGTACACGGTTTTACTTTGTGTTTTTCTCCCATATTTTAC
Organism: Viscum album; assembly: GCA_963277665.1. Classification (NCBI taxonomy): domain Eukaryota; kingdom Viridiplantae; phylum Streptophyta; class Magnoliopsida; order Santalales; family Viscaceae; genus Viscum; species Viscum album. Next base: position 321,623,494 of record OY728119.1, on the reverse strand, counting down.
TCTGTTTGTGTGTGCTTACACTTTATAATGTTAATGCCTTCCCAGTATTGGGGATTTTATGCCATTGGTGCTAGTCTCCAGCCCCTGGCCAATGAAATGCGGGCTTTGTGTAGTCACAACATGGGTCCCAAGGGCGTTTTATAATAGTTAACCCAATGAATGGAAATTGGGTTGAGAATTCCATTACCAATGACTTTTCTTACATAAAACATGTTCAGACCTCCTGTATATTGGTTAAAAAGTAGTTATTACTATCATATAAAAACATATTAATGTTTATTATAACTTATATTATAACTTCTTTTCAATAATTCACACTTTAGTTGTTAGTATTTTTTCCTTCCATTGTTTTGGATGCTTTTATTACACGGTTTCCATGCCTGGTTTGTATTTGATATTCTCTTGTATTTAATATATATTCTAGAAGTGGAATTTAATTTTATTAATAAGTTTCTATAATATATAGTTATTCCAAAAATAAATTTTTTATCATATTTTAATATGGATCATTAGATAAAATATTAATTATATTTGTTTATATCATTTTTTGTAGTTGCTTGATAATAATGAACATGTTTCATTATATAATTTATTTTTTTATATATAAGATAAATTTTAAACAAAAAATATGTTACAACATACAAATTATATTATATTTAAACCATTAAAATGGTTTTAGGATCATATTTTAAATAAGTAATGGAAATTACAAACACTTCATCCATGAATTTGGTAAATCGGCACATCAGAGATGGTGTTTTTATTTTTAAAATAAATGTGATAGTTGACGAATAATAATGATTAATTTTTTACATGAACATGATAACATAAAGAATATATAATATTATTGAGAATTCACACCTCTTGAATAGGTGGAAGGGAAGAGAGTACAATAATGGAAATGAATTGAAAAGAAAACACATGAAAAAAATGAGGATCTTATCTCTTAATCTCTTCTCCTTGAGATCCTTTTTAAGGCCTTTGGTTTTGGACTTTTGGACAGAAAATAAGGTGATTGATGTGGGAATGAACATTGGGGAGGGGATTTGGGAGAACATAGATAATATTCATGACTCAAGAGGTGTGATTGGAAGAGGGAAATGGGGGAGGTATTTATAGTTGAGGAGAGGAGGGATTTTATATTATTTAATCATTTTTTAAATATTATTCGTCAAGACTATGAATAGTCATAATTCATGTGACCCCAAATATTAATAATTTCATGTCATTTCATACCATGTGTGATAATATCATCCTTTAATCACCAATAATTAAGTAATATAATTATTTATAATTTATCTTAATTTATAATATATTATTATTCCACAAAAATTTCGGAAATTCAAAACAATCCAACAAATTAACGAAAATCACTTTTTAAATGTAGAATTCAAAAATTAACTCCATATTTTGAAAATAATTTTATAAATATTATTAATTTAATTTTGAAATAAATTCATAAATGTTTTTAAAATATCAAATTTAAATCGTTAACTTATTTATGTATCAACTTGAAAGATTAATGAATACCCCATTATCTTATAACCTTTAGAAAATAAAATAATAATATGAAATATTATTCATAATAGTCATATTACTATTCATATGGGTATGTTACTATTAAAAGAACATGTTGGTTATATCAGACTCCAAATAAGTTACTTATCACAATTGTAGATGTCTGTTTTTTGAAATTCAAATCATAGAAGTTGAAAAATTATATTTAATGACTAGTTATAACTATCTAATTAAAATAAAGGATCATTGATTTACATTTAATTTTTAAACATAGATCTGCCAAAATATAATATCATATAATAATTAGATATTATATTTTTTTATTAAGTTTTCATGAAAATATTATTATTATTAGATTATTTTGTAAATTCTTTCTTTCAAATATGATATTCTAGTGATTAATTAATTAATTTATATAATAATAATGAAAAATAATTTATTTCTCACAAAATTATAATAATATTTTTATATTAGTTTTCATAGTCATCTGTGAGAGAGTTTTAAAACATTGTTCATCTATGTTGTTAAATAAACCTAAGCATGGACATGATATATCTTGATGGGTGAGTATAATTAAAGATGTGTATAATATCATAATTATATAGAAATAATGATCTTAAATTAATTTACTTAATATTGTTAATAATATTTTATATGTATTTTTTAATTAATTAAAGACACAATGAAAAATAAATACATTAGTTTATGGATGTGGTAGTACAGACAATGCACAATTAATATTTTACTCCCATTGTTTGTCAATAGAATGGGTTAAATAATGATAGTTTAGTTAATAAATTAACAAATAAGTAAAATAGATTTACTAATTTCATTATGTTAATATTGTTAGGGTAGGTTTTAAGAGAAAGGTAAATATTAATGATAATAAGTAAGAAATGTTCACATTTATTCTTTAAACACTCTCTTGAAATATTTATTAGAAATGAAGGGATTATAAAAAATAATGGAGAACATAGGGTTATGAAATATATAGATTATTTTAGGAGGAAAATAATTTAGAATATCGTGGATATTATTAAATGGAATGGGTGTGTAAATTTCCACTTATATAATTTAATAAAAGGGTCATTTATGAATACTTTTTAATTTTAAATGATATCATTATGCTATTTAGTGGTCCATGAGACTAAGATTTCGAGATAATGAATGTGGGGTATTATTTAGTCTCTAAATACTCACCCAATAATTCCACTACACGTGTTAAACATATTTTTCATTTATTTAACATTAGATATTTAATTTTATTAATTTTAATTTTACACTGTTACCTAGTATTTAACTAGGTATTTTATATTTTAAAAATAAAATAAGGTAACACATATTATCCAATAGATATGATATGAAATTAAATTTAATAACTTTTTACATAATTATCTTTTTAAATAAAAATTGTAATTTTATATGGAAATAATTAATATATTGAATTATATTTTTTTTAGAAAAATATGTTTTCACAATAAGGTATTTCTAATTATTTTTATTATTGATTATAAAATGGATGAGTCATAATATATAAAAATATGTTTTAAAATTATTTGATAATATATATTTAGAAGATTTAATATTATTTTACTTAATAATATGTTTCCAATGATAGTATGTTTTATTCAAATTAATATTTTTTCCAATATCATAGCCATTGACTTTAGTTACATTAATTACAACTTTATGGAAAAAATGAAATGTGTAATACATTATAGTATGATAATGATATATAAAATAAAATAAATTGTTTTATTTAATTTATATATGTGATGTAGACTAATTTTTAAATATAAGTTAATATATAAATTTTATGTCTAAAATATAACATACATTTTCAAAGTGAAATACATTGTATTTTCAAAAACATCCTACTAATTTTAAATTATTTATTTTTTCTTATAAATATATTTTAATCATATAACATGGTGTTAAAAATATTCAATTCATTCTAATATTATAATAATACCATATAACTATATTTTAAGAAAAATAAACATCTATTTATTATGAAAGTTAAAAATAAAAATATCTAAATTATATGTAATAAATACCATATTACAAAAATAATTACATTTTTTATCATCCCAATTTATAACTACATATCACCTGACAATATATTTATACGAACTATGAATCATGTTTTCAATGAAGGATATTGACTGTGGTGATTCCTCTATAATATATGTTGAGTAAATTTCTAGGATATTGAATTTGATTTCTCTCTTATTGATTTTCTTTGAAATCTATATAGTATTGGTTGAGATAAAACATTATATAAACAACCTCCTTCACGAAAATAATAATATAGGATAAACAAGGGATACTTATTCTACTTGTGGGAATTATTTTTATTCAATGTTTTTTAATAGGGTAACTTCATTTTATACCTAATAATTTATTGGATATATTATACTTGTCAATATAGATTTTAACATATCACAAATTCGATTTAGTTTATCACCATATGTAAGGGAATACAATAATATAATATATAATTATGTAAAACACTTTGTGGAATACCTATTCATTTCATTATTTCAATTAAATAATTTTCCGCTTCAATTTTAAAACTCATACAATGGGAGTAATATCCATAGGGAAATCCAAATTAACCTTATATATCTTATTGATCATATTTTAATATAAGATAAGAACTGAGATTTACCTATACAAATTTTAGATGAAACCTTTATAGAAATAGACAATCAATTTCGAATAGAATCATGATAATTAGTATCTTCCAAAAACACTATAAAATATCCTTATAAAATGGACATAATAATTATACAACTACTTTGTTATTTATAATTCAATATATAATAGGTGAAAACATAAAATACAAGAGAGATAAAAAAAATATATACCATTAAACAGGTCTATACATTAATTTAAGTACTTTCATAATCTTGTCCTAGTATTAATTTTCTTAGTGATTGTTGGTTCAAATTATCCTAATTTTTCATTATATTTGAAAATTGATTTGGAAAATTTCCAATTTCTTTTATATTTAACAAATATAATTTTTATCACCTCTATATTCCTAAATAAATTGAGTTTAATGACTGTCTTATCCATATTTGTCACATCTACCCATACCATTATGAATGTATTGATATACCTCAATACCCATTTCAAACATAAATGGAATTGTATCATTTTTTCTTTTATTGTCATTATAACATTAACCTATGTAAGACTCTCTCAATATATTATTCGGTGTGGTTGGGGGTTCTGCTATATTGAAATTGTTAATCATATATCATGATATCTATTTTATCATAATGATAATATTACTTACTCTAAGAATTGTTTGTATGTGTAATTCGTTGAGATTATGATTACATTGTTCATTGAACCAATGGTTTATTATAATTATAGAAATTAATAAAAAAATTGGATAACATGAGTGATGGGAAAATATAATCATAATAATATCATCATTAATAAATATAAAAAATTTCAACAACAATATTTCCCACCTTATAATACCATAACATTAACCTAAAAATAATTTAGTACCAACTATATAACTCTTAGTTACACCTATTTCACTCATGATTCAATAAGTTAAATTAATTTTAATTGTATCATTTATTCTAATATAATACATTACAATTACCAAATAATAAATCCATTATAGTGGTTTATAAGTAGAAACATGTTAACTAAAAAATATCTCTCAAGCATGTCTAGATAATTTTTTAGTATTATACCCACTAATCATTAATCTATTATCTATAGATTTAATTACCACACCACCCATTTGAGGGATAATATCACCTTTTCCATCTATGTGAAAACAATATTAAATATTTATTATCTATATAGGGAATTATTTTCCATGAAAACCACAAAATCCCTACTCTACCAAACTTTAATTATGATAGTTTTTACATAGACTTATCCATAGCGTTTCCAAAAATATTCTATCATCATATAAAAAATACTCAATATTTTCATAATTAAACTAAATTATTTCCTTTACCATAGATATTATGATCAATATTAGCATATAGATCACAAAATAATCCTAATGAAACATCATATTCACTAAATTTATATTATCCTAGTTCGGATATGTTTTATAGAAACTTGAAATGATGTTTAACTCAACACATAACATAATTAAAGAAATCATTACAATACATACCAATCTATTTTAGTATTATGGTTTTAGAGAATTATGAAAAAAATTATCTATTAGAATCCATGTCTTTTCGATATACTTGATATCATCAACACAATATAAGAAATCACATAATCCATTAAAATTATTAAATATCCTTCCCAAATTTTCTATACAAGATAATCCTATAGACATTCTGTATGTGTTACATTATTAATTTCCTAAGTAAAAGGAATCATATGAAAGTGTGACAAAAAATTCATAGAGTGGGTATGCCTAAAGAATAATAATTGAAAATAATAAGTGATAATAAGATAATAATTTAGTTATTATAAGGAATATATTTAATATGAACATAATATATATATTTCATTCATAATAAAATAAAGAGGATGATAATAATACTATAAAAATGAGAAAAGGAAATGAAATCATAAGATCATAGAATCATCATATTTTTTGATATCACATATGACATGACGTCATAAACAAAAGAAAACATTCAATCCCAATAACATAATTGTGGAAATGGTCCTATGGTGAAATTGGTTCACTCCCTATTGAAAAAATCATACTGGATAGGGTTTTTGGAGTTGGTGGACTAGAACCAACTACATTGTAATTTATTCATTAAAAAATTCCTTATGACATCTTCATTGTTCTTCTGTGTGACAATGCATGTGATAAAGTCATATGTACAACTATTGCATTAATGGTCCATAGTGAATCCCTGTTATGATGAGAACTCGGAAGTGCCATAACACTGTTCTTGAATATATGTTCTATGGCCGGATGATGTTAATTGAGGGACACAAATAATACAGGCCATTAGGGGTGAGGGATCATAAAACACTGGAGCTCCTTCTCATGATGTGCACCCATGGTAATAACAAGTAGGATATTATGAGAATGAGTCTTTCCAGTAGGAAATCCACATTTCATAGTGTCATTGGATGTTCATATATACAGATGTGATATTGGTGCTTAGAATTTAATAATATTATTAATGGGTATTACAACTTTCACACTTAGATGTGTTGATGAAAACTATAAGGACACACTATTTGCAGTGAGGTAGGATACATTGGGTGCATAATGAGTAATATATCATTAATAAATAATGCGAGAAAGGATTTGTCCCTTCTATTCCATAACGGAAGTATATATCTCAAGCCCTTTGATGGAATAGATATAGCCTATGTAAATCCATGGCCATGGTAAGGAATGTGAAAGTTCAATTCCAGAATGTCAAAGATAGAATAATCGAGCACATGGGTTGATGTCACTAGCATGAAACCCGCTTGATTAAAGATATCGAGACAAAGGGATTTTATTACACGCTAATCATTCGTATGAGGTGACATAACAATGCGGTGTCAACTTATTTATCTTGGGTGCCTTGACCCATTGTTAGATAGAAATCTTGGATTTATGGAAACCTGCCTAATGCCTACAAGAAATAGGCCTAGAGGGTCACACACTAAGTGTGTCCATGTATCTCAGTTAAATATTAATTTGACAAGTTCAATAAATATTATTCCCGATTGTGGTTTAATAATTATTCAATGATGCCTGGTCACATTTAGTTCAACACTAGTTATTCGAGACAATATATAACGGCCGAAATAATATATTTATTAGTGAGTAATGTAGTTATAAAATTATTTCATAAATAAATAGCCATTATCCAAGGACTAATAAATGTGGTGGAGGAAATAATGGGAAATGGAAAATAAAATTACACACCGTGTGTATTGAATACACACATCGTGTAGTGTACACACTATGTATTATTGATTACATGAAGTATAGTTTTTCCAGTCGGTATTTAGAGAAAATAATATCATTTTATTAAATGATATTTTTTATGATCAGTGGGGGAACATTTCATGGAATTAATCATTTTACATGAGGTTTTTAATTAGTGTTAATGAAATAAATAAAATGCGCAACGTGTTTATTTGTTGTCATTACTCTATAACATCAAATCTGTTATAAATATCCTCACAAACACAACTCTATTCCCAATCATTGGGCACAAAAATTCTGGAGAGTTATCTCTAGTCCGATATAACTCCTTCCTCCAAGAACGCTCTCAAGACCGAGAGAGATCAACCACCACCGGATCAAGGTGATCGAAGGCGGACATCGCAAGGTAAGGTTATTCTGTGCTAGCACTAGGACATCCCTTCGTCAAATTCTAGAGATATGTGGAGCACGTGTCGATCACTGCTAGAGGAATCCAACACATGGATTCTACGACGCAACAACGGATCACACATGATCGTGAATAGAGACATCAACTAAGAAAGAATTCCATCAAGGTAATTTTTTGAATTATTTAAATTAATTATAACCAATATATGATGATCCTATCTATATCATTCTGGGAGTCCCTCTTTAGTTTTTCTTTCTTCATTTTATTCCAAAGATCCGGTGTTTTACATCATGATGGATCTCAGACTGATCGTATTTAACAATAAAACTAAAGTTGGGCTCTCCCACCAACGCACTTCTCCTGTGACCATAACCTATAAATGGTATCATAGGGGTTATATCATTGATTATATTTATGTATTTTTTCAGTGGTGATTTATGCATTTAATAATTTAGTTATTTCAATTCCAATTAATTGTTCATTGAAATCTGAATCTCGAGATCTAGTCCTCCTCTCTCGTTTCTCATTCACCTTACATAAACAATTTTTTCTATTAATTTTGATTAAAATAAAATAGTGGAACCCATTCAGTGGTGCCAAACATTACTGGCTGTACAACATCAGAATACACCATGTGTATTCAGACGTTCACGTTGTGTAGTCTTGGATCAATGTATAGGATGGGTACGCCAAAATAAATCATGTATTGGATATTATTTTAGTCATTTATGACACCGTGTGTTGAACAGGAATAGGTGGCACCCAGTTTTCGGATTACACGCTATGTGGTCCACTGAACATGACATGTATTCCCTTTGGGCTGGGATTGGACCATGTACCCCATACATGGCATGACCAGGTGGAATCTGTGTAACACGGATACAACACGACATGTGTCCAACTGAACAGACTGTGTACTCCGAAAATTTCTAAACTACATCAACACACCATGTCCCTAGGCGTGTACTTCTGATGTATGGTAAAGAAAAGTACACATCATGTAGTCCGAACTACAGGCCGTGTACCCACCCAAATTACGCAGAATTATTAAAATTTATTCTTATATTATACAAACCCTTGAGACGTGTACCTTAGTGTATGCGTAAACATGAGCCACAACACGTGATAAATTTTTTATATATCAGTGTTTAATTTAACATCCGCGTAATAAACGGGAATTCACCGGGTTTCCTCCAAGGAACAAGTTACATACAAAGATAATTTTAAATGAATTTATTTGTTTAAAATTTTGATGGATGAGAATCTCATGGAAATTCAGAAAAAGGTTTAAGATAAAAGGAATGATGAAATAAAGAGAATAAACTGATTCGATTGTGATTTATCTTAAACAAGAACAATTAATGAATTGAATGCTAGTTTTATTTATGCTTAAATATGGTTGCATGTATGGATGATCTTGAGCTAGACCAAGAACTTTTTATGTGAATGGTTTCTTTAATTTATTTATTTACATTAAATTTGTTGCCATGTGAGCCTTCTCCTCATTAATATGTAGCCCATGTGCACCCAAGGATTATTTTATTAATAACCCCCTTTATACCCCTCACCTGTGTGTGAGATAAAAGCATATGTAATTGATGGAGATCCCAAGAAAGTGGAGGTGGCTAAAGTCTGGAGCCAAGGTGAAACCAATACAAGAAGATATAAAAGTGGATAGGTGGAAAGCATTAAGCACGAACCTGAAAGGTTCAAGGTGTTCCTCCCCTTGCTCTTGGGTTAGTTTATCAACCACTAGATAAACTATCCAATAGAACAAAATCATGATCATAACATTTATTTTATTTTTGGTTAGTAGCATGGTTTATTGTGGGTGTGTTGTCACGATCACACAATTAATGAATTAAAAAAATCATGCATGATGGAACTAAAAAAGATAATGGCTTATGCATAAATATTATATTATACATGGTAAATCACTTAAGTATATCCCACTTAATATTAACTAGCATGTAATTAGAGATGATAAAATGGTAATTTATGTAAAAATATAAAATCCCTCAAAGAAATATTAAGTTGGTATAGCCTTCCATAATCTTGGTTAAAATCGAACCATATTTCAATGTTCTTATCCAACCCTAGTTGGGGTGCTTTTAATTATAGGGGAATTGTAATCCAAGGTTTTGGGTTTACTTGAATTGGTTCACATCAAGGGTTGACTTCCATAATTGGACTTGGTGTGACCAAGAGGAAAAGGTTGTGGAAATCCAAAATAAACGAATTTCAGAAATGGGGAGTCCACTCAGCAAATCAATGATCATTGAGTTAATGCAGCTGGAATTTGGAATTACTACCTAAAACCCTTCATGTTGATTGACCAACCTTAGTTGAGGTAATGTGAAGTCCAATATGGATCCTTTCTAATATAATATTCAGGCAACATAATATTTATTATTCAGGGACATGGATAGAAAATGAGACAAGTTGGATTCGAGGTAAAGGAGATCTTAACTCAGGGTTAATTCATTCAGTTAAATATCCATGTAATTGGTTTTTGTTTTTCCAATAATATGTGTGAATGAACTATTATTGGTTTTCACTGAATATCAATTTCTATTGGGTGTATTTATATTTTTTACACATATTTATTTCATTTATTTATCCATAATCTAATGACATGATATTTCTAAGGGACTTCATCTCAATTTCCAATAATTGAAGGCATATTTCATTTTATAGAGGACCTTCTATTATGTGTTGTATAATCACCCCCTTTTAATTTTAATTTCATTCAAAGGATTTCAAAAAGGAATCTTTTTTATGATGTTTTTTACTAAATGTCAACATGAATTTTACTTTTTTATGTACTTGGAAAAAACGGATATTCCAACACCACACACATTATTTGATATTTGGATTCCTCTATAATCCATAATTTTATTTAGAAGAAAATAAAATACTATATTTTTGTATTTTGGTTTTGAAAATGGTTTTGAGAATGGATTAATTATAATAATATCATTAACTGATGTCTTACGATTGCAATGTGGAAATTTTGTTTTTTCTTTCATGATTGTTTATGTGTTATGATTATATTATTATTATTGGGAATTCATTGTGTATATGGGTAGTTATATGATAAATCAAGGGTGGGTGAGCCAATGATAGCTCTTGAATACATTTGGTAAAGTGATAGATGGAAACTTTGAGGTTTCTCCTAAGAGATTTAGAGAATATATTGTGAAGGGACTTCCAAATTTTACCATGAAGGATACTCCCTATGTGGCTATGAAAGCTAAAATATAAATATTCTATTGATTCCACAAGTTACCATTTTGATTTATGACTTCTTTGAGTTATTCATAAATCTTATTATTTCAAGAGGTATGTTAAAGAGCTTATTTTTTATGAGTAAAGAGTATGAATTCATTTATTTTTATGTTTTCATTGACTAATGTTTTATTTTATTATTTTATATCCCAAACTGAGCTTTTTTTACACATCCCATGTTTTTGAAACTTTTTTCATAGTGTATAAGCAAGGATAATAGAAAAGGAAGAATTACAGATGATTTTTTTCAAGAAAATAATTCTAGTTTATTAAGGAGTTTTATTTTTTTGAATAAAATTGTATGGAGTATATTTATCAAACTTTTAATATATGAGATGTATTATAAAATTTATGGCCAAATTCTCTAAAACAGTATTCTTAAAAAGATCATCAATGTAAAAGATTGAAAATTCTAGATCAAAAATAAGGATTATGTAATTTTTAAGGCTGAGGCCTTATAGTAATCTTCAGTTTTCAATTTTTCTTTTGTTGGTTAATAACTTATGCCAATTATATAATGGGAAAACATTCCTTCCTAGTTTTTGATGTAAATTGTTCCTAACATTTCTAAACTATTCTATCTCTTTCTTTAGCTCTTCATTTGAAAATTTTAATTTCTTGGTCTCTTTCAACAATTGATCATTTTTATATTTTTCAATAGTATGGTTGGTTTTAATTTATACTATCAAAACATGATGTCTATTAAGTAAATTATTTTGATCTTTTAACTCATGAAAGGTATCTTCCATCATGTTATAGTAATTATATAGATTTTTATTGGACTTTGACTATTCAATATCATCATTTTCTTCATTTTAGAAATGTTTCAAATATTAGAAGGATAATCAAGAAGAATATTTTGTACCTATTAAGTGCTTTCCAAAAAGAACATATTTTCCATATCAGAATTATATTCTTGATTTGAGTTTAAATCACTCGATCTATCTTCAGAGGCATTCCATGTTTCATTTATGGATCTCTCGAATCATTTTTCTTTATCCTCATACTTCTTTTTATATTTTAGGTTTTTACAATAATCGTTGATGTTTCTATTCCTCTTTCACTGATAGTAGGTGATTAGATTTTGAGTGTCATAATTTTTCAAATCTTTTTTCTCCAATCCTTCGTTGTCATAATATCGCATGAAATTAGATTTCTTGATGAAATTCATTCTCATATAGAATTTCATGAATCTTTTGGCAATAAGCTTCATCAATTCAAAAATTTCATTATGATATTATTCTTCACTTATTTCATCATCTTTCACCTTTTCTATTTTTTGCAAGGTAGTTTTCTTGAAGGCTACTAATTTTCTTTCTGGTTAAACTTCTTTGATCTCCATAATGACATTAATATATTCATAAAAAATCATAACCATTAATAAAAATTTATTGATAGGTATTTTACTCACATCACAAGTTTCTATAATAAATATGGACGTTCCTCTCCACATGTCTCATAAGCATCTGGGAAATCTCATCACTGGATCTTTTTTTGTCACTTGTTTTCCATGTGACTTCTTGGTATTTACTATTTCATAAAACCTAAGATACATATCAGAAATAAGTTCATCATATTTCATTTTAAACATAACATGCATGGTTTTATGTGTATTTAGTCTCATTTCATTGTCATTTTATATCCCTTCATGTCAAATATATAAGGTATCCCATATTTCAAAAAGAGAATTTCATGTATATTTTAGGTTAAATTCATTATCACCCAATCCAGAAAACAAATAATTCATTTAATTACAATTATTATTATAAGAAATTTATTTATCATCATTCTATGTAATTCAAGAAATTTATGGTATTTCATATTGATCTTTCATTACAATACAAATTTAAAAATCTATACTTTCTAAATTCTTTTTCATTTGAATTTTTCATTGATAACAATTTTTAACATCAAAATATAAAGGTTTTTTTGTAAAAAAATATTATTCTATTTTATCCATTAAAAAATAAAAATTTATAATTGTTATAAATTTGATATTTTTAGAATACAACTAAAACCTTAGATGAAAAATTAATTTAAAAATAATTTGATAACAAATGTTGGTCAGAGTGATTAACTCAATAAGGGTGAATTGAGTTCAAAATAAAAAAATAATGTTATAGATTATGTTAAAATTAAATACCCTTAATAAAATAAGATAGATAGTTAATCTAAATAGTAGATTGATATAAGCTCTGTCATTTTAAAATATATCTCAAAGAGGGATTAATTCAGAGTTATTATAATGTTCAAAATTATATTATCTTTTGAAATTAATTTCATTATACAAAAACAAATATAAAATATAGTTAATATACATTATCAAAGTACTATTTATATTAATATACTGAAAAAACATAGGTTCTGAAAATAAAACAAACCAAAACAGCACAAATGAATAAACATGTGGTTCAGTTTGAAGATGAGACTTAATCCACTCTACTTTGAAATAACCTACTACTAAGAATATTATAATAATAACAAAAAAATCCCAATCTTGTATTAGTTAAACATACAATAACTACAAGATATCCATGTTAAAGAACCCCTTTATAATTTATACATGGGTTGTAAAAAATTAACACAGTACACTGGTGAAAAATTTTCACTATCACATGGGTAAAATATATGTAACATATGTATTGAATGTGAAGTACTCAACAGTTAGGTTAAAGAGAAAACATGGGTTTTATAACAGAATAAAATTTAAGATAATTAAATTAAAATGAAATGATCAGTTTTGTATGTTCAGAATGTTCTATTTCATTATATTAGAATTGGTGAAGAGTTCAAGATTCTTTTTGAAGATTATAACAAAATAGAAAATCATAATTAATTTGATTGAATTTTCCTGTTGATCTCTATTAGTGTATCAATCAATATATATAAATTATTGGGTGCTTCTATGTAATTTATATTTAATGAAGATGAATCAGTAAGACTATGAGGATTCATATATTTAGTCTGAAAATTTTCCTTGAGTTTTTTAGTCAATAACCGTCATATATATCATATGTAACATGTACAAAGAGATAGATGTCCATTGTGAATATATAGAATCATCTGTTGGAGGTGATCCACAATCCTTAAATCATATATGATTATTTAATTAATAATTGGTTAAATTATCCTTGAATAGAAATATTCATTTATCAATTCATGCCAATGTCCTCAGATAGTAACTGAAGTATTAAGATGGCAGTGACTTATCATCAAGAGGTATCTCAAACTGGTGGTACCTCAGGCTAATGGTGAATGTTACTCTGAGTCAGGTTGTGACTCAAATTTTGACTATCATAATTCTGATAGTTCCTCATCCATGTGATTGCTCATATTGCGGTAAAATGTATAGCAGTTACTCAACATATTGGTAACTCCTGGATGATGGTAATAATTCTTGATATTGGCTCACAACTAATGGTGACTCACAATGACCCATAAAAGAATTATCATAAATATAGTATTACTATCTTAAATGATATCATATAACATTTAGATCAATATTTCTAAATTATAAATGGTTTTTGATCATTTAAATAAGAGTTTTTCAAGCCCACTCCAGGAAATGAGGTTCTAACAGGAATCTTGAAAACATTTTGAAAACCATTTTCTTTGAATATTAAAAAGATGTTTCGAAACCATTTTATGGCCATTTTCCTTGAAAACATACAAAATTCTCTAAAACCCATCAGATCATATACCCAATTGATGAATGAACATAGAATGGATATGCAAATACACATAAAATTTATTAATAATAATCACATTATATATTCATGATTAGTATATACACCATAAAAAATAATAAAGTTGTGAACATAACATGTATTTCACAAATATATAAAGTTATATGAAATTCCCTTACCATGTGTCTTGAATCTCCTCTTACTCATAAAATATTTCTGTATAATAATTTTAAAATTATGATATATATTTTTTAAAAACTTATTATATCTAATACAATATATGGTTTTATTATGTCCTTATATTACACATTTTTTAACAATTCTATGTTAAGGATACACTTCGGGTAACACGTGCTTTGTTTTTTAAGGTGTTGTATTTTGTTTTATCATTGATCCTTATACCTTTATAATTATTACCATAATTTAATCCATGAATAAAATATAATTTAGAGTAACTATAATTTTATTTTAATGATCCATGTAATATATTTATATGTGACAAAATACACCATTCATGGAGATGTTATGCCATACATATGCATGATCAGTATTTCCATTTAATTTTTGTATAGAAATTATTAATGTAAATATATATATATATATATATGTATATAAATATTAAATTTATTTAATTATATAATATATATCATATATATTCACTAAAACCTTCCTTAAAACATTCAAAGTAATTTATGAACAAATCCCATCGCTCTGAAGGGGCGGTAGTCCACAATTCCACAAATGAAATTTTTTTCGTTAAAAAAGATGAAAAGTGTAATGATATAATTTTTAAATTAATTAAATAATAATAAATAAAAAATAAATATATTTAGAAAACATATTTAAATAGATTTTCCATCATAATGTTTACCATGAGTGGTGGTAAAAAATATATGCAATCATCATTTAGTGACACAGCGGTTTATCATACATGTAAACATTATATTTCTTACCCATTAGATGCATGTGTTTGTATGTATAGGTAAAAAACATCAAATAAAAACCCCATAGTATATTTTGGACAATATTATATTTATACAATTATATAATTGAAATATTTTTAGTCTGTAGAGATAAAATAAAAGATAGTACATTCAGGGAGGGTGTGGCCTCTTAATTGGGAAACTCCTTTTGGTTTTTACAAAATAGATTCCTTTGATGGATTTATTCCCCAAGGATTATTCATGGGGGTGTGAGGTTTGTTGGGGATATATTTGGGAAGATATGGGATGAAAATATTTATCTTGAGAGGTGTGAGGAAGTGGATGGGGGAGGCCTTTTATAATGGAGGAGGAGTGACACTCTAGTAATATTTTGGCAAAGAGAAACCCCACCCCCATTTTTTATTTAATGTGGATAAAATAATTGTAAATATTATATAAAAGAGAGTATAGTGTATAAATATGGACAAAAAATAGCTTTTAGACAAGTTTATTGGTCTTTTGGGCCTTAGGCTTAGGGTTTAGTCTCTTTTTAAGCTTAATTAAGCCTTAATTTTTGTAATTTAGTTTAACTAATTAAATTAATATTTTTTGTAAAAAATAATTTGTGATTATTAGACATTATAAGTTATAAGAATTTAAAATAGTAAATCCATTTTTTTCAAATTACAAAAATATCAATGGAATAAATTGATATTAATATATTCCCCTGGATGGGACACCAATATAGATTTTTTACGTAAAAAACCGTTAAACATTTTCTATGTTTTTATAATCAATTTCAATGTGAAATTGATTCCAATGACCTAAATTGGACTTATTGATAAATATTTAATCCAATTAAACAATAAAACAAAATTAATATTCTATTTATAAATATATATAAATTTCGTGGAAAAAAGTTTATTGTTAAATTTTAGTTTTTTTCAGTATTTATTAAAAATTCAACACTAATAAAAAAATTAAAAAAATTAAACCTAACATAATTTTATTGTAAATTTTTCAAAATTTAAAGTAATTTTAACATAAAATATTTATATAAGTTCCAAAATTTCTATTTAATATATGTTCTCCATCAAAAGTTGTCAAAAGTACCTTAATAATAATATTGGATTTTTTTGTGTAATGTTGGGTTTGTTCTTTTCTTGAGCATGTCGATTATGTTGGGTAAATATAAAATATATAAAATTTAATATATATTATTTTTACTAAATTAATATCATTAAATAATTATAATTTATTTATTTTATTTATATAAAAGAGCTTTATGAGCATATGAATAGTTTTCTGTAAAAATATTCCATTTATATTTAATTAGCTAAGTATTACTAATGAATTAATTTTATATTTGTGTAAACCATAAGTCATATAATATAGTTAATATTATTCCTAAATTCTATCATAATGGAAAGTTTACATCAAATTATATAATATTGTAATAATATTTTTTTGTGGAAAAAATCGGTGTTGCATGTAATTCATGACTAGTATGTGCCATGTGTAATGAATGATTTCCTTACTGCATTGAAAAACATCAAATTAAATTAATTTATTAAAAAAAAGGTCCATAAAAACATGAGGTGTTACTACTAGTTCATTAAAAAAGGACCCAAAAGATTTTTTTCAAATATAATGATTTTTGAAGATGTAAAAACACTGTCAAGACTTTTTGTAAGGGATTTCAAGCCTCTCTTCTATTTCTGGGATACATATGCAATATTCATTTATGATTTATTTTTTTGTTGTATATATTCATCCCCATAGACATATTAAATAATAAATATCATTTATTTCTGGATATTTAATGTTTCTATTATTGCTACCCTATCATGGTTATTAATATTCAGAAGGTACCAATGTGGTAACGGATTTTCGCCTAACATTTATTTCCATGGGCCCAGTGCCTTATAAACCACTTTTTTATTTTTTTGGGAATATATATTGAGCATGAATTTATTTATTATTCTTTTCATGAAAATATGGGATATAAATATCCATATATGGTTCTATATTTAATTTGTCTCAGAAATCAATATTACTAATGTTGTTAGTGTTTATTTCAAGATCACATTATTTATCGAGATTGTTTATGATTATTTTCAAAATAATGAAATGTTATATTATACCTCTGAAAAAACTCATGAACATTATAATACATTCCTTTTATAAATTAAATTTTTAATAATATTCCTCTATTTATGTGGTCAAGATATGAAAAAATATTTTTAAGAAAAAATTACATTACTTCTCTCTTAGGCCAATATCCTTTTTCATCCATATCGTTGTTTTTTGAAAAAAAAAACCACGATGGTTTTTAATATTTCTATATAGAGGTATAATGAATTTTTAACTCAAGATTTACTTTTCTAAAAACTGTCTTAATATTACTCTTACAATGGTTTTCTAAATAATGTAATTTAAGATTTTTAAGCAAAATGATAAAGGAATGTTTTCTATTAACATTCATAGAAAAAATAAAATTTTAAACTATCTGGAAAAATAATTTTCTAAACATATTAATTTCTAATGTTTGATGTATATTTGAAATGAAATTTATTTTCATAAAATATTGTTATCTTTTAGTTTTAATAAATATGATTTTTAATGTGGTAGGGTTATATTCCTTAAGAAATATTCAATGTGATCTTTAAAAATAATTTTCCAGCTTTGAAGAAATAATTTAATGTTATATAATATGTTTTGGGTTGATTAACCCAAGAAAACATCAATTTACAGTCTCTAGATGGTACAATTTTATAAATAAAATATTTTTTGTAGCCCGTTCCTCTTTAATTGGGTTATGCAATGATGAAATGATAAAATGTTTAGTAAAACCATTAATTTTACATGGGTTATGTATTGATGATTTTGGTATGAATCCCATTTCTTATTATAGGTTATGATATGATGAGTATTTTATGACCTTTTTTCACACATATTTATGATTATAATTATGTGAATATTTAGACCTTTAAATAATTCTAATATTGAGGGAAAATATGTATAACTAATGAGTTAATTATTTAAGGTTTTAAATAGAAATATTGCTAAAAATGTTATTTGTATACTTTATTAAATTCCCATTAATAAATGTCTGAAATTTGTTTCATTTCAATTAGTTTAGGCATGGACCAACTTTTATGACTGTAAGGTTATTTTTAGTACTTCTTTCATTTCCAATTGTTTATTCGTGGACATTTTTTCATGGTTACAAGTTTTTATTAGTGGATAGTTTCATTTTCCTAACATAATAAGTGTAAAAATTTATATTTAAACATGTTCTCAATGTAATAAGAATACGTTAATTCCATAAATCTATGTATTATAACTAAATTTAATGTTATCTCATATCATATTCTTTGATCTCATTATGATTCGTGTATTATGAACTACCATGATTTATCTGATGACTCAAAGTTTTTAACAATTAGATATAGTGACTTGTTTTCTAATGTTATTCTCAGGTACCATACCCTTATTCTCATATTATTATTAAATAACGCATTTTTACCCTTAAAAAGAACTTGATATGACCCTTTTTAGGTCACCTTTCCCAATACTATGATTAAAGAATTAATTTAATATATATATATAATCTATACCATATGTGAAGATTGTTATTACATATTTTTATGATCATTGATGATATAAGAAAATTGTGTGTGTAGTCTCCAAATACAATAAAACATTATTGTCATTTGGAACTTATTTTTAAAATGTATTGAATATTCATATAAAAATATTTAATGTTTTTGAATGAAAATATTATGTCACAATAGTTAGTGGAAATTGAAGGGTTTAGTAAATCAGTGGATATTATGGTTGGAAAGAACCAGTGAAAACTAAAATGATAAATCTATATATAGGAATATATCATGGAATTGTTTTAAAAGATAGAGCATTTGGATTCCATTAAATCACATTTATGTCTAGATACTATTACTGGATAAGGATATATAATAGTAGTATCCATTGATGAAATTCCAAAAAAGTTACAGTGGGATTCGACTCATCCATCACCAAGTGCTTGATAATGGGCCTTTTAGTATAGTTATGTTGACTCTCTTAGGGGATATTTTTTTTCAACATTAAGAACTAATTACGAAACATCATAAAGAATTTGATTATATGATTACCATGAATGAAAATTAATAAACCTATGGATAAATTTATTGAAATAATTTGTAATGAATTATACATATTTCAAGTGATCTTTCAAGATTATGTGACAACCCTATATGAATATTTTTTCTCACATTATTCCTTTAAATTTTATTTAATGGTAGGAACCCTAAGTTATTGAATTAAAGATGAATGTTATAGAAATTTTTTTAAAGATATTCCAAGTGTGGTGATAATTTGAATGAAGGATATTGTGATTATACATAATATATTATCATGATACATAATTAACAAATTTCACCTTAACCAACTCACATACTCAACATGGAAGAGAAAGATAGAGTTCATTGATTGATTGAGTGACGGATTTTCAAAACCACCTCACAATAATATGTACTCCTATTTGGCCGGAATTGTGAGATGGAAGATATTGGCCGCCTAATCCAGTCTCGAGTTGGCCCTGGGTTGGCGACTAGCATCGAGGTTATAGAAAACACACAATTGTGAGGTATTTCCCTACAAGATAGCACATTATAAACAGAGAGATATGACAGACACCAACCAACTCCAACCTATAATGAAATGTAAAATAAATCCAAAGTACACATATTTAATGAAATGAAAAACTATTACAACTATAAGGGAAAACAACATGTACCAATGGAATGTAAACACAACAACGACCATGATGCCTGCACATCCCCTCTTACCCTAAGATAGTAGTAACAACCCTAACATTCCAACTGCTCCATGTGACCTTAAATATAGTTTATATATATTTATTGTGAGTATGAAATTATACTCAGTAGATCCTCCCTTGTGCCTATCGTGAAAAAGGAAAAAAATCTAAATCATAGTGAACAACAAGGGAAACTACCTCATCTCCTAAATGGGTATACTATGTTACCATCCTCACTATGGATACACTCACAATGTATTACATACTCGAGTATATAATATAATAAAGAATATCAAGGGTATCACACTACTACATCCCAACTGGTTTTTCATTTTCCCCCAACATCCCACACCCTAAGCATCTCTCTCAAAAAAAGGACAGCCCAAAAACACTTGGGTGAGAAATACCACATGCACCTCATGAAACATAGAGCTTTCCTACAGACACCTAGGTAAACCACTAGACCATTCGCAAAACCGCAACGTAACTAGGTAGTTTTCCAAGAGCATCCACAACTAACATAATATGTATCGTACGTCGGGTATTATGACTCAAGCTATTAGAGCCTATGTCCTGAGTAAGGATTCTGAAGTCACCACAACCTATACACGTAATACCTATATTAGAACAAAGATAACTATATCTAGAATATATGTTTGTGATATAATCTGAAGCCATTACAACCTGCTACACACATATATGGGGAAAACACACATTTTTTAATACTAGCATAAGTAATTACCAAGAGAATTGAGCAGGGAAAAAGATAATAGTTAGCCAACATTCCTCCCACCAGAATATTTGGAAAAACACACCCCTCCAAGGTCCTAGAATCTATGAGGTGTCAGTTTCCATAACTGACAGGGTTGAGTGGGATATAGAAACACAAATCGTACATAACATTTTATATCTCACAACCACAATATGTGCATTACATAGTCATTGATTCAACTGTGGCTAATGTATCTCGAACTCCTAGATGACATTTCTAAGACTTGGTATCTTATAAGCACAAAACTATTTAAATAGCTACAATGGATTACACAATCCTTTTTTATCATTTTCAATTTAAATTAATTAATTAATTAAACATTAATTAACTATTAACGACTCCAAATTGTATTTCATTAGAATCACACCAATGTTTCATGCTTTGTAGGCACACCCATACCAATTAAATATCTTATTAGAAATATAACCACCCCATTGTATCCATGTAAGCTCCAACCCCATGGGTTATCATCATTTATTCAAACATATATTATCATCATTATAACATTCCCATATTCCCAATCATTCTTGAAAAAAATTATAATCTATAAAACATAAGGGTATCAACATAGTGAGTTGGTGAACTACCAATCAAGTGTTTGCAACCTATAACAAGAACATAGTCACATCCTCCCTTAAAAATCTAAACACAAAAATCAAGCTGCACACCCTGCGCATCATCTCCTCTTTTTGGAAGAAGGGTAGAAAAACCTTCTGCCTTGAGTAGGAGGGGGTATGTAAAGAATATAAACAACCAAAAATATTCAGAAAACAAATAATCATTCATATCCAACCCATTTTATCATTTCTAGTGTCCTCCCTGACACCCACATTCAACAACCGATCAATCTCGCAACACTAGGAGTCAACGTTTTCCGCAACCAATGGGCCACCCCTCTCCCACATATCATATCATCTATCTAGGATCACATCACAACACCATAAATAATAAACCAACATCATACCATCTGGGCACTTCGCCCTTAAATACGGAACCATTCCTTCAAAAGTAATGATATCTCACAGCTCTAGGCATAAGGCTCATTGGCCTTTACAAGAAAGTGGGTAATTTGAGATCGTACTAGGTGTTATAATTTATCAACCAAAAAATACTTTAATCTGCTTTGAATGAACTAGTTACTTATTAGTAGGATCCAATTATGGGAAACCCAAACATAATGCTATCATAGGTATTAAAAAAATTAAACATTCCTACTGCAACAATTTGATTAACAAAAAATTATGACAACAACTAGATTCATATACATACCTTATTATCTTTAACCAAAATTAATTATAAATTAATTAAAACTTTACATTATTTTCGAATTTTGTCATTAAAAAACATGCTAATAAGAAAATCATAGATATCAAACTATGTAAAAAATCAAGAGGAAAACAATTATCATAGTAAAAAAGAACAAACATGCAATCAATCAAATTATTTTAATATAGTTTATTTATTTAATTAAGTTAATTCGATTGAAACAAAAAATATTGAAACATTATTACTCTATAGTATCTTGTAAAAAATAAAAATCCAATGAATCCCCTACCTCGAAAGGTTTATGAAATTCTTCACTCCAGAATGGATCAATGCAATGGATCATGATTTCCTTCCCCATAATAGATGCATCCACACGAGTTTATCACGACACAACCATATCAATAAAAACAAAAAATAAACTCTCTTCGAACCATAGATATCAAATGCCATAACATGTAAAATAGAAATGAGAGAAGACAGATCTATGAAAAATAAGGAACTAAAGTTAAACTTACCTCAAATGGAAGAAAGTTAGAATAATGGTTGGGAGGAACCGATATAGGATAAATGAATCCACAGATTTTGAAGAGGGGGGTTTCCGGGTCATCTGGGGTTGAGAGGATGTGTGCTCAAGCCATAGAGTTTAAAAAACCCAAGCGGTTGGGTGTCTTTCAACCACTAGGTGGTGGGGCTATACACAATGGGTACCCCCTCATCATGATTTATACCGCTTCAAAAAACATATGCTGAAAAAGGTGTCACCTAGGCCCTTGATTTTATTTTCTAAAACTCGAACAGTACAATTCATGTACCCCTTAATCACATCATGTATCCCCCCTCATTACATCTTAATGTGATCGAACTCCTACAAACATGCTCTAAGCCTTCTCTAATCACCTTGGTCTTAATAAGCACGCAAAGGGTTGATCTGCGTGGATTAGGGCCTTCACATCAGATACCTCTCACGGTTCTCACCACCACAACTTCCTCAACCACAACAAAAGGAAAAACGTGACACCTCGCGACGACCACAACTTTCTCTTAAACACTCTCTCGGGGGGAGATAAATCTTAAAGAGATAAATCCAAAGAAAATAAAAAAAATGAAGCCATTACATATAAAAGTAATGGCTACAAACACAAAATGAATATCATTACAAGGAAAGTGGAAAACATAAAACATCTCAGGATAATGATCACATATCTACAACTCATCTTCCCGTGTACTCCCCAAGAATCACTAGATTCATGCACTGCATCACTACATGACTTACAGGATAGTGAAACAGCAACAACATTCCTCTTTCCAGCTTTATACGATATTTCAACATTGTATTCCTATGAAAACTCCATCCATCAATTCTACCACATGTTCATTTCATAGTGGGAGAAAACATACCTCAGTCTCCTATGATTGGTGAAAATCACAAAGTGCTCGTCATTGAGGTAATGTATCAATATCTTTATAGAAAAAACCATAACCGACATTTTAAGATCATGGGTAGAAATGATATGTTAATGAGGATTCAGATTCTGTGACCCATAAGAAATGACTGATCTCTCATGTATCCAAAAACAGCCTAACCCCAAACACGATGTATTGTAGAAAACATTAAATTGAATTCCCTCTGCGGGATGAAAAAGAATTGAATCACAAACCAACATCTCCTTTATATACTTATAAGATACCTCACAATGATTATTCCACACCAATGCCTAATCTTTCATGTTCAATTATGTTAGTGTTGTAACAACCTGAGAGAAATCAGCTATGAACCTCCTATAGTGTTCAGTAAGGCCATGGAAACTCCGCACCTTTGCCACTATCCTGGGTTATTCCCATGAAAAAATTGATTCTATCTTAGATCTATAAACATATATTCCTTATTGAGACACCACATGTCTCATGAAACGAACTTCTCAAGCCCATAACTCCCACTTTGACAACTTCCCAAATAGCTGTTTTTGATGATGAACTCCCAAAACGGTGTGCAGTTGCTCTACATGCTCAACCTCAGATGTTGAGTAAACAAGGAAGTCGTTGGTGAAAACCACCATAAACATATCCACTATCTCATGGAACACGGTGTTCTTCAACCCCAATAACATAGTTGGGGAATTTGTTACATCGAATGACATTACAATGACCTCATAATTCTTATGACAATAAAATAAATAATATTTTAGGATATCCTCATCCTTCACACGCATTTGATTATATCCTCATAGAAAGTCAATCATTGAGAACCTACTTGAACAGATTAGTTGATTGAAAAATCATCAATATGTGGAATAGGATAATGATTCTTCACTTTCAGTTTGTTTAAGCGCTGATAATTGATACCCAACAGCAAACTACCTTAATCCTTCTTCATGAACAAAACCTGTGTACCCCATGGTGACACACTTGGCTGAAAAAATCTATAGTGTAACACACTATAGAGTTGTACACTCTTCTCCCATTACTCAGACGGGGCTATCTTATATGGAGACATATATATTGGAGACACTCTTGTATATAACTCGATCCCAAACTCAATCTCTCATTAAGTATGTAATGATAAATCCTCTTCTAGAAATACATCAAAGAACACTTATATGAAACTAGGAAACACAAATTATTAAAAAATTTGATTACATAAAATCATCTCATCCTTCATGGATGATAAGGAAGCAACACTCCACTGGCCCATATGAGGGTCTTTCTCTCCAACAAACATCGTTATCTCTCCTTTAGCATCAAAGAACACCACCTTCCTCCTAAAAATCCATATTAGATTTCACTGAATACAACCAATCCATTCCAAAATTACATCATATGATTATATCTGTAAACATAGGAATTCTCCCCAAGAGCGGTGCTACCCCAGCACTAGCTCATAGTCTATAGATAATTAAAACAAGTCAACTCAACCTCCCACTGGCATATTCAACACCAATGGAACTATATGCCTCTATACGTGAAGTCCAAATTCATGGACATGGGAAGGTGATATGAAGGACTGTGTCACTCCTAAATAAAACATGAAATACACACAAGTATAAAAATATTCATGGGTACCAAAAACGATGTATGGCTTTCTTGGCGTTGGCAATTCCAAAGCATGATGCTGATAACAACTATGTCTACGACCGATCTAACCATGATGATGACCACCACCATGCCATGTATCTTCTCTCTAAGTATGGGGAGTGTCCTTAGGATATACTCTGTCATCCTGATATGCTCTCTACTGATACAAATTTCATGAGACCTAATGTTGCTACCTTTTCTAGAACTACCTCAACAGAGGAACTTGTAGTGGAACACCTGGTACATGATGACCACTCTGATATTTTTAAAATCCTAGATGTTACTGAACTCATCCTCCATAAGAAAAAAATTATGGATCCCTTTTCAATGTCCTGAGAGCCGCCGCCCCTAGATAAACAAGATGTTGAGGGCTTTGACCTATCCCAAGATGAACGAAATCTCTTCTGCCCAAATAATTGGGAATACTAGACCACATATATGCCTTGGGAAGAATCATGGTGACTCCTCTCTTATGATAATCTTGTTTTGGATAATGAAATATTGATGATTTATGTCCTCGTTAGCACCTAATGATGTGTCTTCTACATAAACGAAGTGACCTGCCACCAGATATCTAGATGCAAAGCCTCATCGAAATGACTCACCATGGCCTACTAATCTGGAAACATGTCTGAAGTATATCATAAAAGGTTCCAAAAATGGATTCAAAACACTTGCACACTAGATCACCCCTATCGAAGGGTATGTAGAACATAGAGATAGATGTCTTCAAGATAATAAAAAGAAACTCAACTCTAAAATTTTCTTGGTACACCTCCCATGATATCTCCAACTCTTCAAAATACCTGAGTAACATGAACCACTATTGACTCGGTTCACCATACAGAATCATCAAATCCAAAGACACCCAGTTCTCTTTCTATGTGTGGATAAAATTAAAGGCCATCTCAACCTCCTCCAACCAGTCTTATGTGAACGAATCTGAAACAGTTCACTCGTACTTCTATGGACTCTAGAGCAAAAAACCTCGGAGTTTTCTTTTCCAATGTCATCATCTTCTACAACTACCGTGTGGAGATTAAACTGTGCAACCTAGATGACATATTCTATGAAAAACTAATGAAGACATTAACATAGATATATAACTGAAAAATAGGAAAAACAAATAGAGATCCTAAAGCTAGAATATGGAAGAGTCAGCATTAATTAATTAAATATTTTATTTTATTCATTTTAGGTTTACCTATTCCATGTTATACCCCATTAAACACAGTCACAATGAAAAATGAAGCATATCCTTTCTTGGGTCTCTATCCTGCAACCACTATCACCATCTTTAGTAGAAATTTTAATCATAATTGTCTATGCATAAGTTCATGGGGGGGGGGGGCTATATGCCTATGTCTTAGCTGGTCTCTAGTGTTTACATCACTTTCTAAACGTGACTGACACCATTTCCCTACCAACCCATGAATCATCACATGTTCCTATCAAAAAACTCCATCCTATCCCTCAATCAGAGATCTAATACCACTCGGTCATGACCCCTCCATACACGGTTTTCCCATCCTAATATGACAAATTGAGAAGGGAGATAGTGACCCCAAGTCCTACCTCTGGTACACCACGGGATAGAGACTAGAACATTGGGTATAGTAATTACATAAATGGGAGGCATTGCCCTCTAAGAGAGCACATTATACAGATAATAAAAACACCAACCAACTACAAAAAAACTGCAATATATATGAAATACCTAGTACACATATGTAATGTCATGACAAAAATAATTTAGTTGCAATGGAAAACTAAAAGTACCAAAGGAAAGTAAAAATAACAGTGACCACGAAGCTTGAACAGCTCATGAAACCCTAATCTAGTAGTAACAGTCCTGATCTTCAACCTGCAACATGCAACCTGAAAAAAAATTTATAATTATGTAGTAAAAGTATAATTGTATACTCAGTAGGATCCTCACCAGAACCACTCTTGAAAAAGTAAAGAAAGATTGTTAAAGTACATTGAATAATAATTGAAACTAAGTCATCACATAAATAGGTATACTATGTTCCCATCCTCACCATGGATACTCACACCAAGTATCACATACTGGGGTATATAATATAATAAATAATATCAATGGTCCCCCTACTACATTCCCACTGGATTTCTGTATTTCCCCAATGTCGCATGTCCTAAGAATATCTCTCCAAAAAGGCCAACCCAAAAACACCTGGGTGACCACAACCACATGAACCTCATGAAACACAAATCTTTCCGACAGATACATGGGTGAATAACCACACCATCCACACAACCACAACGTAACCAGGTAGTTTCAAGGATCCACCACACCCCATATAAAATGTATCATACGTTATTTATTATGCCTCATGCCATTACATGACATACGCTATGTAAGGATCCTTCAATCCACCAAAGACTATATAGTTTATACCTATAGTAGCACAAAGAAAACTATATCCAAAATATATGTGTGTGATATTACACAATATATTATACCTCATGCCACAAATATGGGGAAAACAAATTTTTGTTCCTACTAGCATAAGTAACAATCAAAAGAAGAGATTGACGCTAAAGCGGTTAGTCAGTAATCCATCCACTAACATCAATGATGGGGAAGACACCCCCTCCCAGGGCATAGAATCCACTAGGTGAAATTTTACCAAATTAATGGGGTGCTGTAGCATATAGAAACACAAAAATTTCAGAGTATAATATCACTCACAACTACATTATGGGAATAACATAATCTTAGACTCAAATGCAGCTAACATCTCTCAAACTCCAAGAAACCACTTCTAGGACTATGTAACCTATAATAACAAAACCATTTAAAGAGATACATAAGAATACATAATCCATTTTTATCATATTCACATTATAAAAATTAATTTTTTAACAATTAATTAACCATTAACAATTTCACATTGTATTTCATTAGTATAACACCAAATTTTCATTCCCTCTAGGAATAATGAAATCAGGTCCATAGCATATCTAAAATATAACCTCAGCATTGGATTCCAGCAAGTTACAATTCCTTGGGTTAACATAATTTACACAAACATTTGTTATCAGCATTATTACATTCCCATATTCCCAGAAATTCTAGAAAAAAATTCTATGATTCTAAACACATGGGGATCAACACAGTGAGTATGTGACCTACACGTCATGTAATTTCCACATATAACAAGATCAGAGACTTGTCCTCCCATGGGATGATAAACAAGGAAAAAATGAGGCATACCCCACACTTCTTCACCTACATAGGGAAGGGGTAATAAAACCAGCTTCCTTGAGCAGTGGGAAAATTAAAGAAGATATACAACCCAAAAGATATTGAAAACAAACAATCATTCATATCCAACATATTTCATCATCTATTCTGTCCTCTCTGACACCCACAATCATCAACAAATGCATCTTGCTACTCTTGCTATCAACTGCTTCCACAGCCAATGGGAATCCCTTCCCCTACATATCACATCATCCATCTAGGATCTCATAAAAAATGCAATAGAAAATGAACGACATACCGACTGGGTCCTTGGCCATTAAGGAAGACATTTTTCTTTCACATGTAATTAGTTATCATAGATACAATAAAAAGGCTCTTTGACCTTTAGAAGTAAGAGGGTAACTAAGAACCCGACCAGGAGTTATCTTTTACAAACCAACCAATTCATTAATATGACTGGAATAAACAGGATACATGTTAGTAGGTTCTATCTATTTGAATACAAAATAGAAAGATATCATATCTATGTCAATTAATTAAACATTCTTACTAAATCAAGTTGATAAACATCAAATTACGACAGTAACTGGATTAATTTACAAGCCTATTTATCTATAACAAATATAATAATCAATTAAGTCTAGATTAACATTATTTACCAATTTCATCAAGAACAACATGATAATATGAAAATCGAATACATCAATATATTTAGCAAATCAAGAGGCAAACCAGTATCATTGTGTAAAGCGAAAACATTCGATCAAACCAATTATTTAAATCGGGTTAAAATAATTAAATATTTCTATTCTATTGTGATCCAAAATGCGAAAACAAAGGTATCCTTATAGTTTCATGTACATGAATATAAAATAAATGAATCCCCCACATTGAAAGGTTTTCTATGTTATTTGCTCGAGAATGGATCGAAGCAATAGAACATGATCCCCTAACGTGCAACAACTAAATCCACCCAAGCATGTTGTGGCACAAACACATAAAAAAATAAATTGAAACTCCGTTATAACCATGGTGATCCAACTACATAGAATGGAAAATAGAAAATAGAGAAAACTAATCGAAGAAACCCATAGAATGGAGGTAGATCTTCTCTTGAATTGAAGACAGATCAATAAAGGTAAGAGCGGAACCTATCCATGATGAAGGGATCCCCAAACATTGAAGAGGGAGTCATTCGGGTCATATGGGATCAAGAGGGGTTGTCCTATAGTCATATGGTTTGAAATACCAAAGAAGTTGGGTGTATATTAAACAACTAGTGGTGGGGTAGTACATGACGAGTACCTCCTCGTCACACTGTGTATTGGCTTGAGGTGAATTATACTGAAAATGTGTCGCCTCGACACATTGTTTTATTTTTCTGAAACACGAATGATGCACATCATATACCCCTTAGTCACGTCATGTGGCCTCTTGTTTACATCATCACACGACTGAACTCCTCCAAACTTCCTCCGAGCCTTCTATGAGAACCTTGTTCTTTGAAAACACACAAAGGTATATTATTTGGTATCCAATTTGTTGGGAATGTATGATTAATTACAAAAGGTAATGCATTAACAGAACTATAATTTGTATTCTATTTGAATATGAAATGAATAGAGTAAGTAATTTCCCAGGAAAGATGACTTGATTAGTTAATGCAATGGATATTAATAATAGTTTACCTAAGGAATAAAAAATGATGAATTATTTAAATATAGAAATAATAGAAATTATAAAAATCAATTTCCAATGTGGGAAATCATAGGAAGATGATTTGAATGGTAATATTTATATAAGTTTTATGTTGAAAATGATGATACAATAATTCAAATATGAAATAAAAAAAGTATTAAAGAATTTGAAGATGATTCCTTGTTAATGGTTTAATAATTTTGTATAATGATTGATTTTTTTAGATTGGATTTCATAAATAATTTTTTATGAATCCTAAAATATATGAGGATTTTTATGATAAATACTTTTATCAAAGATTTGAATGAATATGTCAAATGATACTGATGACCTAAAAAATTTATTTGATAAAAGGTGATATTTAATAGTTATCACAGGGTTAAGGGAATGATAAAACATAATATGTTTCTTATATTGAGATAATTTTGTTTTTTAGATAAGTAGAAGATTTATATGGATAATGTAATGAAAATTATTTTGATGAACATAGAACTCACTGATGATTTGATCAAAAATTTAGTTATGTTATCACTGATGGAGGTTACATTATTTTTTGATTTATAGAATATATTATATATTATTTTGTATTATTTATTAATTAGGAAGTAATTATATATTAATTGGGGATTAAGGTAATTCAATTTATTACAATGTTTCATGAGAATATATGACCCTAGTATTCATATGTTTGGCATGTGATCATTAAGAGCAACTTTATGATATTTTTAAGGATTTATTTTATGTTGATTTTTGAAATTTAATGAACATAATTATTTTTTTACTTTGTAGGGGTTTATGGTTAACAATTTACGGATTGTTTTTAGTTGATCATTGAATAATGTTTTAGTTAATAATTAAAATTTTCATCATCTTTTGAATTATCTAAATTGGATTGTTGGTGTTATCCATCTTTATTTTGAAGATTGCAGTAGAGGGAAGGAATAGATTTTCATTATTGTGTGAATAGTCTGTATCAATAGTGATTCAATATTGAAAAATTATATTTAATTTGATGGAGTAAATGATAAATAAGAAATTAATGATATTACAACAAAATTATGACATTATAATTATGAAATAGAAAGAAATCATAAAAGTATATTATCACATGTACTCTGTCTTGACTGAAAAAATTAACAGATCTTTAAGAAAATATCATTGGAAAAAAAAACATTTTCATAAAAATTTTTGTTTGAAAAATTATTGGGTATTTTTTAAAAATGTATGTGTTAAGGGTTTTAATATTTATGTAAATTGGCAAACAGAGTGCCAAATTGACTGGCATTTTGGGTTTTCCCCAAAACACTATTGATTTGACGTTTTGGCCACACGCCCTTTCCCACTCCTTTGTATATATGTATATATATAAATAATTACTTATAATTAAATAATTATAATTATTTAAAAATATAATTCAATATTAATAGTAATAACTAATTATATATATATATAATATAATCGTAAATATAATAAATATATAATTGTAAATATAATAATTTACATAGAATAAATATTATAAATGTATAAATATAATTAATATATATATATATATATATATTATATTTATATCTCTCTATATATTATTATATAAATATTTTTTTTATTTATAAATATATTTATTTATATTAATTTTAAAATAAAGTTTCAAATATATATTTAAAATTCCTTAAATATATTTCTAATTACAAAAATATTTTTTTATAATTAATTTTATACACTTTTATAACCATAGAAATTTATTTTATGTAATTTTAATTATTTATTTGTAATTATTCATTTTATTTTATTTTTATAATATATTTTTTATATTGATAATATATTAATTATAATAATAATATATGATTATAAAAATATTTCTATATATATATATATATATTTGTAATTAAAATAATATAAATTTATATAAATGTAAATTTTGTATATTTATTTATATTTATTAATATATAATTATATATTAACAGATGTAATTATATATATACATATTTATATTTTATTTCTTTATATTTTTAAATACGTATTTATATAAATAAATTTATATTTATAATTATATAATTATAAATATATAACTCTAAATATAATAAATATATTTATAAATATGAACTGGGTCTAGTCAAAATCCAAGGCCCTCACCATTTAATTAACAATAAATAAAAGTTATGTCAACACACAAGAAGTCATACGTGGTCAAACTAGGAAATACTTCATCCATGAAATAGAAATACAGTGCTGGTAAAGCGTGAGAACTCCCACAAACCTGATTAGAGTCACCATTATATTTAGTTTATAACCACTCTGATTGGGAATTACGTTGATTGAAAATCACCAAAGACCTTTATCTGATCTTCTCCTACACTAGGGTGAGTTGAATCTCAAGTTCCTTAGAGCGTCGTCTAATCCAATAATCCTAAACACATCCTCAGTCGTGACCTTTTTGATGTCATCCCCATCTCCATGTATTTTCTAGAAAAACATCACCCTCTTTCATCTCTAAAGAATCTTGGGAACATTGCCTTGGAACCTCATCTACCACTCCAAAGCTATTAGTAGTTGCAACCATTTTTTTTAATCCCTTGTTTAGAAAACTTAAATGTCCTAATGACCATCTGAATGCCTTCATTTTCCACCTCAAAATTATCATTAATTTTCGTTCTTTTATATAAATTTAATAATTGATTTGAAACTGACATTATTCATACATTTATTTGAGGTTGGTTGATCATTCCTGATGAGATCATCTACTGCGGCTTGTGATTTAATTTCCCTTAAATCTTCCCTAATGGTATCTATTTTGTCAAACCACTTAGTAGAATCTGTCAATTTCATGTTGCATAAAAAATATTATTTTTTGTATTCAAGGAAGGAATCCATCTTCCCTCTACTAAACTCAGTTCATCCACAACAACTATTGCATACCAGAGTTACCTCTCTTCAAAGCACTACATTAATGTTGTTGGCATGTTTCTTACAACATGTGCATCCCCTGCCTCAATTTTCACTACATTATAAGCATATTGACAACTAAGGTGAACTTAATTATGTCATATACTAACACTTTCTGCAAGATTTTCCTTTTTTACAGAACAACCACCTTAATCAGCCTCCGTGCTATCCACTTGTTTGTCATATTTCCCATTGGAATCATTCCCTACATCACCATCTACAAACACACCCCACTACCCAAAATCCACTCTGTCAGCAACAATGACCACCACAGTTCACTTTTTACATTAAATCAGGTATTAACCTCATGAAAACAAGTTGAAAAATATTTCATAACTAATAGCTTTCTATAACTAGTTGGATCTTGGACAATTAATCATATTTCTAAACAAAATTTTGGATCCTTATAATAAAAAATTATTTTATCAAATTCATTATCATCATTGGGATAGAAAACCTAACCAACAGGTGTTAAACTATAATCCATGTCAAAAAGAAATTGAGTGATGTGGCCAAAACTTATACCATTGGTTTCCATGTCTGTCTTATAAGGATGTCCAATCGTTTTGTCGATGTAATGTAGAATTATCAAGTGCCACAAAATCCAATGTCGACCATAAACCGTAACCCACACTTGTGCCGAGGATATTCAAGCATTAAAAATGTAAAATTTTCAATTCCATTATTTTATGTGATGATCACTTAGCCTGAGGATCACATATCCAAATCCCCACGCATGCGACTTCAGCTCTATAAAAGAGAAGAGAATATTAAAGAAGAAACATCCCATAGAAACACATCACTAATTGGAAATACCCACATCACAGATAATCTGATAACTATTTTCATCACCCTTCATTGGTGTGGAACTATCATGTAATACATGACGAGTGATTTTGTAATGCCTACCCGATTCCAGTCACTTTTACACGCAGATTGTTCTAATTTTATGTTATAAACTCTTCCCTTGAGACAAATTGCGATGTCCATTTAAAAGAAAATAAGGATCACTTGGCCACAACATTCTCAGCATCCACAAGCACTTCATGAACATGCTTCTTCAAAAAAGTTGCATTGATGATGGGATTTTAGGCAACAAAACTCAATTGTGTAAGCGATTTGATCCTCCATAGAGTGAAAATGGGCCACAGATGGTTGTGGGAAACCCAAATCACCGTAACCACATAAGGTTATCTCTAAATAAAAAACCTAATTAACATCTAAAAAATCATGTATTTATGAATATATATACAAATTTTTTTTATAAATACATATTTATAATTATATAGTTATAATAAATATATATTTATTTTATAGTGAGAATATATTTATATTTATAATTATATAATTATATTAAAAAATATAAATATATAATAATAAAAATTTATATTTATAAATATAATTAATAATATACATTTATAATAAATATTATAATATAGTAACAATGAATATATATTTATTATATAGTCATAAATATATTTATTGTTATATATTTATAATTATAACTACATATTTAGATAAAATTTAATTAAAGGGTTATAAATATATTATAGTTATAAATATAATCATAATTATATATATATATATATATATATATTAAATATAATCATATAGTTATAATAAATATATATTTATTATATAGATAAAAGTTTATTTATAATAAATATAAATATATTTTAATGATTATATTATAGTTATAAATAAAAATATTATTATATAATAAATATGTTTTTGTTTTTATTTTAGATTTATAAATATATAATGACGAATATAATAGGTATATTTTAAATATAATATATAAGGTAAATGTATAAATACATATTTATACTTTCTTAAATTTATTTGTATTGTTTTAATAGTGTATAAAATTAATTATATATAAAAATTTATTTAATTATTTATATATTTAAAAACACTTCAAATATGAATTTTGAAATATAATATGACATAAATATTAATATATATAATTAATAATAAAAAAACAATTTTTATAATTATAAATATATAATTATAAATATAATAAATATATTTATTAAATTTATATATTTATTTTATATATATATATATATTTATTATATGTATTATATTAATATTTAAAATATTTATGATTATATATTTATAATTTTTTTTATAAATTTCTTATTTATATTTCATATATTTATATTTATATGAATATATAAAATTAAAAATATATATAATTATATATTTATATAATGATTATCATTTAACTATTAATCATTATTGGGATAGCGGTGGGGGTACCAAAACCCCATTTGATATGGCACTATGTTTCCCGATATCCCTATATTATGAATCATTAAATCCATAAAACTGAAAATTATGAAATAAAACCACACCACACTCAAATTTTTCCCATTTATTTTAGATAATACAAATATATTCTAACATATCACAGGTTTATGTTTATGTAGTGGTTTACATTCTAATGTCCATGTTCTCTATACTATCATGATCTCGCCCACCAAAGTGTACACAACCTTGACCAAAAAAGAGGGTAGGGATATAGTGACTACCATAGTCTTTCCTCTAGTAGGCCTTAGGTTCGAAGCGAGCACCGAGGGTATATAAAATAAAGATAAGGGTAGAAAATTATTCTAAGATAACATGTGGATAAGGGAGATAAGAAAATTACACCAACTAAAATCTACTAATATATATATACCAATGGAAAACAAGAAATTACATATACTACAATTATAAATAATTTGAAAACTAAAAGTTCCCAAAAGGTATGATATGTTGGGGACCATGATGCCCAAAAAGCTCCTATACAACCATGATCTATTAATATCCCTCCAAATAAATAACATGATCTATTAACCTGAAACACGATTTATATATACTTGTGGGGATCATAACAATACACTTAGTAGATTCATCCCCAAATCATCACATGCAATAAAAAAAATGCATTGCCAATAACTACAAATATTAGTAAAACTAACTCACAACCTAGAATGGTATAAATATATCTCAGCCTCATAATAGATAACTCTCACCATGTGTATCATACAACATATAATATAAGATAATAATTAAAAATCAAGTGTACCCCACCCCCACTTCCCCATTGGTCTACCACAATGCAAAAAAATTATACATAATGATCCATATCTATCAAATAAAATACATCCTAAATACACCTAAGAAAAATGTCATAACATGCACATAGAGAATTACATCATCACACCAACCCATTCACATATCCAAATATATTATCATTTTAGTTTTTGAGATCCACCACATCTCGTATAAAGTGTATAATACATTTGGTATTATATAGTGAGCCATTATATACCATACACCTAGTAAGGAACCATAATCCATCATTACTTATATATGTCATACTTATAATAATCATTTGGACACAATTCATGAGTATACATGTTTGTTAAAAAATCATAACACATCATATCCCTCTACCAATATATATGGGTAATATACACATCATAAATATCATCACATTTAACAACCAAGAGAAGAGAGCATGGATAGTAGGGGTAGTCAACCATCTATCCTCCCATAATAATGTTGGGGAAAACACCCTCCCATAGTCCCCTGGATCTCTGTCACCCTAGGAGACATGGGTGGTAAAGTGTATGAAATAAAAAAATATACATGATATAAAATATCTCAAAACCATACTATTGGTATAAAATAGTCTATGAACCAACTGCAGATATTTTCTCTCTGTCTATTGGTTTTCATTTTTGAGTCTAGATATATTATAAGCACATATGAATATAAAATTTATATTTATTTACTTCCTTAAATTTTTGATTTTTATTTATATGACATAATTTATTTCAAATTATCATTATTCCACATTACATTAAATTATAAACTAGTGTGAACTGAATTACCTATGGGAATAATCCAATTAACATCCACAGTTTATCAAGATTTACATATTTTTAGTATTTTCATTACATCTCACCATATATATGGGTTAATAATTATTCCAAAATCATGGTACTCAAAGAAAAAAATTGTATGTTACCACAAATAGGAAAATGAAACAAAGAACATCATGTAAAATCCTGAAGTGGTGAATGAAATATAGATAAAATCATGTTGCCTCACCATCAACAATTAAATTGAATCATAAGTGATAATCGTAGATCTAGGAATTGCAATAATACGTAATCGCATATTCAACCCATTCTATAATCTCCAATGTCATCCCCACCACCCATATTGGTTTCTTGATTCATATCTCCATCAAATACTTTAATGACTACCATGTCATTCTTTCCTCCCTTCCCCGTCACATCAACCATCCACGACATAGCCATCTCAGGCTTATAGTACAACAAGGCCTCCCAAAACCATATCATCAAGAAACTATAAACAAATAGTCACCCATAAAATATTCTACGTAAACAAATTCATAAATACTTTACACATATAAGATTAGTCACAACTCTAAAATCGAGGTAGATATCATTGTTAAACAGGGGGAACTTAATCCTGTGAAATTATCATTATCACGCTGCAAGTTCTTCTTCCATATTGAATTAAAAATTTAAATATTAACAAGTTAAAACTCTGGTAAAAGTAATGCATCAATCTATAACAAGATATCAAAAGAAAAAATTTATGTTCACAATGTAATAGGTTATATACAATTGTGAGATGAACCAGTCTCAATAGAAAAGCTTTTTTATTGTTATCAAGAAAATAAACAATAATAATGATTAAAAGTCATTATAATTTCAAATATTCATATAAAATATCATATTTAAGGAAAAAATGATCATTGAGTCAATTTAATTATTATCAAATTGTAATAAATGTAGGATTTATTACAAAATGCCACTTATTTTATTTTTTAATCCAATCTATTATCAACTAAAAAATACCAAAATTACATTACATAAAAATTTACATTAAGAAATAATTAAAATATATTTAATAAAAAACATAATAATAACCGTAGAATATATATCTCATTATCTAGAAAATAAAGATACAAACCACTATCATAGTAGAAAGCACTAACATGATACCATTATATCAAATTCATTATTAATCTTGATGAATAATTATTAGGACAATTCCAGTTACATTCAAAGGGATAATCAATACAAAATTTAAGATTTCATAAAAACCAATAAGAGATTCCCAAAATCCCCTAATTTAATGGTGTCAATGATTTATTTTTAGAAAAAACTAATGTTGTAGATCCATCTTACCTCCCCGACAAGAAGTTTCTACCCTATACGGAATTCATGACACAACCCCACTAAAAAAAGACTAATAAATCTCTATTACAAACATATATATTATCCTCTATCACATGAAATGAAGAAATATAAGGATCTGGAAAACAAAACACGATACAATATATATAACGTACCTCAAATCACTATGGAACAAAGAATGGAATCCAAGAATCGATCCCCATAGATGGAATTCCCAAAATCTTGAAGATAGGGATACTGGTCCGATGAAATTTGAGGGGATATTTGTTGAGTTTCAGAATGTATGAGGCCTCTATAATTTATAATATTGCACTACATTGTGTATTTACATGATTAAAAACATTTAAATTCATCTATGTGTTGGGATATAAGTTCCTCAGTGAAATGAGTTTTCCCATACAATTTAATCCTGAATATTTACATGTCATGTTAAACCCCATGAAAACGTACCCAACAAGTATTGAAAATATTTCAGTCCC
Source organism: Viscum album (assembly GCA_963277665.1). Lineage (NCBI taxonomy): Eukaryota > Viridiplantae > Streptophyta > Magnoliopsida > Santalales > Viscaceae > Viscum > Viscum album. The sequence goes on along the minus strand of OY728119.1, from coordinate 321,584,289 downwards.
TGAATAGGATCCCATAATATCTGTGAATTGTAAATACATGTGATAAATCATTAAACCATTGTGAATTCTAACTAATAGTTGTGTGTTATTAGGAAAGCACCTCCAAACCCACTTAATACCACCTATGGGAACACGGACATTCAAAATCAAACTAAGGTTCAATCATCACAGATTTAGTCTATGATAATAGAAACAACTTAATGAACTCTAATCCTTGAGAATAAAAAACCCACAATCGAATGAAAATTAAAAGGAGTTTCATGAATATACACAAATTGAGATACATATAAAAGAACTCTCCATAACATGACCTCAAATATCCCATTAGTGGAACAACATGAAACAATGAAATAATAATAACCAACTCCAAAACACTCTTATAGGGGATATACCTCTCAACCAATAGTAAATTCACAAAAAAAACATTAAACATTTCATAAAATAGAAATTTCAACATCCAAAAATGAAAAACATTTCATGATAAGCAATAAACATAAAAATCTATAGTTATGGAGTTCACTTCTTTGAATAATGTTATAATGTACTATCCTACACTCCACAATTCCACCTCAAGACACAGACCAAGGGACTAGAAAACCCTTGTATAAACTTCTTTAGGACAAACTGCATCTCTGTCAGATAGCCCCATAAGGTCTTATCATCATCAACATTGATATCACACAAATCGATAACAAAGTGATGTTATGATGATAAACACAGAGATATGTTATATAGAAAACACCATATATCTAGATCATCTACTAGGGATCTCCAATCTCATATGCAATAGATCTAACACATTCTAATACCTCATAGGTCCTAAAAAATATGGGATAATGATTACTCTCATAGACAAACCCTCAATTCCAATAATGAGGAATCAAAAACTAGAAAACATGATCTCCAACATCGAATTCTAGAGTACTTATGCTATTATTAGCTTGGGATATCTGGTGGTGTTATTTAAACATGATCTTCTAATAAAATACATGAACTGTCTCTGTTATATTATGTACCAATTCTGACATAATAATTCTAGCCTCTCTAACACCATTCAAGAATTATGGATAATGATAAAGTTGTCCATATAAAGCATCAAAATGAACCATACTGGTGGTGATGTGGAAAATATTATTTTATTAAAATTCAACCATGATAAGGTTCCACATCCAAAAGTATCCAAAATACTGGGAACAATACTGTGAAATTTCATCAAGCATTTAGATTGTTATCCATATATAATCATTTGGCTAATGATGAAAGATATTGCTATGAAATAAATGAGATCAAAGAGCATGATGGAGAACTCTCCATATATTATAGGTAAAATGAGGATTCCAATCATAGATGATCATCATCGAAACTCTATATAGTCCCACCACCTCCTCTAGACACTACCTGAAAAAAAATATTAGCTGAGATCAACTTCAAAATCTATATAAATATTGATGATTTCATTATATGATCCAAAATCAACCGTATAGAATCATATACTCTCTATGATCAAGGTAAATCCAGAACAATTCCTTCAATATGTCCTCTTACACTATCTGGGGAACATCTAATGGCTAGAGAAACCACCTGGAACATGGTGATCGACTATCACCATCTAGTAGACCAATTATTGAGAAACAAACCCTATATCTTCACACATCAACCTCAGAAACTGAAATTAACATCTCAAATAATTTAACATCTTATTCATGTCATGTTGTATATCCAAGGGTGAGATATGGAAATCAAAAAGAACCAACCTAAAAACATCGACGGAATAAAAATACTTCCTTAAAACAACACCCAGTGATTTCCATGAAAATACTAACCATCGAGGAATCACAAAAAATAACTTGGTTCCACTAGACTAAAAATATAAATATAATCCTATTTTCTGTGTTTGAAATCATCAACATTGGCCCAATAATAATGGTTGTAGCTAACTATCAATGTTTGGACAAAAGGTAGGCTCTATTTTTATTTCGATATTGTCTAACTATAGTTGTGGATGAAACCATACAAATAGCCAGATATTTACACAATTTAACAATGGATATTTAAGAGTACTTCTATATATTAAACCATGATATTATATTGATATTACCATTGTTAAAAAAATTAATTTTCATTGTAAATACATGTTTTTATTGTGGATGTTTAAACCCTCTTCGATTATTAAATAATGGAATTAAGATGCAATTTTGATGGTTAAAGTATTGAAAATAACTATGTATATCAACATAATAACCATGGATATTTAAGACTACATCGAAGCTATAAATTGTGTATATATACTGTAATTTCCATAAAATTATCTTCTATATAGCTGGCAGAACACATATCCACCAACTCATGTAGGTTATATCAACAAACAACAACACTCAAATACATATTATAATGATATTATATCACATAAAACTAAATATTTTTTTGGCGTAGGTGAATATTAAAATAGCACAATATCATTAATTTATTTAAAATAAATCCAAACTATATGTCCATAGTTGTTATAGATGATTCTGTTAGAGTAGGGGTAAAATCATCATTCTTGTTTTTTGAAGCCTCTCAGATCAAGAGGTGTTATATCTGGCATGTAGTGGTATCAATTTATGAAATTACTAGGAGATACACTATTTGATGATTTGTGACTCTAATGGAGATATTTATTCATTGAAATGTATATTCTAATTGGAAATTTTTTTTGGATATTGTAGGATGTGGAAGAAGATGGAAAATCAAGTAAATGTGGAGAATGGGAAATGAGATAATAGGTGGGTATTATTGTGGATGACGTGGATTGGGGTGGTTGTATTAGTATTGGGGTATGACGTAGAACATGTTGTGGGTGATAATATATATATGGATTGATAGATATATCTTTTTGAAAATCTCTATCAGGTATTTTAATTCACCCAAAAACACCTATATAATAATTTTTTGGAGACTGAATGTGGTGTGGCCTAATTAATATAGGCATGTCTTGTCCTGAATGATGATGGTGGTCTAGAATATGAGGTATCCAGTGAATGGAACTCATCATCCTCATCATCCAATATAATATATGTTCACTCCTCATTCAACATGCATAACATTCTTTTCTAATTCAATAATCTCAACATAGACAACAATGGTTAATTGATAAACTATATCATTACATGTTAAGAAAGTGACATATATGGAACAAAGGCACCCAAGTTATTTTCTAAACGGGAAACTGATTTCCACCTATGATTGTACACATGGACTAGTTTCTATGTCCTATAATATATTTGTAAAACACTCTCAAGATATTAATCTTTCATGTATAATGAATTATATAAAATATAAGTAAACGTCACTTAATCACTATCCCTATGAATCAACCTTTCAAGTTCAATAGTGTGTGATTAATTAATATATAATCTATAGGGGGAGTTAATAAACAATTTTCTCTTAATATTTGTTATATAATACATTTTCCTTGGGACTATTGTAAGTGTGGACATAAGAGGATGTATATAAAATCTTCTTGGATTTAGATTCAACTCAATTTATTACTATGATTACATAAAATTAGATTTTTAAGCAACAATTCCATCCCAAAATTCTACTAATAATTAGTTTTAGTGTTTTTTGAAAAATAATAACGTCAAAATCATTTTTTGTAAGCTCATAATTTAAAAAAACTATAATGTCAATTCATATAGGCCTCCTCTCGAACATGGATAATGTACTACAAATATATATCATATAGTGCATCCAAGAATTTTTTTCCAATTTCCATTTACAATATATCCCACTTATAAAAGGTATATTTCATTTGAAACCTTCACATTTGTCGATTCTCAATTATATCTCAATGAATGGGGTTTCTTGTGAATAATAAAAGATAGAGTTTTAATTAGTCTAAAACATAACTCAATGATGAATAATGGGTTGAATGCCCAATTTGGAAATAGTTTTCAAAATACTAGGGGATAGAGGATATTCAATGGAATAGATTGGGTTCTGGTTAGGTAGGATTGGTCTTGCACTAATTTTTTTTTGTATAACATGTAACATATAGAGTTTTTTGGGGTCATTGTAATTTTTATTTCGAAAGGTGATAGACATGTAAAATGAAGAGGTTAATTAATGAACGATTAGGTAGGGCTTTTGGAAGGGGTTATCACAATGAAATATAGGTTTTCTGTTTTGTATTTTAAGGAATTTAAAATTTTATTATGTGACACTATTAGATTTGATATAAATCTATTTGGATTCTAGATACCTTAATTTTTTAGAATTATTTTCTTTAAAGTGTTACATTGTGGGATGAGCCATCACATCGTGAATTTGGCAAGGAATAATTTTCTTTTATAGCTTATCGAAAATACTGTAGAATGGAGTGGCCTTATTAATGTTTATTTCCATTATTATTATGCATATTTTTTGATTTTATAATGACCTATATAACTACACCATGATTATAATATCATAATTAAGCACGGCTCCCCCAAGTGTTAATGGGGAGTGACATCATTCTTATAAAAATTTGTCTATCCCATGAGTTCCGTGAAATTAATTTTTTTGGTGTGGTTATAAATATTGCACCATTATCCATTATCCACTACCCAGGGATGAGGTTATGGGGTCTCATTATATATTTCAATGTTTAAATCCCTTGAATTCTTAGTACTCCTCTAATTACATGCACTTTAAATATCAATATATGGTCTACATATTGATTAATTAACACATGAAATATGCAATGGTAAATAATAATAGGCTACAAAAAATATTCCCCTAATATATACCATAATATACTATTGTATTCAAGAGTAAATAAATAATATTTTATCATGAATATTAGTTAATTAATTTTTTGTTATCCTATTCTATCTTGATTACCTTTAATCAGAACCCTACCATGTTCGATTATCAATGGTTCTAGTTAATAGTTTAATAAAGAACATACCATAGGATAAAATGGGGTAACGATTAAAAAACTAGTTTAAATTATTTATAAAATTTTATGGATTCCTTGAGACACAATCAATCTTTAGAAGAGATGAAATAGATATAAATATTATTAATAAAACTAGTTTATCTAATACATATAATAGAGAGGATTTATAATTAAAATAATTTTATATTGAATACTATTTACAAAAAGGACTTATTATAACAATAAATGTATATATAATTGATGGACTAGAATGGAGTGTTGGATTACAGAAATAGTTTATCTAAGATATAAACAAACAATGTGATGAAACATAATATTGGTCTATCCAATACTCCTTTGTGGAGAAATATATAAGTGATGGATTATATAAATTCCCACAAAAGATATATATTGGGTCCCCTTGCATTTACATTGGGTTCCATGTAAGTGAATCACCATCAGAATATCTAAATCGTCTCCAAATATTTATTATAACAGCATGAGTAAAATAGAAATCAGTATAATATATGGCATGTATAACCCAATCCAAGTACTATAGTAGTATCTAGAATATCGATCATGCATCTATCTTGATTGACATATATCCATTAAATTCCTTCCTATCATGGAATACATTAATAATAATATTAAAAAATATAAATAAATAATATTCATATTCTAACCTTTATATATCACACTCTTATACAGGAGCCAGAGTAATGTGACTGGATTTTCTATTACACATCATACATTAGAATCTATCACATATTATTGCATAAGATCTATTTAAATTATGTAAATATTAAAACAAAATAATTTCTTTTTGATACTTTGTTTTTATATAGTCTTTATAACACACCCATTTTCATCTCAACTGAACTACTGATGCCGCACACATAATATAATAAATTTAGTAATACTTTAACAGTGTTCGCAACCTAAATTTATATCAAGATACCCAAGATTGACGTACATGGACGATACCTTAAAATTGAAGAATACTTAATACATTACAAAAACAGACATCCAAGGACCATAATATTTTATTGTATTTGAAAAAAATGGAACATAATATTCAAATCATTGTGAAAGATCTTCATCATCTCCCATAATGATATTACCCTTTTGTTTTCTTACATAAAACATTTCTTTATATATTAGTGAAAAGAAAACATATAAAGGGCGAGCTCAAATGCTCGGTAAAGGTATGAATGGAGAAAATAAAACAAACCATATACATTAGAACATAAAAACATGAATATAATGTTTAAACATCAAAATCATGAGTTGTGAAATACATCTTGGCAGTACATAAGGCATAGATCTTAATGGAACTTCTATCATGATAAAATAGCATGGGATTAAAACATGTAATTGTGGAATACCATTAATATCATTATATTGTTTCCATAATATTCAAGGCATAGATACCAAGACCATCATAGTGGACAATACCATTACTGAACCGGGTATACTTTTCATTCCATCCCTATATTAATGAAACAGATTAACTAGCCATTTCAGCCATGTTTATCTAATGAGATATAAATCTTTACCCAATGCACTGGTTGGAGATATAGGTCTCACCCATCTCATAATGAAATCATTTTTACATGTTCCATAAAATAAACATAAATCATTTATCATAACCCTATGAATAAAATAGGTTTCATAAACATCATCCTATCATATCATAATCCATAAAAAACAATAGATATCATATAATCATAAAACAAATCAAACCATGTAAATAATAGGAACATAATACTTGGAACATAACCATATTAAATAATGTAATCTTATATGGAAAACAGTTTTGAATAAACACATGAAATGTATTTTTGAAGAAAATAACCTTTCTTATTCAAAATCATTTACTTTTCTCCAAATGCAGTGTAATTTTAAAAGAGAAGAAGTTTTTTGAAAATAATCATGAAATATTATAGAATAAGATTCATGGAAATAAGGTGTTATGAAACAGTAAAAATATGTTCATGTGGTATAAGTAAAAAAACATTATCCTTGTATTTTTTAATTGAAAAATAAAAAATTACCTTGTATGGTAAACAAAGTAAAGATTATTTCTATACCATGTGGTAAAAGTCAACAAAGTGTACAAATTACTTTAAAAATACATGGAAGATTAGTAAATATATTATGAGAATATATTAGGAAGACATTGACATGGATGATAAATAAAACCCCAGTAAATACTTATGAATAAACATTATCGGATAGGAATGAGATTGGAAAAGTTACCCCTTACCTTTTGTCCAATTTCTTCGGTTCATATCTTAACCTCCACTTCCTCTAAGTGCCTCCTTTAAACATCCTTTTAGGGCACTAGAGTTGTTCTATTGAGATGGCCAACACCTCTATATAGAACCTAGAGTGGTTGAGAAGAAAATTTGGTAGGGGTTGGCCGAGCTTGAAGTCTCAAAAGTGAGTGAAGAGGATATGAAAGGAGGTTCCTTTATATAGGAGGGGAAAGAGGCACTTTTGGAAACCTCAAAAATATAAATTCATAATAAATTCAGACCCCACATATAATTGCCAACATGATGAATATTTGGATATGAGATAAGATAGTGTTGAAATATTATAAACCAATCAAATTTAGACATGTTTTGATTTTATTTTTAACCTTATCATTTTTTTATCCTTATTTATATTATTTAATTTTATTTGTGGTAATTATGTTATAAATTTTAAGTTGTTATATGTACTTAATTATGTGTTGTTAATTTTAAATAATTGGATACATTATGACATAGTAGACCATATAAATATTAATTTTTTATTTTAAAATATTTTATGATTTTTAAACATTTATAAAATATGTCATTTTTATAAAATATCAATCGTTTCAATTATGACACAATTCATTTATTTAAATTAAAATAAAATCTAGATAGAATATATTTTCCAAAAAAAAGTAATAGATTCCTAAAAAGTCATGTTCATCAATAAAATTAGTGGATCACATTAATTCGTCCATAGAATATTTATTTTAATACTTTTAAAATCATTTATTTGATATTTCTCTTATGAAAAAAATTACTACAACATTTTTGTATAATTACATAATATATTTATATTTTACATAAAAATTAAAAATAAAATATTATGATGAAAATAATTATAATAGATTTCATAAGAATACATTTAATCAAATTTATCATCTTAAAATAACAACATTAAATTTTTATATTTATTAAATTATGATAGAGACAACTTTGACATCATTTAAAATAATATAATATAAATGTCCAAATCTATTTTTTAAGGCTTCAAATAGTCCTCAAGTCGACATTTAAATGAATATATTTTTTATATGCATGAATAAAATGTTCTGGTCTTTTTTGGTGGCTTTTTATTGGTATTATTATTTTAATAAAAACTATATTTTTGATTATCCGCAAAATAAATAATATATGTATGATTAATGTATAAGATATTAAGGAAATTATATATTTATTCAAAATTACAAATAAATTACCATGCTAAAGAAAAAAACTTATCTTTCAAATGGGTATTTATAATAACATTTATTTATGTATAACCTTATATTAAAAATAATTTAATTATTAGAGTTTGAGTGAGACATATTTTACTTTAGTTTAAATAATATAAATCGAAGATCTTAATCTCATCTAAGTGAGTTACAAAAGATAAAAATTCAACCCTAGTATATTTTAGGACGAAATATAATCATAAAATTATATTATGAAAAGTGTTAGGGTAAATTTTATATTATTATTTTTACCCTTAATTACCTGATTTACCTTTAACTATGGTAAATAAAATTTACCATATATACTATTCATAATGGCCAAAATTAAGAGTATCCTATTAAAATAATCTAGAATTACTGATTCCAAATATGGAATCAATTTTTTGAAATTAAAACATAGAATTTGCAGAAATTAATTTAAAAATAATCTCTTGGTCAAAAAACGGGTTTTTGTTTAAAACATTGAAAAAGATTTAAATGTTTTTACTTATGAATTAAATGCATAATTAATGATAATTACATTAATTATATTAAATAGTAAAATCATATTCTATTTATATTTTAAAACAATTCGTTATTATAATTTAACCATATAAATTATTATGATGAAAAAAACAGTTTTAATTAAAAATTAGTGTATTTTTACTATTCAACAAAATATGATGTTTATCAGAATATTGTAAACATTTTATCCATTGTAAATTTTTATATCCAAATTAATAATAAAATGATTACTTGGTCAAATTTAACTTATAAACTTGTAAAAAAGTAGATTTAAAATGGATATGCCATCATATGACGAAGAAACTGCATTTTTTGAAAAATAATTCTTTTATCAGAAAAAACTAATATTGTTCTCATAACATGGTATAGAAAATGTGTAAGACTACTGATAATGTTATAAAATAAAAAATTTGTTTAATAATATTCATGTTGTCTATTTCATAATAATATTACAATAATATATCGTTGTTTAGTGAAACTCGGTATTGCATACAAAACACGCTATTGAAAAAGGTCTCTCTTGCATGAAACACAAGCCAAGAATAGTGTTGCATATACTACAAGCTAATACAGTGTTGCGTATATCTCAAGATAATATTGGTATAGTGTATAACAAAATACATCAATAAAATAAAAAATAATCTTTCACATAAAATTTCGGGGTGTCACATTCTACCCCCTATTAAAATGAATTTCGCCCTAGAAATTCGTCGTGGTTATAAATAGTTTACAACATGAAAGTTTCGTTCATTGAATCCCACATTGTAAAAATTAAATCTAAAAATTAATTTAAAAAATTAACGTATAAAACATAACGGTTACCCAAATTTCCTCATTACTGGGTTACCACATAGGAGAATATAGGTGAAAATACGGATATTGAAGAGAAATCTAACCATCATATTCTGATGGCGAGTAGTAGAGAACATGGTTATGAAAAATCCCTCAATCACAAAGCCATAAATTTGTGATAATATATGTTACCATCTGATTCATCAGATATGATGGTACTTGGACATCATTTTTGGTTTTCAATATCATTTCCCTAAAGCTTTAAATTTTCTATTGGAAGAAATACAAACTTGATTTTCATACAATCTTTCCAATGGTCATTCCTTGAACAATTTACACATCATATCCAAAAGAAATGAAGTTTAATTTTTCATTGGTGAAGTGCTAATAGATCATGTGATAGAATTATGGTTCATTTCATTTGTCTCAAACAAAATGTTAGAAAAGGTTACCAAATATACATAAGTCCATATATGGTGATATAAATCAATTATGGTTCCAAAAATGGTCTTATACTTCATCTATCACACCATTTAATAAAATAAAACTAATTTCTACTAACCAAGGACATCATGTAGACCAGTGGTATGCGATAAAGGCATGTTTCACTTTAGTTGAATGTTCGATTACCATACCCTGGTCCCATGTGACGGGTTGTAGCCCATTCAACGGGTTTACATTTTTCTAAAACTACACTATTAAAACATTCCGGAAATAATATAAAAAAAGTTCTAGCCTTAAACAATACTATCTTATGTCCAACAAAATCCATTCTAACATTTAGGCTTATCTAAAATACATTTTTCCAAACTCACTGTATAAAGAAAATGATTAATATAATGGTCATATAACAATCATGTGAATAGCATCATTTATCCCCCATATATCATATCATATATCTTATTGGTCACATTAGAAACATGTGAATACTATAATCATGTATTATTAAAATATTAATTACCATAAAACCTTACTGAAAACACGAATGCTGTCAAAAGTTATCTCTTTCCACATAACAAAATCCCAAAAATTCTATATACTAAAATCATGATATCAGTTTCTCGTTATATCAGTCATGAGCTCATTAATAATATCAAAAATAATATTTTCTCCTTATCCCTTCATTTTTCACATATCATCTGCTTTCTGGAAATTTTTCAATCACTTTTCATGGTTACTGGTACCATATAATTATTGAAAACCACAAAAATCCAATACATATATATTCCAAAATTCCACAATACTATAAATGAGATTTCACAACACTATTTTGGAATCCCATTACACAAAAACATAATCATTCCACCACTTCATTATCATATTCAATATCTCCAATAGTGATCGCATGTGAATTCACATTTTCCTTTTTCATTAGTGGTTGTTGATATCAACCACCATTAACCCTTGGATAAGGGATTGTTTTGCATAATTACCCATTTCATTGCAGTTGTAGCATTGAAGTGCTGGTAGTGCATTCTCTGTAGCCTTTTATCTATTCACATCATTAGATACCTTTATTCCATTACTTCGGTACTCAGCTTCACGTTGACCTTCTTTTATACACTCAAAATATTTTCTAGTCCCTTTAAGACAATCTCTGTCATGCTTCTTTATACACTTTGAGCAAAACGAAACATTTTTCCTTTTTCACCATTGTTTTGATATTTTTCCTTGAACTCCATATTTCATTTCTTATCAAAACAATGAGATGGATATGTAACAAAAACTTCATGTTCTACCATGATAGAACAACACACAATCTCTTCATATCTACTGAAGTCTCTAATAGCTAATTCATTTGGAAGACTAGGTTTTCTGCAACCGATGAATCTATCAACTTTACTTTTAGGTTGGAAGATTAATCCAGATGCATACCTTGCAAGCCTTGTCAAATTCACCTTATATATACCAACAGATTCAATGTCCTTTTTCTTAATCCCAAGGAACTCCTTTTCCATCTTAGATCGAAGAATACGAGCAAAGTACTTATTGAAAAAAAATGGTTTTGAACTCATTCCATTCCATGGATTCAATTTAATCTTGGGGACTTGTATTCCTAATTAGATTCTACAACTAGTACGATTCACCTTCTAATTGGTAAACAGCCAAAATTTCTTTTTCATGTTCTAAACAAAAAATTCTGGAAAAAAGCTTTTCAATGGTTCTGATCCAATGTTCCACAACTTGTGGATTAGAAGACCCACTGAAAGAAAGTGGATGTTACCTTGTGAAGGACTCATTATAATACTGTTCTATTCTTTACTCATATAGAAGTCCAGAATGAATCATAGCTTGTGTAAGTATAGAAATAATAGTTTTCACTCCATTCCCCATAATATTTGGTTGGTCATAAGAAAAATCATTGCATTGCTCAGTGCATTGATCATTAACACAGTTCATTTGGGGTACCAAACATGGTCTAAAAACCAAAAAGAACAGTGTCAGACGAAAAAATCGTACGAGGAATACAACATAATCAATGGGAGTACATTCAATCTCTAACATCTGAGGTTTAATAATATTTTATTCATTATTGTTATAATAATTCTTGGATCGTAACCTAATCTTATACTTAACCATAGTGATATCCCTAGACATACCTTAGAAATATCTCTAGCGATATCATTATTGTTTTCACATCCGAGTTTCCAAATGTTAACTTATCCTTTCCTCTGATACCAACTGTAGAGACCCATGATTGACGAACATGGATGTTACATTACTTCTGTGGAATAATTAATACATAACAAAAACAGACACCCAAGGACTATAATAGTTTATTGACTTTGGAAACCTTGAACATAATCTTCCAATCCTGGTAAAAGATCTTTAACATCTATCATAAAAGGTATTCCTCGTTTGTTTTCATACCTAAAACCTTTCATTATATCCTGGGGGAATGAAAAAATATGAAGGGTGAGCTCAAATTCTTAGTAATGGTAAGAACAGAGAAAATAAAAAACAATATACATTTGAACATAAAATCTTGAACATAACATTTAAACATCAAAATCATAAGTTGTGAAATAAATCATGGCAGTACGTAAGACATATATCATAAAGGAACATCAATAAAGATAAAATACCATGGAATAAAACATGTGATTTTGGAAATCCATTATGAACATGATATGTTTTCCACAGTATCCAAGGAATTTCTGGAAAGACCATCATAGTGGAAAAATTCCATTACTGAACCGGGTTTACATGCCGTTCAAGCCCAGTATTACTGAACCAGATTTACATTCTGCTCCACCCATATTTTTATAATGAGATATAAATCTTTACCCAATGCATTAGAGTTAGATATGGGTCTCACCCATCTCATAATGAAATCATTCTTACGTGTGCCACAAAATAAAAATAAATCATTCATTATAACCTAACGAATAAAATGGGTTTCATAAACATCTTCCCATCATAACATAATCCATATAAAAAAAAGGGTATCATTTCATCATAAACAAAATCAAACCATGTAAATAATTGGAACAATATACTTGAAACATAACCATATTAATGAATTTAATCATAGATGAAAAATAGTTTTGAAAAAACACTTGAAATGAATTCATGATGAAAATGTCCTTTCTTCTTCAAAACCGTTTTCTTTTCTCTAAATACCATTCAATTTAAAAATAAAATAATATTGTTGAAAATAATCATGAAATCTTGTAAAATAATCTTCATGGAAATAGGGTGTTATGAGACCTTAAAAATCCGTTCATCCCGTATAAGCTAAAAAACAATCTCCTTGTACTTTTGTACAGGAAAAGTCAAAAAGCACCTTGTATGGTAAAGAAAAGAAATATTCCATCCATACCATGAGGTAAAAGTCAACAAAGTGTAAAAATGACATTAAAAATACATGGAATAATATTAAATATTTTATGAATACATTTTTAGAGGACATGGACATGGATGATAAATATAACCACAGTAAATACTTACTAATAAACAATCTTGGATAGAAACGAGATTGGAATAGTTACCCCTTACCTTATGCCCATATTCATCTGTTCGTGTCTAATGCTCCTCTTCCTCAAAGTTCATCCTTTAAACATCCTCTTATGGCACTAGAGTTGGACTTTTGAGAAGACGAGCACATCTATAATGTAACTAGAGAGGATGAAAAGAGGAATTGGGAGGGGGTGGTTGTAACGCCCCGACCCCAGTTACCTAAAGTCGGTGCATTATTGCATAATAGTGGCTTGATCACAAAAGATCAAGTATCAAAAGACAGATTAGTTTAGTATCCCTAGAAACACTAGATACATTCATAAGTCTTACATTACATCATAATGTAAAACAAAACTACAACAACATCTTTTCTTCATATCCCCTCCTACTATCCCTGCAGGTCATTCTTAATAT